>CM046882.1:493938282-495371036 GCA_025667525.1 Glebionis coronaria | reverse complement strand
TAAAAACAACCTTTTGATTTTATTTAACACCAAAACATGTTAGATCTATGCTTAATTATTATGTTTTTGTAAAAACATCTCATGTTCATAATTTATAAAAAGATTAAATCAAAAGAAAAGGTTTAAAAAGGATTTACCGAATTTGTGGATCAAAAGGATGAAGAACAAACACGATCCCCAACTTAATTTCCAAGATCCAAGATTACAAACCACCTCCTTGTGGTGTTCTTAAGGTGGCGGCACAAAGAGGAGAAGGAGGAGGGTTTTTAGGGTTTTTTTTCTAAATCTTCTGTAAAACTAAAAAAAATGAGTAGTGTAAAAATATTTAACCCCTTTTTAGTAAAAATTGATGGGCTAAGCCCATCCTCCCTCCTAAATTTCGTGGGAATGGGGCCCACAAGGGGTAACCCGATCCTTTTCCGTGTCTAATTAATAAGTGTGTTCTCGTGTTCGTGTTTTACGTGTTTGTTCGTGTTTATTTGTGTTCGCGTTTTGTGTGTTCTCGTTAAATAATTACCGTGACCTAATATATTTAATTTCGCTCGTAATAAATATATATACGTAATTAATAATAGTTCGTGTTTTAATTACGTTCATGATTTCATGATCGCATGTTCGTGATTAATTATCGTTAAATAATTATTACGTGATCGTGCATAGTAAATATTTATCGTGTTCAAACACGTACGTAATACGTAAACTCCTAACACGTAATCGTAATCATGCTATAATAGGAAAGTTTTAATCTAATGCGTACGATCTTAAGGGTACTATTCATGGTAAAAGCATGCGGGTTTTACAATTTCTCTCTCTCTCTTCGTTGGAGAAGAAGCGTGAATGTGTTTGTTTGACCGGTTTGGTCAATTGACCAAGTAATATAAACTTTTCTTTTCTTTCCAAATTTCCTTTTAGTCCCTCCATTTCAATCTTTCATCAAATGTAATATAAACTTTTAAGCACATTTCTTTTCATCCTTCGTCTTTGTAGAAATCGCAACTTAAGCCCTCGATCTCGGTAAATAATAGCAAGTAAGGTCCTTGAAAGCTTCTTTCGTCATTTTCTTCGTCTTTTTATCAAATAAGTCCTTGAAAACGCGTCTTTGCTAAAAAATGTATCTTCTTACCTGAAAACACATGAAACGCAAATACACGCGTAATTCTGATATTTTAAAGTTAAATATTATGTATTTGACAGTGTTTTGAGTGGTTTTTGGATCATTATTGATGAGTGTTTTCACACTTATCAGCGTCCCACTGGTAGGACATTTACATTAGATGGAAAAATGTGCCCTTTAACTAGGAATGCATCCATTGAAGTTAGGTCTCAGCGTCCTTTAGTTAGGCACACTAGCACTAAAGTATGGAAACCACGCCCTTTAATTAGGTCAGCCCCCACTATAGTGCCTATCAGTGAAGAAATACCTTAGGATTTAAGCCAACTGAATCTACACCACCAACTAGGAAGAAGGCTAGGAAATCTAACAAACCTAAAGTTAGCAAATCTAAGATCATTAAATATGTACCTGCTAATAACAAGGAACATTCAGATTCCAAAACCTATACATTGTCCTCGTCTGGTGATATTTTTAGGTGGTCCAAATCATCCTCTGGTATTTGGACTCCGGTTGCTCAAAGCATATGACCGGAGATCGCTCGATGCTCCGAAATTTCGTCAGCAAGTTTCTTGGAACGGTTAAATTCGGTAATGATCATATTGCAAAGATAATGGGGTATGGTGAATATCATATTGGAAACGTTACGATATCAAGGGTATACTATGTAGAAGGTCTTGGTCATAATTTATTTTCAGTAGGAAAATTCTGTGATTCCAACCTAGAGGTTGCTTTTCGACAACATACTTGTTTCATCCGCAACTTGGAAGGAAAAGACTTGTTGAAGGGGTCTCGTGGTGCAAATCTTTATACTTTGTCCCTACAAGACATGATGGCCGCCTCTCCAGTATGTCTTCTCTCCAAAGCATCTAAGACCAAGTCATGGTTATGGCATCGCAGATTATCTCATCTCAACTTTGATGCTATTAATCATTTGGCTAAAAGCGAATTAGTTCGTGGTCTTCCAAAGCTCAAATTTCACAAGGACCATTTATGTTCCGCGTGTTCAAGGGGGAAAAGCACCAAGAAATCATACAAGCCCAAAGCTGAAGACACCAATCAAGAAAAACTTCATCTTTTGCATATGGATCTTTGTGGGCCAATGCGAACCGAAAGTGTGAGCGGTAAGAAATTCATCCTTGTTATTGTGGATGATTTCTCCAGGTTTACATGGGTTAGATTTCTACGTACAAAGGATGAAGCACCGAAGGCTATCATCACTTTTCTGAAATTCATTCAGGTACGTTTAAATACTACTGTCCGCCGTATTCGTACAGATACAGAGTTCGTCAACCAGACTCTTCGTGATTACTATGAAGAAGTTGGTATTTCACATGAAACATCCGTTGCACGTACTCCACAACAAAACGGTGTCGTTGAAAGACAGAATCGTACGCTTATGGAAGCTGCTAGGACTATGCTGATTTATGTGAACGCTCCATTATTCTTGTGGGCAGAAGTTGTATCTACTGCATGTTTCACCCAAAACTGCTCTATCATTCAGAAACGCCATGGAAAAACACCTTACGAGCTTCTACATAATCGTAAACCCGATGTTTCATTCTTTCATGTGTTTGGTGCTCTTTGTTATCCAGAAATTAATAGTGAGAACTTGGGCAAACTTCAACCGAAAGCCGATATAGGTATTTTCATTGGTTACTCACCGTCCAAGAAAGCATACCGAATTTACAACCGTCGTCTTGGTAAGATAGTAGAAACTATGGACGCAGATTTTGATGAGCTGACAGCGATGGCTTCTGAGCAACGCAGCTCTGAACCCGCGCTTCACGAGATGGGAACCGGTGCTATTAGTTCCGGATTAGTTCCCAATAATCCTACTTCTACATCATTTTTACCACCTACAAGGCCCGAGTGGGATAAACTATTTCAACCGTTGTTTGATGAATTCTTTGATCCCCCAAATGATGAAGTTCCAGCACCTGTAGTGATAGCTCCAATCCCTGAAGTTGTTGCTCTAGCTAATGAAGCTTTATCAAATGCATCTTCAATTAACATTGAACCGGATGCACCTCTACCAAGTAATTCTCAAACTACACCTAAATCGTCACCCTTACTTGTGCCTAATGGTGTTGAAGAGGATTATATTGATCACGATTTGGAATATTCTCACCTACAAGAGCTTCCTTTCTTTGGTATACCGATACCTGAAAACCCTTCAGCCGCGTCTACCTCAGAAGAAGCTCCTACAATTGTTCACTCCAGACCACCACGGATTGAATATCATAGCACCAAATGGACAAAAGATCATCCAATTAGGAATGTTACTGGAAGTCTCGATCGACTAGTTTCGACACGCCATCAATTACAAGAGAGTGCACTCTATTGCTACTTTGATGCATTTCTCTCCGAAGTTGAACCTAAAAACTGGCAACATGCTATGACTCAATCATCTTGGATTGAAGCCATGCAAGAGGAACTAAATGAATTCCAAAGACTTGAAGTATGGGAATTAGTTCCTCTCCCTGACAAGGTTAACATCCTTACTTTGTTGTGGGTTTATAAGGTTAAACTCGATGAGATGGGTGGAGTCTTGAAGAATAAGGCTAGATTGGTTGCTAGAGGATACAAACAAGCCTTGGGTATCGACTTTGAAGAATCCTTTGCTCCTGTTGCAAGATTGGAGGCTATTAGACTATTCCTTGCGTATGTTGCTCATATGAACATGATCGTCTATCAAATGGATGTGAAGACGGCATTTTTGAACGGTGAACTAAGGGAAGAAGTCTATGTTAGTCAGCCGGATGGGTTCGTTAGCACGGAGTTTCCTAATCATGTGTACAAGCATAAGAAGGCTCTCTATGGGTTGAAACAAGCTCCACGCGCGTGGTATGATCTCCTTTCAACATATCTCATTTCGGAAGGCTTCTCCAAAGGCAAGGTGGACCCCACTCTATTCACTCTCAAGGAGGACAACGACATGATACTGGTACAAATTTATGTTGATGATATAATATTTGTTGCCTCTAACATAGAATTGTCAAATCGCTTTGAGAAGATAATGTCCACACGCTTTCAGATGTCAATGATGGGAAAAATTTCATTTTTCTTAGGATTACAAATTTCTCAGAATCCCAGAGGCATCTTTATTAATCAATCCAAATATGCTCTAGAATCTTTAAAGAAATATAACTTTGAAAATTGTGACCCCGTGGACACTCCAATGGTGGAGAAATCCAAGTTAGATGAAGATAGGAATGGGACTTTTGTCGATCCAAAACTCTACCGTGGGATGATCGGCACCCTTCTCTATCTGACTGCTAGCAGGCCTGATTTGCAATTTGCCGTATGCATGTGTGCCCGGTATCAGGCTCGGCCTACCGAAAAGCACCTACATGTTGTTAAAAGGATCTTTCGGTATCTCAAAGGAATACTTCATCGTGGTCTATGGTATCCGAAAAATTCCTCTATTGCTTTAATATCATACGCAGATGCCGATCATGCTGGGTGTCGAGACACGAGGCGTAGCACTTCTGGGTCTGTGCAACTCCTTGGAGACAGATTGATTAGTTGGTCTTCAAAAAGGCAGAAAAGCGCTGCAATTTCTAGCACGGAGGCTGAATACATTGCCATGTCCGGTTGTTGTGCTCAAGTCCTTTGGATGAGATCACAACTAACTGACTACGGTTTGGGATTCAACAAAATCCCGATGTATTGTGACAACAAGAGCGCCATTGCCCTTTGCTGCAACTACGTTCAACACTCCCGGGCAAAGCACATCGACATTCGCTACCATTTCATTAAAGAGCAGGTGGAGAACGGAGTGATCGAGCTGTATTTTGTTACCACTGATTATCAGCTGGTAGATATGTTCACCAAAGCCTTAGATCGAGGACGAATCGAGTTTTTGATCGACAAGCTTGGCATGAAATCATTCTCTCCAGCGACTCTCAAAGAGTTGGCAGAAGAATCAGTAGAATAGTGGTGGTAAACTATTCATGCGTATCCTTTGTTCGTGATCATGTATATTATCGTATATATATAAACCACAAAAAGAAAAATACAAAAATATAAAACCAAGAAAAACAATAAAAAATATAAAACCAAGAAAAACCATAAAAAATATAAAATCAAGAAAATCCAAAAATATTTTTCGTTTTTAAATCGGGCATGTCTTTTAGTACGGTAATATTTACGGCTTTAGAAATGTCGATCAATATTGACACGGCGCCATAAATAGAGTCCGTATGAAAGTTGTACATTTTTAAAACATGCCCATTATGGCTTGTAGTTATTTCAGACTGCAACCCGTGTTTCGCATTAAAGTCACGTATTTCCTTGGAAAACGTTGGCTCACAAAGGGAATTAATTTTCTCGGGCATGATTTACAAGCCAAATCATGCAAAGGGAGCAAGTTTACTTTACAACTTGGTCTAACACGAGTTAGTGTACGTCTCAGTGCATTAATTTGTCTAAATAATAGAAATCTTATTGCCACCACGAATCAATCTTTTCAAGACATTAATTGGAAATGTTTTCATCAATATTTGACTCTTGAAACAATGACTACAGCTCTTTAAATAGAAAACGGGTCATCGTTTAAGGGGGAGAAAATATTAAATCATCTTCGTCATCAAAACGGTCTTCAAAAGTTGTTGAGGAAAATTAATTGGCTAAATGGTTAATGACTGTAATTGCTTTAGTATTCGTCTTGTATTCGTTCGTGATTTGTCGTGAGTCTTAGGCCTCGGATATTTATTTACATGGTGTGAGGGCTAGAATTGTTAATTCAATGAGATAGGTCTTACGAATGTTTACCAAAAGTTGTTATTAACTAGAAAAGAAAAGGAAAACTAAAGAAAAACGAATAGTTAAGGGAATAAAACTGGAAGGGCTAAATGTGACAATTTTTGAATCTTGTGAAAAGTTTGACTTAGTCAAAACCCCTCCTCGTCGTCTCTTTTCTCTTTTCTCTCTTCTTCTTTCTGGTTTTTTCTTCTCTCCGCCATTAACACACAAAAACAAACACAACAAGCTCTCACAATCATCATTTTAATCCGTATCAATCGCAAAACAAAGGTACAATTGTCAGTTTAATCTCTAAATTCATCTAATCCACCCTTAAATCTAAGTAATTAATCCAATTAAGAGTTTCTGCTTAAATTAGGGTTAATTGATTTGGGGTTTAGCTGGGTTTCACGCGGATTAGGACTAGAATAAGTATGGTGGCCTTTAGAATGCCTAAAACAATCATCAAAGGTTAGATTAATCGATCATAAGGTGCGTTTGGGTTATACCGGATAAAGGAATTTTTTTCTAAGTGTATTCCGAATGAGCATGTGTTTGGGAAAAATATTTCGCATAGGCGTTATTCCGCATAGGCGTTATTCGGCATAGGCGTTATTCCGCATAGGCGTTATTCCGCATAGGCGTTATTCCGCATAGGCGTTATTCCGCATAGGCGTTATTCCGCATAGGGGTTATTCCGCATAGGCGTTATTCCGCATAGGCGTTATTCCGCATAGGCGTTATTCCGCATAGGCGTTATTCCGCGTAGGCGTTATTCCGCGTAGGCTTTATTCCGCGTAGGCTTTATTCCGCGTAGGCTTTATTCCGCGTAGGCTTTATTCCGCGTAGGCTTTATTCCGCGTAGACTTTATTCCGCGTAGACTTCATTCCGCATAGAGGTTTATTCCGGATAGAGGTTTATTCCGGATAGAGTTTTATTCCGGATAGAGGTTTATTCCGGATAGAGGTTTATTCCGGATAGAAGTTTATTCCGGATAGAAGTTTATTCAGGATTGAGGTTTATTCCGGATAGACCAATTTATTCCGAATTAAATGTTTATTCCGAATGAAGGATGTTTGAGTGTGTTACAAGCTTAAGGGATTATGTCATATGTATAATGCTTAGGTATAAATTCATAATGATATTCATATCTGTATGTATCAACTTTTGTGTTTTATCTTAAGCAGAAACAATGACTAACCCAACTGTGCAACAAATACAAGACTCTAGAGCAGCAGCCATTGCCGAGGCCAAAACCCTCAAGTTCATTCCAAACAACTACCGGTTGAAGGAGGTCTCTCATTCCACTCACAATGGATTCAAGGTAGGTTCAGCCATTCTTGACAATTCTCACCTCAGGAAAGCGCTGAGGGATAGTGCTTCGGTACCCTTCGACTACATGTACGAATTCTGGGCAACCAAAGAGAAGACGTCAAACAAGATCACATTCTTCCTGGACAACAAGCAACAAACTCTCACCGTGTCAGACTTCCGCAAGATCTTTGGTTTTTGGGAGTCACCCAAAAGATTAACATTCTCAGCGAACCCGACCAAGAACAAGCTCATGGAGATGTTCTCTGCCATTGGATGTGCGGACATACGAATAGTGTCCGAGTTTACTACAGCCAAAGTGGGTCAACCTTGGAGAGCGATTTTTGGTATTCTCAGCCGATGTCTCACACCCAAAACGACTGGGTATGATGTTGTGCGTCCGCCAATCGTCAAGATGTTCTATGGTATGTTCAAAGGTATGGGTATTGATTATGCATCATTGTTGTGGGAAGAGTTTACTTTTCAACTCTCACAAACACGAAGGGTAAGGCTTAAGGTTACCAGTACCCTAGGTTCATAAAGCTAATCATACATTATTTTATGGAAAACGATGCATCTATTGATAAGCGTGCAGGTAGCCGTCACCACACAATGGATGCTGATGATTTGGTGGACTTAAGGCAAGAAACTCACTCCAATATTGTTATCCCTGGTCCTATTCCCAGTTATCTCCTAACAGATAAGATTATCGCTTCTGCTGATTACAAGAACATGCTACAAGAAATTGAGAATCAACGAGCAAGCATTCAAGCAGGAGAAGACTCGTCTACCACGGTTAAGAGTAAAGGTAAACGCAAGCAAACAGCTTTACCTGAACCCAAAACCAAAAAGACAAAGACCGTAGCTAAGAAGGGTAAGAGCACGGCTGACGAGCTTGTTCTTCACGATGAAGAAGATATTGATGACGATCCTACTCTCGAGCTAACTCAAAAGACTGAGAAAAAGTTAATGAAGATGGCTATTGAAAAGAGTAGGAGAGACACGGGCGGTAGTGGTTCGGGTGCACAGATGGATGTTGAAGAAGACTACGAGGAGCCACATGATATTGATGAGTTTGGATCACCCGAACGTTACTCAGCATCGAAGGAGACATCCATTGCTGATACAGCGGAGTCCGGTGCTACAACAATCATTGAGACTACACAGCCTCTCGTAACTCAACCTCCACCAATCCAGCCTTTACCAACCCGACCGGTGCCAACACCATTCCTTCCACCTCCAACAACTTCCATCCTCAGTACTGTAATCACAACCGAGCCTTTTCAACCAACCCAGAGTAGCTCTGTACCATCTTCAATGGCTGCATTCGTATGGTAGAAATGTTGGATAAACACACGGATAGTCAAAGAAAAGAGATGGATAAACTTCGAGAAGAGCTACTTCGACGAGTGCAAAGTGAAGAGGCATCCAAGAAAGCCCAAGAAGAGGTGATAGCTAAGTTCACTGTAGAGATGGAATTGACACGTAAAGCTCATGCAGAAGAACTTGCTCAGGTCAAACAGGCTGAAGCTGAAAAGAGTGAAGCACGTCTTACGAGACTTCGAGTTATAAAGGATAAATATAAGGAGCAGAAAGAATTACTTGAAGCTTCTATATTAGAGAGAGTGAATGAATCTGTTGAGGCCCTTGTCCCAAAAATGCGTGATGAGATGAGGAAACTTGCGGCTGATAACTTAATGATCAAGTCATCCAACCCTTCCGAATCCGCCTACAAAATTGCATACGACTTAACGGATTTTGAATTAAAGAAGATCCTCAAAGCTCGCATGAAGGAAGTTGGATCTTTTGACAAGTCTAAAGTTCAGCGGACACTCTACAAAGCACTCAATGAAGCTATTTTGGAGGATGATCGGTTGTTTAAGATGTTTGGAAGTGTGGTACCTTACCACATTCTGCCTGAGGAGGAAAAGGAAGATAGTGAACAAGAGAAGGATGATGGTGAAGAAGAAGATGATGATGATGATGATGGTGATGACAATGATGATGATGGTGATGATGATGATGGTGATGATGATGATGATGGTGATGGTGATGATGCAAATGAGGAGAGTGATAAGGGTAGCAACGGGGATGATAATGAGGATGATGGTGGTAAACATGATCAGCCTGAAACGGGGGACAAGGTTGCCAGCAAAAAGAAACCATCCAAGTCTGGTACCAAGTCTCAGAAAGATGCTGCGCGAAAGGAAAAGTCCACCTCTACGGAGTCAGGACGAACCAAGTGGCGCCATGATGTCAATGTTGCCACTGCGTCATCGATTCCCGGTACATCTGTTTCTGTTTCTATACCTGTTACCACTAATCCTGTTAGTTCTTTTGTTGCTCCTGTGATTGCAGAATCAGTAACTGAACCTGAATCTGCACAACACTCGCCCGTTCATGATACCGCCGAAATGCCTGAATCAGAACCAGCAAGTGTTCATGTTTCTACTCCTCTGCAACAAGAACCATAATCTACTGTTCCCGAGTCAAGCACACGGGACTGGGCGGATACATTGGAGATTGATGAAACTGCACCGCCACAAGCTTGGATCACGGCAGCTGCTAAATATGATCCAATCACAGACGCTGACAGAGATGTTCTATATCTCCGTATCCGTAGTCTGATAGACTTGTGTGCATTTTTGGCTCATGAGTTTAAATCTTTGGTCACTCCGTCTTTGGTGAAGAGAGCGCTAAAGGATAAGAGAATTCACGCCAAAACCAGGTTAAGCCGCATAGAGTACGAGTATTATGCTGACGAGGTCCTGAAAGCTCTTAATACTGTTCAAAGGCCAGGCCTTCATGAGTCAGAAAGAGCTCCACCTCCACTTGATCCTTCTCAAGATAATCAAATTGCTCTTGACTTCTTTGTCACCTATGATCTTGATTATCTCCTCAAAGGATCATCCAAGTACGCAACCTCCCTGACCTTGCTGAAAGCTGCTAATTGGGGGACAATACCCTGGATCGAGGAAAAGGTAAACCGACTCTGGGTCCCAAAGGTAAATCGTAATTATGATATGTATGCTGTTATAGGTGCATCACATTGGGACGAGCGAGTCCGAAGGGCGTACAGAGGTTGCTGCTTAGCCAATTCAGGAAGTATCGTTAGATCCGATATTCGCATCTCAAGTATTTTGGGACTGAAAACTGAAGCCAAGAATGGCTATCATCATGTGACGGAGATTCGTCTAAAAAGGGAGGATGAAAAAGAATACACAATACAACAGGGAGATTTTTCTATCATTCGCCTTGAAGATATCGAACACATGTTGCCTATGATGACCCGTGATCAACTCACCCATCTTACTCGTAAAGAAATCATTGCCTTGAATACAGCACTTCGTATGTTCACACGAAGCGTTGTTATCAAGAAACGAGTTGAAGATCTTCAATTGGGAGTTGAAAGCTACCAAAGGAAGCTTAACCTGACCCGTCCAATGAATCAAGTTCTACCTCAACATGTCAACAGATGTCCCTATGCCGGCATTACCGTTCTGAGTTACGGGATTTTCTACTTGAACAGTCGCGGGATCATGAAGTTTATGAGGGTAGGTGAGCTTTATAAATACAGTGATGGGACTCTCATATACGTCAGAGGAAAATTGGAGCATCTTAATTCTGGTGGGTCATTACCAGAAATGATTGAGGATTGGCATCCTGGTTATCGGAAAATGGCGACATATGTGATCAAGAAGATTGATGAAAAGCTCCGGGAACGTAGATTGATGAGGAGCTTAGAAAGGTTCGTTGGTGGTAGACCATATGTAGTGCACCACAAGTTACTGCAACGATCCATCTAATGGGTCGTACATCTCAGGTCCACTCTATATTGGTTTTTAATTGTGAATATGTAAATTCTGTGAATATTGTGCTTTTATGGCTTGATGTAGTGTTAAGGTATGATAATTTTTCAAGAATTTCTCACGAGATTCTAAATCTTTCAAAATATATCATACTAAAGCACTACAATTAACCCTTATTAATTTAAGGGGGAGCATTAATATGTTCTATCATTAATATGTTCTATGGCCAAACATTGATTTCATTTTTACCCAAAGACCGGTTAATCCATTCAATATCCCAAATATTAATGGTTAACATTTTGGATAAGGGGAGAAAATGGGATTAAGGAGACTTAAATGATACTTGGCTAAAAGATGAAAAAGACTTAACGATAATCCAACTTAATATGTGTAAAGCACGTGTTAAGGGGGAGCGTTTTTTATGAACAAAACACCTAAGGTACAAAACTCTTGATTTCAATATCACAAGTACCTTAAGTGATTTTCAAGGATTTTTCATGGTGACTATACTTTCCCAAAACACGCTTTATTCACGACGGATGTGGTGACAAAAGGGTGGTAGGAATAGGTTTTAGTCCAATGATTCATCAGAGCCGATGGAATCTTCCCAAGGACAATTCCCTAGATAGAATTAGAAGTCCTAGGAAAGATGGAGAAAGATTGTGAACGTAGCAGAGTACCGACTAATTACTGATGCTAGCACTGGAACAATCACAACAAGGTGATAGTAATGATGTATTGGTAAGTACTAAAGGGGTTGAAGAATGAAAAAGAAATGTAAAGATAAAGGGTGTAAAGAAAGAAGCCCTCCTTACAACTTTAGGCAGAAACCGGGTTAATACATATGCTATTGAGATCATTTGTTAATGATTCTCGATATTGAAGAAAGACATCATGGACCCAGTGATGCAATGCACAACCCTTCCCAGCTAACTCAAATATCTCTCAAAAGGTATTTGTTTTAATCACACGGAGATCAACACGTTATCTATTGGTTTATTCACTCTGAATAGACTGATATTGAAAAGGTGGCACTCCTCTCCAGCCATCGCTCACTAAATCAAAACGCACTATCGAGTCTAGAGCCACGAGATCATCAAAAGTCTCATTAGGACACTTTCCATTTATTCCTTGCTTTATCACACACTGTGAAAAGTAAGATATTTTTATGAGTCCTACGCAGTATTCTTGTAATATTGCCAGAACATCCGAGTAATACGCAAGTATTACAATGAAGATGGAAATCCTGCTTGAGCCAACATCAAACAAGCTCATGGTAGGTTACACGTGCGGTTCTTTAAGAACCAATCTTGTGAAAAACTGGAAAGAAACAGTAGTTTAATTCTTAATTGAACTTAAACTCGTTCCAGGCCTCTACGCATTATCATATGATCTTTCTAGAACACTCAGAGTGACACTCTTTAGTGTTCACATTGACGAGTGGAAATCCTTTTAGTGTTAACATCAAACAACACTTGGTAGGTGACGTGCAAGATTCTTTATGAATTAAGCTCGTGATAACTGGAAAGCAACGATGGTGAAAATCTTAATTGAAATTCACTTGTTCCAGGTTTCATGAATTGACGGCTTCAATCACAAGGATAATTTATCCAAGTGATTCACTCTTTATGTTCTCAGTCAAGCTTAGTGATCGTCGAATAAAGAGAACGGGTTTACCCGCGAAATCCTGTCAGGAAGTTACTTAATTGAAACTATCCGTCACAGGTACGATATCTAATATCGTCCAACAGTCTTCACCGACCGGAGGTAAAACGCTAACGATTTAGAATGAAATGTTCTAAGCCATTTCATTCGTGTCTTATCATGTTGCTGCGAAGACGGTGGCGTTGCGGTGTACCAGCTGAAGTCGTTCCCACATGCTTATGTTTTTCTGCATCAAAGTTCAGCAAAAATTCAAGAAAGTACAAAATGAAGTCTTCCGTTGTACCAAACTCTGAAGCTTTCGAGAATTCAACAAAAGACATAAGTGTGTGGAACATGGAGTCATGAGGAGGCAAGATTCACAAGAAGGCAAAGATCGCACGTGATTGGTCAAAAGAACAATGCTCTCAAACCAAAGCCTAAAAGATCAAATCAACATATTCACAACAAAAAGAAAAGAAGAAAAGACTACGAGCTAAAGAACGAAGACTTAGTATAGTATGCTAGGTTTAGAACTGTGTAACGTGGAGTGACCTCCCTTTGGGGGAGATTGTTAGAAATACGTTTTCAACGTATATTAGAAGTATCGGTCACTCCAAAATATTATTAATGTTGTATAGCTCGTAGTTAATGTTTGCTTATTTAGTTAAGTAAGAAACCGGCCCATGGGCTTGTCATGGGTCGGGCCAAGCCCATTAGTGGCTTGGATATAAATACCCCTTTCCACCATGGAAAGGGGTTGGTTGTTGATTGTTTCACTTCTGATTAATAAGAAACACATATTCTCTCTCACTTTCTCTCACTACTTTCTCTCTCTAGAAATCTTCAACCCACTTTATTGATTCATAAGATTATCCATATTCTTTAGATCACTCCCAAAATATCTTGGGCTTTCCCTTTGTAACCCTTTACTAGTTTGGATCATCCCCTCACCCTTTTAAACCCTCCTTGTTAGCCTTGTTCTTCACACCTCAAACCATTCATCCTTACCCCTTAAACCATCAATTACTACCATGGTTTCTACAAGAACCTCCATTTCATCCAAAACCTCCTCTTCAAAGAGGCACCTCAAAATTAAGATTAAGTTACCCAAACTTAACTCTTCACCCTTTCACTCACCCAAGAATGAGATTGTTCCAATTCTCATCTCTTCATCACCCTCACCACCTCTTGCTCCATGCAAGACTACCTCAACCCATGGTACCAACCATTCTCATGGTTCTACCTCCTCTTCATTCCAATCTAGAATGAATGAGCTAACCTCACCCTTCACTCTAAGTACTCTCTTGGATGTGACTACCCAACCTCAACCCATCCAAAGCATTCCCATTGTGAAAGACTTTGTTGAACCCTTGGTGACTTCACCTTTCACCCCACCAAATTACTCCATCACCCTTGTCTTTAATTTAAGCATGTGGATTGCTTATTGCTAAGACATATAGTTTAAGCAAATCTTAAGATTCGAGTGTAACTAAGATTAAAATTATGCTTAAGTTTTAGGCTTGTTTTTTTATACATCTTTGTATGATCTTGATTCTCTTGTATTTCCTTTCATGTTTTTCAACATGATTTTTCTTTGAGTCTTGGATCTTGTTGTTATTATGTTTCTTTCTTTTCTCTTATTTTGAGTCCTTTTCTTAAACTAATAAGAATTAGGAATCTTCTTGGAGATTTACATTACATGTAGCTTGATTTGTGATATCTAGATAGGTGACTTTCTTGTATGCTACTTGCTTATATATCTTCTTGCTTATCCTTATGCTATATGCTTAATTGATTAGTTAATGAATGCATGCTTTTTTATAAAGGCTTTGTCTTTGTCAAGCAATTCCGATATAATATCTCTTAGATGTGTCTAACTCATGCATGTCCTTAAATGCTACGTGCTAACATGTTTTACTTAGTCTTCTCTTTTTAAGTAATCATGTTTCTTGCATGCCATATGTGTTAATTGCGCACCTTCTCTACGTTGGTTTATTGTAGACTTCATTAGGCATTGCATGAATTATCCTATGTGCTTACTTGATTATGTGTTAGATTTTGTACTAACTCTTCATGTCTTCTTGAGCTTCTTTTGAGTTTCTTCTCTCATTTTCTTTCGAGATTTCACTATCACCTTCTAAGGTATAGTATTCATGAATCAATTTGTGAAGTTATCCTTAACTTCTTTGATTGAGTTTCCCTTGGTTTATTTTAATCATGCCTCTCTAAGTCGAGTCTCTCTCTTCTATCTTTCTAAACTAAGTTGAGTCGAGCCTCACCCTTTCCTCATCATGTAATTGTTCTTTGAACATTCACAATGATTGAGAAGAGCTACGAAACTTTGACCATGTAGTTTATCGTATGCTAAACACCATCCATCTTGGTCTTTCTATTCTTTGGCTTATTTGATCTCTTTATCTATATCATTGAGTCTTCTTTTTGGTGTCGACATTCATAAGCATCCTTGCCTATAATGTTTTTGGTTTTATATTTGTCGTTCTTCTCGTTTTTGAGAGTCGATTGAGGTTAAAATTTACAATTGGATTGGGTGATTCCAACAATTCTAAGTATTTAACCTTTTGAGAGGATTTTGGTCAAATCTTGAATTTTCTTGGGTGATTCCATAAATTCTAAGCTTTTAGCCCTTTGACATATTATCATTACAATTAGTATGGATGTTTCTTTTCTACCTCTATTCCAACAATTGTGAATTGATCTTGTCAAGATCCTCTTCTTTGACTTGTTTTTGGATTGATAGAATCGCGTGCACACTTCTTTCTTCAATGCTTGTCATTGTTTGTGCAAACGACTTGTTTATCATCCTCATTTTTCTTTTCATCATAGTCCTTCCTTCTCTCTTTTCGACTATGTGGAATTGTTTTTATTATCCATGTCATACTCTCTTTAGTTTGGTATTTTTGCCATGATATTAAAGTGGAGTATGTCCTCTCGATAATATTTTCTCTTTTTTGACATTGCTATATATATATATATATATATATATATATATATATATATATATATATATATATATATATATATATATATATATATATATATATATATATATATATATATATATATATATATATATATATATATATATGCTCTTGTTCACTAACTTTGTTTTGTAGGACATCTAATCCTTCTTTGTAGCTTGTCACTTTTCTTGCTTTGTTGGTGCCTCGAGCAAGGGGGAGCCCATATCATGGGGAGCATTTTCAATATTTCAACTCATTACATTTGCGATCGTTCACTCACTTAAATTGCATTCATTGACCATCTTGCAAGTAATGAATTATAGGATCTCGAAGACATGGAGGTGGTTAACCTATGGTGATTGAAGACTTCACTAGGATGACGCAAGCTCGATATCTTTGGATGATGGGATTACTGTTCGGATTCTCGCCTCTCAACCGAATATCTTTTGGATGCAAGCTATCTCAAAGTTGATTCTTCTCTTCTACAAACGATGACTACCTTTGGATGCGTGATCTTCCTCAAATGATATGGATTCTACCTTCCTCAAATGACGACTACCTTTTTGATTCGACAAAAGGGGGAGAAGGAAGTGTAAACGAGTACATTTACATTTTACTATGCGTTATGGTTTACTTGTTTGTCATCATCAAAAAGGGGGGAGATTGTTAGTGCAAACATTACGATGTTTAATCAAGATGATCCCTTTATGTTTTGGTGATGACAAACGTATAACTCGCAATACATAATGTAAAATGTGTAAGGTACTCGTAATCACTCAAGCATACTTATGTATAATTCTCTCGACACCTTGAAGATTACATTCTTCATGAAAGACAAGAAGGACACGTGGTTCTCTTATAGAACACGTGGTTCCTTAGAGATATCGAACCGCGAGAAGATATAGAACCGCGGGCAGTCAAGCCGGTTTAGGCTTACTCAAGATTTTTGGAAGCTTCTAGAAGATGGAGGGAAACTAATAAATTCAAAATTCAAATTTTGAATTTACTTCTAGAAGATGGAGGGAAGAAAATAAATTCAAATTTCAAATTATGAATTTGGGCTCCAAGAATATAAGGTGCACTCTTTTATCCAATGGCTAGTCTACTCTTTTATCCATTGGGTAAAAAGGTGCTCTCCAAGGTAAGAGTTGGCTATAAATAGAAGACTATTCTCTTCCATTTTTCTTGAGGAAAAACATACAAAAACCTTTCAACATCCCATTCCTTATTTGCCTCATCCTCCTCAAGAGCAATGAGAAGAACACTTTCACCCTTGTGAAGTATTAGTGTCTAGAGTCATAACATGATGAAGATCTCTCTAGATCAAGTCATGATTATTGTCTTCCTACTATGTATATGTAGAAGATCCAAGTTGTGGGTACACTTGGATGTGTTTGTAAGGGTAGAATATCCAAGTGATGGGTATCCTTGGATTAGGTGTTAGTTGTGTAGATCCAAGTCTTGTTAGTTCTTGGATATAGTGTTAGAGTTATAGATCTAAGTGTTGTGTGCTTATATCTATATGGTTTATGTGTTTAGGCCATAAAACACAAGGTTTGTTATGTTGGGCCATAAAACATAACTAGTGGGTAGATTAGGTTGTGTCTTGGTAGTTCTCACTTGTCACACCCCCAAATTCACCACAGCGGAAGACTGGCTTTGGGAGGCTGTGACTTCATGAGAAATCGAGAGCTTGATCCAAGAACGACCTCTACATGCCAAAAACCACAAAGTAGACTCCAAATAATCCACATAGTCAAGTACCTGAAATACATGCTTAAAATGTCAACATAAAGTTGGTGAGTTCATAAGTTTGTTTTAAAACGTTTATGAAAAATTAGAGTTTTACCGACCACTGCGCCTTGCAGTAAAATATAAGAGTTTAAAAATCACAGTTTCTGTTAAATAAACTTTCTTTGACAATTTCAAAGTGTATTGATAAAGACAGAGTTTATTTATGAAAGCCGAGAGTTTACTGATATAACAAAGTTCACTAAAATAAGTAGAGTTTCTGATAAGACAAAGTTCGCGGAAAATAAATTGTGTTTTCTAATAAAACAGTATTCACATGAAATAAATAGAGTTTATAGATAAAACAGAGTTCACAGATAATAGTTAGCGTATTCTGATAAAAGCAAAGCTCACTGATAAATAATAAAGTTTTCCAATAGAATAAAATTGTTTAATGAACCACAAGATTTTCCAACCACTTGGTGACAATATAACAAATACAAAGTCACTAAATAAAATAAGGCATTTATTATTGTCTAAGCTCATGACACCGAAGCGTTAACAACACCGGTAGTATAATCATATAATGCAGCCCCTACGGATGCCTAACCCACGACATCCGTCCACAGACTCAAATGAAACTGTGCCTGCTTGTCCTCTGTTGGACCAAGCCGGACAGGGGCGTCAACCCCGATAGATCTATCCATAACATTCGCGCTTTCGACCGGTCATCCGGTCTAAATTAACGGTTCATGATAATGGGCCAAAGTAATTGGGTTAAAGTGGGACTTAGACCAATACATAAAAGAGATATGCACTTGTGTTCATTCTTGCAACCATTGTCTCTACCCGAGAACCAATAAAAAGCAGTTAAAGTTTTGGGTTATGAAAATCACAATAGAAATTTTAGTATTAGCATTCATATGTATAACAATTAGAGGAGTTGACCACTCAGCACGTAACAATTAAACCAGTTTAAAGATAGTTTATGACCAACCAAGTAAGCTTAAGATTAGTTTATGACAATCAAATAGTGTATACACAGTTATTAACAACCAAACAAGTTTAATATCAGTTTCTGACAAACAAGCAAGTTTATAAGTAGTTTATGACCAAGCATGTACCTCCCCCAAAGAGCAATTATAAAACATTTATAACTCAATTCAAAGCAAGAAAAGGTGGGGTATGAACTCACATCGACGAAGTAGCGCGAATAATAGTGATGCTATCAATACGCTCAGTAGAAACGGAAATCGATACGGCTCGGTCATGGTGTTGTGGTTTAACTAATCGGCTAAATCCAATAACTTAAGAAAATGTATAGTTGAGTTCTCGATACACATGTACATCAACGTGACCCGTTGATAAAATAGTTAAGTTCTAAATTATAATAGTTCGGTGGTTGGTTAAATAAAATTAATCAATTAAGCACACACAAAATATGTAATGTATTCCGTACTCATTACGTATAACCAGACGATGATATAATTCTTACGTTGAATTATATAATAGAGACAACCATCTTACAAAATAAATCAAAGTATATATTTATTTTGTATTTACAGTATAACGATCGTGATAAAAATAATTAGACAACATAGTTCGACACATTTTAAGGAAATCACCACTTAAGTAATAATTGCCAGTTTTAAGTAAAAATATATCTTTCATCGGTTTATCAATATAATAGAATCCATTTATTTTTATCGCTTACGCATATAAAAGTATTTATTTATTTTATTGCTCTACAATTATAGTAGTACTTATTTGTTTTATCGGTTTATAAATATAATAGTATTTATTTGTTTTATCGGTTACAAATATAATAGTAGTTTTTAGCGAACAAAATATAAAGTATAAAGTTTTATAGCAATTTCGACATGACCTATTCGTTTATACAACGTTTTCCATATATATCAATTCTCAATATTTTCTATCTTCAAATAAACCTACGTTACACCAATCGCGTTTTAATGTATATATATATCTAACTTAGGCCGATTAAGTACCAAAATTAAGTTTCGACCTAACACAACCTGTGTGTTGTAAATCGCAAAGCCAAACGCCCGATGTGGGTTATTTAAACACATTAATTAAATGTATGATCATTTATATAGTTCTCGTGATAATAATAGTATTTGACATATTTACTTGACCATAAATATATACTTATATATGTATACCCCCGTTTAATCCGTTATAGTAATTAAGAAATTAGATACGTTAATAGCCGAACTAAACCACAATGAACCATGAGCCCGATTCGCGCCCGACGCTTTAAACTCTTGACGACCCTCGTCCAAACACACCCGAACTAATAAATAGCAACCCAAACGCCCTTTAAACGTTCTGCAAGCCCAAACGCACCCTTACTACTTAGCAACAACCCCAAAGATTCTCGTAACCCCTGCTGCAATCCCAAACGATTCCTGCTGCTCGTACGCAGCAAACCAAACGCACCCGTACAGTCCTTTCAGCAGACCCAAACGCTACCTGTTGTCCGCAAACCGCAAACCAAAGGCTACCTGCTGTTCGAAAACAGTGAACCAAACACCAGCAGCTGATAAACAACGAACCCAACACCTGCTGCTGCCGATAAACAGCAAATCCAACACCTCTTTGTTCTCAATTTCTGCCCGCTCTAAAACGCACCCTTAAGTTGACCCGAACGCAACCTACTGTCGGTATTGTTTTAAACCAAACACACTATAAACCAAACGCACTCCTGCTGCTGGAAATCAGCAGGCCAAAACGTACCCCTACTGCTGGAAATCAGCGAACCATAACGCACCCCTACTGCCTTTCTTATACCCACACGCAAACACACTTGATAGATCATGTGGAAGGTGGTGGCGGTTGCTAGATCGAGCATGGAGGCAGTAGAGGTTTTAATGGAAGTTGTGGTTATGGTGGATGATGGTGAACGATAAAGGCTGGTGGCTTGTTTCCATGATGGTACGAAGGGGATGGTGGTGATAGTGAGGGTGGTTGTCATCTACGGCGGCTGGCTGAAGGGTGGTGGTGGTCCAGAAAATATTTCTGGCGGCCGGAAAATGTGTAGGCGCCGGAAAACATAGAGAGAGGGAGAGAAGGCTATTAGGGTTTTGATGTGTGTGTTTTTCTATTCTGGTGGCTAGGTTAAAAGTGTGGTGAAACCCTAATTTCAATATATATATATATCCTAGTTAAGTTTTGGTAAAAACAAATGAAAGGTTTCTGATAATACAGGGACTAAGAATGTAATTTTTATTATAACTTATGCTAATACATGGTTCAGGGTTCGTTCGTTTTTCACAAAATTTGATTCGTTTTAAGAAATTTCCGCCATTGATTTTAAAATGATTTTTACAATAAAGTAGAGTATTTACTCGACCCATTTTCGTATTCGTATACATTTTTTTTTATTTAAAAATAGTTATTATTTATCGGTTAACTCGATTAGTGGCGTTCAAGGAAAAATAAAATTCGACTAGAATGCTCTCGTTTTCAACGTACGGTATTAAAACTAAAATTAAAGTATTAGATAATTTATTAAACCTTTTTACTAATATTTCTGAATAATTAAATATAAATTTAATTTGTATCGCGTCAGTTCTCAATTTTTACATAGTCTTTTACAATATGTAAAATTGACTCCCGTTTTCGAATCAAATAACTTTGATATCGCTCGAAACGAATTTCTATTAATAAATAATATAATTTATTATTAATTAAAGCCTGGAAAATTCCCGGTTGTCACAGCACCTCCGTGTTATTTGGAGTTCGTCCTCGAACTCAATCGTTGTTACTGTGATAAAAGTGTAGAGAAAAGGATTTGATGTTCTACCCAATGTTCTATCGAATATACTTATATCTGCTCACAGATCATTCTGTCCGAACTTCTAAAATCGTGTTTCCACCAATAGTTAATTAGGTAAGCAATAGGTAGAAGAGGAATATATCTTAGCGGTTCTAAATGTCAATCTGACAAATCGGTCGTCGTTCATAGAACGATAAAATTCGAAACGAAGAGTTGAGAAACATCGTTAGTTCTTAAACGTCTCTAAGGGTTCACCACCACCATCCCATTACGTTCACGTCGATCAGTAATTATTTAGAAATGATTCTCGTAACAATTCGCGAATCAAATGAAGCTTATAGAATCATTCGTCGAAACGTCGTGATGATACTATAACAAGTAAAAATACGATAAATTCGTATGGACAAATCATGAGTTAAAATAAATACACTCCCAAAACTGGAGTACTAAACCAATATCATAAATACAGGGTCACGTCGGATATCCTTAAGCCCACTCGTTTATAATCACATATTTGCATACAAAAGCGTCCTAATCTATGCAAATATGTTATTATAAACTTATGGTTCGGTGATTTATGATTTCTTTATTCAAATGCAAAGGCGTCCCAATCCATTTAAATAAAGACTTCATAAATCGTCCTACTTAAGTGTCACCGGCAAAATACCCAATTCAACATCGTTAAAATATCTAAACGATATTATCCAAAATCACCAAAAGCAAAGAGCATGAGTTGACTATAAGTCGTCTTCCATAAGTAGACGTTTCGAACGTACCAGATCAAAGAACATAAGTGTCGATAGGCGATAAAGCAGTCGTAGACGTATATTGAGTAAAGAAACTCACGGTTATAAGTAGGATAAGTATATAGTAGTCGGTTCTAAATAAGCAATTATCCAATCACACAATTCCTTCCCATCCTCGAGGAAGACTCATCAAACACCAAGCTGAGTAATAACTTATCATAACCCAACCTCGAAACTTACTCACAAAGAATGGCCCGGGTTTCGTTATGAATTATTACACATCTCAACTTTCAATGACTCAGCTCGACTCTGAAAATACAACACAATCTACATTAACACGTAATACTACGAGTCTTACCCACCCCCGAGGTAATTCATCAAAAATCATAGGTTGTGTAATGTCCCATACTTAACTCCATCTCGCACTCAATCAAACGTGAGGCTCACTGAGGCATAGTTAAGTATTGTTACACCTCTCAACCTTTTTGAATGAATTAGCTCGAACCTGGGAATTACTCATGACCAATCGTCAACAAAATTTCATATAATGTCTCTAGGTTTGATTATAAAAAGATATGTGGGACCATTGTGTAACTCACAATGCCCAATGAATGTTCTAGCGTTCATATATAAAAGTATATTATATGTCTAAGTGCACTAATCAAACAATCGATCTCATGTAACAAGTAATACATAACAGGCAACAAGGCAATAGCAAACATGCATTGCAAATATCCATATAGCAGCGGAATAAGTATGATGTGATGAGTGTTACTACTAAATAAAACTGAGAGCCGGTTATAGTCTAGAGTTACTAATGCAACCTAGTTCTCTATAACCAAGGCTCTAATACCAATCTGTCACACCCCCAAATTAACCACAGCGGAAGACTGGCTTTGGGAGGCTGTGACTTCATGAGAAATCGAGAGCTTGATCCGAGAACGACCTCTACATGCCAAAAACCACAAAGTAGACTCCAAATAATCCACATAGTCAAGTACCTGAAATACATGCTTAAAATGTCAACATAAAGTTGGTGAGTTCATAAGTTTAATTTAAAACGTTTATGAAAAATTAGAGTTTTACCGACCACTGCGCCTTGCAGTAAAATATAAGAGTTTAAAAATCACAGTTTCTGTTAAATAAACTTTCTTTGACAATTTCAAAGTGTATTGATAAAGACAGAGTTTATTTATAAAAGCCGAGAGTTTACTGATATAACAAAGTTCACTAAAATAAGTAGAGTTTCTGATAAGACAAAGTTCGCAGAAAATAAATTGTGTTTTCTAATAAAACAATATTCACATGAAATAAATAGAGTTTATAGATAAAACAGAGTTCAAAGATAATAGTTAGCGTATTCTGATAAAAGCAAAGCTCACTGATAAATAATAAAGTTTTCCAATAGAATAAAATTGTTTAATGAACCACAAGATTTTCCAACCACTTGGTGACAATATAACAAATACAAAGTCACTAAATAAAATAAGGCATTTATTATTGTCTAAGCTCATGACACCGAAGCGTTAACAACACCGGTAGTATAATCATATAATGCAGCCCCTACGGATGCCTAACCCACGACATCCGTCCACAGACTCAAATGAAACTGTGTCCGCTTGTCCTCTGTTGGACCAAGCCGGACAGGGGCGTCAACCCCGATAGATCTATCCATAACATTCGCGCTTTCGACCGGTCATCCGGTCTAAATTAACGGTTCATGATAATGGGCCAAAGTAATTGGGTTAAAGTGGGACTTAGACCAATACATAAAAGAGATATGCACTTGTGTTCATTCTTGCAACCATTGTCTCTACCCGAGAACCAATAAAAAGCAGTTAAAGTTTTGGGTTATGAAAATCACAATAGAAATTTTAGTATTAGCATTCATATGTATAACAATTAGAGGAGTTGACCACTCAGCACGTAACAATTAAACCAGTTTAAAGATAGTTTATGACCAACCAAGTAAGCTTAAGATTAGTTTATGACAATCAAATAGTGTATACACAGTTATTGACAACCAAACAAGTTTAATATCAGTTTCTGACAAACAAGCAAGTTTATAAGTAGTTTATGACCAAGCATGTACCTCCCCCAAAGAGCAATTATAAAACATTTATAACTCAATTCAAAGCAAGAAAAGGTGGGGTATGAACTCACCTCGACGAAGTAGCGCGAATAATAGTGATGCTAACAATACGCTCAGTAGAAACGGAAATCGATACGGCTCGGTCATGGTGTTGTGGTTTAACTAATCGGCTAAATCCAATAACTTAAGAAAATGTATAGTTGAGTTCTCGATACACATGTACATCAACGTGACCCGTTGATAAAATAGTTAAGTTCTAAATTATAATAGTTCGGTGGTTGGTTAAATAAAATTAATCAATTAAGCACACACAAAATATGTAATGTATTCCGTACTCATTACGTATAACCAGACGATGATATAATTCTTACGTTGAATTATATAATAGAGACAACCATCTTACAAAATAAATCAAAGTATATATTTATTTTGTATTTACGGTATAACGATCGTGATAAAAATAATTAGACAACATAGTTCGACACATTTTAAGGAAATCACCACTTAAGTAATAATTGCCAGTTTTAAGTAAAAATATATCTTTCATCGGTTTATCAATATAATAGAATCCATTTATTTTTATCGCTTACGCATATAAAAGTATTTATTTATTTTATTGCTCTACAATTATAGTAGTACTTATTTGTTTTATCGGTTTATAAATATAATAGTATTTATTTGTTTTATCGGTTACAAATATAATAGTAGTTTTTAGCGAACAAAATATAAAGTATAAAGTTTTATAGCAATTTCGACATGACCTATTCGTTTATACAACGTTTTCCATATATATCAATTCTCAATATTTTCTATCTTCAAATAAACCTACGTTACACCAATCGCGTTTTAATGTATATATATATCCAACTTAGGCCGATTAAGTACCAAAATTAAGTTTCGACCTAACACAACCTGTGTGTTGTAAATCGCAAAGCCAAACGCCCGATGTGGGTTATTTAAACACATTAATTAAATGTATGATCATTTATATAGTTCTCGTGATAATAATAGTATTTGACATATTTACTTAACCATAAATATATACTTATATATGTATACCCCCGTTTAATCCGTTATAGTAATTAAGAAATTAGATACGTTAATAGCCGAACTAAACCACAACGAACCATGAGCCCGATTCGCGCCCGACGCTTTAAACTCTTGACGACCCTCGTCCAAACACACCCGAACTAATAAATAGCAACCCAAACGCCCTTTAAACGTTCTGCAAGCCCAAACGCACCCTTACTACTTAGCAACAACCCCAAAGATTCTCGTAACCCCTGCTGCAATCCCAAACGATTCCTGCTGCTCGTACGCAGCAAACCAAACGCACCCGTACAGTCCTTTCAGCAGACCCAAACGCTACCTGTTGTCCGCAAACCGCAAACCAAAGGCTACCTGCTGTTCGAAAACAGTGAACCAAACACCAGCAGCTGATAAACAACGAACCCAACACCTGCTGCTGCCGATAAACAGCAAATCCAACACCTCTTTGTTCTCAATTTCTGCCCGCTCTAAAACGCACCCTTAAGTTGACCCGAACACAACCTACTGTCGGTATTGTTTTAAACCAAACACACTATAAACCAAACGCACTCCTGCTGCTGGAAATCAGCAGGCCAAAACGTACCCCTACTGCTGGAAATCAGCGAACCATAACGCACCCCTACTGCCTTTCTTATACCCACACGCAAACACACTCTAGCGGTTGGATTAAACAAAATCAAACGGGAAATAAACACCCCATCCGAGCATTAATCGTAATAAACAAACACTCCCGGCTGACAACACGAGACAAACACCCTTACAGGCTGAAAATAACTGAATCAACCACACCACAGCAATAGGCGACTGCTGGTGGTGGTTGCAACCCGAACGCACCCCAATGGTGGCGTCTTCTGCTGGTCAAAAGGAGACAGCTGGTATGCCACGATGGTGAACAAGACCAGTAATGGCATCATGATGGTGATGGAGATGGATCCTAGGTGGTGGAGGAGATGATGTAACAACGGTGGCTGATGGTGGTTATAATGGTGGTTGATAGATCATGTGGAAGGTGGTGGCGGTTGCTAGATCGAGCATGGAGGCAGTAGAGGTTTTAATGGAAGTTGTGGTTATGGTGGATGATGGTGAACGATAAAGGCTGGTGGCTTGTTTCCATGATGGTACGAAGGGGATGGTGGTGATAGTGAGGGTGGTTGTCATCTACGGCGGCTGGCTGAAGGGTGGTGGTGGTCCAGAAAATATTTCTGGCGGCCGGAAAATGTGTAGGCGCCGGAAAACATAGAGAGAGGGAGAGAAGGCTATTAGGGTTTTGATGTGTGTGTTTTTCTATTTTGGTGGCTAGGTTAAAAGTGTGGTGAAACCCTAATTTCAATATATATATATCCTAGTTAAGTTTTTGTAAAAACAAATGAAAGGTTTCTGATAATACAGGGACTAAGAATGTAATTTTTATTATAACTTATGCTAATACATGGTTCAGGGTTCGTTCGTTTTTCACAAAATTTGATTCGTTTTAAGAAATTTCCGCCAGTGATTTTAAAATGATTTTTACAATAAAGTAGAGTATTTACTCGACCCATTTTCGTATTCGTATACATTTTTTTTATTTAAAAATAGTTATTATTTATCGGTTAACTCGATTAGTGGCGTTCAAGGAAAAATAAAATTCGACTAGAATGCTCTCGTTTTCAACGTACGGTATTAAAACTAAAATTAAAGTATTAGATAATTTATTAAACCTTTTTACTAATATTTCTGAATAATTAAATATAAATTTAATTTGTATCGCGTCAGTTCTCAATTTTTACATAGTCTTTTACAATATGTAAAATTGACTCCCGTTTTCGAATCAAATAACTTTGATATCGCTCGAAACGAATTTCTATTAATAAATAATATAATTTATTATTAATTAAAGCCTGGAAAATTCCCGGTTGTCACATCACTAAAATCTAAAGTGATGTGGTTGTGTATAGGTAGTTCTCACTAAACTATAAAGTAATGTGGTTGTGTCTTGTGAGTTCTCACTAAACTTTAAAGTGATTAGTAGTTGTGTTGTGTGAAGTTCTCACTTAGCTTCAAAGTAAAGAGTCGTGAAGATTGGTTCTAGCTTTCGATTAGAACTCGACATCTAGCCTTGTGTCGTTAAATGGTGAAGTGGGCAACGTTGTGTAGATTGGTCCTACCTAAGATTAGGACTCGACATCTAGCTTAGTGTCGGAAATGTGTAAGCGACGTGTATGGTTTTCTCCGCCTTGAAAGGAGTTTTGTTGACTAGTGAAGTAACTCTCGAGTAAGGTGTACTCGAGGAGTGGAGTAGGGTGAAGAGGAGTTTCGTGACCGAACCACTATAAATCATCGTGTCAGTACTTTCCTTTACATTTATGTCTTTACTATTATAGATGTATTTATATGTTGTGTGTTGTGTGCATCTCATAATCTAAACATCTAAGTTGCGGAAAAGCTAAGGCTTAGTACGTGTGTGCTTCGTGTTTAGATTATGGTCAAGTGTACATCACTTAGTCTAAACATCCTAGTTGCGGAAAATCTTATGCTTAGTACGTGTGTGCTTAGTGTTTAGACTATTGCTTGATGTAGTCTTGATTTGATGTGTTTGTGTGTTTACTGAAAGTCCCTAATCAATTCTAGAAACACTAAACTTAACTAATCAACACACGTTATTACTTTTCAAACGTAATCTTATTATTGTATAATAAATAATTACAAGTGTTATGGATAACACTGTTTGATGACAATGTGTTGTGCACACTTTGAACAACTATAAACCTTAACTTATGAATACCGTCACAGCTGTTTGATTCAATAAGTTCTAAGCATTAATGGTGTGAACATTCTCAAAGTGTTAAACATTAATGCTGGGATACACATCCTATTTATAGTGATACGAGGTTGACCTAAGTACTAGTTGATGGTGACTACACAAGACATTCACTTTTCAGACATCTGTCACAAGATGCTCTTCTATTCTTGGTAGTTTGCCATAATGCTTTAAGGAAACAGATCTTGAAACAGTTTCCTTTTTCTTCATTGTCTCGAACACACAAATGGCATGTCCAAAGTGTGTTGAGTGTTAACAGGGTATTGCCACCCCTGTTAACACTTAACCCCTCAGAGTCCCTGATACATCTTGGCTGTTATCCATCACAACCAATGAGTATGTCTTCAAGTAATCTTTGACTTCCTTGACAATGTCTCTGACATGGACTCCTCTGAGGTTCCTCATAGAGACTTGGATCTCTGTGAGTCTTGTGATACTTGCCTGTCTCCTAGGCACAGGCAAGTGACTATCTAACAGCTTAGTTTGTGTTTAAATCTATGATCAGGGAATCTAACAACCTTAGATTCCCAACAATCTCCCCCAATTTAAACATAAATATAGCTAGATCTATCTAAGTTAAGGTAAGTGAGATAACAGCTTCTTCTTACTCATAACAAATCTAAACAAACATACCTCATGATTTTATTCATACTTAAAGAAAAATTACAAGTACATTACAAAAGTGAAATAAAATGTGAAGGTAAAATTGAGCTGTGAATTTCTTCAATAGTCATCATTTTTTATCCTTTCTTCAGCTTCAGCTATGTCAGTTCTAGTATCCAATTCTGCCTGCAAAGCTTTTGCAAAAACTTTGGAATACTCTGAGTTAATCTTGAGTCCCTTTTTGAGACAAAGTAGTTGAATTGTTGATGTTAAGCCAAGCTCATCTTCTCTTTGAAATGCATACTGGCAAGCTCTGTTCATGAATGACATACCTCTTTCAGGCTCTGTGTAAGTCTAACCATCAACAGGGCCAACGATTTCATTTGGTAGGATCAAATCCCTGTACATTCCATCCACTTGAACATCATCTGTGACAAAGGTTTCCTTAACAAGTTGAGAAACCCTTCTTCTTTTCTTGCCAGACTTTGGGGGTTCTTGTTTAAATAGCTGTGGTGGGGGATCTATTTTGAGTTTGGCTGTTGTTTCTTTGATCCAGGTGAACTTAGCCTTAAGAGTTTTAAGCAGAAGGAAATTTGCATGACCAGTTCTTTTGGCAGCCAAGGCTTCAAGTTCAAACCATTCAGATAACCCAAGTTGCTTTAGTCTGAAGTCCTCAAATACATTCATGTTACCCTGTTGGTTGTCTCTCCACAAAATCATCTGTGGTGTGTTGGTGGACTTGTGAATTGTGTATTTGAACTTGGTTATCTTGTCAGGTGCATACATGTTGTTAACGCAGGCATCGTAATCAGCTTTTACTTTTCTTAGTGCCTCTGCGCGTTTAGCTTCCATTTCCCTCAACCTTTGTCTCTGTTTCTCCCTTTCAGGTGGAGTCATCTTCCTTATGGTTGCCTCATTTAGCTCCTTGGCTTTCTTGATTTCATTTAGTCTCTTGAATTCCTCAGCCTGTTTCTCTATTTCTTCAGGAGTTAAGGGATTCTCATTGGAAGGTGTGAAGGTTGCAAATTGGGAAAGGTCTGTGGTGGATCCTCATGTCTCTAGTATCGCAACTATTTTCTTTAGTTTTGTGTATGTGTCAACCAAAACTATCTCCTTTCCTTTCTTCGAGACAGAGGATTCCATACTCATATTTTTCAATACCTCAGCTCTTTTGATAAACGATGTCTGAGCTTGAATTTGTATTGTTTTGGGAAGGGAGCTAACAGTGAACTTAAGCGTCTTGGCAGCTGGTTCACCATCATCCACAGACTCGCTGGTGTTAACCAAAGTCAGGGACTTTGATGAATCGACTCCATTATTATTCTGTTGCTCCCACTTAGTGTTATCCTCATCATCAGGTATGATAACAGGTGTGATGACTTGGAGGGGAACAGGTGAAGAAATGGTGTTGTCAGCAGATGTTGAGCCCTGTTTGGCAGATTCAAGGTTAATTACCTTTTCCTTCTCCCCCTCACGTTCAGCCTGTCTCTTCAGACGTTTGGATGAACGTGTTTGAAAGTGCCCTGCAATCTGTTCAACAGAGGCAGCCATAGCACGTTGCCTTGTCCTTGAAGCTTTGGCAATCTTCAGTAGAAGGTTGCAGTTTCCATTTGTATTTCCCTGAACATGATTAATGATGAAGTTTGTATGATGATACTGCCTGCTTCGAACAGCTTTAAACTCTCTGTGCATTGTTAACTCATGTTCATGAAATAGAGCAGGGACCTCTGTGTCAATGACATCCTTGATTCTTGTGGACAGATGACTAAGTCCTTGTGCTACACCTCTTCTTGCACCATCCTTGATGGGTTCAGTGACTGCATCCACGACTGCCTTCTTGATGATCCCTGGAAATGTGACAGTGAAGTTATGCATCTCAGACATGATAACATCCAGCTTTCTTGATAGGTGTTCAATATCAGATTGATGATGAACAGGCTGAAGATTATGTATGTTCAGGCTTTGTTGAGCATAATCATCCCCCCTAGGCAAAAGATCAAAGTTGGTTTGGGCAGGATGATCAAACATAAGGAATTCAGCAGTTGGATCATAAGCAGGTCTTTGGAAGACTGTTGTGGTGGAGGTAGCAGAGGTGGGAGTGACGATAGCTTCCTTGGGAGGAAAAGTGTTATTATCAGCTGGTGTGGACACAACTATTTCTTTGGGAGGGGAGACAGATTGTTGATCATCTTCTTCTTCTTCATCCTCCTCCTCAAACATCCCCTCAGGGATTTCATCCCCAGGTATCGATTCAGGATCAGAGATATCATCAACTAATGACAACACTTCTTCTTCAATATTAAGCAGGGGCTCTTCATCATTTGGTTGATCCTGAATGATTGTATCAGCCTCTTTATCTTGTTGCTCCAGGGAATCTGTGTCTGGCTGTACAATTTCAGCCTGCAAGTTGTTTTGATTAGTAACAGGGAAATAAGTTAGGGGAATGGTCTCCATTTCGCTGTCCCAAAGAGGCTGAGGGTGATTACTCAGCCACTCCAAAGGATAAATCCTTGGGATTCTTTTAAGGGTGAATATTATATGGTTAATGATCGTCATTCGCTGCCCCTAGGAAAGCTGAGTGTGATTATTCAGCCCCCCCCAAAAGGTTAAAACCTTTGGGACTCTTTTGATTGTGAAACACATGTTGTTAAGGATCGCCATTTGCTGCCCCTAGGAAGGCTGAGGGTGATTATTCAGCCCCCCCAAAAGGTTAAGAAACCTTTGGGACTCTTTTAATAATGAAACATATGTGGGCGAGGGTCTCCTGTTACGCTGTCCCTAGGAAAGCTGAGGGTGATGATTCAGCTCCCCCTGAAAAGGATAAATCCTTTGGGATTCTTTTAATGGTGAAAAAGATGTGGGTTAAGATCGTCTTATTACGTTGTCCCTAGAAGATCTGAGGATGATTATTCAGCTCCCCTAAAAGTAAAACTTTTGGGATTATTTTTCTAAGGGAACCAAGAGGCTGTGTGAGGTACAGCTGTTCAAGGTCAAGACATATATGTATTCAAGTTGTTGTTTGCCTGAATACTGTCTAGAGGGTGCAGGGTCATCGGGGTGTGATATAAGGGGTTTTCTATGTTGAAAAGTTCGTTTTCTCGGTATCCTCTCGAATTGATCTCAATTTAAAGTGAAAAGATTTGTTCTTGGTGACAAAAAGGAGGTTTAGTTTTCTAATCTATTAAAAAGGGAAATGAACAAAGTAAAGAAAGACTTAAACTTAAAACAATCAACAATTAAAAGGGAACACTTGAATTTAAACAAAACAGCAACTGAAAAATTAGCCTATGCGGAAAGTTCCCTATTCGGAATATTGTGCTCCAAACGGAAAATAAGTCATGCGGAAAACTGAGCTATTCGGAAAAGTTGTCCTATGCGGAAAAACACACCTATGCGGAAAATAATGCTCTATGCGGAAAAATACCTTATGCGGAAAAACTGGGCCTATGCGGAATAAAGTTCAGGCTATGCGGAAAGTAATGCTCTATTCGGAAAGATGAATTCCTATTCGGAATATTGTTCTATGCGGAAAAAAAAGTAAGCTATTCGGAAAAATAACCTTATGCGGAAAAACTGCTCTATGCGGAAAACATGTGCTATTCGGAAAAACTGGTTTATGCGGAAAGTAAGCACCTATGCGGAATGTGCGAAAATTCCGAATAGAGTAAAAATCAAGAAGACTGTTCGGAATAATTTTATTCCGAATAAGAGAAGGGTAAAACGCCCTATTCGGAATATCCAATATGCCGAATAAGGGAAGCAGAAAATCAGCTGTTCGGAAAGTTCCTGGAAAACGAAGAACAGAAACAGTAGCAGTAAAGCAGGGGTCACGGTTTTAAATCCAAATCGACTCCAATACTCAAAAAGGTTTTACCAAATTAAACACAAATCATCTAAATACCATAAGTAATAAATCCCACCAATAAAAACACTAAATCAACAACTTTTTAAAATCAAACTTGAATCAAATAGAAAACTTAAGAACTTGCAATAGAAGATGATGAAGAACAAGATGAATAAAAAGATGGAATTGATAGATTAATGGAAAGGTAACAAGAGTAAAGATTAAACACTTACAAGATTGAAAGAAAATGAAAAATCACCAAACACCCTAATGGTGTTGGTGAAGCTACGAAACAAAGAACTGGGAAAAAGGAAAAAGCTAGCTCCCTAATTGTGTGAAGGAAAATCTATATATAGTCCTATTGGTTGGTTGGTAAGTGGGCTTTCTCCCTTTCTTCTTGTCTTCTCGTCTTTTCAGAAAAGTTGACGTTTTCGATTCTGATTCGGGATTTGTCGTCGATTAAATTCAACTCGTCTTTTAATTTCTTCGTTAAATAGACTTGAGTTTCTTCGACATATGTAAATCTTCCATCTTTGGTCCTTTTCTTCGATAAATCTTCAAATAGGCCCATTGACTTCAAATCTTTTGCATCTCTTGGACAATAGACTTCGTCTTTAGTCTTTTTCCTTGATAAAACCCGTGCAATCCCATGTTTTCTTTAATATTCATCCGGTTAGCTCTGAAAACACAATAAACACAAAAACCACGCATAATTCCAAACAAATGATATTAAATACGTGTTTTGGTCTTGTTTTAGCCAGAATTAAGTGGTAAAAGGATGGGTGTTTACACACCTATCAAATCCCCTACACTTAACCATTGCCATGCCCTCATGCAATGCTTAGTGATAAAGCAAATTTTACATTTTTCTCATAATTAATCAACCTTGGCCTTCTTCAAATACTACTAAATAAAAATTAAAATACTAAGAGAACTTAAAACTTTAAAATAAACAAAAGGATAGAAAACCATTTTCACTCGAAAATAGCTACGTGGAAATAACTTGCAAAGAGATCAATGACTTACATTAGGGCTTTTGTGCTGCGAAGATTTATCACCCTCAAGTTTCACGTTCCCCAAACTAAGCTTAAAAACGAGATCATTGTTATTATAAGTTTGCAATTCAAACACTTACACACATGGCTTAATTAAATGCTTAAACTCCCTTATTCCTAGGTGTATCTCTTATATTTTATTTTTGTCTTAGAATGATCATGAAGATGCATTTTTGGGACTTATTTCGATAGTTTATTTAGGCTGAAAGCAAAGTGGGACGATTTGATCAATAGTTAGCTAAAGGACAAAATCTCTTAAAACTGCTTCTCGGGATATCAAAAAGTTCATATCTTGGCATAACTCGGTTCGCGATTTGAGACCTTTCTCGGGCCGATATTTGGCATGTACTTCATACTTCATATCTTCGAGAGACGTTCTTGAGATAATGGTCTTCTCATCATAATAGAATTTCTTCACTTGGAGACTTTTGAGGGGTACTCCAATTTTGTTGACCACGACTTCATGATTATTTCTTCAATCTGTAATTGGGATTTTGAGATACAACGATCCGCCTCCTTTTCGGACTTGGATCTATTTATCCTCATACCTTGTTAGGGTCTTTTCGGATAGACTTCTCCATGATCTTTATGGGAGTTGATTGCTTTTCGTCGTGAGTCTTGATCCTTCATGTTGATTTTAGGAATAATGCTTTTCACATCACTTTGGATCTTCAGCAATAAAATTGAATCCTCATGCCTTGTTAGGGCCTTTTCGGACTCGCCAATCTTCGCGCCCCGCTTCATAAGTTATGCCTTGGCTATGAACTCTTGTCATTACCGAGCAAATTTTAAACGATCTTGGGCTAGAAGCTAAGTAACTTTTCAAATAGTACGACCTTACTTATTGCAGATAAATTATTAGCAAGTGATGGGAGAATAGGCAAATAATTACACCAAGTGAGCTTGTGCAAGAATACCGACTTATAATTGACTCTATCATTTCTCGTCCTCCACAATTTAAAATCTCAAGTAATGAGACTCGTGGACACTTAGCCTAATAAACCAATTAAGGTCTACATGGTTACGGATACTAGCTAGAATAAACTTGGATAAGTCTATTCGGGTTGAGTCAAAATAAACGCAACGGGCCTAATATGTCAAAGATTTCAAAACTAGCTACACCACTTTATTAAAATTGTTGACTTTATTGCGGGATATATACATATGAAAGCAACGATAAAAATTTAAAAATTACGACTAAATGGCCAAAGTTAATTAAAAATTTGAAAAATGTTGAAAAATAGGATTTTCTGGTTAAATGAAGGCATTTTCATGGAGAAGTCCACTTAAAACTTCGATAGAAGTCCCCCCTACACTTAAGATAAACATTGTCCTCAATGTTTAAGCATGTGGGAAAAATCTCCCCTACACTTATGACATTGTGCACGTTGGTTAACTCGAGTTAAGGAAGAGACGACTAAAGTGATCAATTTCAAATGTGATTATGAAGAAAATTGAATCACGATAGTTGAGAGATAGAATCGGATTTCGGATAACACGGGAGCACGGTTCTTCAAAGTTTCCAAGAGTGCATTTATCCCTGTAATCACATGACCACACAAACACAAAGACCAAAATAGAGGTCCCCCTACACTTAGGGTGTTAAAGGGATAGATACTCGGGCTGCCTCCCGAGGAGCGCTTGTTTTTGATAACCGAGTCACGAGCCTGACTCGACCCAAAATTAGTTCATGGGGAACGTGGTGAGGGATGGAATCACCTCCTGAGAGGTGTCCTCACCAAAGTACAACTTCACTCGTTGTCCATTCACCTTAAAATTAGGTCCATTAGGTTGAGCGAGCTCGAGAGTACCATATTGAAAAATTTGGGCAATGGTGAATGGGTCGGACCAACGAGATTTGAGCTTGCCCGAGAAGATTTTCAACCGAGAGTTAAAAAGTAAGACTTTGTCTCCAACATGGAACTCTCGGTTTTTGATCTTGGAGTCGTGAATGAGCTTAGTTCGTTCCTTATAGATCAAATAATTTTCATAAGCCTCATTACGGAGTTCATTCAGCTCATTGAGTTGAAGCTTCCTATGATCACCGGCTTTGATGATATCGAAGTTAGCCCACTTCAAGGCCCAGTAAGCCTTGTGCTCCAACTCAATGGGGAGGTGGCACGCTTTCCCGTACACAAGACGATAAGGCGTACAGCCGACCGGGGTCTTGTAAGCAGTACGGAAAGCCCACAAAGCATCATCAAGTTTATCAGCCCATGCGGCACGATGCTCTCCCACGGTTCGTTCCAGAATTCGCTTAAGTCCTCGGTTGGATATTTCAGCCTGGCCATTATTTTGTGGGTGGTAGGCTGTGGAAAGACGATGATTTACACCGTACTTAGCCATGACTCTAGCAAATTGGTCATTGCAGAAATGAGTCCCACGATCACTAATAATGGCACGAGGCACACCGAATCTAGCGAATAAAGCTTTCAAAAAGTTACAAACCACCCTTGCGTCATTAGTAGGTAAAGCTTTGGCCTCAACCCACTTTGAAACGTAGTCAACGGCTACAAGGATGTATTTGTTTCCTTTAGATGAAGGGAATGGCCCCATAAAGTCGATACCCCAAACATCAAAGATTTCACACTCTTGAATGAAATTATGAGGCATCTCGTCTTTATGTGTGATTTTGCCTTGTTTTTGGCAAACATCACATCTTTTAACCATATCGTGAGCGTCACGATATATGGAGGGCCAATAAAATCCCGAATCAAACACGTTTTTAGCGGTGTAGTTGGGACCAAAGTGACCACCGGTGGGTCCTTTGTGGCAAGCATTAAGGATTTCAGACGCTGCCGGTCCGTCAACACATCAGCGAATAATCAGGTCGGCACATTGTTTGAATAGGTAAGGGTCGTCCCAAAAGTAAGTCTTGATGTCGGTGAAGAACTTTTTCTTTTGTTGAGACGTCAACCCGTCCTTGAGAATTCCACCCGCTAAGTAGTTTGCAAAGTCCGCAAACCACGGGGTTTCATTCGACTTCGAGTTTATAGACATTAAGGTCTCCAAGGGAAAAGAATCATTGATTTCTTTGTTTGGATGATCCCCTTGGTAAGGATCCTCAAGTCTGCTGAGATGATCCGCGGCTAGGTTTTCTGCTCCTTTTTTATCGCGGATTTCGATTTTAAATTTCTGGAGCAGCAAAACCCAGCGAAGAAGTCTTGGTTTGGAATCTTGCTTTGTCAACAAGTACTTCAGCGCGGAATGATCGGTATACACGATGGTGGTGGAAAGGACAAGATAGGGGCGGAATTTTTCAAAGGCATAGACAACAGCTAAAAGCTCTTTTTCTATTGTCGTATAATGCAATTGTGCCCCCGTCATTGTCTTGCTAGCGTAATGGATCGGTTGGAAGTGTTTGTTCACTCTTTGTCCAAGAACCGCTCCAATAGCAAAATCACTAGCATCGCACATCAACTCAAAAGGCAGCTCCCAAGTAGGGGTAACCAAGACGGGTGCCTTAGTTAGCTTATCCTTAAGTGAGTTGAAGGCTTCAAGACACTCTTTGGAGAAGATAAAAGGAGTATCTTTTTCCAAGAGGTCGGTCATCGGGCGAGCGATTTGAGAAAAATCTTTGATGAATCGACGGTAAAAGCCCGCATGACCCAGGAAACTTCTCACACCCTTCACGGTTGAAGGTGGAGGCAACTTTGCGATAACATCGATTTTAGCACGGTCTACTTCAAGACCGGCTTTCGAGATCTTATGTCCAAGCACGATGCCTTCTTTTACCATAAAATGGCATTTTTCCCAATTCAGAACAAGGCGAGTGTCTTCGCACCTCTTTAGCATACGTTCCAAATTGGCAAGGCAAGAAGAGAATGAATCCCCGAAGACCGAGAAATCATCCATGAAGACTTCCATGGTTTGTTCAACCATGTCATGGAAGATAGCTAACATACACCTTTGGAAAGTCCCGGGCGCATTACATAAGCCGAAAGGCATTCTTTTGTAAGCAAAAGTGCCATAGGGACAAGTGAATGTAGTCTTCTCTTGATCTTGGGGATCGATGGGTATTTGGAAATAACCCGAGAAACCATCAAGAAAGCAGTAATATTCATTACCCGCTAATCGTTCAAGCATTTGGTCCATAAAAGGTAGAGGGAAATGATCCTTTCTCGTGGCATCATTGAGTTTGCGGTAGTCTATACAAACTCTCCACCCAGTAACGAGACGAGTGGGAATCAACTCGTTGTGTTCATTGGGAACAACGGTTATTCCGCCCTTCTTGGGCACACAATGGATTGGACTAACCCATGGTGAATCCGAAATAGGGTAAATCATACCCGCATCAAGAAGTTTGATAACCTCTGTTTTGATGACTTCATGGATTTTTGGATTCACCCTTCGTTGGCTTTGAATTGTGGGCTTAAAGTCGTCCTCCATGAGAATTTTATGTGTGCAGAAGTGAGGATCAATTCCACGAATATCAGAAATCTTCCAAGCGATAGCCTTCTTATGATCTTTCAACACGGCAACGAGGCGAGTCTTCTCTTCATCTTTCAAATCCGTCGCAATGATGACGGGCGACTTCTTGTTGTCATCAAGGAACACGTACTTGAGATGTGGCGGCAACTCCTTAAGTTCCAAATCCGGAGGATTTTCGACGGGAGGCGTTTTCAAAGTCGGAGTATCGATAGCAATGACCGTGGGAGATGGAGGCGAGGGATTGTCTTCGTTGAGAAGATTGTCAAAGAAATTCATGTCTTCATCCCCATCGATAGGAGAATCATTAGTAGCTAAATTCGCATCTCCCATGGTATCTTCAAGATTGTTCCAAAATAAATCACTATCTCCAAATAGAGACAATGATGAATCAATAGAGGACACGGTCTCAACATTGGGAAGAGAGGTAGGAATACTTTTTCAAGCATCATTAAAGTGTTCTTCACAAGCCTCATCAAGAACGTCAATACAATTAACACTCTCATATGAATAAGGCTGTTTAGACAACTTTCCCATGTTGAAGACTACTTTATCGTCACCCACTCTCATGATAAGCTCACCGGCTTCAACATCAATAAGAGTGCGACCGGTCCTCAAGAATGGACGACCAACATTAGTGGCACACGGGGGTCCATCTCGTAGTCGACGACAACAAAATCGGCAGGAAAGGTGAATTTGTCGACTCCTGCAATGACGTCTTCGGCTATCCCCACTGGATAAGCAACCGTACGGTTAGCCAATTCCAAAGTCATTTTGGTGGGGACTAGCTCTGGGAGAGATAATTGCTTCCAAACACTTAGAGGCATGAGATTAATACTGGCACCTAGATCGGCTAGGGCCATGCAATTCTCTACTCCCGGGAAATTACAAGGGATAAGAAAACGACCCGGATCACCAAGCTTGGTTGGCAATTTCCTTAAGAGTACTGCAGAGCAATTCTCATTAAGTTGGGTGTTGGCAATATCGAGGAGCTTTTCCTTGTCGCTCAGAAGATCTTTAAACATTTTGGCATACTTGGGCATGTGAGCGAGAGCCTCAGCGAAGGAGATATTGAAATTCAGTTGTTTGAACATTTTAAGGAAATTCGAAACCTGAATATCATCCTTGCTTTTGAGCTTCTCTTTCCTCAACCTAGATGGATAAGGTATATTGGATGAAGAAGAAGGCTTTAGGGGAATGGGATCACTCACAACCACGGGTGGAGGAGGGGTAGAAAGAAGAGGTGGAGAAATTGGGGTAGGAGAAGGATTAGGAATAGGAGCAGGTGACTCGTTCTCCTTAGTCACAACCACCGGTGGAGGTATAGGAAGCTCGGGTTCCTTGGTACCTTTACCACTTCGAGTAGTGATTGCTTTCATCTCCCCTCTTGGGTTCGCAACGGTGTTACTCGGAAGAGTACCCGAAGAAGAGGGTTGATTACCTTGGAAGAAACTAGCCATCATGTTCCTCAGATCATTAGTTTGGCTATCCAACGTGTTTCTCATGTCGGCTCTCAAATCGTTTCCTTGCTTGACCAAGTCGGCTTTCAGGTTGAGCACCTCTCTCTGAAGATTTCCCACTATCGCATCGTTAGTCCTCATATAAGTTTCCACTTCCTGGTGAAGAGCGGTGGGTTGGTTGGGAGGAGCATTGTATGCGGGTGGTTGGTAAGCAGGTTGCTGGTAGACTTGGTTGTTTCGTTGAGGTGGTTGTTGTTGCTTATGAGGAGGGATGTATGGTTGTCGAGGTTGTTGTTGTTGTTGAGGAGGGCGATTAAGGTTTTGTTGTTGGTTTGGGTTGGTAGGAGGGAAACCAGGTGGTGAAAGATAGTTGTTGTTGCGGTAGCTAAGCAAGTTACGGTCACCTTGAGGTCTAGCTTGATAAGCAGGTTGTTGATAGGTGCCATATGCCGCATTCACATTCTCAGCAGGGTAGTCTAGGGTGGCGGTACAAGTTGTGTAAGAGTGAGGACCACCGCATATCTCACAAAGTTGGCTGACAGCGTTCACTTGGGCGTTTTTGGCGTTGTTGCTGTTGTTGTTGCTGACGGTGTGGGTGACAAGCGATTCAAGAAGCGCAGTGATTTTGTCCAATCGCTTGTCGCTGTCATTAGTGCTAGCACTAGCGACATTGGTCCGAACACTCTTGGTTTGCACACGAGATTTATTCTCAATGATGTCCCAAGCAGCATTGGAAGTCTTAGCCAATAGATTACCCCCCGAGGCACTATTCAATGAATCTTGGTCACTCATGCTTAAACCATTGTAAAAAGTATTGATTTGATGTACTTTGGTAAAACCATGTTGTGGGCATTTTCTTAAAAGATCTTTGAAACGATCCCAAGATTCACTGAATGACTCATCGTACTTTTGTTCAAAATTTATGATCTCATTCCACAAAGCGGTAGTACGAGAGGGTGGAAAAAAGTAATTTATAAACTTTGTTTCCAAATCCGTCCACGAGAGAATACTCTGTGGCGGTTCTTTAGCAAACCAATGCCGGGCTTGTCCCTCTAAAGAAAAGGGAAAAAGTTGTAACCTTATAACTTCTTGTGGAACCCCATTGAACTTGACCGTGTTGGTGAGTTGCAAAAATCTTTTGATATGGTCGTGTGGATCATCAATGGTTCGTCCCAAGAATGGTTGAGCAGAGACCATCTGGATAAAGCCTGACTTGAGCTTGAAATTGTTGGCGGCAATTGGTGGTATGACAATTGGATCCGTGTTGCCATCGACATGAGCTTGAAGCAGTTCAATCATCGGGCGATTATCCGGAAGGGGCTCATTGTTGTGGTTATTGTTCATGTTGTTGAAAGGCGGGTTGTTGTTGTTATTATTGTTTGGAGGTGGTACACCGGCCATGTCTAAGTGATCGAGAGGCTCGGGCTCTTGATATGACGTGGATCGAGTGCGCATACACCTGCAAAAGAACGAACAAAGAAAGGCAAAGCAAAAATATTTTTGGTTTTTATGTTTTTTTTAATTTTTTTGTATTTTTGAAAATTTTATATTTTTTAGGATTTTTTTTTTGAAAATTTTTGTGAAAAAGTAACGTTCACGGGGAACGGATCCTAAAATCCAAGTTCTCACAAAAAACTTTTGATCTTAACGAGAAGAGCCGGCAGCGGCGCCATTTGATACAAGGGGTTTTCTATGTTGAAAAGTTCGTTTTCTCGGTATCCTCTCGAATTGATCTCAGTTTAAAGTGAAAAGATTTGTTCTTGGTGACAAAAAGGAGGTTTAGTTTTCTAATCTATTAAAAAGGGAAATGAACAAAGTAAAGAAAGACTTAAACTTAAAACAATCAACAATTAAAAGGGAACACTTGAATTTAAACAAAACAGCAACTGAAAAATTAGCCTATGCGGAAAGTTCCCTATTCGGAATATTGTGCTCCAAACGGAAAATAAGTCATGCGGAAAACTGAGCTATTCGGAAAAGTTGTCCTATGCGGAAAAACACACCTATGCGGAAAATAATGCTCTATGCGGAAAAATACCTTATGCGGAAAAACTGGGCCTATGCGGAATAAAGTTCAGGCTATGCGGAAAGTAATGCTCTATTCGGAAAGATGAATTCCTATTCGGAATATTGTTCTATGCGGAAAAAAAGTAAGCTATTCGGAAAAATAACCTTATGCGGAAAAACTGCTCTATGCGGAAAACATGTGCTATTCGGAAAAACTGGTTTATGCGGAAAGTAAGCACCTATGCGGAATGTGCGAAAATTCCGAATAGAGTAAAAATCAAGAAGACTGTTCGGAATAATTTTATTCCGAATAAGAGAAGGGTAAAACGCCCTATTCGGAATATCCAATATTCCGAATAAGGGAAGCAGAAAATCAGCTGTTCGGAAAGTTCCTGGAAAACGAAGAACAGAAACAGTAGCAGTAAAGCAGGGGTCACGGTTTTAAATCCAAATCGACTCCAATACTCAAAAAGGTTTTACCAAATTAAACACAAATCATCTAAATACCATAAGTAATAAATCCCACCAATAAAAACACTAAATCAACAACTTTTTAAAATCAAACTTGAATCAAATAGAAAACTTAAGAACTTGCAATAGAAGATGATGAAGAACAAGATGAATAAAAAGATGGAATTGATAGATTAATGGAAAGGTAACAAGAGTAAAGATTAAACACTTACAAGATTGAAAGAAAATGAAAAATCACCAAACACCCTAATGGTGTTGGTGAAGCTACGGAACAAAGAACTGGGAAAAAGGAAAAAGCTAGCTCCCTAATTGTGTGAAGGAAAATCTATATATAGTCCTATTGGTTGGTTGGTGAGTGGGCTTTCTCCCTTTCTTCTTGTCTTCTCGTCTTTTCAGAAAAGTTGACATTTTCGATTCTGATTCGGGATTTGTCGTCGATTAAATTCAACTCGTCTTTTAATTTCTTCGTTAAATAGACTTGAGTTTCTTCGACATATGTAAATCTTCCATCTTTGGTCCTTTTCTTCGATAAATCTTCAAATAGGCCCATTGACTTCAAATCTTTTGCATCTCTTGGACAATAGACTTCGTCTTTAGTCTTTTTCCTTGATAAAACCCGTGCAATCCCATGTTTTCTTTAATATTCATCCGGTTAGCTCTGAAAACACAATAAACACAAAAACCACGCATAATTCCAAACAAATGATAGTAAATACGTGTTTTGGTCTTGTTTTAGCCAGAAATAAGTGGTAAAAGGATGGGTGTTTACACACCTATCAGGGTGCTTTATAAACACAAATGAATCATTCCTTGGTGCATAGATAGGGTGTACAGAAGTCTTAAAGAGTTCTAAGTGCATAGACAGACTTTTATGGGTCGAGGATTACCCTAACTTCACCACTCTCACCTACAGACATTTGAGAGTGGCTGCTTGTGGACCTCTAAACATTTACACTGATTACCTGTGTGATATCAGCAGAATTCGGTTGGTTCCATGTTGTCTCGGCTGACATCGAGACGCTAGAACCTTGTTGTTGGTCAGCTGAAGTCTCTGATTCCACATAAGTATCTGGAACAGAGGAGGTGTCGAGGTTCACAGTCTTCTTTCCCTTGGCCTTTGCAACAGATTTGGTGTGGGAAGAAGATGGGTTTTTCTTCTTCTTAGGTTGTTGGCCAGATGAAGCCTTGGACGTCGTGGTGTGCTGCCCAGAGGTCAAAGACTTAGACTTGCCAGACACACCAGAGGTAATCACCTTCTCAGATGAAGGGAGCAAGGACTTCGCAGTTGAGGGTTGTTTGTTAGCAATGTTAGGTGACATGGACATCTTGAGCTCCAATTTCCTTGTAGATGGCACCTGTGATGCGATAGGGCTTTAGAGAAGTGAGTGCAGAGTTATGATAGCTGTCCCCTAACAGGCTATCGAAGATCAGCGATAGAAAGCGAACGTAGCAAATGTTCTTTTCCCTGACTTGGTTCCTTCCTTTCAGCTGTTCAACTAGATTGGAGAAGAGAATACTTCCTACATCAACATCATATCCCCATATCAGCCCATAAGCAATAGATTGGTGGTTGAAGGACATCTGATCTTGGGATTCCTGCATTCCTCCCAGGGATTTGACTATGTGGGTGAAGAGGACACGCCACATAGGGGTAAAATACTTGATCTTCAGAGGAGACTTAGAGAGGACCTCAGCGGGTGTAAGAGCAGGGTTCACATCATGAAAGGGTTTAAGTGTGGCCAGAGCATCCTTAACATCCTTTTTGTCAACCACCTTTAGGCATTCATCATCATGTTTTAACCCAGCCACACTAGAGAAATCTTTGAGTGAGAAGGCAAATGGGTGTTTGTTGCAGGAGAGGCTAAAGGTTATGGTGTCATCAACGACTTCAGCAGAGTACCAGAATTCCCTAAGGTATTCTTAGTAAAAGGTGGTTGGGGTTTTTGTGAATGCTTCACTTACATCACAATTTTGCATGAAGTTAACCAGATTTGAGTAGGATTCGTTTGGAGCCTTGATCCATCCAATAGAGTTGTTTGATGCAAGAATGCTTTCGTTGAGTTCAAAGTTGACGTTTGCTGCCTTGGGAATGCCATGGATTCAAGGTCGAAGAATAACAAAAATGGAGGATGGGTTTAGAGAGAGATTAGAGAAAGAGAGAGATCTGTGAAATGAGAATAGTGGTAGGTGAGGAGAGACGAGAGACAATATATATTCAAATATGAAAACAATTATTCAACCGCATTTAATGCAAAGTGGGAAAATGACTGCTCATGTGGGTCCCTTGACCTTTCAAAACTTATTTGTCTCCTCGTTATTCGAAAATAAATGATTAAATATTGAGAATGTTTTTTAGCATTTACTTGGAAAGTAACTACCTAGTTTCATGTGAAAAACATTTAATATAGAATCAGTCATTTAATGAACACATTTAAAATCAAGCCACAGGCTTTGAGATATTCAGCATCCCTAGCTCAGCAACTAGACTGTTGAACGAAGGTTCAGCCAAAGGCTTTGTGAAAATATCAGCTAGTTGCAGCTCTGTGGGAACAAAGTGCAGCTCAATATCTCCCTTCATTATGTGATCCCTGATAAAATGATACCTGATATCAATGTGTTTGGTACGTGAGTGAAGAATAGGGTTGTTGGAGATGGCAATGGCACTGGTGTTGTCACAAAAGATTGGTACTTTGTCATATAAGATTTCATAGTCAGCCAATTGACTTTTCATCCAGAGCAGCTGAGCACAACAACTGGCAGCAGCGACATATTCTGCTTCAGCTGAAGACATGGCCATAGAATTTTGCTTCTTAGCACTCCATCCAACCAATTTTCCTCCTAGGATTTGACAGCTGCATGAGGTGCTTTTCCTGTCAATACAACATCCTGCATAGTCTGAATCTGAATAGGCCTTGAGATCAAAGCCTGATTCCTTGGGATACCATAGACATAGGGAGGGTGTTCCTTTGAGATACTTGAAAATTTTCTTAACAGCCACTAGATGGGATTCTTTTGGGTTAGCTTGGTACCTTGCACAGAGACATGTGGAGAATTAGATATCAGGACGACTAGCTGTTAGATACATGAGTGACCCAATCATGCCTCTATATAAAGTCTCATTAACAGAGACCCCTGACTCATCAGGACCCAAGTTGTTGGGTGGAAGCATGGGGCATTTCACTGATGCACAATCAGCTAAGTCATATTTTTTAAGTAAATCTTTAACATACTTTTCTTGACAAATTGAAATTCCCTTAGGACATTGTTTAATTTGAAAACCTAAAAAGTAAGTTAATTCACCCATCATACTCATCTCATATTTCTTGGTCATTAATTTAGCAAAACGTTTACTAAGATTAACATTTGTTGACCCAAAGATGATATCATCCACATAAATCTACACAATGATGAAATCACTCTTATCCTTGAAGGTAAAGAGAGTTTTATCAATAAAACCCCTGACAAATTTGTTTTCAGTTAAGAAATTAGAAAGAGTTTCATACCATGCTCTTGGAGCTTGTTTCAGCCCATACATGGCTTTGTGTAATCTGTACACATGATTGGGAAACTCGCTGTTCTCGAATCCTTCAGGTTGTTCAACATATACTTCCTCAGCCAAATCTCCATTGAGGAATGCACTCTTAAGATCCATCTGATACACAGTGAAGTTCATATAAGCAGCATAAGCCAGGAAGATTCTGATGGCTTCAAGTCTTGCTACAAGAGCAAATGTTTCATCATAATCAATTCCTTCAGTCTGAGTATACCCCTGTGCCACCAGCCTGGCCTTGTTTCTGATGATGTTTCCAATTTCATCCATCTTATTTCTATAGATCCATCTAGTGCCTGTGATATTCTTTCCAGGTGGAGTTGGCACTAGTGTCCATACTTTGTTCCTTTTGAACTGATTGATTTCTTCCTGCATAGCAGCTATCCACCCATCTTCTACAAGAGCCTCAGCTACTCTCTTAGGTTCAATTTGAGAGAGAAATTCAACAAAGAGACATTCATTGGCTGAGGCAGACTCTGAGTCATGAATTCACTGTCTGGTAGTAACCCCTGCTTTAGGTTCCCCAATGATGTTGATAAGAAGAATGTGTTGATCTCTTGACCACTTGGTTTGAGGAGTTGGGGAATCATGGGGACATGAACACTTGTGGGAATAGCTAGTACTATTTAAGTTTCATCCTGCTGACTAGGAGGGCGTTCTTCAAAGACTACTTCAGTATCTGAGTCTACTTCAGCCATATCAAGGGGCACAAGTTCATTATCAGCAGGAGATTCTTCAGGGATTGGAAGAATTGGTGAGTCATCAATAGCAGTAGAGGAAGAAGGACTACAAGAAGGTTGTGGTTCTTCTTCATCAAGTTCCTGAGAGGTAGGAACTTCAATGTTGTGTGTAGACAGAGGGTCAAAAGCAGGAACATAAGGAGTGAGAGTGTTGAAGTGATGATGGTGATGACTGGCAGGTCTAGGTTCAGAGAATTCATCACTTGGGAATGACACATTTTCATTAAAATCAATTTCATCACCCTCTGTTCCAGTTCTCTGTATGACATCATCATCTTCATTAAATTTGAAATGAAAGGTTTCTTCTACTTCTTGTCTTCTGATGTTGAATACTCTGAAGGCTTTGGCTGTTGGAGAGTGTCCCAAAAAGAAACCATCATCAGCTTTTTCATCAAATTTTCCAAGTTTATCCATGTAGTTATAAATGAACACATGACATCCAAAAACGTGAAAATAGCTGACATCTGGAGATCTGTTTCTGAAAACTTCATAGGAAGTTTTACCATGTCTTTTAACAATGATTGATCTATTTTGTGTGTAGCAGGTAGTGTAAACAGCTTCTCCCTAAAATTGCTTTGGTAAGGCTGAACCATTCAACATAGTTCTGGCTGCTTCAATCAAAGTCCTATTTCTTCTTTCAGCCACACCATTTTGTTCAGGGGTGCCAGCTGAAGAGAAGTTTTGTGAAATACCCTTTTCATCACAAAAAGATTCAAGTTGATGATTCTTGAACTCAGTACCATTATCACTTCTTAGAGCTTTGACTCTAACATCATTCATATTTTCAACCTGTCTGATGAAGGACATGATGGTATCAGCTGCATCACTTTTCCTTCTGAGGAAGTACACCCATGTATACCTTGAAAACTCATCAACTATGACCAAGGTGTATTTGTTGTGATTAATGGTCTGAGGTTTGACAGGCCCAAACAGATCCATGTGAAGGAGATGTAAGCACTTGTCAATAGAGAATGATTGCCTGGTCTTGAATGAAGACCTGTGATGCTTTCCTTTGACACAGGCAGAACAAGTCTTGTCTTTAGAAAACATCAGTGAAGGTAGACCAGCAACCAGGTTTTGTGTGTCCTTGTTGATGTTCTTGAAGTTGAGATGAGACAGTCTTTTGTGCCACAGCCAGTTGACACTTTCAGAGGCTTTAGCAAGAAAACAATTTGAGCTGTCTTCAGAGCAAACAGCCATGTTGATGACATAAACATCTCTCCTTCTAGGTGCAATAAGCACAACATCATTGTTCTTGTTGAATATGGTAACCTGAGTCTTAGTAAACAAAACCTTGTAGTCAGCATCACACAATTGGCTGATGCTAATGAGATTGTGTTTAAGACCATTCACATATGCAACCCTTGTAAATGTTATACCATTGCAGTTCACTGAGCCGTATCCCTCTGTGTCGCCTGAAGAATTATCTCCAAACACCACTTTAGGACTTGGCTCCCTTGAGTATCTGTGCAGGTATGTTTGAATCCCTGTCAAGTGTCTAGAGCAGCCACTTTCTAGATACCATACCGATTCCTTAAGATGTTTCTGCACAGATACATAGAAACAAGTTAGTTCCTATGGTAAACCCACTTTCCAGTGGGTTCCTTGAATTGCTGATTAGCAATTCTTGAGTTCCTGTAGAACTTTTGGCGATGGGAAGGACAATTAGCTGTCTCATGGGTAAAACTTCCACATATATCACAACCTGGGAAGTCACCACACTCATCCGAGTGATGGTCTGTGAATCCACAGAATTTACAGGGAGGATAAGGTCTGTAGTTTCCTTGTTGTCTTTTAGAACCATGTTGTCTTTCCCTAGAAGGTGTCTGAGCTCTCTTAACAGCCATTTGTCTATCATGATCTAAGGTCATGTGGTGAGAGTTCTTACAGATATTGCAATAAGGTTTGACCAATCTTTCCCCCTTGGGTTCACCTAGGACTGACTTAGGTTCACGAGAAGTAGAGCATTCAGCGGAAGGCTTAATGTGTTGTTTTAAGAGTTCTACTTCTTTCATAAGAGACAACAACCGTTCTTCAGTTGAGGATTCAACTTTGTTCACATCTTTTGTTGAGACATGCTTAAATGCAACTTGCTTAACAGAATGTTTAGCAGGTACAAAAAATATTTTAGCCGGTTGTTTCTCAACATCTGTTTTAAGTTCTCCCTTAGCTCCTCTTGAGGAACTGCTGGGTTCAACTCCAGAGAGTTTGGGTAAAGGTGGTAATTCAACCACATCTTCAGAGACTGGGTCATCAGTCAAAATAGGATCTGACATGTGAATAGTCTCTGTAGATTTAAATACAATCTCTTTGGGTTTGGTGAGAATTTTCAGCTTATTTTTCTTAGCAGACACATCCCTTTTAATGTCAGTAGGCAGTTCATCATTAAGCAATTGATCTATAGTGAACCTACTGCACAACCATTTTTCAATAAGCTTGTTTAATTCAAATACTTGATCATTTAAGGCAATATTTTTCAAGGTTAACCTACTGACTTCATTTTGAAGGGATATTTTCTCTAAATTAACCCGTCTGAGAGTTTCACATTCAGATTTAGCATTTATCAGTTCATTTTTAACAGAGTGAAACTTATCAAGTAGGTTCTTTCTTTGTTCCTCAACAAAGTGCAAATCAACAATGGTGTAATCAAGGACATGTTTGCGTTCATCACTATCAGACATAGATAAAAGCTTGTGTACCTTTTTCATTGTGATGTCAACCCATTGTCCTGATCTTGCATCACCTTTCCCAACAGCTGGTTCATCCTCAGCTATAGCCATGAAAGCCCTGACTCTAGTAGTATCTTCCTCATCTGAAGTCAGCGGCTCATCATTCCAATCATATGCTTCAGCTACCAACCCTTTCTCTGTCTTTTTATCACCTCCTTTCTTCTTAGACAGAGTTTCAAGCTTCAAATTCATCTGTTCTAACTCAGCTTTAAGTGCCTTGTACTTGTTCTTGTAATCCTTTTTCTCATTGTCTGTTGAGTTGGATTGGTGAGATGAGTTGTTGTGTTGTGGTTTGAACTTGTAAGGTTTGGTGGAAGATGATGGATAGGAAGGTGAGGATGTCTTGGTGGAAGGACAGTCTTTTTGGAAGTGTCCAAGCTTTCCACAGGCAAAACAAGTTTCTTTTGATCTGTTAGTTTGTTTACTAGCTGATCCAATTCTCCCTGATCTTTTGAAGAATCTTCTTTTATTGGCTAGTAAGGCTCTTTCATGAAACTCAGCATTAAGTTCTGTCAAGAACTCTTGGCTGCTGCGGGTGTCTTCTTCAACATCAGAGTCGCTGTCAAGAGGATGTGGTGCAGAGATCAAGGCTTTGGAAGTTGCTCCTTGAACTACAAATCTTTCAGTCTCTGACTTGTATATAGTATCAATCAGCCCTTCTTCATAATTATACTTTCCATAAAGCTGAGCTAAGGTGTCATTCTTGATTGAGTTGTTGGCTCTCTGAGTCTGATTCATACTCAGCCACTTTCTTGGAAGGCTGTTGACAAATGTGGCATTAATCTCAGCTTGACCAGTGGTGACATCATTCATAGCTAGGTCATTGAGAATAATCTTCAGCCTTGTATAGGTTTGTTGAACCTTTTCACCTTCAAGTGACTTGAAAGCATTGAACTGAAGTCTGAGTGCCTGAATCTTGGTTTCTCTGGTTTCAGAGGGTCCTTCATGGCCAAGGATGAGGTCTGTCCACATTTGCTTGGATGTGGGACACTGAATGACAGACTTCATGATGTGTTTGGGAAGACTGGATATGATGATGCTTTTGAGACGTTTATCTTGGTTTGCCAATTTTCTATCAGCTGGAGTCCATTGTTTGAGAGGTTTGGGAAGAGGGTTTTCTTTAGTGGAGGTAAGCGCCATGGGAACATAAGGACCATTTTCTAAAATTTCTAGAAGAAATGGTTCAAGTCCATCGAGATACACAAGAAATTGACTCTTCCAACTAGCAAAATCTTCTTCATCAAAGACTGGTACACTGGTGACATGGGATCCGCCTCTTGAGTCAAGAAGTTGGGGTAGATCATCGTCATTAGGAGGTGGAGGGGCGAGTCTTGGTGAAGATGGTGATGCATTGTTGTTGTTTCCAGAAGGTGATTGTGGTGGGTTAGAAGTTTCTGGCATGGTGGATCTTGATTATAAAACTGAGAACGATGTTTCTTGAAGGTTTTAATATCAAACACCGCTCTGATACCAATTGAAAGTCCCTAATCAATGCTAGAAACACTAAACTTAACTAATCTACACACGTTATTACTTTTCAAACGTAATCTTATTATTGTATAATAAAGAATTACAAGTGTTATGGATAACACCGTTTGATGACAATGTGTTGTGCACACTTTGAACAACTATAAACCCTAACTTATGAATACAATCACAACTGTTTGATTCAATAAGTTCTAAGCATTAACGGTGTGAATATTCTCAAAGTGTTAAACATTAATGCTGGGATACACATCCTATTTATAGTGAAACGAGGCTGACCTAAGTACTAGTTGATGGTGACTACACAAGACATTCATTTTTCAGACATTTGTCACAAGATGCTCTTCTATTCTTGGTAGTCTGCCATAATGCTTTAAGGAAACAGATCTTGAAACAGTTTCCTTTTTCTTCATTGTCTCGAACACACAAATGACATGTCCAAAGTGTGCTGAGTGTTAACAGGGTATTGTCACCCCTGTTAACCCTCGACCCCTCAGAGTCCCTGATACATCTTGGCTGTTATCCATCACAGCCAATGAGTATGTCTTCAAGTAATCTTTGACTTCCTTGACAATGTCTCTGACATGGACTCCTCTAAGGTTGCTCACAGAGACTTGGATCTCTGTGAGTCTTGCGATACTTTTCTGTCTCCTAGGCACAGGCAAGTGATTATCCAACAGCTTACTTTGTGTTTAAATCTATGATCAAGGAATCTAACAACCTTAGATTCCCAACATTTACTTACTTGTAGTATTTATCTTTCAATCAAACACATCTCATATCTAGTCAAGCTTGATCGAGAATTTGATACAAAGGATTGTCAAAGTTTAACATGTAACAAAAGGTTAAGTTCACTGTCGGCGGTTCCCCAAATGGATCGGCGGTTCTTTATTGATAAAGAACCGCTGGTACACATAAGGAACCACACATAGTGGATTAAGCCGAAATGTTTTGAAAACTAACTAGAAACTATTCAACCCCCCCTCCCCCCTTCTAGTTTCTACAGAACAGGACGAACACGAACGAAGCCTTGTTCATGTTCGTTCATTTAATTTTAACCGGACAAATTAACGAACACGAACACTTAAACGGACAAATTTTCTTGTTCATGTTTGTTTATTAAGAAAATGAGTTCTTCATGTTCGTTTATGTTCGTTTATTAAGAAACTAAACGAACCTTAAACGAACATAAACGATCGAACATAAATGAACGTAAAAAAAGATATAAAATTGATAAATTTATGCATACTCTTTTGTTTTGTATGTGTGTTTTTTTGTTTGTACATGTTATATTTTAAAAGTATACAATTAAAAGATATAATATACGAAATAAGCAAATAAACGAACATAAAGGAACATTAACAAACACATAATCGGACGTTCACAAACATAAATGAAAGAACACGACTTGTGTTCATGTTCGCTCATTTAATTAAACGAACGAAATTTTTTGTTCATGTTCGTTCATTTAATAAATAAATGAACATAAACGATCTTTTTACCGAGCGGTTCATGAAATGTTCACTGAACGTTCAGTTCGTTTACAGCCCTAATAAAATCACTTCTATGACACGACGACTGCCTATTCTCTAAACACCATGAATACTCATGTACTAATCATATTGAATCATATTGCTTAATGAATTTATATAAATCTCATTATGCTATATTTAATATTATATATTAGTCTTTGTGGCTTAAAAAAACTCTAGCACGTCCATCCTTTTGCGTAATAATTGTTCGTTTTAAAGGTTACCTTATAGAAACGTCGATCTTTTTTGGCAAACGATCGTTGATATTAATTATTTTTTTAATTTAACTTTATAAGAAAAAATCTTTACATTATTATTCGGAAAAAATGATTCTTTAACAAAATTTAGCTTTTTTTCTTACTTTTTAAATTTGTACTTTACGTATTTCAAAAAGTAATTTTTTTACCATGAAAATAAACTTCCTTTTCATTTTTTATGTTTTTTTATTATAAGCATTGAAAACTTTTGTTCATACTTTTTTAAATTAATAAAAATAACCTTCTAAAATAAACTTTATTTTTAATTTTTTATCTTTTCTAATTATAAACAGTGAAAAAAAAGTTTTTTGATCATCCTTTTAAATCTTAAAAAAATTAAAATCTTAATTTCAGAAAAAAAATTGCGTACTTTTTAAATTAATATTTTATAAGAGAACGTAATTTTTTTCTTACGAAAAAAATTAAAATTTTCAGTCACAAATAAATATTCTTAATGTTCTAGAAGAGTAAAGCGCAGTTTTAAAAAGTATGAAAAAGTTCAATTTTGTAATAAAAATTGTTTTTCCGAATAATAACGTAAATTTGAAAAAATAATAAAAACTTTTTTATATAAATAATCAGAGGCGGAGCCAGAGTATAAAGTCATCGGGTGCACAAAAATTTTAATACGAGCATCTATGTAACACATAATTTTGGGACCAAGTTCGTTTTGAAAAAATAGAGTTTTTTTAGCAAATATATACAATACGTGACAAAATTCAATCGAGTTCCCGTGCATCCCCGAGAAACCCCTATCTCTGTCCCTGTAAATAATTATAAATGTTCGTTGACCAAAGGAATAAACATTGTAAAAAGATAACTTTAAAAATGAACAATCATTAGGCAAAAGGATGAGAGTTTTTATCCCAGGGACTACCATGTAAGATTTAATAAAGCATAATGTGATTTATTTGAATTTGTTAAGCATAATAAGTGAATGTGATTATGATGTTTACCTTATATCTTTTTCATTGGCTAAATAAATAACATTACAAATTTTTGGTTCAAGTTAAAAAAACATTGCAAGTACGATGATATGATAATAAAAATATAAAAAAGTTTATAGTAGAGATATTTTGAATAGTATAGTTTTCTTTTGAATATGAGGGGACTCATCCATACCATTCATCTCATTTTCATATAAGGGATAAGATTAAATATATTTTATTTTTTTACTTATTTTTTATAATTTAAATATCTTTTAAACCGTTAAATATTAAACGAAAATAATTATACCATCACGACGAACGTTTAATTATATTTCTACCAATATGCACTATGATATACTTTCGAAGAAAAACATCGTTTTTTCTTCTTGTTAAAATTTACGTGAAATATCATATATGATAATTCATATATGATAACTAGGGCTGTAAATGAACTGAACGTTCAGCGAACCGTTCGCTGATCTTTTGCCAAAAAATTCGTTTATGTTCGTTTATTTAGTAAATAAACGAACACGAACAAGATTTTTAGTCCGTTTAGTTAAATAAACGAACATGAACAAAGGCTTCGTTCGTTCATTTACGTTCGTGAACGTTCGATTATGTCCGTCCGGTTACGTTCGTTTATTTGTTCGTTTACGTTCGATTAATATCCCAAATGTTAAAAAATAAACTACATAACAAATATTTTTGAATGTCTAACAATAATATATTACTAATATAGTACTTGGTGACAAAGTATTTATAATTTCTCTTAAATTATATATTAGAGCTAGAAATTTAAAGACATGGTTACTGAATGGAAAAGAAACAATATTTTAGGATATGATTATTATATAAGTATATAAGATGTTGATGTGGATCATCTAAAGTAACAATATTAATTACACGATCGTTTAGCCTGTTTACTTTTATATATCACCGTTTACGTTCATTTATGTTCGCTTGTGTTCGTTCGATTACGTTCGTTTAAGTTATATGAACGAACATAAACGAACATGAACAAGTTCAAATATAAATAAACGAACATGAACAACAATTTTTGTTCGATTAAACGTTCGCGTTCGTTTATTTGTTCGGCTAAAATTAAATAAACAAACATGAATATACCTCCGTTCGCGTGCGTTCGGTTCGTTTACAGCCCTAATGATAACCGTGTTAAATCATATATGATATATGGATTTCTATCATACATGATATGTTATATCATATATGATACTGGTAATACATCATATATAATATTAGTATCATATATGATAATTTTCGAAAACGTGAAAAAAATGGAAAAAAAATATTTTGTCGTAAATCATATAGCATATCTATAAAAAGATAATTAAATGTTCTTCGTAACGATATGTTTTTTTCCGCATAACGGTTAACGATTTAAGAGATATTAATGTTTGAAAAAAGAGGATAAAAATATATTTTGTGTTTAATCTTATACATTTGATTAAAATAAGATAGATGGTGGAGTGATTTCCTGATATCTAAGAAAAGTATGGTATGCAAATGAAGTTAAATCTAAATGTAAAGGTTAGATAACTTTCAGAAAATTATTTTTGAAAAAGTAAAAACTATTTTTCAAAAAGACTTGCCCATGGAGTAATTTATAACTTTCAGAAAACTACAATAGTACTCCTACTTATCTTCCATCTTCCCGCTTCCATTATTAGATTCCCGCCTTTTTTCTTGGTGTCTTTGTGGTTTCCCTTTTGTAAAAGTTGACATATTTTCACAATATTTTTTCATCTAGGAAAGAATCATAACTCCATGGTAACCATTACTCTCTTTTTAACTTTTAAAATTTGATTATTACTCTACTTACTTTACATGAATATGCTTGTTTCAAATGAAATACTAGTTGTGGTTACTGGTTCGAGTACTGCAATGACATTTAAGCATTTAAGCGGTAGAATGTCTTTTTCAAACCATCGCCTAGTTATGTTAAGCTCCTTATCCCTTCACCTGAGATGCCCCTGCAGGTCTTGAACCCAAGACCTCGAGGAAACCTCCCCTAAGAAAACCACTTAGTGAAACTTGGTGCCATTACTCTCTTTTCAACTTTTGAAATTTGATTATTATTTTGTATGAATATGGAAAATGAGGTTTATGATATATATATGTAAGCCGAAATTAAATAAGCTCATAAGCCCACATATAAGCTTAAAGTAGTATAGTTTGGCACTTTGGCCTTTTTAGTATATAATGCCTAGTTTAATTTGAGCTTGGTCATGTATTATGCTTAAACTAGTTGGCTTTTTTAGTTATTGGTGGTATCATTGTGTTCCACTATCTTCCGGTAAAGTTACTGTACCCTTTTACCCACCTGCTTATTGAAAATCACTTGGCCCTAGTTAAGAAAATGTATGCAGAATTACATTAGTCCAAACATAATATTGAAGATACAAGGTTACTAATTTCTCTGATTATTAATGATAAAAGTTAGTACTGGAAAATTAACTCTGCTTGGTGCTTTAAGCGTTTGGTTCACTATTTTCGACAACTATAGTATTCTTTTAGTGTTTTTGAAGGGATGTCATTCGTCCGTTAATATACAACCCTAGAGAAGCTCTGTATCTTTATTTTTATCTTTGTATCTTTTTTTTAGCAGCTTTGTATCTTAAACGATAGTGAGAAGTAGAAAACCACACCGAAAGGGAATTCAAAGGTACAGACAACAGCCAAGATAGTGGTGATGACAAAAGATGATGCGCTAGATATTGGTGGACACAGAGAATTCAAAAGGCTCATAACAGATACCTCGTCCGCAAATGCAGTCGGGTCCAATGATAAACTTATAATCGAAATATTACTGCTATTACCTGCTATCTCACTTTTTCTCTATAAATCCGTATCCAAACAGTGGCACTCTCTCATCAAATGTCCCGATTTCACTCAACGACTTACCCAAAAGCCAAACATCGATCCTTCTTTCGGTCTCTTTGTATTGGGGTCTAAAAGCCATGACAAACGCAAAAACAAAAGAAATATGTTTGAATATGATTTCATTTCGTTTGATATCAGAATTCCTTCCAAAATATCAACTGTCTTTACTTTTAACTTCAATACCCCTGCTAAGATTTTGCAGTCATGCAATGGTTTGCTTCTGTGTTATATCGACCGTACTAAGTCTCGTGACATGTACGATCCCTGTTCTAAGTCTCGTTACCGTTACGTATACAACCCGTTCACTAATATGTTTAAGATGCTTCCACATCCCAAAATTTATGTGCAACCACATATTATTGTTGGTGGTATTAGAATGGTTTTTGATCCTACAAAATCACCCCACTACAAAGTTGTACATGCTGGAATTAAAACTGATGATAATTTTGAGGATTTTGATGATTATGATTTTTATGATGGTTGTGATGATTATGATGAAGATGATGATCGTGTTGGTGGTTCTTACGTTCAAGTAGAGACTTACTCATCAGAAACAGGCAAGTGGAAGGTTTGTGGTAAACGATTTGGCTTCAAAAGGTTTCATGGTTTTGAAACAGGGATATATTCGAATGGTGCCCTTCATTGGCTAAATTATACGAATGGGCGTTATTGGCATGCAAAGTTGGATATCCTTGTAGACCGTCCGGTTTTAAGAACCATACAGCTCCCTGTAAAGTTGGACGGGGAGTTGTTTTATGATCTTAATTTCTTTGAATCTCGTGGTTGTTTACTTCTTGTTTGTAAGGATGATCCTGATTCTCGTCAGCTGAATATTTTTGAGATGAGGAATGGGTATACTGAATGGTCACTCAAGTACCTTGTTAATCTTGATGACATTATGACGCCATTTCCTGAAGACTGGCGGATTTCTTCGAGTGTTTGGTGTATCGTTTTAGGAGAAATAGAAGAGGATACTTTTATGGTTATTAAATCATATGAAAAGGTGTTACAATACAAGATCGTGCTAAAGACTATTCACACGCTCTTTGATTTGGAATCAACTAGCCCTCATGAAAGCTTTCCGTTCATTGCATCTTTTGCCCGTGCGTGATTCTAATTCAGGTATGATTTAAATATTTTATGTTTTATGGTCATAATAAGTTGGTAGTAGCACATTTCCAAGATGTACGAGTAGCATAATACATAAACTAATCAACCTCATTGTCCTTGTGGATTTGAATTACAATATATGCTTTTTAGCTAATAATGTACCCCCCCCTGTCACTTTAGAACCAACAAAAGGTGTTTGGTTTGTGGGTTTTTTTGAATCTGGAATTGAAACGCGGATAGGCAATTCTATGAAGTGTTTTGTTAGGAAAATGGTAGAGTTAGAACTCCTTTATAAGTCGGATTTTTTAGTCTTTGCCTCTGCGCAAGGATTTTTCAGATTTCTATAACATGTTTGTGGACCAGAATTTGTGAATGTTTAAAAATCAGACATGAATACCCTGCATATTGTGTGGTAGAATCATTCCAAACCTGTGTAGCTCAAGGAATTAGGATGTGTTTAGATTTACAAGCATCTTACGCAAGTTTCCATTTGTTGATACAGCATTTGTAGTAGTATCTTCAATCAGTATATAACCACGGTCGAAACTTGTTAGTAGTAACGTCTTCATTCAATTTATAACCGTGGTCAAAACTTGTTAGTAGATTACTATACGAGGCTTATAAGTTTGCCACTAAATGTACTAAGCTATGGCTGTGTTTGTTTTTCGGAAAAAAGTCTGACTGCCTCTGACGTTGTCCGAGTCAGACGCGGTCAGATCTTAGGGGTGTTTTTTTTTTTTTTTGCAAGTCAGACATGGGAAGACGTTAAAGCTCTGACTCAGTTAGAGGTGGTGATCATGTTTGCCTCTTATGCATATAAAAACCTTTCAACCCGTATGTGTCTTGACTCTTGAACACTCAAAAGGCTCGAATGTTTTTTATGACGTTACTTTTCCGGTGATATGACCCTTCGGAATATTTTTTTGGAGAAGAAGGATATTGGGAAGATGAGAGGGAAGAAGCTGTTAAGTGATAAGAAAATCTGATTTTATTAAAGATAAAGTTGTACTCCCTAACTGATCAACCTGCATTTCAGGTTCTGAACGTGAAGGTAGAAGTAGTAGAGGAAAATGACGTGGCATCTATGGAATCTTTTGTCTATCATTTGTATCTGACTTTATTAGAAGTTTTAACTAAGAGTATTGGTAGTAGTAGTGCTTGTATCTCAAATATGGCTTCTGTACTTTTAACAAGTAATCTTTTCATTTCGGTTTGTTTATATTCGCCTTATGATTGCAATATTTGGGTTCTTGTTGGTGAAAATATTCTTCATCCTCATGCTCAGTCGGAACTGTTATATGCACGTTCACTAGCTGTACACGTATCTATTTGTGATCCTAGACCGCCAAAAGGTGTTTGGTTCATCAATTTGTGAAAGTTTACAATCCGACCAATTTACCACCATTGTCTTTTTTAAGTATTTAACTTCAAAAGAAAAACACTGCACAATTTTTCGGATATTTATTTGTGTTGGTCCGAATTATGGTTTTTTGGGATGTTCTTTAGCTTTTAGGGGCTTTTAGAATTTAGAGCAATGGAAGTAAAAGTGGAATTAAAAACGATTCGTCGGAGGAAAGTGAGTTACTTATTTTAGTTTGTTGATTGTCGAAGCTTCCTCGAGTATTAACTAGATCAGAGTTGTTTGTTCCAGTGATCTCGATTTCATGTGAAGCACAAATTGTAACAAGTAGTGTCATGTCAAGAGATGTCAACCTACGTATGATAATGAAACACAAATAATAACAAGTAGTGTTGTGATACTTTTCAGAGTTAGGATGGATCATGTAAAACCTGCTTGATTTAGATCGCGGGAGAACGCGTGTTTCTATTGAACCATATGGTATGTCTGGAACCGTAGTCAATCCTAATTTCCCATAGGATATTTGACAACTAAATCGTTTTTTTCCCACTATTGTCATCCTTTTTTCGCACTATTTTCATATCGATAATAGTGCCAAAAAAGGCCTGACCGCAAGTTGTCCAAACACAATTAACATGAAATGGGTATTTATAGTGGAGACTGGAGATGATGGGTTATCTGCTTTTGGGCGGCTAACTAACCAACTTTCAAATGAAGTTTTAAAGTTGACACATCTGGTGTTTCAACTTTTAAAAGCTGCAACTTTTCATCAATCATTTTCTTCAAATTGTGGATACCTTTTAAGCAACTCAGCATAGTTTCCCAAGTGGCATCCTCATCAGTATAGGGTGTGTTTGAACTAAGCCATTATTGGCAACCATACAGTCCAACCTTTATGCCTTTTATAAGCCATACATCTCAAGACGCATTCCAAGCACTTATTAACAATGAGTCTGTCTATCTGTCTGTGTGGCTGATAGGCAGTGGACAACTTGAGCTGTACCTTAAGCACCTTCAATAATAAAGTCAATAGAAATTGAACTCCAAATCTTCACATGGATAGGTAACGGTTGCAGAAGACCAGGGCACCTAATTCGACTTCTCCCTTTGGAAAGTGTCACATTCCAATAAAACATATCTTTAGGTATGTGCAAAGTGATAGTGGTTCCTTGAATGACCTCCCATTGCATTGTAGTATTTAATGATAGTGAGACTCAACTTAGGTTCAACTCCTACGATTACCTTTCCTTTCCTTCTCAAAATACCATCCACCAAGGCATACTTGTCCTTCTTATAGGTCTGATCTTGTAGTTCTGTAATAAGCTTTTGCAAGTCAGGATCATTGACCCAACTATTCTTCACTTGTAGCAAATTAGAGGAAATGGAGGTAAGATTCTTCACTTGTTACTCTTGATAAAGCATCAGCTACCACAGTTTCAGACCCACTCTTAAAGGAGATTCCATAGTCAAATCCCTAACAGTTTTGGCAATCACTTGACTTGGAAAGGTGTAGTCAACCTTTGTCCCGCAAATGCACAACGAAAGATTCCTTGTTTAATGTAATTTTGGAGTAATATGATCATCATTCTATATGTGGTTAAGATTCTTGGATCTTATCGCAATATTAACGATGTAATCAGATCTTAATATTAATTATGAACACATTCATCTACAATCTACGTCAATAGTTCACAATGATATGATATTGTATGTTGTATATAGCTTTTTGGTGATCCACTTTAGTCGTTCAACTTGTTTATGGTTTCTGCAAACTCTTATTTTGTTGCCTAGAGGCTACAACACAAAAGAACATTAAGGCCGCTCAAAGCATTTTTACAAGCTTTGTTGTTAATTTTACATTCTCAGTTTACTAATCCGTTATATGTGATAGGTCCCAACCAGAAGCTTAAATTAAAAGGATAGAGTATTCTCTTAGGTGAGAATGGACCACAATTTCTTTGATAATAATCTTGTTATTTCTTCCATCTTATTTCATGAGTTTAAATACATGAAGGATGACAACCAAGAGTTGTAACCATCCCATGATTAAACTAGGAAGTTGGCTGAGGGTCTCTACATTCACTTTCATCCTATGTTGTTTTGAAAATCAGATGCCTCGAGTTTTGATATACTATCAATTATATTAAGATCAAGATATCAAAATACATTTTCTGGATGTTTGTACCATGTGATTTTCTTTCTAATTTCTAACTACAATTACATTGTTCTTGGCATTAAACCCCAAAAAGATACAACAATGAGCTTGACAAGAACATAAATCGGCTCTAAAAACCAAAATGCTATCTACTCTATATAATGGCCTAATCATTCCACAATAGCAAACTACAAGATACAGGTTCAAAGTTTCACCGTCACGATATGTATGTACCAAATAGTTTAACTTTGTAATTTGAACTCACTCGTTTCTCACTTCTCAAGTAAAGGAACAACCATACTGTCTCACGGCCCACATCATTCACCTCACTAGCCTCACCCGCCACATACCCTGAACCATGTGGTTCAGACACGCCAGCCTCCACACCAGCACCATCGCACCATCAGGGTTAACCACATCTGCTTGATGAGCCACACCATTTGCTTGACCGGCCTGACTCACCACAGATGCTGGCTTAAGGAACTACAAAACTACCGACACCTGACCCATTAGGGTCAGCCACGTCCGCTTGATGACTCACGCCATTCGCTTGAACGACCTGACCCCACACACACCCAGACACACTTGGCTCAGACACCCTAACCTCAACACCAACCTTTCGTTTCCTTGTTGATGGTAAAGTTGCATCATTTGATCCATCAACTACCTTGACAGGTAGTCGAGGCATTAATTTGGCCCGGGCGATTACATTGCTTACCCAATTCTTTTTGGGTTGCTTATTTTTAGACCCGGAGGTACCATATATTGCCAGCTGGAGCATGCTGCATTTGACAGATGAAGCACCTTGAGAGTGGGTTTTAATAGGCGCCCACGACTCAATACACGTTGGCGGGGCGTAGAACCCGTGGGTTCAATGTCACCGGATGAGTCTATGAATTTACCTGCATTTATAGTTGATGTTAATGTTGTTATTCTATCAATAAAAGGGTCGTGTTTAGTCGTTGACTCACAGTACGTTTTATTGTTCATTTGATTCATTGTATGTCATGTTTAGGTTTTATAAATAATAAAAAATTTATGTAATAAAAAGTAAAAATTAGATCAAGTGAAAATTTTAGAAAATGCATAAACTACACCTAAAATAGATCCAATAAAAATTTTTAAAAAATTGTAAACACCACTAAAATAAATTAAAAAGCTTAAAAGAATACTAGTTTCATCGTACATATTAAAGATCAACAATCAAAATCATAAAACTAACAAAAATCAAAATTGTTTACGAGTTTGAAAACAACCTTTGGTGACTGCCTGAGCAACCGTGATATTATGAGAATAAGCTAAATCAAATTTGTTAAGACGAAAAAAGCGGCATGTGGGCAGCAAATTGTCGTAGTCCATATTGCACATAACCATCGTTATGTTACCTATTTAGCTCAATTTGTATGGTTATGACTAAGAATCAAAACCGGTTAGATCTATATGTTGACGAGTCTAGTGAGGGTGCAAGTTTGTGTGTTTTATGTTAGAGAGATGTGAGCTTGGTTTGTATATTAGTTACTGTATTTATAAGAGCATCATAACGCAAAAAGTATTTTTTTGCATTTAATTTATTTAATACAAACAACATTTAGTGCATTATTTTTGCATTTAATACACTTTTTATTTAACATATAAATTCAAACAACATGTAATGTATTTTTTGGATTTAATACACTTTTTTTATTTAACATTTAATACATTTTGCATTTAATGTACTTTTTTATTTAGCATTTAATATACTTTTTTTTAACAATTAATACATTTTTTACATTTAATGTATTTTTTTTCTTTAGCATTTAATGTAGTTTTTTATTTAACATTTAATATATTTTTTTGCATTTAATGTAATTTTTTTCTTTAGAATTTAATGTACTTTTTTATTTAACATTTAATATATTTTTTGCATTTAATTTAATATTTAATGTACTTTTTTTCTTTAACATTTAATGCATTTTTGCATTTACTGCAACTTTAATACACTTTCTAAACTCAACAAATTCAAACAGAATTTAATGCTCTTTTTGCATTTACTACGTAAAAGCAAAATACATTTAATGCATTTTTTTTCATTTAACAAATTTTTAATACACCTTTTGCACTTAACACGCAAACAACATTTAATTCACTATTTTTGCAATAATGCTCAAAGTTTTAGAAATTTGGTTTGCAATGTAGTAAAAACTCTTTTCTTTTAACGGATTTTTAATGCTCCTTTCGCATTTAACACATAAGTGCAAACAACATTTAATTCACCTTTTTGCAATAATGCTCAAAACAAGTTTTTTGAAAAAGTTTTTTTTATTGTAGTAAAAGCAAATTAAAATAAAGATTTCATATAATTATATATTAAATGATTTATTGTATTACTTTGAGGGAAAACATTATGAAGTTTATAGTGTTTTTAAAAAAATTTTAATCACCTTTCTTCATGGGGTAGTCGGGTTCTGTCTATTCAGCTAAAACTATAGTGCGAGAGCAAATTTTTTATTATCCAAGAATAGCACAGTCAAACACTATTATATTCTATTACCTACAGGAATATCATGTGGTGCAACCAATAGCTGTCAAAAAAACCACATAATCAGCTTTTACGCCAATAGCTTCTAATAAGAATAGCATGTGCTAAAATCGGCAAACCACGTAAGCGAATTTTACAGTTTACCCTAAATACTATAATCACCCGGCTCAAATGATCAACCAAAAGACAAATAGATACAGAAGATAAATACCAGCATTATTCGGATGTTTCTAACCATGTGATTTTCTTTTTAATTTATAACAACAATTACATTGTTATTGCCATTAACCCCAAAAAGATGCAACAATGAGTTTTACAAGAACATAGATCTGCTCTAAAAACCGAAATGCAATCTATGCTATATAATGGCCTAATGACAGCAAACTACGACTGAAATAACCATCAGATATAGGCTCAAAGTTTCACTATCACAATATGTATGTACCAAATAGTTTAACTTTGCAATTTGAACTCACTCGATTCTCACTTCTCAGGTACTTCTTAGCCTCTTCAATTGTGAGTTCCATAGGGTTCTGATTGGTCGCACACACCACAGGGTCAAAAACAACCATATCCGTCTCACGGCCCACAACATCCACCTCATTAACCTCACCCGCCACAGACCCTGACCCGTGCAGTTCAGACACACCCACCTCAACACCAACACTAGCACCATTGGGGTTGACCACATCAGCTTGACGAGCCACGTCATTTGCTTCACCCGCCTGACCCACCACATATGCTGGCTCAAGGAATGGCACAACTACAGGATCTGGGATCCAATAATTTTGGTCATCCGCTTCAGACCCAACAACACCTGACCCATTAGGATCAATCACATCGGCTTGATGAGTCAAGCCTTTCGCTTGATCCGCCTGACGCAACATAGTCCTAGATCTAATTGGCTCAGAGACATCAACCTCAACATCAACCTTCCGTTTCCTTGTTGATAGTAAATTTGGATCAACTGATCCATCAGCCGCACTAACAGGTAGTCGAGGCATTGATCTAGACCGAGCGATAACGTTGTTGAACCTCTCCCTTTTTGGTTGCTTTTTTTTAGACCCAGAGGTACCTTCTACAGTAGGAGCATCAGCCGCGTTTGACACTTGAATTTGCTTGCGAGTGGGTTTTAATGGGCGGCCACGACTCGATACACGTTGGCGGGGCATAGAACTTGTGGGTTCAGTGTCACGCGGAGAGTTGATGAAATTACCTGCATTTATAGTCGTTGCCAATGTTATTATTCTATGCTCAATTAAAAGGGTCTTTTATTGCATACAATACTATTAAGCTTATTCGTTTTGTCCACTTCAGTCGCTTTTTGCATCTATAATAAAAAAGATGGCGTAAGTCCCATTTGAGTCAGTTTGTAGCATAAAATGAGAACTTGACGAATCAGTTTCCCATAAATAGAATTTATATCGACAAATTCGAATTTATGTATTATGTATAAAAAAGGTTGCTCTAATCTTTAGTATAAAAAGATGTTAAAACAGGGTTATAATGTCCGAAACAAAATGTAGAATAAAAGTGAGACAAATGAAAAATTACAGTAGTTGATACTTTCTGCAATAAACTTATAAAATAAAGACTGAAATTTTTATATTCGTAGTTAAAATTTACTTTTACGAAACTTTATATGGCAAACTTAAGTTGTATGACACATGAATCAAATAGTATAGAAACAGGTGCCATGTTTATAGAGGAAAGTTACCTCTAGCCACCTCACGTTCGACCATTTTTGTTTTCTTGGCTTTGGTTTTCCTCTTGCCCTTCGAGCTTTCATTACCTGAAATGTAAGGGTTGATATTGGGATCATGCTAATTGTATATAATCGACCACATGTAAGATACTAAAAACGTAATTGATGAATAAGGTAGAACAAGTCATGGCTCAGTTGTGTGTCAAACTGTCAACATCAAGCATCATTATGCCGTTATGTAACCAAAAAAGGGTTAACTAGCATCTTTTAAATATATTAAGCATCTTAATGAAGGTAATTAAGGTACTTTTTATAAGCTTATCTAACACATTAGTTAGTTTTTAATTTTTTTTGTTCGATATACAAAGCATTGGTAGGCTGGCCAACACGACCTGGCCGGGCTGAATTGTTACCCAGTAAGGCCCACTTCACAACCTTCCTGACCCGTCCATTTCATGGTATCTAGACGGGCCAAAATTGACTCCGAAGGCAACAACTATTCGCTAAACTTCATACCTTTATCAGTTTCACTTTCAGATCGAGTACTATTACCATTGCAAACAAGTTTATAATCTGAAGAAAAACGACAAGAAATAGTATTATACGAAATGGATCAAGATTAATCATTGTGTCAGGAGTACTCGTATATTAGATCATATTGAGATTTATCCCAGCTTTTCGAATTCGCTAACAAGATTTAAGATACTAAAAGTTTGTAGGACGCAAAATCGTATGCCAACATTATGAATGTATAAAAAGAATGTACCTCTAAAAGCATCAAGTGCTTCAGTTTGAGCGCCTTCATCAATGATATCTTTATTTGGGCAACCAGCCGAGTTGTTGTTATTACCGTTCCATAAATCCCAAATTACGGCATCTATCTGTCTTTGGTCTTCATCAACTGCAAATGCAAAAGTAATCATTGGGATCACGATTATCTTCATAAAATAACAAAATATTAAAGTATTTAGTTAAATGAATATTATAAAATAACAAAATAACAAAATGTTATGCTTTTGCATTTTACTTCCCATCGAGTTTGTTTTCATAACAAAACAAAAAGTTCTTTATAAATTTTCCATTTTCTTGGTCTTTTATCAATTACTCCGTAGTTTCTTAGATAATCAAAATTTTGCAAACACCCAAGTAACTTGATATTTGATTATTTATCACAACTTCAAACAAGAATAGAACAACCAAACACTATATTCTATTCTATTAATATACCTAAAAGAATATCATCAGCCGATTTCCTTTTCCTCCTTCGCTGAGCTTCAGAAGTTGTTAAAAAGCAAGACCGATAATCTAAAAAATCAATATTAAATAATATATTTATAATTAACATTTTATTTTCTACATGGAATTCACTCTCACTTACATTCAGGAGCTTCCATATTAAATGTATTCAATGACTCCAGCTTTGTGACATTCAATTTTCTCTGGTATTCTATAAAAAAAAGTTATTACTGACACTTTTGATACATGTTTAGTACGATTTAGTTCATTTTATATCAGGCAACAAAAACATCCATACCAGCATCATCCTCGGAATCCGTTTCACTTTCTGTAAACGAAATAAGGGAATCAGATTTGATTTATAAGCATAAAGTTATAGGGCTGAGCATCGGCCGGATCAGACCGGACGAACGACCAAAATGAGCCATAATGTCGTACCGATGTTCGGCCCAAAATGGTCCGGTCTCGGGTCATTCCGATGCGGTCTTAACATAAGGCATAATCGACAGGATTTAGGTAAGACCACACCGAGAGCAGACCGAAAAACGAATGTAACAAAAACCATGGACCAAGGACCGGACCTAAATACGTCCGGTCGATGGTCCAAAGGCTCACCCCTAAAAATAGCATATTATAGTAAACATAAGCTAGTCGGAAATTTGCCTCCCCTCGACTTTGTATTTGTATCATTATATATGGCTTAACTTAAAAATTCTATGAAAATGTCCTCAGTGACAAAGAAATTTTTTTTTTTTTGCAGTTATAAATCATGTTAACAGTTAGCTGCAAGGAATACCATGTTGTATGAATTCTTCATTTTGTGGCTCTCTTATCAATATACCCGAAGGAATTTTACGTGCAACCGCGTTTCCTTTCTCCTCTGGCTCAACTTTATAAGGTGTAAAAAAAACAGATGTATAATTAGGGAATCATATTTTGTTTATCCGCATCAAATGGTATACAATCAAACATACAAGGATTAAATGTTGGCAGGAATTGATAAGTCAAAGAAGCGCTAGTTTCGAGTTTGCCTAAATTTGAAGATAAGCGCATCGACTATTTATTTGTATGATTACATTTCTTTACTTAGAAATTCTATGAAAACATCATCTTAACAAAAAAAACTTTTTTTTTGCATTAATGAATCATGTTAATGGTCAGATGAAAAAATAATCAAATTCATACTAGCTGTAAAGATTATCTTTTTTCAAATTTCTGTTTTCTTGCTATTTTCTCAAAAGTTATGAAGCTATAAACTTCAAAAGCACAGCCAAACAGTAATTTCTATATTGTGTTTCATTAATATACCTGAAACAGCAACCATTTTCCCTTTTCTTTTACGCACAGCTTCTTCATAAGCTGTCAAAAACCAAATAGATGTATAATCACCATCATAACCCTATGTATAAGCTTGTGTTGGATGAAATATGGATTTTAATACGATTTAGTTCAAATAACAAATAGTTCATACCTGCATCATCGTCAGAATCGTCTGGGATAACTATTGGTGTTGTTGTAAAACCAAGGAATTCTGTGTATTAGCATCAAAGCACGTATACATTAACCATACTACAATCACATAGTAGAATATTTTGGTGTTACTGTAAAAACATAGAAATAATATTTTGTTTGATTTTGTTTACACGAGTTGAAAGAGAATCGACAAAACAAAATTCTATTAAGAAAAATTAAAACTATGTTGTTCCACAATTTGCCCACACCAATTGTTCTTTCTATATTTGGCAGTATAAGACTAAATCAAACTTTTCATCCTTTAGGTAAAATTGCACGCTTTTAGACATTAAACAACCTACCTTATTAGACAATGTCTCTAAAATTTAACCTTTGTGTATATTCATAGTTATATGCATATTAGATTTTATATTGTATACCTCGATTATTTTCATCCACGAGAATTTCTGCCTCTATAACTCTTCTGCTTGCTGAGGCTGTAAAAAAAGACACATAATCTAAAAGCTCAGTATTGAATTATAACATATATACAATTACCATTTTATTTTCTACATGGAATTCACTGTCACTTACGTTCATGATCTTCCACATTTTGCGTCCCTCGTCTGTTGGGAAATAATGCATCACGGTTTTGTCTACAAAATGCCACAAACAAAAACACAAAGCCATCTTTTAGATCATTCGGATGTGCAAAATAAAGTACAATGACCAAAACCGGACGAATGAAGAAGTATCTTGGTATTTTATACATATTTTATTGAATAAAAATATATTTTTGTTAAAAGTCGAGAGATCTTGTAAACGAAATGAAGTCTCTCTCCAAGTTAAACTAAAAAAACAGATAGGTAAATTTGTATACTTTTAATAAGAAATTTCAAAATGAGATAACCAAAGACAAAACACAAATCCAAACACCCTTTGATAACCTCTAAATCAACTAAAACCCAATGGCCGCGGCCCTTCACCAAAGAGTGAATATTTGATATACGATACAACCAATGCTACATATACAACCCCAGATAAGAGACGACGTACACTAATAAATTTGCTATTAAAATAATACCTTGAATCTCAAGTGTGAATAGTAAATAATAAAAGCATGCTCAAAATAGCTACTTTGAAGTCCACACATACCGAATTTGGGAGTTGATTGGTGCAGGTGTTCCATGATTGTCCATTTGATGCAATTAATATGAAAACTGCTACCAAGTTGGAAACCCTATAACACAATTACGACAACAATCCATAAATTGCTAGATCTAATATATAAACACTAGCATTCAACGAACGTCAGAACACTAACAAAACTATACAACCATACTTGTCATATATGACAATTCAAAAGTTATATAAAAGTGATTAACAAAACTAAAGACGCGTTAGATCCATCATTTTTTAAAGATCCGTCATTTTTTAAAGATCCATCAATTTCTAGATCTAATAATAAACACTAGCATTCAACGATCGTTATAGCATCAACAAACTATACATCCATACTAGCCATATATGACAACACAATTCAATAACCATATAAAAGCGATTGACAAAACTTGGGAAGCATTAGATCAATCGTTCATTAAATGAACTTCTTTCATCAAAGTTCCATTATTGATTAATCGATTGATTGAAAACTAACGGTAAGATAAAGTACAATTAAGATGTTATAAACCTTATATAGCAAAATCAGAGTAAAACTGAAAGAGCGAACTCACTTTTTCCCGGCGGCGGAAATTTCAAGGTTAGGTAAACAATGTGGTTGGAGGAAGGATGAGATACAAGTGAATACCCTTGATGTCGTTGGTTTATATAGACAAAAGATTTTTTGATGAGGGGGGTGGAATTGACAAATAGATAGTTTTGTATTGACACGCCAGCCCTAGCCCATATTAGAGATAAGGATAAGCCCATAGTATAATCACAATATCGCATTCAATTCTTTTGTGAAATGTACTAAAAAAACTATTAGTTTTAAATATATGAGATGATTTGTACATTAAATAAAATGAAATGAATGTAACAAAATAATGCAAAATTATAACTTTTTTTATAGAAATCCCATCTGATTCACCTTTGAAGACCCCGTAAACCCTAAAGTCTACATACCATGCCTTAAAACCAACCCATGGTGCAAGATAAATCACTAGCCCTCCAAGGTTATATGGATTACTGGCCAGGTACCACTAGGTAACGTCTAAGTTCCAATTTTAATGCTTTGTTCACATTATAAAAACAAAACAAAATGAGGAAACGAAATTTCCACTTGTTTTTGTTATGTAAGCAATTTCGATAGTGCACAAATCACCTCTTGGTGGCCCTATAAGGTAGTTTATGCTTACAAGATATCTAGAGCATGAATCGCTAGCGTGATAAAAATATTTTGACCGTCGAACACCCCTAGATATTTCCACCTATTCCTATGTGTCCTTAAAGAAGAATGTCCATATAAAGTTGTAATAATGTAACCCAAAATTAATAAAGAGACTTGACTTAGGTCGTTATTGAAGCTTATGTAATGACGTGATTTTGTTATTCAAATGTTTTACTCATTCCGTCACAAAATTACGGCTCGTGTTGTTCTTTTCAAAGTCGAAGGATTACATGTTACGCTTTTCCTCAAAGTCGTGGGAACTTGGATGTCATTCTTTTTCATAGTTAAGGGAGTGTTGGTGTTTCTTTAGTTAATCTTAGAAACTATGTGCGAATTTTAAAAAAATCATAAGAACGATCTGTATAATCTACTCTAATTTTAATTACCGGTCTCCAATGACTCATTCGACGTTATGTAGGCTTAGTTGACTGTCAAGATTTAATGATTTCCAAATAACACTTATTTGTTTCTCAAAGTCGATAATTCACTAAACTTAAACAATTCTAACTTCTATTTTAAATAGTAGACACTTAATTTGGGACATCCTATAATAGTAAAAGAGCAATAATATGTTTGGACGGAGGAAGTACCATGTTTATGAGTTTCATATGTTCTACCACATTAATAAAATTTCACATTCGTGCGGTTTTCCAATTTAAACAAGCGATGTACGAACGTTCAAAGAATCTACGTATTTTCTATCTTGACATCCCTATGCACACACTAAATCCCATTTCCAAACTAATCAATCACAAAAATACTTTTAAAACCTCAACCGCATTTCTTTTCATGGTAACCATGGTTTCGGCCTTTCGGCAAACTATGTCACGGGGCTTCAACCCACCGACCCATACACGTTCTAGATAAAGCCCCTACTTAACAAGTTCTTTATTCCTAAAAAAAATTCTATAGTGAACCCTATTTCTATCATATACCGCAAAATATGGCATAATGTTGTCACAGTTTGGTACAATAATCTCGCGTGTAAAAACATCTTTATAGGGTTTTGGCTAATGAGCTTATTCGACTCAGCTAATTTTCATATTCATTATGACTTAGTGGATTTTTCTTTAAACTGATTTAATGGGCTTATAGAATATTGGAAAACAAATAAGCTCTTTTATTCGTATGGCTTATGAGCTGATCAACCTTGAACTCAAGGCCAACTTGATAAGCTCATAAGCCGCAAAAAAACGATCAATATTTTAATACGCCCATCAAATAAGGCTGAACAAACACCCCCTCAAGCTGAAAAATAAGGCGAAAATGGGATTATAACATATCCTTATAAGCCGAGTAAAATAAGCTTAATCAAATTGACAGAATCATACAAGTTGAGTGTACACATTTGGGGAAATACTCGCTTCGTACATTTGACTCAAAGACTCGCGGGCATATACAAGAACAATAACACACTATATAGACATATGAGACCGCACTAGCTACAATAGATACACATATGAAAAACAATAATAAATCATATGAAAAAAAAATCAATAAAATGTTGAATAACACAATAGATACACATATGAAAAACAATAATATATCATTAAAATACATATGATGAGAAAAGAATAGCATACCTCAAGAATCATGATGTGGTGGATATTGGTTGAATCTGTTGAAGGGTTTTGTGCAGAATCGAAAATCATGAAAAACCCTTCAAGTATTTTCATTTTTATTCAGTATACTGTCCGGATTTGTGAATCTTATCTGTGATTTGGTTGTGAGTGAGAAGAAGAACCCAAGTTGAGATATTGTCAGTGGGTGTGCTACAAAATGTCTGTTTTTTAGTTTCCAACTTTTATTAGAGAAACTAAAATGAAATTGTAAAAAAAACACACACATAAAAAAATATGTCAAAAAATAAATTGTTAAGTAAAAAACTTACAGAAAATAGTTTAATGGTAAATTACACAATTGGTCCCTAAATTTATAAGGGAATTCAAATTTTAGGCCCTTGATAACGAGAGTTTTCAACTGCCTTCTTAAGGTCAATTTTTTGGTGTCTGTTTGTTCTTTTGAGCCTCTTTATATACGTTATTGTCATTACTTTTGACTCGTTATCTTTCGTAGTTGGCTTTCAAGCATATGCTTTTTTGTAATTTCATTTTTTTACCATTTCATCATATGACATCATTCATTTTATTTTGGTACATTTTCTATTGGTTTTTCATGTTTCGATAGTATATTAACACATGTAACCCACTATACTTGTTCCATATTCAACATAGCGGACTAAAATAAAAAAACACACATAAAAATGATGTATTTGTGGTTTGCAATTAGTGATTGGTTTGAAATATATATAACAGGTTATTTTATTTGTTTTTCACATTTTTTTATTTTTGAAATACGAGTTGTATCATCTTTTTATATGTAGTTTAATCCATCCATGTGTCAAATGTGTGTTCAGACTATCTATGGTTTGTTGAGTGTTCGTGTATAGGTTCGAACAGCAGAACTAACCCAACTCCGGATAGTAGAACCAACTCGGGTCCGAAGGACCCAAAACTGTCCAGATAGAAAGAACCAAAATCCATGATAAGGCCCAAGAACAAGTACTCTGATATTTTAGGAGGGTGGTCTCCTATAAGACCTACAACCTCCAAACAAAATCCCATGAGCCTAGCATCCTTTTAGGAACTCAAAGCAGTATAATTACCCCTTGCTATTCAAAGGAAAGGTAACATATTTTCCATTATCATACTTTATCTATCCAACCTTTCGGTACATACCATATACTTACTCTCACGCCGGAGCTTGGTCTGGGTCTTAACACCTGGACGAGGCTAACACGTTTACTTTGGTTTTAGTATATCTGAAGGACAAGTCGAGCCGAAGTCCGAAGGATCCTCTTATCCAGACCTTACCAAGAAATTACCTAAACATATTTGGTGCCATCTCTGTGAGACCCCCAAAATAAGGCAAGGAAACACGTAGGCAGCAAGGGGGTGCCACATCATGGTACAAGAAACAATGAAATATTGTTGACACGAAGTTGACGTAATAAAAACATATACATTACATCATAAACATCAGAATTTTAAACAAAGGTCCCAGAGAAATATGCGGAAAAATCTATTATTTCATCATGATTTATAACATATAGTTACCAAAATACAAAAATAAACTTCTGACAGTTTTTACGAAAACCAAACTTTAAAAAGTATTACAGAAATCTCCAAGTTGCGATAATATTCTGCGGGCTCCCATCCAAGCAATGCTAAGTAATGATACCTGAGAACATGTAAAATCTTCAACAAAAAGTTGAGTTATATTCATAGTTTTAGCAGTAAAGGTGTGGAACACAAGCATTCATTAGTAAAACAAGAAATAGGGAAAATGATTATGTACATTAACCATAGTCCAAAACATTATTATTGCTATTTAGTTCATGAACCGAAGCTTAACTCAATGTAAGTTCCTCTAGTGAGTATTCAGCCTAAATACTCGAGTAACAAAACAAATGAAATGCGTCAATGGTTAAACAACCGCAACATGGGACGAGAATTGTCAGTCCCGATGGATCCACCCAAAACATTCGCACTTAGCAACACAAGTAAATTAACAGTTCATGATCAAGAGAGGAAACTTAAGGCTATAGACTAAAAGCAATAATATCAATGAAAACTGTTGGAAAGCATACAAGTTCTGGATAGCATACAAGTTCTGGATAGCATACAGTTTTTAAATGGATGTGTTCCACCATGTAAAATCTCACCCCGCGGTTTAGAAAAAATGTGCAAGTAAAAAGGGGCTATGAACTACGAGGTAAGTAAATCACGGAACTCAGAAGTTGAGGAGAAACAAGTAGCAGTAAGACGATTGCTGACGATATGGATGCCCGGTAAACACGAAAGCCGCAACCTATCAAATAAGGCGCGCTTGTTAATAATTGACTCAAGTATAAACCATAATTAATAACATAAACTCAGAATTACAAGACCACCACAAACCCGAAAGAACAACAATGCAAGTGATACTACAATACCCTTCTAGATGTTCACTTTATGAACTACTTCCTCGATAAAAATCTGCCAGTACATACCAAATGTACAAGCTCATTTCCCTTACTTAGACAACTCGAATTTTTATGAAACTTGGTGAAAAACTCAATTATAACCTGAATAAAACTCAGTTTAAATTTCATCCAATGATTTACATTTTAGAACCACCTACTCAACACATTTCTAAACTTGAAAAACCGGACAGATTTGAACACTTGACTCGTGAAACCATTTTGACCATCATAACTTTTAACATTTGTAAACTTGACACCTAGTTTGAAAATAGACTCAAGACCCTAGGTTTAGAGCCTAAGAACAGCCCTTGAACCTTTTTGAAACTCAATCTATAGTCCTCGAGATTTGACCAAATATCGATAACAATTTCATGTTGTGTCGATACTCGCTTCCCGGTACACGAATAATCAAACTATCGTAACTTCCTCCTTGTTTTGAGTTAGAAGCTCTAATTTATATCAAAACGAAGCTAATGAAAATCTATAAAACACTATCTTATTTGTACAACAATAATTTAAGCTTAAGACACCCGGAATCAGCCTTAAACTCACTGCCCAAAATCACCTCATCAAAACTCATACCAAATCACTTTTTCAACACAATTTACCCATTTTCTACCATAACTAACATATTATAATTATCCCTTATCAATCTTAACACTTTCATGTTACATAAAAAAATCAAAATCAAAACTTAAACTTTTTATCATCAAAACATGGTGATCTTATCAAGATCATCACATGCATGATCATCAAAAACTCATACCAACCATAAATCATAAGAAACTTGAAAATTGATGCATGTGTGAAAATTTGGTATTAATGGAATTACCTTTGAATTTTAGGAATGGGTGTTGGACTAATTTGAGCTAAAACAAGCTAAAAATCAATGATCTAGGGTGTTTTTATGTGGGTGAGGTCACGACTAGGAGAGAACCAAGAGGTGGAGTAGATTTTTTCAAGTGTGTGTGTTTTTTATGAATAAAATTAGAATAAATTTAGGTGGAAATGATTATATAGTGGGATGGAGGGCTTGTTTTGCCAATTGTGTTTTGGACTTAAAAGCAATTATATAGTTTAAAGGGTAGAAAAAGACTATTAGTCAATTTTGAAAATATTTACGGGGCTCGGGTTTCGTAAAAATACTTTTCAAAAGTTAAAATGCATCATAAATATGATAATATAGTCTCCCGACACGACTTAACACGTCATTAAAAAGAAAACATCGAAAACGTCCAACATTGAAACAATTGTCAATGAAATGTAAAATACCGGACATCCGTCGGCATCGCGATCATTAGTAATTCTCGTTATTCATTGATTTTGAGTAAACTCTTGTCAAATGCACGCGGGTGTTTTTAAATCAAAAACTTCGATTTAAATGAATATGAAAAAATAAAATAAGAAATTTATATATTCAAATAAAGTATTATCAATGATTAGAAAATACTTAAAAAGTAAAATTTATTAAAATTATCAAAATCTAAGGATTTACGTATAAAGAATACAAGAAAACGTAACATGTTGAAAAATTCAAGAAACATGAATAAAAGAATAAAATAATACCGGGAAAATACGAATCTTACAGTCGACCCTCCTAAATGAACTCTGGTCCCTCAGAGTTCCACTAGAGACAGAAGAAGGTGCAAACGAAAGGAGATACATAATTTAGAACTAATTCATTGCTTCCCAGGTAAATTCTGCACCGTGGCATACCTTAACAATTGGAATTCACTACGCTTCAGTTTCTTAACTCCTTTTCGAATAAAATTTTCAAAATTGGATTAGAATAATGACCTTTCAATGCTAGAAAATATTAAGGTTAAAATGAACAAAATGATGGCTTGTACGGACAAGGTGCGCTAAAACGGGTTAAGATTGATAATCGACAAGGAATCGCAAATTGCGCAAACTATAAGACATGAAAATCTTAAAACGTAACAATCTATTTACTTGAGAAATAAAGGGGTAATAAGAATTACATATAGACATTTGAATTACAAGTTGTCAGAATTACCTATCTAGGATTTTGTATTACTTTCAAATTTAGCTTAAGTATTTTCTTGTTAAGGATTTCAAAGTAAAAGTAACTCAGTTCAAATAATTATTTCAATCAGCTTAAGAGCTTTTAGATGACTGTATGAAGTTATTGTTAAAACTCAAGTTACCATTAGTGAAAATCAAGTTTCTAAATTATTTAGAATCATTGTTAGAAATTATAAGTTAAATTGATAATTTCATTAGGTTGAAAGTAAAGTATGATATAATCAAATACTTTAAAAGATACAGCTTGACATCCTTTTTAAACACTAGTTATAAATTTACCAAAAAGGATGTATAGATCCGACATTAAACTTGAAACGAGTATTTTGGTAATTTAAACATTTGATAAAATGTGTAAAACGTTCTTAAAAATTTGTAACAATTTTTAGAAATCCAAGTAGGTAATTAAGGTATCAATTGATAAACATAGGACATGTTCTGGTTTTCAAATGGCGACAAGATAACAAACGAGTATGAAACGAATAATAATCAACAATCAGTATGCGAGCAATAGCATGGGGGGATAAAACATAATTTGTACCAATTTCTTAACGAACATGATAGAGTAGATGCATCAATGATAAGAACAATAAGAAACAAAGGATAGAAAATGGTTATTTCACGAGTATGGTTGGTGTCACCAACAACGGCTTACTAAGTTCTCGGTGGTCGATACACGATCGAAAGAGAAAAGCCGCGCAATAAATTTTCGAATCAAAGAAAATTCTTAAGAAGTCACTTGAGAGAAATTTCAGTAAAATTAACAACATTAGAAATGAAAGGATAAATCAACACATGATTCACACGAATGAATTTCAAGTCAACAGAGTCTAACACACATCATGACAAGTACACGAAATCATTGTTCACTTCTAGTCATAATCATTATTCGCGTCCGAAGATGTTTCGAAGGTCTACCAAAATAGATAGAGAAGGTCGATCGATGTAGAAGCATAACAACGCTGAAACTTTCAAGTCTGGTATCAATGGTAAGAGATTAGACAAGTGGTAACGAGAATTATATTACGAAGGAAAATGAGGTAACATGTAAAACAAAGATCATTGAGTAAATAAATATGTACTTGCAGACACGCAATTCGTTCAAGGAAATATAAGAGATCATATGTGTATGCCGCGAACGGGTGTTACTCGCATAAGATGTAAAAGTTTTCAAAACTTTATTTTATCTAAATTTTTAAGGAGCATAAGTAAAAGTTGATTCTTGGCCAAATAGTTAGGGTGACTACTATTCGGCCTCACATGGCTCTTTCTAAATTACGCATAGGTGATCAGGCCATGCATAATTTAGGACTAGCAATGTGATGCTCAGCTTCGTCAAACCAGTATTACATGTCATATGATTTAAAATATGTATATAATGTCATTTGTAAAAACAGGAATCAAAATAATTTATGAAACTTTTCGCCAGTAACTAATTGGCTAGGTGTTTAAATCAACAATTTTGTTGTTATAAGAATTCTTTACAAGACCAATTGTTGAACAATATGTGAAAATGTATTATAAAAATAATATAAATTAATTTTATAAGATAACATTCAAGTATTTAATAAGGCCCAAGTGGAACATTTTGTAAAATGATTCGCAAATAATACCAGTTTGAGTTTATATGGTAACTTGATAATATCATAATAAATAGCGACTAGGTTACACGAGAGTAGTGGAGAGTAGTTCATAAGACAATCAATGAAATGGTTACAAGTTGATAAGGTTTCAAAAGGTTTAGTCGGAATCGTCATAAGACACGTGTTAAAATGATAACGAAATATATAAAAACAAGAACTTCAAACCTCGGCCCAAATCAGTGTTACGTTATAAGTAGAAGAAGAATTAATAAATCGACAATTAAGTCATTTATGAAAGAGAAGATAAAGGAATCCAAATGCTCTCGTGCCGTAATTTATTTGACATAAATATGCTTTGAAGAAAGTAGAACATCAATTCCCAAATAATACAACTACTCCGAAAAGTTTCTACTTTAGGAAAATTTAGGAATTTAACACGTAAATAGTGACACATAAAAATGTACATATTTTTCGAAACATGTAGTTCATCAGCGGTTTATCAAATCACTTGGTTCCAAAAGTTCAAGATATATGTATGCATGACCGGACACAAAGTTACTATTTTTAAACGTTTTCAAACGCAATCAATGTTTTTAGTTGTAGCATATCATTAGTTAAAGTTTTACGAGCTCAAACGAACTCAAAAACGCTTCAAACCATATTTTTAATTTCTATCAGCTTTGACTTTTAAGTTTGACTTTTGGGGTCTGACCGAACCAATTGACTTGCTAATGACATTTTTAAGACTCGAAGCCTAAAGCAATTTGGTGTAAAACAATGTTTTGGACAACTTTCTAGTTTTACTTGAGACTTGAAACGGATAAAGAATGGACGAAAATGCCCTCGCATCAAAGCTGTCAACAAAATGATATTTTAGAAATATGCAGAAAATAAGTTCTTAAATTTTACAATTTCAAATGAGCGTAACTTGCTCGTTTTTAAGATTTACAGGTCAAATTTTATGTCCTAAACGAACGTCTCAACAAGTAAAAATATATTTTTATGTCTAAAGTTTATAAAAATATTTTCTCGACATCGTGAAATTACATGTAACTTTTCTGCAAAGAGTATATTTTTCGACACACCTTGAAATTTAATCAAATTTCATAACGACCCGGAATTTATGTACACACGTGACTTGTGGATTTCTTAAAGACGAAAGAGGATAAATCGTATAATTAAGCATATAAAGGAAAAATAGTATAAAAATGGTTCCAGAATAGGAACAATAATATAAGAAAAAAAACACCGCATGACATTCGTGTCTTTGAATTCAAGATGCAATGTAGGAAGGTCTCTTGGCGGTGTGACATTCCAAAATCACAAAACATACCGAAAAAAATGGAACATTAATGAGTTGCACTCCCGGAGCGAGGAGGTTTAATGAAAAGGGAGGATACATGTTTATAAAAGTAAAATCGTATTCCAACCAGCACCACATTATATCATAGGATATGGATTATAAGATGACGGTCATGTTTCCAAAGTACAAACGAACGTTGAAATTCGAAGTCAAAACGTAGAATGGTCAATGAAATAATATTTAATCAATACACCAGTGTCATGTAAAACCGTGACGTAAAGGTCAATCGAGGTTACGAAAACCCACGATATTATTCAACGCGGATACAGGGATGCTTCGAGATGTGTGACTCACACGGTGTTCATTAGTCTTTTTCGGAGACACATTGAGCTACACAATGGTCTACAGACTAATTTTCAAGGCATCCAATCACAGAGGGTCGGGAAACAATTTGGATATCTAAATAGATATCTTAAAGAGGTTTAACAATAAAAGTAACACGCACGGTAGTAGAATGAAAATAAGAAATTTTAGTGAAAGCAACACTTACTTAATCCAAATAATGGTATCACGAGAATACACACAACATGTAACAGTGAGTCAAGAAAAACAGGCAGTTCAAAACGAACGAGTATATGAGGTCAGTCATATCACGCATAAACAAGATAGCAATAGTACTCAGAAAAGTGAGTATGAAAAGTCGGTGATCAGACTACTTTTATACATAGTCTCATCGTCCAAAACGGGCTTTAAATGCATAAAATATCATGAAAAATACCAAATATATGCTTGTGTTTGTTGCTTGTGTTTGTTACTTGTGTATTTTAGGTACGGATATTGAGAGAATGACAAAAGATCACAAGAAACAAGCAAAAACGAACACGAGAAAAGAAGCCGCACAATGAACCGGACCCGAGTGTTGAATTTTCCAAAATGCCCTCCAACTTTGAAGATTGTACAAGTTTGGTCCCTCAAGTTTTGAAGATTGACACTTTATACCCCTAAGAATCTCATAAGTACTTTGGGGTCCCTAAAGAATGATGACTTTTCAAAATCAACCCTTTATGTTTGAAGATGTTACACATTAGATCCTTTTTAATGCACAAGGACTAACTGTGAAAATACAAAAGGACTAACGATGAAATGTAAAAAGGACCATGGATGTTAAGGCTGAGTTGTTGTTGATGTTAAGGGAGGGACTAATGTTGCCAGAAAACCAAACCTACTTAACTCTTATACCCATTTAACCATTCAAATTAACCAATACACCATCCAAACCCACACACACAAGTTTTTAATATATACCATTTTAATCAGTTTTTTAATTAATTTGAGACGAGGGAAACAACCCCTGTACTAATCTCACTCCTAACCCCCAGTCAAGAACCCTAATCCACCAATTTTTAATTACTGTGGATTGGGACTCCATCTTGTCCAGATATGATATTAAGGGTGTCATTAGCATATCCCACATCCCTAAACTCCATCACTTTCACCCACATGGCCTATGGTCCCCTCCCTTGACCCAAAAACGTGTACAAAGGGATGAAGACAAAAAGGCAACAGGGAATCAACGACTAAGGCATCAAACTTGGTCCCAAATTTTGATTAAACGGCCAAGATTGCTTCAACCTTGCTGTCAATCACATGTTTCTGATTCTGACCAAGAACAAGTCCAAGACTCAAGGGGTATTTCCGGATTTTCAATCAACTAGGGTTAGATATATTTTATTTTTCTAGAAGATTTTGTAACCCCTATATAAAGGGTGTTAGGCTTAGCAGTAGAGGTTGTTCTTGCTTTTCTGGTTCACTTCCTTGTAAAGCCCTCTTTTATGAATGAAAAAAAGATTGGTTTAGTGTTTGTGAAGAAAGCAAGTCCCAAGTTATAATTCTATTTTTTTAGTTATCATTGTTTGAATGTGTTTTAAGTTTTAAGAAAAAGGGGTTTCTGAAAATTCTAACTAGTCATTTTGCTAAGTGCTTTTTCTACCCAGCCTTTGAACTTATCCATATATTTGTTCATAACTCCAAAACCAATTTATTTTGGAGTAGTGAAGATATAAGGAGGGTTACAATATCTTGTGGGGAGAAGAGTCTTGCAAGAGGCTTTTGGTTTTTGAGTGTATTTTGATCATTATAAACTGTGTACTAACTTCACTCCTTATAAGTCATCTCACAAGCTAAGATTTTACTTAGCTTTTGAGTGAATTTTAGGGTTTGATTTTGTTCCTTGTGTTGGAGATAATCTGCCAATCATCCCACCCTTTGGTTCTACTTTGAACCGTCAACAAAGGGCCATCATCTTTTACTTACTCAAGACCCAAGGGGTTTTTTTAGTTGTTAACAAACCTCCTTGGAGCATTGCTGATCCCCATAGGAGGTTATTGGGGATAGGTATGAGTTCTTTTCCTTCTTTTTATTATTTCTGTCAAAAACGATAAAAATCTTGCGTGAATGACTTGATGCACGTTCTTGGTATTGAAGTGATAAACTGTGATAGGTGTTTTGTGATTTGTTCATCTAATTTGCATGAATTATGTTTTAATAGTTTGGCATAACTAGTTCAAGACTTTGGGAGTTTTAGTATTTATTTAGTGTTGTTTGTTTGTTTTTATTTTAGTTTAATACTTGCTGATTGTTCCGGCCTCGTGGTTACTTGTTTAGTTTTGTAGCTTGTCACCTAGTGTATTAATACCCTGCTGATAAACCCACTGCATTCACAAGACCAAAAACTGGAGTTTCTGCGTCTTTTTAAGAGTAATTCGTGGCTTGTTTAAACAGGTTTGATTTGATGTGTGTATTTGTTTTTGTATTGTGTTTTTTAAAATTTGTGTTGTTACTTGTCACCTGTGCACCATTATTCAAACAGGGAACACCATAAGCACTTGCAAATTTCTGTCTTAATTGGTTGGTTCATGTGTTTGAGATTGCAATTTGGTGGTTGTGTGATTGCTTTGAATGTTTGGTACCCTGTGATCCAACGACAAACACCAAAGATCCAAAGAGAGTAAAACAGTAAAAAAAGATAAGCGGTGCCTGCTAGTGCTTAGCCCACTGTCGTTCATTTTATTTGCTCATTTGTGTGCCCACTATTTGCTTATTTTCATCTTTTGAGTGCTTTTAGGCTGTTAAATTTGGCTGTGTAGTGTTTCGGTGTTTATTTAGCTCAATCTTGGGCTTATTTGTTGTTGGTAGTGCTTACTGTGAGTTTGTGTCGGGTGCTTGTGTTCCCACACCAACCTAAACAAAAAAGTAACCAAGAAAACAACCAAGTGTTCCTGTATGTATGTTTAATGTTCGTAACTGTGGTCTTGCGATTGTTACAACTTGATCACTGATAGGTGTGTAAACACCCATCCTTTTTACCACTTAATTACAATAATAACCGAGCCAAAACGTGTATTTTATGTCATTTATGTCGGAATTATGCGTGGTTTGTGTTTTTTGTTGTGATTTAGGACGAAAAGGTGAAAAGTAGAGAAAACACGGGCATTCACGGGCTTTTATCGAAGAAAAAGACGAAAGACGAAGTCAAGAAATCAAGAGTGCAAAAAGAACGAAAGTCCAAGACAAATTCTGAAGATTTATCGAAGAAAAAGTCAAAAGACGGAAGTTTACTAAAAGCCGAAGAACTCAAGTCTAATTTATTGAAGAATTACAAGACGAGTTTGAAGAAATCCCGAGAAAAAGTCATTAAAGTCAAAAGATTAAGAAGATTAAGGACTTAATGACGCAATTAAAGAAAGAAGAAAGAGGGGAGGAAGCTTCCTAAGCACCTCCCTAATCTCCTATAAATAGCACCCATTTTCATTTCATTAGTTTTTGTTGGCTAAGTGTGACAATTAGTCTTCCACCTTTTAATTACTTGTTCTTTAAATACATGTCAATTTAAATACATTGTCTTGCACCTTTAATTCATTTTAATTCCAAGTAAGTGTTCTTAATTTTGTTGCTTTAATTTTTATTTACCTTTGATCAAGTTCCTTTTATCATTCTCCTTCCACTTTTCTTCTTTTTGGTTCATCCAAATTTTGGATTAAGTAAGTTTTGCTTAATCCCTTAGCTTATTTGATTGAAAGTTTTGTCTTTTCTTTGCCTTTTAAGCGTTCATATGAAATAAGCTATAAGTTTGACAATCTTATTTGCTTATTTGGTATTTAGCTTAATTGTTTTCAAGTTTTCCTCAAAAGTTATACCTTTAAATTCCATTTCATTAAGTGTCGTCTCTTAAATTTTGAAAAGGTTTTAACTTTTTGTTGCTTATTATCTCGTCCTTTTTCATTTCATTTAAGTTTATTTGGTTACTGCTTATTAGTCATAGCTTATTTTCTTGTGCTTATTGCGAATTTGCTCTCCATCGAAAAGAAGGGAAATTATACATTGCGATAGCATCACCCACATTTCGATGGTGACAGCATGGGACAAGGGTTTTGCATTCCGATCCGGGATTGCGATCTAGAGTAACATCACCCTCATTCCGATCTGGGATTGCGATCGCACATTCCGACGGCTCTTGAGGTATTTTGAGTCGAAGTGCTGCCCAAATTTGTATAGCAATATTCCGATCTGGACCACATTCCGATGGGTATATTCCGATGGATATATTCCGATAGACTGCATTCCGATAGATTCTCTTTTCAACATTCCGATAGACCTAGCTTTAATACATTCCAATAACTACTTTGCGATCTGGATTCTGATGGTATGGTGACAGCATTCCGATCAGACATTCCGATGGTTGTGGATTTGGGATTATAATTTGCTTTGTTTTGTTTTTAAGTTACACTTTTAATACTTCGTCAAATTTACTTTTCGCGACGTTTTAATTTTAAGTCATTTAATTAATTTTACTTTCAAAAAGATTTAATATTGCACATTTTAAGTTTTAATTAGTTTAGATTTAAATTACTTGCTTTTACATTTAAGTTTTGGAATTTTTAATATACTACAACGACACAACTTTTGTTTCCACCAAAGACAACTGAGTCGCATAGTTAATCCATTTTTCAATTCGAAGAGACTGTGACGATAACTTTTTACATACAAAAGCCTCGTATAAAATGGCGCCGCTGTCGGCTCTTTTCGTGAAGATTAACGGTTTTCTGTGAGAGACGCGTTGCTTTTTGGGATCCGTTCACTTGTGAGCGTTATTTTCTTGCCTAAAAAATTTCAAAAATCCATAAAAATTAAATTTTTTTAAAAATCCATAAAAATTAAAAAATTTCAAAAATCCAAAAAGATTTTTTTTTCTTTATTGTGTATATATATTCTCTTTGTGTTTGGTATCTTTTCTTTTGCCTTTGTAGGTGTATGCGTACTAGATCTTCTAATTATCAAGAGCCCGAGACTCGAGAAGATTTAGGTATGGAAGGTGTCAACAACAATAATCCACCGCACCTCAATAATAACAACAATGTTCTTCCACAGCCCGATCTTTGGACAATGGAGGAGCTTTGTCAACCTACCATGTTTGGACGAGGAAGACCGATTGCGCCGATGCAAATCACGGCTCCAGAGTTTTCGTTGAAGCATCACATGATCCAGCAAGTGCAAACAAATCCTTTTCGAGGAATGCCTGATGATGATGCCAACAAACACCTCGACAAATTCATTACAATCACTCAAAGCATGAAGTTGCCCGGTGCCACAATGGATGTTCTACGCCTTCAACTCTTCCCACATACTTTATCACATCACGCCGAGAAATGGTTTGATCGTCTCCCGAAGAATTCCATTCATACTTGGGATGACATGACTCAACGCTTTTTGTCGCGCTACTTTCCACCATCCATGGTCACGAGCCTTCGCAATCAAATCAGCGGTTTCATGCAAGAACCCGATGAATCTCTCTTTGATGCTTGGGAAAGATATAATGTCTTAATCGATCGTTGTCCAAACCACAACATGCTCCCTGTGACCTTAATTGATACTTTCTACAACGGTTTGACTTTTCGTGATCGTGATACGATTAATGCAGCCGCCGGTGGCACATTTATGAAAAGGAGACCCGAGGAGTGTAGAGATCTTATTGAGAACATGACTACTCACCACAAAAACTGGGATTCCTCCGCTTCTTCAAGGAACAACCCGAGAGTCAATGTTTCTTCTACTTCAGCAAGCCTCGATATGACCGAATTCACCCGCATGATGACCGAAATGAACAAAAATATCTTGCTTCTCGCGACAAACCTACAACATGTTAAAGCGATAGCACCTTCTTGTGAAACATGCGGCAGTTCTCACTCATACACTGATTGTCCTTCTACTCAAGGAAATCCGGAAAACGTGTATGCAGCTTACGGTAATTATTCACCAGAAAATTACCAAGCCCGACCTCAAGGGGATAGAAATTTGCTGAGTTACCGGTCCAACAACTACCTTTCACCCGGTTTTTCTCCTCAAAACCAAAACCCCAACAACAACTATACTAGAAGCAACCAAATCCCACCTCGAGCTTCTAATCCTTATTACCCACCCGCTCAACAAGCCCCACCCATCAATCAAGATGTTGAAGCTTTGATGAGAACCCAAGGAGAGCAAATCAAGAATCTACAGAGCCAAATTATCAATCTGAAAGGAGATATCACTAAGCAAGGGAATGACATTAGATCCGAGCTTCGAGATAATATACAATCCTCCTTCAGCAATCAAACGAATGATTTGAAGAATATGCTGGCTAGTTTCTTGCCCACAACTCAACCCTCTTCTTCGAGTTCTCTACCTTCAAACACCGTCACCAATCCGCGAGCGAATGTGAGTGCTATTACTACCCGTAGTGGAGTTACCATAGTAGGACCACCTATCCCGCCCCCATCATCTATACCTCCTCCACCACCATTTATCCCTACTACTCCTACACCTAGTATTAGTGCACCATTACCGTCTCCGCCTCGTCATGACGATGTACCCAAGAAGAACCCTTCGACATCTCAACCTCCACCAACCCCACCTTCACCTTCTACTCCTCCACCACCAACCCCAGCATTCCTTACCCTTCTCGACTCAACAAGGCTAGAATTTTGACTAAAAATGATATTCAAGTCTCTCACCTTTTGGAAAAGGTTGCCGGCATGAAGATCACCTTTACCCTTGTTGAAGCTCTTGCACAAATGCCACAATTTGTCAAGATGTTTAAGTAATTTCTTAATAAGAAGGAGAAGATGGCCGAGTTTGTTAATACTCGCTTGAACGAAAATTGCTCTGCAATCCTTCTTAAAGAACTTCCGGAAAAACTTAGAGATCCCGATCGTTTTGTGCTACCTTGTACTTTTAACCAAACCGACAAATTTACTGCCTTAGCCGATCTCGGGGCAAGTATTAATTTGATGCCTTTAAGTGTTTGGAAAAAGTTATCATTGCCCGACCTTACACCCACCAAGATGACTCTTGAGCTAGCCAATCGCACTCTCGCTTACCCCGTTGGTATTGTCGAAGATGTGTTCATTAAAGTTGGCACATTCACTTTTCCGGTCGACTTTGTCGTCGTTGATTATGAAATGAACCCTCGTATTCCGTTAATACTTGGGAGCCCATTTTTTAGAACCGGTCGAGCTTTAATAGATGTGGATAAATGTGAGCTCATTTTAAGAGTCGGGGATGATGCACAAGTTTTTGAAATAGGGAAGCTTACAAGCAAATCCTTTGGAAGAGAATCAGCGAATATGATTAATGTGCTCGATGATTTTGTCATCTACAACAATCCTCTATTCGAGTCTTGCAATGATAATCCACTGTTTCAAGATGATGTGGATGATTCTCTCTCTAATTTGGAACTTTCACCCATATATGATTCTCCACCGATCTTTGATGCTTATGATGATGATTCTAGCTCAGATACGGATGATTATGATGACTTTACTTCCGAGTATCCCGACATGCCCACATATGATGATTTTGATGAGGCCGATACTCTTTCGAGTGATTCTTCACATGATGAAGATCCTCCGCCATCCATGCTTAATCCTACTTTGGATGATTACTCTTTTGAGGAAGACTTCTCTACTTTTCTCAATACTTACTTCCCTCATGAGAGTGATGCTCCTCCTTTAGACTTTGATGATTATGGTCTTGATCCTACTTTAGATTTGAAGAAAATTATTTCAAAGGAGAAGCAACCGGACGACACCAGCATCCGCAGCACGTATGATTTAACACCTCTTTGTCCACCTTCTAAGGACGAGGTTGTGCATTTTCTTCACGGATCTTCTTCAAATTCTGCTGAGCCTGAGTGCTATTTTCCCCTAAAGGAAAAGGTGTTCGACCCTGGTATCGATATTTTTCAGCCATCTCAGTATCCATCTGATGAAATAAAAGGAAAGATTTTTGGACCTACTGAAGATATGCTTGCACCTCTTCACCCTTGCTCCCACCGTGCTCCATCTTTGCTTAAGGGAACCTTGTCTACTCTTCTTTGGCTTGCCTTGTTCGCCTTAAGCTTGTGCTATTTGATGGACGAAAACTATGTCTTTGGTCCCGATGGATATGTTTCATGTTTCTTCCTATGCTAATCAAGGTCGAGTCAGGCTCACGACTCGGTAAACAAAAATCAAGCGCTTCTTGGGAGGCAACCCATGTATCTATCTTTTAGCTTTCTTTATCCTAAGTGTAGGGGAGACCCGTTGGTGTTTGCCATTTCCTCTCTTCTCATATTCAGGGATTCGAGCGCTCAATGATCCACTCTTGATGATTTTTAACGACCCGTGATTCCATTGTTCCCTTCTTCCCGGTTCTATCCTAAACTCTTTTCAGTTCACTATTTTATATTTTCCAATATTAAAATAGGAATCTCTTTAGTTGTCTCTTCCTTAGCAAGATTTAAACAACGTGCACAATGTCCTAAGTGTAGGGGAGTTTACTCCCACATGCTTAAACATTGAGTACAATGTTTATATTAAGTGTAGGGGGACTTCTATCGAAGTTAAGTGGCCTTTTCCTTGTATTTGTCCTCATTTTAACCGGAAACTCAATTTTTCAACATTTTTCAAAATTTTTGATCTATTTTGGCCTATTAGTTTTTCCTTTTGTATAGTTATTTTCTTCCTTTACTAGAATAAATTTTAATAAAGTGGTTTTAATTTTCAAACGTTGTGAATCTTTTTACTCAACCCGAGTTTACTTATCTTAGTTTACTCTAGCTAGTATCCTTAACGTGTTTAAGTCAACTTTTGCTAGGCTTTTATATAGGGAGCTATAAAACGCGAAAGTCTTAACTCTCACGGGTTAAGAACAAGAACTTTTCGCAAGTTCCTATAATTGATCCTAGAGAGTTGTTTATCAAGGGAACTTTAAAACGCGATTTCTAAACTTGAAAAAGTCTAAGAGTTTGCAAGATCCTATAGACGACTCAAAAACCCAAAACTTTGATTTAATAGGATAAGCATCCACGAGTCTCATTCCTTGAGATTTTAAACTGTGGAGAATGAGAGATGATAGAGTTAATTATAAGTTTGGTATTCTTTCGTGAATTTATGTGAGTTAATTATAAGCCTATTCTCCCATCGCTTACTAATAAATTTATCTGCAATAAATAAGGTTGTACGATTTGAACAGTTACTTAGCTTCTAGCCCAAGATCATTTAAAAGTTTCTCGGTAATGATTAGAGTTCATAGCCAAGGCATAACTTATTGAAGCGGGATGCGAAGATTGGCGAGTCCAAAAAGGCCCTAACAAGGCATGAGGGCTACATTTAGTTGCTAAAGATCCAAAGTGATGTGAAGAATCATTTATCAAAGATCAATATGAAGGATCGAGACACACGACGAAAAGCAAAAACTCCCCAAAAGTCATGGAGAAGTCTATCCGAAAAGGCCCTAACAAGGTATGAGGATAAATAGATCCAAGTCCAAAAAGGAGGCGGATCGTTGTATATCAAAGTCCAAAATAAAGATTGGAGAAAAATGAAGAAGTCGTGGTCCAAGTATGAAGAATCTCTCAAAACTTCAAGTGAAGAAATTCCTATTATGAAGAGAAGACCATTATTTCATGAACGTCTCTCAAGGTTTGAAGTATGAAGTCGCTGCCAAATATCGGTCCGAGAAAGGTCTCAAATCGCAAAGCGAGTTATGCCAAGATATGAACTTTTTGAGGTCTCGAGAAGCAGTTTTAAAAGATTTTGTCCTTTAGCTAACTATTGATTAAATCGTCCCACTTTATTTTTAGACTTAATAACTATCGAAATAAGTCAACAATGCATCCTCGTGATCATTCAAGACAACAATAAAATATAAGAGATAACCTAGGAATAAGGGAGTCTAAGTGAATAATTGGCCCACATGAGTTCGTGTTAGTTTGCTAACTTATAATAACAATGATCTCGTTTTTAAGCTTGGTTTGGAGAAAGTGAAAACTTGAGGATGATGATCATTCACAACATTTCCAAAACCAAAGGTATGTTTTTGATTTCTTTACTTTGAATGTATATAATTTTCTATCTCTTTAATAAAGGCCAACGTGGATTGATTATGATGAAAAGTGTAATCGTGCTTTGTAACTAATGCATTGCATGAGGACATTGCAATGGTCAAGTGTAGGGGATTTGATAGGTGTGTAAACACCCATCCTTTTTACCACTTAATTACAATAATAACCGAGCCAAAACGTGTATTTTATGTCATTTATGTCGGAATTATGCGTGGTTTGTGTTTTTTGTTGTGATTTAGGACGAAAAGGTGAAAAGTGGAGAAAACACGGGCATTCACGGGCTTTTATCGAAGAAAAAGACGAAAGACGAAGTCAAGAAATCCAGAGTGCAAAAAGAACGGAAGTCCAAGACCAATTCTGAAGATTTATCGAAGAAAAAGTCAAAAGACGGAAGTTTACTAAAAGCCGAAGAACTCAAGTCTAATTTATTGAAGAATTACAAGACGAGTTTGAAGAAATCCCGAGAAAAGTCATTAAAGTCAAAAGATTAAGAAGATTAAGGACTTAATGACACAATTAAAGAAAGAAGAAAGAGGGGAGGAAGCTTCCTAAGCACCTCCCTAATCTCTTATAAATAGCACCCATTTTCATTTCATTAGTTTTTGTTGGCTAAGTGTGACAATTAGTCTTCCACCTTTTAATTACTTGTTCTTTAAATACATGTCAATTTAAATACATTGTCTTGCACCTTTAATTCATTTTAATTCCAAGTAAGTGTTCTTAATTTTGTTGCTTTAATTTTTATTTACCTTTGATCAAGTTCCTTTTATCATTCTCCTTCCACTTTTCTTCTTTTTGGTTCATCCAAATTTCGGATTAAGTAAGTTTTGCTTAATCCCTTAGCTTATTTGATTGAAAGTTTTATCTTTTCTTTGCCTTTTAAGCGTTCATATGAAATAAGCTATAAGTTTGACAATCTTATTTGCTTATTTGGTATTTAGCTTAATTGTTTTCAAGTTTTCCTCAAAAGTTTTACCTTTAAATTCCATTTCATTAAGTGTCGTCTCTTAAATTTTGAAAAGGTTTTAACTTTTTGTTGCTTATTATCTCGTCCGTTTTCATTTCATTTAAGTTTATTTGGTTACTGCTTATTAGTCATAGCTTATTTTCTTGTGCTTATTGCGAATTTGCTCTCCATCGAAAAGAAGGGAAATTATACATTGCGATAGCATCACCCACATTCCGATGGTGACAGCATGGGACAAGGGTTTTGCATTCCGATCCGGGATTGCGATCTAGAGTAACATCACCCTCATTCTGATCTGGGATTGCGATCGCACATTCCGACGGCTCTTGAGGTATTTTGAGTCGAAGTGCTGCCCAAATTTGTAGAGCAATATTTCGATCTGGACCACATTCCGATGGGTATATTCCGATGGATATATTCCGATAGACTGCATTCCGATAGATTCTCTTTTCAACATTCCGATGGACCTAGCTTTAATACATTCCGATAACTACTTTGCGATCTGGATTCCGATGGTATGGTGACAGCATTCCGATCAGACATTCCGATGGTTCTGGATTTGGGATTATAATTTGCTTTGTTTTGTTTTTAAGTTACACTTTTAATACTTCGTCAAATTTACTTTTCGCCACGTTTTAATTTTAAGTCATTTAATTAATTTTACTTTCAAAAAGATTTAATATTGCACATTTTAAGTTTTAGTTAGTTTAGATTTAAATTACTTGCTTTTACATTTAAGTTTTGGAATTTTTAATATACTACAACGACACAACTTTTGTTTCCACCAAAGACAACTGAGTCGCATAGTTAATCCATTTTTCAATTCGAAGAGACTGTGACGATAACTTTTTACATACAAAAGCCTCGTATAAAATGGCGACGCTGCCGACTCTTTTCGTGAAGATTAACGGTTTTCTGTGAGAGACGCGTTGCTTTTTGGGATCCTTTCACTTGTGAGCGTTATTTTCTTGCCTAAAAAATTTCAAAAATCCATAAAAATTAAAAATTGTTAAAAATCCATAAAAATTAAAAATTTTCAAAAATCCAAAAAGATTTTATTTTCTTTATTGTGTATATATATTCTCTTTGTGTTTGGTATCTTTTCTTTTGCCTTCGTAGGTGTATGCGTACTAGATCTTCTAATTATCAAGAGCCCGAGACTCGAGAAGATTTAGGTATGGCAGGTGTCAACAACAATAATCCACCGCACCTCAATAATAACAACAATGTTCTTCCACAACCCGATCTTTGGACAATGGAGGAGCTTTGTCAACCTACCATGTTTGGACGAGGAGGACCGACTGCGCCGATGCAAATCACGGCTCCAGAGTTTTTGTTGAAGCATCACATGATCCAGCAAGTGCAAACAAATCCTTTTCGAGGAATGCCTGATGATGATGCCAAAAAGTATACTTTTCTGTTCAAAAAGTATATTTTTCCCGTTCTTATTTAATTTTCTATCATTAATTTTAGGTTTAAATTTCTTAAAGTAATTTAAAAATAGAAAACATTAGTTTAAAAATTTTCAAAAATAGTTTTTAGGTTTTCATCCATTAAAGTTTTCATTTGGACTTATTTTTAATTTTATTTAATTTTGGAGTTTTTCATTAACTTTAAAAATTATTTTAAAATTATTAAAAAGTTTTTAGGTAATTTGGTTTTCAAATTTGAGATATTTACACTTTTCTTTATTTAAGGTAGTTTTTTGGTAATTTATAGACTTTTCATATTTTGTCGATTTTTACGATTTCACGTTTTTTGCATTTTAGGGAAATTTTTAGAGTAATCCGTCTTTTTCTTTCTCTTTTCTCATCAATATAATCACAAATTAATCATTTCTTAACACACACACCAAGCCTCCTTGAGAACGATCCCACACAAAGGGTCATAAGTGCTTTCGTTTCCTAAACGAACACTTAATACTTACCGCTTTTACCTCGTTTTCCTAAACGAGTGTGAATACTCAACTATCATTTTGGCGCCGCTGCCGGGGAGGCGTGTTGTGTTTTGATTTGAACAATTGTTGTTTTTATATTAGCCATAATATCTATTTGTGTTAGTAGCACTCTACTAATATGTATTATCGGTTTTTGTTTTTTGTGTGAATATTATTACTATATTGTATACGTAGAACAATAAATTCACAAGTACTCCAAAAGTTTGAAAACACAACCTTAATTGGGAGGTCATTACTCAATCATTGTATTCGAATCTCAAACAAGAAAGAAAAGGCAAAATAGATAAATACTTTCGTGAAGCTTAATTTTGAAAAACACAAACTATAAGGTGGGTATAAGGCGGGTATTATAAAATATACCCTAAGGAAAAAGGCTCTTAAGTGCTTCGCGCCGCCTCGTTTCCCCGCTTGCTTGTGAGTGTTTAGATATAAAGGGCTAATCGAGGGTTTGCCAACCAAAGTATTATCAAATTATCATATATATTTTCTTGGTTTCATTTGATTAAACCCTCTTGAACGTTTTGGTGTTCCACCAACGTTCTAAAGTCATCGAAGGCGTTCACTTCACGTGATCATTTTCATTCCTTGAGGCTTCTTTAATCAAGAGATTTGATTAAGGAGGAGATTTGTAGATTTTTATCTACCTAATAGATTCACAAAGTCCAAAAAAAATATAAACAATCAAAAATCACAAAAAATTGGAAAAATTAAAAACACCAAAAAGAATCTTCTTTGCTCATCCCCACGTTGTACGTGACGTTTATGCAAACTCGCAACCAAGCTAGACGTGCCCGTAAACATAGAAACCGAAAGGAAGGAACGCCTTCTAGTGAGGAATCTCCTATTGACGAACCTATCGTAGAACAAGAAGTCACCATGGTTAATCGAAATATGATGGAGTTACTTCAAGCACCCACCGAGGGCTATGTAGAGGCTATTGTGATTCCCGCTATCCTTGCGGAGAATTTTGAGGTTAAGACGGGTTTGTTGTCCATGATTCAAACAAAAAGTTTCATGGTGACGAAAAGGACAACCCTCATAACCACATTCGCCAATTCAATCGTCTTGCCGCCACTTGCAAGTTTAAGTACGTCTCTAACGACTCGATTAAGATGATGCTTTTTCCGTATTCCTTAGCGGGGCCCGCTAAAATTTGGTTAGAGAAAGAGCCACCTAATTCTATATTGACATGGAAGGATCTCGTTTCAAAGTTCGTGAACCAATTTTTTCCGCCCTCTAAGACTACGCATTTGAAAAACGAGATTTCAAAGTTTTCACAAGAGTATAATGAGAGTTTTTCAACGGCTTGGAATAGGTTTAAGGAAATGTTGCACGAATGTCCTCATCATGGTTTTTCCGACTTACATCAAATTGAGACGTTTAACAATGGTTTAAATGATCATGAAAGGGATTATCTTAATGCCGCCGCGGGTGGTAATTTTTTGTGTAAAACGATTGAGGAAGCGTTATTGATCATTGAGAATAGGTCTAAGGTCTATAGTCCTCGTAGCACGTCGAGTGTTCGTAAGACTTCGTCTTCACCTTCTCCTTCATTGTCACAAACCATTGATGCTTGCCAAATCAAGGCTAATTTGGAAAATAAGATTTTTGATAAGCTTAAGGGATTGTTAATTGAGTTTAAAGTTGGTGAATAACCCACTCCCGCTACGGCTAAAGCGGTTGAGGTTTCTTGTATGTATTGTGGTGGAGCTCACGATTACTCCGAGTGCATTACCAACGGTGGTAACACTTCGAGTGCCTACGCGGCCGCGGGAACTTATAACCAACACGGTCAAGTTACCCGCACTAATCAATTGACTCCACCGGGTTTTCCACCAAATCAAAATGCTAACAATTATCGAAACAATCAAGTTGGTTATCAAGGAAATCAAAGGAACAATTATAAGGGAAACAACTATGGGAATCAAGGGGGTAGTAGTCAATTGCAAAATCAAAACCAAAACCGTAATTTTCAAAACCCAAGTCAAGGTCTTCAAAATGCTTACACTAAAGAGCTTCCAAATGACTTTTTGAATTACGCTACGGCAAATGATAAGATTTTGGAAAACATTCAAGAGCAATTGTCTAGTCAAGCTAGGGAAACGGCTAAAAACGCAAAGGATTTAGCTAATTTTGATAAGGAAAATGCCAATATGAAAACTGAGTTGAAAAACGATTTTGCTAATCAAATTAGAGGGCAAAACAATAAAATTGAGCAAAGTCATTCTAGGCTTGAACAAAGGATAGACCAAAAAGCCGCTAGTCAAGACATTAAGCTCAATGCTATTTTGGAAGCAATCATGAGGAACAAAGCCTCTACTTCGGGTAGTCTACCTAGTAACACCATATCAAACCCGAAAGGAGAGATGAAAGTGATTACCACACGAAATGGTAAGACACTTAAGGAACCGACTCCTCAACTAATTACTCCAACGGTGGAGGAAATTGAGGAAGAACCCGAGGTTGTGGTCGAAAAGGAGCATGTCCCAATCCCACGAAGTACCGCTCATGCCACACCTACGGTTGACCCACTACCATCATTAGAACCCGAGATTCCAAAGGCTATGCCTATGCCCCAACCCACACCACCCTTACCTTACCCATCGAGACTTAGAAAGGAGAAACGTCAAGAGCGCGACAATTACCAATTTGAGCTTTTTATGAAAATGTTTCGTGATTTGCATTTTAATATAAGTTTTGACGATGCTTTGGTCATGATGCCTCGATGTGCCGCTAACTTTAAAAGTATGTTGAACAACAAGGAGAAATTGCAACAATTGTCTAGTTGTTCATCGGTTTATCTTAACCACATACCTCAAAAAGTCGGTGATCCCGGTAAATTCTTATTCCATGTGCAATCCAAGATATGGAAGAATGCTATGCCTTGGCCGATCTTGGTGCTAGTACTAACTTGATGCCTCTTGCAATCTTCAAGTCGCTCACTCTTCCTAATCTTACTCCTTCACTAATGTCGATCGAGTTGGCCGATCATTCCACGATTCCCGCATGTGGATTGGCGGAAGACGTTTTTGTGAAAGTGGGAAAGTTCTTTTATCCGGTAGACTTTATCGTTGTCGATATTCCCGCGCATCCTCAAGTTCCTCTTATTTTAGGTCGTTCGTTTTTAGATACGTTTATGGATTTAATCGATGTGCATGCTAGAAAGATCACCTTACATTTCAACGACGAGGAACTTGTTATAAACGCAACTCAAAATTCACAACTTTCTCATGTTTATTCTGTTGCTACCATAAACCTCGTTGACATGATCGACGTTGTTTGCGAGGAAATTTCACAAGAAGTTTTAGGTTTTGGTGATGATGAAAATAGTGGCAATCCCACTATGCTTGATCCCATTCTTGATAACTCAACACCAACCTTCACTCCATTTGAAGGTGGTGGTTTGACATTGGATGAATTCGATGTTCCACGTACTTATGACGAAGACCTCGACAACGATGAGGACTTCTCGATTATCAAGGATTTTCTTAACGATTTCCCATTTCCTCCAACTGAGGAGGTTATGAGTATCGAGCCCAAATCTTCAATTGAGGAACCACCAATCCTCAAGTTGAAAGATTTACCTCCTCATCTTGAATACGTATTTTTGGAGGAGGACGATAAGTTGTCGGTTATTATTGCGAAGGATCTTTCGAATGATGAAAAAACCGCACTTGTCGATGTTCTAAAGGATCACAAAGGGGCAATTGCGTGGAAGTTATCCGACATTAAGGGGATCGATCCCAAATTTTGTACCCACAAAATCTTAATGGAGGAGGATTCAACCCGCAATCCAATGTCAAAGGAGGGTGAACCCCAAAGTTCACGACGTCATCAAAAAGGAAGTCCTAAAACTCCTTGGCGCGGGAATGATTTACCCTATATCCGATAGCCCTTGGGTGAGTCCTATTCATTGTGTCCCTAAGAAGGGAGGAATGACCGTTGTGCCAAACGATGCCAACGAGTTAATTCCAACTCGACTCGTGACCGGATGGAGAGTGTGCATTGACTATCGTAAGTTGAATGACGACACTCGTAAAGACCATTTTCCCTTGCCCTTCATGGACCAAATGTTGGAGCGTCTTGCGGGAAACGATTTCTATTGCTTTTTAGATGGTTTTTCCGGTTACTTCTAAATCCCCATCGATCCGCGTGATCAAGAAAAAACTACGTTTACATGTCCTTATGGAACTTTTGCCTATCGTAGAATGCCATTCGGACTTTGCAATGCACCGGGAACCTTTCAAAGGTGCATGATGGCTATTTTTCATGATATGATCGAGAAGACGATGGAAGTCTTCATGGATGACTTTTCCGTGTTTGGTAGTTCGTTCACTTCGTGTTTGTCGAATCTTGAGAGAATGTTAAAACGTTGTGAGGAAACCAACCTTGTGCTTAATTGTGAAAAATGTCATTTTATGGTTAAAAGTGGAATCGTATTAGGGCACAAGGTTTCGAAAGTGGGGATTGAGGTAGATAAAGCTAAGGTAGACGTCATCGCCAAATTACCTCATCCCAAAACCGTTAAGGAAGTTAGGAGTTTCCTAGGCCACGCTGGCTTTTATCGTCAATTCATCAAGGATTTTTCAAATATTTCTCGACCTATTACACATCTCCTCGAAAAAGATGCACCTTTTGTCTTTAACGAAGATTGTGTACGAGCCTTTGAAATCCTTAAGAGGAAACTTACCGAAGCTCTCATTCTTGTTGCTCCCAATTGGAACCTCCCCTTTGAGCTCATGTGTGATGCTAGTGACTACGCTATTGGGGCCGTATTGGGGCAACGTCATGATAAGAACTTCTTGCCTATTCACTATGCAAGCAAGACGATGACCGAGGCTCAACTAAAATACACTACAACGGAAAAGGAATTCCTTGCCGTGGTGTATGCATTTGAGAAATTTTGACGTTATCTCGTCTTGACTAAATGCATAGTGTATACGGATCATTCGGCTATAAAGTATCTTATGGGTAAACAAGATGCAAAGCCGAGATTACTTTGTTGGATTCCCCTCCTTCAAGAATTTGATCACAAAATTGTTGACAAAAAAGGAGCCGAGAATCTAGCGGCCGATCATCTTTCTCGTTTGGAAGATCCTCACCAAAGTGTTTGAAGGTCTACGAGATTAATGGCCTATTCTATATCATGGATTTGATGGATTAGGTTGGTTGATTTAGATGATAAACATAAGGAAATGAAGGAAGGAGATGATGGAGTAGAGAGAGAAAGGAGAGAAAAGGGGAAATGTAGAGAGAGAAAGTGAAATGGAAAAAGTGATTAATTGAAAATGAGAATCAACAACACCCCTCCTAACATGCTAGGAGGGGTTATATATAGCCCACCCTACATGTGGGCTATATGGGCTATACTTAAACTAAATAGATCACGAGCCCGTTACATAATTATCGTTGGAGCGACCGATCCTTCATAAATACGTAAAACGTATTTCCAACAATCTCCCCCTAAGGGAGGTCGCTCCAAGAAACAAAGTTCTAAATAGTCTATAACTCGTGATCTATGCTAACTAAGATGTGACCGAGACTTTATTGGGAAAAACGTATTTCCAACAATCTCCCCCTAAGGGAGGTCACATCTTTTTACAAAATCTTAAACCTAGCATCTATGCTTGAGTCTTCGATCTTGTTCTTGTTGATGTGATCTTTGACTTTAGTCTTGAGCATGTTTCCTTGCCTTGACCTTGTGCATTCTTCACTTGTGATATTTGCCTCTTTGTGACTTCATGTTCCACATACTTATACTTTTAAATTCTTGAAAGCTTCAGAGTTTGATACAGCGGAAGACTTGACCTTCAGGCTTTCTTGAATTTGTTGAAGTACTAGTTGTATGTAGTATAAGCATGTGGTGACGAATTCTTCTGGATTGTACACCGCAATGCCACCTTCTTGTTACGCTGCATAAGACAGTTAGCAACAAAACAATATACACGGATGAAATGGCCTTGAACATTTCATTCTAATTCGGTAGCAATTTACCTCCGGTCGGTGAAGACCGTTGGATGATATTAAATATCGTACTTGTGGCAGGTAGTTTCAATAAAGAACCTCCTTGACAAGATTTCGCGGGTAAACCCGTTCTCTTTACTCGACCGTCCAAAGCTGACTGCGAACGTAAAGAGTGAATCATTTGGATAATATTATCCGCATGATTTGAAGCCGTCAATTCATGTTCCTGGAACAAGTGAAGTTCAATTAAGAACCGCACCATCGTTGCTTTCCAGTTGTCACTAGCTTGATTCATAAAGAATCTTGCAAGTTACCTACCAAGTGCTGTTTGATGTTAACACTAGAAGGATTTCCATTCGTCACTGTAAATACTTAATAGTATTACTCTGAATGTTCTGGCAAGATCATTAAGATATTGCGTAGAGGCCTGGAACGTGTTTAAATTCATTTAAGAATTAAACCACTGTTGCTTTCCAGTTATCACAAGTTTGATTCATAAAGAATCGCACAAGTCACCTACCATGAGCTTTTTGATGTTCGCTCAAGAAGTATTTCCATCTTCATTGTAAATACTTTCGTATTACTCGGATGTTCAGGCAAGATCATGAAGATTTTGCGTAGGACTCTTAAGATCTTTCTTACTTTTCACAGTGTGTGAAGAAGCAAGGGAATATGAAAGTGTGTCCTAATGAGATATTTGATGATCTCAAATGGCTTTAGACTCGATCGTGCATTTTGGATTTTTAGTGATCGGAGGCTGGAGAGGAGTGCCACCTTTTCAATACCAATTTATTCAGAGTGAATAAATCAATAGATAATGTGTTGTCTCCGTGTGATTAAAACAAATACCTTTTGAGAGATATTTGAGTTAGCTGGGAAGGGTTGTGCATTGCATCACTGGGTCCATGATGTCTTTCTTCAATATCGAGAATCATTAAAAAATGATCTCAATAGCATATGTATTGACCCGGTTTCTGCCTAAAGTTGTAAGGAGGGCTTCTTTCTTTACACCCTTTATCTTTACAATTCTTTTTCATTCTTCAACCCCTTCAATGCTTACCAATACGTCATCACTAGCACCTTGTTGTGATTGTTCCAGTGCTAGCTTAAGTACTTGGTCGGCATTCAGCTACGTTCACAATCTTTCTCCATCTTTCCTAAGAACTACTATTTCTAGCTATGGAATGTCCTTGGGAAGATACCTCCGGTTCTAGAGAAATCATTGGACTTTAACCTATCCTACCATCCTTATGTCACCACAATCTTCACCGTCGTGAATAGAGATGTTTTGGGTAAGTGTATGTCACCATGAAATCCATTTTGAAGTGCAAATCCATTTTGCTCCCCCTCAACATATGCCACGATATCCGAAAACATTTTGCACATGTCGGGATGAGCTATCACGTTAAGTCAAACCATTCATGATTGATCATATCCCATATTAAATCACATTTTCTCCCCCATATTAAAAATATTAACCCAATCGATGTTTTTAATATCAATTGATTTAATAGTATTTTAAGAAAATTTGGGAAGAAAAATGCAAGTCCAAATATCTTCATGAATTACACAAGCTCCCCCTCAAATTAATGAGGGTGTGCTGAAACGTAAACTAAATACCTTTTAAACACAAGTGTAAGGTATTTATTACGTGCAAAGATCATATATGATAATGAATTCACAAGATTAGCAATTTACGAGGTTGGACCTGAATGATGGAGAACATCATATGAAAGATTCACATGGTTCTTGTTCACGAATGTTGGTCTCCTCGTCACGTTCCCAAGAAAATTAATTCCCGTTGTTGAGTCAAAGCTTTCCGGTGAAATGCTTGACTTGATTATGAAAAGCGGGTTGCTATCTGAAATAATAGCAAACCATTTTGAGCATGTTTTAAAAGGTTGAACTTCTGCTCGAACTTTATTTACAACCCCGTGTCATTATTGAATGACATTTCTAGGTTCGTAAATATTATCGATTCCAGAAGACATGCTCTTTTTATCACAACATTTTTGAACACACAATTTTGAAAGATTTAGAAAAACCTTTTGAGAAATTCTCGAAAAATTGTATTCAAAGTTTTGAAAAACAATTACTTGAGCTTAAGATGTTGAATATCTTAAAAGCGAGCTCAAGTCCGAGAAGTTGTAAACTTCCCGTTGTTAAGGATAAGTTTATCATCGGCGATAAACTTTCCTTTTATCTGAAGAACGAGTCCTAAGCTGACATTTACTTAGAAGTCGTTTTTCATGAGTTTGAAAACTTTGACTGTTTTAACGGAAAGCTCATGACCGAGAAAGGTTAATTTGTCGTTATGAAGAAAAGTTCTCTTATTTAAAAGATACACTTTCCTTTAAGAGCTTAAAACTTCGAATGTTTTAATACAAGCTCATGACCGAGAAAGGTGAATTTCTCGTTAAGAGGATAAGTTATCATAAAAGATAATCTTTCCTTTATTTTAAGTTCGAGTTACAGTCTGACATTTAACTGTAAGTCATATACACGAGCTTAAAACCTTTGAATGGTTTTAATGTAAGCTCGTGTCCGAGAAAATTTAATTTCTCGTTGTAAGGATAAGTTTATCATCGGCGATAAACTTTCCTTTATTTGAAGAACGGGTTACCATCTGATATTTAATGATAAACCATTTACACGAGCTTAAAACCTTTGAATGGTTTTAGGGTAAGCTCGTGTCCAAGAAAACTTAATTTCTTGTTAAGAGGGTAAGTTATCGTTGCGTGGATAAACTTCCCTGTCTCTGAAGTCCGGGTCGTCGTCTGTCATTTAACGAGGAGCCATTATGCATGAGCTTAAAAACTTGGAATGTTTTTGATATAAGCTCATGCCCGAGAAAAATTAATTTCTCGTTGTTAGGATAAGTTTACCATCGGCGATAAACTTTCCTTTCTTTGAAGAGCGAGTTATAGTCTGTGATGTGACTATAAGTCCTTGTGAGCTTTAACCATGAATCCCCTGAGATACTAGTTTCTCTGATATCTGCTTCTTCAGCAACCAAACTCTGAGAGTGTCCTTAGTTGAACGGTATATAACGATTGGACCGCTTCGTTCTTTTGGAACATCAACTTTGGTACCTGCATTCTCATTAGGAGTTTGTATAATTTTGCATGGGTTAGAGATATCTATTTTAGAAGCACGTGGGGGTTCACGGTTTTCATTTCTTGTGTCAGAGGTGGCCTGAGGGGATGATTCACTTGTCTTAGTTGGCAAACGTTTCCTTTTATAGAAAATCTTAAGTTCAGGCTTAAGAGATGTATCATCCTTTGCAATTTCCTCCCTAGTAGTCTTTGTAGAATCGGAGACTATCCTAGTTAAAGGGCACTCGTTTCCTACAAGAGTGAAAGTTCTACCAGTGGGGCGCCACATTTTGCCAACGGGTTTGATTTTAGCAACCCACTGGGATTTAAGTCTAGCACGGGAGTTCACCTCATTGAGCAATTTTTTAATACAGGAGTCATGATTTGCCGTAAAGACACATTTTCTACATGTTTTACAAGTAGCATATTTAATGTCCGAGTAAGATCTAGAATCCCTAGATGATTGATTGATGCTCCTAGGATTGGACATGCTACGGTTAGCAGTGTTGGGTAAACTAGAAGGCATCTGACTAGGTTTGAAATTCCTATCTCTTACATGTGTCTTTTGCTTAGCTTCCCTAAGATCAGATTCATGGCAAACGTCATTTGAACTAGTTCTAGACGTGGTCTTGGTATTTTTAGGGAAACTAGAGGCAATCATATGATTTGGTCTTGCTAAAGCTGGAGTGATCACATTGGGCCTAGTTGCTGGAGTGACTGGTCTAATAAGATGAACCAAATCAACTTGGGAGGCAAACCGCGGTCTCGAGGATTGTGGTCGCTCGGATCTAAATGCAGTAGGTTGTCTGACAATCGGTTGTCTGACGAACTGATTTGTAGGCGGTTTCCCCAAGATTGATGGTTTTTCAAGCTTAGTGTCCACACTAGGTCCTTTACTTTTCCTTAACTCGTTTTTCAACGCAGCTATAGCAAAGACCTTTTCCTGTACTTGGGCCTTTAAAGTCTCATTCTCTTTGAGCACTCTATCTTGGGATGCCAACTTAGATTCAAGCAGTTGAATTTGTTTCAAAAGATTATCCTTTTCAGCTTTAGAATCTAGAACAGTTTGATCCAATTTTCTTTCAAGAACAACGTTTGACTTTTCAAGTTTTTCAAAGTATGTTTCAAATTTGTCCGTTTTCTTAGAAAATTCAAGTTTGGCATCCTCAAGATCTTTTGATTGCCGAGCTACGATTGTTTCGAGCTCTTTAATCTTGGAATCAGAAGCAGTCAATGAATCAGTTATAGGATAATTATCATGATGTTTAGCATTCTGAACAATCTCTCCCCCATTATGACTTACATCGGATGAATCAGAAGTGGTATTGCTATCACTCGTTTCCATCCCATGTTTGTCATAATTAGGTTCAGAATCCTCAATATGCGGCATATCATCAGCATATACATCATAAACCACATTACATTGTACCATGTTTGCAGGCTCTGCGTCATAAATGGGTAAGGTGTCATTAAGAGAAATCTCGTGAACATTCCCTGACGTGCCACTGGCATCATGTTGTCCTCCTGATTCTGTGCTCGTGCCATCGTTAGGCTCCAAGTTGTCAACCGTATGACCATTATCCTCTTGCATCTGCGTCATTGATTCTTGCACTCCATTAACATACACTTGCTGAAGTTATGATCTTTGATATATCGAAGACGAGACCGATGACATGAGTTTCAAAATCGTATCACGGAAAACTCGAAGCTCGGTATGTGTATCTCGAAGAAACGATTGGCAAATCATTGAACTTTCAGGCTTGATGATATTAAATTGGAGGAAAGGCGTGAGGTGTGTCACAAGAGCCTTATATGCAAGTACCGATGCAGAGTGATTAAAGTTTCCATGGTTGAGTTGCTCGGCGAGTTGGGTCAAAGTGGTAAAAATGGAGTCGATGAATATATGACGATCTTGTCCAAAGATTGTCACAAATTCGCTCCCTCCTTGAATCCCCGAAAGAGTGACAAGATGAGACTGGAGTAGTTGAAAGGAGGTGATGCCACTTTTCTTAACTTCGTTTTGCCTTAAATACAACTCTCCCTTTTGACATGTCGAATCGAACGAATCCATTAAAGATCGATTAAAACGAAAGACCCGTAAATAATACTTAAAATTCCTCGATGGATGATATAAATGAAGCTCGTCACTTTGACTCGTCACGTGTTTCTTGAAATCCGGCCACAATAACGTTTATCCCGACAAATATTTTTTTTTTTTTTACGATTTGCCAAAAATTAACTTAATTTAAAAAAGAAAATTTTGATTAAAAAAAATTTCTATCAAAAATATTTTTGTAAGATAATAAAAGATAATAAAAAAATTTCTAGTAAAAATATTTTTGTAAGATAATATTTTCGAATAAAAGATAATAATAAAAAAAAAACGTCTTACTTTTAAAAAACTACAAAAAACGTAAGGTTTTATTTTTTAAAAAAACGTGTACTAATCTACTTAAAAAAAAAAAAAAAAAAAAAGAGGAAAAAAAACGTGGCCCAATCAAATTAAATCCACCGCCCCACTTGCTGTTTTCTTGTTATATCCGCCCATAAACTAAAAAAAATTTATCTTCTCACCCAAACCAGACAACCCTAACTTTGTTAACTCCGCCCTAACTAATCTCTCTCTCTCTCACAACATCCTTATTTCCTCCGTCACATTCAATATCTATCTCTCTTCTAAAAAAACGAAATCAATACTTCTTCTTCCCCAAAACGCTCTCTCCCACAGACACAAATCTAATATATATGATTTACTCCGCCCCCTTTATCTGCCAATTGAATGAAAAAACAAGATGAAGAAAAAAAAACGGCTTCAAGATCAATTAAAAGTTGGTCTCGGGTAAGGTTTTTATTTTCTTGATCTGTTGAGTCCCTCTCTCTTCTGTAGTGTCATTCTTGTGAGGTCTGGGGTTGAGTGATGTGTTGATTTCAAAACTAGCGAGTCTTGTGTGTGTCTTTCGGTTGAAGGTTGTGTTTGTGAGTGAGGGGTTCGTTTGTCAGTCGAGGGTGAGGTTGTGAGGGGGTCGAGTGGTGTTGTGAGATGGGTGTCCGAGAGTGTGGGTAAGAGAGTCGAGTCTGAGGGTAAGTGTGCGAGGGTCAGGACGAAAGGTGAGTGAGTTTTATTGAGTCTGTTAAAATTTTCTGAGTCTGTTTGAGTCGAGACGAATGTTGGGGCTGTTGTGTCGAGGGTGGGGAGTTGTGAGTCTGGGTGTCTGTTTAGTCGAGTCTGAGGGTGAGAATGGGTGTCGAGTCAAGTTTTAGGTGTGGGTTGTGGGTAATGATTTGGTGTCGAGTCTGTTGGTTGAAAATGGGAGTTTTTTCTGAGGGTATGTGTTTGGTTGTGTTGGGGGTTGTCCGAGAGTTGGTTGTTTGCTGTGTTTTTGAGTGTTTGTGATTCGAGACTTGTGTGTTAGGGTCGAGTGTGGTGGGTTTTGTTTTTGGACGAGAGGTTGAGTCTTGGGTCTGAGAGTAGGAGTTTGTTGTTTTGTTTTGATGTCGAGGGAATGAGTCAATTTAAAAGACGATGATTTGCCCGTTGAGTTTGAATAGGATGCTTCGTTCGGAAGAGTTCCGAATCGGAACTTTTTCAAAAAATTGATTCGGAAGTTTTTTCAAAAAAAATTGATTCGGAAGTTTTTTTCTTCATCCGGAACTTGATGTCTTCACCCGGAACTTTTTCTTCATCCGGAAGTTTTGTTCATCCGGAACATTTTTTTTTCATCCGGAACTTTTTTGTCTTCACCCGGAACTTTTTCTTCACCCGGAAGTTTCGTTCACCCGGAACTTTTTTTTTTGGTTTGATTCGGAACTTAGAGATTGATTCAGAACATTTGAGATTGATACGGAACTTTTCAATCAGATTTGTTGGGACAAAATTGGACAGTTAGGATTGGACAGATATCTTTCAACCAAAAATGTGATAAAAAAAAACAGATTAAAATAATAACTAATAACTGATTAAAAAAATTGATATAACAAATAGAACTGCTTAAAAAATTTATATAAAAAACTGATTTTAAAAAAAATTAAAAAATAAAAAGGATGAAATTGATAAAAAGTTTAGAAAACTAATAATAGAAAAAAAAATAAAAAAATTAAAGTGGCAAAAATTGATTAAAGAAATAAAAAAGGACAAAATTAAAGATTCAATTTAATAAATTTATACAAAAAGGCAATCAAAATAGAAGGATTTAAACAAAAAATACTAAATTAAAAAAAGAAAAACATAAACTTTTATAAAAAAACACCAACTTTTTATAAAAACACCAACTTTTTAAGATTTGATAAAGAAATTTTTGAGTTTTATATAAAAATTTGTGATTTTTTATCTAAAAAGTAAGTAAATTTGAAGATTTGATATGATTTAACACATAAAAACACAAACTTTTTATAAAAAAATACAAACTTTTTATGATTTAAGCATGATTAAATCAAAAACCCACCAAAATCAAAAAGAAAATAAAAGCAAGAATAAACCAATCAAACCTTGGCTCTTGATACCAATTGAAGGTCTACGAGATTAATGGCCTATTCTATATCATGGATTTGATGGATTAGGTTGGTTGATTTAGATGATAAACATAAGGAAATGAAGGAAGGAGATGATGGAGTAGAGAGAGAAAGGAGAGAAAAGGGGAAATGTAGAGAGAGAAAGTGAAATGGAAAAAGTGATTAATTGAAAATGAGAATCAACAACACCCCTCCTAACATGCTAGGAGGGGTTATATATAGCCCACCCTACATGTGGGCTATATGGGCTATACTTAAACTAAATAGATCACGAGCCCGTTACATAATTATCGTTGGAGCGACCGATCCTTCATAAATACGTAAAACGTATTTCCAACAGTGTTTACGAGCCAAAGGAAATCACCGAAACATTTCCGCTCGAGACACTTGGTGTAGTGAATTCTAAGCTTGATTCTTCTACCCCATTGTTTGCGGACATCACAAATTATCATGCGGGGAACTTCATCATTAAGGGTACGATGACTCAAGAAAAACGAAAATTATTTCGTGACGTCAAGTTCTATTTTTGGAACGACCCTTACTTGTTTCGAACTTGTGCGGATCAAATTATTCGACGTTGTGTATTTGGCACCGAAGCTTCTAACATCCTTAGAGCATGTCACGAGGGACCCACGGGTGGTCACCACGGTGCTAATCTCACGGCTAAGAAGGTCTTTGATGCCGGTTTCTTTTGGCCTACTATTTACCGAGATGCACATGCACTTGTGAAGTCGTGCGACTCATGCCAACGACAAGGAAAAGCCTCACAAAACAATGAAATGCCACAAAATATCATCCAAGTGTGATATCTTTGACGTTTGGGGCATTGACTTTATGGGGCCGTTCCCATCATCTCGTGGAAATAAGTACATCCTTGTCGCCGTTGACTACCTATCTAAGTGGGTGGAAGCTAAGGCTTTGCCCACCAACGATGCTCGTGTGGTAGTCAAGTTTTTGAAAAGCTTGTTTTCTCGGTTTAGAACCCCTCGTGCGATCATAAGCGATCGTGGAACCCATTTTTGTAACGACCAATTCGAAAGGGTCCTAAAGAAATATGGGGTTACACATCGTCTTTCTACGGCTTATCACCCACAAACGAGTGGGAAAGTCGAGGTTTAAAACCGAGCATTGAATAGGATCTTGGAGAGATCGATTGGAGAGAACCGACAATCGTGGTCGGATAAGTTGGACGATGCTTTATGGGCCTTTCAGACCGCTCATAAGACGCCCATCGGGTGCACTCCTTATAAGCTTGTGTATGGGAAGAATTGTCACTTGCCAATTGAACTTGAACACAAAGCTTATTGGGCCCTTAAGCATTGTAATGATGATATGGAGACCGCGGGAAAACACCGAAAAATGCAATTAAATGATGTGGATGATATAAGAGACATTGCTTATGAAAATTCATTGATTTATAAAGAAAAGACTAAAAAGTTTCATGATTCAAAAATTAAAAACCGGGTTTTTAACATTGGAGATCAAGTGTTGCTTTTTAACTCTCATTTGAAAATATTTTCCCGTAAGTTGAAATCCCGTTGGTCCGGTCCATTCACCGTGACTCAAGTTTTTCCTTACGGGACCATCGAGCTTGCTCAAAATGATGGCCCCAATTTCAAGGTGAATGGACATAGGTTGAAGCACTACTTTGGCGGGGAAGTTCCATCCTTGAACTACCTCGACCAAATCACCTTCCCCAATGATAATTAGTATTGAGGGTATCGATTCGAGCTCATGACTCGGTAATCAAAAACGAGGTGCCTCGTGGGGGAGTCCCATGCTTATCCTATGTACATATTATCACTTTCTAATGTAGTAACGTGTGGGGACTTGTGCCCTTCCAACCTTTGTTCCATGGTTGTTTGTGATATGTGGATTTTAGATGATCATGATCTTCGCGATTGGAGCCTCTCGTGTTCGTTTTATGGGAGCACTCGATCGTTTGCTTTGAAGACTTTCTCAATATCCATGATATATCCTTTGATGTTCTAACCTTAGGTTTTTATCACACTTCGTAAACGGCTTTAAATTTAATGGTTACACCCTTTCCATGCTAGATTAGGCATTCGACTACGTCTCTAGTATGGGGGTTTCCAACCCTTAGACTCGAAACATTGAGGACAATGTTTAACTTTAGTATGGGGGGTGAATAGATACTTGCCTTGCCAAACCTTCACGCTTTCCAAAGTTTATCTTTTTGTTTATTGTTTTGTTGCAAAATAAGGCTAAAAATGGCCAAATTTTAAATATTTTCTCATGTTTCATAAGTGCTTAAGACACGAATGTAGGTTTTCCGATGGTGAGAATAAGAGTAATTTTTGACTCGACCGTGCGTGTTGAGCACTTAGCTTCGATTCGTTAACTTATATTAGGCTAAGTCTCTTAAATGAGGACGAGAAATGATAGAGTTAATTATAAGTTACTATGCTAAACGTAGAGTACTCGTATTCTTTCAAAAACTCATGTGTTCTCGTTATTTGCTTATTCTCCCTTCGCTTGTAAATTTTTTTTGCTTAATAAGTATTGACTTAGCGGTTTAGTCTTGATTGTTGGTTCCTAGTCTTTTCTAGAAGCTTCCATGTAATTAAATTGGGAAGACATTAAGGTATCGTCAGCGTCACGGTTTTGAAGTATTGGCAACCCGAATAACCGGAACCTTCACCCAATAATAAGATTTCAAGTGCTCACCTAAATCAAGCAAGCAATTTGAAGCTCACAAGGCCGAAAAATCTATGCGAAATTGAAAGTGAATCAAGCCTTAATCTTTGAAGCTTTAAAGATCCAAAATTCGCTTTAGCGTGAGGATATACGTCTTTGGCCACAATAAACACCTCTTGGCGAGGTTAAAAAAAGGCAAGGCAAGATCGAAGTCATAATAAAAGCTTCATGGCGAAGTTGAATAAAAGATGGAGGTAAACCTATGATAATAAGGCCCATCCGTTAGGAGGCGTATAAAAGTCTTGGTAATAAGTCTCATGTTCAAAATCGTTATAAAACCGTGTTTATCGATCCTTCTTGTTGACTTAATTTTTTGACATCGGTGTCTATCATTAGGGGCTATTAATTCGATGGTCTTGGTTACACCGTTAAGACTCTATTTTTAGACCTAAATCTCTATTATCGCATAAGTCAAACAATGTATCCTCGTGAAACATTCAAGACAAAATAAAATATAAGAGATACAACTTAGGAAAATGGGAGGATAAGTACGTGATTAGGGCATATGAGTAGTGTTTGCATTACTAACTTATAATGAAAATGATATCGTTGCACGCTTAGCATGGAATTGGGGTGAAAATCGAGGACGACAAAATTATTTCTAACGAAGCATTCACGTGTTCTTGTTCTATGAACCTAAACGTCACATTTTGCGATTAAAATCATACATTATGTCTAAAACACAAGTAGTAGTAATGTAGCTAGTTTATCGTTCAATAAAGTGCATAAAAATGAATTTTGGAGGTGCTACGATATTTTATTCTAGCATTGCGTGAGGGCACGACAATGGTTTAGTATGGGGGAGTGATGAGACTGCTTTTATACATAGTCTCATCGTCTAAAACGGGCTTTGAATGCATAAAATATCATGAAAAATACCAATTATATGCTTGTGTTTGTTACTTGTGTATTTTAGGTACGGATATTGAGAAAATGACAAAAGATCACAAGAAACAAGCAAAAACAAACACGGGAAAAGAAGCCGCACAATGAACCGGACCCGAGTGTTGAATTTTCCAAAATGCCCTCCAACTTTGAAGATTGTACAAGTTTGGTCCCTCAAGTTTTGAAGATTGACACTTTATACCCCTAAGAATCTCATAAGTACTTTGGGGTCCCTAAAGAATGATGACTTGTCAAAATCAGCCCTTTATGTTTGAAGATGTTACACATTAGATCCTTTTTAATGCACAAGGACTAACTGTGAAAATACAAAAGGACCAACGATAAAATGTATCAAGAACCATGGATGTTAAGGTTGAGTTGTTGTTGATGTTAAGGTAGGGACTAATGTTGCCAGAAAACCAAACCTACTTAACTCTTATACCCATTTAACCATTCAAATTAACCAATACACCATCCAAACCCACCCACACACGTTTTAAATATATATCATTTTAAATCAGTTTTTTTTATTAATTTGATACGAGGGAAACAACCCTTGTACTAATCTCACCCCTAACCCCCAGTCAATAACCCTAATCCACCAATTTTTAATTACTATGGATTGGGACTCCATCTTGTCCAGATATGAGATTAAGGGTGCCATTAGCATATCCCACATCCCCAAACTCCATCACTTTCACCCACATGGCCTATGGTCCCCTCCCCTGACCCAAAAACGTGTACAAAGGGATGAAGACAAAAAGGCAACAGGGAATCAACGACTAAGGCATCAAACTTGGTCCCAAAGTTTGATTAAACGGCCAAGATTGCTTCAACCTTGCTGTCAATCACATGTTTCTGATTTTGACCAAGAACAAGTCCAAGACTCAAGGGGTATTTCCGGATTTTCAATCAACTAGGGTTAGATATATTTTATTTTTCTAGAAGATTTTGTAACCCCTATATAAAGGGTGTTAGGCTTAGCAGTAGAGGTTGTTCTTGCTTTTCTGGTTCACTTCCTTGTAAAGCCCTCTTTTATGAATGGAAAAAAGATTGGTTTAGTGTTTGTGAAGAAAGCAAGTCCCAAGTTATATTTTTGTTTTTTTAGTTATCATTGTTTGAATGTGTTTTAAGTTTTAAGAAAAAAGGGTTTCTGAAAATTCTAACTAGTCATTTTTCTAAGTGCTTTTTCTACTCAGCCTTTGAACTTAGCCATATATTTGTTCATAACTCCAAAACCAATTTATTTTGGAGTAGTGAAGATATAAGGAGGGTTACAATAGCTTGTGGGGAGAAGAGTCTTGCAAGAGGCTTTTGGTTTTTGAGTGTATTTTGATCATTATAAAATGTGTACTAACCTCACTCCTTATAAGTCATCTCACAAGCTAAGATTTTACTTAGCTTTTGAGTGAATTTTAGGGTTTGATTTCGTTTCTTGTGTTGGAGATAATCTGCCAATCATCCCACCCTTTGGTTCTACTTTGAACCGTTAACAAAGGGCCATCATCTTTTACTTACTCAAGACCAAAGGGGTTTGTTTAGTTGCTAACAAACCTCCTTGGAGCATTGTTGATCCCCATAGGAGGTTATTGGGGATAGGTATGAGTTCTTTTCCTTCTTTTTATTATTTCTGTAAAAAACGATAAAAATCTTGCATGAATGACTTGATGTACGTTCTTGGTATTGAAGTGATAATCTGTGATAGGTGTTTTGTGATTTGTTCATCTAATTTGCATGAATTATGTTTTAATAGTTTGGCATAACTAGTTCAATACTTTGGGAGTTTTTGTATTTATTTAGTGTTATTTGTTTGTTTTTATTTTAGTTTAATACTTGTTGATTGTTCCGGCCCCGTGGTTACTTGTTTAGTTTTGTAGTTTGTCACCCAGTGTATTAATACCCTGCTGATAAACCCACTACATTCACAAGACCAAAAACTTGAGTTTCTGCATGTTTTTAAGAGTAATCCGTGGCTTGTTTAAACATGTTTGATTTGATGTGTGTATTTGTTTTTGTATTGTGTTTTCAAAATTTTGTGTTGTTACTTGTCACCTGTGCACCATTATTCAAACAGGGAACACCATATGCACTTGCAAATTTCTGTCTTAATTGGTTGGTTCATGTGTTTGAGATTGCAATTTGGTGGTTGTGTGATTGCTTTGAATGTTTGGTACCCTACGATCCAACGGCAAACACCAAACATCGAAAAAGAGTAAAATAGTAAAAAAAAGATAAGTGGTGCCTGCTAGTGCTTAGCCCACTGTCGTTCATTTTATTTGCTCATTTGTGTGCCCACTGTTTGCTTATTTTCATCTTTTGAGTGCTTTTAGGCTGTTAAATTTGGCTGTGTAGTGTTTTGGTGTTTATTTAGCTCAATCTTGGGCTTATTTGTTGTTGGTAGTGCTAACTTTGAGTTTCTGTCGGGTGCTTGTGTTCCGACACCATCCTAAACAAAAAAGTAACCAAGAAAACAACCAAGTGTTCTTGTATGTATGTTTAATGTTCATAACTGTGGTCTTGCGATTGTTTCAACTTGATCACTATTTGCTTAATCTTGCTACTCTCTTGCCATTTATTTGTGGTTGTTTTGTGTATACTGTTTGACTCCCACAAGTTAACGAGCTTGTGGGTTGCCTTGCGAGTTTAGCAAAACCTAACGCCCAAACCGAGCTCTCCAATATTCCTTGAAACTGCTTAAAACAAAGAAGTAAAAAGTATAAAAGAGGCCTGCTGATTGCTTTTCTTATTCAGAACATTATAAGTGGAAAAAAAGTGTGGCACGATTTGGTATTATTGGGTGCTGTGAAGCGTGAATCGTGTAGCTAGTTTGTTTGAGATTTATGTGTTTGTGCCTTGTGAACCTGTGCACCCAAAGTAAGAAAAAAAAGGGGAGTAAGACATGTTGGTACTTCGTGTGTGATTGTGCATACTACACCTCATAAAACTTAATTGTATTGTGTGTTAGGATTTGCTTTTGTTAGCGTTTGGTGTTTTCTGCCTGTGCCCTGTGCCTACCAACAGCCAACGAAAAAGAACCCCAAACAAAGCCTTAATTAGATAGGGTGTTAGTGTGTGACCTGCAGTGTACTGATTTTGTCCAGTGATTCGTGGCATACTGGTTGTTCGTGATCAGCATTAGAGTTTAGAGGTTGTAACGTTACTGATAGCCAGAAACAAACAAGTAGGTAAAAAGAAATTTAACAAAAAAAATTCAAAACTAAAAAACCCACTAGCCCGGCTTCGAACCCCTGACCTCTTGTTGGAGGGTTCAGGGCCCTTACCGGTGTGCTAGCTTTAATCTTGTGTAAACTTCTACAAGTTCTGTTACTTATACATGTGTTAGTGGTGCTTATTTATAAAAAGCAGTAAGCTTGTTAAGCTATTTTAGCTTATTGGGTGCAATCTTTTAGGTTGTTTACATTTTACACGCGACTTAATAGCATTTAGTGATTTTTCTGTTCAAAAAGTATATTTTCCCGTTCTTATTTAATTTTCTATCATTATTTTTTGGTTTAAATTTCGTAAAGTAATTTAAAAATAGAAAACATTAGTTTAAAAATTTTCAAAAATAGTTTTTAGGTTTTAAATAAATAGTTTTAGGTTTTCATCCATTTATGTTTTCATTTTGACTTGTTTAATTTTATTTAATTTTGGAGTTTTTCATTAACTTTAAAAATTATTTTAAAATTATTAAAAGTTTTTAGGTAATTTGGTTTTCAAATTTGAGATATTTACACTTTTCTTTATTTAAGGTAATTTTTTGGTAATTTTTAGAGACTTTTCATATTTTGTCGATTTATGATTTCGCGTTTTTCGCATTTTAGGGAAATTTTTAGAGTAATCCGTCTTTTTCTTTCTCTTTTCTCATCAATATAATCACAAATTAATCATCCTTAACACACACCACCAAGCCTCCTTGAGAACGATCCCACACAAAGGGTCATAAGTGCTTTCGTTTTCCTAAACGAACACTTAATACTTACCGTTTTTACCTCGTTTTCCTAAACGAGTGTGAATACTCAACTATCAGTCGGCAACATACTCGCTCCGAATACAAGTATGTAACGTCATAACAAATTAAAATCATGGTAACAAGATCAAGTTTACATGAACAAGAATTCAAGAAATACAGTAAGGGCAGATGTAATCACAGTAATATCCAATGATAATTCATTGAGCACAAAGGCTTTGAAAAGATATAGTAATTATCTTCATTAGGGTAAGGTAATATTTCAATATGTAATCAAGTGATGAAATACTACAATGATAATTAAAAGTAACTAATAAGGATTGGAGAATTACCCGTGCAGATATCGAACAACAATGGCAGATTCTGTGTTTTGACACTTAGAAACATGAAATATTTGAACTTTCGATTATAGACTAAGTTTTGAAAACGACTTAGTTCCCTAAAACCATCGCTTTGATACTAATCTGTGAGACCCCCAAAAATCAGGCAAGGAAACACGTAGGCAGCAAGGGGGTGTCATGTCATGGTACAAGAAACAATGAAATACTGTTGACACAAAGTTGACGTAATAAAAACATATACATTACATTATAAACATCAGAGTTTTTAAACAAGGGATAATATGTTCTAAATGTAATAAAGTTGACAGTTGTGTAAACACCTTTTAATCTTACTAAATAATACAAACAATTTACTAATCCACCCAATTGTATACAATACTTAAACTAATTCATAATTTTTTGCTGCGGCCTGCGGTGACATGGTTTATCATGGTTAACCGCATTTTTTTTACTAAAATAAATTTTGTATCAGTTTATAAATAACATATTTTTTTCATTTTTCATCCAGCATCTCCTTAATACAATAAAACACCCACACCCACACCCACACCCACGCCCATCAGGTTCTCCATACTTCATCTTTACACACACATTCAAATGCACATATCTCATTTAATGATAGACTAAAATTAAAAAAAAAACATTTGTTAGTCATAGCACATCCAAAACAACGAGCTCCGAAAACCAAATTGTCGTAACATAGCCAATAGTCAATCATGAACCCCCATCACTGGAAACCACCACAACATCATTTGGTATTCGTATGCATATATTTTATATAAAAACCACCATTATCATCACGTTTTTTTATGCACCGAGCCATCATGTGTTTGAACAACCATCACCGGAAACCAGCAGATCAACCATTATCGAATAACCCTGACCACAACAGCCATCATGATTTGTGATTTTTTCGTATAAGTTAATCTGAGATCTTGGGATGTTTAGATTTGTATTTTGTTTTATAATGGTTAATTTTATTTTTATTACTAATGAAAGTTTGAAAAAATTAAGTATTAGTGACAGTAATGATGGTGCTTGACTGGTGGTTAGTGACTTAGTAGTAGTGTTGCTGGAAGGGATGGGTGGTAAGCTGAAGGAGAAAGACAAAGTGAGTTTGTTTAATGGGCAAACGAGTGTTGAAATTGCACATATCCTGACATATGTGATTGAACTTATGTTTGTGGACCCCACTAATACGAAAGGCATGTATTTTAATAGAGAAATATAGTCGACCATGTTCAACCATGCCACCTTAGTAAAAAATTATGAATTAGTTTAAGCATTGTATACGATAGGGTGGATTAGTAAATTGTTTGTATTATTTAGTAAGATTAAAATATGCTTACGCAACATAGTAAAAGCTGTCAACATAGTTACATTTAGAACCTATTATCCTTTTAAACAAAGGTCCCAGAGTTTTATAAGCGGAAAAATCTATTATTTCATCATGATTTATAACAAATAGTTACCAAAACACAAAAAAAACTACTGACAATTTTTACCAAAACCAAACTTTAAAAAGTATCACAGAAATCTCCAAGCTGCGATAATATCATGCGAGCTCCCATCCAAGCAAAGCTAAATAATAATACCTGAGATTAAACATGTAAAATCGTCAACAAAAAGTTGAGTGATATTCATAGGTTTAGCAGTAAAGGTGTGGAACACAAGCATTCATTAGTAAAATAAGAAATAGGGAAAATGGTTATGTACATTAACCATAGTCCGAAACCATTATTATTGATATTTAGTTCATGAACCGAAGCTTAACTCAATGTAAGTTCCTCTAGTGAGTATTCAGCCTAAATACTCAAGTAACAAAACAAATGAAATGCGTCAATGGTTAAACAACCGCAACATGGGACGAGGATTGTCAGTCCCGATGGATCCACCCACAACAATCGCGCTAAGCAACACAAGTAAATTAACGGTTCATGATCAAGAGAGGAAACTTAAGGCTATAGACTAAAAGAAATAATGTAAATGAAAACTGTTGGAAAGCATACAAGTTCTGGATAGCATACAAGTTCTGGATAGCATATAGTTTTTAAATGGATGCGTTCCACCATGTAAAATCTCACCCCGCGTTTAGAAATAATGTGCAAGTAAAAAGGGGCTATGAACTCACCTTAGCCACGAGGTAAGTGAATCATGGAACTCAAAAGTTGAGTAGAAACAAGTAGCATTAAGACGATCGCTGACGATATGGATGCCCGGTAAACACGAACGCCGCGACCTATCAAATAAGGCGCGCTCGTTAATAATTGACTCAAGTATAAACCATACTTAATAACATAAACTTGAAATTAAAAGACCACGAGAAACCCGAAAGAACAAGATGCAAGTGATACTACAATACCCTTCTAGATGTTCACTTTATTAACTACTTCCTGGATAAAAATCTGCCGGTACATACCAAATGTACAAGCTCATTTTCCTTACTTAGACAACTCGGATTTTTATGAAACTTGGTGAAAAACTCAATCATAACCTGAGTAAAACTCAGTTTAAATTTCATCCAATGATTTACATTTTAGAACCACCTGCTCAACACATTTCTAAACTTGAAAAACCGGACAGATTTGAACACTTGACTCGTGAAACCATTTTGACCATCATAACTTTTACCATTTGTAAACTTGACACCTAGTTTGAAAATAGACTCAAGACCCTAGGTTTAGAGCCTAAGAACAGCCCTTGAACCTTTTTTAAACTCAATCTATAGTCCCCGAGGTTTGACCAAATATCGACAACAATTTCATGTTGTGTCGATACTCGCCTCCCGGTACACGAATAATCAAACTATCGTAACTTTCTCCTCGTTTTGAGTTAGAAGCTCTAATTTATATTAAAACCAAGCTAATGAAAATATCTACAACACTATCTTACTTGTACAACAATAATTCAAGCTTAAGACACACGAAATCAGCCTTAAACTCACTACCCAAAATCACCTCATCAAAACTCATACCAAATCACTTTTTCAACACAATTTACCCATTTTTATACCATAACTAACATATTATAATTATCCCTTATCAATCTTAACACTTTCATGTTACATAAACAAAAATCAAAATCAAAGCTTAAACTTTTTATCATCAAAACATGGTTATCTTATCAAGATCATCACATGCATGATCATCAAAAACTCATACCAACCATAAATCATAAGAAACTTGAAAATTGATGCATGTGTGAAAATTTGGTATTAATGGAATCACTTTGAATTTTAGGAATGGGTATTGGATTAATTTGAGCTAAAACAAGCTAAAAATCAATGATCTAGGGTGTTTTTATGTGGGTGAGGTCACGACTAGGAGAGAACCAAGAGGGGGAGTAGATTTTTCCAAGCGTGTATGTTTTTTATAAATAAAATTAGAAGAAAGTTAGGTGGAAATGGTTATATAGTGGGATGGAGGGCTTGTTTTGCCAATTGTATTTTGGACTTGAAAGCAATTAAATAGTTTAAAGGGTAAATAATGACTATTAGTCAATTTTGAAAATATTTACGGGGCTCGGGTTTTGTAAAAATACTTTTCAAAAGTTAAAATGTATCATAAATATGATGTATCATAAAATGCCAATTGTAGTACTTTCACCTCTTGGCATTTATAACCCATGTAGTTTTGTAAAGATAAGCAAAATGATTTTCCCTTTATAATAACTTTGAAGAATTGCAAAATCACTCCTTGTAGTTTAGGAACTTCATAATGTTTAACTTCTAGTCCTTCATCTTTGAGAATTAAAATGTTTAGTCCTTGAACTCTTCTCTCTTGTCAATTGAAGTCTTGTTCTTTGTAGAATTTGCAAAGTAAGTCCCTAGTATTTTTGTAATTTTACACTTTGAGTCCTTCATCTTTGGAAACTTATCTTTATGAGCACAAAACTTTGATGAAGTACACAATTAATCCATTGACTCTTGATTAAGCTCCTTCTTGATCTTTGACTTGGTTTTTCTTCCAAATCTTTAAACATGATCCATGAAAAATCGTGTTTGATTCCTTTGTATCTAATTTGCCTACACAAGTTCAAAAAAACAAAACCCGCATAATTATGATATTTTTAAGCATAATTGTGTGCTTTTGACTTTGTTTTACTTGTTTTACTTGTTTTAGGGTTATAATGGATAAGTGTTTTCACACTTATCAATCGAATACTTATATAGAAATATAAACGGGTTTCCTTTTTCTTAGTAAGGTTATTCAAGACGGTGAGTCTTTTGATTCAAGATATACGTTATATCGTCACGTTAATTTTGTGACCTTAGCGACTCGTAAATGTGTACACCTAGCGATGGAGTATGGGTGAAATAAAAGGTTAGTATAATAAAAAGGATGGGAATGATTGTGGAAGTGCAATGTGTCACTTTGACACATCATCACGACAGATCACCTTGCCACATCATTTCTTTCATCAATTTTTATCGTTGTGCATCATACTTAAAAGTTTAGTCTATCATGTTTATAAATTATTGCATCACGATTACAAGTATGGTGCATCAGTTATAAATTATTGCATCATTTGTGATGTACAAAACTTATATATGATGCATTAACCTATAAGTTATAATGCATAGTGTTAAAAGTTCCGCGTACCAATGTTTTAACTTATTGCATCATAATTCTCCGTTTAGGAAATCAATGTTATATCATTAGTCATCGTATATATTTTATTATTTTTTATGCATTATAGTTACAATTTACTGCCTCGTAGTTATAACTTTGATGCATCATAGATATAAGAGTTGCACCATAGTTATAAGTTTGGTGAATGAACTATGTTGCAATAACTTAAAACTGTGATGCATTGGCTTATAAACATCATGCACTAAAACATATAACTATAATTCACAAGCTTTTTTTGATATAAAAAATGTGGGAAAAAAATTGAAAATTTTTATTGGAGGTGGAGGAAATGATTTCTCATGATAATGTAGGATGGTGATGTGAAAAGGTGACACAAGTCACCTCACAATCCATCCTACCATTTTTCTTATAATAACTTTTTTAAAATAGCCATACTCAGGAATAAGGTTTGAACGCTTCACCAATATCTTAAAACAAAAAAATCTTACCATTAAGTTATTTAATGATGGTTGGAGAATTGCAAAATAAATATCACATTTTTAATTAAATATCTCTGTGAATGAATTTAAAATTTCATGAATTGCCAATATGAAGAAAATTGAAATAATTCTATAAAAGTGAGAAATTTTCGTTTTACTTATAAATGTTTTTTCATAAACTTTTTTTTGTAGTGTTTTGTTTTATTTTCCTTGTTTTGTCGCTTTTTAAAAAAAAAGGAAATCAGTCATTTTGGGTCAAGTTGGCCGAGTTCGGGTAGATTCGGGTCGGGTCAAGTTCGAGTCAATGTTAAAAATTTCATATCCGAATTCGATTTATTTGAATTTGGGTTAGTCAAGTTCGTGTCAATTCGGGTTGAGTGAGTTCGGGTTTAGGGCCACCCGAATACGAGTAAAACGTAATTTTAACACCCCATTTTGTTAAATGGAATATCAAAGTATAATTATGGCGTGTCATCAAAGCATGCAAGGTAAATGTCCAAAAACATTAAATGACCATGAATGGAAAAACAAAAAACAAACATCGGTAGTCCAAGTATAAGCTCACACACATGAATATAAGTACTGAAATACAAAAGGACTAAACAATGTCCAAAGAAATAAAGTAACGTAATGTATGGAAATGCATAAAGTAATGAAGGCTAGATAGCTTTCAATCCGTATGCACATACTCTCAAAGTCTAAGAGCGTCCTTGAGTATCTGCCGTTTGAGAACATGAAAGGAAAACGACTGAGCATAACGCCCAGTGAACGGATATACAAGTATAGCATGAAATGACATAAGCATAAGAGACTAATAGCAGCGCAAATGTATAAGTCCTAAATAACCTGGAACATGTTTATAAAACTGGTTTTATAGTTTGAAAAGACTTATGTTTTTATATGACAATCTGTAATAATTAGCCAATAGCCCATATAGGTCATGAGGTTCCACCGTGCATGAATACTTGGAGGGGAGACCTCGTCATGCAATTAGAGGGGTAGCCTCTAATTAAATATTTTAGGTAGGAGGGATTAACTCCTTGTGAAGGATGCAAGGCACACATCGCATTCACCATGAAAATCCTGTAAAACATGTAACTAGGATGCACCCATACGCCCGACATGATAATAAATATAGGTCAAAACTGAAAAGGGACGCCACGAGCAATCACTCTGCCGTGGGAAAGTCATAAAACTAGTGCGTCCAGTGTTATGGTTATGGTACCTCGATAACTAGGTGACACTCGTCATGCATGTACATGGCTTAGGCATTTAAACTAACATAAGTAATCAAACATATAAAACAAATACTAGGAAAACAGTTGGCTGCAAACGGGAAATCCTAATAAGGAAAAATGTCCATACTGAAGGACGAAAAATCCGTACCTTGTGTCCAGTGAACGAGGAAAGACGAAAGGATGAACGTCCTACTCCGACCTCACTAATGCTACATAAATATGGGACATGTATAAGTATTCTGATTATGAGTACGGAACTGATTATAGCATGTTCTTAGCTTGTTTTATATGTTCTTGTCTTGTTTACTATTTTAAATGTTAAACTGTGTTAATCATGTATTTCATGTATTCTGATTAAGTGTTATCTCATATTCTTGTATTATTATACTTGTTGTGTAATAATAAGTAACAAAACTAGCAGGTTTCCTAATATAGAAAGTTCCCAAAAATAGAAAGTTTCCCGAAATAGAATGTTTCCAAAAATAGATCAGTTTCTAAAAATAGATCAGTTTCTAAAAATAGAAATTTTCCAAAAATAGTAAGTTTCCTGAAATACAAAGTTTCCATATTTAGAAATAAGCTGAATTTATAAGCTAATAATATAAGCTTAAGTTTACTGGTTAAATATCATAAGTCATGTAATTAATAGTATTGTTTATTAATAATGTTATGATAATTAAATAAACTATAGGTTATGTGATTTAATTAAATAAAGGCATGATTTAATTAAATTATATAAATTACCTAGGCTACTCATGTATTAATAATTTATTAATTATAACTTAAGTCATGATTTATTAATTAATTATAGTCCATGTTTTAACAATTAATAATACTAGAGTCTAAATTAAATGATCACATACTTAGGTTAAAAACATGTATTATTTACTAAATAACTATAACCTAAGTCTTGATTAAATTAAATTAATTATAGTCAATGATTAATTAATTTAATTAGTCTTGTAAAAAAATAACATAACTTGTAAAATGTATAACTTGTAAAAATTAATCCCGTGACCGAACCCGTGTTTTAATTTAGACCAAACCATGAACCGAACGGGACTCCTTGAACCGGACCGAACCAAAACCGCCGGTGCCACTGTCCAGCAAAATACCCACTGGCTGCAAGCCGGTGGTTCCCCCCTGGTTTGTCTCGGCTACCCACTGCACGCGCGAAGTTCCCACCGGCAGTAGGCCGGTGGTTCCCCCTGCTGCGTTGCGTGTTCCCCCTGCTTGAACCAAACAGCCACCGCCTTAAGCCGGTGGTGCTTGTTGCTAATGCGCCGAGACCCACGGTAAACCACAACGCCACCCCCGACGCGAATCGGGGTCCTTGGTTCCCTGCGACCGAGCCACGAAGACCATGCCGAGACCACAAGGTCTCGGCTGTTGGTGAAACGTGAGACCACCGAGAGCTTCGACTCACGGTTTGCGTGCGTCGGCCGAACAACCCCACCAAAACCCCTTTTATTACATCTTTTCTTGGTTGATCTCCATGTTTAACATGTTTAATTATGTTTTTAAATATAATCATGAACATAATTAAAGAAAATAAAACAAAAGATCAAGGTTTTGATGTTTACCGAATACGTGATCGAATGAGGACAAGAACACTAACACGAATAACCCAAATATCAACAATCAGAATCAACCAACACCCTTGGTTGTGTCCCTTGAAGCCGGCGACAAGGAGAGGAGAGGAAGAAAGGATAGGGTATTTCTTTTGTAAAATTTAGTGTTATGTTTTCCTGTGTTTTTCCTTTTTCCTTAATTTAGTCAAAAATCAAATGGGCTGGACCCTTTCTTCCCTCTCTTGTCTGCGGCTACTATGGCCCACAAGGGGCAACCCGAGCTTTGTTCATGTTTAATAATTTACGTGTTCGTTTACTAATATATTCGTGTTAGTTCGTGGTTAAACGTTCGTGTTATAATAATACTTGTACGTAATCAATATTTATCGTGTAATAATAATATATATACGTAGTTCACATGTTCGTGTTTTAATGTTCGAGATCATATGCTTGTGATTATAACTATTATGATTAATAATTATCGTGTATTAATACGTACTTAATAATTATCGTGCACTAACACGTACGTAGTTTTCGAATTTAATATTCGTGATACGTATTCATGACATAAAAGAAAAGTTTTAATTGGTTTGCATGTTTACGTAGTGTACTGATCATGGTATTTATATTCGGGTTTTACAGTAATAATATTATTTTTACTCGTTTAAATAAAAGAACTATAAAATGTGTATTAAAAAATAAAGTATATATTTGAATTATGGTCAATCGGATCGACCCAAATCGGAGTTACCAAAATATTTCAACCCGACCCTACTTAGTGTTTGGGTTACTCGGGTTAACCCTAATAAATATTTCTGACCCCGTAACCCGACCCGAATATGCTTAATCAAGGTTGAGTCGGGGTTTTTTGACACACCTATCCATCACTCCATAAAAAGCACAATAATAAACATAATTACATATTTTAAACTATTATGAATTTTTGTCAACTAAACATGCGTAAGTATTTTATATTATAAAACTTGTTATTCTCAAGAATTTGAATTTCTTAGATTTTAAATTTCTAAAATTTAGACATTCACGACCGAAACAACATATAAGTGAGAAATATAATGTAGTGTTTTTTTTATTGCTTTACTCCTCATACCACTAAATTAGTGTAGTAAAGTTGTAGATGGTTATAGTAAATTGGTGTATGAAATTAATTCCTACAAATATTATGTTTTATATAATGTAGTATTAAATTCATAATAACATTAAATTGCTACTATAATATTATAAGAACTACACGTAGTAATATATTTAGTATAGTTACTCTTGCTTATTATTATATCAAGTGAATAGGCGTCATAGCAACGAGATTTTATAGCGGCTCAAATATCACTAAAACTATGTGCCGCTATAAAATCTTGTTACTATGCTAGGATACTTGTTGAGTTTAAAATAATATTGAAATAAGAAAATTGAATGAGCATGTAGGTAAAAGTACAAAGAAATTGGATCGGGGCACCGAATTGTAAACATGTTAGGAGTGTAATCAATACATATGTATAAATAAGTTAACTGGTTTTCAGAAGAAACATGTGTTGTAAGTAGTTTCTAGTTTTAGTTATTATTAAAGGGTATACTAACGAGGGTAACTAATTAACTTTTGTCTTAATTTCAACATCCAACAAACGTGGATACCGTTTATATATAGTATACATAGTATAGATATATATAAATTCCTAAAAGAAAAAGGTACGACTACTACGTCCAATCTTGTTTGGATATCGGCATGTGAAAATGAGGACAAAACTTGTAAACTAAATGAACGACAACTTGTATGTCTCGTCTCAATATATTTTACCAGATACTTGGTACCAAATAAAGCAAAACAAGGTTTTTGTGTGCCCACACGCTGCCTCGAGATAATTCTCGTTAGTGACAATATTTTTGTAAGGTTATCATTATAAACATCTGTCTATCTCTAATGTTTCAGCCTTCATGTCCTAAATTAAATAGGAAGGTCTCCATAATAAGTGTCCAAATTCTGGAATTCCAGGAGCGTTTGGTACATTGAGTATTTATTACTTTTATCTCGAGATGTATGACGAACCATTGCTTTTAAAAGATGATAATTCTTTTCTCCTTTCTACTTTTTTTTAGATTTGTTTTAAAAATAAATTAAGTTAATTGGAAAAAAATTTAAATTTAAAAATTATTTTTTTGTAATTTTTAACTAAAGACAGTTCAAAGTAAAAAAATATATAAAAATAAAGACATTTTTTACTTTGTTAAAACAGTCTAGTGCAACTTTTTGAAAAAAATTAAGATTTTGAAAAGTACGGAAAAAATAAACATACAAACTAAAATTTTGTAAGAACATATACGATTTTTACAAGTACGAGAAAAATAGTTTTGAGCTTTTTAATTTTAAATCTTAATTTTTCTATCTTTTTGAAAATGTTTTTAAATAAAGAAAAGGTAAAAAAAAATGTAAACAAAGATTAAAAAAGACATTCATTTTAGACCACATTATACTTAACGGAAAAACGTTTCACATCGTTCGTCCTCATAGATCTATAATGTCTCATTTTACTAGCGATGAGATGTAATCAATCCTTTAACAACCCATATGATGGATGCTACACGAAATATTGACGAAGAATGTAATAAATGACAATCTTAAAAAGAAAATTACTCATACTACTATATAAAATGTTTATATCTCCATCCTAAATCCTATTATATATATATATATACATTTATCATGATACCCTTCTCCTCACAGTTGCTTTTTTGTGCTTATTCTTTTGTCCGATTATGTATATCGGTTTTATGTTTGGTTGCATAAGACCTTATATGTTTATTTAGTTAGCTTTCTAGAGGGTGTTTGGGATTGAATTTAATGCTTATAAATAAGCACTTATAAGTTGGTTAGATATAAGCACTTTGGTAAATAGTGTTGGATTTGCTTAGTAAATAGTAATATAAGCTTACCCAAACACCCCGTAAGTATTACACACTATTAACAAAATATTAAATACCTCATTGTATTCGACTACTGGGACGTCGAGACATATATATGTCATTAAGAAATACTAGCTGTAGAGAATTCTAACATTTTGTGTTCCTTTTTCTTTACTTATGAATTCTATTTTCAGTAGATAGTTTTATGCGGGCTAGGTCATAACTACACGGAGCGTCTTCACGAGTTAAATATTTAATCAATATCCGAAGGCGAATCACACTAAGTGTTATTGTTTGGGGCCAATAATAATCTCAGTTGTCTAATCTTCTAGGTGGATACCTGTAACTGGTCAATTGTTCCTCATCGTAAGCGTTGTTACAACGCGAATGATTAAGTGGATCTTGAAGAGACACCCATCTTAGGTAGGCGATGTACCAGAAAAAAAAAGATTATATTCTTTATGTAGTAAACATTATCGAAGAATGTTTCTCATATTTGTTTTCTTGTTTCAAAATGTGTAGTAGTATGAAGAGGGATAGGACACCAAGTCGAGTTCTCATGAGAGATATTCAAATGGAATGCTCCAAATTAGTTACACGTGTTGGAAATATAGTTCAATTGTGGGTCAGTTCATACTGGTGAATGGGTAAGGAGGTACGGAGTGTACACCCATAAGTCCCTGAACACCCAGGCTCAATTGTGGTTAAAGTTTGTTCAGCATCGCTAAGTTTGTTCAACATCGCTGATGATCTTCAAAGAGTGTAACTTTGGACTGAAGGTATTCATCAGGGAGTAATTTGACTGAAGACTTATCTTCAGTGTTTACTCATCAGCATGTCTTCGTCAGTACTGAAGGCTTTAGCGGGAACACCCTTCAGGGGTAGCTGATGCTTCAGTGGGACTGAAGAATAGACAAACGCTAGAGCTGAACTTGTACACTTGTAACATTCTTTGACCCATTCAAGTGGAGTTAATGACCACGTTTAATTGGTCGTGTAACCACTTTCCTGGTATTATGGAGCACATTAAGAGCAGATTAATTGGCCGTTAAATCTTCTTAATTCCATTGACTAGGGTTTGAGTGCTACACCTATAAATAGGTGATCATGACTTGCATGAAAAGATATACAGAAACATAAACACATAACAGCAAAAGGGTTAGTGATTTGTGCCTAAATCATTAACAGCATTTGATCTTATCCCAAGTAGGTATTCGTGATACCCAGGCATTAGGGTCGAATAATTTACTTTGGAAAGTGATTACACGATTCCAAGTGATATCCGGTAACCATTGTTTGGTACGTAGCTAGGATTGATTATCTATACCCTGGTTGGGACGAAGTAGTCACCAACATTCAAAGTAAATTATTTTGTGATAATCAATGGCGGCTGCAATGAAGCATATGGTGGCTAACTTCTCCAAACTGGACAAGTTTGAAGGGGTGGATTTCAGGAGATGGCAAAAGAAGATGCACTTTCTTCTTTCAACCATGAGTGTGGTGTATGTGTTGACAACTCCTATTCCTGATGGTGGTGATGATGCTACTTTGGAGGAACTGAGGAAAAGGAGCAAATGGGAGAATGACGACTATGTGTGTTGTGGTATTATTCTCAATGGTATGTCTGATTCCTTATTTGATATTTACCAAAATTCTGAATTTGGTAAAGAACTATGGGATTCCTTGGAAGCCAAATATATGGCTGAGGATGCATCAAGTAAGAAGTTCCTTGTGAGTGATTTCACAAATTACAAAATGACTGATTCAAAACCAGTCATGGAACAATACAATAAACTTCTTGGAATACTTGGTAAATTTACACAACATAAAATGAACATGTATGAGACCATTCAGGTCTCCTGTGTCATTGACAAATTACCTCCTTCTTGGAAAGATTTCAAGCATACCTTGAAACATAAGAAGGAGGAATTAACTCTTGTTGAGTTGGGCAGTCATTTGCGCATTGAGGAATCCGTCAGGGTGCATGAAAGTGACAAGCCAAAGAGCAACAATGTTGCTGGTTCATCAGTTGTCAATATGGTGGAGCATAACAACTCCATCGGGTACAATGACAACAAGGGCAAACGTAAGCATCATGATAACATCAAAGCAAATCCTAACAAGAAGTCATCAGTGGCTTGTTGGAAGTGTGGGAAACCTGGACACTTCAAAAGGGACTGCAAAGGTGTTGGTACTGGCAACAAAGCTAGTGGATCAGGCACAAATGGTTCAGTGATTGGTTCTAACAACACAACACTGAAAGGATGATGATGTTGCGTGGTGGGTTGATTCTGGAGCAACTGTTCATGTGTGTAAAGATAGATGCTGGTTCAAGACTTATGAGTCACTGAATGATGGATTTATTCTTCACATGGGAAATGAATCAACAGCCCTAGTGCATGGACGTGGTTGTGTAGATCTTAAGTTTAGTTCTGGAAAGATTGTTAGCTTGTTTAATGTTTTGCATGTTCCTAATATTAGGAAGAATTTGGTTTCTAGTAGTGTTTTGAATAATTGTGGTTATAAACAAGTGATTGAATCTAATAAATTTGTTTTATCCAACATGGTGTGTTTATTGGTTTTGGTTATTTGAGCAATCAAATGTTCAGGCTTAATATTGAAACAACCACCAGCATTGACTCAGTGAGTGCTGGTAGTGCAAATATTTGTTCAACCTCTGTACCCTCCAGTAAACTGAAGGATTCTTCACTATGGCATGCTAGGCTGGGCCATGTCCACTTTAAAAGGACGCAAGATATGTCTAAGGATGGGTTAATCCCAGCATTTGACATGGACGCTGAAAAGTGTTAGACTTGCATGCTGAACAAAATAACTAAGAAACCATTTCAAGATGTAAAACGTGAAACTAAAGTTTTGGAGCTAATCCATAGTGACCTATGTGATTTGCATGCTACTCCTTCATTAGGGAATAAGAAATACTTGGTAACATTTATTGATGATGCTTCTAGGTTTTGCTATGTTTACTTGTTACATACTAAGGATGAAGCATTAGATAAATTTGAAGTATTTAAAACTGAAGGTGAATTACAACAAGGAGTCCAAATTAAAATATTAAGGACTGATAGGGGAGGTGAGTACATGGATGCTCAGTATTTTCAGTCTGTTGGTATTATCCATGAAACGACTGCTCCTTATACCCCACAACAAAATGGTATATCTGAAAGGAAGAATAGAGTACTGAAAGAAATGGTTAATTCCATGTTGTCCTATTCTGGACTGAGTCAAGGGTTTTGGGGTGAAGCTATGTTAACAGCTTGCTATTTACTAAATAGGGTTCCCAACAAAAGGAACAAAATTACCCCTTATGAACTCTGGACTAAAACAAAACCAAAGTTGAACTACCTTAAAGTTTGGGGATGTAGGGCAGTTGTAAGACTCCCTGATCCAAAGGTGAAAACCTTGGGTGAAAGAGGCATTGAATGCATCTTTGTTGGATATGTTGAGCATTCCAAGGCTTATAGGTTCTATGTAATTGAACCAAATGATTCAGTTTCTATAAACTCAATCATTGAATCAAAGGATGCTAACTTTGATGAAACAAGGTTCTCATCAGCCCCTGGACCAAGCCTTAGGACTCCTGCTGAAGCTGAGGACATTGGTGCTTCAGTAGAACCTGAAAGGGTCACTGATGAGGTTGTGGTTCAGCAACCTGAGCCTGAGCTTAGAAGAAGCACAAGGCATAGGACTCCAAGGAATTTTGTGCCTGAGTTTCAACTATACTTGGTTGAAGGTACAAGGGATGAGGTCTCAGACCAATACTCCTATTGCTTTAATGTTGAGGATGATCCCAAAACATTTGATGAAGCAATGAATTCCCAGGATGTTGCTTTCTGGAAATAAGCAATAAATGATGAGATGGACTCCATCATGGGGAACAACACTTGGGTGTTGGTTAATCTACCTCCAGGTTGTAATCCACTTGGTAACAAATGGATCTTCAAAAGGAAAATGAAGGTAGATGGAACTGTTGAAAAGTTCAAGGCAAGGTTAGTCATTCAGGGCTTTAAACAAAAGTCTGGGATAGACTATTTTGAGACTTATGCTCCAGTAGCACGTATCAGTACCATAAGAATGTTGATTGCTCTAGCAAGTATTCACAATCTGATTATTCATCAGATGGATGTGAAGACAGCATTCTTGAATGGTGATTTGGATAAGGAGGTTTATATGAACCAACCTCAGGGTTTCATCATGCTTGGTAATGAGCACAAGGTGTGTAAACTGATCAAGTCCTTGTATGGACTGAAGCAGGCACCTAAGCAATGGCACCAGAAATTTGATGAAGTAGTTTTGTCTAATGGTTATTCACTTAACCAATCTGACAAATGTGTATATAGCAAATTTGATGAATCTGGTAAAGGAGTCATCATTTGCCTATATGTTGATGACGTGTTAATCTTTGGTACTGACCAAGCTAAGGTTGATCAGACAAAGGAATTTTTGTCATCAAAGTTCTCCATGAAAGACATGGGGGAGGCTGATGTTATCCTTGGCATAAGTATTAAACATGAAAGTGATGGTATTGTGATTTCTCAGTCTCATTACATTGAGAAGGTTCTGAAGAAATTCAATCACTTTGATTGTACTCTAGTGAGTACACCAATGGATACAAGTGAGAAATTGAGGCCTGACAATGGCCAGGCTGTCTCCCAGCTTGAGTATTCTAGGGTGATTGGTTGCTTGATGTATGCCATGACAAGTACTAGGCATGACATTGCATTTGTTGTTGGTAAACTGAGTAGGTACACTAGTAATCCTAGTACTCAGCATTGGCAAGCAATTCAGAGGGTACTAAAGTATTTTAAAGGAACAATGGATTATTGTTTGTCGTATACTGGATATCCATCAGTGTTGGAAGGTTACACTGATGCAAGTTGGATCAGCAATACTGAGGACAACTCATCCACCAATGGCTGGGTATTCCTTCTTGGTGGTGGTGCAATTTCTTGGGCATCCAAGAAGCAAACTTGCATTACTGGTTCTACCATGGAATCTGAGTTTGTGGCTCTAGCAGCTACTGGCAAAGAAGCTGAATGGTTGAGAAACTTGCTTCTTGAGATTCCATTGTGGGTCAAACCTATGGCACCCATTTTTATCCGTTGTGATAGTGCAGCTACATTGGCTAAGGCATATAGCCAAATGTACAATGGTAAGTCTAGACACTTAGGTGTTAGACATAGCATGATTCGTGAGCTAATCATGAATGGGGTGATTTCAATAGAGTTTGTGAGGTCTCAACAAAATTTAGCTGATCACTTGACGAAGGGATTGGCTAGAGACTTGGTTATAAAGTCTGCTGAAGGGATGGGTTTAAAAGTCCACTCTAGTCACTGAATGCTAGGACACCCAACTCCCTCCTGAGGAAACTTGGGAGCTGAGTTCAATGTGGAAAGCTGAACATTCAGGGGACTGAAGCACATGTATATCATCCCAAGGATGTGCTTGTACTTGCTGAAGGAGGATGAAGTTATAAACTTCTCAATGGTTAATGTCTTTGAAAAAGTGCTGAAGCAAGAGCATTATCTAAAGAGGAACCACCTATGTAAATGTTGAGGTTTCGCCGCCTCAGGGAGCATGGACTTGGCTCTTACAACATTTATGAATTTGGATATGGACACATGGCTAGAAGTGTCAGGAGTTGTTATGTATTTGAAAACTCGTGTGTATTTTATCTTCAGGTATTCAAAGTAGTTGAAGGGTTCAATTCTTAGAACACCCTGATTCTCGAATGTTTGAAGTGATGTACTAAGATGGAAATTTAATCCTTAGGATATTTTCATTTATGCACTGGTTTTGTTAATGTCGATTTTCATGCAAAAGGAATTGTACTATATTGGGAGGATTGTTGGAAATATAGTTCAATTGTGGGTCAGTTCATACTGGTGAATGGGTAAGGAGGTACTGAGTGTACACCCATAAGTCCCTGAACACCCAGACTCAATTGTGGTTAAAGTTTGTTCAGCATCGCTGAGTTTGTTCAACATCGCTGATGATCTTCAGAGAGTGTAACTCTGGACTGAAGGTATTCATCAGGGAGTAACTTCACTGAAGACTTGTCTTCAGTGTTTACTCATCAGCATGTCTTCGTCAGTACTGAAGGCTTCAGCGGGAACACCCTTCAGGGGTAGCTGATGCTTCAATGGGACTGAAGAATAGACAAACGCTGGAGCTGAACTTGTACACTTGTAACCGTCTTTGACCCATTCAAGTGGAGTTATTGACCATGTTTACTTGGTCGTGTAACCACTTTCCTGGTATTATGGAGCACATTAATAGGAGATTAATTGGCCGTTAAATCCTCTTAATTCCATTGACTAGGGTTTGAGTGCTACACCTATAAATAGGTGATCATGACTAGCATGAAAAGATATACATAACCATAAACACATAACAGAAAAAGGGTTAGTGAGTTGTGCCTAAATCATTAACAACGTTTGGTCTTATCCCAAGTAGGTATTCGTGATACCCAGGCATTAGGGTCGAATAATTTACTTTGGAAAGTGATTACACGATTCCAAGTGATATCCGGTAACCATTGTTTGGTACGCAGCTATGATTGATTATCTATACACTAGTTGGGACGAAGTAGTCACCAACAACACGAAGGTTTGTTAGCACTAATATAATGATTCCAAATTCAGTATGTATGAAATATGCACTTTTCGATATAAACTTATATAGGGTCTGCTAACAGTAGTAGATGTTTTGTCAAGATATGGTTCTCACTTTTCTTTTTTCAAGTATCCAAATGATTGATTTATGATGAAGTAACATCGCGCATAAAAGCAATACTAATCTTTAAAGTTCGTGCTCCTATATCCAGACAGGTTAGTTAGTTTTAAAGTCAGTGTATAGGATGTTTGGAATAGGTGGATTAGGACCTGTATTCCATCATTTAGGTGGCTTAGGATATGTATTCCAACATATCAAACAATTGTTCTATTTCTTTTGTTCTATATAAATCTATTTCTTTTGTGCTATATACTCGGGGGAATAATACTGAGAATCAAAGTCTACACACGACATGCACCTGATGTCTGTATGTGAATGCACACTATGTCCAATGCCAAAAGTGTAAGAAGGCATGTTACGGATGATTATGCTTTTCGTGCCTTTGTCGATTTCAGCTATGAGTATGACACAAAGGTGGATGTGTTTCATTAATCATGTCATTGAAATATGGCAGGTTTGTTCAGTTCTTAAAATGTAGCAATAATAGAAACATAAAAACCTATAAATTGTGTTTTTGTTTGCCCCCTAACTTGATAAAGCGTATAATTTAGGTCGTTTGGAGTTTAACTCTTTAGGATTTTGATATCTATTTAATTGAGTTGTTTAGAGGGACACTTATGTGACAACTAACTTGACAAGGTTGCCTGTTAAAGTAGTAGAACAAATTGGTTTTTGGTTCTGTGAACTATCAGGTTGTTTTGCATAAGCACAATAGGTGTATGACCATGTAAATTCCGATAATCGTTAATGGTTTATGGAATAGAAAAAATTATAGAGTATTTGATGCATAAGCTTATAGAAGCTTAGTTACGGAGTGTTTGACGCACCATACAACATGGTTATGTGAACATTGAATTGAATAATGCGTAGGAATTTGCAGTGTGATGATTAGAATAACTTTTGTGAGTAACCCCACCTGTTAGGCATTTCGGAATTCACACAAGTTCTCTTTTGTATTTCTTTTTGCATTGAAATAATATGGGGATGTTTGGTTATAAGTGATGCCACATACTGAGATTTAAAACCAGTTTTGAGTGTGAATATGCAACCACAGATTAAAAGTTGCTTCAAATATGATATCACAGTTCTACATACTATAACGATGTTTGTGATTTCATCTTTTTAAGCATATAATCAGTTCTGAGTAACAAATGTCTGCTACACCTTCCAAGTTTTAGGATAAGTTAACTAGAATAAAGGGGCTGAAGAGTATAGAGGACGAAAGTTGAGATATAAAAGAAAAGTGTATGATAGTAGCCAACTCATTGCAGTTTATAGTGCTCTTGGGTGTTGAGCTATACTATATAGTACATTAATCCAGAGTAGCTCTATGCTGATGCTTTTGATCATCGACTGTTCTACTTCTTTCTTTTTATAGTAAATTATTCAATATGTGGAACAAAAGTTCTTGGGGAGGGATAAAGAAAAGGAAACTTAAAGTATATACAATTCATAGTGTTACAAAATGCCTGTAGCTTGTTCTTAATTGGCATTCAGCTAATGAATTATGTTTGTATAGATGAAAGTGAGAGCAAGGCTTTCAAATCCTTTTCCCAAAACTCAGGCTATGAAAGGTATAATAGCGGGAGGATTTAGAATCGGTCAAGGCAGTGGTTCTACATATCCAAGAGCTGGTATGCACATATAATCAAACAATTACACTGTTCAAAGCTTCACTTATAAAATGTTACTTAATTTGGCTCACAGGCAGGGGCTTTGGTAGAGGTGCAACTCTGTGTAACCGTACGAGCTTTCAACGAGGCAGCCTATGCATACTAAGAAAACATCACTTAGCATTTTGTAATGTCACCAACAGATGCACAGTGAGTTAAAATTGGATTGGATTGTTTTTAAGATGATTGCTTTGCAAGCTTCTTGTGTATATTGTACTAGCTTAAAGACCCGTGGAATCACGGAGTTATTTAAAGAAAAAAAATTACAAAGTGGTTATTTGAATGAAATAAGAGAACAACAAACATAAACATGTTCCTGTAATATTTGAAAGAAACAATGAGGTAGGAAGTGAATTATTTGATAACCAATTGAATTTTTTATAATTAAAATAGTAAATGTTCATGTATAGTCATCTCCAAATCTGATGGTTTTTAATAGAAAATGACGTCGGTGAGCGTTTAATCAAGTAAGAAATTGTTTGTTTTGTGAATACAACAATGTATAGTTGTTTGTGCGTGAAAACATGACATGATATATACAAACCAACTTTTGAAAAGGATCAACTCTGGCTCCTTTGGTTGTCATGACAAACGAAAATGAAAATGGTGATTATTTCTTGACTATCTTAAGGGATAAACGTGCATCAGACAAAACAATTCTTAGATAAACTTTTCTCGAAGTTTATTTCATTAATGATTTTGTCACTATGTCCATAACGCTTATTTCAAACATCTTATAACGTATAATTACTTCTTAATTATATGAACGACTCTAATAACATAATTATAATACCCTACAGAATGATTTTGATGGTTACCCAGTCATTTCAGCATGTAACAGAATCACTCATATCGACCCATTTACAAAACCACCCGACTCTACATAAAATCACCCATATCAATCCATAACACATAATCACCCATATCAACCCGTTACAAAAATCGCTCATATCGACCCGATGTTTGAAACAATTCTAGCGGTGAAATTTAATGGGTTTTAAAATTAGCACCATTTTCCATCCTACTAAAAAATCTAATAGTAAGATGAATGTAAGGACAAAACGTAAAAAATGATTTCTAGTAACTTATACCATCATAAACATATAATTGTGCTTAGAATTGAAATACAAAAATTCAATCGACAACACTAATAAAAATATCAAGTGAAATTTATTTTACGTATTCAATCCAATACCAAAAGGAAATCATAAGAATGATTTTTACTCTATGCTTGTAGTCTCTCCCCAATGCCACAAGTGCATATCAAGGATTTAAAGATGATGTTTGCTGGTAACTTTGAATATACACTTTATACTCCGTACTTATAAACTGAAGTTCACCGTTTCAACAAACTTCTATGAAGCACACAAAAATTCTTCCTCCTGTCATTCTAAACAAAATGCCATATGTTTATGTACCAAATAGACGAACCAAAAATAGCTTTTGTTCTAAAAATTCAATGATCAACAAAACTTTTATCCACAGTACCTCATATCTACAAATTGTATTTTACTATTAGTAGCTACTTGCCATTGTGGAAAAGAAAAAATAGGACTTTATTCGAGTCACACAGAACCAACTGTATATGGAAGCTCCATGGTTGTATAATAGCTAGTTCATATATCAGAATACTACTTAAATAATAGTCTTACCTACCTATCAACATAGCATAATATTTCAGTTTAGAGCTGCTACATATTCAGCTTGAGAAAGGCTAAGGCACACCCATTATCATGATTAGACTATCAACCAAATAAGACACACCCATTACCATGATGCATATAGTTGTTTTAGAAGATACTAAAAAAATAGTTAGGTCGATACCTAACAAAAATTTAGGTTGGCGTTACGATCGACGTTTCTGCACAATTGTTAATAAAGAGCTAACCCAGAGAAGCAACCCTTGAGGCATAAAACCTGTGCTTCTGCATAAACAATAAGATAACAAAAATATAAGTTATCACCATCGTGGATTTTTGTTTCGTTAAGCTTTATAACCCTCAACACCTACACAAAGAAGGACGAAGTATCTACAATTACATGATGTGGCTTTTTTTTATTGGTGAGGGGGATGCACACCTCTTGTGCTTCTACATGTACCTTGGCACATACTCACATAATGAACAGTAAGCAATAAAATAATGTTATCCCATTTTTTTGACGGGAAATATTTCTCTAAACAATAACAACAAAGTTTACATGTTTGACTTGCTATTAAACACCTTCCATTCTAACCGTTTATAGTTATAAATTTGCATTTAACAAGAGCAATGTAATTTGGCCATCAATGCTTCCTTTTCCTCTTCAAACACCATGAGCTTTCACACAAAGTGATATTTGAGCATAACGAAGCATATACTAACGTATATGTATCAAGATATAATAAAGATAAACTATAGATTTACAAAAATTCAGAGAGTAATCACTAAAAAGATGATGAAAATGCAAAAAAAAACCTAAGTCAATGTAAGAAATAGGCTTCCCGTGTAAATCAACACGTTTAAAGGCTACCCATTACCTTACGAAATTTGTACATAATGTTTTATTTCTTTAGTTATTTAAGCACCAAACTTAATAGTGTTATCCTAACTATAGCTTGCTTGCAGAGGTCTCTACATAAAAATGAAATATTATAATAGCATATGTAAACTAACGAAACTTTGTTGTATCCAATACCATATTATAGCTTAATTGCGTTAAGAACATGCAATAATTTAGTTTAAATTACTTTGGGTTATCATCTTATTTTCAGATTCTAATAAGCACCTCGACCTCTTTTTATCACTTGGAAACCTTGCTCTAAAACAATTCAAAAAAGCGTATATACTATCTAGTCTAGTACCCTCAAACAGGACCATCCTTTGAATTTCTTGCCTACAAAACGCTTAATTCATCTCTAATCACCCAAGCGATGGTCGAATCTTCCGTGCAATATCTTAGATGCAAGCATTAAAATTCACTTTTAAAAGACGTGATTTTTACTTTGAAGACCTAAAGGAATTTACACCTGATCTTAACACCCCAGTCTAAGCTTAAACTACATACATATTAATACACAACCTCAAACACCAAACTTATCTATATATTCGCAAGTTACATGCTACTTATTAGGCTTGGAACTACAGTGCTACAACACTTCAGCTTGATAAAGGCACCTCAAACTACTACTCCCAAACTGGTATATCCTAATGAGGAGATAGTATTCATAAAAAAGATATACAAATGGTGTATCAAAACTGATCAAAGCATCTCAGCTGAATCTATTTAGTATCTTATTGCAGACTGCATTCTTTTGCCAAAAACGTCATCGTTTCTATTTTCTATTAGATATATATGACCTATAGTAAAACAACTCTGAGAGTACTTCTTCCACCGATAGTACATTTAAAAAATATTCGAATCAAAACACATATACATACACATTAAAACATAAATGATGAAAGAAAGATGGGAATATGAACTACTTACCAATCTCAAGGATTGGATAAATTCAAATTCACAACATCTTTTACACTATCCATAATAAATTAAAATTCACAAATACATAACAAATCAATAACATCCTAATTACATATACGAAACCTTTTAACCGCCACATAACATCTCATAATCACAATATCTAAAATACTAACGTTAAGAATACAAATTCACATATAAAAAACAAAATCAAACACTACTAAACTTAACATTTATCCGACGCGTGATATCTACTAATCACAACAGACTAAGTACTAAGATAATAAAAACAAATTTGCACGTAAATAAAAAATAACAACATCATACATACTGCTTAGAAATCAATTCCATCTTACGGTATTTTAAGACTCTTTTGTTAACTTTATGTTATCACCCTTTCAACATCTACATTAAAAAAAGTAGATACTTTAAAGCAACAATCAATAAGCATTAATACTATGATTTTTGCAAACTCTTTTTAGATCTATTTTCGTTTCACAAATCGACTCGAATTGAAATCGGACTTAACGTAAAACTTAATTTGTTTTTGGTGTCTAAAAACTTTTTGTATTTTAAACTAATTAAAAACTATTTAAAATAAAAGCTATTTAATTAACAATTAAAACTATTTTAAATAAATGTGAAAAAAAACTAATTTAATCTAATTTAAATAAACACTATTTTGAAACTAAAACAAAATTTAAAACTAATTTGATTGAAAACTAGATAAAAAAAGCCTTTTAAAAACTTTAAATGAAAACCATTTTTAAATCAAGACTTAATTAATTGAAATAAACTAATTTAAAATCTATTGAAAACTAAATTAAAATTATAAAAGTAAATAAAATATTTTTTTAACTTTTTATATTTTTATAACTAAATAAAAGAAAAATGAAATAAAACTTTTTTTATAAAATTAATTAAACTAAAAAAAAACTTGATTTAAACAATTTAACTAAAACTGGCACTAATTAAATATCCTATATTAATTTGAAAACTGGTAAAGAAACACAAAAGGGTGTCTAGCTAAGTTGGTAATTGCGAATGCTGTAGAGCGAGAGGTCCAGGGTTCGAGTCCCTGGGCCAGACGCATTTGCTAAATATGTTTTTTATTTTTTTTATTTTGGAACTTTAGGAAATTTATACAAACAATCAAATAAAGCTAAAACAGCAAACTATAAGATAAAAAATAAGCCTAAATAAGCTGAAAAACAAGTAAGCAGACAAATAGAAAAGCGAATAAGCTATAACAAAAAAAACAAATAAGCAAAAAGGCTGATAAGCAGAATTTAAATAAGCAAATCCAAACTAAAACTAAAAACCCAAATAGTACTATTTAATTAATCAAGTAGATAGATCAAAATAAAAGCTAAAAACAAAAAAAACTTAAACAAAACTAAATAATAAGCAGATCCGAATGACTAAAAAAATCAAATAAAAGCAGATACAAAATATAATGAATCCAAACATAACTATAAACTAAAACAAGCAGATTCAATAGCAGATCCAAACAACTTATAAAACTAAAGCAGATATTAATCAAATAAACTTCAACAAAATCAAATAACAATAAACCAAACTTAACTAAAACTTAAAAAGGAATGAAAAGGAACCTTATGATGAATCCTTTGGGTCGAAGGATGGCGCTGAGCCACCTTGTGAACCGAAGCAACGTATCAAACACCACCTTCGAATTAACTCGAGAACATCATCGACACCATCGTCCTTGAACCTTCGCACGAACAGTAACCGAACAGTAGCTTTATAATTTCCCAGTGGGGGAAATTATCTTTCCACTTTCCTTTATTATTATTATTTTTTTTATATTAATCGAATGAAAATAACAGTAATGATAACAAAAACAGATTAAAGATAAAATTAAAGGCAGAATAAAATTGAATTTAAATGAGACGAAAATTAAAATGGAACTTTTCATTAATAATAAAAATTACATTACTGGAAATTAAAAAAATACAATAACCCTAAAACTAATTTGTAGAAAATTAAATAAAGAAAAAGTGCTCCATATTACATCATTGATGGGGTTTTTATAGGCAAAACCAACAAAACTTCTTGGTGCCCACGGCTTCAATCTTGGTCGCTTAATCTTTTCTCTTTCTTCAATTTCTTCATCAATGGTTGAGAATCACCTTGCATCACATGGATTGCCAAAGTGGCAGTTTTTTTGCTAGTTGTGTTTCTTGGTGGCTGAGGTGGATGATTTATATTGGTGGATGGGTATGTGGTGATGTGTTTTACCCAATCAAAACAAAGGATTTAGCCACGTAGGTGAGAGGTGAGGACCACAATTAGTGTTTGCTTCCGATTCTTGGGGGGATTTAATTGGATTCGTGTGAATCACACACTTTGGGTAAAACCCCTTAGGGTTTGTGGATTTGGGGTAAAAAGAAGTGGTGGCTGTAGGAGAGATGGGAAGAAAAAACAGTGAAGGTGAAAACACATAGTTATCAACGAAATAAGTTTTGTGAGTGGGGAGGGTAAATTATTCGTTTAATAAGTGAGTGGGTAAGAGTAACACGTGGGGTGAACAAAAAGGTGTGAGGTGATGGGATAAACGGTTGTGTGTTGTGTTGACCTAGCAAGGGTTGACCAATCCAAGATTGAATAACCAAAAGGAGATTTAGGGTTTGGACTCCCATCCGTCTCATTATATGCATTATGGGCTTGGGCCCAAAAATCTCTTCCTTTCCGTTCATTGTGTATAAGCCAAATGGGCTTATGACCCATCAAGAACCAATTTATCCTTTTTGGTTTATTTTTAGTTCCATCCGTCTCATGATGTGCAATATGGGCCTTTTGGCCCAATAAATCCAATGTGGGACCTACACGGCCAAAAATCTTCGTAAAAGTTAAATCCTCAAATGAAACGACTTGATCTTTGGTATTTTGGTCTTTTCTTCAAATCGTATCGATTTTGTCGGGTTTCGTGATCTTCAGCACACTTTTGATCTTTTGACTTTGTCTTCGTCTCTTTTTGGACTTTTCTTCAACATTTGACCGTGAAATCCCGTGTTTTCTCTTCTTTTGATCATTTGTACCTATTTTAACACAAAAAGACAAAACCACGCGTAATTTCAACTTTCATGATATTAAACACATGATTAGGTCTTGTTTTTCCTTGATTTTAGTGGCAAAAGGATAAGTGTTTACACACTTATTAAATCCCCTACACTTGACCATTTTAATGACCCCAATGCAATGCATTATTTCAAAGCATATAGTTACATTTTTCTCATAATTAACCCATCTTGGCCTTTATTAAGTTATACTATTACTACTACGATAAAGATAAAAACTCAAAAGGAAACAAAAGTTATAACAATTTATTAACTTGGAAATTATTTGATGGAAGAAACTTGTAAAGAGATCTAAGACTTAGATTAGGGCTTTGGTGTCATGAATATTAATCACCCTCAAGTTTAACGTTCCCATACCAAGCTTAAAAACGAGATCATTATTTACCATAAGTCCTTAGGTTAAAATCACTTATATAAGACAATTGTGTAAACTCTTTCTCCAAGTCCTAGGTTGTATCTCTAGATTTTATTGATTGTCATTCACCCGTAGGCTCATTTGACTTATTTGATAATTATTATTCCAAAAATGAAGGCCAAACGGTGCAAACCCGATACTCAAAACCTAACTTCGTCCTCAAAAATGTTGTCACTAAAGTAAGCCCACATCAAGGATGATTTAACATGATTTAGGGAATTAATTCCTGGACCCAAAATTTGGCCAATAGTACTACTTATTAATTATTCCTCCAAAGTCATGTAGACTTTATGTGGAGTTTAGCAAGTTCACATCATATACCCTTAGGCTCTTTAAGATGTAAAAATGCTCCCCGTCTATTGTCCACACCCTAAGGCTCCTTGAACGATAAACGAGGGAATTGATTTTTGAATCAATTTTTATTCAACACTTACCATGCCATACACCCTAAGGCTCTAATGACAAGGTTCGTGCTACATGCCCCACACCCTAAGGCTCCTTGAGGTCATGTTTTAATCTTATTCTTTCTTTATTTATGATATATATAGTAGGCCAAATTTAGCGGTCCCATGGTCTAAATACCTCCTACTTAGTGGCTATGAGCCACCTTAGTCGGAAGTCCACAACGCTGGCACCCTCAATGTGTTCATGCTTTAATTACAAGGAGAATAAAGATTTGGCTAAGAGTTAAGATATCGAATCGACACCGCAAAAATCCTCATTTATTAAGCAATAAAATATACAAGCGGGAAGAAAGAGCCACAAAAACTCATATAAGCAAAAATTAACCCTTAAACTTATTATCAACTCTATCAGCTCTCGTTCTCCACAATTTAAAATCTCAAGGAATGAGACTCGTGGATGCTTAGCCTAATAAAGCAATTAAGGTCCATATGGTTAAGGATACTAGCTAGAGTAAACTTGGATAAGTAAACTCGGGTTGAGTCAAAATATTCACGACGGGCCTAATATATCAAAGACATCTAAACTTGTTAAAACCATTTTATTTATTTATTTATTTTTTACTTTATTTTTGAAATGGAAATACGATGCGATGACAAAAGGAAAGAAAATAAAACAAAATACTACTAGGCCAAAATATATCAAAAGTTTGAAAAACGTTGAATTTTTTTTAAATTTTTCGGTTAAATGGGGTCAAATTCATGGAAAAGCCCACTAAAATTTCGATAGCAATCCCCCCTACACTTAATATAAACATTGTCCTCAATGTTTAAGTATATGGGAGAATAAACTCCCCTACACTTAGGACATTGAGTACGTCGTTTAAAATCGAGCTAAGGAAGGGACAACTAAAGTGATTACATTTATTCGTTTTATTTATATAAAAGATTGAATCACAATAGCAAAAACTTATCGAAGGAACCGGGTACACGGGAAACACGGGAACACGGGTCGCGTCAAAAATACCAAAAGTGGATCATCAAAGCACATGTCCCTGCACACAACATCACAACACAAACAACCTACTTGGCTCCCCCTACACTTATTGTATAGATAAAAATAATAGATCATCGGGTTGTAATAAATGTGTAAACACTTATCCTTTTGCCACTAAAATCAAGGTAAAACAAGACCTAATCATGTGTTTAATTACGTAAAAGTCGGAATTACACGTGGTTTTGTGTTTTTGTGTTAAAACAGGTACAAATGATCAAAAGGAAAGAAAACACGGGATTTCACGGTCAAATGTTGAAGAAAAGTACAAAAATAGACGAAGACAAAGTCAAAAGACCAAAAGTGTGCCCAAGTTCACGAAAACCGGCCAATTCAACACGGTTTTGAAGAAATAATCAAGGAAGCCAAGATCGAGCTCGTTTTAGTGGATTTAATCATTTTGAAGATATTCAAGCATTGTGGGTCCCACATTTGGGTTAATGGGCTCAAAGGCCCATTTAAGGATTTAAAATTATCAACTTCTTGGTAAATAAGCCCAATATGGCCATAATTCCAAAGATAAAAACGGATTAAAAAGTTTTTGGGCCACAAGCCCGTTATAATGGGACGGAAAGAAGGAAATGGGTTCACAAGCCCAAATGGCTTAAACAAGAATGAAACGGAAGATTTAAGATTGCTAGTCAAACTTCCCAGTCAACACATTCATACCCTCACACCCTACGTTTTCACCTCACACGTGTAACTTTATTACCTCACCCCAATACACAAAATAAATAAACGCTTTTATTTTTACCCATCCCCACTTCATTATTTCGTTACAAAATAAAGCTTTCCACCACCACTCTCTTTCTTCCCCAAAAAACGCAGCTCCAGTTTACCCCCTAAACCCTAATTTTTACCATCACAATTACTCAATTAAAATTGGGGGTTTTACCCTCAATGGTTAATTCATACCATGAGGGATTAAATCCCCATGAAAAACGGATGATCCACTCACTTGTGGTCCTCCCCTCTCATCCTGACGTGGCCAATCTTTGTGATTTGATTGGCTATGCCACGTTCCACAAACCCTCCCACCAATAAAATCGATCCACCTCATCCACCAACAAGCACAACTAGCACAAAAGTGCCATGCTGGAAATCCAAGTGAAGCAAGGACGTTTTTCCACCGCAAGATTGAAGAAAAAGAAGAGAGAGAAGAAGAATGATGGATTCTACGGCCTGGATTCGATGCTTACTTTGGAAGCTAACAAGAGGGTTTCCAAGGGGTTTGCCTATAAAAACCCCTTCACATCTGTAATTTGAGTGTGCTTTTCTTTTAGTTTAATTTTTTATTTCTGAAAAAATAGAATTGGGGTTTTATGTAATTTCTTTTTATGAATCATTGTAATCTGAATTTAATTAATGAAAATTTAAAAGTTTCTGTTTAAATTAGTGTCTCGTTTAATTTTATTGCATAATTATCTTGAACTTATTTTTGACTAAATAATTATTAAATTAAAAAGATAGCAATAATTTCCCCTACTGGGAAATTATAAATAAAAATATATATATATATGGTTCGTACAGTTGATATTCGAGAAGGATGATGATGATGGAACTTGGGTAAAAACGGTGGTGTTTGTTGGTCTCGGTTTCGATTAATAGGGGGTACAGCGCCCACCCTACTGCTCAACGGTTCATCAAAAGGTTTGTGTTCTTCTTTTTATTTTTATGTTAATGTTTATTAGTTTATATTTTATCTGCTTGAGTTTGTTCTGGTATTAGAACTGCTAGATTCGAATTAGTCTGATAGTACTTTATTTGGTTTATTTTGATAATATCTGCTTAATAATAGTTACATGTTTGGATTTTATTTGGTTTATATTTTATTTTATTACATGTTTGAATTACTCTGAGAGTACTTTATTAGTTTATATTTTATTTGGTTTATTTTGATAATTTTTTCTTAATCTACTTAATCTGCTTACTGTTTTTTATTCGGCTTGATTCAGTTTATGTACTGCTTTAGAGTCTGCTTGTTTTAAATAATAGTTATTGTTGGGTAGTTTTATGTGAATCTGATTGCGTTGCGTTTGAGTCGTTAGCTTATTTGGGTTTTGATTTTGGTTGATTATTGTTAGGATATAGCTTATTTTAGTTGTTGTTTTTAGCTTCTTTGCTCTTTTGTTAAACTGCTTATTTGGTTTTGAGTCTGTGTATTACTTTTAATCTGTCTTAGCTTGTTTTGGTTGTTTACATTTGCTGATATTGCTGATAAATAGTTATAATCTCATACACAATTTTTCTGAGGTTTCTTCATTCCAAAAAGTAAAAAAAATATTAATAGCATAATCTGTCTCTGCCCAGATTCGAACCCTGGACCTCCTGTCCAGGAGCCAAACGACACAGCCAACTGAGCTTGACCTTTTCTTGTGTTTTATTCCTAGTCGTTTAATTAAAATAGGTTATTAAATCTTGCCAGTTTTTATTTAATAGTTTAATTAATACAAGTTTAGTTTAAATTAGATTTTAATTAATTATTTTATTTAAATTTCGTTTTAATTCAGTTTTTATAAAAAAAATAAAAAAGATAAAAAAAATATTTTATTTACTTTTATAATTTAGTTTTCAATAGATTTTTAATTAAATTTATTTCTATTAATTATTTTAAAATAGATTTTATTTAAAGTTTTTAAAAGTCTTTAGTTTAAAATAAATTAGATTTCAATTTAGATTTAAGTTTGGTTTTAAAATTAGTTTTATTTAAATTGTTTTAATAGTTTTTAATATTAAATAGATTTTAGTCTAAAAATACTAAAAATATAGTTACCAAGAACAAATTAGTTTTACGTTAAACCGGATATCAATTTGAGTCGAGTCGAGGAAAAACGAACTTCATTGAATAAAAATCTAGTATTAAAAATACTTAGCATTAAGGCTTATTGGGCCTTGAAATGGGCTAATTTTGATATAAACAAAGCCGGTGATCATAGGAAAATCCAACTAAATGAACTCAATGAACTTAGGAATGAGGCTTATGAAAATTCATTAATCTACAAGGAGAAGACTAAGCTCATTCATGATTCCAAGATTAAAAACCGAGAGTTCCATGTTGGTGATCAAGTTTTACTCTTTAACTCTCGGTTGAAAATCTTATCGGGTAAACTTAAGAGCCGTTGATCCGGTCCATTCACCGTGGCCCATGTCTTCCCTTATGGCACCATTGAGCTATCCCAACCAAATGGGCCTAACTTTAAGGTGAATGGCCAATGGGTTAAGTTGTACTATGGAGAGGACATCTCTCATGAGATGATTCCATCCCTCTCCACATTTCCCTTGAATTAATTCGGGAAATCGAGTCGAGCTAGAGACTCGTGATAAATAAATCAAGCATCGTATAACTAGGTTAGATTTTTACCTTTACCATCATTTCCACCCTTTTTCACCTTCATCCATTTCCACCAATAAGTGTAGGGGGAGCCAAGTAGATTGTTTGTGTGTTGTGATGTGTGCAGGGACATGTGCTTTGATGATCCACTTTTGGTACTTTTGACGTGACCCGTGATCCCGTGTTCCCGTGTACCCAGTTCTATCAAAACTATTGTGATTCATACATGTATATAAATAAAACGAATAAATGTAATCACTTTAGTTGTCCCTTCCTTAGCTCGATTTTAAACAACGTACTCAATGTTCTAAGTGTAGGGGAGTTTATTCTCCCACATGCCTAAACATTGAGGACAATGTTTATATTAAGTGTAGGGGGGATTTCTATCGAATTTTAGTGGGCTTTTCCATGAATTTGACCCCATTTAACCGGAAAATTTAAAAAAATTTCAACGTTTTTCAAATTTTTGATCTATTTTGGCCTAGTAGTATTTTCATTTATTTTCTTTCCTTTTATCATCGCATCGTAATAATTTCCATTTCAAAAATAAAGTAAAAAATAAATAAATAAATAAAATGGTTTTAACAAGTTTAGATGTCTTTGATATATTAGGCCCGTCGTGAATATTTTGACTCAACCCGAGTTTACTTATCCAAGTTTACTCTAGCTAGTATCCTTAACCATATGGACCTTAATTGGTTTATTAGGCTAAGTATCCACGAGTCTCATTCCTTGAGATTTTAAACTATGGAGAACGAGAGATGATAGAGTTGATAATAAGTTTAAGGGTTAATTTTTGCTTATATGGTTTTTGTGGCTCTTTCTTCCCGCTTGTATATTTAAATTGCTTAATAAATGAGGATTCTTGCGGTGTAGATTCGATATCTTAACTCTTAGCCAAATCTTTATTCTCCTTGTAATTAAAGCACGAACACATTGAGGGTGCCAGCGTTGTGGACTTCCGACTAAGGTGGCTCATAACCACTAAGTAGGAGGTATTCAGACCATGGGACCGCGGAATTTGGCCTACTATATATATCATAAATAAAGAAAGAATAAGATTAAAACATGACCTCAAGGAGCCTTAGGGTGTGGGGCATGTAGCGCGAACCTTGTCATTAGAGCCTTAGGGTGTATGGCATGGTAAGTGTTGAATAAAAATTGATCAAATAAATCGATTCCCTCGTTTATTGTTCAAGGAGCCTTAGGGTGTAGACAATAGACGGGGAGCATTTTTACATCTTAAAGAGCCTAAGGGTATATGATGTGAATTTGCTAAACTCCACATAAAGTCTACATGACTTTGGAGGAATAACTAATAAGTAGTACTATTTGGCCAAATTTTGGGTCCGGGAATTTATTCCCCAAATCGTGTTAACTCATCCTTGATGTGGGCCTACTTTAGTGACAACGTTTTTTAGGACGAGGTTAGGTTTTGAGTGTCGGGTTTGCACCATTTGGCTTTCATTTTTGGAATAATAATTATCAAATAAGTCAAATGAGCCTACGGGTGAATGACAATCGATAAAATCTAGAGATACAAAGTAGGAATTGGAGAAAGAGTATTACACAAATGTCTTATATAAGTGGTTTTAGCCTAAGAACTTATGGTAAACAATGATCTCGTTTTTAAGCTTGGTATGGGGAACGTGAAACTTGAGGATGATTAATATTCATAACGCCAAAGCCCTAATTCAAGTCTTAGATTTCTTGACGAGTTTCTTCCATCAAATAACTTCAAGTTAATAAAATGGTATTAACTTTTGTTTCCTTTTAAGTTTTTATCTTTTCGTCGTAGTAGTAGTAGTAATAGTAATAAAGGCCGAGATGGATTAATTATGAGAAAAATGAAACTTAATGCTTTAAAACTATGCATTGCATGGGGTCATTGCAATGGTCAAGTGTAGGAGATTTAATAAGTGTCTAAACACTTATCCTTTTGCCACTAAAATCAAGGTAAAACAAGACCTAATCATGTGTTTAATTACGTAAAAGTCGGAATTACGCGTGGTTTTGTGTTTTTGTGTTAAAATAGGTAGAAATGATCAAAAGGAAAGAAAACACGGGATTTCACGGTCAAATGTTGAAGAAAAGTCCAAAAAGAGACGAAGACAAAGTCAAAAGACCAAAAGTGTGCCCAAGTTCACGAAAACCGGCCAATTCAACACGGTTTTGAAGAAATAATCAAGGAAGCCAAGATCGAGCTCGTTTTAGTGGATTTAATCATTTTGAAGATATTGTGGGTCCCACATTTGGGTTAATGGGCTCAAAGGCCCATTTAAGGATTTAAAATTATCAACTTCTTGGTAAATAAGCCCAATATGGCCATAATTCCAAAGATAAAAACGGATTAAAAAGTTTTTGGGCCACAAGCTCGTTATAATGGGACGGAAAGAATGAAATGGGTTCACAAGCCCAAATGGCTTAAACAAGAATGAAACGGAAGATTTAAGATTGCTAGTCAAACTTCCCAGTCAACACATTCATACCCTCACACCCCACGTTTTCACCTCACACATGTAACTTTATTACCTCACCCCAATACACAAAATAAATAAACGTTTTTATTTTTACCCATCCCCACTTCATTATTTCGTTACAAAACAAAGCTTTCCACCACCACTCTCTTTCTTCCCCAAAAACGCAGCTCCAGTTTACCCCACAAACCCTAATTTTTACCATCCCAATTACTCAATTAAAATTGGGGGTTTTACCCTCAATGGTTAATTCATACCATGAGGGATTAAATCCCCATAAAAAACGGATGATCCACTCACTTGTGGTCCTCCCCTCTCATCCTGACGTGGCCAATCTTTGTGATTTGATTAGCTATGCCACGTTCCACAAATCCTCCCACCAATAAAATCGATCCACCTCATCCACCAACAAGCACAACTAGCACAAAAGTGCCATGCTGGCAATCCAAGTGAAGCAAGGACGTTTTTCCACCGCAAGATTGAAGAAAAAGAAGAGAGAGAAGAAGAATGATGGATTCTACGGCCTGGATTCGATGCTTACTTTGGAAGCTAACAAGAGGGTTTCCAAGGGGTTTGCCTATAAAAACCCCTTCACATCTGTAATTTGAGTGTGCTTTTCTTTTAGTTTAATTTTTTATTTTTGAAAAAATAGAATTAGGGTTTTATGTAATTTCTTTTTATGAAGCATTGTAATCTGAATTTAATTAATGAAAATTTAAAAGTTTCTGTTTAAATTAGTGTCTTGTTTAATTTTTTGCATAATTATCTTGAATTTATTTTTGATTAAATAATTATTAAATTAAAAAGATAGCAATAATTTCCCCTACTGGGAAATTATAAAAAAATAAATATATGGTTCGTACTGTTCATATTCGAGAAGGATGATGATGATGGAACTTGGGTAAAACGTGGTGTTTGTTGGTCTCGGTTTCGATTAATAGGGGGTACAGCGCCCACCCTACTGCTCAACGGTTCATCAAAAGGTTTGTGTTCTTCTTTTTATTTTTATGTTAATGTTTATTAGTTTATATTTTATCTGCTTGAGTTTGTTCTGGTATTAGATCTGCTAGATTCGAATTAGTCTGATAGTACTTTATTTGGTTTATTTTGATAATATCTGCTTAGTAATAGTTACATGTTTGGATTTTATTTGGTTTATATTTCATTTTATTACATGTTTGAATTAGTCTGAGAGTACTTTATTAGTTTATATTTTATTTGGTTTATTTTGATAATTTTTGCTTAATCTGCTTAATCTACTTAATTTTCTTACTGTTTCTGATTCGGCTTGATTAAGTTTATTTACTGCTTCAGAATCTGCTTGTTTTAAATAATAGTTATTGTTGGGTAGTTTTATGTGAATCTGCTTGCGTTGCGTTTGAGTCGTTAGCTTATTTGGGTTTTGATTTTGGTTGCTTATTGTTAGGATATAGCTTATTTTAATTGTTGTTTTTAGCTTCTTTGCTCTTTTGATAAACTGCTTATTTGGTTTTGAGTTTGCGTATTACTTTTAATCTGTCTTAGCTAATTTTGGTTGTTTACATTTGCTGATATTGCTGATAAATAGTTATAATCTCAGACACAATTTGTCTGAGGTTTCTTCATTCCAAAAAGTAAAAAAAATATTAATAGCATAATCTGTCTCTGACCAGATTCGAACCCTGGACCTCCTGTCCAGGAGTCAAACGACACATCCAACTAAGCTTGACCTTTTCTTGTGTTTTATTCCTAGTCGTTTAATTAAAATAGGTTATTAAATCTTGCCAGTTTTTATTTAATAGTTTAATTAATACAAGTTTAGTTTAAATTAGATTTTGATTAATTATTTTATTTAAATTTCGTTTTAATTCAGTTTTTATAAACAAAATAAAAAGATAAAAAAATATTTTATTTACTTTTATAATTTAGTTTTCAATAGATTTTTAATTAAGTTTATTTCAATTAATTATTTTAAAATAGATTTTATTTAAAGTTTTTAAAAGTCATTAGTTTAAAATAAATTAGATTTCAATTTAGATTTAAGTTTGGTTTTAAAATTAGTTTTATTTAAATTGTTTTAATAGTTTTTAATATTAAATAGATTTTCGTCTAAAAATACTAAAAATATAGTTACCAAGAACAAATTAGTTTTACGTTAAACCGGATATCAATTCGAGTCGAGTCGAGGAAAAACGAACTTCATTGAATAAGAATATAGTATTAAAAATACTTAGTATTAGGTTGCCTCCTGAGAAGCGCTTGTTTTTGTTAACCGAGTCACGAGCCTGACTCGACCCCGAATTAAATGGTCCATGGGGAAGCCTCTAATGTAATATCGGGATCAAAAATCTTATCCTCGGTCCCGGAGGAACATAATAAATGAGAGGCAGGAGGATAAGTCATAAAAGGTAAAAAGGTCCTCTCAACATATGTGAAATTATCATCCACGGGAGTATCAAGAAACTCATCGATCTCGGGAATGAGAAAACCATCATCATCACTAAAAGTGATAAGTGGAAGAGAATCGATGGTAGAATCAAAAGTAATTGGCGAAGAGGCAAATGTGAATTTATCAAAATCCAAGTTTTCAAAATCAATATCAATATCAAGTTTTAAAACTCCATTTGCCTTCTCATCAATACCATGATCACAATTAAGCTCATGCGAGAAATCCAATAACACGGGATCATAAAAAGCATCCTCGTGATGGAATTTCTCAATACTCGGGGTATAAAAGTCATCACTAAGGAGTAAAAAATCCGATAAATCGTTTGTATCATGGTTTCAAAAGTCGGTTTTGGTAAAATAGGAGAATCATCCTCATCTGAACCCGAGGAATAATTAAAAATGTAGTCGGAATCACAAGATAACTCATCCCTATCTACAAACTCCTTAGGTGTAGGACAAATTAAGGGTTCTTCTTCTATGCACTCATTATAAAGTTCTTCACACTCCTCAAAAATTGGTTTATCAAAACATGTCTCGCTAAGATTTGAAGAAAGCATAAAGTCATTTGAAGGAGTAGGTGAAGGAGTCATAAAAGAAATGGGGTCATCAATGGGTAATGGAGGCTCAAGTGTAATCTCGGGAATTTCCTCAATAGGTGAGGAAAAAGGAAAGCTAATAGTATCCGTGGGTGTCAACACCGGAGGGTGAGTAAAACTCATGATAATCTCCGGGCCTTGTCTCTCCTTTATTGGCGGAGAGATGGAAGGATCCACAGTGGGAACATCACTACTAGTAGTGGTGTTAGCCTCAATATCAACTCTCAAAGACGGCTCAATATCACATTGAGCTTGATAGGTTTCTAAAATGAGCATGAATTTCCTATCGGTTTCCTCTTGCCATTCTCTTAGGAATCTATCATGTTCCTCAAGTTTATTAAGAATTAAATCCATTTGAGGTTGTGAAATACTCCCTTGATTATAGTTTTGAAAATTGCCTTCATTTGGAAAGCCTTCATTATTTGAAAACCCTTGATTTTGAAATTTCCCATAAAACCGTTGTTCATATTGTGGTGGGTCACTAGTTGTAGGAAAACTAGGGGAGACAAAATAAGTATTAGTATCATAACACATACTTTCCTCATTATTATAAACCTCCTCATAAGTTTTGTCACAATTAAAATAAGCATGAGGCCCACCACAAGTCGTACACTCCTCGGACATAATCTTATAACGCTCTTCTTGCAATATTTCCCAAATCGGACGATTATCCATGGTAGTGTCGAAAGAATTCGAAATAACAATAATACGTAATATTTTTGGTGTAATACTTTAGGAAAAGTATTACTTTTTGATTTTTTAATTTTTTTGGGTGCAAATCTTAGGAAAGAATTTGCTTTTGATGATTTTTTTAATTTTTATGTATTTTTATCTTTTTGATTTTTATGTTTTAGGTTTTTTTAACAAGAAAATAACGTTCAAAATCGAACGGATCCCAAAATCTAAATCGTCTCACGACAAATCGTCAATCGTAACGAGCGAAGCGGCAGCGACGCCATTTTAATGCTAGGGTTTTTGCAAACTCTTTTTAGATCTATTTTTGTTCCACAAATCGACTCGAATTGAAATCGGACTTAACGTAAAACTTAATTTGTTTTTGGTGTCTAAAAACTTTTTGTATTTTAAACTAATTAAAAACTATTTAAAATAAAAGCTATTTAATTAACAATTAAAACTATTTTAAATAAATGTGAAAAAACTAATTTAATCTAATTTAAATAAACACTATTTTGAAACTAAAACAAAATTTAAAACTAATTTGATTGAAAACTAGATAAAAAAAACTTTTAAAAACTTTAAATGAAAACCATTTTTAAATCAAGACTTAATTAATTGAAATAAACTAATTTAAAATCTATTGAAAACTAAATTAAAATTATAAAAGTAAATAAAATATTTTTTTAACTTTTTATATTTTTATAACTGAATAAAAGAAAAATGAAATAAAACTTTTATATAAAATTAATTAAACTAAAAAAAATTGATTTAAACAATTTAACTAAAACTGGCACTAATTAAATATCCTATATTAATTTAAAAACTGGTAAAGAAACACAAAAGGGTGTCTAGCTAAGTTGGTAATTGCGAATGCTGTTGAGCGAGAGGTCCAGGGTTCGAGTCCCTGGGCCAGACGAATTTGCTAAATATGTTTTTTATTTTTTTTATTTTGGAACTTTAGGAAATTTATACAGACAATCAAATAAAGCTAAAACAGCAAACTATAAGATAAAAAATAAGCCTAAATAAGCTAAAAAACAAGTAAGCAGACAAATAGAAAAGCGAATAAGCTATAATAAAAAAAACAAATAAGCAAAAAGGCTGATAAGCAGAATTTAAATAAGCAAATCCAAACTAAAACTAAAAACCCAAATAGTACTATTTAATTAATCAAGCAGATAGATCAAAATAAAAGCTAAAACAAAAAAAAAACTTAAACAAAACTAAATAATAAGCAGATCCGAACGACTAAAAAAATCAAACAAAAGCAGATACGAAATATAATGAATCCAAACAGAAACTATAAACTAAAACAAGCAAATTTAATAGCAGATCCAAACAACTTATAAAACTAAAGCATATATTAATCAAATAAACTTCAACAAAATCAAATAACAATAAACTAAACTTAACTAAAACTTAAAAAGGAATGAAAAGGAACCTTATGATGAATCCTTTGGGTCAAAGGATGGCGCTGAGCCACCTTGTGAACCGAAGCAACGTATCAAACACCACCTTCGAATTAACCCGAGAACATCATCGACACCATCGTCCTTGAACCTTCGAACGAACAGTAACCGAACAGTAGCTTTATAATTTCCCAGTGGGGGAAATTATCTTTCCACTTTCCTTTATTATTATTATTTTTATTTTTTTATTTTTTTTATATTAATCGAATGAAAATAACAGTAATGATAACAAAAACAGATTAAAGATAAAATTAAAGGCAGGATAAAATTGAATTTAAATGAGACGAAAATTAAAATGGAACTTTTCATTAATAATAAAATTTACATTACTGGAAATTAAAAAATACAATAATCCTAAAACTAATTTGCAGAAAATTAAATAAAGAAAAAGTGCTCCATATTACATCATTGATGGGGTTTTTATAGGCAAAACCACCAAAACTTCTTGGTGCCCACGGCTTCAATCTTGGCCGTTTAATCTTTTCTCTTTCTTTAATTTCTTCATCAATGGTTGAGAATCACCTTGCATCACATGGATTGCCAAAGTGGTAGTTTTTGTGCTAGTTGTGTTTCTTGGTGGCTGAGGTGGATGATTTATATTGGTGGATGGGTATGTGGTGATGTGTTTTGCCCAATCAAAACAAAGGATTTAGCCACGTAGGTGAGAGATGAGGACCATAATTGGTGTTTGCTTCCGATTCTTGGGGGGATTTAATTGGATTCGTGTGAATCACACACTTTGGGTAAAACCCCCAATTTTTGGGTGGTAATTTTGTTTAGGGTTTGTGGATTTGGGGTAAAAAGAAGTGGTGGCTGTGGGAGAGATGGGAAGAAAAAATAGTGAAGGTGAAAACACATAGTTATTAACGAAATAAGTTTTGTGAGTGGGGAGGGTAAATTATTCGTTTAATAAGTGAGTGGGTAAGAGTAACACGTGGGGTGAACAAAAAGGTGTGAGGTGATGGGATAAACGGTTGTGTGTTGTGTTGACCTAGCAAGGGTTGACCAGTCCAAGATTGAATAACCAAAACGAGATTTAGGGTTTGGACTCCCATCCGTCTCATTATATGCATTATGGGCTTGGGCCCAAAAATCTCTTCCTTTCCGTTCATTGTGTATAAGCCAAATGGGCTTATGACCCATCAAGAACCAATTTATCCTTTTTGGTTTATTTTTAGTTCCATCCGTCTCATGATGTGCAATATGGGCCTTTTGGCCCAATAAATCCAATGTGGGACCCACACGGCCAAAAATCTTCGTGAAAATTAAATCCTCGAATGAAACGACTTGATCTTTGGTATTTTGGTCTTTTCTTCAAATCGTATCGATTTTGTCGGGTTTCGTGATCTTCGGCACACTTTTGATCTTTTGACTTTGTCTTCGTCTCTTTTTGGACTTTTCTTCAACATTTGACCGTGAAATCCCGTGTTTTCTCTTCTTTTGATCATTTGTACCTATTTTAACACAAAAACACAAAACCACGCGTAATTTCGACTTTTATGATATTAAACACATGATTAGGTCTTGTTTTTCCTTGATTTTAGTGGCAAAAGGATAAGTGTTTACACACTTATTAAGCATGCTGAATTTGATACACTGAAGTTAAATTGCAAACATAGTTTATTAATGTAATTACCTCATGGTCGGTTGATGATCCATATGATGCATTAGAATCATTACCCCCATCGTATTTACATCATAATTCATCAGTACCGGGTAAGTCAAAAGTGAAACCCATATATTTTCATCACTCTATGGACAAAAACAGAAAAAATAAAACCATGAGAATTATAACATAGATTATAAAGCAATATCAAAACCTGGTAACGAAACATTAAAACTTACGAACCTCAATCCTTACATTAAATTTATGTTTTGATTATCCGAATCTGATGATATCATATTCCCAAAGCAGTCCTCACCAAAATTATACTGAAACAATTACAGTGAGATCAACGGAATCGAAATTATTAGAAAACATTAAAATAGCATTAATATATGATTTAAGTTGAAACCTATATTAAAGCAGTTATGAGTAGAAACAAATTTCCTGGAGGCGATTTGGAATGGTTTGAATACTTTTCGTAAAGAGGCTTTGAAGAAGAAGATTGCATTGACGTGTAGAATTAAAACTAAATGAAGAGAAAAAGCGTACATAAGAAGCTAAGAAACTAAATTAATGAAACACGTTTTTGTTTTAAAAACTTTCCAAAACATCAGTCGTTATGGGCTTGTCCATTAAACATTATGGGCTCCTGGTAGAATACAGACGCAGTGCCACAAGATTCATATTTGATAGAGTTAATTTTGGTAATAAATTAAATTGTTGTTGCATTGACTTGTTGTACATTGAGTTTTATATGGTAATGTTTTTAATTCATTCATTTAATTTTGTGCTTTATAGGACTTGTAAAATCTTTTGTTTTATTATATAAAATAGATATTTACTATTTTATGTTGATTCTCATTATGTTCTGGTTTCTAAACCATTTAGCAATGTAAGCATTTAAATTTCTTATCGAACACTTTATATAAAACGCGCCGTAGGAAGCGCGGGTATTAAAATATTGTCTTAATTACAAACGTAATTTCAAATCAAAATTTAAAATAATAAAAGCAAATTTTACCTATTAGATCATTTTTAAGTTATATAAAGAAGTGTAATGTTTCTTTTGTAACAAGTTTAAAAAAATTATATTTATTTTTAAATTGAAATATATTTTAGTCTATTTATTTTTTTATCACATAATTTTATCGAATTTTTTAAAATTTTATGCTTTTTAATTTGGTATATATTTTGATATATTTTACTAATGTTTTGTTTTTCACGTTAAATGAATTTATTTCTATTATTATTGAAAGGGTAAAAGCTATAAAATACCATCTTACTTATTGATTTGTGCCGACTTTAAACACTTACTATTTAATCTCGTGACTTTACCATTCTACTTGTTTGTTTTGTAATAATATTACCATTATGACCGGTTACATTTACACATCAACAAATCTAATTATTAAAAAAATATTTTCGAAAAAAAAGTTTTATTTTCGAAAGAAAAGTTTTATTTTGAAAAAAAAAGTTTTATTTTCGCAAAAAAAGTTTTATTTTCGAAAAAAAATGTTTTATTTTCGAAAAAAAATGTTTTATTTTCGAAAAAAAAAGTTTTATTTTCGAAAAAAAGTTTAGAAAGATATAAGATCTTTTTTTTCGAAAAAAAGTCATATTTCCTTTTTCGAAACAAATTTTTTTTAACAAAAAGTTAAATTTTTTTTTTCGAAACAAACTTTGTTTAGAAAATTAAACTTTTTTTTTAGAAAAAATGGTTTTTATTTTTTTCGAGAAAGATAAAACTTTTTTTTTCGAAAATAAAACTTTTTTAAAAAAACATTTTTTTATTTTTTTTTGAAACAAATTATTTTTTTTTAAAAGTTTATTTTTTTTTTCAAAACAAACATTTTTTCAAAAAGTTAAATTTTAGAAACAAAAGGTTTTGTTTTTTCGAAAAAAAATTAAATTCTTTTAAAAAAAAATTCGAAACAAGTTACTTCAAAAATAAATTTTTTTTTTCGAAAATAAAACTTTTTTTTCGAGAATAAACTTTTTTTTTTCAAAAATGAAACTTTTTTTTCGAAAATAATTTGAAAGTACAATGGTAAAGTCACGAGATTAATTAAGTAAGTGTTTAAAGTCGAAACATTTTAATAAGTACGAAGGTATTGTATAGCTTTTACCAAAAATACTAAAATCGGACGTGGCCATATTAAACGTAATAAAATAATGACGTGGAAATTACCGTGCCACGCTGTCGGTAACAAGTTACCAAATTGGTAACTTCGAAACGATTTTGAAAGTAGAATGGTAAAGTCACGAGATTAAATAGTAAGTGTTTAAAGTCGGCACAAATCAATAAGTAAGATGGTATTTTATAGTTTTTACCCTTATTGAAATATTTTACTTTAATATTAATTTAATTATTAAAAAATTAGTCAGATCCGTTGTCACAATACGCAAATTATAACGGTAAAAGAGATTCGTCTCATAATTATTGTCCAGTGTTATCTTTTTTTGTTTTAGTCATGTAATTTTGACTTTAAGTATCTTATTTGTGTTGTATGATACTTGATGCAAACTATATGAATGAATTCGGTTATAAATGTATTTTCATTAGCGTAATTATCATCAAGTATCAAATAACACAAACAAAATATCTAAAATCAAATTTACATGAATAAGACCGAAAAAATCGAACACCGAACAATACTAGAAGGATTTAATAAATAAAAAGAAAATAAAGTAAAAAGAAAATTATATCGGTAAAAGACAGATAGGATAAGAATAGCCTTTTGAAATGAAAAGCTCCTAAAAGCTTAAAAAAAGCTTGTTGTCCCAAAACACAGAGTCCATGAATCTCTCTCTCTCGCATTTAACAAGCCCTTTTTTCACCGGTAAGATCATCATTCATATTTAAACTGGGTTTTTTTATCTTATTTTTGGGGCTTATGGGTCAAGGGGAGGTGTTTATTTAAGCTTATACGGTTGGGCTTATGAGCTTATATTAGGGGGTTTTATAAGCTCAAATTTTGTAGCTTATTTGGGCTTATGTGAGCTTATGAGCGGACATAGAAAGTTTTATTTACCCATTTTTTTTGCTTTATTTTGGTGTTTGTTTAAGCTTATTTTTGGGCTTGTTAGTCAGGGGGAGGTTTTTATTTGAGCTTATCAGGTTGGGCTTATGAGCTTATATTAGAAGGGGGGGGGGGGGGGGGGGGGGGGGGGGGTTTATAAGCTCAAGTTTTGTTGCTTATTTGGGCTTATGGGTTTATATTAGGGGGTTTTATAGCTCAAGTTTTGTAGCTTATTTGGGCTTATGAGAGAGTTGTTATAACAGTTACAATTTTGAATGTTTTATGCACTTGTTGGTCATTTTGCCTAATAAGCTAACCCAAACACTAAACATGAGCTTATTAGGTTGTTATTCATAAGCCATAAGCCACTTATGAAATATAAACCTCAACACGGGGGGGGGGGGGGGGGGGGGCTTTTTTTGGCTTAAGTTTTGGCTACACTTATGAATTTGGCTGTTGCCTGTTGCTTATGTTATGTAAGCACCTTATGGCTATGTATAATAACTTAATATGCTCACAAGCTCATGCTGAGCGTTTGGATTAGCTTATGTATAATAAGTTGATAAGAAAAAGTGTTTGGTTTAGCTTATGTTGGTAAATAACTAAACAGGACATGGCCAATAAGCTCATTAGCTATGGTGTTTGGAATTGCGGATAAAAGTTGGAAGTTGTAACGAAGCATTATATATATGCCCAACCCAGTTAAAAAATCCACTATTTTGGCGCTTATCAAAAACTACTTTAAAGTGGGTTTTTTTTAGCTTTTTAACAAGCTGTTTGGCTTATTTGAGCTTATTAGCGTACATAGAAAGCTTTATTAACCCTTTTTTGCAATCTATTTGTGGGGCTTATTTGGCTATCTTTCCAGCTTATTTTTGGTTTTATGGGTCAAGGAGAGGTTTATTTAATCTTTTAAGGTTGGGCTTATAAGCTTATATTAGGGTGTTTTATAAGCTCAAGTTTTGTATCTTATTCGGGCTTATGTGAGCTTATGAGCGGACATAGAAAGTTTTATTTACCCATTTTTTGCTTTATTTTGATGTTTGTTTAAACTTATTTTTTGGGCTTATGGGTCAAGGGGAGGTCTTTATTTAAGCTTTTAAGTTTGGGTTATGAGCTTATATTAGGGGGCGTTTTATAAGCTCAAGTTTTGTTGCTTATTCGGGCTAATGGGTTTATATTAAGAGGTTTTATAGCTCAAGTTTTGTAGCTTATTCGGGCTTATGAGAGGTTTTTAACAGTTACAATTTTGAATGTTTTATGCACTTGTTCATTTTGCCTAATAAGCTAACCCAAACACTAATCATGAGCTTATTAGGTTGTTATTCATAAGCCGTAAGCCACTTATGAAATATGACCCTCTAACACAATATATGGGTTAAGCTTATTTTTGAGGTTATGAGTTTATTTGGTTTCGCCTTATGTTTTGTAAGCCCATTTTTTTCAGCTTAAGTTTTGGCTATACTTCTGAATTTGGCTGTTGCTTATGTTATGTAAGCACCTTATGGCTTATGTATAATAACTTAATATGCTCACAAGCTCATGCCGAGCGTTTGCATTAGCTTATGTATAATAAGTTGATAAGCAAAAGTGTTCGGTTTAGCTTATGTTGGTAAATGACTAAAAAGGACATGGCCAATAAACTCATTAGCTATGGTGTTTGGAATTGAGGATAAAAATTGGAAGTTGTAAGTTGTAACGAAGCATGTTATATATGCCTAACCCAGTTATAAGAGCTCATAAGCTCACAACCCACCTATATAAGCTTAGCCATACTTATTTGTGCTTTATCTGAGTCATATAAGCTAAGAAGCCCATAAGCCGCCATATAACTTACACCAACACCCTTTAGACTAGCACTCGCTATTTTCTATATTTAAATCATAATAAGCTCACAAGTAGTTATTAGCCTAGTGGTAACGGATTAAGAGACCCATTTAGATGTCCCAAGTTCATATCCCGCCATGTCCTTAGGGCCATTCTGGCTTATGAGTAGGGGTGGAAACGAGCCGAGCTGCTCGTGAAACGCTCGGGATCGGATCGGTAAAAAGCTCGAACGAGTCGAGCTTAAACGAGCTCGAGCCCGAGCTCGAGCTTAAGTTGCAGCTCGTTTATTAAACGAGCTCGAGCCCGAGCTTTACGTACAAAGCTCGTTTGGGCTCGCGAGCCTAAACGAGTCCAATGTTTTATATACGAGCTTATTAACGAGCTTCTTAACAAGCTTATTAACGAGCCTAATTTAGATATATTACGAGCCGAGCTCGAGCCAAATTTTATGTTTGCATTCCAAAATCGTATAAACGAGCCGAGCTCGAGCTTGTCTACCATACCACGAGCCGAGCCCGAGCCTAAATAATAAGGCTCGAAACGAGCCGAGCTCGAGTTTTGGCCTTAACGAGCCAGGCTTGTTTATTAACTGCCTGGCGCGAGCTTGGCTCGAACTCGAATAAAACTTTATAATCTGGCTCGAGATCGAATTCGAATATTTTTTTGTTGTTCGAGCTCGAGCTCGAAGCTCGTTTACGATTTTTAACTTTTGTTTAGACTAACTTCTATTATAAATATAGTTGGATAGACTCGTTTATTAACTCAAGCTCGAGCTCGAAAGCTCGTTTATGATTATTAAAATGATATTAATACTTAATGAGTAAGCTAAGGTGTATATAACATATATATTTATAGATTTATCATTAAGCTCGAATAGCTCGTTCGGCTCGTCAAGCTCGAATAGCTTGTTCGGCTCGTTAAGCTTGCTCGGCTCGAGACAATTAAACGAGTTTTCGAACGAGCCGAGCTTAATATTATTTTTCAAAGCTCGGCTCGCCAAATTAAACGAACACAAATATTTGTTCGAGATCGACTCGAGCTCGAGAGTATTAAGTTCGAACTCGAGTTAAACGAGCTCGAGTAGCTCGTTAAAAGCTCGACTCGTTTGAGGCAAAATGAAATGTGTTTATAATGGAAGAGCAAGGGAATATAGTTTCAGAGGATTATAAGCTGCTTCACTGGTAAGATGATATTTAGAGGGTGTTATTTGGTTTATGTGGTTTGTGAGTATGTTTAAGTTTATGTTTCATAAGGCCATTTTTTCCCGCTTATTTCAAAACTCATGGGCTTATTGTGACATAATAAGCTCATAGTTTTCAAAATAAGCCAAGAGAATATGAGTTTATAAAATATATGCTGGAACCACACAAATCATAAGCCAAAAGTAAACTTAAGCTAGTTCTCACTTCCGAGCTCTATCTCCTTATTTTGTTTCCCATCGTAGAACTCCTATCGAAAGGGGAATCACCACCCCTTAAGAGGAGGGTGTTTGTTTGTAGTCTTTTTAGATTATTGGCTTACTAGGCAAAATAAGCTTTTTGGATAAGATAAGTTTATGAGTTTATACTTTATATAGAGGGTTTTTAGGCTGTGTTTGATAACAAGCTTTTTGGGGTGTTTAGCTTTTAGTTTAGCTTTTCGTCATTTTACATTTAATAATATAAATGTAAAATATGGCGGACCAGGACTAAAGATACCAAATGCATTATATTGAAACTAAACAAGACTTCCAACACAAAGTTTTTAGACACGGTTCCTTTTAGGGGAAAAAAAACAATACTTTTTACTAGCATTTTACACTATCCAAAAAAATCCATGTGATGTGGTTCACGGGAACCACCCTAAGTCCGCCCCAAACACTTCTACGAACGTAACATAAAACAAACAATTACTCCTAACTAGCTAACTAAGTGATTGTTACTCTTGCTTACTACAGCTAGTTGCCAATATAGCCTTAATAAGTCAGTTTTTGTGGCTTATCATTATATTCTACCTTGATTGTCCTTTCTGATCATAACAATCATAAGCTAATAAACTTAAACTCATGATCTTAGTTTAATAAGCTAATCCAAACACTCGACATGAGCTTTTAGCTTACTATAATAAGCTAATTCAAACACTTGCGATGAGCTTATGAGTGTTTGGATTAGCTTATTATACTCACGTCATTAGCAGCTTATAAAACATAAGCTTAAGCCCACAAGATAAGCTTAGACAGATAGCCCTTAGAGGTTTAACACAAGTATAAGTTTAAACAAAAGGGTATTGGTCATTTTTAGTATTTAAGATGTTTTATTTAGCATTAAAATAAAACACTATTTGAGTATCTGTCTTACTCTAATCAGTGTGACCATTTCAGGCAATCGACTTTTCCATGAAAATGGTTGATGGAAGTTCAGCTAAACTTCCTGGACTGTCTGAAGGCAGAGGTTCCAAAAGGCTCATCACAGATACGAGAGCCAATGTTCTCGTCACATCATCTGCAAATGCAGTCATGTCCAATGAAGATCTTCTAATTAAAATATTACTACTATTACCTGCGTTCTCACTTTTACTCCAAACAATGGTTATCTGTCATTGCATGCCCTACCTTTACTCTACGGCATAGCCAAACGTCTAACATCGATCCTCCTTCTGGTCTCTTTGTATGGGGACCTAAACGAAAACTCAAACTCAAAAGCAAAAGCAAAAGCAAAGGCAAAGGCAAAGGCAAAAGCAAAAGCAAAAACAAAAGCAAAAGCAAAAGAAACAAGTTTGAATGTAGTTTCATTTCGTTTGATATCAGAGTTCCTTCCAAAATCTTTGCGTTTGGCTCCAAGGCACCTGATAAGATTTTGCAGTCGTGCAATGGTTTGCTTCTTTGTTATATCGAGCCTAATAAGTTTTTCGTTTACAATCCTTGCGTTAATCTTTTTAAGATGCTTCCTCAACCCCATATGTCTAATTTGAAATCATCTAGTTTCATTGGTGGTATTAGATTGGTTTTTAATCCTAAAGAATCACCTTACTACAAAGTCGTACATGCTCAATATGTAGCTGACGATGATGGTGCTGATTATTGCATTCAAATAGAGACTTACTCTTCGGAAACATGCAATTGGAGTGTTTGTGCTAATCGAATTCCTGCCTACCAAAATTTTGTAGGTTTTGAAAATGGAATACATTGGAAGGGTGCCATTCATTGGCTCGGTTATGATGTGTATGATGTGCATGGGCCATCTTCGAATTTCAAGATGGATATTCTTGTAGACCATCCGGTTTTAGAAACCATAGAACTCCCTGTGATGTTGGATGGAAGTTTGTGTTGGAATGGCAAGTTCTTTGAATCCCGTGGTTGTTTACTTCTTGCTTGCACAGGTTATTCTGAATCCTGTCAGTTGCATATTTTTGAAATGACAAATGAGTATTCTGGATGGTCGGTGAAGTACCTTGTTAATCTTGATGACCTTTCCGAATCTTGGGGGATTAATCTTACTGACTTTATGATGCGATCTCTCGAATCATGGGTGTTTAAGTCGGGTGTCTGGTGCATCGTTTTGGGGGAAAGAGAAGAGGATTCTTTTATGGTTATCCAGTCGCATGGAAAGGTGTTACAATACAAGATCATGCTGAACACTGTCCACACGCTTTTTGATTTCGGATCAACTAGCTCTCGTGAAAGCTTTCCGTTCATTGCATCTTTTGCTGGTGTGTGATCTATACAGGTATGGTCTTAATCTATTATGTTTTAATGTCACTTCAAAAGATTATATGCTCAAGTTCTTTTTGTTGTTTCGTTCTAATTGCTTAGCTATACTATTGATGCTTCAATTCCTCTGCCACGATTGACGACATATCTCTCATATTGATTCTTTTTAGACTAATAAATTCTTCATCGTCCTTGTCTGTTCGAATAATTATATCCCATTTCTCTCAACTGGTAATGTATCCCTTTCTAACTGTAGAACGCTAATAGGGCGTTTGGTTTTTCGGAAAGTTTATGAATTAAATTGCAGATATGCAGTTTTATAATGTGTTTGGTTGTTTGATTATTAAAATCATTGCCTTTACTCAAGGAGGTCTTAAACATATGTAACGTGTTTGTGGATCAGAATTTGTAATAGTGTAAAACCGGACAAAAATACCCTACACATTTAGAGAAAGCGTCTTATCATTTCTTCGGTGCACGTGTACGAGTGGTATATATCATTGTACAAACATGTATTGTTTGCTGTATTGTTCAACGAATTATGGTATGTTCAGATTTACAAGTTTCTGATGCAAGTTTTAATACGTTGGTATTGCAACACCTAATGCTATTAACAGCAAGTTCATCTGATAACACCTTAATATTTAAAAAACACACCAGAACTTGTTAGTAGACTTGAGAATCATACGAGGCTTGTAAATTTGTTATATGTGTATACTAGTTATGAACTCACTATGTACTAAGCTAAACCGATTAGCCTGCATTTCAGGTTTTAAACATGAAGGTCCATTCAGTAGAGAAAAAAACGTTTTTAGAAGCTGTAACTAAGACTCATAACAGTGATTGTATCTCAGCTATGGCTCTTTTATCTTAAACAGGTTAAGTTTTGGTTAAGTTTTCGTCTGGTTTGTTAATATTTGACTTATGATAGCGATATTTGAGTTCTTGTTGACAAAAGTATTCTTCACCCTTTATGATCAGAGGCTTATTCACAACACACAGAAAGCATATATTGCAGATACAGTTTCTCGTGTTTGATGTTTGAGTTCAATCACCATAACACTATAACACAAACGAAGCCAAACCATAGCACAAAGCGTGCATCATTTGCTTTATCAACTCTTATTCTTATGCATCACAAACTATTGGCTGATAACATCAGCTAACGACTTGTTGATGATCTGGACAAGCTCTTTCATGCATTCACACATGACTAAAGCCAACGAAACGGACAGTTTAGGTAACGGGTCAAAACAAGTTATCGGGTTGCATCTATAGGATCTCCGTTGATGCAAAATTTATTTTTACACCCACATAACAAACTATAAATTTTAGTTATGCGGGTGAAATAATCTGTAAATATTGTAGAAATAATCTAGATTCTAGATAATAATCCAACATAAGATAGAATGTTAGAGATAGCGATGTACCAACCACTGGAAGTCAAGTAAACAATGTTAATGTTACTACTGATAGCAAATTATGACAGTGAACCAAATGCCAATGAACTCAAATAAGCCTGAGACAACCGGAACTTTGTCGATAGCCTAGTCACATGAAAGATTGTAACTCGGAATGAAGCCCACAAAACGACAACTGATGCAAATCCGAATCCAAAAGAGCAACACGATCTTCAGGTTTATCCCACTGTGAAATGGAACATATATACAAGATTTTATTTCCAGGTAAAGGTGCCGTTTCAACCCATTTACTTATATAAACGGGTTGATATGGGTTGAGTTTATCTATAAATGGGTCAAACAGTTTAAAGGGGTTGAACGTGGCCAACAATGTTAATTGTTCGTATATCGCTCGGCATTGCCTTGAAAATACATATTGTAAAGATCGTAGATGTTGAGAGTGTTTGAATCCATAGTAATTTTGTTGAAAGAAAATTATGTATTGATGAATTAGAGAGTACAATGGAAGTGTATGAAAATTATTACTCCGTATGTGATAAAAAAGTGTTTATAAAGGTTTTAAGAGGTTAAATTTTTAAAAAAGTTGTTATTTATTAGAAAAAAACAGTTAGTTATTAAACCCAATGGAAAAAGAGACTTTTAATTTAGCATAAATTCAATCAACCAATCACTAGCGGACGCTAAATTGTGAGGGGCAATTTTTTTTTTTTTGACAATAGCAAAGCGAAAAAACTAAAATCCGAATAAAAAATCGAGTATTTTAACTTAAAGATGGAGGATTTTTAAGTTTTAGAGTGTTAAATATTGGAATTTAATGTATGAGTGGGGAGCATTTTAAGATTCGAGTGGGGGTCATTTTAAAAAAACACTCAAAATTAACAAAAATTTACACTATAATCTCAGTTTTTTCGTCTAGCTATGGGGGGCCTAGCCACCCCGTACCTAATGAATAGGTCCGTCCCTGCAACCAATCACAACCACCCATTTTTATCATCTAACTAAAAAACTCATTTTTTAAAAATTAAATATCTCACAAACCGTTCATCGTTACGTAAAACAAAACATATCATCGCGACGAGAATTAAATCATCTATGTATCGAGGGCTACATTTATATACTTTCGACGAATTTTTTTCGACTTTTTTTCTTAAGTCACGTCTGAGAGAAATCATATATGATTCGTCACGAAACATATATGATTTTCAAAAAATCATATATGATTCATATCACGAATCATATATGATTTTCTGAAAATCATATATATTTCGTGACGAATCATATATGATTTCTCTCAGACGTGACTTAAGGAAAAAAGTCGAAAAAAGTTCGTCGAAAGTATATATACATGTGCCCCTCGATAGAAAGATGATTTAATTCTCGTTGCAATGGTTTATTTTTTTCGTTTGACGATTTACCGTTTGTGATATATTTAATTTTAAAAAAAATGATGGGAAATAGGTTTTTTTTTTAAATTGGTGATTATTATTGGTTGAATCCCTTATATTTTAAGGATAAATCACAATCATGTTTCTATTTATTTTGAACCATTAAATACTTTTAGTGAGACTCGAACTTAAAATATCTTCAAAAATATTTTATTGAAAGTCACCCTTGGTGACCAACAAATGAGCTAACTCAGTTAGTTATGAGTTTCATAAAAGATTTAACCACCGTCAAATAACCTAGTAAAATCCTTGATTCTCATAACAATTTACAGTAATAATTTATACACAAAAAAAAATAATAAAAAATTATACACAAATTTATTTTTTTGAATTAGATTACATTGTTAGCCCACCAAACAAAATGACTAAATTTACTAATTACAAATTCTAATCAAATTACAATTTTTTTTTTCGCAAGTCCATGTGTTTTATACGGCCCAAACCCCTAAGGTTAGCCCATATGAAGAACTAATCGAGTCTGATCTAATTGACCCTAAAAACGAAACCTTTTACATTTCTCAGTGAAAAAAAATGAAAATAAGTGAAGACATGCTTAATTTATAAGCAGAAGCAGAAAATCAGCTTAAAAATAAGCACCTCATTTTCTTCTTCAAATAATTAAGGTATTAGATACTTATTATTATGGTCATTCTAATTATCTCAAATTAACCACTTTTATGAATTAAGCTACCCAAAATATGAGCTTGGTTGTATTTTCTTTAAGCTTTTATGCGGGTAGCTTATTTAATATCGGCTTATATTTCATATTCCCCAATTTTCTAGCTTATTTTCACACTCAAGGGCTTATATAAGCTTAAGCGGATATATGCCTACCTAAGCTTATATCAGCACATCAGTCAAAAAAATAAGCCGGAAAATGAGGCTTATGAAATATAATCCGAAATTAAATAACCTCATAAATTAATACTTTGGAATTTAGGCTTATTTTAAGCCCACATATAAGCTTCAGTAGTATAGTTTGGGTGTTTGGAATTGCATTTATAAATCTTTCCTGAAATTCTTGGTTAAGGGGTGTTTGGGTTTGCACTTATTTCAGAAATTCCGGGCTTGTTTCGGTTTCGGTTTCACACGGGTCGGTTTTGGCCCGATGCTCAGCCCTAGTTTTTAGTGTATACTGCTAGTTGACTTTGAGCTTGGTCATGTATGATGCTATAAGTAGTCTAGTTTCTTTTCTTAGTGGCGAATCCACTATCTTCCGTATTAAAGTTGCGGTTATCATTTATAATTCTTTTAAGAACACGTATGGACAAGTAGTTTGGATTATTAAAATTTCTCTTGTGTAAAAACATAAGCAGACAAGCAGAAACAAATAAGCAATCCCAAACACTCTTGATAAGTACTACTTAAACTGGATGATTTTGGATTTTATGTAATCCCAAACATTATATTGAAGGTTTGAGGTTACTATAGTTGTCTGATTAGTAATGATAAAAGTCAATACTGGAAAAAATATATTGGTGGAATACGCATTTGGAATCTGCTATAAACGGTTGGTAGATAATGCAAATACACTCTGCTTGGTGCTTTAAGCGTTTAGCATATATGAACGAAATGTCGTTTGCTTGTTATCACAACAGTAGAGAAGCTTTATAACTTTACTTTAAACTTTGTATCCTTTTTAGTTCTAATAGCGGCTTTTTATCTTAAAGAATAGTGAGAAGTAGCAAGCGACGCTAAAAGGGAATTCAAAGGTACAGACAATAGTGAAGATAGTGGTGATGACAAGAGATGCTGATTTAGATATCGGTGAAGGCAGAGAATCCAAAAGGCTCATCACAGATACCTCGTCTGCAAATGCAGTCGGGTGCAATGATGATCTTTTAATCGAAATATTGATACTTTTACCTGCGATCTCACTTTTTCTCTGTAAATCCGTATCCAAACAGTGGAGATCTCTAATAAAATGTCCAGATTTCACCCTACGACTTAGCCAGAAGCCTAACATCGATCCTTCTTTCGGTCTCTTTGTATGGGGGTCTAAAAGCAATCACAAACGCAAAAACAAAAGAAATATGTTCGAATATGATTTCATTTCGTTTGATCCCAGGATTCCTTCCAAAATATCATCTGTCTTTACTTTTAACTCCAATACCCCTGCTAAGATTTTGCAGTCATGCAATGGTTTGCTTCTGTGTTATATCGACCGTTCTACGTCTCGTGACATATACGATCCCCGTTCTAAGTCTCGTTACCGTTACGTATACAATCCGTTCACTAATATGTTTAAGATGCTTCCACATCCCAAAATTTATGTGCAACCACATATTATTGTTGGTGGTATCAGAATGGTTTTTGATCCTACAAAATCACCCCACTACAAAGTTGTACATGCTGGACTTAAAACTGTGGATAATTTTGATGATTTTAATAATTATGATTTTTATGATGGTTGTGGTTATGATGAAGATGATGATCGTGATGGTGGTTCTTACGTTCAAGTAGAGACTTACTCATCAGAAACAGGCAAGTGGAGGGTTTGTGGTAAACGATTTGGCTTTAAAAGGTTTCATGGTTTTGAATCAGGGATATATTCGAATGGTGCCCTTCATTGGCTAAATTATACGAATGGGCGTTATTGGCATGCAAAGTTGGATATCCTTGTAGACCGTCCGGTTTTAAGAACCATACAGCTCCCTGTAACGTTGGATGGAGAGTTGTTTTGTGATCCTAAGTTCTTTGAATCTCGTGGTTGTTTACTTTTTGTTTGTAAGGATGATCCTGATTCTCGTCAGTTGCATATTTTTGAGATGAGGAATGGGTATACTGAATGGTCACTCAAGTACCTTGTTAATCTTGATGACATTATGACGCCATTTCCTGTGAAGACTGGCGGATTTCTTCGAGTGTTTGGTGTATCGTTTTAGGAGAAATAGAAGAGGATACTTTTATGGTTATTAAATCATATGAAAAGGTGTTACAATACAAGATCGTGCTAAAGACTATTCACACGCTCTTTGATTTGGAATCAACTAGCCCTCATGAAAGCTTTCCGTTCATTGCATCTTTTGCCCGTGCGTGATTCTAATTCAGGTATGATTTAAATATGTTATGTACGAGTAACTTAATACATAAAATATTCTATTGGTTCTTTTTAATCTAATCAACTTCATTGTCCTTGTCGATTTGAATTATTATCTTCTGTTTCTTCAGCTAATAAAGTACCCACTGTCACTTTAGAACCATAAAAAGGTGTTTGGTTTGTTGGTTTTTCTGAATCTGGAATTGAAACGCAGATAGGCAATTCTATGATATGAAGTGTTTTGTTAGGTAAATGGTAGAGTTAGAACTCCTTTATAAGTCGGATTTTTTAGTCTTTGTCTCTGTGCAAGGGTTTCTCAGATTTCTATTACATGTCTGTGGACCAGAATTTGTGAAGGTTTAAAAATCAGACACAAATACCGTGCATATTACAGAAAGCTTTTTATCATTGCTTTGGTTCATCTTACGCAAGTTTCCATTTGTTGATACATCATTTGCAGTAACATCTTCAATCAGTTTATAACTACGGCCGAAACTTGTTAGTAGTAACATCTTCATTCAATGTATACCAAAGGTCGAAACTTGTTAGTAGACTACTATATGAGGCTTATAAGTTTGCCACTAAGTGTACTAAGCTAACTGATAAACCTGCATTTCAGGTTCTAAACGTGAAGGTAGAAGAAGTAGAGGAAAATGACGTGGCATCTATGGAATCTTTTGTCTATCATTTGTATCTGACTCTATTAGAAGTTTTAACTAAGAGTATTGTAGAGACTCGTAGTAGTGATTGTATCTCAAATATGGCTCCTGTACTTTTAACAAGTAATCTTTTCATTTTGGTTTGTTTATATTCGCCTTGTGACTGCAATATTTGAGTTCTTGTTGGCGAAAGTATTCTTCATCCTCATGCGCAGTCGGATCTGTTATGTGCATGTTCACTACCTGTACATGTAAACCTGCTTGATTTAGGTTGAGAGAAACGGGTGTTTCTATTGAACCATATGCTAAATCCTAATTCCCCTTAGGCAGTTGACAACTAAAATCTGCATCGACGAAGTTGTGGGTCAACAAAGGCTCATTCAGCTCGTAAAGTGCAAGCATGTCTTCCATAGCCGATGCATTCTAAAATGGTTACATGTCCTCTTTGTCGTGAACTGTTGAACCCAACTCTCGAGCATGTTTGGGTACATCTTCCTCAAGGATTTGCTCCTTCACCACCACCAAAAACTCCAGCGTCGAGGAAGCTATTAATACGTGAGAATAAGCCACCTACGCCTCTGCCTAATACGCGTTATGGTTTGAGTTTTCCTAAGACAAGCTGAAGGGATAGCAACTCTATTGTCAGCAATAGCGATGAACTACTTAAAGGACTTGTTGTCAACAGCCAGCTATGATGATGAAGAATGTGTGAGATTGTTGGGTCGTGCATGTGGACCTTTCTCATATTGTTATGTCTTTTAGTTCGGTTCTTCATTTATGACTTTAGAAGCAGGATAGTAGAGGTTCTTCATTTCGGTCCGATCTTCAGTCCGAGGTTTTGGACCATTACAGTTTTCGGTTCAATCGGTTTGATTCGGTTTTACCAAAATCTTTACGATTACGTCTAATAAGACCGGACCAGACTAGACCGACCCGGACCATACGATAATTTCGGTCCGGGGTTTGGACCATTTCAATCTTCGGTCCGGTTGAATCTGGGTCTCATGCTCAATGTTAATTGATTCCATCTTTTTTATATTTAAATTTTTTTTAGTAAATGTGGTAAATCTTGTCTATTATGCTAATTATAGTCATTTTTTAAAAAGTAAAGGTTAATATTTTTGCCTATTTATTATAATTAATATGTTTAATAGATGTATGTAAAACAGAAAATTGATCACTCGGGAATTTTTATATTTAATAATTTTTTTATTAACTTTTAAACAAATATTATATTTTTAAGTTTTTACTCTTTAAGTATTATTATTTTATAACTTTGGAAGTGGGTAATACTTCCACTCCTCCACCAACTCTAAAGTCCTTCCCGCTTCCATTTTCCGCTTTTTTTTTCTTGCAGTCCGTGTTTTTGTGGTTTCCCTTTTGTCACAAAAGATAACTTTCGAAAATAAACTTTCTTTTTAATTTTTTTTTATCTTTTCTTATTATAAACAGTGAAAAATAGCTTTTTTTACTCATTACAAGATTTAAGATTTAAAATGTTAACTTTTAAATCTTAAAAACTTTAAAATCTTAATTTTAGAAAAAAATAATAATTTTGCGTACTATTTAAATTAATATATATTCTAAGAGAACGTCAATTTCTTCTTAAAAAAAATTAAAATTTTCAGAGTCACAACTAAAATATTTTTAATTTTCAAGAAAAGTAAAGCTCAATTTTTAAAAGTATGAAAAAGTTAAGGTTTGTAATAAACCCTTTTTTTCTGAATAATAAACTTGAAAAAATAATAAAAACTTTTTTATATAAACGTTGCAAAGAGATAACTTTAAAAATGAACAATCATTAGGCAAAAAGATGGACGCTGTAAGAGTTTTCTATCACACGAACTAACATATAAGATATAATAAAGTATAATGAGATTTATTTGTATTCATTAAGCATAATAAGTAAATATGATTAGTACATAAAGCTTATATTTTTTCATTGGCTAAATAAAACTAACATTACAAATCTTTGGTTCAAGTTAAAAAAACATTGCAAATTCGATATATCTATATTAATATATAAAAGTTTAAAGCATCCATTATGGTGGTTTAAAAATATGTCCAAGAATTTATGGAAAGGTTTATAAAATTTTATACCATAGTGAAGAACCATCTCAAGTCTAGATTGTATGAAAAAGTGTAGGATCTTGAAAAGGTTTATAATCTAATGCATTGCATGAGCTAGACAATTTTATAAACTACCTAAAAGATTTATCCATAATGGTAATGAGTTTATATTATCAAGAAGTTTATAAGTTAATGATATTTTTTTAGATGTGACAATTTATAAACTTTTTAGTAGGTTCATCATAATGGGTGCCCTTATTTTAAAAATTAAAAAAGTTGAAAATTCAACATTTCCATATATAAACATAATGCTTAAATAGGAAACAAGTGTAATCACTACATCATATGTTCGACCATCGGGTGACGGCTTCACCACCGTGTCAACTCGGTCGAGTCACTATGTTACAGGTTCGACCACCGGGTCAATCCGATCGAGTCACCATTTTACGGGTTCACTCAGCGGGTCACAAGTTCGACTACCGATTCAACCGATAGAGTGACCAAATTATAGGTTCGACTACCTGGCCAATTAAGATATCGCATATTATCCGCCGATATGCCCGGGTCTAATAAAAATATAAAAAGTTTATTGCCCTAGTTTTCAAAAAGTAAAAACTAGTACAATATTTTTTAAAAAGACTTGCCCATTAATTTATAACTTTTAGAAAAGTACAATAATAGTAGTACATATCTTCCATTTTCCCGCTTTCCATTATAGTTTCCCGCCAAATTATCCCGCCTTTTTTCTTGCAGTCCGTGTCTTTGTGGTTTCCCTTTAAAGTTGACATATTTTCAGAATATATCTTTTCATCTTCTAGGAAAGAAGAATCATAACTCCATGGTAACCATTACTCTCTTTTTAACTTTTAAAATTTGATTACTATTACTTACTTTGTATGAATATTGCTAGTTTTAAATGAAATACTAGTAGTTGAGAACCTACCTGAGTGTGTTAAGCCCATAAGTCTTAAAATAAGCTGAAAACTGGTGCTTAATATGATTTGTAAGCCGAAATTAAATAAGCTCTTAAGCCCACATATAAGTTTAAAGTAGTTTAAAGTAGTGTTATTTTACCCTTTTACCCACCTGATTATTGAAAATCACTTCGTTGCCCCCTAGTTAAGGAAATGTATGCAGAATTACAGTAGTACAAACATAATATTGAAGGTACAAGGTTACTTAATTTGTCTGATTATCAATGATAAAAGTTAGTACTGGAAACTTAACTCTGCTTGGTGCTTTAAGCGTTTGGTTCACTATTTTCGGCAACCATAGTATTCTTTTAGCATTTTTGAATGGATGTCGTTCGTTTGATAATATACAACCAACCCTATAGAATCTTTGTAAGTTTGTATCTTTATTTTAAACTTTGTATCTTTTTTTAATAGCAGCTTTGTATCTTGAATAATAGTGAGAAGTAGAAGCGACACTGAAAGGAAATTCAGATAGTGGCGATGACAAGAGATGCTGATTTAGATATCGGTGAACGCAGAGAATCCAAAAGGCTCATCACAGATACCTCGTCCGCAAATGCAGTCGGATCCAATGATAAACTTTTAATCGAAATATTACTGCTATTACCTGCTATCTCACTTTTTCTCTATAAATCCGTATCCAAACAGTGGAGTTCTCTCATCAAATGTCCCGATTTCACTCAACGACTTACCCAAAAGCCAAACATCGATCCTTCTTTCGGTCTCTTTGTATTGGGGTCTAAAAGCCATGACAAACGCAAAAACAAAAGAAATATGTTTGAATATGATTTCATTTCGTTTGATATCAGAATTCCTTCCAAAATATCAACTGTCTTTACTTTTAACTTCAATACCCCTGCTAAGATTTTGCAGTCATGCAATGGTTTGCTTCTGTGTTATATCGACCGTACTAAGTCTCGTGACATGTACGATCCCTGTTCTAAGTCTCGTTACCGTTACGTATACAACCCGTTCACTAATATGTTTAAGATGCTTCCACATCCCAAAATTTATGTGCAACCACATATTATTGTTGGTGGTATTAGAATGGTTTTTGATCCTACAAAATCACCCCACTACAAAGTTGTACATGCTGGAATTAAAACTGATGATATTTTGATGATTTTGATGATTATGATTTTTATTATGGTTGTGATGATTATGATGAAGATGATGATCGTGTTGGTGGTTCTTACGTTCAAGTAGAGACTTACTCATCAGAAACAGGCAAGTGGAAGGTTTGTGGTAAACGATTTGGCTTCAAAAGGTTTCATGGTTTTGAACAGGGATTTATTCAAATGGCGCCCTTCATTGGCTAAATTTTACAAATGGGCGTTATTGGCATGCAAAGTTGGATGTCCTTGTAAACCGTCCGGTTTTAACAACCATACAACTCCCTTTAAAGTTGGACGGAGAGTTGTTTTATGATCTTGATTTCTTTGAATCTCGTGGTTGTTTACTTCTTGTTTGTAAGGATGATCCTGAATCCCGTCAGTTGAATATTTTTGAGATGAGGAATGGGTATACTGAATGGTCACTCAAGTACCTTGTTAACCTTGATGACATTATGACGCCATTTCCTCAAGACTGGGGGATTAATTCGAGTGTTTGGTGTATCGTTTTGGGAGAAAGAGAAGAGGATACTTTTATGGTTATTAAATCATATGAAAAGGTGTTACAATACAAGATCGTGCTAAAGACTGCTCACACGCTCTTTGATTTGGAATCAACTAGCCCTCATGAAAGCTTTCCGTTCATTGCATCTTTTGCCCGTGTGTGATTCTAATTCAGGTATGATTCAATATGTTATGTTTTATGGTCATAATAAGTTGGTAGTAGCACATTCTAAGATGTACGAGTAGCATAATACATAAAATATCCTATTAATTCTTTTTTAACTAATCAACCTCATTGTCCTTGTCGATTTGAATTAGTATATCTGCTTTTTCAGCTAATAATGCACCCCCCTGTCAATTCAGAACCATAAAAAGGTGTTTGGTTTGTGGGTTTTTTTTGAATCTGGAATTGAAACGCAGATAGGCAATTCTATAAAGTGTTTTGTTAGGAAAATGGTAGAGTTAGAACTCCTTTATAAGTCGGATTTTTTAGTCTTTGTCTCTGTGCAAGGGTTTCTCAGATTTCTATTACATGTCTGTGGACCAGAATTTGTGAAGGTTTAAAAATCAGACACAAATACCGTGCATATTACAGAAAGCTTTTTATCATTGCTTTGCTTCATCTTACGCAAGTTTCCATTTGTTGATACATCATTTGCAGTAACATCTTCAATCAGTTTATAACTACGGTCAAAACTTGTTAGTTGTAACATCTTCATTCAATGTATACCAAAGGTCGAAACTTGTTAGTAGTACTATACAAGGCTTATAAGTTTGCCACTAAATGTACTAAAACTGATAAACCTGCATTTCAGGTTCTAAACGTGAAGGTAGATGTTGTAGAGGAAAATGATGTGGCATCTATGGAATCTTTTGTCTTATCATTTGTATCTGACTTTATTAGAAGTATTAACTAAGGTATTGCAAAGACTCGTAGTACTAGTGGTGCTTGTATCTCAACTATGGTTCCTGTACTTTTAACAAGTAATCGTTTCATTTTGGTTTGTTTATAATCGCCTTGTGATTGCAATATTTGGGTTCTTGTTGGCGAAAGTATTCTTCATCCCCATGATCAGTTGGAACTGTTATATGCACGTTCACTACTTGTATATGTATCAACTTTGTGATCCTAGCTAAGAGGCGTTTGGTTCATACCATTTTGTTTTTAAGTATGTAACTTCAAAAGAAAAACACTGCACAATTTTCCGATATTTATTTGTGTTTGTCAGAATTATGGTAAAAAAAACCTGCTTGATTTAGATTTGGAGAAACGTGTGTTTCTATTGAACCATATGGTATGTCTCAAACAGTAGTCAATCCTAATTTCCCGTAGGCATAGTTGACAACTGGATCCTTCTTTTCCATTATTTCCATCCTTTTCCCCACTATTTCCCGACCCCAAGTGTTCAAGAGTTGTGCTGTTATGTTTTTCGAAATTTTTGCATTAGGATTAGTCCGTTCTATTTCCAGAATAAGTCAAATGATTTTTTAGAGTCAGATTAATCGTGAGCATATGCTATAATCATGTTATTCGGGTTAACCTAGTTAAGCAAAATAAGAAACATTGTGATGGAGACTCAGCAGAAAACATTGTTCAAACCACTCGAGTCCAAAGTAGTTCATGCTTAAAAACTGCTGCAACAACATATCATAGGTAAGTAAAAAGCATACAATGTAGAAGCTGAGCCATTCATTTTGTATATGTTTGTACTTTTTAGCGAATTAGTTATACTGAATGTTGGGTCAGTATAACAATTGGTTTGATGAATAGGTGACGGAAAATGTTATATGTTCAGATTAAACAATCACATCCGACAACCGTCCCACCGCGAAGCGCGGGCATCTATACTTGTTTCTAACAATTACATCGTTCTTAGCATAAACCCCAAAATGTCAGATATGGCCTAATCATATAACAATAAAATCATGTAAAGTACCCACAACTAGGTTCAGCATACCTTTAGCGAAATTACAGATGATTTTCAGTAAATTCAACAGCTTCTGACATGAACAAGGTGTGCCAAAATTGAGAAATGGAACAAAAGTTTTACCCTAATATGGTAATCACTCGACCCAAATTGGCTGTCGTATTCGAATTCAGCACCTGCCACAACTTCAACATCCAATTGTCTGTCGTCTTCAAATTAAGCACCTGCAAATGCAAAAAATATTATCAGGATCCGCGTTATTCTTATAGAAAAACAGATGTATCTGTGAGCACGTGTTGAATAAAACATGGACTTTTGATACATGTTTAGTACGATTCAGTTTATTTTTGTTCATACATATCTCTCTTTTTCGATAAAAGAAACAAAGAAATCATATTTCGTTTATCAGTATCAAAAGACGAATACAATAAACATTGTAGGATAAAATATTGGTACGAATTGATAAGTCAAAGAATCATTAGTTCGGTAAGATGAACAAGTAATTAAATTCACACTACTACGTAGCTGCAAAGGTTACCTTTGTGTGTGTGTGTGTGGGGGGGGGTGGGGGGGGGGGGGGGGGGGGGGGGGGGGGGGGGGGTAACTTAGTTTCTTATTCGACATTGCGAGCCGACTAATCTCAGGACGATTACGTTTTTGAATAACCCGGAGTCAGCGCATGTGAATCTCTGTGTCCATAAGGGGATTAACTTTCTCTATGTTGGACTCGAACCCCTGACCTCCGCTTTGCAAAGATTACTTATTTACAAATTTTCAGTTTTCTTGCTATTTATCAAATTAGCTTCTTATCCCAAAAAGATAGTCGCCGTGTGATTAGTTGACCGGCAATATCGCGTCGGAAACGGTTAACCCACAAATATAAAAAATCAAGACGCCCACAAATACTAACATCAAAAGCACATCCTAACACTATTTTTATACTTACCCGAAACAACCATTTTTCCCTTCCTCCTTCGCTCAGCTTCATAAGCTGTCAAAAGCAAACAAATTTAGTTGGATGAAATATGGAATTTTGATACATGTTTAGAGCGATTTAGTTTAGACAACAGTTTGAGCACCTTCATCATCACTATCTTCATTTAGGCACTGGGATACGATTACCAATTCCAACAAAGGATTCGGAGCAGAATCATTGCCGACGTTACCTACATTCCCTACAAACGCGATCGTTGCCGGTTTTATAGAATCTGTTATTATCATTTTGTATTAAACATAATGAATTATATAACAAGAGACAATAACACTTATCTGGGGTTTCTACTTTGCTAACAAGAATTGTAACTTTCTAAAAAGTTGTATGAAAAGAGAGACGTACCTCTAGCCAAACCGGTTACATTTGGTCCAACGTAACGGTTCAAAGCTTTTGCATATTCAAATTCAGCACCTGCAAATGCAAAAGTTATTATTGGGACTTATGATACATGTTTAGTATGATTAGTTCATTTTGAATCACACAAAAAAAAATACATACCATCATCAACCTCAGAATCACAATCTGTTTCACTTTCGCTTTCTGTAAAAGAAATAAAGGGATCATATTTTGTTTATGTGCATCAAATAGCATATAAGTTCGGAAATTTGCTTAAAATTGAAGATCAACCCATTGAATTTGTATTTGTATGATTATATCGTTTTACTTGAAAATAATCTACGAAAATATCCTTTTTAACAAAAAAGATGAACAAAACATCAAATTCATACTAGCTGCAAAGATTATTTTTCGATATAAAATTTTCGTCGTCCTGCTATTTATTAAATATTTGCCAACGCCCAAATACCTCATTATGTGATTACTCAGCTCGTTACAACTGCAAATATCAAAAGCATAGCCATTGTATTTTATTAACATACCTGAAGGAATCTCATTTGCAACCATTTTTCCTTTTCTCCTTCTCTGAGCTTCTTCGTAAGCTTTCAAAAAACAAACAGACGTATAATCACCATCATAACCCTATGTATATAAGCTTGTGTTCAATGATATTTAGATTTTTAATTCATGTTTAGAACAATTTAGTTCAAACAATAAACATTTGGTACATTATTAAAATATAATTTTAATCAAACCGCATACGTTACTACGTAACCTTTGTGTATTATCATACTTTAAATTTATAAAAAATAAATTAGAGTTAACTAGTATATTTTTGGTCCTTATGATTTGTCGGGTATAATGATTTTTGGTCCGTATGGTGTGTTGGGTATAACTTCACACCTGAAGCACAACCACCAGAGGACACCACGACATTACCAACGTCCGAAAAACACCCGCAAAGACATCACTACCAAACCACCAACCTCGAAATCACCACCAAACAATCAAAAATCATTACTAATGTCAAGAATCACCACCACGTGTTCAGATTTAAACAAGACCCGTTTAATGGGTTGTGATTGTAGTGCTTGCATGGTGGCGCAGATTTGATGAGTTACGTCTTTGGGAAGAAATGTTTTTGAAAGATAAATAATGAGTTTCAATCATTTTTGTGTATATATGTTTTTTAAGAGTAAAGATCCCGTGATAGAAGAAATTTAAAATAAGAAGTGGTGAGAAGAGATTAAGACCATACATTTGAGATGCAACGACTTGCATTAGAGCCATTTCTATTCATGTAGATGCATCATCTTGAGTTTCTAAAGTTAATTTGATGCGTAGATGGTGCAAATTGATTTTCATGATTTTGGCATATGCAGAGGAACAAAAATATATATAAATCATAAAATGCATCTAATACACGTATATGCATCTAATTAAAAGCTATATAACACGTTATGATACATTATAATGCATCTAAGATTATAAAGATACAAATAATTTAAGTGGATGCATCTCGAATATGCGGTTATAATTTCTTCTTATCCTTCTTATTTTAAGGTTTGTTCTCATTTGATCATAATTCTATTTTTTAATAATAATAACTAGCAGGCACCACGCTTTGCGACTACGGGTATCCTAAAACTGAAATTCCACGAGCATAATATTTTGTGAGTATATATATTTTTCAATAAAAACTTTACAAATAATGATGATAGTTTTAAGTTGGATAACTTTAAGCAATAATAAATTACTTAGTATAAAAATAGTATTACAAAATTGTGATAATTGATCGTGAAAAGTATTTGGTAATCTTTGTAACATATGGTCATAATATTATATAACGTATAAATATAGAAAATACTCGTAGTTTATACGTTTACACGTTTTTTTTATATTATAATGACCATAAAAATGTTTAAAATCAACGCAGATTTAATATTAAACTTACATTTTTGAACAATTTAAATAATTGCATGCAAAAGAATTTATAGTTTATAGCAATAATCATTTGCACATGTTGCATATTAATTTGTATTCATGTTGTCATTTAATGTGTATTGCTCCACAATTAATACAAAAATAAATTTATTAAGTTTTTGTGTTGTATGAGTTTGTATCAAAAGCTTGTAAGGGTGTAATACTTTAAATTAGAGAGAGTGTAATCTCTTTTATAAGTAATATAAATTTATGTGTCGTTAAAAAATTAGTACATTTTTATATAAATGGGATATTTTATTGGTTTTGATGGAGTCTATTCGGTTCGTATTCTAATGGCTTTTTCGCTAGTCGAACCGATTGTGACTCCGGTTCTAGTTAAATCTGTGGTCCGGTTCGGTTTTCAAAACTATGCACAGCATCATTTTAGGTAGACAACATATTTAATTGGTGTACATTGTGTATATATAATTGTATATTTAAGTAATATGGTGTATTAATTAGTATTAATTAATTTTATTTTTAAGTTTGTATTAATTATTATGTATTAATTACTTTTAATAAAAGTATTAAATTATATTTTTACGTTTTAATTGATTTCTAATTATGTTTTAATACTTGCACTATGTGTTGTTTTAGTTGTAAATTAGGATAGAGGTATTTTATTTATAGAATTTAATGTAATGTGTTGTTTTAATAATATAATTACATGTTTTAAGTTTTATACTTTTACTATGTATGCTTGTTTTGCTTGTACAAATAACATTATGTATTGTAACTTAAATTTTTCAAGTAGTCTATAGATAAAATAACTAAATGCTTTATAAGATAGTATGATATGATAATGATTAAAGAGATGGTATTTTAGTCAATGCAATCATCATTTTAGGGAACTGGAGTCATTTTATGTTTTTTAGCAAGTAAAATTAACGGTAAACGAAAAATGGACTCATAGTGTTTTGGGTCGAGCAAATTAGTACCTGATTCGTTACTTTTCAAACTATTGGACCAAAAGCATTATACCCGAAAATCCATAAAGATAAAAAGTGTACTTAACTCATATTAGATGATTTATTACATACCTCGTTTATTCTCATCCACACTAGTTTCCGCCTCTGTTTTTTGCTTCTTATTGCTGATGGTGTCAAAAATCAAGACCCATACTCTAAGAAATCAGTATAAATAATTAATAGTTTACTTTCTACATGGAATTTATTGTCATTTAAGTTCAGGAGCTTTTATTGGTAATAAGGTTTGTTTTTGCTAATAATAGTAAGGTTCATTGGTAATAAGCTATCATTGATAATATGTTTTATGAATTTTGAAAGTGATTTTGCGATGTTCAATAATCCGATCGTGGTTTTACATTTATAATGCCTCAAACAAGAAACAAAATTCATCATAGTTTTTTCTAGAAAAGGTCTCAAATAAAACACAATGCCATTTTATTGATAATTCAAACATGCGAAACTAAGTAGAACCACCACACCATTTTATGCCTTTGTATTTTGGTAATCCAAACGAAAAAGCAAGCTGATATTTATGAAAACAAATGATATAGAGTCTATCGAAACAAACTAATAAAAAAGAGGTGATAGGTAAATTGGTTTATTTTTATAGAATCAACTGCAAAACGTGAATCCAAACACCCTAATAACCTCTAAATCAACTTAAACCCAATGGTGAAGACTTAGTAGTGGTCCTTCACAAAAGAGTGAATATTTTATATACAATACAATCGATGCATCATATCCAACCCCATTAAAAAGACGGCGTAAACTAATAGATTTAAAATTAAAAAAATATTTTTAAGTCAACGCATACCAAATTTTGGAGTTGCTTGGTGCAGGTGTTCCACGATTGTCCATTTGATGCAAATTAGATGGAGAATGCTGCAAAGTTGAAAATCCTATAACACAATTATGGCAAAAATCCATCAAATACCAGATCTAACAAAAAAATAAGTAAACGACGATCGTAGAAAAATTAAGAAACTATTCAATCATACATGACATATATGATAACAAAGTAACAGAATGGTATAAAGCGATACACAAATCTTAAAAAGCGTTAGATCGATTTTTTATAAACCTCTTTCATCAACCTTTCATTATCAACTTAATCGATTGATTGAAAAATAATGGTAAGATAAAGTATAAGTAAGACGTTATAGCAATGAATACACATACACTGCGATGACCCTTCAGACGCTATCGAAGCCTTAGATAGCAAAATGAGAGTAAAAAGGAAAGAGCAAACTCACTTTTTCTATGCGGCGGAAATTTCAAAGTTAGGTCAACAATGTGGTTGGGTTGATAAAAAAGAGAATGGGCTAATGTTATTTGTTTATATAGATTTTATTTTGTAAAATGGTAGAATTAATAAATAAAAGGTTTTGTATTCACGGGGAAGAGATTAGGATAAATCAATAACGTAATGGCTTTAATGCTTTCGTGTAATGCAAAAGAAGCTATCACTAGTTTCTAATTAAACGAGATAACTTGTACTTAAATAAAAACGAACTAGATGAAAAAAAAATCAAATTCATGTATTTTTATAAAAAAACGCAGCTGATTCACCTTCTATGACCCTGTAACCCCAAAGACTATATAAAATGTCACTCATGCATATTTTATTCTAATATAAACACGTCAGGGTTTAATTTTATAAAACCTGCCTATCACGCACTAACGAGCAGAGAACTCGTTTGATTGTGCAATAGTTGGTAAATTCGGGATCATCCCAAGAGCTAGTCTATTCTTAATTAATTTGAAAAAGTTTGTCACATTTAAAATGTTTAATGAGAAATTAAAAACAATACTTAAAATTACTGAAACAGAAGTAACATATAGAAATCGGTATGAGGAAATGTACTCGTTTGTAACTCTATTCTTATCTAGTTGTGATCATGTTTCTAGTGCAATGTCTAGTTAACGTGTTTAGTGGTCATAATATTGACAAGCCTGTTTTGACCTCCGTGCTTCCTATATGTCTTCTAAATCCCAACTACCGCCTCACGACTAGCCAAGTATAAATTCAACAATGATTGAACCACAACTACCCTTATGACCTAATTATTCAAACCCTCCCAAAATGTTTCTCGAATTTTTATGTATTTAATTTATCAAAGGCGATCATCCTCACGTTGCTTATAAGCAGAACAATTGCCAACCTGCCTTTAGTAAACCCTTTCCCGAAGTTTTCAATGGTTAGTTCCTATACACCAATCATATAATAACATCAATTAACAAACTATCATGACATCAAAACTGACGTCATAACTAGGCCAACACCTAAGTGCTTAGCCACTCATAGCATAAACACAACAAGATAACATAAAGAGAATGTTATTATAGATTTGTTCAAAAAAATGTTATTATAGAAATCTTACAACGTTCGTGGACTAAAATGATTAATACAAATAGAGTGAAATACAAGTCTCTATTGTATGGTGGAACCTTGGTCGAAACCAAACACTTAGAACCCTCCAAATTCAACCGTAAACTGTTGTGGTGATGTGAGAAAAATGTGTGTTGAATTTGATAGAATGAGATCACTAATCATAGTTTTTGAACCATTTACGATGTTGACGGTACTTGTAACACCCCCAATTTCGGGTCATAGCAGCGGAAGGGTCATTGGGTGTTACTATCATGGTTCAATCTCAATATCATAGAAAACGGCTCAAAAAGAGTCGTTTTGTTAAAACATACATCCATTCATTTAATTAAAGATAAAACAGTTCACAAACACGGTCCCAAATAGTTTTAAGGTTTACACAACCAACCAAACGATAAAAGTTTCTTTGAATGGACATAGTTTATAAAAGCGGGCCAAAACATTTTAATTTAGCAAGCTGCATGAAACCGCCTTCCTTGAGTGTCTTCTTCGTGGACTTGAGATAAAACATGCTATAAAGTCAACAAAAATGCTGAGTGAATCTATAGAGTTTAAATAAATAAACGAACACAAGTATTCTGAATAAACCTTCCGTGGTTGACAATCATGTGGATCAGACATAATTATCGTTGTTATTTCATAAGTCTCGTGAAATTGAACATTAACATATATTATTTCAGCCCAACACACCTAGCCAAGTGCGTATATTTCTCTTATACAATTGCATCCGATGTTTCATTACTGGTGCATCACAACACCACGCGATAGCTAGTCGCGACCGGACTGGGTGTCACCCCGATAGATCTACCCATAGTATTAGCGTTCCTTTCGATTAACAATTCACGATTCATGGGTCTTTTAAGGCTAGAGCAAACTTTTATAACAACTTTCATCTAAGCATACAATCGGGTCCTTTGTGTTCAATTTTAAAAGAAAGAGGGTTTACCACAACTTCTCGTTGTGCCCTTCATTTATAATAAATGCTTTTTCAATAATAAGGGTTTCCACAACTTCTCGTTGTACCCCTTTTATTTTAATAAAACGAGCATGTTATCCCCCTCGCGGGTTTTATAAAACAAGTAAACATGTTAAAGCGAGGCTATAAACTCACCTTGGTACGATAGTAGTAATGTGACGATCGCCGACGATTTGTGATGCCCGTTAAACACGAAGACCGCAACCTACCAAATAAGGCGCGTTCGTTAATAAACGACTCAAGTATAAATAATACTTAAATAATACGAAAGCCAATTTCATATAACCATGAAAATCCCGAAAAATTAAAAAATATAAGTGTACTTCTATACCCTTTTATTCAACACTATTCTTTTAAACACTTGCACTCTCGACATTGACCCGTCATAAGACGCCAAGTCAACGCAATTCAAACCATCATTTTACTTCCCTCGGAACAGTAACTAAGTCATTTATATAATGACTTAACACTTGAGTAAGTCACCATGTCCAATAGTGAATACTCAACTCACCCAAATGTACACACCAATCTAACCTATCTAGACTTGTCCGATTTCGACGAAACCTGGTGACAAACTCACACATAATATGAATTAGACTCAGTTTAAGTTTCATTCAAAAATATTACTTATAAGACCTTCTGCCCGACACACCTTCGTGTTATAAAGACCGCACAGTTTTACGCCTTTGACTTATAAAACCATTTTGACTTATCTAAACAATTCCGTTTGCAAAACCGACACTCGGGTTTGAAAATAGACTCATGACCTGAGGTTTAGCAACTTACAACAGTCCCTGAACATTTTTAAAACTCATTTTATAGTCCCCGAGATTCGATCTAAATATCGACAACAATTTTCGGATTGTGCCGATACTCGTCTCCCGGTACACGAATACTAAAACTAGCATAACTTTTCGCTCGTAATGAGTTAGAAGCTCATTCAAGCGGGAAAACGAGCGTCTTGAAGATTACTACAACAATATCACATCATCCCATTTCATAATCAGACCTAAGAGTTTCAAAAATACCCTTTTACCTACTGGTCTAAAATGACTAGTTAAAACTCATACCAAATTAATATTTCAACCCATTCCAACAATTTCTATACTCCTAATATCATCCTAATATCATCCTAACACATCCATCTAACTCCTAACATCCTAGAATGATCATCCAAAAATTAACCCACTCAAAATAAATAACATGCAACAACATCCCACTATGAATATAATAATATTAACACATGTTTCACCATAAAAATGGATCAAACAACATGTTCTTCATCAAAAATTGAAAAGAAAAAATTAGTGGATGCATGTTGGAAAAAATTATACCAAATTGAAGCTTTTTGAATTTCCAAGATGGGTCTTGAATTAGATTTGAAAGATTCAAAGTAGAAAATCAAAAATCAAGGGTTTTTGGTGTTGGGGGGTGGACGGCCAAATGAAGGAGAAAGAGAGAGATTTGATTTTTTTTGTAAGAAATGAATTGTTTATTAAAAATAGTTAGTGGAATTTCCTTAAATAGTCCAAGGTTTGGGTAGTTTTTGTCAAAAATGCATTCCTTTGGGTTAAAATGTAAATATTCACTTAAGTAGCGGGAAATGTCAAGAAGTAAATTTTGAAAATATTTACGGGGCTCGGGTTTCGTAAAAATACTTTTCGAAAGTTAAAACGCTTGAAAATATAATAACAAAGCTTCTACACGACTTAAAACGCAATTAAATCGAAAACATCGAAAATATTAAATATCGAGACATTCGATAATAAAACGTAAAGTTTTGGGCATCCGTCGGTATCACGATCACTAATAGTTCTCGTCATTCATTAAAACGTAAAACACGAGAAATAAAGATTAAATATAATAAAAATCATTTTTATGATTATTTGAGATTATAATATCGATACCTAACATATTCCTTGTCGGTTTTCATCTAATCGACATTCTTACGCTAGTTTCAAGTCATAACCTTCTCGGTTAGTCGATATATTTTAAATTCTCATTAAAGTAAACACGTAATACGTAATAGTCGAGATTAAAATAACGACCTGAAATTGACGGATTGTCACATCATCCCCACCAAATTAAGATCTTCGCCCTCGAAGATCAACTTGCGTTCTTGCCCGATCGCTTGTTGAAATCAAAGAGATGAGGGTAATTCTTCCACATTTGGTCTTCTCGTTCCCAAGTATACTCCGGTCCTCTCCGAGAGTTCCATCGAACTTTGACAATAGGTATTCGGCTTTGCATCAGTTGCTTGACCTCGCGATCCATGATCTCGACCGGTTCTTCGATAAAGTGCAACTTTTTATCAACCTTAACCTCGTCTAACGGTATAATGAGTTCTTCATCGGATAAACACTTCTTCAGATTCGACACATGAAAAGTGTTATGAATCCCATACAGTTCTTGTGGTAGTTCAAGTTAGTATGCCACGTGTCCTACTCTAGATGTAACCTTGAATGGTCTGATATAACGAGGACTCAACTTCCCACGTTTTCCAAATTGTACAACACCTTTCCATGGTGATACCTTTAACATAACCTTATCTCCCATGTTAAACTCCAATGGTTTTCTTCTCACATCCGCAAAACTCTTCTGTCGGCTTCGAGCAGACAACAACCTATTCTTGATTTGCACAATCATATCCGTCGTCTCTCTAATCAAATCTGGTCAAGTGAGTTGGGCATCTCCAACCTCACTCCAGCTAACGGGTGATCTACATTTTCTCCCATAAAGTGCTTCAAAAGGTGCAACTTTAATACTCGCGTGATAACTGTTATTGTACGAGAATTCGGCCAAATGTAAGTGCTTATCCCAGCTACTTCCAAAGTCTATCACACAAGCACGTAGCATATCCTCCAAAGTTTGGATTGTTCTTTCGCTTTGCCCATCAGTTTGTGGATGATAGGCTGTGCTCATATCCAAATTGGTTCCTAATGACTTTTGAAGTGATCTCCAAAATCCAGAAGCAAAACGACTATCTCTATCGGAAATGATTGAAACAGGAACACCATGCTTGCACACGATTTCCTTTAGATAAATATCAGCGAGTTTCTCTAAACCGAACCTCTCGTTTATTGGAATAAAATGAGCGGATTTAGTTAAACGATCGACAATAACCCAAATTGCATAGAACCCAGACGGTGTCCTTGGGAGTTTTGTGATGAAGTCCATCGTAATTCGCTCCCATTGTTGGACAAGTAATCCTGACGGCTTCTGATATTCAGCTTTCACTTTTGCACATGTTAAGCATTTAGCGACGTATGTTGCAATACCAGCTTTCATATTCGGCCACCAGTATAAATTTTTCAAGTCTTGGTACATTTTGTCTGATCCAGGATGAATGGAATACTTGGACTTATGAGATTCTAACATAATCAAGTCTCTCAGTCCACCATATAATGGTAACCAGATTCGACCTCTCAAACATTTGATACCACCGGCTCGCGTCTCAAATGTTTCACCGTCTCCTCTAAATCTTTCGGCTGCAATGTTTTCCTTCTTGCACGCTTCGATTTGTGTGTTCCGAATCTGCTCAGGTAAGTCATTATGAACTGTCACTACCAAAGCACGCACTCGAATCGGTTTCTCCCTTTCCTTTCGACTTAACGCGTCAGCTACCACGTTCGCCTTTCCTGGATGACAACGAATTTCGCAGTCGTAATCACTCAAGAGTTCAACCCATCGACGTTGCCTCATATTCAGCTCCTTTTGATCCAATATGTATTGTAGGCTTTTATGATCAGTGAATACTGTACACTTCGTGCCATACAGATAATGTCTCCAAAGTCGCAGAGCAAAAACCACAACACCCAATTCTAAGTCATGGGTTGTGTAGTTCTCCTCATTCTTCCTTAATTGTCTAGAGGCATATGCGATCACCTTTTCACGTTGCATGAGAACAGCACCGTATCCTCGAAGAGATGCATCGCAATAAACAACAAAGTCTTCACTTCCTTCAGGTAACGATAAAATCGGCGCACTACAGAGTTTCATCTTCAGGGTTTGGAAAGCTTCTTCTTCATCATCGCCCCACACATATGGTTTATTCTTCTGAGTCAGCTTAGTTAATGGTTTCGATATCAAGGAGAATCCTTCAATAAACCTTCGGTAATAACCAGCCAAGCCTAGAAATTGTCGCACTTCAGTTGGAGTAGTCGGAGCACTCCAATTCTTAATGGCTTCGATCTTTGCAGGATCAACATGTACTCCACTTTTATCAATCACATGTCCGAGAAATTGTACAGAATTAAGCCAAAAATCACACTTTGAGAATTTAGCGTACAACTTTTCGTTCTTCAACAAGTTCAAGATAATCCTTAAGTGTTCGACATGCTCTCCATTGCTCTTGGAGTAGATTAGAATATCATCTATGAAAACGATCACGAATTTATCAAGATACGGCTTACAAATGCGATTCATTAAGTCCATGAATACAGCAGGTACATTAGTCAAACCAAAAGGCATAACCAGAAACTCATAATGACCATAACGATTTCTAAACGCCGTAATAGGAATATCTTCCTCACGTATGCGAAGTTGATGGTAACCAGAACGAAGATCAATCTTGGAGAAAACACGAGAACCTTGAAGTTGATCAAATAAATCATCAATTTTTGGAAGCGGATAACGATTCTTGATCGTTAGCTTATTAAGCTCTCGGTAATCAATACACATACGGAACGAACCATCTTTCTTCTTAACGAATAAGACAGGAGCTCCCCAAGGTGACGAACTCGGTCGTATAAAACCTTTATCAGATAGCTCTTGCAATTGCACAGATAACTCCTTCAGCTCGGATGGGGCTAAACGATATGGCGCACGAGCCACGGGTGCATCACCAGGAATTAGATCAATTTGGAATTCTACTTGCCTTAGAGGCGGAAGTCCAGGAAAATCTTCCGGAAACACTTCAGGAAAGTCACGGATGACAGGTACATCTTCGGCACGTTTCTCCTTCAATTCCTTCTCCAATACTTTAGCTAGGAATAACTCACAACCTCTTTCGATATACTTACGAGCCTTAATGCACGAAACGATTTTCAGTCGTGAATTACGTTGATCACCTTCGATAACCATGGTCTTGTCATCCAAGGGAATCCTAACTTTCTTTTCTCCACACAAGATAGACGCGTTATACTTGGATAGCCAATCCATTCCGATGATAATATCAAAACTTCCCAATTCGACAATCATCAAGTCTATTTTGAAAATACGGTTCAAGAGATTAAGAGAACATCCTAGGAGCGCATGATTGGTACTCACTAATTTACCATCAGCTAGTTCTACCTCATAACTCGCGTCTAATTCGACCGGTTTGATATCAATTAAGGTACTAAAACTTGTAGACACAAAGCTTTTGTCTGCACCAGAATCAAATAAAGCTGTAGCATAACGGTTGTTCAGTAAAAACGTACCAGTGACAACTTTCGGGTTTTGCTTCGTTTCGGATTCACCCAACTGATAAGCTTTTCCCTGGTTATCTCCACCACGTGCATTCTTTGGAGGTTGAGGGCATTGGTTCCTCATGTGTCCTTTACCTTGGCAGTTAAAACACGTCACTCCCTTCTTTCCGGGTCCCCAACAGTCTTCAGTCTTGTGACCTAACTTGTTGCACTTCCCACACTTAGCACACTCACCAGTATGAGACTTCTTGTAGCGTTGACATCTGGTTCCCTTATCAGCAGATGCAGTTTTAGTCATCGCATTAGCATTAACATTACCCCTCCTTCGGTTTTGACTCCTACTGTGAGATTGACGGTTATCACCACGATCATCACTATCATTTTCAGCTCTTCTTTTATTACCTTCAGAAACACCATCAGCCTTGTCTTGGATGATTTGACCCATTAGCTGGTAGGCCATACGAACAGCTTCATCAATATTGGCAGGTTTAGATGAGGTCACATCACCACGGATGTTGGTCGGTAAGCCTCGAATATACTGCTCTACCTTCAAGTATTCTGGGTTAACTTTGTTTGGACAAAGTAGAGCAAGTTCATGGAATCTGTTTGTGTATCCATCGATGTCAGTACCCTTCAGTCTCAGCTGATATAGTTCCTGTTCTAACCTCTGAATAACACTCCTTGGACAGAATTCCTCAATCATCCACCTTCTTACTTCAACCCAAGGTGTAGCATAAGCAACATCCATACCCATTGATGCCATTCTTCCATTCCACCAAGTTAATGCTCGCCCTTGAAGAGTAGCAGAGGCAAACATCACCTTTTCTCCTTCCTCACTTCCACTAAATCGAAACACGGATTCCAATTTTTCAAACCATTGCATTAACCCAACAACACCTTTAGTACCCTTAAAAGTTGGAGGTTTGCATTTCATGAACGAGGTATAATTACACTTCTTGTTTTCAGGAATCACTAGTCTATCAGCATCACCAGTTCCAGCACCAGCATTGCCAGCTCCAGTATTACCAGCTCCAGTATTACCAGCTCCAGTAGTGCCCGCTCCAGTATTGCCAGCTCCGCTAGATCCACCAGCTCCACCGGATCCACCAGCTCCACCAGATCCACCAGATCCACCAGCTCCACCAGATCCACCGGCTCTATTATTCATATTTGCCATAAATGCATTCATAGAGACCTGAAATTGTCAGCTACTATAGCACGTAATTGAGTCTCAGTCAATTGTTTTGGCGGCATAATCCTGTTACACAATTCACATCAAAATGAGTATTCATTCAACGCTTGTGATAACAAAACATGAATAAAACAAAATAAGAATAGATAGATGAAAAGAAACAAGAATGGATGATAGAATAAAGAATAGAAGTTAGACAAGGAATGAAGATTCACGAGGAATGAGTCAAAAGACAGGGATTTCTATTGTGACAATCAACGTCGTTTGTAAGTCACGTATTAGTATTATAATAATAAAATAATTAACATTTGTAAATAAATGTAATTTCATTATGCTTTAAGCATAATTAATAATTAAATATTTGTAACATATATATACTTTTCTTATTCTCGTCCATTGGCAACTCGGAGGTTTCGCTTGCAGATGTTATAGTCAAAAGATTTCAAAATTTTATTTTTGTAAAATCTTTTCGTTCTCTATAACTTGAGCTCTGATGCCAATCTGTAACACCCTCAATTTCGGGTCATAGCATCGGAAGGGTCATTGGGTATTACTATCATGGTTCAATCTCAATATCATAGAAAACGGCTCAAAAAGAGTCGTTTTGTTAAAACATACATCCATTCATTTAATTAAAGATAAAACAGTTCACAAACACGGTCCCAAATAGTTTTAAGGTTTACACAACCAACCAAACGATAAAAGTTTCTTTGAATGGACATAGTTTATAAAAGCGGGCCAAAACATTTTAATTTAGCAAGCTGCATGAAACCGCCTTCCTTGAGTGCCTTCTTCATGGACCTGAGATAAAACATGCTATAAAGTCAACAAAAATGCTGAGGGAATCTATAGAGTTTAAATAAATAAACGAACACAAGTATTCTGAATAAACATTCCGTGGTTGACAATCATGTGGATCAGACATAATTATCGTTGTTATTTCATAAGTCTCGTGAAATTGAACGTTAACATATATTATTTCAGCCCAACACACCTAGCCAAGTGCGTATATTTCTCTTATACAATTGCATCCGATGTTTCATTACTGGTGCATCACAACACCACGCGATAGCTAGTCGCGACCGGACTGGGTGTCACCCCGATAGATCTATCCATAGTATTAGCGTTCCTTTCGATTAACAATTCACGATTCATGGGTCTTTTAAGGCTAGAGCAAACTTTTATAACAAATTTCATCTAAGCATACAATCGGGTCCTTTGTGTTTAATTTTAAAAGAAAGAGGGTTTACCACAACTTCTCGTTGTACCCTTCATTTATAATAAATGCTTTTCCAATAATAAGGGTTTCCACAACTTCTCGTTGTACCCCTTTTATTTTAATAAAACGAGCATGTTATTCCCCCTCGCGGGTTTTATAAAACAAGTAAACATGTTAAAGCGAGGCTATAGACTCACCTTGGTACGATAGTAGTAATGTGACGATCGCCGACGATTTGTGATGCCCGTTAAACACGAAGACCGCAACCTACCAAATAAGGCGCGTTCGTTAATAAACGACTCAAGTATAAATAATACTTAAATAATACGAAAGTCAGTTTCATATAACCATGAAAATCCCGAAAAATTAAAAAATATAAGTGTACTTTTATACCCTTTTATTCAACACTATTCTTTTAAACACTTGCACTCTCGACATTGACCCGTCATAAGACGCCAAGTCAACGCAAGTCAAACCATCATTTTACTTCCCTCGGACCAGTAACTAAGTCATTTATATAATGACTTTACACTTGAGTAAGTCACCATGTCCAATAGTGAATACTCAACTCACGCCATACAAGTATTGAACTACGTGTCCAAAATACCAATCAGCATGTACACTCCAAATGTACACACCAATCTAACCTATCTAGACTTGTCCGATTTCGACGAAACTTGGTGACAAACTCACACATAATATGAATAAGACTCAGTTTAAGTTTCATTCAAAAATATTACTTCTAAGACCTTCTGCCCGACACACCTTCGTGTTATAAAAACCGGACAGTTTTACGCCTTTGACTTGTAAAACCGTTTTGACTTATCTAAACAATTTTGTTTGCAAAACCGACACTTGGGGTGAAAATAGACTCATGAACTGAGGTTTAGCAACTTACAACAGTCCTTGAACATTTTTAAAACTCATTTTATAGTCCCCGAGAGTCGATCCAAATATCGACAACAATTTTCGGATTGTGCCGATACTCGTCTCCCGGTACACGAATACTAAAACTAGCATAACTTTTCGCTCGTAATGAGTTAGAAGCTCATTCAAGCGGCAAAACGAGCGTCTTGAAGATTAATACAACAATATCACATCATCCCATTTCATAATCAGACCTAAGACTTTCAAAAATACCCTTTTACCTACTGGTCTAAAATGACTAGTTAAAACTCATACCAAATCAATATTTCAACCCATTCCAACAATTTCTATACTCCTAATATCATCCTAACACATCCATCTAACTCCTAACACCCTAGAATGATCATCCAAAAATTAACCCACTCAAAATAAATAACATGCAACAACATCCCACTATGAATATAATAATATTAACACATGTTTCACCATAAAATAGATCAAACAACATGTTCTTCATCAAAAATTGAAAAGAAAAAATTAGTGGATGCATGTTGGAAAAATTTATACCAAATTGAAGCTTGTTGAATTTCCAAGATGGGTCTTGAATTAGATTTGGAAGATTCAAAGTAGAAAATCAAAAATCAAGGGTTTGGGGTGTGTGTGTGGGGGGGGGGGGGGGGGGGGACGGCCAAATGAAGGAGAAATAGAGAGGTTTGATTTTTTTTTTGGTAAGAAATGAATTGTTTATTAAAAATAGTTAGTGGAATTTCCTTAAATAGTCCAAGGTTTGGGTAGTTTTTGTTAAAAATGCATTCCTTTGGGTTAAAATGTAAATATTCACTTAAGTAGCGGGAAATGTCAAGAAGTAAATTTTGAAAATATTTACGGGGCTCGGGTTTCGTAAAAATACTTTTCGAAAGTTAAAACGCTTGAAAATATAATAACAAAGCTTCGACACGACTTAAAACGCAATTAAATCGAAAACATCAAAAATATTAAATATCGAGACATTCGATAATAAAACGTAAAGTTTTGGTCATCCGTCGGTATCGCGATCACTAATAGTTCTCGTCATTCGTTAAAACGTAAAACACGAGAAATAAAGATTAAATATAATAAAAATCATTTTTATGATTATTTGAGATTATAATATCGATACCTAACATATTCCTTGTCGGTTTTCATCTAATCGACATTCTTACGCTAGTTTCAAGTCATAACCTTCTCGGTTAGTCGATATATTTTAAATTCTCATTAAAGTAAACACGTAATACGTAATAGTCGAGATTAAAATAACGACCTGAAATTGACGGATTGTCACAGTACTAAAGTCTACGCCATTGAGATATAATATCTTCTTTCCTTTCGTGAATCGTACTACCTACGATGTAGAGGGAACAAATACGTACGCCGTAGACCTTCACTTAATGCATTTCCCGTTTAACTTCTAAAGAATCTATAGTGTATAGGGGACAAATACCCATGTCGTAGATGTTGAATTTATAAACTTTCTTCGTATATCCTTGATCTTGTCGCCTTGTGTATAATAACATAAATATAACTCCTACGGTGTAGAGGATATATGGGTTTCCACCGTAGAGCCTTCAAAAATGAATTCTTCTACCATCGTATTGTCTACGACACATAGGATAGAAATCTATCTATGCCGTAGACACCTTTGAATTTTTGAAGGCTCTGCGGTGGAAACCCATATATCCTCTTTCAAAAATGAATTCTTCTACCATCGTATTTTCTACGACATAGGATAGAAATCTATCTATGTCGTAGACACCTTTTAATTCTTGAACTTGGCGCCCTTTTATATCTAATTCCACTATTTTCCTTTGTTTTTTGATACTTGCTCATTCTTAGTTGAAAAATACAAAAAATAGAGGTTTTCTTGCAATATTGCAATATTGGGAAGAGATCCCTCACACACACTTATTAATCATAGTCTTAATGGACTCATCCAAGCCATTGATTTTACAATTATTCAATTGTGATGATTAAACCAATCTCTCAACAAACCTCCCATATTTTCACTGTAGAATCTTGATAACCTATGAATCTATGAAGTGGGTTGATGTTTTCTAGAGAGAGAAACTAGAGAGAGAAAGTGAGAGAGAACTATGTGTCTTTTTATTAAGTGGAAACTAGAAATGAACAACAACCAACCCCTTTCCAAGGAGGAAAGGGGTATTTATACTTCCAAGCCACTAATGGACTTGGGCCGGCCCATGACAAGCCCATGGACCGGTTCTTACTTAACTTAATAAGTAACTAGTAACTACGAGCTATTACAAACATAAATAATATTGTGGAGTGACCGATACTTCTAATATACGTTAAAACGTATTTCTAACAATCTCCCCCTAAGGGAGGTCACTCCACTTTACAAAGTTCTAAACCTAGCATACTATACTAAGTCTTCGTTCTTTAGCTTGTAGTCTTTTCTTCTTTTTCTTTTTGTTGTGAATATGTTGGTTTGATCTTTTAGGCTTTGGCTTGAGAGCATTGTTCTTTTGACCAATCACGTGCGATCTTTGCCTTCTTGTGAATTTTGCCTCCTCGTGACTCCATGTTCCACACACTTATGTCTTTTTGTTGAATTCTCGAAAGCTTCAGAGTTTGGTATAGCGGAAGACTTCATCTTGTGCTTTCTTGAATTTTTGCTGAACCTAAATGCAGAAAAACATAAGCATGTGGGAACGACTTCTACAGGTACACCGCAACACCACCGTCTTTAACTGGTACACAGCAACGCCACCGTCTTCAATAGGTACACAGCAACGCCACCGTCTTTAACAGGTACACAGCAACGACACGAATAAAATGGCTTTGACATTTTATTCTAATTCGGTAGCATTTTACCTCCAGTCGGTGAAGACCGTTGGACGATATTAGATATCGTACCCGTGACGGATAGTTTCAATTAAGTAACTTCCTGACAGGATTTCGCGGGTAAACCCGTTCTCTTTATTCGACCGTCCAAAGCTGACTGCGAACATAAAGAGTGAATCACTTGGATAAATTATCCTTGTGATTTTAAGCCGTCAATTCATGAAACCTGGAACAAGTGAATTTCAATTAAGATTTTCACCATCGTTGCTTTCCAGTTATCACGAGCTCAATTCATAAAGAATCTTGCACGTCACCTACCAAGTGCTGTTTGATGTTAACACTAGAAGGATTTCCACTCGTCACTGTGATCAATAAAGAGTCACTCTGAGTGTTCTGGCAAGATCATATGATAATGCGTAGAGGCCTGGAACGAGTTTAAGTTCAATTAAGAATTAAACCACTGTTTCTTTCCAGTTTTTCACAAGATTGGTTCTAAAAGAATCGCACGTGTAACCTACCATGAGCTTGTTTGATGTTGGCTCAAGCAGGATTTCCATCTTCATTGTAATACTTGCGTATTACTCGGATGTTCTGGCAATATTACAGGAATATTGCGTAGGACTCATGAAAATCTCTTACTTTTCACAGTGTGTGAGAAAGCAAGGAATAAATGGAAAGTGTCCTAATGAGACTTTTGATGATCTCTTGGCTCTAGACTCGATAGTGCGTTTTGATTTAGTGAGCGATGGCTGGAGAGGAGTTCCACCTTTTCAATACCAGTCTATTCGGAGTGAATAAACCAATAGATAACGTGTTGATCTCCGTGTGATTAAAACAAATACCTTTTGAGAGATATTTGAGTTAGCTGGGAAGGGTTGTGCATTGCATCACTGGGTCCATGACGTCTTTCTTCAATATCGAGAATCATTAACAAAAATGATCTCAATAGCATATGTATTGACCCGGTTTCTGCCTAAAGTTGTAAGGAGGGCTTCTTTCTTTACACCCTTTATCTTTACATTTCTTTTCCATTCTTCAACCCCTTCAATGCTTACCAATACGTCATAACTAGCACCTTGTTGTGATTGTTCCAGTGCTAGCTTAAGTACTTGGTCGGCATTCAGCTACGTTCACAATCTTTCTCCAACTTTCCTAGGACTTCTAATTCTATCTAGGGAATTGTCCTTGGGAAGATTCCATCGGCTCTGATGAATCATTGGACTAAACCTATTCCTACCACCCTTTTGTCACCACATTCGTCGTGAATTAAGCGTGTTTTGGGAAAGTATAGCCACCATGAAAAATCATTGAAAATCACCTAAGGTACTTGTGATATTGAAATCAAAAGTTTTGTACCTTAGGAGTTTTGTTCATCAAAAACGCTCCCCCTTAACACGTGCTTTACACATATTAAGTTGGATTATCGTTAATTATTTTTCATCTTTTAGCCAAATATCATTTAAGTCTCCTTAATCCCATTTTTCTCCCCTTATCCAAAATGTTAACCATTAATATTTGGGATATTGAATGGATTAACCGATCTTTGGGTAAAAATGAAATCGATGTTTGGCCATAGAACATGTTAATGCTCCCCCTTAAGTTAATAAGGGATAGTTGTAGTGCTTTAGTATGATATATTTTGAAAGATTTAGAATCTCGTGAGAAATTCTTAAAAAATTATCATACCTTAACACTACATCAAGCCATTAAAGCACAATATTCACAAATTTACATATTCACAATTAAAACCAATATAAAGTGGACCTGAAATGTACGACCCATTAGATGGATCGTTGCAGTAACTTGTGGTGCACTCCATATGGTCTACCACCAACGAATCTTTCTAAACTCCTCATCAATCTACGTTCACGGAGCTTTTGATCAATCTTCTTGATCACATACTTCGCCATTTGCCGATAACCCTGATGCCAATCCTCAGTCATCTCTGGTAAAGTCCCACCCGAATTGAGATGATCCAACTTTCCTCTGACGTAGATGAGAGTCCCATCACTGTACTTATAAAGCTCACCCACCCTCATAAACTTCATTAACCCTCGACTGTTCAAGTAGAAAATCCCGTAATTTGGAACAGAAATGTCGGTATAGGGACATCTGTTGACATGTTGAGGTAACACTTGATTCACTGGACGGGTTAGGTTAAGCTTCCTTTGGTAACTTTCGACTCCCAACTGAAGATCTTCAACTCGTTTCTTGATAACAACGCTTCGTGTGAACATACGAAGTGCTGTATTCAAGGCAATGAGGTCTTCACGAGGAATATGTGTGAGTTGATCACGGGTCATCAGAAGCAACATATCTTCGATATCCTCAAGGCGAATGATAGAAAAATCTCCCTGCTGGATTGTGTATTCTCTGTCATCCTCCCTTTTCAAACGAATCTCCGTCACATGATAATAGCCATTCTTGGCATCAGTTTTCAGCCCTAAAATGCTGGAGATGCGGATATCGGATCGAACGTTGCTTCCTGAATTGGCTAGGCAGCAGCCCCTGTACGCCCTTCGAACTCGTTCGTCCCAGTGTGATGCACCTATGACAGCATACATATCATAATTACGATTTACCTTTGGGACCCAGAGTCGGTTTACCTTTTCCTCGATAAAGGGTATTGTCCCCCAGTTGGCAGCTTTCAGCAAGGTCAGGGAGGTTGCGTACTTTGATGACCCCTTCAGAAGATACATAAGATCATTGGTGACGAAGAAGTCAAGAGCAATCTGATTATCTTGAGAAGGATCAAGTGGAGGTGGAGCTCTTTCTGAATCATGAAGACCTGGCCGTTGAACGGTATTTAGAGCTTTCAGGATCTCATCAGCATAATACTCGAACTCCATTCGGGTTAACCTGGTTTTGGCGCGAAGTCTTTTATCCTTTAGTGCTCTCTTCACCAAAGACGGAGTAACCGAAGTCTTATACTCGTGAGCCAGAAATGCGCACAAGTCAATCGGACTGCGGATACGGAGATATAAAACATCTCTATCAGCGTCTGTGATTGGATCATATTGCGCCGCTGCCGTGATCCAAGCCTGTGGCGGTGCAGTCTCGTCAATCTCCAACGTGTCTGCCCAGTCCCGTGTGCTTGACTCAGGAACAGTAGATTGTGGTTCTTGTTGTAGAGGAGTAGTGACGTGAACATCTGCTGGTTCTGATTCAGGCATCTCGGCGGTGTCATGAACTGGTGAGTGTTGTGCTGCTTCAGGTTCAGTTACCGATTCTGCAATCACAGGAGCAACAACAACAGAACTAATAGGGTTAGTGGTAACAGGTATAGACATAGCAATAGATGTACCAGGAATCGATGACGCTGTAGTAGCATTCACATCGTGGCGCCACTTGGATCGTCTTGATTCCGTTGAGGAAGATTTTTCCTTTGCCGCTGCATCTTTCTTGGACTTGGTTCCAGACTTAGCAGGTTTCTTTGAGCTAGCAACCTTATCCCCCTTTTCAGGCTGTTTATCCCCATTATCATCCTCATCGCTATCCTCGTTGCTCCCCTTAGCACTCTCCTCATTACCATCACCACCATCATCACCATCATCATCATCATCATCATCCTCATCATCATCACCATCATCGTCATCTTCATCGTCATCGTCCTTTTCTTCTTCTTCTTCTTCTTCACCTTCTTCTTCACCAGTACCCTCTTCTTCTTCACTTTCTTCCCTTTCTTCCTCAGGCAGAATGTGGTATGGTACCACACTTCCAAACATTTTAAATAACCTATCATCCTCCATGATAGCGTCATTCAGGGATTTGTAGAGAGCCCGTTGAATCCTAGATTTATCAAACGATCCAAGTTCCCTCATACGAGCTTTGAGGATCTTCTTCAATTCAAAATCTGTCAAGTCATAAGCAATTTTGTAGGCGGATTCAGAAGGATTGGATGACTTGATCATCAAGTTATCAGCCGCGAGTGTCTTCAACTCATCACGCAGTTTAGGCATAATAGATTCAACGGATTCTTTTACTCTCTCTTCAACAGAAGCTTCAAGTGCTTCTTTCTGCTCCTTGTATTTATCCCTCATCGCTTGAAGTCTAGTGATACGTGCAGCATGCTTATCAGCCTCAGCCTGCTTAACCTAAGCTAGTTCTTCTGCATGAGCTTTTCGAGTCAACTCCATCTCTGCAGCGAACTTAGCAAGCATCTCTTCTTGTGCTTTCTTAGATGCTTCATCACTTTGAACTCGTCTATGAAGCTCTTGGCGAAGTTCATCCATCTCTCTTTTATGATTATCCGTATGTTTATCCAACATTTCGGCCATTACCAATGCAGCCATTGTAGATGTTGCAGAGCTGCTCTGGGTTGATTGAAGAGGCTCGGTTGTTACTACAGTACTAAGGATGGGAGTTATTGGTGGTGGAAGGAATGGTGTTGAAGCCGGTCTGGTTGGTAAGGGTTGTATTGGTGGAGGTTGAGTTGCTAAAGGTTGAGTTACTAACGGTTGAGTAGACACCATAATTGTAGGAGCACCGGACTCCTTTTCAACACTTGCTGAAACAGGGATTGATGTCTCCTTCGAAGTAGAATACCGTTCAGGTGACCCAAACTCATCAATATCCTCTGGCTCCTCGTACTCTTCTTCAATATTTATCCTTGCACCTGAACCACTACCGCCCGTATCTTTCCTACTCCTTTCAATAGCTATCTTCATCATTTTTCTCTCACCCTTGTCAAGAGTAGGATCAACAACATCTTCTACGTCACGTAGAACTAACTCATCAGCCTTACCTTTTCCCTTCTTGACCTCAGTCTTCTTCTTCTTGGTTTCAGGTTCAGGTAAAGCAGCGGGTTGCTTGCGTTTACCTTTACTCTTGACCGTAGTAGACGAGTCTTCTCCAGTCTGAAGGCTTGCTTTTAGCTTCTTGATTTCTAGCAGCAGTAGCTTGTAATCAGCAGAACCTTTAATTCGGTTCGTCAGAAGGTAATCGGGAATAGGACCAGGAATCACACCACCAGATGGTCCTTCATGCCTTAGATCTACAGTATGATCAGCTTCTTCGGTGTGATGACGACTTGCTGCACGCCTATCAATAGTAACATCATTCTTCATACAATAGTTGATGATAAGTTTGATAAACCGAGGGTAAGCAAAGAAATTAGTCTTCAGCTTCTTGTTTTGGAAGAGTTGAAAGGTAAATTCTTCCCATAACAACAATGCATAATCTACATTTGCGCCTTTATACATTCCATGGAAGATGTTCATAATAGGACTGCGCAAAGCATCATGCCCACTTGTTTTCGGTGTAAGACATCTACTGAGAATACCCAACATTGCTCTCCAAGGTTGTCCTACTTTAGCAGTGGTAAACTCAGACGCAACTCGTATGTCAGGACATCCAAGAGCATCGAACAGCTCCATGAGTTCATCTTTGGTAGGATCCTTCAAAAATGACATACCTTTGGGTGTATCCCGAATGCCAAATATCTTACGGAAGTCTGAAACCTTAAGTGTCTGCTGCTTGTTGTCGAGAGTGAAGGTGATCTTGTTTGAAGTGATTTCCTTGGTAGCCCAGAACTCATACATATAATCATAAGGCACCGAGGCAGTACTCCTTAAAGCATTCTTGAAATGAGATTGATCAAGAATTGCTATGGCGACTTTGAAGCCATGGTGAGTGGATTTTGAGACTTGCTTCAGCCGGTAATTGTTTGGTATGAACTTAAGGGTTTGTGCTTCGGCAATAGCTGCTGCTCTAGAGTCTTGGATAGCTTGTACTGTTGGATTAGTCATTGTATCTGCTTAAGATAAGACATGAAAGGTTGATGCACAAAAATATATGTATCATTATTACTTCTAAGCATAACACATTTCATAACATAATTCAACAAGTACATATAACAGGCAAATACTATCAATCAAATAATCCTTCATCCGGAACTTTCCTTCATTCGGAACTTCTTCATTCGGAAGTTCTTCATTCGGAACTTCTTCATTCGGAAGTTATTCATTCGGAACTTCTTCATTCGGAAGTTCTTCATTCGGAACTTCTTCATTCGGAAGTTATTCATTCGGAACTTCTTCATTCGGAAGTTCTTCATTCGGAACTTCTTCATTCGGAACTTCCTTCATTCGAAACTTCTTCATTCGGAAGTTCTTCATTCGGAACTTCTTCATTCGGAACTTCCTTCATTCGGAACTTCGTCATTCGGAAGTTCTTCATTCGGAACTTCTTCATTCGGAAGTTCTTCATTCGGAACTTCTTTCATTCGGAAGTCCTTCATTCGGAACTTCCTTCATTCGGAAGTTCTTCATTCGGAACTTCCTTCATTCAGAAGTCCTTCATTCGGAACTTCCTTCATTCGGAAGTTCGTTTGGAACTTTCCTTCATTCGGAAGTTTGTTCAAAACTTCCTTCATTCGGAAGTTGTTATCCATGTTCATTCGGAACTTTACAAACGCAGTTATGAAAGATTAATCTAGTCGCGTGAGTGAGTTCTAAAGCAATCTAAGGCAACAAATCATTTTCTAATGGTATTCCGAGCAAAACCCATCAAAAACCCCTAATCAATTAACCCTAATTTAAGCATACGAACCCTAATCGGATAATCTTGCTTATGCGAATTAATTAACTGGATTTCAATGATTTAAACGAATTAATGATTCAAGTGATTGATGTTTGTACCTTTTGGAGCGGATGAAACAGATTAGATTGATTGAAACGAGAGTTTTTAAAGCTTGTATGTGTTTTAATGGCGGCAAGATGGAGATGAAACAGTGAAGGAGAAAATAAAACGCAAGGGGGGTTTTGTTTTGACTAGGTCAAAGTTTTAGCAACTTTCAACAAATGTCACTTAAGTCCCTACATTTTTTCTCTTTTAGTTTTTATTCCTTGTCTTTTCTATTCTCCTTTTTGGTTTATAACTCCTATTAGGCTAACATCCGTTAAGATAATTAACATTCGTTAACTTAGCCAACTTAACCTTCACACAGCTTAAGCATCGCAACCTATTTGCAAATCTCCAAGATCTTAAAGCAATTCCTATCACATTGAACGAGCACAAGTCGTATTCTAAAGCAAGACCACTCAATTACCAGTCAGCCAATTAATTTTCCACAAACACTTTTGAAAATCGATTTAATGACGAAGATGATTTAATATTTTCTCCCCTTTAAACGATGACCCGTTTTCTATTTAAAGAGTTGTAGTCATTGTTTAAAGAGTCAAACATTGATGAAAGCATTTCCAATTAGTATCTTGAAAAAGATTGATTCGTGGTGGCAATAAGATTTCTCTTATTTTGACAAATTAATGCACTGAGACGTACACTTATTCGTGTTAGACCAAGTTGTAAAGTAAACTTGATCCCTTTGCATGATTTGGCTTGTAAATCATGCCCGAGAAAATTAATTCCCGTTGTGAGCCAACGTTTTCTAAAGAAATACGTGACTTTAATATGAAAACCAGGTTGTAGTCTGAAATAACTACAAGCCATAATGGGCATGTTTTAAAAATTTACAACTTTTATACGGACTCTATTTATGGCACCGTGTCAATATTGATCGACATTTCTAAGGCCGTAAATATTACCGTACTAAAAGACATGCCCGATTTAAAAACGAAAAATATTTTTGGTTTTTCTTGATTTTATAATTTTTATGGTTTTTGTAGGTTTTATATTTTTTATGGTTTTTCTTGGTTTTATATTTTTGTATTTTTCTTTTGTGATTTATATATTTACGATAATATACATGATCACGAACAAAAGATACGTTGAATAGTTTACCACCACTATTCAGCTGATTCTTCTGCCAATTCTTTGAGAGTCGCTGGAGTGAATGATTTCATGCCAAGCTTGTCGATCAAAAACTCGATTCGTCCTTGATCTAAAGCTTTGGTGAACATATCTGCCAGCTGATACTCAGTAGTGACAAAATACAGCTCGATCACTCCGTTCTCCACCTGCTCTTTAATGAAATGGTAGCGAATGTCTATGTGCTTGGCCCGGGAGTGTTGAACATAGTTGCAGCAAAGGGCAATGGCGCTCTTGTTGTCATAATACATCGGGATTTTGTTGAATCCCAAACCTTAGTCAGTTAATTGTGATCTCATCCAAAGGACTTGAGCACAACAACCGGACATGGCGATGTATTCAGCCTCCGTGCTTGATATTGTAGCGCTTTTATGCCTTTTTGAAGACCAACTGATCAATCTGTCTCCAAGGAGTTGCACAGATCCAGAAGTGCTACGCCTCGTGTCTTGACACCCAGCATGATCGGCATCTGCGTATGATATTAAAGCAATCGAGGAATCTTTCGGATACTATAGACCACGATGAAGTGTTCCTTTTAGATACTGAAAGATCCTTTTAACAACATGTAGGTGCTTTTCGGTAGGCCGAGCCTGATACTGGGCACACATGCATACAACAAATTGCAAATCAGGCCTGCTAGCAGTCAGATAGAGAAGGGTGCCGATCATCCCACGGTAAAGTTTTGGATCGACAATAGTCCCATTCCTATCTTCATCTAACTTGGATTTCTCCACCATTGGAGTATCCACGGGGTCACAATTTTCAAAGTTATATTTCTTTAAAGATTCTAGAGCATATTTGGATTGATTAATAAAGATGCCTCTGGGATTCTGAGAAATCTGTAATCCTAAGAAAAATGAAAATTTTCCCATCATCGACATCTGAAAGCGTGTGGACATTATCTTCTCAAAGCGATTTGACAATTCTATGTTAGTGGCAGCAAATATTATATCATCAACATAAATTTGTACCAGAATCATGTCGTTGTCCTCCTTGAGAGTGAATAGAGTGGGGTCCACCTTGCCTTTGGAGAAGCCTTCCGAGATGAGATATGTTGAAAGGAGATCGTACCACGCGCGTGGAGCTTGTTTCAACCCATAGAGAGCCTTCTTAAGCTTGTACACATGATTAGGAAACTCCGTACTAACGAACCCATCCGGCTGACTAACATAGACTTCTTCCCGTACACCGTTCAAAAATGCCGTCTTCACATCCATTTGATAGACGATCATGTTCATATGAGCAGCATACGCAAGGAAATGTATAATCGCCTCCAATCTTGCAACAGGAGCAAAAGATTCTTCAAAGTCTATACCCAAGGCTTGTTTAAATCCTCTAGCAACCAATCTAGCCTTATTCTTTAATACTGCACCCATCTCATCAAGTTTAACCTTATAAACCCATAACAAAGTAAGGATGTTAACCTTGTCAGGGAGAGGAACTAATTCCCATACTTCAAGTCTCTGGAATTCATTTAGTTCCTCCTGCATGGCTTCAATCCAAGATGATTGAGTCATAGCCTGCTGCCAATTTTTAGGTTCAACTTCAGAGAGAAATGCATCAAAGTAGAAATAGAGTGCACTCTCTTGTAATTGATGGCGTGTAGAGACTGTTCGATCTAGATCTCCAATGACATTCCTAATTGGGTGATCTTTTGTCCATTTGGTGCTATGATTTTCAATCCTAGGTGGTCTGGAGTGAACAATAGAAGGAGCTTCTTCTGAGGTAGACGCCGCTAAAGGGTTTTCAGGGAACGGTATACCAAAGAAAGGAAGCTCTTTTAAGTGAGCATATTCCAAATCGTGATTAGTAGAATCCTCTTCCACATCATTAGGCACAAGTAGGGGTGATGATTCAGGTGTAGTTTGAGAATCACTTGGTAAAGGTGCATCCGGTTCAATGTTAATTGAAGATGCATTTGATAAAGCTTCATTAGCAGGAGCAATAACTTCAGGGATTGGAGCTATCACTACAGGTGCTGGAACTTCATCATTCGGGGGATCAAAGAATTCATCAAACAACGGTTGAAACAGTTTATCCCACTCGGGCCTTGTTGGTGGTAAAAATGATGTAGAAGTAGGATTATTGGGAACTAATCCGGAACTAATAGCACCGGTTCCCATCTCATGAAGCGCGGGTTCAGAGCTGCGTTGCTCAGAAGCCATCGCTGTCAGCTCATCGAAATCTGCGTCCATAGTTTCTACAATCTTACCAAGACGACGGTTGTAAATTCGGTAGGCTTTCTTTGAGGGTGAGTAACCAATGAAAATACCTATATCGGCTTTCGGTTGAAGCTTGCCCAAGTTCTCACTATTAATGTTTGGATAACAAAGAGCACCAAACACATGAAAGAATGAAACATCAGGTTTACGGTCATGTAGAAGCTCGTAAGGTGTTTTTCTATGACGTTTCCGAATGATAGAACGGTTTTGGGTGAAACATGCAGTAGAGATAGCTTCTGCCCACAAGAACAATGGAGGGTTCGCATAAATCAGCATAGTCCTAGCAGCTACCATAAGCGTACGATTCCGTCTTTCAACGACACCGTTTTGTTGTGGAGTACGTGCAGCGGATGTTTCATGAGAGATACCAACTCCTTCATAGTAATCACGAAGAGTCTGGTTGACGAACTCTGTTCCATTGTCTGTACGAATACGGCGGACAGTAGTATTCAAACGTACCTGAATGAATTTCAGAAAAGTGATGATAGCCTTCGGTGCTTCATCCTTTGTACGTAGAAATCTAACCCATGTAAACCTGGAGAAATCATCCACAATGACAAGAATGAATTTCTTACCGCTCACACTTTCAGTTCTCATAGGCCCACAAAGATCCATATGCAAAAGATGAAGTTTTTCTTGATTGGTGTCTTCAGCTTTGGGCTTGTATGATTTCTTGGTACTTTTACCCCTTGAACACGCAGAACATAAATGGTCCTTGTGAAATTTGAGCTTTGGAAGACCACGAACTAATTCGTTTTTAGCCAGATGATTAATAGCATCAAAGTTAAGATGAGATAATCTGCGATGCCATAACCATGACTTGGTCTTAGATGCTTTAGAGAGAAGACATACTGGAGAAGCGGCCATCATGTCTTGTAGGGACAATGTATAAAGATTTGCACCACGAGATCCCTTCAACAAGTCTTTTCCTTCCAAGTTGCGGATGAAACAAGTATGTTGTCGAAAAGCAACCTCTAGGTTGGAATCACAAAACTGTCCGACTGAAAATAAATTATGACCAAGACCTTCTACATAGTATACCCTTGAAATCGTAACGTTTCCAATCTGATATTCACCATACCCCATTATCTTTGCTATATGATCATTACCGAATTTAACCGTACCAAGAAACTTGCTGACGAAATTTCGGAGCATCGAGCGATCTCCGGTCATATGCTTTGAACAACCGGAGTCCAAATACCAGAGGATGATTTGGACCACCTGAAAATATCACCACACGAAGACAATGTAGAGGTATCGGAATCTGAGTGTTCCTTGTTATTAGCAGGTACAGATTTAATAATCTTAGATTTGCTAACTCTAGGTTTCTTAGATTTCCTAGCCTTTTTCTTCCTAGTTGGTGGTGTAGATTCTAGTTGGCTTAAATCCTAAGGTATTTCTTCACTGATAGGCACTATAGTGAGGGCAGACCTAATTAAAGGGCGCCGTTTCCATACTTTAGTGCTAGTGTGCCTAACAAAAGGACGCTCAGACCTAACCTCAATGGATGCATTCCTAGTTAAAGGGCACATTTTTCCATCTAATGTAAAGGTCCTACCAGTGGGACGCCATTTCCAGCCAACTTGGGCACGAGTTCTACCAGTTGGCTTCCATTCAAGATTATTCCTAATGGCATTCATTTCATTCACATGATCAATAAGACACAAATCATGACGTTGGGAAAACATACATTCATTACAATTCCAACAATTCAAATTAGAATTCACGAATGGTTTAGGCTTCTGCACAGGCGTAGAGCTTTTAGTCTTAACATGATTCTTTTTATTTAAAACTGAAGTAACATTCCTATGGTGAGCTTCTACTTTCTTCTTGTTGGTACTACTAGTGGAGGGCTTGATCTTATCTTTCTTGAGTGGCGATCCTTTAGCCTTAGTAGACTCTTTTACTCCTGTAGAAGGCAAAGTGGGAACATTAGCAACAGATTTTAAAGGTGCCTTACTTGATGGTGCCAATGACGGTTTTGCTCCTGGGGTCTTATTGAATGGAGTTACAGCAATGGGCCTATTAGTAAGTAGTGCAGAACCTGGTTTACCTATGTATTGTAAATATGCTAAGCAATATTGAACTCGCTTAATATATTCATGAGCCGAATAATAGTAGCTACTTGAGGGATCTAAGGCATAAAGATCGTCTAAAATATCCCTAACAAGATCTACATGCTTAATGGCATTCCTCATATAGTCATCGTAGGTAACCGGGTTGTTCTTATGGAGTGGGTTCTTATAAAGCACTACTGACTTGGTTGTTGGAGCACCAGAGGACGGAGCAGAGTTGGTAGCTAAGTTATTAACAGCTTCTTATCGGGTGAGAAGAAGTGTCTCCTTTAACTCGGCCAAAACCATGTTTTTATCAATGAGTAGGATGTTTAAATCAGAGATTTCCTCTCATTTTTGGTTCAATTGATCAACATAAGATTGTTGCTGTGCCACATTAAAAGCAAAGCGTTCTTCTAGTGAACCATAAAGTTTAGACATTCCCTGTCTTGCACGATCCATCTCCCCTAGAATAGACGAAAGTCTAATTTTTAAGTCCAGGTTTTTAGACTCTGCAGCCTCTAGTTCCAATTTTAGTGTTTCATTTGATGACACGTCTCTCTTCAATCTCATAATCTCTTCCTCTAATGCCTTAACTATTGCAATCATCTTGTCACTCGTCTCAACACCGTTTTCACAACCATTTGTTATCAAAAGATCTTCATTTTGAGTTTGTTGTTTTAATTCTAAAGATATACAATGTTGTTCAAGTCGATTAAAGCGTTTTGAAAGTAAATTGTAAGAATCTTGTAGCTTTAAAAACTCAGCGTTAGATTCGTGACAAGAATGATTATCTACCTCATTTACAGTATCCGCAACATTTACAGAGAGATCACAAACATCATCACATATATTCACAGCATCACAATTAATCATAGCAGATGTAAGCTCATTCGAATAATTAACATTCACAGTAGTAAGCACGTCACACGAGATTACTTCGGACAAGAATCGGTCATATTCGGATAAAATCTTTTCCTTTTCAATTAGTTGTAGTTCGTAAGCGGTGTCCATTTCATAAAACACTTTTTGAACTTCTCCAATTTCAAACTGAAGATTTTCCTTAAGAGATGCAAAACTTCCTTTTAGACTTTCGACAAACGAATTGATCTCATTTTTAAACACCTCGTTCATGTGTTTGAAAGCCCATTCTCCGGCGTTTAGGCCATTTGAAGTCGTACATTCCAAAATGACCTTGTCAAAATTAGTAAAGTATTGATTAATCTCTTACAAGTTTAACCATACAGTGCTAACAGGTGGAAGATTCTTTGGAATTTCCTTAGGACCTTCCATGTTGACAAGTGTAGGAAATGTACTAGGGTTTTCTTCCTATAACATGTAGGTTGGTGCTGTGATGAGATCTTTGTCCATATGGAAGCGAATTCTAAAATCCGTTTTTGCAAGCTCCTTATTCATTTTAAAATAATCACACTTGGGATATTTTGTAGAATTGTATGACCGATCCTCATCAACTAGATCCTTACTTGTTCGATCATAAAAAAAACAATCGGGTCTAAGACCAATCCTAATTGGGTTGCATTATAAAGTCTTGGACTATGTCTTAAAACTTTTTTTGCATACCTTGGGTTAGGGGGAAGGCCTTTTTGACGTGATAAGTTAAACTCTCTAAACGAAGCATCAAATAAATGCACTAGTTGAGAAGCAGCGTATTGTCTTAAAAGCAAATAATCTAGACTTCTAATCTTATTAGCAGCATTAATTTCCATTTCATTCTTCTTAGACTCGAGTAATTCAAAATCCGTTTGAAGTTTTTGAAAATTAGTGACCACTAACTCTTTTTCGCTAAGTTCTTTAGAAAGATCTGCTCTTAAGGTTTCGATTTCTTGCAAGTGACCCATTTGTTTGTTTCTAAAATGATCATATTCGGGATTTGTTAGAACACTAGACGAAGGCACTAATTCTAGAGTTTGAACTTTCTCGTTGCTTAAGGCAAGCTCATCAGACAAATTCTTATTCTTGGCTATGGTTTCTAAGAGTGCAGCATTCATTTGGCTAAGTAATGTAGCAGGAACCATGACCAAATCTTGTTGAGCAGGAGTATGCGTATGCGAAATGACTCCTGGTTGTGTTTCACTCAAAGTCTGGGGACTCACATTGATATTACTATCATTGATTGTCTCCTCATTTGAACAAATCACTACCGAAGACTCATTCGAATCAGCACTCTCTTGCACAACTTGATGTGGTTGAATACTATTATCAGTGGTAGTATTAGGTACCTCAGATATTTTATCTGACCCATAGCGAGAGAGAGTTGCCATGAGAGCGGCCTGAGCAGATTGAAGATCATCGCAGTCTGAATCATAAGCATCAAGATCATCTGCTTGATATGCTGCATTCTGTGTAGTGACAACGTCTTGTTCACCAATCCTTGGATCAGCAAGAAATGCAAGCTCCTCTTCATCAAGTTCCCTTCCTTGTGCCTGAGCATTCACCAGATAGATCTTTTCTGCAAACCATTGACCATCCCTTCTCCTCTTGGGTTTCTTGCAATCCCTGGACATGTGTCCTTCTTCCTTGCAGTTGTAGCATGTAATCATTCTCAACTTGCCTGTGGAATTAGCCCGTGGATGAGTGTTGACCATTGGAGCAGGATTGACGGTGCGTGCATTGGTGGTTGATGTAGTAGGTCTCCCCTGATAAGGTTGAATAGGTTGAACCATCACCCTGCCATTCTCAATTGTAGCTTGTTGGCGAGAATTGGAAGAATTCCTCAGTTGATTGTTAGTAGGAGATGATCCTCTGAATCCTCGTTTGCTTAATGTCCTTGTGAGATAAGCAGACATAGTGGCTAACACTTCAACTGGGTCAGTTCCTTGTTTGAATTCAGGAATGGGGACTTCTTCATCGTCACAATACATTGCTTGGTCTTGTTGAGCTGTATAAGCACTAGAAGGAACACTCATGTGGTCAGGGTAGCTTGTTGGATATGCTGCAGTCTCTTGATAAGAAGGATATGGAGACTGAGCATAAGGTGCAATGCTTGCTGGATGAGGTTGTGAAGCATATTGAGATGAAGGTGCACTAAACCGATATTGTTGCTGATGTGAGGTGGGTGGTTGCGGAAGAATCGAATATTGGGGGAAGCTTGGTGTCATGTAAGGTGATGGATGATAGGCTTGGTGTCCCAAGATATAAGGAGTGTTGTTGTGTGACAAGCTTGGTTGATTCGCCATCAATGCCAAAGAATCAGGATACATACCTTGAGGCGACCGGTGCATGATCACGTGTTTCTCATGCTGCTGAAGAAAAGCATAGAGTTGATCCAAATTGCACTTATGCAAATCCCTGGTTAACTTAACATCGGTAATATACTCACCCCATTCAGCTTGAGGTAAAGTATTCAAGAATTTGGTGTTAACCTGGAATGGAGCAATCACGAGATTGTATACGTTCAGATCATTCATGAGAGTGGTGAATCTGAAGTAATAATCGTGAAGCGTTTCCCCTGGGTTGTACGTGAATCTATCAAACAGATCATACAACTGACATTCCCTTTCTTGTTTGGTAAGAGACGTACCTTGTAGCAACACCTTTAGACGTTCCCATAAATCCTTTGCAACCGTATACTGACTTACCATCCGATAGATATCATGTGGAAGAGCTTGGAGAATGGTTTGAAGAGCTTTTTCGTCTGCATCTGCAACAAGTTGTTGAGCTAGAGTGAGTTCTTCAAATTCTCGTGGTCGAGTCACGTTGTTAACCACGATGGTACCATAGTCAAGTGGACCATTTAGAATTGACTTGACCATAAGCCTCCCATATACTGGTTTTCCCTTAAGGTAAGACATCATCCGGCCTTGCCAAGCTTCAAAAACTTCTTTGATGAGCATTGGCGGGCGATTATCCGTTCCCGTAATGACGGAAATATCCGTAAGTGATGTCATCTGAGGCATTACTGAATTCGGATTCATTTCGTTCACTTCAAAGAGACAAAGATTATCGGTTGATCGAGCAGTGAAGTAAAGCTTGTGAATTGTGTTGAGTTTTTGTTGTAAGAAACCAAGATTAAATCCTCTAAAAAATCGTCGAAAAAACAAGTAAAATAACCCTTGATTCGGAACTTTTGTTGATTCGGAAGATTTTGGCTTGGAATACCTTGATTCGGAACTTTTGGTTCGAAAGATTTGATCCGGAACTTTCCCTTGATCCGGAACTTTTCCCTTGATCCGGAACTTTCCTTGATCCGGAACTTTCCCTTGATCCGGAACTTTTTCCTTGATCCGGAACTTTCCTTGATCCGGAACTTTCCCTTGATCCGGAACTTTTTCCTTGATCCGGAACTTTCCTTGATCCGGAACTTTTGGTTCGGAACTTCTTGATCCGGAACTTTTGTTGATCCGGAACTTTTCGTTCGGAACTTTTGGTTCGGAACTTTTGTTGATCCGGAACTTTTCGTTCGGAACTTTTGGTTCGGAACTTTTGTTGATCCGGAACTTTTCGTTCGGAACTTTTGGTTCGGAACTTTTGTCGACCCGGAACTTTTTGGTTCGGAACTTTTACTGGGTAAACAGAAGGTTGTTTCGTATGAACAGTCGACCAAAAAAGTGAAGATTAAACCCAGATTTTTACCAAATAACCTAAAAAGTTTTGTGATTTCTACAATAATAAGTAACAACTAATACTTATCTACTAATCCCAATCACAAAAACACCAAAAACTCCAAGAATCAAGATGGATCTTCTTAAAGAACACTAATACAATCAAAAACTAAAAAACCACACAAATCATTACCTTAAATCACCCCATAGCTCTTGATACCAAATGTAGAATCTTGATAACCTATGAATCTATGAAGTGGGTTGATGTTTTCTAGAGAGAGAAACTAGAGAGAGAAAGTGAGAGAGAACTATGTGTCTTTTTATTAAGTGGAAACTAGAAATGAACAACAACCAACCCCTTTCCAAGGAGGAAAGGGGTATTTATACTTCCAAGCCACTAATGGACTTGGGCCGGCCCATGACAAGCCCATGGACCGGTTCTTACTTAACTTAATAAGTAACTAGTAACTACGAGCTATTACAAACATAAATAATATTGTGGAGTGACCGATACTTCTAATATACGTTAAAACGTATTTCTAACATTCACACATATACAAACACAAAAAGTATGGATCGTGATCTACAACCCCTCACCGACGACCACCACAACAAATCCATCTCCCACATTTTCCCGACGAATACCACAACAAACCTACCTTATTCCTGCAACCACCACAACAAACCCATGTTTTTCCAGCGACCTTCACAACAAACAAGCCTTTTTCAGCGACCTCCACACCAAACCACCCTTTTCCGGCGACTTCCACAACAAACCACCACCTTCTGTACATATGATACTAATGCCATAAATGAAGCTGATGTCGATGTTATTAAAGATGTACAGAACATGTAATAATATAGGTAAATCACATGTTATGATATTTGATACGCACCATGTGTTTGATGAAATGACATAATGATAATCACATGTGATTTAGCAAGTTCTAATTTATGAATGGGCATTTTTTTGAAGTTTGGTCGAATTTTGTAGATGATAAGCTGATTATAGAAGTGGTACTTATGATTAAAGAACTGAGAATGTGACTCGTATATGAGTCGATATGACTCATATATGAGTCACGATAACTCATATATGAGTCACCGTGACTCATATATGAGGCATGATGACTCATATATGAAATTGTATATAGGTAAGTTTTTTTGTAATACATGTAATAATATAGCATCTTTTGTAATAAAATCATGGTGACTCATATATGAGTCACCAAGACTCATATATGAGTCATGTTGACTCATATATGAGTCACCATGACTCATATATGAGTCACCATGACTCATATATGAGTCATGGTGTTTCATATAGGAGTCACTATGAAACATATATGATTCATGCTCAGTTATTAACTTGTTTTGTGTTTATGTTTTATAATAAGGTTCTTTGTAATCTTGAAGATGGGCCAGTTGAGTATACATGTAGGCATTATATGCGTTATAGATTTCTTTATCGCCACATATTCTATGTTATGAAGAACCGTGATATTGAAGTGATTCCGAAGAAGTACATTTTAAGGCGCTGGGGAAGGGATTTGATACCTCTTTCCTTAAAAAGAAACACAAAAAGATATGGAGAAAAAAACAAAGCAATTGAGAGAATAACAAATCATATATGAAAAAGAAGCACAAGAAACAGCACAATCGAATACAACAACTACTTGATTATTTTTTGCGTTTTCTTTTTTACTATGTTTAGATTTAATTTTCTTTTTTTGTTATGATTTCGAACTGTTGTAAACATGTGTTGAATATCTTATTTGTTATTGTTAATGCAAGTGATGCCTAAAAACATTATAAGTGTTAACTAATCTTTCTTAGTTTTGATCACAACAAACTATACAACACATTTAGTGTAAAAAACAAAACGAATTATTTAACTAACATTATCATCAAGGTAATAATCATATCACTAACTTTTCTTAACCATACTTAGTGATCATCAAAGTGATTATCCTTAAAACTCACTTTTGTTAATATGACAAAAGATTTTTTAATAAACTTTTTTTTAAGAAAATTGTTCTATTAAAATGGAAAATGTAAATTTGAAAATGGCATATTCCATATGCCATAAGAATATCCTTTGAAGGTTTAAAAAACCTCAGATATTCCTACCCCGCTAAAAGACAAAAAAGGAGCGTAGTCTACTGGGCGGTAACTTAAATAGCTAGGCGGTTCTCTAGCGATATGGAACCGCCGGGCTAGTTAAAGAACCGTGCCCAGCTAGCCGTTGCACTTTGTCTTCTATAAATAGTAGATCAAATCTCATTTTCCAACAACCCTCGTGGACGTTTTTCTCAACCCCCTTTCTCTTTTCTATAGCATAATCATTAGTAATTGATCACTTAATGTGTTAAGTATGTTTACATGGGATTATCCTCTTGATCCCATCCTTTACCTTGTCCAATGAGAAGATCACTCACTCACTAGTGTTGTGATAAAGATAAATCCATGAATTAGTCATGTTCATCATGTTAGCCTTTTTGTTTTATGTTGATCCATTTGTATTTATGAATACTTGGACTAGTTGTGTTCATCCAAGCTATTTGTGAATACTTAGATTTGTTGTGTACATCCATTGCATATGTGTTTGCTTTAATTTATGTTGTGTAGATCCAAGCTACATGTGTGTACTTGGATATGTCTAGTTGAAGTTCTCACTAAACTATAAAGTGATGTGGTTGTGTCTTGTGAGTTCTCACTAAACTTGAAAGTGATTAGTAGTTGTGTTGTGTGAAGTTCTCACTTAGCTTCAAAGTGAAGAGTCGTGAAGATTGGTTCTAGCTTTAGATTAGAACTCGACATATAGCCTTGTGTCGTTAAATTGTGAAGTAGGCAACGTTGTGTAGATTGGTCCTAACTAAAGATTAGGTCTCGACATTTAGCTTAGTGTCGGAAAATAATGTAAGCGACGATGTAAGGTTTTCTCCGCCAAGAAGGGAGCTTGTGGATATAGTGGAAATCTCGAGTAGGTGTACTCGAGGAGTAGAGTAGAAACGAGGATAGAGCCTCGTTGTCGAACCACTATAAATCTTGGTGTCTTGTCATTAGGTTGTCTCTTTCTTTACTCTTTACTTATTTCATTATCATTACACTTACCTATTACCATTTCTAATGCATTTGAATTTAACCTAATCATTATGCAACTTAGCTTCAAGTAAAAGATAGTTTTGATACAAACCTAATTGAAAGTAATTTTAATTAGGTGACTAATCGAAGAGAAACTATTCAACCCCCCCCCCCCCCTTCTAGTTTCTACAAATGGTATCAGAGCGATGGTCACTCAAGACCTTTGAAGTATATTATACTTTAAAACTTGGATCGATCCATTGTCTCCTCAAATTAGAAGGTCAAGTTGTACTAAAGTTTCTCTTTGGTTAAAACTATTTTTTCTTGGAAAATAGGTCTTTTAATTGGTAATATTGCATCCCTCTTAGATTAGTAGCTTTTATGCATTTTTCTTAAAATGTATCTACTAGTTTGCATATTGCCTTGTGTAGGTACTCATGAAGGTCAATCATTTAATTGGTTGTGGATTGAGTTACTTGCACTTGTAGAAGACTCGTCTTCATTGATCTTCAACATCTTTGAATGATGATATCAAGATAATTAGGAATGATACTAGTCTTTGAAGACTTAGTACTCATCATAGTCATTGTTAGGCTTTGTATTGATACCTTGATGGATTGGAATGCTCTTTGTGGCCAAGGTACGCTTTCGTTCTTCCACACGCCCTTTGATCATTCTTTTGATCATTACTTGACTATGTGCTTGTTCTTGGAATCCTTGCCTTGACATTTGTTTGTGGTTTGTGATTCTTTTCTTTTATCCTCTCAAACCTTCATTGCTTGGATATTTGACTCACTATGGTGATGTAGAGTGAGTTAGTAGTAGCTTAAAGTATCAAGCATGATATCCATGGTTTGCACCCATATGGTTATTAGGCCCTTTGTGGGAGAGAAAGTGAATTAATACATTGCTCATAATTTGGTTTAGACTAAGACTATTATTGAAAGTGATCTTAGTCTATGCATCAATATTTGCTTTGTGTTTATTCATTACCAAAGCCGTTTAACACTTCGCCGGAAAGGCACGTCTTAAACCACTATATATGACACAAGCTCTTCGTCTTCTCGATTTGAAGATTGTCATTAATCCCTTGAGCATTGGTATTAGTCTTGATTCACTTCCCTTGATTTCTCTCCACTTTGCTTTTTCGCTATGAGTAGTCGTTTGTCCGTTTCGGTTCTTTTCGATCTCGATTCAACTCGTAATCCTTCATTAAGGCATATTTCTTAGTGTTATGATGATCCAATGATATTCTAAAAGGTTTAAGATATATTTTTAAGTGATTTAGAAAACTTGGTTTTCAAAAATTTGGCGTATTTCATTGATAAAAACCAGCCTCTGTAGGCGGTTCTTTATCTCCGGCGGTTCAAACCCGCGGTTCTCTATTGATATTGAACCGTGTCAGAGCGCCAGTTTTATTAAATTAATCTTTTTCAAACTAAACCCTCTCTCTCCCCAAAACACACAGCCGCCGGGTTCCACTTTTTCCACCATTGTTGAAGCTTCAAAAACCTTCAATCACTCAAAATAATTGATTCCAAGTTGTGGGTTTCACTCATCCTTCATCAAACATCAGTTAATTGTAAGTATTTTCTTTCAATTTCATCTATTTTGTTCTAGGGTTCATCCTTTCATAATTGGGGATTTTTAAAATTTAAATTAAATTAGAACCTTAATAGGAAAATGGGTTGACATGGTTATTTTACTATGATTCCTTAGGTTCATATTCATTAAGATTTCACTAAAACTCACTTGTAGAACAAATCCGAATTTTGGCTAAATGATTTTGGTTAAAAGATGGAATTGAGATGAACCCATGAACAAATAGGTAATTGCATTGTTAATGCTTACCTAAAAACCTTGTTTTGAAAAACCAATGTTATAGTCCATTGTTGATCTAACATAGTTCATATGTTCTTGGTTAATAATGGAACAGATACATTGAGAACATGAGAATGATATGAATTAAATCCTTTGTTCGTCAAGAAATTGATATAACACATTCTCATATTTTGATTTTTGATTTTATTTTTCATATGAGTGATTGGAAAAATATTTTCTTGTGTTTATTTAGGTATCAATCATGCCTTCACAATATCAAAAGGATCATCAACTCACTAAACAATATATGCCAAACATTTCCCAAACCTTTGCATCCACTCAACTTCGAAACTCCTTTTCATCTCTTTCAACTCAAAATTTCCATGAGGGTAGAGTTGTTGATGAGGGAATAACGGGTTATGTCTATATCAAATCTATGTTTGAGCATACGGGATTTGATTGCTTGCTCTACATAGAAGAAGATATAGACCCCTTATTTCTTCTAGAATTCTTTAGCACTTACTCTATGTTTGAATACAATGGCGAAATCTTCATTCGATTCTTGTTGAACGATCAAATCATTCAATACTCTCTCGAAGATTTTGGTGAAATTCTTGGTGTGCCATATGAAGGCACTTGTCGTTTCACGGACAAATGGAGACTTGATGGTCTCTTGGAATCCAACGACAAACCTCCAAATGACCACGCCAAAATTGATCCGGAATTTATCCTTGATATCATTTCGAAAGAGCTTGATGGAGACGTTGTGAGAAGCCTTCATTCTAATGTACGAAATGTGAATCGCTATGAAGTGCTCTCAAGCGATCTTAAGGATTTTATGGTCCAATGGGCAAATATCCTTAGGGAGAATGTATTTTGTCTTGGTGGAAACCGAGATCATATCCCGGCTTGTATGTTGCATATGTTATATTTCATCTTTACATCAACCAAGTACAATTTGGCATACTATATCGCTCGACGAATAAATTATGCTATTTCAAAGCCCAAGACAAACCTTCCCTATGCTATGCTTCTTACTCGCCTTTTCAAAAGGGTTGTTCATGACTTTCCCCACCTCAACCTTTCTCGCTTTCACCCGGTTCATCGGGTTATGTTACCTATTCAAGAGGTATATGAAAGAAAGCCTAGAAGTGATCGAGGTTCGTGAAAATCCAATCATCAAGAGCCGGAGGATGAGGACACCTATATGCCAACAAGTGATGGTGATGGCATAGGTTCTAGTTCTCATTTCAACTCCCTTCAAGTAATTCCTACCCATCCTCAAACTCATTCGTGGATGGACTTGAAGACTTAGCTCCTCCACCTCATTATTCCTCTAGTGAAGTACCGGAAGATCTCAATATGGAGCATCTCTACCGTGAAAATCTTAGGACTCGAGGTGAGTTACATGAACATCGGGTTGAGTCAAGGAAGGGATTCAAGTACTTGGGGAATATGATCAAGGGATTGGGCAAGAAAAGAAGATGAAGACTTTGAATTGTTTCAAAGTATACATGTTGGTAAACATGTAATGTGATGTTGAACATTTGCTTCTTTTTACCTTATTTTGGTTGTGTATTAACTAATACTACTTGTTTGGATTACTTGTTATTTTTATCCTAATGATTGTCTATGCCATCGTGGTTATGATTTACATAGCTTTGTGCATCCTATGAGTTAGTTAAGCTTCCAAGATTTTGGTCAGTAGTTAACTTTGGCTTGATAATCCTTTTGTAACAGTCTGGGCTAACTAAAGTTTGAGGAAGTGCCATTTTTGAACACCTCTGGTCGTGGTTCCATATCGACCAGCGGTACCTTATTGATAAGAAACCGCCCACCCTAGATAGGGAACCGCCGGCTACTGTGTCTGACAGAATATTTGCTTTACACTATTTTCCTTAATTTGTGTAAACCTTTCTTGATTCTTTGCAAAAACCTGCACATTTCCTAAACTAGGTTACCTAAATTCATTATTCACATAAAATGTTTTTAACCCATTACTAGTTTGGATCATCCCCTCACCCTTTTAAAACCTCCTTGTTAGTCATGTTCTTCACATATCAAACCATTCATCCTTAACCCTTAAACCACTCATTACAACCATGGTTTCTAAAAGAACCTCAAACTCATCCAAAACCTCTACTTCAAAGAAAAATCTTAAGATTAAGATTAAGTTGCCTAAACCTAACTCTTCACCATTTCACACACCTAAGAATGAGATTGTCCCAATTCTCATCTCTTCATCAACCTCACCACCTCTTGCTCCATGCAAGACTACCTCAACCCATGGTACCAACCATTCTCATGGTTCTACCTCCTCTTCATTCCAATCTAGAATGAATGAAATATCCTCACCCTTCACTCCAAGTACTCTCTTGGATGTGACTACCCAACCTCAACCCATCCAAAGCATTCCCATTGTGAATGACTTTGTTGATACCTTGGTGACTTCACCTTTTACCCCTCCAAACTCACCTATTTCACCCTTGGAGAACATACCTCCACACTCACCCACATCACCCTTGGAGAACATACCTCCTCCACCTCCACCTCCCTCAAACACTCCCATTTTGGGTGTCCCACTTCCCCTTTTTATGGGTGATCCTTACTTCCTTGGGTTCCTAGAAGCTCATGGTTCTCATTGTCCATGTTGCCTCTACAATAACTACATCATTCACAACCTTAGGATGGAGATGTTTGGACTTCATAGGAGGTTGCAAGATTTCTTGCTCACCTTGTTTACCATGCCTCCTCCTAGGAGATGAATGGTGATTTTCTCTAAAAAAATACTTTTCAAGAAAAACCAAGCCAAGGAAGACTACTCATCAAGAACTAGTTTTAAGCTAACTTTATTTTAGTTAGTTGTTTTTCATTTCCTTAATGTATCGCCTTCCCTCCATGAGTTTTTCATGAGGATGACTTGTGGATTTAGCTTTATGTGTTTCTATCTTTATGTGCACATTAATCAACTTTAATTTTAAATTAAAATTGAACCTAAATCTATCACAACCTCTCAAACTTGACTAAAATTGGTTCAAAATGTTATCTAAATATTTTGTCACCCTTTTTCAAGACATTCTTTGTGAATGTGTTGCTTTTATGCAACCCTAGCATAATTTAGTGCTAATAGAGGTAAAATTCCAAGATTTGCAATTTTTTTGAAAAAGTCTTAGTTTTTCTCAAAACCCCGGAAAATCATGGTTTCAAGTCCACTACACGCGGCTCATTAAAGTCGCGCGGTTCCTTAAGTACTAAGGAACCGCCGGTCCCTATAAGGAACCGCAGACAAATAGCTAAGTTTTGGCTCGTTTTTGGTCTTTCTTCATCACCCTATCCCCTGTCAAGATTCCATGTTTACTCAACTTGGCTAAACATTCCTTGACACTTTACATTTGATTTGCAAACCCTTGCCTTGTCTACTTTCTTCTTATACCCCCACCTTGAGATTTCATTCTCACACCTCAACAATGCCTAACTCCTCCTTTCATAACCTTGACATTTCATTGTCACAAACCTCCTCACCCAACTCTTCCTCATCCAAGCTTTCCAAGAAACCGAAGATCTCGGTTCGACCTATTTGGATCAAGAAAAATGAACCCTCTTCATCCAAACCACCCAAGAATCCCACCTTTTCTCCAGTCAAGTATTGGAATGAGACCTACTCCGGTAACCCCATCACCAGAGAAAAGGAAAATCTTCCCTCACCACCAAAACCTTTCGACACCCCTCAACTGAATGACCTTTCAACCTTCCCAAACCTCACAAGGCATTGTGAAAACATTTCCTACCCACTCTCCTCACCACCACTAAACCCTAGGTGTGATGGTATTCCCCCATCAACCGAATTTGTTTTGCATCATGGATCCTCGTGTGCTTGTTGTCAATTTCAACAAATTGAACTTGCTCATGTGTATGAGAAGTTAAATTTTCTTGAATTCCTCCTCACTCGACCTCCTCTCAAAGTTTTCGTACCCATGGACAAAACTTCGAATGATGCCTCGTCGTCTTATTTTTCCAACTAAAGGACTAAGCACTCTTGGAGTCAATAATACCTTAGTTGTATTGGAGTCGATAACATTTTAAGCAATCTTGGAAAATTATCACTATTAGAATAGCTTATGATTTGTGGTTTATTTTCCATATCTTTTGCTTTAGATACTCATATTGTGTGTATGACTATCTACCTTGTTTGTTTCTTTCATATTTATGTAATATGAAACCTTTGTTTTCTTTATTTGATCATTCTCTCTTTCTTTTGAGTTGATCGTGGTTAATCTTTACAATTGATTATGGGTGATTCCATCAATTCAAAATTTTAACCCCTTGACAAATTTATCATCTTCATTGGTTGGATGTTTCTTTTCTACCTCCATTCCACCAATTGAAATTTGATTTTGTCATTTACCTCTTTGGACATACTTAGCAAATACTTGCTTCTAATTTGAGATTTCTTCTCCTTCTCCCTCTCAAGTTACTTAGTAGGTAGTGATCATATATACATTGGTGTTTCTTTTCTTTCTACTAACCTTTGTGTAGCATGTCACCATAGCTCATACACTTGGTTCCCCAAGCAACGAGGAGCAACCACCAAGGGGGAGCTACTAGCAAAGTCCGATTCTCTTCAAAGACTTGTGCTTACCTTTTTGCTACGACAAAGGGGGAGAAATGATAGTGATAAACCCGTTAATAATTCGATATTTTGTGTTTCTACGTAAATGAGTTTATAGTTTGTCGTAATAAAAAAGGGGGAGATTGTTAATGCAAGTGATGCCTAAAAATATTATTAGTGTTAACTAATCTTTCTTAGTTTTGATCACAATAAACTATACAACACATTTAGTGTAAAACACAAAACGAATTATTTAACTAACACTATCATCAAGGTAATAATCATATCACTAACTTTTCTTAATCATACTTAGTAATCATCAAAGTGATTATCCTTAAAACTCACTTTTTTAATATGACAAAAGATTTTTTAATAAACTTTCTTTTTAAGAAAATGTTTTATTAAAATGGAAAATGTAAATTTGAAAATGGCATATTGCATATGCCATAAGAATATCCTTTGAAGGTTTAAAAAAACCTCAGATATTCCTACCCCACTAAAAGATAAAAAAGGAGCGTAGTCTACTGGGCGGTACCTTAAATAGCTAGGCGGTTCTCTAGCAATATGGAACCGCCGGGCTAGTTAAAGAACCGCGCCCAGCTGGCTGTTGCACTTTGTCTTCTATAAATAGTGGATCAAATCTCATTTTCCAACAACCCTCATGGACGTTTTTCTCAGCCCCTTTCTCTTTCCTATAGCATAATCATTAGTAAATGATCACTTAATGTGTTAAGTATGTTTACATGTGATTATCCTCTTGATCCCCTCCTTTACCTTGTCCAAATAGAAGATCACTCACTCACTAGTGTTGTGATAAAGATGAATCCATGAATTAGTCATGTTCATCATGTTAGCCTTTTTGTTTTATGTTGATCCATTTGTATTTATGAATACTTGGACTTAGTTGTGTTCATCCAAGCTATTTGTGAATACTTGGATTTGTTGTGTACATCCATTGCATATGTGTTTGCTTGGATTTATGTTGTGTAGATCCAAGCTACATGTGTGTACATGGATATGTCTAGTTGAGTTGTAATAGATTATGTAGAAGTTCTCACTAAACTATAAAGTGATGTGGTTGATAGCCCCAGTGAAGTTGAAAGCTGGTTGGCTCACATTGAGAAGATCTTCGATGCAATGGGCTGTGACCCCGTCTTCAAAGTGTGAATAAACCTTAAGCATCATCAATTGCTTTGTGCTTCCAAAAGTATTCAACAAGTTGTTCACGATAAGCTATGGTTGTTTGAAGAGGATCATCAAACATCACTGGTAGGTTACGAGACAACCTGTATAAATATATACATACCCAAATCCCATAGTCGCCATATTTTTTGTCCTACCTTGGAACATCTGCAAATGCATATGAGATTTTATAGTTATCGGGTGATATTCCCTTGTTCTCCAATATCCATGAACATTTAGATGAAAGGTTATCTGCTCGGGCAATTTTTTTTTCATATTTCTCCACTAAGGTCTTCTGTTACCAACAACCTAACCTAGGTTATCGTAAAATGTAACCAATCCAGTTCTTATGTGAAGTTCAGCTAGACACCAGTAATTCTTTGGTTCGTTGACGGGAAAGTACACCTATAAAAATTCAACTGATATCACTTTCTATGGCTTTTAAAAATTATACGAGTAACTTTTCTAGGTATAAAAAGACTACCTTCTCAACGAATCACCAAGGGACAGGATACCTAATGCAGTTAGAGTAATAGTCGGGCATCAAACCAGCAAGAATTTGTTCTAATAAGTAAGGGCTCACCATTGCCCAATCAGCATTAAGTAGTCTAAATATCCACATTAAATCCACAAATAGATCAAGATGTTGTGTATGGAAAAAAATGATAATTAAAAACAGTATTTATTAAGATTGCTAAAATTTACTATGAACACTTGCTTAACTTACATTGTCACCCAACCACCCATCTTTGGCAATATCAAGACACACTAAAGCTCGCCAGAACTTCGCAGCAACTACAATGTCTCGTTGTCCCCAGGGAAATCGATACTCTGGCGGGTCAGGCAAATTAATATACTGCACTACAGATGGGGAAACTCTTACAGTATCCATGTTACGGTCCTGCTCTCTTGAAAGATTATATAAACAATCATCGTGGGGTAAGACCACGGTAAATTCATTATAAACGAAAGATGTAAACAAAATTAAACAAAGCGCATACCTCGACAAATGGTAGGAGTACAAGTAGTTCTTTGACATAATGCAATTTAGGCTTGACTGATACAACCTGCTTATAAGATTTTATGTTATTATTACACGAAATGGATATTTGGATTAGTATGTTACATATGTAATGAATATACCTCTAAAAATTCAGGCGGACCGATATCACCATCAACTTGATTCCTTTAAATACTTTTATTGGCATTTGGTGTAATGTTTTGTTGCTTATCAACGGGTGGAATAAAAGACAATGCCAACCTCTTCATCATCTTCCCTCTAACTTTGAGAGACCTGGGTACACGCTTCTTTCTAGATACCAATTTGTGAATCGTTTTTACACCAGAAAAAACTTTAACCAAAGATGGTTTGTAATCAGGTGTAACAACATTGACATAATGTTGTAAAATAAATACAATCGTCACGAACTTGTAAAAACAAAACCAAACAGTACTTATGACAAATTACGTGATAAACTACCTTAACTTCAAGAGGCCGAACCGTTCCTTTTTTATGGTCAACATCCATAAAGTCAGAAACAATTTTGTTGTCAATCAATTGTTCTTTCTGAATGTCAGCTGCGTCATGGTTGTATACGTCCATGTCCTCGAGAGAAATAGCAGGCATGTCTTCTTCATCTTTCAAGACATCCATGAATTCATCTTTAAATTCAACATCCTGTAATCTAGATGAATAAAATATAAATGGAACACATATGCATACCATTGACTATGTAACACATATGTAAAGTTCAACACATACGTCGTTGACAGCAGGGCTGGATTGTTCATTTAATTTTCTTGATGTTGTTCCAGAAAACTTAACATCAGGAATGGAATCTATTCCCGGGTTTTCGTCCTTATTCATTAAGGCCTTGATTAATATGCCCATAGATCTGGGGAATCTCTGAGAAATTGTTTGATCATCATTCCCTAAAGTTTCTTCGTCCATCTTACCTTCTAAATCCGCATGTGCTCCAATATTAAATAATGTCGGCTAGAGGTTACAAAAAAATTCGGACATTAAGAAAACAGTTGGTACACTTCTTGGATTTAATTATGCATTCAGGGTATACTAACCAGATTATTGGTTAGGGAACCGGCCACAAATGGCTTAAGGTATGAATTTTCACCTACGTTGATATCAGTAACTAACACGCCCTCAAGAACTTTCTTCTTAGAATCATGGGTTGGTTTTGGAGATTCATTACCTAAAGTGTCTTCGTACACCATACTTTCTGCTACATCGTGTGTTGGGATATCAGATGAAGATGGCTGTAAGTAACATAATTCAAATAATTAGCAAATCTTGTTGTTTACAATATTTGCTTTATTTATGAATTCACTCTATACTAACCATATTATCAGTTGCTGAACCTGCAACTACTGGCTTCATGGATGAATTCTCAAATCCATTTATAACACTAACTAAAACGCCCTCGACATCTTTCATCTTAGTATCAGGGTTGGTTTTGGAGAATCTTTCCCAAAACTGTCTACGTCCACCATACATTCAGTTTCATCTTGTGTTAGGATATCAGACGGAGACGGCTGTAAGTAAATTCAGGCAAACAACTAGCAAATCATTTAGGTTATTAATTTGCTATAAATATGCATTAACTATACACTAACCGTATCATCAGTTGCTGAAACTGCCACTACTAGCTTAAGGGGTGAATTCTCAGTTCGGTTTATATCACTAACAGTATCGGTGACGACAACTTGCTTCTTAGAATCAGGGGTTGCTTTTGGAGACCCATTCCCAAAACTGTCTGCGTCCATCATACATTCTGCTTCATTGTGTGTTACCATATCAGACGAAGACGGCTGTAATTAAAAACATTGAAAAGATAAGGAAAGTTTTTTTTCTACAAATTTTGGTTTTAATTATGTAGTAACAGTATACTAACCGTATTAGCACTTGCTGAACGGGCGACTAGTTGGTTAAGGGATGAATTCTCAAATCCATTAATATCAGTAACTGATATGCCCTCCACGTCTTTCAACTTAGAATCAGGGTTTGATATCTTAGAAGTTTATTGGTCCTTTAGTTTTTCGTTCAATAGCTTCTCTATATTTTCAAGCCTAGATGTAACATCTACAGCGGTAACCAAGTCTACTTGTTTTCTAATGGACTGGACTTCAGCTAAAATATCATGTAATGAAATACTTTTCGCACCAGACATGGTTTCACTAAAACTATTCCCTTGTTCTAAATCTAAAACACCATTCGGGTGCTCCGTAGACATCCCATTAGATTTAACGACTGGCGTTTTTAAAGTTCCCAAACCAGCTTGGTTTTCATCAGGTAAAACAGGAGGATTAACGGCATCCATGCGGTTTATATAAGTAAGACTTGCAACATAACAAGGTTGACTAATCTCAGCTTGTGTTGGAATAAATTCAGGAAAGGGTCTTGAATCCTAAAATATCAATTCAATTACGAAAATACACGAGGACACTAACCTTGACAATTAATAGGATGTATTAAAACTGAGATACTTACCGGTCCAAAAAGGATAACATAGTGTGATTTTTCAAACTTTATATTATTAGACCAACAAACACCTCGTGGTAACACATTATGCTCTTTAATCCAGAATGAAGTGCTAATAGGATAACTCTCCATAATCCATATCTGTATAACACAATCATCCAGTTGTAAAAATTATGGTTCATATCTAGTACTAAAAAAACTAATAATTTCTAACCTCGAAAGCCCAAGCAAAGCCGTATAAATTATATAGGGGATTGTAAGTTGGGTTTTCCCTCCTATTGGATATATGAGTATCAACATGATTACAACTAACATTTATAGTCCTATAAAATTCATCTCACATGTACTCACCCCAGGGATAAGAATTCTAGGCTTCAAAATCATCCACCATAGTGACTAAATGGTTTTCGATGCAATTACTATCCTCTTTGCCCATAAATACCAACTCGACAACAATTAAAAGACGCACCCTAACAGCATCCACATCCGATAATCCTAACCACTTATCTTGATTTCTAATAATTTGCAAAAGTTCAAACCCATGAATTTTTCTAAAACCTTTTTTTTTAAATTTTTCTGAGAAAACACGAATGTAAAAAGAACTATTCCAACCAGCACTAGTTGAAACATTACCAAATCGTAGCGAATGATTGCCAATTTTGAATATCATAGGGGGTGCATGACTAGGAATTTCTTCAACATATACCTGGTGTTGCAAAACATAATTCATCAAATGGCAATCATTATCCACGGAAGGGGGCCAAAAACAGTACTTCTAAACAAATTGTTCCTGACGATATTTGTTTGCAATAACCATTTGATTTCTTGAAGCAATCTCACTGTTGACCGAACAACAACTCTGACATCGTAAAAAACATTAAACTCGCGCATGATATTAGAACTGGATTTGATATTTTGATATGATGGTTTCGTTCATTGAAGAACATAGAGGGTTGGTTTTGATTTATTTTGGGCACCTGATGTGTGTGTTTTGATTTATTAAAGGTGATTTGATATTGAGATAAGATGGGTTAGTTCATTGAAGAACAAAGAGTACCCAGTTTTGATTTATTTTGGGTAGCTTCTGTGTGTGTTTTGAAAAAGGAGGTTAGAGTAATAGAAATAATAAAATACTCGGTTTCCTATAATTCGTGTTGCCCATAGTACAATTGCCTAAAATAATAATATATATTATTCAACCACTTTTAATAAAATGACCAAAAATCCAAGTTGCCCAATATTTGAATTGCCCATATCTTTAAAATTGCCCAAAAACATCTCTTACACGATACGTACTTCATGTGTACTTTATACGGACACATGCCAGATTCTTCCATCATTACCCAAATTCTATGTTGCCCTGGACTGTTTGAGGAAAAACATGTTTTTTGGACTAAAATACATGTTGCTCTAAAAAAGTGGGCTCTTTTGATAATTTTCCCTTAATCGATGTTAGATGAAATATGGATAAAACCTTTGTATTGAAATTAATTAATTTGAGTGGTTTAAAAGGTTTTGAAAGTTTTTAATGGAGGTTTTATTTGTCTCCTCGTCGCACGAGCAGAAAAGAGGAATGAGAAGTGTTTAAAAAGTGTAAAATAAGAAAACCACTATTATTTTAAGCTTAGTGGGCCGCGGCTCATTATCGATAATGAACTGCACATTACCACCGCGCTATTTATTGAGCCGCGGGCAGAACAGATGTTTTGTCCGTGAAAATGAAAGAAAATTTTCAAACCAAGTTTTTCTAAAATACTTAAAACATATATTAAGCTTTTTGAAAATCATTGGACCACTTCAAGACTAGGTTATAATGCTTTAATGAAGGATTGTGAGTGAAATCGAGACTGTAAAAAACTGAAATAAAGAAACAACTACTCATAAACAAAAAGAGAAAAGAGAAAAACAAAGCCAAGTATAAATATTATTTATACAATTTTCATAATAACAAACAAGAGAAAAGAAAATAAAAAGCGGGAAATGAAAAATGAGAGCGGGAGAAAAAGAGGGCAAAGGTGGCAAAAAGAAAATAAAACCTAATATTAAAATCTCAACCTGCCGTTCTTCTAACCTGAGGTATACTTGACTTATTTTGTTGTTAGAATATATAATCTTAGATCTATCTATTGGCTAGCTTTCTTAATTTTATGCCCACATGGCTTGCTATTTCCAGTACTTAAGTGTTTATGTTTCGTAAGCCCCAATTTTATTTTGAGATTTATGCGCTTATATGTTCATACTTCGAAATCGAATCATTAATTATTATTCGAGTAGTGCAGAGTCTACCTTTTGAGTAAATAGTGTGGAATCGGATAAAAAAGTTAGTAATTTTACTAACTAGCCGTTCTAAAAAAAACCCTAAGCTTATATAAGCCAATAATTCTTAGATAAGCCACAAAATTGAGGCTTATGAAATACTAAATACTATACTAGGACGTACCCGCGCAATGGTGAGACGTGTACACATTGACTATTATTTGGCGATAAAATAATTTATGTTTAAGTGTAAAAGATTTATAATCAGAATAAAATAAACAAACTTAAAAGAATTTTTTTGTTAAAATAATTAAAATGGATGTTAATACGGTGAAATTAGATGCTAAAAAAATAAATAGATTTAAAAGATATTTCAATTTAAAATAAAAGTTGTTTTTTAATAGGTTGTTCCAAAAAAGATATATGTTCAAGATTTCATCTCATAATCTTAATTAAAAATGATTTAATGGCTAAGATTTGCTCTCCTTATCTTAATTTTTAGTTTAAATTAGTAATTTGGTTTGGAGTTAGGTTCGTGATTAAGATCGGAGTTACGATGGGGATATATACCTTTTATATAGTTTTGTTAAGTCTGAAATTTTGCTTATTTTCGGGTTATATTTCATAAGTCATAATTTTGTGGCTTATGTCCAGACTTATGGGCTTATATACATTTATCATATCATATTAGACTTATATAAGCCCATAAGTCTTAAAATAAGCAACAAAATTGGGGCTTATAAAACATAAGTCCATTTTTGCTTATGTTTCATAAGCTTAAACAAACACCCCCTTAAGCATGCTTTGTGTCTCTAAATCATACTTGTTGTTTTGTCTGTTATATGGAGTAACATTTTGTATGGTTTTGGGTGTGTTGTGTGTCATTAGCCACTTTGCAGCAGGTCTGTGTTCCATTGTTAAATTATGTTCACATTCTCTAATTTATTCACGTATTTCATCTGCTGGTAGCCCGGTATAGCTTTTTTAGTAGTATAGTCTCTGAAGTCGTTTATGCCACTTCTATTGTAAATATGTACTAGATGTGTATGTGTTTGAAGTTAGTATGTTAGATGTGTTTGGCTCTGGTAGGTTTTTGCAACACCTTACTGATCCATCGTTTTATTAGTTATGTACGCTCATTAGTCATCTATTTTAATATGTATTAGTTTGTCAATTGTTGGAATTCAATACCTTTTTACCATTTCACAGGATCGCTACTCACCACTTCAAGACGCATTTTCAAACCAACTTCTTTGAATGGCCGCTTGTGTTCATCTTCGCAGGCTCATCTCCAAAACTCTAACCCCATGATCTTTCTCCACCACCTCAACAACAAGAACAATCCCTTGTATCCGGACACTTATCGCAGCCGCCATACTCTGTCATGCCTCCACCGTCATACCCACCACCAGCCGTGCATTTTCGACACGTCAAACGACGTCGCCGCTAAATGATCCAGACCCTAACTGGAGAAACAAACCGCCTAAGGAGACGATGTTGCTAGATGAGTGTGATTTTGAACATTGGCTTATTTTCGTTCAGAAGCCTGAAGGAGAGCCTTTACTTTTGCTAAAGCTGTTGGAATAAGGTATACAATTAATTTTTGTCACATACCTTATAGTAATTGCAACCTTCTAGAATATATTTGTGGTTGAACCATATTAATTGCAACCCCTGTAAAGTACAAGTTAAGTTAATGGTTACTTTAATGTACATACAAAATACATTTTCTATTCCCTATCACACACTTCCTTAATATAGCTTCATCACTTTATCCACTCATATACATTGACTATCATTCTAAAGAAACCATAAAAACATGTCAGACTACATCCCATTCGATCTACAAATGAATATCATGAGCAGACTCCCTATCAAGTATTTACTTCGTTGTCGTGGTGTTTCAAAGAGTTGCAAAGCTACAATAGATGAAAGGAACTTCTTGTTATCATATGGTGTTCGTAAGTCGTTAGAATGTGGTTATCTATTAAAGTATACCCGTGAATATCAGGGTTATCTTTTATCTGTTGCTGAAAACTTCACCACAAACCGAATTAATGCTAACCTATTTTTTACAAATATGGATCCAATTGGCACATCATGTGGGGTGTGGTGTTATCATTGGATCCCAAGGAAAATTGCTATTATCTGGAACCCGTCGATGAATAAGTATATTGGTACTTTAATACCAACATTTATGAGTTAACCTATAGGTGATAAAATCCTTTTAGGTTTTGGTGTACGGCCTGATACACTAGATCCAACCATTATTAAGATTTCTTACTCGGTCACTGGAATAGGTAGGTGGTACGCTTCGGTTTTTAGTTTGAGTTCAAGATGTTGGAATAGGGTAGACAATGATATGTTACCCCGTGAGACTATAAGATTTAGTAGGTCTTGTCAGGCTGTTGTAGGTAAGTATGTGATTTGGATTGGTCATGAATTGCGTTCATATAACAACGAGGAGCCGATAAAAGTGTATCTGCTTGTTTCATTTGATATGGTTAACCACCTGTTTCAAGTTTTAGATATACCACTAACCTTACTAGCTGAATTGATGTACCCTCTGTCGATTTCCGTATTTAGTGACTCCCTTGTGTTGTCTGATCATCTGGCATATGACATCCAACTATTATGTGGTTGGAAGGTTTCTTTAGATGGTGGTAATACACCAACTTTTACAAATATTTTCAACATTCAATCCCGCTCTATACTAAAACTGCTTGGTTTTACTCCCAACGGCAATCCAATTGTTGAATTTGCTACTGAAAATCCAATGACTGATATTGTTCTACTCCACGGTATGATTGATTGTACTTTTATGAATGTTGGTATCACTGGTTTTCGTGGTTCAGTATATGTAGAACCATACAAACAATCTCTTGTTCTACACGATCATGCTTTTGGAACACTTTATTATATGCACGGCAATGCATGATGTATGAGTTCAATTTGGCATCGTATTTGAATACCTTTAGTTTTGATACTCAAATTTTCTGAATTTCAGATTTGCCTTTTGTAGGTTTGATCCTCTGCTTGCAAGCTTTGTAGATGGCCAATTTTTAAAGATCAATGTAGTAGGTCGCATATGAAGACTAGCAATTACCTACGAATATGTCTTAATATCTCTCCGAACTTTTGTTTACTTTAAATTCCTTTTGTATGCGGATTTGCTTAACTTTTAAAACACGTATGGTTCTATTATTTATATTTCTGTAACAAAATTCATGTTTATGAAATCTTTGTTACAAATTTTACAAAAGTTTCACATGAAACACAAGCCTTACGAATATATTACAAAACAACTAAATGTCTGTTACATAGATTAAGTTTAGATAGTTAGATACGAATAAATCCAGTTACGAGATCCTAAATATTACAGAAACCTTAGAAACATGTTTTTCCTGACAATAAACTTATACTTCATGGCTAGTAACACACACAAGGTAACTCCAATCCAAATACAAGTTTTCTTCCAGAAACGGCCGTAAGATTTACTCTTCTCCAGTTGAATGTTTTTTCGGCCAATTCAACTTCAAGAACTTCAATTGTTTGTTGACTTGTCAATAATTGTCTCAGATCACGCCTGTGTTGTTGATTCAACATAGTGTACATCTCATACAAATTCATCATGTACCAATCTGTTTCAACCTCATCATCAAACCAATCCTAGTATCCACATTTCCTACCTGGGTTGTAATGGTTTTGGCATACAACAAACCTTCGGCAAGGATTACTAGGCTTCCATGAAGTTAAGACTTTTACTGGGAGATCACATGTACATAACTGGTTTTCCATTACACTTGAAATTGACCCGATACCTGCACCGGTTAATGTGGATAACTTTCGTCATTAATCGTTATTGCCACATGAAAATATGGCGTAAAACAAATATTATATCTAGATTAAATTTAAATATAAAAAATTGGTAACATTTCCCTATTTTATATTTGACATCCCTATAGTATGAGTGCATTTTAGATGTTGCCCTGATTGCTTAAATATTCAACTTAATTGACCACTTGTGATTCTAGAACATATGGGTAACTGCCCTTTACTATTAACCACCCACTTGTCCCTTAATTCTTCCCACTTCTCCCTTAATCTTTATAGATAGTACACACAATCTAGTTTTTTTTACCAAAGAAAATCATCATCTAATTTTCTATCATTTAATTACCAGAAATGGATAGTTTTGAAGATTTAACAATCGACCTAATGATGATTGTGTTACTAAACCTTCATGTTTCATCACTGTTGTATTGCAAGTCTGTTTGCAAAACATGGTTGTCAATCATCTCGAATGTCACATTCGTAAGGAAGCATGCCAATGCTTCTCAGCACCCACGATTAATACTCAAAACTTTTGAAGGTATACGCACTCACTCTATTTCTGATAACTTGATAAATAACCCGTCAATATTATACCGGGGCAAGTTCATCCTTTTATGAATAACAACTTCAATAGAGTTGTTGGGTCATGCGACGGTTTGATACTCGTGGTGAACACGAGAGGGATATCTCTTTACAACCCTACAACCCGTTACACGTATGTGATCGACTCATGTTTTGTGAATGAAAAACCTAAAATGGTTGGTTATGCCTTGGGTAAGATAACAGATGGTGATCACAAGTTGGTTGCTATTTCTAAGCGCAAGAACAAGGTTAAAATGTTTTCGGTCCAAAATAGAAACTAGAAAAACGTAGGCGTTTATCCAGGGGAAGGTAGTGTCAGACGGTGTGGGTTATGACGGACGGGTATAATTCTTTGACTTCGACTAGAGTCCAGATTCGGAAAGGGCTGTTTGTATTCATCTAACTCACGAAATAATTACTCAGGTTGTGCTTCCTGAAAGACGAAGGGGCGAAAACTCTGTTAACTTGGGGGTGTTGCCACAAGGGTTTACCATGCTATGTACCTACACCGACAACCCTGTTTTGTATCTTTGGGTGATGACTAACAATGGTGCAAACCAAGCTTGGTCATTGTTGTTTTCAATTCCCAAACCAGAGCATACTCTATATCCATTACACCAATACGTAGAAGGTTGGACAAGATACTATTCTCCTATATGTATAACAGGAGACGGGTGTGTCGTAATTCGATTTGGTTATCAGGTAATGTTGTATAACCCTAACACCCGGACTTTCAGGATTTTAGAGTATATGAGGGGGCCATGGTGTACCTATGTCGAGACGTTGTTGAAACCTGGTGGGACGGGGATAAGATATAGTCTAAGGAGTGCATCCAACCTTGGATAAACAAGAACGCTAGTCAATTGCCTATTTTAGTATTCACCTTAGTTATCTAGTTATATTATCTTTTTGTAAACCTTTGTTATCAAGTTCTTATGTATTTTGTGTTTTCGTGTATTGTAAATGTTATCAACTAAGGTTAATATGGATGTTTGTTTTTATTTCATTTGATATCTTATCCTTCTAAGTTCTCAATGGTTATTAGTTTACGTATGTGTAGTTTTTTGGTAACTTATTAAGAATGGTTGCAAGCCCAACTACATTGGTAGGGTATTTATTAGAACCATACATAGTTAGTGAATTAGTGGTGCTATCAGTAAGTGAAAAGTAAAGGATAAAACACATCTAGTTATCAAAGCTGGGTAGGAGGATAATGTTGTTAACAAAAATGTCTTCAACAATAACACACAAATTTAGGATCATACTAATCTATGAAGATCAACAATATGGTGTTCTTCTGCCTAGTGGTACTAGTTACTTGGATCTACTCCGGTATATGAAGAAAAAGTTCAAGCTGGCTCCCAACATCAAAATACATATAGCCTACAAACTAGAATCCAACAAGATCAACATAATCGATAACAATGATCTTCTTTATTTCTATAATGAAATTTCCAAATCTAATGATGTTAAGAACCTATATGTGTCTGTATCTGAACAACCATCACAGGTAAACCAGACATTTAATCTTCCCCCTAATGTCAATGATATTAATGTTTCTGTCTTTCCACCTCCGGAAACCAAAAACTGTTTTCCACCAAACTCCAAACATTCACCTATTGTAGAAAGTAGTATTGGAGGATATACCAAGCATGTTTATTGGTGTAAGGAATACAGATTTGAAGACAAGAAAGAGTGCGTGTATTTGATAACTCTAAAATGTGTAAATGATGGAACACAATTTAAAGTTGTTAGATCATATCCTAACAGATATGTTGTAGCATATGCTTCGGTAGACTGTAGTTGGGATTTATACACCCGCCGTGTAAAAACCAGCAAATCTTTTCGGCTAACACACATCCATGATACTCATTCATGTAACAAGTATGAATTCAATGCTTATCATCGCAACGTAACAACAAAGTTTTTTGTCAAAATATCTTGTTCCTAAAATCCCCGAGCCAACTAGGATTTATAAACCTAAGGATATTGTTAGTGATTTGCAAATGGAGTGGGGTGTAGCAGTTTCATACAAAGTAGCTTGGGCGAGAAGACTCAATGCATTGGCTGCAACTCACGGGTGTCCTATAAAATCATTTGTTCAATTTCCAGCATATTATCATTACTTAAAGTTGGCAAATCCAGAAACAGTTACACACATTGAGACAAATGATGAAGGAAGGTTTTTTATGTTATTCATAGCCTTTGGTGTTGCGGTAAGATTTTTTTTCAATGTGTTGTTATATTTTATTAACTTGTTATGATTTTAACTGTGTTGTTTGAAATTGATAACCTATAAACAGTTATGCTCCCACATAATCATACCTAAAAACCTGGTGAAGGTTTCAAACATTGTATTCATAAACTAATCTACAACCCTAATGAATATTATATCCTAAAAAACAAGCAAATCAAAGTGAGAAATAAAGAATTAGTTGATAGTAGATCCCCAAATTGATTTTAAAATTAAAACCGATTTATACAACCAATATATTTTGGAATTAATTAAGTAGGAATAAAACAAAAAAGTAACTTGAACTCACTAAAAAAGACAACATACCTTGGTTTTTGCAGCAAAGAACAATTGATTATTCCCTTTATCTGATTAGGATGTTTGGTCGAAAATGGTCCCAACAGTAGATCCTTAACAGTAAGTGTTAGTCTATGCATGGTTTAAGGAATCCCATGTGTTGGGCAAAAATAGATATGCACATGGTTAGATTTTTTGGCCCCAAATAACTTTTGGTCTACAAATATTGGGTTTGGCTACATATTTACATATTTTAACCTTAACATTTAGCATTTTCTGCAACTTTACTTTGGTTAACTAAGTTTGTTATAAACACATGTTTTTTAGATAAAGAGCTTCCTATGCTACATGAGGCCGTTGATTATAATTGATGTGGCACATCTTAAAGGGACTTACAAGGGAACAAACATGGTTATCGATGAAATGGATGGGAACAATCAGATCATTCCAATCGCCACAGGTGTTAGCCAAGGTGAAACTGGTGAATCATAGTATTGGTTTTTGGGGAAACTAAACGAATGCATTGGTGAACCACCAAATTTAACCATAATTTCAGACAGGCATTATGCAATAAGCCTTTCCTGCAAACAAGTTTTTCCCAACTCATTTCATGGTCTTTGTTGTCGTCATTTGATGATGAATGTAGGAATGCAAATCGATAAGCTTAAAGGTTTATACTGGAAGACATGCAAAGCATACACTACTGAGTCATTTTATCAACTTATGGGTGAAATACATGTCGTACGGCCTGATGCACACAAGAAACTTCACGAGGAAGGATACGAAAATTGGTCTAGGGCATATTGCCCTGCAAATAGATACAACTACATGACTTCCAATAGTGTCGAGTCGATTAACGCTTTAACAAAGGATGTCAGAAAACCGCCAGTACTTGCATTAATGGATTGGTTTTTAGATCGTCTATAACTATGGTATTACGAACGTCGAGTTAAGCACCAAGGTTAGTTTACTATGTTAACTTTGTATCAAGTACTTTCCAATAACCCATCTTGACCCAGTTATTCATGCAAATATCACATTAATTTATGCTAGATTCACCTGATGAAGATCTCACACCATGGGCTGCTAAAAAGGTCCAAGACAGGTTTATGAAAACTCGAACTTGAAAAGTAAAGGGTATAGACAGATACAAAATTTATCAATTACGTGATTCTAATCAAATTCATGTTTTCGATTTGAGAAAGGTGAGTGTTCATGTCGCAAATGGCAGCTATCAGGATTACCATGTGGTCATATATGTGTTGTTGCTAGAGTAGAGGGTTTGAATAATGTAAACCACTTGGCCAAACCTTGGTTTTTTAATAAAACCATTAACGCGAGTTACGCCGGCAACTTTTTCAACGTATCTAACAACTACAAATCCCACGATGTTGGAGATTTCCAAAGTGTTACACAACCACTAGTGCGCAATAAACAACCTGGACGCCCAAAAACGGATAGAATTCGGTCTAAAGGTGAAGAACCAATAAACAAAAAGTGTAGTAGGTGTGGTGTAAATGGACACAACAGAGGAAGTTGTCGCGTACCAATGCCTAGTTATGTTGTAAGTATGTCATGTATTTAATAAATTGATTTTTCCTGAACAAATAACTAACATAAAACTGCTGTTAATTTACATGTTACATACGCAACCTCACGAAGATGCTAGCCATGTAATGTTTGCACAGACCATGCAGGATGCATCTGCTGCCCCAAGTGGTTATGCCGAAGCTTATCACCCGCAACTACCTTTCGAAAACACAGTTGCAGATGCATACTACCCACAACAACAAAATGAAGGCAGCTACATGATGTTTCCAAATGTTAACAACTCAATCATTACAGGTAGCTTGTCTGACTTTTTAACACCATCCGAATTCTTAAACTAATAGGTGACCACATTTATGTCGTAGTCACTGCAACTACACACCTTCATCCTATTTTAAACAATAACATTTCAAAGGTGTTGTTTTCATTTGATGTACCTTGTAACATTATTTAGACCTAATCATGAAGACTTTCATTAGTAGCTGCAATTGCCGTTATCAAGATTCATAGTTTGTTACAATAATAGTTGGTTTATAAAAGTGTGCACATCATACACATCAAACTACAGACTAAATGATAAGTTTGTGCACAGTTATCAGCCTAGTACAAAATATTAAGTAGATATAACAAATTGTACACAGCGTACATAAGGATACAAAAGATGTGCTAAATATCCAAAAACTGTTACATAGTTAATGATTATCACTTGAGATGGGTTTGCGGCCACTTTGTGAATGAGATCCTCCAACCGTAATTCCATTTCCATGTTGTAACCCATCATCCTTCCAGAGCTTGTTCCAACAAATACTCTTTTTCCATACTCTTTGCACAACCTGATTATCTTTAACCGCTTCTGACTCGATCTCCTCCCATTCTTTTTAGCTCTACTAGTGACATTCTACCTTAACAGCAATTCCAAAGGTGAACGTTGATTAGCACCAATAGGAGAGGTGTTATGTTCTAACAAGACTTCTTCTTTAAACTTTGCATTTTTAATTTTTGGTAAAGTAGCCAAGTCGTTACTCGAATTATCTAAACATTTTAGACAACCTGGGCTACAACCTCCCACATCAATGGGTTTTGACAAAGACATGCCTTCGTAGTACCAATCCTCATCAAAAAGGACATCAACTATGCTATCAACATGCAAATAATCACCAAACAGATTCTCTCATGGATATTCAATACCTTTTCTCCTAGCTGTTAGAGGGGATGTTCTTAGAAAAGGTAAACGTGATTCTAGCTTCAACCACGCTACGTGTCCAGAATTGAATGTGAGTGTCGATAGTTTTTTCCTTTTTTCTTGGATTGGTAACATATGGTCATAAACAGCATCAACAAAATTGACCTTCAAGTTCTTATAGTAGTATCCAACCAAGTTTATTAGAGCATGTGAAATGTACATTTCAATCAGTCCATATTTGTCACCCATGTCATACATTTCGTCTACTTGAGCATCACAATCAATTACCTTCAAACCGTTAGCTAGAGATTTTCTGGGAATGCAGTAAAACAACCCCCATATATCACATTCTAATTTGTAGGAACAGACATCAAGCAATCTAGAAAAACTTATCCTATTGAACTTGGCTAACTTAAAGGGTAACTTTCGCCCATACTCATACCTTAAAGGGTAATCAATAAAGACACCACTGTGGTTGATTTCAAATACACAATACTTTTCAGGGGATTCATTAGTCCTGTAAATGGAAGGAACTTCTTAAATACTAATAACGATTATAAGTACATAAATAAACTTAATTGAAAATGCAAACTAGTATTTAAAAGCAATGCATATATTGAACATGCAAATATGACGTACTTATAAAAGTAAACAGGGTTAGTACACCCGACCGACATCGTAAGTTCTTCTTCATAGTTTGGTAAATCTTCTATGGTTGTAGTACTGTGTGTGATTTTGTAATCAAAGAAGAACCTTATCTAATTGTACATTTCAATAATCACTTAGTCAATTGTATGAAAGTAAGTTTTGTAAATTTTGGTTAACATAATGGCCTTTGCAAGGTTTATAATTCAAAATTTTGTTTGATGGGACTTATTATACAATTGTAGCCCTATTTAAAAAAAGTAACATTCAATTACCCGCCTTTACTGTTGCCCTAAACCTATCTTACACCCACACCCACAAACCAGTCATTTTCAACCCATTTTCTGTTAAAAACCGATGTTTGATGAACAATAAATTTAATTTTTGATCAATTAAGTGTTCCTTTGTTTTATATTGATCGTGTATTCATTTATAACGTTGATTGAATGCCTAACAAGATTTCTTAGATTCCTGTCATTAGTTAGATCGAATCGGACACCTCGACTGATAATACCAATTTGCTAGACAGAACTGGAGAAATATATAAACCAAAACCTAAGCAAAGATATTTTTATAAACGAATTCCTCCCGGTATAGGATTCAAATATGGAAATTTGCCACCAAAAACAACAAACTACGCCAGGAAGCAACCAAATATATTGTGGACTATCATATTCACCAAAATGTGTCTAGAAATAAAATGGATATATAAATATAAAGGAAAATAATGATTACAACTTATGTTTGTTATAGGAATTGTTTAAGAACAGTGTAAATCACAAATCAACTAATATTTATGTTCGAAAAAAACCGCACCATCTGCTCGCGATATGCCAACGCAAAGTTAATGGGGTCATCCACTTCCAAAGATACACCATGTGACAAACGATATAAGATTATACACGCCCAAACACCACAATCCTCAAATATACCACCCTGTTTAGGAACATTTTCTGCGAGTTCAAACGTTATAGGTCGAATCAATGGCTTTCTTATTAAAAACATTGGCACATCCTAATACTACTGGGAGGTTAACCTGTAAACAATATAAACAGGTATAAGCAAATAAAATTTATGTTAAACACTAACAACATCCCATTAACAGAAAACAATGATTAAATCAACATTGGAATAAGAACCTAATATTAAACTAGGTGTTGTGCAGGACAAAATACTCAGAACCTAAATCAGCCTTCTATAATCTACTTAGCAAAAGACATTAAACTAGTTTTGACATAAGATTGTAATGAGCACCAAAAGTAACCCTTCACAAATGCATCACTGGCGGTGCAAGTGAGCAATGAAGGATATTTTTTCAAAACCCTAATTTGGGTCTAAAAAACAAGCTTCATCAGCTGCCTTGCTTTCTCCAGTTCTTCATTCTAAAGGTCAGAAACCACTATGATTAAATCAGATAGAAGGAGAGTTTGTGGATCAAGCATTTGCATCTCCATCAACTGCTCATGCCTCACCTTTGAACAGGCATTTAAAGCATTGAACATCTCATATGTGTCACTAATTAGTTTAAAGTCCTTTTCATTATCCATTTCAAATAGCTTGATCATCATGTCTTTCAAATAGACGGAGTTAGCATCCACAGCCAACTGGTTTAGTCGAGACATTGTAGGGGATTCAACTAAGGAAGTGTGTGTGTTTAAGGATGGTGATAGAAAAGTGGTGGTGATATGAAAACAAAGTATGGGGTAACTTATTTATAACCCAAAAATTTGAATATAATAATATTACTCCAAGGGGCAAGAGTGTTGATTAAGCTTCAGGGTCCATTATAGATTTGCAGACATAAGACAACCACAATTAATGTGATTAGAAAGGAAGCCATCATTCTAACATGGTAACAAATTGGTCAAACTTATTACAGCCACTAAATATTTGACACCAATTTATCAACCCAATGTTATGGTAATTCAAGAGGTACCAGCATTGGTGTGTAATTGTATCTAGTTACATTGTAACTAAATGTATGTTATTTATAAGTAAATATTTTACGAGTTAAATAAGTTTGGGTTGGGTTAGTATGAAACTAATGTCAAAACAAAGCACTATAGTTAAGTACTTTAAGTACAATGATTGGATGCATATAAACTTATTTTGTTTACCTTTAAGCACTCTGGACACGGATATACCAAGGCCGAAAATCATAATCATATGTGCATCTCGGGTCATAAAAAGTAACTAACCCAGACCGGATATTAAACTGTGCAACACACCAATGTTGCCTTGTTTAGTTAATTGGTATATATACCTAAAACGGATTAAATACACGGCGTATTAATATAACTTTGACAAAATGGATATCGTATTAAACAATGCAGTTTTTAACTATTACATGTTCAACATCAGTCCATGGTATACAATACCGTTTACCATTACCATAAAACAATGGCATTCTGTTCTGGAGTACTAGCTGAACAAAGTAGCAACTAACCATGGCCTAATTTTCTTTCTTAGGTCTAATGTGCCACAAATAGTAGACCCACAAGTCTATGTGTTGTTAAAAGATAAATGTTAGACTAAAAACGAATATCGTTTGCAAATAAACCAATGCATGCTAGAAACACATACCTCTTCAGTTAGCCAACCAAGACGACTACGGTCTAAGCAAACAATGGCTCGCCAAAAGTTCATATCTACAGTGTATTCATCACTCCATGGAAATTTACTTTTAATCTATCATGTTTGAGTAATAAATCGCTTGATATCATCTGTACACCAGACTGTGTCCATAGACCTAGTACGACGAGAACTTTCCTACAATAAAAATATCATCGATTAAAAGACCATGTAAATTAGAAATGACAAACTGGAAATTTGTTATTTCTGTATACTTTATACCTCAAGCCACAGTTTTACTCTGGTAAGCAAATAAGCGACAATTGGATCATTTTTTTATGTTGGTATTTTTGAATCTTAACCCATTTAACTACCAGTTTGACTTTAAAGTTACATCATTGGTGTATGGCAGTTTTGCCTTAGCTTTCTATGCATGACTTGTTTTGAAAAAATCTATCCGCTTTCTTTTCTTTATTTCTGTCTCCTGCAACATTTTCTCTTCTTCCAGCTTCAGCCTTTTTGCCTCTTCCTCCCGATATCTCTTCTCCTCTGCAATGGTACAATAACCTATCTTTATATTCCAATGCCAATCTCAATTCTTCTTCACGAAGATAATCCTGACATTCACATTAATAACTTCTATTAACTAACTTACAGATAAACAAACAATCACCTAACCTAAAATTTAAGAAAATGCTTACATTTACAACATCGTCATCGGAATTACCTGGGTTGATCAACTGTTGGAAAATAGTGTTCATTGAATCACAAAATTTTTTGCAGATACTGGAAGAGCAGTCAATACATGGCAAACTTTCTTATAAAATTGTTACATACTAGTTAGACTAGATTTACAAAATCAAATTATTATAATAAGGGATTAACATACCAATACACCAATGTGCCTTTCACGACAAAGCACCTGAAATGTTCCTTGATAAATATTATGAAAGACCTATGCAATATATAACAAAACCCAAACATAAGACTAATAAAAAGCAGTTACCTAAATGATTGTCTCTAGCTTTAGCACACGAGCATTTAATTCTAAAATAACTCGATCTCTTGTAGATTGTTTCTCTAAACTGCTTCCAGAGTTGGAAACTGTAGGATCTTGTTTTTCTAAGGATTAAGCATTGTGTGATTTACCTATTGAATGGATGAAGAAATGGTAGAAACTTAGAGAGAGAAAGAAGAGAGAGAAAGGAGAGAGTTAAGAGAGATGGAAATGTGATTATCAAAGTGTGGAAGTGAACCAACAACCCCTCCTAACATGCTAAGAGGGGGGTTTATATAGCCCACCCTACATGTGGGCTATATGGGCTATATTGGATCACGAGCCCAATATCGTTGGAGTGACCGATCCTTTCTAAATACGTAAAAACGTATTTCCAACAATCTCCCCCAAAGGGATGTCACTCCAAGTTACAATGTCCTAAATAGTCTATAGCTCGTGATCTATGCTAATAATGATGTGACCGAGACTTTCCTTGGAAAAACGTATTTCCAACAATCTCCCCCAAAGGAAGGTCACACCATTTTACAAAATCTTAAACCTAGCATACTATGCTTGAGTCTTCGATCTTGTTCTTGTGAATATGCTGATGAGATCTTTGACTTTAGTCTTGAGCATGTTCTCTTAACCTTGTGCATTCATCACTTGTGATATTCGCCTCTTCGTGACTTCATGTTCCACACACTTATACCTTTAAAATTCTTGAAAGCTTCAGAGTTTGATACAACGGAAGACTTGACCTTCAGACTTTCTTGAATTCGTTGAAGTACTGAGTGTATGCAGTATAAGCATGTGGGGACGACTTCTTCTTGGATTCCGCAACGCCACCGTCTTTAAATGCCGCAACATAAGTAGACATGAAAGAAATGGATTTGAACATTTCATTCTAAATCGGTAGCATTTTACCTCCGGTCGGTGAAGACCGTTGGACGATATTAGATATCGTACCCGTGACGGATAGTTTCAATTAAGTAACTTCCTGACAGGATTTCGCGGGTAAACCCGTTCTCTTTATTCGACCGTCCAAAGCTGATTGCGAACATAAAGAGTGAATCATTTGGATAATAATATCCGCATGATTTGAAGCCGTCAATTCATGTTCCTGGAACAAGTGAAATTCAATTAAGAACCGCACCATCGTTGCTTTCCAGTTGTCACGAGCTTGATTCGTATAGAATCTTGCAAGTTACCTACCAAGTGTTGTTTGAGGTTAACACTAGAAGGATTTCCACTCATCACCGTGAACACAAAGGTATCACTCTGAGTGTTCTGGCAAGATCACTGAGATATTGCGTAGAGGCCTGGAACGTGTTTAAATTCAGTTAAGAATTAAACAGCCGTTGCTTTCCAGTTATCACAAGTTTGATTCATAAAGAATCGCACAAGTCACCTACCATGAGCTTTTTGATATTCGATCAAGAAGAATTTCCATCTTCATTGTAAATACTTTCGTATTACTCGGATGTTCAGGCAAGATCATGAAGATTTTGCGTAGGACTCTTAAGATCTTTCTTTACTTTTCACAGTGTATGAAGAAGCAAGGAATTATGAAAGTGTGTCCTAATGAGATATTTGGTGATCTCAAATGGCTCTAGACTCGATCGTGCATTTTGGATTTTAGTGATCGGAGGCTGGAGAGGAGTGCCACCTTTTCAATACCAATTTATTCGGAGTGAATAAATCAATAGATAACGTGTTGTCTCCGTGTGATTAAAACAAATACCTTTTGAGAGATATCTGAGTTAGCTGGGATGGGTTGTGCATTGCATCACTGGGTCCATGATGTCTTATCTTCAATATCAAGCATCATTAAAAATGATCTCAATAGCATATGTATTGACCCGGTTTCTGCCTAAGGTTGTAAGGAGGGCTTATTTATTTACACCCTTTATCTTTACAATTCTTTTTCATTCTTCAACCCCTTCAATGCTTACCAATACGTCATAACTAGCACCTTGTTGTGATTGTTCCAGTGCTAACTTAAGTACTTGGTCGGCATTCAGCTACGTTCACAATCTTTCTCCATCTTTCCTAAGGACTACTATTTCTAGTTATGGAATGTCCTTGGGAAGATTCCTCCGGTTCTAGAGGAATCATTGGACTTTAACCTATCCTACCATCCTTATGTCACCACAATCTTCACCGTCGTGAATAGAGATGTTTTGGGTAAGTATATGTCACCATGAAATCCATTTTGAAGTGCAAATCCATTTTGCTCCCCCTTAACATATGCAACGATATCTGAAAACATTTCGCACATGTCGGGATGAGCTAGCACGTTAAGATAAACCATTTATGATTGATCATATCCCATATTAAATCACATTTTCTCCCCCATATTAAAAATATTAACCCAATCGATGTTTTTAATATCAATTGATTTAATAGCATTTTAAGAAAATTTTGGGAAGAAAAATGCAAATCCAATTATCTTTCATGAATTACACAAGCTCCCCCTCAAATTAATGAGGGTGTACTTGAAACGTAAATTAAATACCTTTTAAACACAAGTGTAAGGTATTTATCACGTGCAAAGATCATATATGATAATGAATTCACAAGATTAGCAATTTATGAGGTTGGACCTGAATGATGAAGAACATCATATGAAAGGAGCACATGGTTCTTGTTCACGAATGTTGGTCGCCTCATCACGTCTGAAGTTATCTCTTGACTCCATTTGATTGATATCGTTGTCTTGACACCAACATGTGAACTTGGCACTTTCAGCGTCAAAGATTCTGAATGCTGGACAATTGCTCCCCCTCAATTGTTGACCCGTGTTCTATTGAAAGAGCTGTAGTCACCGTTTGAGTAGTCGCCTCGTCGAGTATGTAGATATCAATTGTAAATTGCTACGGTTGGTGGAGATGATAACTTCATAAAAACAAGATTTCTCTTGTTTTAACAAATAAATGCACTGACACGTACATATATTCGTGTTAGATTGTGTTATTACGTAAACACAATCCCTTACATGGTTATAAAGTAAACCATGCCCGAGAAAATTAATTCCCGTTGTTGAGTCAAAGCTTTCCGGTGAAATGCTTGACTTGAGTATGAAAAGCGGGTTACTATCTGAAATAATAGCAAACCATTTTGAGCATGTTTTAAAATATTTGAACTTCTGCTCGAACTTTATTTACAACCCCGTGTCATTATTGAATGACATTTCTAGTATCGTAAATATTATCTATTCCAGAAGACATGCTCTTTTTATCAAAACATTTTTTGAACACATAATTTTAAAAAGATTTAGAAAAACCTTTTTGAGAAATTCTCGAAAAATTGTGTTCAATGTTTTGAAAACCAATTACTTGAGCTTAAGATGTTGAATATCTTACAAAACGAGCTCAAGTCCGAGAAGTTGTAAACTTCCCGTTGTTAAGGATAAGTTTATCATCGGCGATAAACTTTCCTTTTAACTGAAGAACGAGTCCTAAGTTGACATTTACTTAGAAGTCGTTTTCATGAGCTTGAAAAACTTTGAATGTTTTAACGAAAAGCTCATGACCGAGAAAGGTGAATTTCTCGTTATGAGGAAAAGTTCTCTTATTTAAAAGATTCACTTTCCTTTCTGAGCTTAAAACCTGGAATGTTTTAATACAAGCTCATGACCGAGAAAATTTAATTTCCCGTTACGAGGATAAGCTATCTTTAAAGATAAGCTTTCCTAAAGTTGACGTCCGAGTTACAGTCTGATATTTAACTGTAAGTCATTGTGCATGAGCTTAAAAACTTCGAATGTTTTTAATATAAGCTCATGCCCGAGAAAAAATTAATTTCTCGTTGTGAGGATAAGTTTATCATCGGTGATAAACTTTCCTTTCTTTGAAGATCGAGTTATAGTTTGTGATGTGACTATAAGTCCTTTACACGAGCTTAAAACCCTTGAATAGTTTTAAATGTAAGCTCGTGTCCGAGAAAATTTAATTTCTCGTTTTTGAGGATAAGTCATCATCGGGATGAACTTTCCTGTCTTTTGAGAGCGAGTTACAGTCTGTTATGCGACTGTAAGTCCTTTATGCACTGTAAACTTAACTGGAAATCCCCTGAGACACTTGTTTCTTAGATATCAGCTTCTTTAGCAACCAAACTCTGAGAGTGTCCTTAATTGAATGGTATACAATGATTGGACCGCTTCGTTCTTTTGGAACATCCTCTTTGGTACCTGCATTTTCATTAGGAATTTGCATGCTTGGATAAGGGTTAGCGATATCTATCTTAGAAGCAAGTGGGGGTTCACAGTTGGCCTTACTTGTGCCAGAGGTGTTCTGAGGAGATGATTCACTTGTCTTAGCTGGTAAACGTTTCCTTTTAAAGAAAACCTTAAGTTCAGGCTTAGGTGATGCATCCTCCTTTTCAATTTCTTCCCTAGTAGGCGTAATAGAATCGGAGGCTATCCTAGTTAAAGGGCACTCGTTTTCTACAAGGGTGAAAGTTCTACCAGTGGGGCGCCACATTTTACCAATGGGTTTGATTTTGGCAACCCACTGGGATTTAAGTCTAGCACGGGAGTTCACCTCATTAAGTAGTTTCTTGATACAAGAATCATGATTTGCCGTAAAGACACATTTTCTACATGTTTTACAAGTAGCATATTTAATGTCCGAGTAAGATCTAGAATTCCTAGATGATTGATTGATGCTCCTAGGATGTGACATGCTACGGTTAGCAGTGTTGGGTAAACTAGAAGGCATCTGACTAGGTTTGAAATTCCTATCTCTTACTTGTGTCTTTTGCTTAGCTTCCCTGAGACCAAAAGTATGACGAACGTCATTTGAACTAGTTCCAGACGTATTCTTTGGACTATGTCTAGGGAAATTAGAGGCAATCATGTGATTAGGTCTTGCAAAAGCTGTTTTAGTCACATTGGGCCTAGATGGTGGAGTGACTGTTCTAGAAAGATGAACCATATTAACTTGGGAGGCAAACCGCGGTCTCGAGGATTGTGATCGCTCGGATCTAAATGCAGTAGGTTGTCTGACAGTCGGTTGTCTGACGAACTGATTTGTAGGCGGTTTCCCCAAGATTGATGGTTTTTCAAGCTTAGTGTCCACGCTAGGTCCTTTAGTTTTCCGCAAATCATTTTTCAACGCAGCTATAGCAAAGACCTTTTCCTGTACTTGAGCCTTTAAGGTCTCATTTTCTTTGAACAATTCATCTTGGGATGCCAACTTAGATTCAAGCAACTTAATTTGTTTCAAAAGATTATCCTTTTCAGCTTTAGAATCTAGAACAGTTTGATCCAATTTTCGTTCAAGAACAACGTTTGACTTTTCAAGTTTTTCAAAATATGTTTTAAATTTCTCCGTTTTCTTCGAAAATTCAATTTTGGCATCCTCAAGCTCTTTTGATTGCTGAGCTAAAATCAGTTCAAGCTCTTTAATCCTAGAAGCAGAATTGGTTAACGTAGCAGTCATAAAGCACATATCATGATCTTTAGCATTCTGATCATTTTCTCCCTTACTATGATTCACATCCGATGAATCAGAAGTGAAATCACCCTTTTTCATCCCATGTTGGTCATAGGTGGGTTCTGAGTTCTCAACATGCTGTAGATCATTGTGAGATTCGGTATTCAATTGTACTTCAACGATTGGCTCTTCGTCATGTATGCTTGAGTCACGTTGTCGTGATGCAATGACGCTGTTATCACCGTTAACCAAGGCGGTCTCCATTGAGTCATCCGTAAGACCATTTTTCTGCTGTGTCATCGGCATCTTAGATTCTTGTATTCCACTAGTATGCTCTGGTTGAAGTTGTGAATTTGCATAAATCGAAAGTTCAATAGATTTCATGAACTCGAGCAATCTATCCCTAAAGTCTTTAACTTCGATTTGTGTGTCTTCAAGGAATGACTGGCAGATCATTGAAGCTTCAACCTTGGCAGGATCAAAATGAAAGAACCTCGAAAAATGTTGCACTAGAACTTGAAGTGAATGTGAGGATTCAATTTGATTAATGTCTTCTTTGTTGATCTGCTCTAGTAGTTGGTTAACTTTGAGGAGCATTTGGTGGACGAAAATGGTACGATTTTGACCGAAGAGTGTCACAAAACCGCTTCCTTCTTTAAGTAGAGAAATGTTCGACAGATGGTACCGAAGTGGTCGAAATAAAGTCATTCTACTTTATCTAGCTTTAACTTTCATTTGATGCGAATCCCCGTCTTTAGATGGCAAATTCAACGAATCCATCGAATGTCGATGAAAATTTCTTAGATCACCGATTAAAGTCGTAGCCACTAAAAAAATAAAAATTCAATGTAGCCAATTTTCTCGATCTCGTCAAAAGAACTTTGTCACTTTGTCTCGATTTTTGTTTTCAAATCTTGTCTCCTTAAACCTATTTCCAACAAACAAAAAAAAACAAACGGCAAGAAACAAAAACAATACTAATTGATATTGCGATATTACAATTAGTTTGATACCATAAACAATATAAAACGAGTTACACACTAAGTTATCATGAATTTTAGTCGGGCCCAAAGTGAAAGCCCAACAGATTTCAGACGCAATTTAAAACTAATATGCGGAGTTAAAAGTTAAGCTTAACACACGTGGTATGCTTCAAATGTGAGTCACAACAATATGCATCTTACCCCACGTTTTGTATAAACAAGAAAAGAAAGGTGGCTTAGTACCACACACGTGGCAGTCAAACCGTAGTCCTAGTTTCCTCCGCCCTAATATTAAAAGAAAAGAAGAAATATTCCCAATAATATTAAAGCCAAACAATCTCACAAACTTTGTAAATAACGCCCCTCTCTTTTTTTTCTGACTATTCCTTACCTAATATCTCTCTCTCTCTAATCTGTTTTCTCTCAACTAAACAATCTCAAACTACAAAACCTAATCTGTATGTTTTACTCCGCCCCTTTTATCACTTAATCTCCCAAATAATCAGATCAAAGATGCCGGAAGCAATGGATCGTTTAACGAGGCCGAACGATGTTGCAAAATTGTATGCGCGTCGCAGGACAGTTGAGAGATTGGGATCTTGCCGGATGATAGTGAGAGTGATAACCAAAACCTCCACAGATTGAGTAATCAAAAGATTTGGAACAAATATTGAAACCAAAACCTCCACAAAAAAATCAAGCATACATCAATCTCGTTCTGCTAAAGAATGCACGAATCGACACTTAGAAGAATCTTCAAGGTCTCTTTAGTGAGGTCTCGGGTAGGTACTTTTTGTCTCTATTTTGGTGTTTGGGATCGATGATGATTTCCGTTGAAACTGAGATCAATGAAAATTGTTTGAGGGTCGTCTGAGTCGAGTCTTGGGTGGGTGTTTTGAGTCGAGTGTTGGTTTTGTGTCTAAATCTTTTGGTGTCAGTAGAGTCTTATCTGTTTACTTAGTCTGTTTACTTATTTGAGTGTCGGTTGTGTCGTCGAGTGTTTGTAGGTTTTGAGGGTGTTGGTTGATAGGTTTGAGAGAAGGTTTGGTTAGGGTCGAGTCGATGTTGATGAGTCGAATCTGTTTTGGTGGTGTTGCGTGTGAGAGGGATTCGAGGTTGGGTGGGGGGACGAGGGTGAGGGTGAGGGTGGTGTGAGGGTGAGTCGAGGGTGATCGATGTAAGTGTTTAGTGTCAGTGTTGTTTTGGCTATTGTGATGAGTTTTTTGTTGGGTGTTTGGGACGAGAATGATTGAATCCTGGTTGGTCGAGAGAGTTGGGTTCGAGTCCTGACACCGTGGTCGAGTGTTGTTAGTCGAGAGGGTGTTGGTTTGACAGCTTTGAGACACGGTTGTGAGGGTCGAGTCGAGTTGAATGAGAGTAGAGTTTTGTGAGTCGTTAGTAGGTCTGTTTCGAAAAAATATGAGACTTGTGTGTTCGTTTTTGGTCTGTTTTGTCGAATCAAAACTTTGGTCAAATCGTAAGAAAGAGTTAAGTCATCGCAATATTGAAAAACTTTTCCATCGCAATATTTTTCAAATATTCATCGCAATATTACAACACATTCATCGCAATACACAGACTCACCATCGGAATGTGGAAAAAATTTTGGCAGAGTTTCGTTTCTATAGTCCTTAAATCCGTCGCAAACACGATCGCAAAAGGCAATCGCAACCCACGTCGGAATAAGATAAACTGAAAAACTTGATCGCAAAGTAGAACCTTTCGGTTATTGCGATCGAGATGTCAAAGTACAAACCTGGTGATATTATGATCGGAATAAGGCGACTTTCTATCAGAATATGAGAAAGTGATGCATCGGAATGTTAAACCCTTTTGAGACAGAAACAGAGACAATAATTGATTGGAACAAACTAAAAAAATTTTGTAAAATAAGGACAAAATAAAATCGTGACCGAATTCAAAAATAGACAAAACAGGAACTTTTCATAGAAAATTGATAAGAATAAATAAAGATATGGATTAAAAATTTGAAAGTGGAGAAAAGTGAAAGAAATTTTGTTTTTTGACGAAAGATCGGATAAAACTTTTATCAAAGATTACCAAATTAAAAGATAAAACGAGACAAAGAATAACAAAGTGAATAAAAATAGACGAAAGAAAGAAAAAATATGTAAAGGAAAGAAAAATTTACCACCAAATCAAAAGATAAAATGTGCTAATCCGAAGAATCAACCATGCTCTGGATACCAATTGTAGGATCTTGTTTTTCTAAGGATTAAGCATTGTGTGATTTACCTATTGAATGGATGAAGAAATGGTAGAAACTTAGAGAGAGAAAGAAGAGAGAGAAAGGAGAGAGTTAAGAGAGATGGAAATGTGATTATCAAAGTGTGGAAGTGAACCAACAACCCCTCCTAACATGCTAGGAGGGGGGTTTATATAGCCCACCCTACATGTGGGCTATATGGGCTATATTGGATCACGAGCCCAATATCGTTGGAGTGACCGATCCTTTCTAAATACGTAAAAACGTATTTCCAACAGAAACACTTGTTATGAGTTTCAGACCAGGGTTCTTAGATGTTCGTTTGCGTGCAGTCTCCAACTTAGAAAGATATGTCTGAAAAAGACAATCATATCGAATAACCGGAGTTTTAGGGATGTATTCTTTAAAATAAACATTGTTATCTATCCAAACGGATGAACCGTACTCAGCTAATATGGGCCTAATATTAATAGTTGTTTTACCATCCTGAAATTTTAGTTTTTGAAAGTTCAGTAGTTGGTCAAAATATCTCCAATAGTTTTAAACAAGTCATCACGTTTACCTTGCAAAACACATAAGGAATATCATATATTTTAAACATAGATAGTCTCGACCAACCAACCGCTCTTGGTATAAGATTTGCTTCTTTAATCAACCAACTATTGCACCTTTCGAACGACTCCATTATCCATATCTATAAAACCAAACAATTTAATCATAAAATGATTCATTGCCTTTATTTATAACTAAAATTATAAGTAACAGCAAAAATTTTTACCTGAAACGCAAACATAAAGCTTTTTAAGATATATATGGGGACATAATTAGAATCTTTCTCCATAAGTACAAGTTGCGCATCACAGTTCTTTTCTATTACATACTTTAGATCTTCATACAAATTTACCCATATGTGCTCACCCCAAGGAAAGGCATTCCAACTATCAAGGTTTTTCACCAATCTAAACAAGCTATCGTATACTTCTAAAGACAACAACCTACCCATAAAATTTACCTCTAAAACTAACAAAAGGCAAAGGCGTACAGCATCCAGATCACATAGTTTGGAAAACCGTTCTTCATCCTCTATAACACCGATTACATCTAAAATTTTTACACCTAAGCCTAGATTCATAGGAAATATTCTATTACAAAAGTGTAGCTGACAAGAATTATACAAGCCAAAACTAACATTCCTAAATCATAAACCAGTCACAAGAGCAAATTCTCGGCGACCAAAATGCAAAGTATGACCTTCCATATAATATATAAGAGGCATATCATAATGTGAATCATCAACTTGTTGCTGTTTTCTCAACATATACTCAATCAAATGTGGTTCATGATCATACAACTATAAATCAAACCAACTTCCAAAACAAGCATTCCTAAACAGTAATCTTCGGTTTTCATTTAGCTTTTGTTTAACAAAAAACATATAGTTCAACTTACTGCTAATGATGAGCTTCGAACAAGTTTCTTGTAAAAAGGATCAACGATTTTTGTTATAATTTACAATCTATAGAAAAACATATACTCATTGCATGTTATACTGTCGTGGTTAAATGTTCCCCAATCATGTTAATTAGTTAACAAATCAAACAAGAAAACATATTTGTGACAATCCCCATAATAAATACATGTGAATAGTGTTTTCAAATAATTGAATGACCCAAAAAATTTGTTTTTCCACAAATCAACAATTTAATTCAAATTTTAATAACAAAACACTTTGAATTTAATTACTGTGAATTAATTGATCAATGATAATAGCTAAATCGTAAACATTAAGTTCAGATTACCAAAATGAAGATCATTGTACGATTATGATGTTCAATTACTTTTGCCCTTCTTTTAATTGGTATGCACCGGCGGCGGAAAAAGAAACAAAGGAAGAAGAAGTAACGCGGGACAAGAAGATAATAAATATGTTTTTTGGGTTTGAAGATCGTCCCAAATGGAATGTATAATAGGGTAAATTTGTTAAGTTGCCCAAATGATAACTTTTGGTTGCCCAAATTATTTAGCTACCCAAAAATTGGCGGTACCTTTTCGCAGAAGGGAAATGACGAATAAACCAGTTGCCTAAAATACCAATTGCCCATATTCACAATATTGCCCAAAACTACAAAACCGTATTTATATCTGACAAATACTGACACTATTTGCCAAGTGTCAAATTTTGCTTCAGTTGCCCTGTTGCCTTAAAGAATAAGTCCTTTTTTGGAAAGAGAAGAATTAAGGGCTCTTGTGGGAATTGGAAAAAGATTTTGGACTCTTTTGATAATTTTCTCATCGATTAATTGTAAGTATCTTTATTTAGTTTCAATTAATTTGTTATAGGGTTCTTAATCTCCTAATTATGGATTTTCAAAATTAAATTAAATTATAACCAAATTAGGAATATGGGTATCCATAGTTTTAGTGTTATGATTCCTTTAGGTTCATATTCATTGTGATTTCACTAAACCCACTTATAGAACAAATCTAAATTTTAATCAAATCAATTTGGTTTAATGATGGAATTGATATGAACACTTGAACACATTGGTAATTGCATTATTAATGTTTACCTAAAAACAAATTTTGAAAACCAATGTTCAAATTCATGGTTGATTCGCATAAGTCATATGCATTTGTCAAAAATGAATTTGTTACATTGTGAGCATAAGAATGATAAGGAGACATCCTTTGTGTATAAACTAGAATGGGGTTGAATAGTTTCTCTTCGGTTTATTTCCTAATTAAAATTTCTTTCAATTAGGTGAGTGTCAAAACCATCATTTACTTGAAAACTAATTGCATAATGATTAGGTTCAATTCTAATGCATTCACAATGACAAGTAGTAAGTGTAATGATAATGAAGGTAAGTAAAGAGTAAGGAAATAAACAACCTAGTAGGAAGACACCAAGATTTATAGTGGTTCGGCAACAAGGCTCTATCCTCGTTCCTACTCCACTCCTCGAGTACACCTGCTCGAGATTTCCACTATATCTGTAAGATCCCTTCTTGGCGGAGAAAACCATACAACGTCGCTTACATTATTTTCTGACACTAAGCTAAATGTTGAGACCTAATCTTAGCTAGGACCAATCTACATAACGTCGCCCACTTCACCATTTTACAACACAAGGCTAGATGTCGAGTTCTAATCTAAAAATAGAACCAATCTTTACAACGTTTCCTACTTCACCATTTTCCGACACAAGGCTAGATGTCGAGTTCTATCCAAAGCTAGAACCAATCTTCATGACTCTTCACTTTGAAGCTAAGTGAGAACTTCACACAACACAACTACACATCACTTTATAGTTTAGTGAGAACTCACAAGACACAACCACATCACTTTATAGTTTAGTGAGAACTTACACAACTTATTATAACTCAACTAAACATATCCAATTACACACATGTAACTTGGATCTACACAACATAAATCCAAGCACATACATATGTAATGGATGTACACAACACCAATCCAAGTATTCACAATTAGCTGGGATGAACACAACTAGTCACAGTATTCACAAATACATTGGATGAACACAACTAGTCCAATTATTCACAAATACATTGGATGAACACAAAGACACAAATAAACAAATGATGAACATGACTAGATCTTTAAGAGAGAATGATCTTCATCAAGGCTTCATCTTTAATCACATCACAAGTGTGTGAGTGATCTTCTCTTTGGACAAGGTAAAGAATGAGATCAACAGGATAATCATAAGTAAACATACTTAACACATTAAGTGATCATTTACAAATGATTAGGATTAGAAAGGAGAAAGAAGGCTAAAAGAAATGTCCAAAAAGGGTTATAGAAAATGCAGATTTGATTCACTATTTATAGGAGACAAAACCCAACGGCTACCTGAGGGCGGTTACTTATCTACCTAGGCGGATCCTTATCAATAGAGAACCGCGTAGGCACTTATGGAACTGCGGAGGTAGACTCCGCTCCTTTTTGTCTTTTAGTGGATTTGAAATATATGAGGCTGTTTAAACCTTCAAAGGATATTCTTATGGCATTTAGAATATGCCATATTCAAATTTAAATTTTCATTTTAATAAAACATTTTCTTAAAAATAAAGTTTATTAAAAATCTTTTGTCACATTTGACCAAAGTAAGTTTTAAGGCTAATCACTTTTATGATCACTAAACATGATTAAGATATGTTAGTGTAATAATTATTACCTTGGTGATAGCATTTGTTAGATAATTCATTTTATGATTGTGTTTGACAATAAATGTCTTTGTAATTTGTCGTGATCAAAACTAAGAAAGATTAGTTAACACTAAAAATGTTTTAGGCATTGCTTTGCATTAATAATCTCCCCCTTTTTGATTACGCGAAACTATAAACTCATTTACGTAAAATACAAAATTATTCGAATTATTAACGAGTTTGTCACTATCATTTATGCTCCTTTGTAGAAGCAAAAAGGTTAGCACAAGTCTTTGAAGAAGAGAAGAATCGGACTTTGATAGTAGCTCCCCCTTGGTGCTTACTCCCCCTTGCTTAGGGCACCAAGTGAGAGAGCTAAGGTGACATGCTACACAAAGGTTAGAAGATAGAAAAGAAACACCAATGTATATATGTGCACTACCTACTAACTAACTTGAGAGGGATGAAGAAAAGAAATCCCAAATTAGAAGTAAGTATTTGCTAAGTATGTCCAAAGAGTGTGTGTTGACAACATCAAAGTTCAATTGGTGGAATAAAGGAAGAAAAGAAACATCCAAAACAATAAAAAATGATTAAAATGTCAAGGGGTTAAAATTTAGAATTTATGGAATCACCCATAATCAATTGTAAATTTTAACCATGATCAACTCTTTAACAAATGTGTGAAAAAGAATTAGCAGGGAAAAGATAACACACATAACATTAATATTAGACAAATGTGAATTCATACACACAATATAAATATTTAAAGCAAAAAATATGGAAAATAAACCACAAAGCATAGTCTACTCTAGTAGTGATGATCTTCCAAGATTGCTTAAGTTTTATTGACTCAAACAACTAAAGTACAAAATGTGCCTTAGTTAGAAAATAAAGACGACGAGGCATCATTCGAAGTTTTGTTCACGGGAACGAAAACTTTGAGGGGAGGTCGACTGAGGAGGAATTCAAGGAAATTTAGCTTGTCATAAACATGAGAAAGTTCAATTTGTTAAAATCGACAACAAGCACACGAGGAACCATGATGTAGAACAAAGTCGTTAGATGGGGGAGGTCCATCAAAATGAGAGTTTGGTGGAGAGGGAGATAATGGATAAGAGATGTTTTCACAATGCCTAGTGAGATTTGGGAAAGAAGATAAGTCATTGAGTTATGGAGAGTTGAAAGGTTTAGGTGGTGATGGAAGAATTTCCTTTTCTCTGGTAATTGGATTTATAGAGTAAGTCTCATTCCAATATTTAATCAGAGAGAGAAGAATTCTTGGAAGATTTAGGAGAAGAGGAATCATGAGGATTCTTGTTCTTCTTGATCCAAACGGGTCGAACCGAGATTTTTTGTTTCTTTGAAAGCTTAGAAGAAGAAGCTTTAGGTTGAGAAGATTGTGACAAAGATATGTCAAGGTTAGGAATGGAAGAGTTAGGCATTATGAGGGATGAAGAGAAGAACTCCCAAAAGAGAAGAATTTAAAGAAAATAGACAAGGCAAAGATTTGAAATGAAAACAAAAGGTTTTAGGGAATGTTTAGCCAAATTGGGTAAACAAGGAATCTTAACCAAGATAGTGGTCAAAGAAGAAAGAACAAAAATAAGCCAAAAGTGGCTTTGCTGTCCGCGGTTCCTTAAAGGACCCCGCAGTTCCATATCGATATGGAGCCACGCGACTAGCTATGGAGCCGCGTATAGTGGACGTGAAACCATGAATTTTCAAAGTTTTGAAGAAAAATAAGACTCTTTCAAAAAATTGCAAATCTTGGATTTTTACTTCTTTTAGCACTAGAGTATGCTAGGATTGCATAAAAGCAACACACTCACAAAGAGTGTATTGACAAAGGGTGACAAAATATGTAGATAACATTTTGATCCAATTTTAAGTCAAGTTTTAGAGGTTGTGATAGATTTAGGTTCAGTTTTATATAAATTGAAGTTGATTAATGTGACCACATAGGTTGAAACACATAAAACAAAATCCATAGAACAACTTCATGAAAAACTCATGAAGGAAAGGAAATACAAGAAAAGAAAAAAAACAACTAACTAATACAAAGTTAGCTTAAACTAGTTCTTGATGGCATAGTCTTCGGCTTGACTTTCTTTAAAGACATTTGATTTTGAAAATCATCATTCATCTTCTAGGAGGAGGAGGATTAGCAAATAGGTTCAACAAAAAGCTTTGCAACTTGATGTGAGCCCCAATCATATCCAACCTAAGGATATCAATGAGGTGGAAGTTGTTCAAGCAACAAGGACAATTGGTTCCATTGTGCATGAAAAATTTAAACAAGTGTAGATCACCCAAGAAGCAGGAAATGGGAACACCCAAAAGTGGAGTGTTAGAGAGGGGAGGAGGTGGAGGAGGCATGGTATCCAAAGGTGATATGGGTGAATTTGGTGGAGTAAAAGGAAGAGGATTAAAAACAAAGGTGTTGATCCCAAACTCAGATCTTAAACCTTAGCTTGTTTAAGGGTTGTGATAGAGAGAATAGATTCAATCTAATACTAGAGAAACTTTGCAATAAAAAGTAACTAAACAAGATGCGGAATGTAGTGTTTAGCACAACAACAAATGTTTAAAGCAAACGTTAAACTTTAATATATCATAGATATATGAATACCCAATAGTGGTATTAGGGTTACAAAAACCTTAAAGTATGAAATGAAAGCTAACAGAGAAAGACACACTTTGCATGATAACCTAGTGGGTCCTTTTATAGTACAAGGACTCACGTACAAGATCACTACTAACAAACTTGGAAAGTATCTCGGAGTAGTAACTGAAACGCGTTATAATCTCTTCTAAGTTTATCTCTAGCAGCAGGGTCTTTGACTTCAGCAGGGGAACCAATCCCCCTGCCTTTGTTATTTAGCAGGAGGAACTTACTCTAACAGGGGAAACTCTGACCAACTAGCAGGGGTAACTAATACACTTATATTTATTCCCAATAACAGGGAATTCTTTGATGAGGTTGAAATTGAGTATTCACATCCAAGGTAGGGCTAGGAGTGAAGGGTGAGGACAACTCATTCATCCTTGATTGGAATAAAGAAGAGGTAGAACCATGTGAATGGTTAGTACCATGAGTTGAGTTGGTCTTACATGAAGCAAAGGGTGGTGAAAGTGATGAAGAGATTAAAATAGGAGAAGTTTAACTCTTGGGTTTGTGAGAAGATAGAGAACCAAGTTTAGGAAATTTGAATCTCATCTTAAGGTTTCTTTTGGAAGAGGAAGTTTTGGAAGAATTGGATGTTCTAGTGGACACCATGGTTGTGTGTTTAGGTTTAGAGAGAAGTTTAAGGGATGAAGAACATAATCAACAATAGAGGGTTTAAGAAGAGAAAGGGATGATCCAAACTAGTAATGAGTTAAAATCATTTTATGTGAATAATGAAATTAGGTCGCCTAGTTTAGGAAAGTGTGGGTTTTTGCAAAAGTTTTATCAATGTTTACACAGATCAAGGGAAAACAGTGTAAGGCAAAGATTCTCTCGAAACAGATAACTGCGGTTCCTTATAGATAGGCGTGGTTCTTTATCGCTAAGGAACCACGATATAGATAAGGAGCCGCCCTAGTGGGTTTGATAAAAGGCACTTCCTGAAACTTTTGCTAGCCTAGATTTTACACAAAGGTTTATCAAGCAAAAATGGACTATTAATCAAAATCTAGGAAGCTAACTAACACATAAGATGCACAAAGCTATGCAAATCGAAAGATCGATCGCATAGACAATTAGGATTAAAATACTAAATAATCCAAACACAGAGTATTACTTAATAAACACATAACATCCTAAAGATAAAGATAAAGGAGATGATGTTCAACAATCCAAACATGTTAATACACATGTTAACCATTCAAGAGTGGGATGTTTCATTCATCCATGAGCATTTCCTCATTACCTTGATTCACTTCTTATGCGTTCTTGAAGATGAAGATTGAGACAATATTGATAGTCGGAATCAATGTCTAGAGAAGACAATTGAGAGATAGAGGATGACAAATAATAACAAGGGTTGAGAGAGTCGTCTTGAGAGACGTTTCCATCTTCATTTGAATCATGTGTGGGTTCATTAGAGATGTTTCCTTCAATAGGAATCATGACTCGATCCACGGAGTGAAATGATGAAGCATTTAAAGGTGGAAAGTCAAGAAGAAGTTTTCTAAGAATCCGTGAAAGAATCATGGCAAATGGAAGACTAGAGTGAGACCCGCTGAGAACAAATATTATTCTTCTAGCTATGAAGAATGCAAGGTTGTATGGATTGGAGGTAGCAACACATTACAACATATGTGCAAGACTAGCGGGCACACGGTTGCGATTACCATCCAAACACATTGCATTTTCCTTAATGATTTCGGCCCAAGGGATCATAAAATCATTAAGATCGCTAGTTAGTAATTCCCAAGGAGTGGGAGTACGAAATTCTCCCTTAAAATTACCAAGAATATGGTGTTCACGAGGTTTAGCAATAACACAAGATATGGACGAAGCCGAGAGTATCTCGGTCACATAACTCACATCAATAAGGGCCGATTCTAAAGAGTTTAAACTCCAAGAATCGGTGAACCTACATTGACCTTCGTATGGAACTTTGAGAATCTCACCAAATTCTTCAAGAGTATATACAAAGGTTTTCCCCTTGATGGAAAATCTTATAGATAAACCATTATTGATGCAAATTAATGTGTACGAGCTAAAGAATTCCAAGAGGAAGGAAGGAAAGATTGGCTCATTAATATCAAGTAAACAATCAAAGCCAATGGTATTGAACATGAATCGAATGAAGTCATGTCCAAGAAAGTTAGAAGGAACAATGCGTCCTTCATGAAAACAACGAGATTCAAGACAACGAGAGGTGTTTTGAGTAGAACGAGTTCGACGTAAAGAAGAAAAATTAGGCATGTATTCTCTAGTACGTTGGTGGTCATTTTGATATCCTGAAGACATTATAGTACCTGAAAATAGTATACAAACATATTTCCCCAATCACTCATATGTTACATATAAACTAAAATTCAAAAAGATGAGAATGTGTTTCATCAATTTCTTGACAAACAAAGGATTAATCCTTATCATTCCCATGTTCACAATGTACCTAGTTTATCATTAACAATAACATATCAACTATATAAAATCAACAATGAACTTGAACATTGATTTTTAAAAACAAAGTTTTTAGGTAAGCATTTAACAATGCCATTACCAACTTGTTCATGGGTTCATATCAATTCCATCAATTAACCAAAATTATTTTGTCAAAATTCGGATTGTTCTACAAGTGGGTTTTAGTGAAATCTCAATGAATATGAACCTAAGGAATCATAGTATATTACTATGTCAACTCACATACCTATTAAGGTTCTAATTCAATATCAATTTTAAAAAAACAATTATGAATGTATGAACCCTGGAACAAATTAGATGAAATTGAAAGAAATAACTTACAGATAATTGATCTTGGATGAAGGATGAGTGAAACCCACAAATTGTAATCAAATTATCTTGAATAATTGAAGGTTTTGAAAGATCAACAATGGAGGAAAATGGAGAAAAACGTCGCTTCTATTGGAGAAGAGAGAGAAGGTTTATCTGAAAATGATTTTCAATAAAAACCTGGCACTTTAGTCGCAATCACTGGCCGCGGTTCTTTATCGATATGGAACCGTGCATTTGAGCCGCGCCGATAAAGAACCGCCTAGAATGGCGAGTTTTTATCAAGGAAAATCAAAGAATTTTTCCAAAACCAAATTTTTCTAAAATCCTTAAAATATGTCTTAAGCCTTTAGGAAATCATTGGACCACCACAACACTAGGTAATAATGCCTTAATGAAGGATTACGAGTTGAATCGAGATAGGAAAAGACTGAAACGAACAAACGACTACTCGTAGCAAAGAAGCAAAGAGGAGAGAAGTCAAGAGGAGTGAATCAAGAACAAGAACAATGCTCAAGAGACAAATGACAATCTTCAAATCGAGAAGACGAAGAGCTTGTGTCATATATAGTGGTTTAAGACATGCCTTTCCAGCGAAAGTCTAAACGGCTTTGGTAATGAACTATACCAAGCAATTTTGATAGAATAAGATCACTTTCAAGAATAGTCTTACTCTACTTCAAAATTTGAGCAAAGTATAGATTCACTTTCTCTCCCATATGATCTGACAATTATTATTGCTAGGATTTACAATAACAATATCCTTGGAATATTTTAATTCCAAATGTGTAAAATCCAGCTACAACTTGTGAAGTAGTTTGGTATCTCAAGGGATTCATCAATCATCCTAGAGATGAGCTTAACTGCACAAGTTACACATGATATAGGGCCTACTAACCGTAAGGGTGCAAACCATAGAAATCATGTTTGATACTTTAAACTTCTACTAACTCACTCTACATCTCTATAGTGAGTCAAGTATCTAAGAAATGAAGGTTTGAGAGGGAAAAGGGAAAGAATCACAAACCACAAACAAATGTCAAGGCAAGGATGCCAAGAACAAGCATATAGTCAATTAATTATCAAAAGAATGATCAATAGGGCGTGTGGAAGAACGAAAACGTACCTTAGCCATAAAGTGCATTCCAAATTATTTAGCTGCTAAAAAATTGTTAAGTTGCCCAAATGATAACTTTCGGTTGCCCAAATTATTTAGATGCCCAAAAATTGGCGGTACCTTTTCACAGAAGTGAAATGACGAATAAACCAGTTGCCCAAATACCCATTGCCCATATTCATAATATTACCCAAAAGTACAAAACCGAATTTACTTACACTATTTGCCAAGTGTCAAATTCTGCTTCAGTTGCCCTGTTGCCTTAAAAAAATAAGTCATTTTTTGGAAAGAGAAGAATTAAGGGCTCTTGTAGGAATTGGAAAAAAGGTTTTGGGCTCTTTTGATAATTTTCCCATTGATTAATTGTAAGTATCTTCATTCAGTTTCAATTAATTTGTTATAGGGTTCTTAATTTACTTGTGACAATCCATCAATTTTTGGTCGATATTTTATTCTCAAGTATTATTTAAAAACATTATTTTAATGTTATAATATGAACTCACTCATTTTTGGGAAGAAATTTAGGTTTACGCCTTGAAGTAGCATCGACTACGTCTAAACCGGATGACTCTACGTTACGTGCTTACGTTTACATACACCGTCTTTGGTGACAGTCCGACACTTCAGGAAATAAATTTATCCGTGAATATTATTTTGAAATTTTAAATTGGTGTTGGTTCATAAACTCAAAAATTTACGAGAAGAGATTAGGACTTACGAGCATAATTTAACGTCCTTTACGACTAAACCGGAAACCCTAGGATTACGTATTTATGTTTTTGAACTTCGTTTTTGATGAGACAATTTTTATTAGATTTGTTTTGTGCCGTTGATTCATAATTCATAAAAACGTTTTTCATAAAATGACCCGAAGGCACGTAAATCGAGGAAACTAGAATCGAGGAGTACCCGTACAATAATAGAGGTGAGACAATTTTACACTTTCCCCACCCCTATACAAGTGGCGGCCAAGCTTCAACAACACACCATTGTGTGTCAAAATTTAACAAGACTTGGGACACTTGTCCCATAAGCCTTCCAAAACTACTAGCTAACTTAAACAAAAACCATCAAAACCTCCCACTTTCTTCACAACTTCTCACACACATGCAAAAAAACTCATCTCTCTCTCTTGGCTCTCTTTTGGCCGTCCACTATGCTACTACCACCACCATCATACACCAAAATTTAGCCATGAATTCTATGTATAATCAACATATGTTGAAGCCTAGCTAAAAGGATGAAGATTGGAGGTGATCTTAACATCCAAAAAGGAGTTTCCATGGAGTTTAGGGGCTGATTTTCAAGAAGGTATTCATCCATTTGAAGGAACCAAGAAGTTCATTTTCCAAGTTGAAGGTTTGATAACAAGGAACCAAGCCTTGTTCATCAAAATCTCATCATGTCATCACTTTGGTGGTATAGAGATTATTTCTTCCTATCATCTTGTTATTTTGAATATGTAATCTTGTATTTTCTTCATTTATGTATATGTATATGATGATTAATGATGATCAAAATATTATGTGGGGATTTGGTGTTGATAAACTTGGTTAAAATGATTAAAAGCTACATGAAAGGATGTTAAAATCATGGCTAAAAATGTAGGCTGTATAAAATAGTAAAGAACTATATGATAAATTGTTAAAGTAGCTTGGATAATTTAATATACAGTAAGATAAGTGACTTGTACATATTTGAGAGTTGGCCACACAATGAAATCCATAAAATGAGTGAGATATGATCAAAACAATATTGAAGTTCAAATCTGTATAGTCTGTTTTGGACGGACTGTTAGAGACATTTAGAGGTTGATTGAGCAGTAGCTAAAACTGAGTTAATTGTAGCACATATCATGTAGTTTGTGCTGCCCAAAGATGAGCTTCTATCTCCTTGTAGAACTCAAGTTATGGTAAAAATGGTGAAAGTGAAATTCATAATCAGATTTGTAAAATAAAAGTATATATTATAAAATTAGCACTCAAGTAAAATTAATATAAAATGTATACCTAAAACCCAATAACATATATATTACTTATAAATAAGTATATACTTTGATAAATAAATGTAACATTTTATAAAAATGGCAATTTGATATGTTTTATAAGTTATAAAACTATATACATAAGTTTTACGTCTTTTCGGCTAAAACCGAAAGATTAACGTTTTCGTCAATTAAAACTTAGACGGTCGGACCCGTCTAATGTAAACTTTTTATAACTCATATACTGATGTATAAGTACATTTGACAAGTGAAAACCGATAAAACCCGAGCTTTATAACTTATGGACATTAACGGGCCAAAGTAGCCTTATTGGACTAGTAACCCAACAAGTTTGGCTAAACACTAATGGACTTACTCATTAGGCTTAACCCATTTGGGCCTAACATGTGAGTATAGTCCTGATAATAAAAGTATAAATGGACTAATATAAAGAGTTGAAATCTTAATGGGCTTTTAATGGGATTATTGGGCCTTAATACGGAATTGGATTGAAACTAGTGTAACTAGTCAAAAATTTGATTAACACATAACACTATAATGTGTATGAAGATATAAAATCCCACTTGATCATCATCATACTCATGATATCATCATATATATACATAGCCATTGTTTTTATAAAGACACTGGACAAGAGTCTAAGACAAGTATTATTTGTCTAGGTTTCCGTGATTGAAGCACGTACCGTACATCCAAATCACCGATAACCGCCTTTCCCAATCAACGTGAGTTCATAGCCTCAAACTCTTTTAAATGTTTTATAAATGTTGTCTAAACCCGCGAGGGAGATAACATGTTAGTTTTAATAAAATAGGACACCAGTTGTCCCGATTGTCTGTTTATTGATTTAGACCCGAATGATTATATGACCCGATGAATGATTATATGACCCGATGTATGAAAGGAAATGGATTATTATTAGTTAGGTTATGTCACTAAAAGTACCATTAGAATGAATTGTGAACTACCAGGATTTGGTAGACGCTTATGCATATAATAGTACTATTTGGGGAAGATCACCCCAGTTCGCGCCTTGACGGTTGATCCCCATCGTGCCACATTGATTGGTAAGCGAATTTATGTATGAGAAGATTTGTATAAGCGTGATTACTGTGATGACACGCTGTTTTAGATGGGCAAATGAGTTTCGGGTTAGCTACCCGTTGTTTGTTATAGTAAGGTAGCAATGTCATGCGGCTTATAATAATCCAATAACGAAAATACTGCTATACGCATTGAATTACAATATATTGCCTGACTAGCAATACGGGGTCTTACTATTGATATTATGTTCGTGTTTGTTTTTACATAACCATATTCATATAACGGTTTTTATTTAACTCTATACAACGTTATAAAACGTATTGTATGATGTTTTTACGACATTGGTTCGTATAATGGTTTTGAAGGCAAAAGCCTATAGTATGATTTACAACAAAGATTTGTATGAATTGTTTTTGGCTTATTTTATGGCCTACGACAAAGAATTGTACAAAATGATTTTCGGTAATAATTTTATACCGATGATATATTAATGGATTTTATTAAACTCTATGAATTCACTCGGCGTTTTCGCTGACCTTTTCTTTTAACATGTTTTATCTCAGGTACTTGAAGGTAATTCTCGGGAAGACGACAAGAATTTATGGCCCGCACTTAAATCACAATTTCCATTCAAATGTTTTGAAAAATTGTATGAAATACTATGACTTGGGACCTATGTAAATTTGATATTCATGAATGGAAAATGCTTTATTATTAAACGACGCGATTTTAAGCATTGTCTATGATTTAAGTAATGTGATATCCCGTAACACCAACGACTCTTCCGTTGAACTAAAGTATGAATATTTGGGGGTGTTACATTACTAATTGGGGATTTTCAAAATTAAATTGAATAATAACCAAATTAGAATGTGGGTATCCATAATTTTAGTGTTATGATTCCTTTAGGTTCATATTCATTGTGATTTCACTAAACCCACTTATAGAACAAATCTGAATTTTAATCAAAGCAATTTATTTAATGATGGAATTGATATGAACACTTGAACACATTGGTAATTGCATTATTAATGTTTACCTAAAAACGAATTTTGAAAACCAATGTTCAAATTCATGGTTGATTCGCATAAGTCATATGCATTTGTCAAAAATGAATTTGTTACATTGTGAGCATAAGAATGATAAGAAGTCATCCTTTGTGTAGAAACTAGAAGGGAGGTTAAATAGTTTCTCTTCGGTTTATCTCCTAATTAAAATTCATTTCAATTAGGTGAGTGTCAAAACCATCTTTTACTTGAAAGCTAGTTGCATAATGATTAGGTTCAATTCTAATGCATTAACAATGACACGTAGTAAGTGTAATGATAATGAAGGTAAGTAAAGAGTAAGGAAAGAAACAAACTAGTAGGAAGACACCAAGATTAATAGTGGTTCGTCAACGAGGCTCTATCCTCGTCCGTACTCCACTCCTCGAGTACACCTACTCGAGATTTCCACTATATCCACAAGCTCCCTTCTTGGTAGAGAAAACCTAACAACGTCGCTTACATTATTTTCCGACACTAAGCTAAATGTCGAGACCTAATCTTAGCTAGGACCAATCTACACAACGTCGCCCACTTCACCATTTTATGACACAAGGCTAGATGTCAAGTTCTAATCTAAAGATAGAACCAATCTTCACAACATTGCCTACTTCACCATTTTCCGACACAAGTCTAGATGTCGAGTTCTAATCCAAAGCTAGAACCAATCTTCGCGGCTCTTCACTTTGAAGCTAAGTGAGAACTTCACACAACACAACTACACATCACTTTATAGTTTTTTGAGAACTCACAAGATACAACCACATCACTTTATAGTTTAGTGAGAACTTACACAACTTATTAAAACTCAACTAAACATATCCAATTACACACATGTAACTTGGATATACAAAACACAAATCCAAGCACACACATATGCAATGGATGTACACAACACTAATCCAAGTATTCACAAATAGCTTGGATGAACACAACTAGTCCAGGTATTCACAGATACATTGGATGAACACAACTAGTCCAAGTATTCACAAATACATTGGATGAACACAAGACATAAATAAACAAATGATGAACATGACTAGATCTTTAAAAGATAATGATCTTCATGAAGGCTTAATCTTTAATCACATCACAAGTGTGTGAGTGATCTTCTCTTTGGATAAGGTAAAGAAGGAGATCAAGAGGATAATCATAAGTAAACATACTTAACACATTAAGTGATCATTTACAAATGATTAAGATTAGAAAGGAGAAAGAAGGCTGAAAGAAATGTCCAAAAAGGGTTATAGAAAATGCAGATTAGATCCACTATTTATAGGAGACAAAACCCAACGGCTAGCTGCGGGCGGTTCCTTATCAATAGAGAACCGCGTAGGCACTTAAGGAACCGCGGAGGTAGACTCCGCTCCTTTTTGTATTTTAGTGGATTTGAAATATCTGAGGCTGTTAAAACCTTCAAAGGATATTCTTATGGCATTTGGAATATGCCATATTTAAATTTACATTTTCATTTTAATAAAACATTTTTCTTAAAAATAAAGTTTATTAAATATCTTTTGTCACATTTGACAAAAGTGAGTTTTAAGGCTAATCACTTTTATGATCACTAAACATGATTAAGATATGTTAGTGTAATGATTATTACCTTGATGATAGTGTTTGTTAGATAATTCGTTTTATGATTGTGTTTGACAATAAATGTCTTTGTAATTTGTCGTGATCAAAACTAAGAAAGATTAGTTAGCACTAACAATGTTTTAGGCATTGCTTTGCATTAACGCTTTGGTTAGTCAAAAAATTGATTAAACACATTCTTGTGAGTTTGATTTTTACTAATCTATATGTAACATAGAGTGATTGTGGAACTATTTTTGGTTTAATATAGGTACCATAATGCATTTGGAAATTCATAATGACCATGAGTAAACTAGAGAATATATGCCTTATCTATCTGAGTCGTGTCATTCTCCTTCTCTAAAAAATACTCTTCCGTCTTTAGAAAATCGTTGCTTTCATGAAGGACGATTGATCTCTTCCAATCTCTATGGGCATGAACTCACTCGATTCATGTTCAAGTCCATTGGCTTTGATTGTTTACTTGACATTAATGAGCCAATATTTCCTTCTTTTCTTATTGAACTCTTTAGTACGTTCTCATTAATATGCATCAATAATGGTTTATCTATAAGATTTCCATAAAGGAGAAACTATCATATACTCTCTTGAAAATTTTGGTAGAATTCTCAAGGTGCCATATGATGGTCAATGTACGCTCACCAATGCTTGGAGTATTAACTCTTTGGAACCAGCCTCTATTGATGTGCATTATGTGACCGAACTTCCTTCTCCTTTGTTCATTGTTAGAGCTATATCTAAACCTCGTGAACATTTTCTTCTTGGTGATTTTCAAGGAAACATTCGTCCTCTCACTCCTTGGGAATTTCTAACTAGCAAACTAAATGATTTCATGGTTCCTTGGGCCGAAATCATTAAGGAAAATGCAATTTGCCTTGGTGGTGATCGTAATCGTGTACCCGTATGTCTCACACATATGTTGTATTGTGTTGCTACCTCTACCAAATACAATCTTGCGTATTTCATTTTTAGTAAGATTAACTATGTTCTCTTTAAATTTAAATTTAGCCTTCCTTTTGCTATGCTTCTTAATCGTCTTCTTAGAAGAGTTGATCATGACTTTCCTCATCTAGAAGTATCATCCTACATCTCTGTTGATTGTGTAATGCTTCCCATTGAAGGGAACCTTTCACGAGAGATTAGGAATGATTTGTGTGAGGAGGAAAATGACCTTCGAACAGAAACTCATGATGTTGGGTATGAATCAAACTCAACTCTTTGGGAGGATAAGGTTGAAATCAATATCGGCATGAGTCTTTTGAAAAACTTCCATCCATCAATGTATGATTGCATTATTGGTTCTCTTCTTGAGCATAGTTATTTTTCGTTCTCTTCCCACTATCTTGTTGCTCCTCAAGACATTAGTCTTGAAACTCGCTATTTTCAAAACATTTGTTTCCTAGAGGATACAAGAGATGGTTATAAGCATATTGAAGAAATGTTCGAGATAAAGAGTGAGTAAAAGATTTGATATTTGGTACCATGATTATTATTTCTTGTAATTCTTAAACTTTGGTTTGTAATAATACTTAATTGTTTGGATGGACTAGTATTTTAATCCTATCTATGCTTCATGTGATTGAAATTTCAGTTTACATGTTTATGTACAATTTTGTGTTAGTTGGCTATTTAGATTTTGGTTAGTAATCTATGTTTGCTTGATTAATAAGTGTTTAAAATTTGGACTTGTGAAAAGTGTTGGAAGTGACACTTTTTAAAAGTTCTGCTCGCAGATCAATATCTATGGGTGGTTCAATATTGATATTGAGTCGCAGGTTGGATTTTCGACAGAACCTTTGCTTTACACTGTTTTCTCTAAATCTTTGTAAAGATGGATAAATTTTTTGCTAAACACTAGCTTTTTCTCAATCAAGCTTGGCAATTTTTATTGTTTATTAAAAACAAATTTATCCCGTTACCACTTTAGATCATCCCATTCTCTTCTTAAACAATTCATGATTCTACTTCTTCCTCACATCTTCTAAGACTTTTCTAAACATTAAACAGTCAACCATGGTGTCCACTAGATCCTCAAACTCTTCCAAACACTCTTCCACCAAAAAGAGCCTTAAGATTAAGATCAATATACCTAAACAAGGTTCTTCATCTTTTCTTACACCCAAAAATGAGACTATCCCAATTCTCGTTTCTTTATCACCTTCACCACCTCTTGAACCATGCAAGACAAGTTCAACTCATGGTACAAACCACTCTCATGGTTCTACATCCTTAATTCCAATCTAGGATGAATGGGTTGTCTTCACCTTTCTCTCCAAGTCCTCTCTTGGTTGAGAACCCTATACCCCTCTAAAGCATTCTCTATGAGGATGACTTTATTGAGCACTCACCTTCTTCACCCTTGGACACCATGCCCCCTCCTCCTCCTAACACTCCATTTTGGGTGTTCCTTCTTTCAACTTCATGGGTGAGCCATATTTCTTTGGTTTTCTTGAAGCACATGGTACTAATTGCCCATGTTGTCTTTACAACAACTATGTCATCCAATCTCTTAGGATTGATTTGTTTGGTCTTCATGCAAAGTTGCAAGAGTTCTTTTTGTTTACCAATCCTCCTCCTCCTAGAGGATAGGATGATGATATTTTTAAAATATTTTTTCAAGAACTCAAGTCAGAAAGACTATTTAATCAAGGTTAAAATAGCTAGCTTATGTTTAGTTACTTGTTTTCTTTATTTCTAGTATCTGATTCTTCCTTAATGATGTTACATGAAGATGATCTATGGATTTAGTTTCAACTTTAATTTTAAATAAAAATTGAACTAAATCTATTGTCACCTCTAAAACTTGACTAAAATTTGATCAAAATGTTATCTAAATATTTTGTCACCCTTTGTCAAGATACTTGTTAGCCGTATTTAAAGTGATGGTCATATAATATACCGTTGTGAAGCTCGTGGAAAATGCTATTCAACGGTGTCGAGAGTTCTTAGTTTATGTTATGTATGTAACGGGAATTAGTCCCGAACACACAAATGAAGAAGGCCTTCTATACATTACACTTGTAGTATAAAAGGTCCCTAGCACCTCATTTGTGTGTGTGTTTTCCATTTTCATAGTTGGTAGAGAGAGACATGTCTTTCTCTCACTAGGAAATCACAACTCTTTGTTTTCTCTTTTATTTTTCATCTTAATCTAATCTTTCTTTTTTTGGTTTAATCTTCTTCTAGTTATACTTTAAGTAGTCGTGTGTTACTTCCTACAAGTGGTATCATTCGCCAAGGGATTCGTGGATAGCTTTTTGGTGCTGATTTAATCATCTTGCCTTTTGTGAATTTGTTTGATAAAACATCCCAAGATTCCAAATTTTTTCATGTTTTTGTTATTCTAAGTGATCCATATATCTTAAACATAGTTGTGGTAGAGATCCGGGTTCTTTGGTTTGGTTAAAATCACGGATTTCTAGTCAAAAATCTCATTTTTTTACCAAAAGCTCGGAACAGTACACGTATTGCGACAGGTTTGCCTTGATTTCCATCGCAAAGGCTAGGGTTTATGTATTGCAATCAATATTGTGACCTGCGATAGAACTTGTTTTGTGGTATTGCAACAGATTCTGGTTTGTGGTATTGCGATAGAACTTGTTTTGTGATATTGCGTCAGTTTCTTGTTTCTGGTATTGCGATAGAATCGTGCTTGAGCCATTGTGACATGTGTTTTTTTTTTGCGACAGGTTGTCATTACGACAGGAGCATTGCGACAGGTTGCTATTGTGACAGGTTGTTATTGCGATAGAATCATTGGAGTCTATTGCGATAGAATCATTTAGGTACATTGCGATAGAATCATTTGTGAACATTGCGATAGAATCATCTGTGTACATTGCGGTAGAAGTTTTTTGGGCATTGTGACATATATCATTTTCCAACATTGCGACGTGTTGAATCATTGCGACGGGATTTTAACTACAACACTTTGCTTTCTACGAATTGAGTTCCTGTTTTACACACGACTTCTACGATGACGTCTCAACAAGATATTTATGTTGCGGGTACTAAGAATCGTCCACCCATGCTTACCAAGGAGAATTACACTACATGGGTTAGTCGTCTTCTTCGTTATGCAAAATGTAAACCACTGGGAAAGCTGATAGTAAAATCCATCCAAGACGGTCCATACGTTAGACGAACCATTACTGTGCCTGGGGATCCCACGAATGCTAACCCAGTAGCGGACTCAAGTCATGAGCAAACGGAATTAACTGAAGCTGAATCCAAACAACTCGACGATGAGGATCAAGCAATTCAAGTACTTATTATGGGACTCACTGAAGATGTTTATGCTGTTGTCGATAGTTATGAAACCGCGCACGAGATGTGGCTTAGGATCCAAAAAATGATGAAGGGGAGTGAAATTGGTTTACAAGAAAAGGAGACTAAGTTGCTTCGTGAATGGGAGAAATTTACATCTACTGAAGGGGAACAAATTGAACCTTACTATCATCGGTTTTCAACCCTCATAAATCATATTAGAAGAAACAAACATGAACCTGCACAAATTACTGCCAACATCAAATTTCTTGATAATCTTCCTTCTGAATGGTCACGATATGTCACTCTTGTCAATCAAACCAAGGATCTTCATGTCGTGGACTATACCCAAGTATATGATTATTTGAAAATGAATCAAGATAAAGCAAATGAAGTTAGGGCTGAAAGACGTGCCAAAACACAAGATCTATTGGATTTTATGGCAAACTCTCCGTCATCTATGTCATATCCCATGGTACCCTACCATCAACCCTCATCAAGTAACTTCATCCCACAACAACAACCACAACAACTCACCTCTTATGGATATCAACTTCCTGCTACTGTGAACTACTTACAACAACCCATTGCTTGTTTTGATGACATTACCGACCCTACTCATGCGATTAATACTGGTCTTGCACTTCTTGCAAAGGCATTCAAATTTACCATTAACCCCACCAACAACAATCAGAGAATCTCTTCGAACACTAGAAATAGGCATATTGCTCAAACCTTCATGAATGTGAATCAAAGATCGCCAATTGGTAGTTGCTGGGAACACGGGGACACAGTTTCAACAATATGGTCAGAATGCTTGGCAGACCATTGGGAATGCAGGAAATCAGTATGGACAAAACCGTGGTCAGAATCCGAGTGTTCCGAATGTGGGTAATCAGAATGGGTTAATTGTCGTGTCAACGGTTAGTAATCTGATGGGAAATATTATGGCTACAAGGGCTGAGAATACTGGTACGGGAAATGGTAACATTAATCGTTAGGTTCAGTGCTACAACTGTAAGGGAGTTGGTCATTATGCTCGAGATTGCACAGCTAAAAAGAAGAGGGATGTTGCTTATCTTCAAACTCAGCTTCTTATAGCACAAAAGGAAGAGACAAGGATTCCACTTTAAGCTGAGGAATTTGATCTTATGACTTCTGCAGCAGAATATGACGAGGAAGAAGAAGTGAATGCCAACTACATCTTGATGGCAAACTTACAGCAAGCATCTACCTCAAGAATGCATGATGACAGCGCTCCTGTCTATGATTCAGACGGTCCCTCTGAGGTACATCCACGTTTCGATGATAATGATATATATAGTATGTCTAATCAGGAGGAAGAGTATACTGAGATGCTTGAGCCCTACATTGAGACACACGGGGATCAAACGAATAATAGTAATATTATTTCGAATGAGCCCAGTGTGGACCTTATAGTAGATCAAGTCGCCCAGCCTACAACCCTTCCTGATGCGACACATGCATATTATAAATCTTTATTTGATAAGCTTGCTAAGGATGTTGACCATGTTAAGGTGGTTAATAATAAGTTTAGAGAAACTAATGCCAAATTGACCACTGAGCTTGCGGGATATAAGGAACGGGAGAAAAGTTTTGAAATTCATCATGCTAAAATTAAAGAACTTGAACAAGCTCATGCTACATCGGTTTATTAAGAAAAATGCATAACTAAGAAATTAAATGCCTTACATTTAAGTAGTGCTAAAAAGATAAGTGAATTGAATGATGAAATCACCTATCTAAATAAACAACTTTCAACTAAAAAATCTATTATTTCAGATCTAAAAGAAGAACGAAAAAAACTGAAACATGATTTCAAAATTCGAGTAGATGGGCTTCTTGAGTATTTTTGTAACGCTCATGATAGGATCAGGGAATTAGACAACCTTACGGTAAAGCGTGGCCAATCTATGTAGACATAAACATGCTCACACCAAAAGTAAATGAGATTATTTACACCCGTTACAAATTGGCTTTAGGTTTTTCTCTTCCTCCCAATCCCGAATATCTTAAGCATGCTCAGACCACCCATCAAAGGTATAATGGTAATGTGTTGCTAGATAAGCATGATCCTCCTGTTATGTGTGATTCAGAAGAAACCATTGAACTTGCCGAATAGAGTCGTTTACGATTGCAAAAGCTTAATAGAGAAGTCACACCCGTTTATTATCCGAAAGTTAATCCTCCAACAGTTTTTGTTCATTCTAAAACGAGTATTGAAATGCTTTTGATACCAAGTGAGGAGTTGTCTGATGGCCCTCCTAAACCGAGTGTCACATGACGATTTCTAAATGAGCTAAAAGATAACTTTGTCATACTTAAACGTGTTGTTAATCACAAAATCATTGGCGGAAATTTTACATCACCCGTTCAGATTGAGGTTCAAAAAATTCTTCGAAACGATATTAATCTGATTGTTAATCAAGTTGATGCTAGGATAAGCAATCTAGAAAATGCTTTTCTTAATGAACTAGCCAACTTTATTGAAGACTTTAAATCTTTGGCGAAGGAGGCTGATGAATCTATTGATAAAATCAAAGTTTTGGAAAACGATCTTGAAAGACTCTCTAAAGCAAGTGACAGTGGGGATAGCAGTCCTATTGCGTTAAATATCTCTGTGCCGGATTATGAAACCCTCCAAACTGAGATTGAGCGTACGAAAGAGCAAATGGAATCTTATGTCATTAAAAAGGATAAAGAATTCACCGATCTTTGGAATAAATTTGTCAAAAAATGTGATGAATGCAAATATGACAAGATTTCGTACGATAAAGCTTACAATGAAATGCAACAAAAATTGTACGGTTGACAGATCAGTTAGGAGGTGCTCAGGGTAACAATCTGGCTTCTTCTGAGCTAGAGAAGGCCAGTGATGGGAATGTTCAGAAGCTTAAGGCTAAGATTGCAGATTTAGAATCTGAAGCTGTTTCATATAAGCGGGTTGTAGAACAAAGTAAGTCTGTCTATCAGAAACTAATCGATAAAATATGTGAGAACTGTAAGATAAAGGCCTTGTTAAAAGATAAGACTTATGAGCCTAGCTCGACTGTGAACATGATGATCAAGAAACCAGCAACCTTGGGACCTACTCGTATTGTTGTAACACCTTTTCCCAAGGTTGCTAAACAAAAGCTGTTGTGATTGCCCCAGGAATGTTTCGTGTTAGTCCTCCCTTTATGCCTAGCAAACAACGTAAAGCAAGCATTAGGACAAAACCGACCACTATATCTCAACCACAAGTCATTGATTTAAAAAGTGCTAATTTTAATAGATGTGTGTCTTCTTCTACAGGAATAAACAACTACACTAAGAGCAGAATGCCACAGCCTACGAGCAACACAAGGAGTGATAGGGTCCCTTCTATCTCTATAAGTAGTCACCCCAAGATCAATAATGTGGCGGTAGAAGAACACCCTAGGAATTTACCGCTTTTTAATCATAATCAGAAACTTAATTCATCTGAATGTAATGACTTTAAGCTTGCTATTCAGAATGAAAAATCTGAAGTTATTTGTACTAAATGTAATAAATGTTTCTTTACTTTCAGTCATGATGCGTGTGGTTTGACTATGAATGGTTTGAATTATGGTGGTTACACTCGAATTGACAAGCTGTCAATCAGTGAAAAACATAGCACTCCTAAGGCTAAGGTGTATGTCCCAAAAAGTACGCACGTAGGGTCCCTAGAAAGTATTGCTAAGCCTAGTAGCCCTAGATTCACCTCTAAATGGTTGCCTACTGGTAGAAATTTTGACTGTAGTGGCAAAAATATCGATACTAGTAGATCTCATACTGACGGTGAAATGTCGTTATGTGATAAGGCTTAATTATCATGTAACCCTACAGGAACCTATTTCATCGGTTGCCAAAATATTTTCTTATCTTATCATTGGCAGGCTGTTGAAATTTGTCTCTGGTGCGTGGACTCGGGTTGTTCAAAACATATGAATGAAAATTGAAGCCTTCTCAAGAACTTTGTATGGCGTTTCATGGGAACTGTTCGATTTGGAAATGATCATGTTGCAGCAATTCTAGGCTATGGTGATCTTAATTAGGGAAATATAATCATCACTAGAGTCTCTTTTGTTGATGGCTTAGGACACAATTTGTTCTCGGTTGGGCAATTTGTGATTCAGACTTGGAGGTTGCTTTCAGAAGTCATACATGTATTGTAAGAGATCTTTAAGGAATTGATTTGTTGAAAGGAAATTGTACCACCAACCTCTACACCATTGATCTTTTTCAAATGTCTGTTGCTTCTCCAATTTGTCTCATGGCCCGAGCCACATCAACAAAGTCATGGTTATGGCATCAAAGGTTATCTCATCTCAATTTCGATGCCATCACCCAACTCGCGAAAGATGATCTCGTTACCGGTCTTCCAAAGTTCAAATATATAAAAGACCATCTTTGTCCTTCATGTGAGCAAGGTAAGAGCAAGAAGAAGCCTCACAAACCTAAACCGGTTCCAAAAACTCCACGAATAGGTTACATCTCCTACATATGGATTTGTGTGGCCCAATGAATATCAAAAGCATTAATGGAAAGCGATATGTCCTTGTGATTGTGGATGATTATTCTCGTTACACATGGGTTTATTTTCTTGTTTCAAAAGCTGAAGCCCCTGGTGTAATTATTAATTTCTTGAAGAAAACATCAGTGCTACTTCAAGCCCCTGTCATCATTGTAAGAACTGATAACGGCACAGAATTCACCAATCAACAACTGAAAGCTTATTTTTATGAAGTTGGGATTATCATCAAACTTCGGTTGTAAGAACTCCAGAGCAGAATGGAGTTATGGAATGGAGGAATCGTACGTTAGTTGAAGATGCTCGGATGATGCTTCTCTCCTCTAGTGCACTGTTATTCCTTTGGGTTGACGCTATAGCTACTGCATGTTATACTCAAAACCGCTCCATTATTCACACCCGCTTCAACAAAACACCTTATGAGATCATTAATGGAAGAAAACCTGATATTTCTTATGTTATCCGAAGAATGATCGTGAAGATATCGGTAAACTTGAACCTAAAGGTGATATTGGTTTTTCATTGGTTATTCCTCAACCGCTTGTGCTTACAGGGTTTATAATCGAAGGACAATAAAGGTAATGGAGACTATGAATGTTACCTTTGATGAACTCTCGGGTATGGCCTCTCAATATAGAAGTTCACATCCCGAGCTTCAAGGTCAGACTTCTGGACAGGTAAGTTCAGGACTCGCGCTTCAATTTACACCGTTAGCAATATCATCGTTACAACCTTCGGAACATGACTTGGAAGTTTTTTTGGGCCAATTTATGATGAATATATGGAGGGTCCTTCACCATTTGGTGCTACTCAAAATGCCCCGGTTGCACCTTCTACGATAGTTCAAGAACTTCCAATTGCATCTACACCAACGACATCTTCTTCTGCACCATCTACGTCAATCTCAACCATATCGGCTCTAAATATTCCAACCACTTCTCCAACTGCTGACGCGACTCAACAACATTTTCAGCAAATTCCTAATCATGTTCATCTTTAGAATGAAATAGTTGCTGAAAATGCAAACAATGCGATGCTCAACGAACATGAGTTTGTTAATCCATTTGCGGCTTCCACAAGTACTACTCAGCCTAAAACACCATATGTGGATCCGTCAAGCTCGCTTCAAGTTTATCATACACTTCCACATGAACACAAATGGACTAAGGATCATCCTTTGGTTCAAGTGATTGGTAATCTCTCACGACCAGTCTCAAAACAAAATCAGTTGCGTACCGATGGTGATATGTGTATCTATGCACTATCAGTCAGCACAATGGAACCAGCAAGTGTTAAAGAAGCAATGACCGACGCATCATGGATTGAGTCTATGCAAGAAGAGCTCAATCAATTCATGCGGCTTGATGTATGGGAGTTAGTACCACGCTCGGACAATATCGATCCCCTTACCCTGAAATGGTTATTCAAAAACAAGATGGATGAAGAGCAAACGGTCACTAGGAACAAGACTCGGTTAGTTGTGAGAGGTTATAAACAGAAGGAGGGAATTGATTTCGTAGAATCCTTCTCCCCGGTTGCTCGAATGGAAGCTATTAGGATTTTCTTGGCATACGCTGCACACAAATCGTTCACTGTGTATCAAATGGATGTGAAGACGGCTTTCTTGCATGGGCCATTAAAAGAAGATGTGTACGTATGTCAACCTAAAGGTTTCATCGATACCGAACATCCAAGCCATGTCTACAAGTTGAAAAAGGTAATTTATGGTTTGAAACAAGCACCAAGGGCATGGTACGACGAATTATCATCATTTCTTCTCCAAAATCAATTCAGCAAAGGAACCATTGATCCAACGTTGTTTATCAAGCATTATGGAAACGACATCTTGGTGGCTCAGGTCTATGTAGATGATATAATATTTGGCTCTACAAACCCAAAATATTCCATATTATTTTCCGACCTTATGAAAATCCGATTCGAAATTTCCATGATGGGGGAAATGACGTTTTTTCTTGGTCTCCAAGTTCACCAATCCTCCCGTGGTATTTTCATAAATCAGTTCAAATATGCGCTCGAGATTCTAAAGAAATTTGGAATGGAAAACTGTGATCCTATTAGTACTCCAATGGACACTAAACACAAGCTTGATTTGGATAATAAAGGGACATTTGTAGATGCTACAAAATACCAAAGTATGATCGGGTCCCTTATGTACTTAACCTCAAGCAGACCAGACACTGTGCATGCTACTTGTTTATGTGTTCGGTACCAGGCTAAGCCAATCGAGAAGCACCTCAAGGAGGTTAAAAGGGTATTTCATTATCTCCGGGGAACCATTCACATGGGTCTCTGGTATACGAAGGATTCTGGTTTTAATCTAACTGGTTTTTCAGATGTCGACCATGCAGGGTGTCATGATACATTCAAGAGCACTTCCGGTGGAGCACAATTCTTAGGCGAGAAGATAGTGAGCTGGTTCTCAAGAAAAAAAGATTACACAACCTTGTCCACCACGGAAGCAGAATATGTGTCTCTATCCGTGTGTAGTGCTCAATTCCTTTGAATGAGAACACAACTCATGGATTATGGCTTTCACTTTAACAAAGTTCCTATTTATTGTGATTCACAATCAGCCACAGCCATATCCTGCAACCCGGTCCAACACTCCAAGACCAAGCACATTGCTATCCGCTTCCATTTCATAAAGGAGCATGTGGAAAGAGGAACGATCGAATTGTATTTTTTCAAGACGGACTACCAACTAGCCGACATCTTCACCAAAGCTCTTTCTCAAGACAGATTTGAATTCTTGGTTCGTCGACTTGGTATGCGTAGTTTCACAACAGATGAGCTTGAACGTCTTGCACATTAGTAGTAACCTTGTATATATCTATCAAAAAATCCAAATACAAAAATATAAAACCTATAAAAACAAAATAAAAATGAGAAAATCTTTCAAAAATACCAAAAATATTATCCTTTGACATGTCTCTCAGCATTGATAATATGGACGTACATAGAAATGTCGCTCACTAACGACATGGGTATGTACATAAAGTTCGAATGGGAGTTCAAATGTTTTCAAACATGTCTTTTCTAAATTTTCTTCTCATAATGGCTTATAGTCACATGTCAGACTATAACCCGGTCCCCAAATAAAGGAAAGTCTATGACTTATCCTCAACAACAGGAAATTTTTTTTTCTCGGTCATGGGCTTATGTTAAAACATTCAAAGTTTTAAGCTCATGATCTCTAATAAAATGTTCATTTATGTACATTTTTCCTCAACAACGGGAAATTCAGTTTTCTCGGTTTTGAGCACAATTTTTCAAGATATTTTCAAAAGATATTTTTCAATGTCTTTCAAATTGTGTGCTCATATACTCCTCTCTTTTATCAGATTCTTTTTTCGAGGGGGAGTATAAAAATCTCATAAAATATAGTTCGAAATTTTCAAGAAACATTATTCTCTCCATGTTACATCACTAGTATATCAAAAATTTCACAAACACATGAAATTTTTGAGGGGGAGAATAGTGATAAAATGTGTCATCTTGGATAAGATCTTTGATATAAGTGCTTTCTCTTCCTAATATGTGCAAAAACCTTTCCTTTAATGATGCACATATGTAAAGGGAGCGTTTTGGTGATATAGAAAACTTTCAAGGTGTAAACATTGATTTCATCAACACCTTGATTGCCTTTTGATTTAATGGGTTTATGGGTTTTTTGATTTAATGGGTTGTGTGTGTGTTGCATATGTGTACTCAATCGTTCTCGGTATCTATTCGAATTGATCACGGTTTAAGGTGGAATTATTGTAATTGGTCACTAAAAGGGGGAGCTTTTGATTAGCTATTTCTACTAGATAATATAAACGACAAAGTAATTAAATATAAAACTAAAAGAGAGAAATCCAACCTAGATTGGAAAATCTAAAAATTAACTTGAAACAAGTCAAACCTGTCGGAATACCCACGGTCGGAATACCATCGGAATAAGTATCGGAAAAACCATCGGAATATTATTAATAATCCTATCGGAATAACTGCAACAGTATCAGAATAAAAGACAGTAAAAGCTATCGGAATATTTATCGGAAAGTTCCGTCGGAAAGTCTGTCAAAACACCGTCGGAATGTCTGATCACCAATCTTATCGGAATGATGATCGGAATAACAATCGGAATACCAAAACCATATTCCGATGAAAACTGTCAGAAAAACAATCGGAAAAACGAGCGAAATACTAAACCCTTTTCCGATGGCATGCAATCGGAATCACAGTCGGAAAAGGTAAACCCTTTTCCGATGGAATGTAAAACGCAAATAAGCAAAATCGAATAAGCTCTTTTTAATAAGCACAAACTGAAACTTGACCAAATCAATAATGAAAAGAACTAAATAAGCACGAATAAGAAACTTTCAAAACTCTAAATAAGCAAGATTTATAAAACAAACTTTAAAAAGATTAAATTTCTTAAAAATACTTAAAAGTAAATAAGCTAAACACCAAATAAGCTAAAAGCACAAAGAGCTAAGACCATGAACAACATGAAATTGATAGGGACAAAAAGATAAACTTTTTAATCAAATAAACATCAAGATGAAACAAGATGCATAATTGATCCGAATCAAAATCAAATCAAAAACAAGAAAGTTAGAATAAGATAGATGATGAAAAGCTTGAACTTGAACTTGTAGATTAAGGATTCAAATACAAGACTAAATGAAAAGCTTAAAACTTGAAAGAAAAATGGAATAAATCTAGAGAGAGAAAGTAGAATCACCTACTTCTCTCTAAAGATATGAAAAACTAAGAAAAATAAAATTGACAATCTAACTAACTAACTAACACCCTCCTAATGAAGCATTAGGAGGGTATTTATAGGAGAAGGGAGTTGATAGGATGCTTCCTTCTTCCTTCCTTTTTGTCTTCTCGTCTTTTTAAATGACTCGTATTTCTCGACTTTGTCTCGGGATTAGTCGAATGATAATATGAACTCGTCTTCTAATTTCTTCATTTAGTTGACTTGGTTCTTCGACTTTGTCAAACTTCCGTCTTTAGACTTTTTCTTCGATAAATCTTCAAAATAGGCCTTTGACTTCCGTTCTTCTTGCACTTTTGATCTTTTGACTTCGTCTTTTGTCTTTTTCTTCGATAAAAGCCCGTGAAAGCCCGTGTTTTCTTCCTTTTTCATATTTTTGTCCTAAAACACAATAAAAACACAAACCACGCATAATTCCGACTTTTACGACATAAAATATACGTTTTGTTCTTGTTTTTATTATAATTAAGTTGTAAAAGGATAAGTGTTTTCACACTTATTACCTTTTCAATAGGTTTTTCTGGTTACGATATCTATACCCTTCAACACATTAATTCACGACGGTATTTGTGTCAAAAGGTGGTTAGGTATTCGTCCTATGATCTAACCAGAACCGGAGGGATCTTCCCAGGGATAATCCCTTAGAATTTAGAACTCCTTAGGAAAGATGAAGTAGTTGAGTGTACGGGAAAAATGCCGACTAATGACTTAAGCTAGCACTGGAACAATCACAACAAAGTGCTAGTTATGACGTCTTGGTAAGCATTGAAGGGGTTGAAGAATGAAAAAGAAATGTAAGGATAAAGGGTGAAAAGAAAATAGCCCTCCATACAACTTAGGCAGAAACCGAGTCAATACAGCTACTATCAGAATCACGTTGGTGATTTCTGGTATTAAAGACAAAGCATCATGGACCTAGTGATGCAAAGCACAACCCTTCCCAGCCTACTCAAGCTTCTCTCAAAAGAAGTTTGTTTTATTGTCACGGAGTTCAACTCATTTCTATCAACTTTCTCACTCCGAGATAGTAGATATTGAAAAGGTGGTAGTCTGCTCCAGCCTCTGATCACCAAATAAACGTGCACTTATAGAGTATAGAGCCAACGATATTCATCAAAAATCTCATTAGGACACTTATTCATATATCAATTGTTGTTCATCATCAGAACACAAGCGATAATTTACAGAGTCCTACGCTCTATCCTTGTGGTATTGTTAGAACATTCAGAGTGATACTCTCTAGTGATGAATGGAAATCCTTCCAGTGTTAACATCAAACAACACTGCGGTAGGTCATATGTAAGATTCACTTGAATTAAACATATGCTAACTAGAAAGCAACAGTGGTTTGATTCTTTTTTTATTCAAACTCGTTCCAGGTCTCTACGCAATATCTTTATGATCTTGCTAGAACATTCAGAGTAATACGCATTAGTATTTACAGCGACAAATGCAAATCCTTCCAGTGTCATCATCAAACAGCACTACGGTAGGTAACTTGTGAGATTCTATATGAATCAAACTTGTGTCAATAGGAAAGCAACAATGGTTTGATTCTTAATTGATTCAAACTTGTTCCAGGAAACGAATTGACGACTTAATCAGCAGAATGGAACTACATGATTCACTCTTCGCTATGAATTATCTTTCGAGATATTCAAGTATTGAGAACGGCTACCACTGCCGGAAACCCTGTCAAGGAAGTTCTTTGAACTTACCTAATCATAGGTACAATATTCGTACTGTATAATGGGAAACCGGAGGAATGCAAACGGTGGCGTAACTTCAATAGTCGTGATTCAAGACCACATACTCAAGTAAATGAAGAAAGCTCAAGAACATCTAAAGAGAAAGACTTCCGCTACTCTGATCATCAAGGGAGATTGTTAACAAGCTTTCAAGACAACACAAAATATGAGTATGTGGGGAAAGACACAAGAACCCAAGTTGGTAAAGTTTCAAGATCAAGTCAAGGCAAAGATCAAAGATCCAAGATCACAAGTCATGAAAGGAACTATGAAGGAACTCTCAAGACAACGAGCTTTAAAGTCTGCAACATCAAAGAAGTGAAGTCACATATAACATGACCACCCCTTAGGGGGAGATTGTTAGCCGTATTTAAAGTGATGGTCATATAATATACCGTTGCGAAGCTCGTGGAAAATGCTATTCAACGATGTCGAGAGTTCTTAGTTTATGTTATGTATGTAACGGGAATTATTCTCGAACACACAAATGAAGAAGGCCTTATATACATTACACTTGTAGTATAAAAGGCCCCTAGCACCTCATTTGTGCGTATTTGTTTTCCATTTTCATAGTTGGTAGAGAGAGAACATCATGTCTTTCTCTCACTAGGAAATTATAACTCTTGTTTTCTCTTTTATTCTTCATCTTAATCTAATCTTTCTTTTTTGGTTTAATCTTCTTCTAGTTATACTTTAAGTAGTCGTGTGTTACTTCCTACAATACTCATGTGAGTATGTTGCTCTTTATGCAACTATAGCCTAACCTAGTGCTAACAGAGGTAAAAAATCCAAGATTTGCTAAAATTTGAAAAAGTTTTTTCTTTTGTCAAACTTTCAAAAATTGGATTTTGGCGTCCTCTGTGGGCGGCTCAATAAATAGCAGCGGATCATTATCAATAATGAGCCGCGACCTCATTCATTGAACCGTAGGCAGGGAGCCACTTTTTGGTTCGTTTTTGGTCTTTCTCTTTTGACTAATATTTTTCAAGATTCTTTGTTTGCCTATTTGAGCTAAACATTCCTTGAAACCTTTTGTTTTTCTTTCTATTCTTTGCCTTGTCTACTTTTTTAAAATCTTCTTGTTTTGGGAGTTATCTTCTCATCCCTCACAATGTCTTCTTCTTCTAAACTTAACCTTGACATCTCTTTGTCACAACCTTCTATACACAAAGCTTCTTATTCTAAGCTTTCCAAGAAATCGAAAATTTCAATTAAACCCGTTTAGATCAAGAAGAACAAGGATCACTATGAACCTTCTTCTCCTAAACCATGCAATACTTTTAATTTCTCTCCAATTGAGTATTGGAATGAGTCTTACTCGATCAATCCAATTACAGGAGAAAGGGAAGCTCTTCCGACACCACCTAAACCTTTCAACACACCTCAACTAAATGACCTATCTTCTTCCCTAACCTCACTAAGTATTGTGATGGTAACTTCTCTTATCCACATTCTCCTTCTCCTCCGCCACCTTCTTTTTACGATGGACCTCCCCATCAAATGATTTTGTTTTGCATCATGGAAGTTCGTGTGCTTGTTTTAGATTTCAACAAATTGAACTTGCTCATGTGTACAAGAAGTTAAATTTTCTTGAATTTCTTCTCACTCGACCTCCTCTTCGAGTATTTGTTCCCGTGAGCAAATCTACGGAAGATGCACCTTCGTCTTATTTTACCGGTTAAAACACATGTTGTGTTCTAATCACTTGAGTCTAAAATAAAAACCTAAGAAATCTTGGAGGACTACTTCTACTAGAATAGTTGTTATGCTTTGCTATTTATTTTTCTTATTTCTTGTTTTTGTATTCATATTTTCATATATGAATCTCTTTTATATGTGCTCTCATATTTATTCTAATATGATTGGTATGTCTGTTATTGCTTGCTTTGCTAATTCTTTTATCACACATATTGTTGAGAGTTGATATTGGTTAAACCTTGAATTTTCTTGGGTGATTCCAAAAATTCTATGCTTTTAACCCTTTGACATTATATCTTCAAATTGTTGGATGTTTCTTTTCTACCATTATTCCAACAATTGTGAATTGAGCTTGTCATTTTACTCTCCTTGGACATACTTAGCAAATACTCACTCTATAGTTTGAGACTTCTTTTCTTTCTCCCTCTCAAGTTATTTAGTGGGTAGTGACTATTGCATTTACATTGGTGTTTTTTTTCTTTCTACTAACCTTTGTATGTAGCTTGTCACCATAGCTCGATCACTTGGTGCCCCAAGCCAGGGGAGTAAGCACCAAGGGGGAGCTACTAGCAAAGTCGATTCTTCTCTTCTTCAAATACTTGTACTACTTTTTTGCTTCGACAAAAGGGGGATAAATGATAGTGATAAACTCGTTAATAATTCGAAAACTTTTGTTTTTATATAAATGAGACATCGTGGGAAAACATGTTTTATTTTTTAGTTTTAATATGCATATTAGTTGTCTTTAGAGGTTGGTCATCTTCATTGTTTTGTTTGAAGGTATGTGTGCCTCTTTTCTTAAAACCCTAATGATGAACTATGTTGATTTTTTTTAGATTTTGTCTTCATGTATTAGTTTGTTTTTTTTTTGCAGGTTGGCATCTTTTTGGTTTAAAGGTATGTCTCATTCTCAAACCCTAATAAATCAATGTGGTATTTTTAAATATATTGTGTTGATTTTTGTCTCTTCAATGCACAAACTCGATCTGAAGCTGAACAAGTTTAAATCGGCCAATTATCTGCTTTCGAACACAGCTCATTAGCAAAAGGAACAACACCCTTAAATAAACGTTCAGTGCTAAAAATAAATAGGCTACAATTAGTACTGAATACGTGATTTCAATGGATACATGTTATCTTCATTTACTTATCAATATATCTTATCAATGGGCTTAAAGGCCACAAGGGCATGCTAAATTTTACGACCTCGCATATCGGTTACAAAGAGGCTGAGCGATTGAGCAAGACTGTGAAGGCACTACACAAGATATGTGCGACCACAACTGAACCTGTTAGGTACCTTCTAAATGGTTAAACTAATAGTATTGTCATGTAGATGTACCTTTGATCAAATTACATTAATAAATATATTTTCTATTATTTCAAGATTTACAAGATTCAGAAATGATTTTGAGCAGAAAAACATTCACATGGTGGTATGGAACAGGTTAATTTTAAAGCTGTCTGTAGGTTCTATTTTTTCAAATTTGGTATTGTAAGTTCCTTCTTTTTCAAATTAATTTTTTTTCTCTATTTGATGAGTGGGAATAGGTATTATTATTGAAAGTTTATGGACGTATATTTAATAGTCGTGTGATAGGGTCGAACTCGAGATTACGGGATTGCACACAATACGTAAAGAGTTAATTTATTTAATACATATATTTATTATATTTATTATATTATTTAATAAATATATTCATTATATATATTAAATTAAACCGAGCTATAACATTAACGATCTTCAAATAATTAAGAGTTAAGTATTAATGAGCGTTATGGAATAAATAGAAAGTGGAATAAATAGAAAGAAGAATGGAAGGTTTCGGAACACCCCTAAGGGGTGTTTGGGCCGTCGGTTATGGAGGACAAAGGGGAAGGAAAAAACTTTCCTTATATTTATATGGGCAACAAGAATTCTAGGTCTATATAAACAATCCCCACCCTCATAATTCAACACATCAAAACTCTCCCTCTCTTCTCTCTTGCGATCGCAACACAAAACCCACAAAGGGTTTCGGTTGGTTTTTGTGTTCTTTCGGTTTTACTTATAATCTAGTCCTAGCCTATCTCTAGGGTTGTTAGATAGATTTTTCCACTAGCGTAGAAGCTCGGTTTACACGTGCTAGAATCACGGTTAGCTCGTTGTATTACGTGTGTACAAGAACGTAATGTAGTCTTACTTTAGACTATATGTTGGCAGTGGACATTATAAACCCTAATTGGTGATTCGTTCTTTATCTTGTGGATTTGCTTTAGCGTAAAGGTATGTAACCCTAATTTGATTAATTATAATTGTGTTATTATTATGATCTTGTTAAATCACTTCCGCTATGTGTGCTTTGATCTCGTTTAGGGTTTTCTGTAATTGTTATGAACTATATAAACCTTTAGTGGTATCAGAGCCTTTTTAACATGTTATAATTATCGAAAATTTAAAGTTTTTTAACTAATAATTATTTTGAGTTAAAACTACATGTTTTTTAGTTTTTCTTAAAAATTAGGGTTTTGCTTTTTAAAATTAGGGTTTTGGCCGAATTTATAAAAAAAAAATTGTTTTTGAAACCCTAAATTACATGTTGGATCATTTTAGATTAAATTGAATGATTAATTGTTATGTCATGTAAATTAAAGGTTACGATCTGAAGAGATTTAATTGTTAAAATTTTAGATGGATCCATGATGAACATGCATGTTTTCATGGATCGTAAAATCGTATGATTATATGTGCTACTCTTTTTATTTGATTCAATAAATCTTGAATTAGGGAAGACTTTTATATGAATATAAAAACCTAGATTTAAAGGTTATTGAATAAATCTTTTGCATGTGGCTATTTGATTTATTTATCACACATATAAATTGTTATTATGTGTTTATGATTTAGTTTTTTTTCTTGTTTATATTAAAATTGTACGAATTGTTGTAAACAAGGTTTTTTTTTAAGAATAACAAATATGGACTAAATCATATTAAAATTAAGATTTGTTTGAGATCTAAATTACATAGAATTACGTTAATTGGTGAATTGCAATAATAATCTAACAGCCTACTCCTTTTGACAAACTATAAAGTGGGTATAACGCACCGTTGGTCATGTACCCGGTTAAGGAAGGAGGTGTTAATCCATAGTCGCTGACCAAATTCCCAGCTCGCTTGTGCATCAAATTGAAATTACCTATGATTATTATTTGCATTATACCTTAAGGTTAATTTACTACAAATTTCACATCCGAATCACAATGAATAAGGTTATTGCTTTGTGCTTTAGCCAAAAGTACGTCGTGAATAGTTGTGGGTAAATTTTTTGACAATACCTCAACCTAATTTATGTAGAAATTTAGTCTCGTGAAAAAGTTACTAAATGTTTTATTAAACTTATGCTATGGAGTTGTATGCATGCTTCTCCATACATTGATTTTGATATCAAATTTATACCCTTAAAATTTAAGTCGAATAATCCTAATTGACGAACACTTGAAATTGCTACGTCATCAAATGAGATTTTTGGATGATGTTGTGATGGAGAGAAAACTTTCATAGAATGAGAATTCGTGTGATAGTTTTACGTTACTAATAAGTGTGAAAACACTTATCCTTTTACCACTTATTTCCAATAATAACAAGACCAAAACGTGTATTTTATGTCGTAAAAGTCGGAATTATGCGTGGTTTATGTTTTTATTGTGTTTTAGGACCAAAAGATGAAAAAGGAAGAAAACACGGGCTTTTATCGAAGAAAACGAGAAAAGACGAAGTCAAGAGATCAAGAGTGCTTAAAGAACGGATGTCCAAGACCTATTCTGAAGATTTATCGAAGAAAAAGTCTAAAGACGGAAGTTTAATGAGGTCGAAGAACTCAAGTCTAAATTAAAGAAGAAAATTATTAAGACAAAGTTCAAATCCCGAGACGACGTCGAGAAAAGACAAAGAATTAAATCGAGTCGAGAAGAAAAGAAAGAAGGAAGCACATCACACATGCACTTCCCACTTAGCCTATAAATACCCTCCTAATCACAATAGGAGGGTGGTTAGCTAGTTTTCATTTTTAATTTTTCTTCTTTTTAGTTTTAGAGAGAGAAAGTTCCCAACTTTCTCTCACTAAGTTTTTCATCTTTTCTTTTAATCTTTTAAGTTTAAACTTTTTGTATTTGGATTTCATTTAAATACAAGTTCAAGTTAATCCTTTTGTTCATTAATCTTCTTCTTCATTTCTTGATTTACTTTTGATTTTGATCTGAAATTCATAATCATTTCGGATTGATTTTGATTTTGTTTAAGTGGTTAAAAGGTTAATCTTTTTACTCCTTATAAATATTTTATTTGGTTTAGGCTATAAGCTCTTTATGCTTATTGGCTTATTTCATGTTTTAGCTTATTACATTTTGGATTATTAAAAAGGTTTTGTCTTTTTAAAGCTTCGTTTATAAATTTTATGATTTCATGTTTTTAAAAGTTGTCAAATTTAAGCTAATTGAGTTGTTTAAGGTTTGGTTAAGATAGCTTTTTATACGTGCTTATTGCGTTTTCAGCTTACCACCATATTCGGATTACTCTTGTGCTCATCGCAATCTTGGGGATCTCAACATTCCGACGGATTGCTTGTTTAGATCGCAATAACCCTTAAGGGTTCTACTTTGCGATCATTTGTACCATCCCCCTTATTCCGATCTGGGATTGCGATCGCTCATTGCGATCGCATATTCCGACGAGATTTAAGGTCCTTTTAAGTCGAAACTCTGCCCAATTTGAGATTGTATTATTCCGATAGGTTGGTCATTATTCCGATAGAATTTTATTGCGATAGAAACATTCCGATGGCTTGTATTCCGACAGATGCACATTGCGACAGAAGTGTTTAGTGTATTGCGATCTAGGACATTCCGACAGACATCATATTCCGATAGATGTGGTTTTGATATTCCGATGGTTACTAACTTATATTATTCCGATCACTAGTTTTAATCACATTCTGATAGTTTTGAGTTTTGGTGCATTCCGATAGATCATGTTTTTAAGTTTTAAAGTTTTACAAAGTGTTTTTCTAAATAAATTTTAGTTTAATTTTCAAAAGCTTTAATCATTACTCAACGACAATTATTTGCTTTTCTTTTTAAAATTAGATAATTAACCAAGCCATTTCTTTTATCCACCAAGAACAATTGAGTCGCACTTTTAATCGGTAATCAATTCAAAGAGATCGGACGATAATATTTTATACTTAGCCAAAAAGCTTTGTATCAAATGGCGCCGCTGCCGGCTCTTTTCGTTAAGATTAACGGTTTTTAGTGAGAGACGCGTTGGATTTTGGGATCCGTTCATCTTTGAACGTTATTTTCCTGGCTTTAAAATTTTCAAAAAGCCCAAAAAATATGAAATTTTCAAAAATACAAAAAAATTAAAAAACATAAAAAACCAAAAATATTTCTGCTTTGTTATTTCTTTTGCAGGTGTATGCGCACTCGATCAACGTCTTATTCCGAGCCCGAGACTCTCGATAACTTAGACATGGCCGGTGTACACAACAATAATAATAATCCACCTCAACCCAACATGAATAATGACAACAATGAAATCTACCGGACAATCTTCCAATGATCGAACTTTTTCAAGCACATGTAGAGGGCAACCACGAGGCTATTGTCATACCTGCGATTGGAGCCAACAACTTTGAGCTCAAATCCGGCTTCATTCAAATGGTCTCTACTCAACCATTCTTGGGGCGTTCAATTGATGATCCTCATGACCATATTAAGAGGTTTCTTCAACTCACTAATACGGTTAAGTATAATGGGGTTTCACAAGAGGTAATTCGCTTGCAACTTTTTCCTTTCTCCTTAGAGGGACAAGCCCGGCATTGGCTTGATAAGGAACCGCCACAAAGTATTCTTACGTGGTTGGATTAGAGACCAAATTCATCAACTACTTTTTCCCACCCTCTCGTACTACCACTTTGCGGAATGAAATCATTACTTTTGAACAAAAGTACGATGAGACTTTTAGTGAATCTTGGGACCGTTTTAAAGAACTTTTAAGAAAGTGCCGACAACATGGTTTTACCAAAGTGCACCAAATTAATACTTTTTACAATGGTTTAAGCATGAATGACCAAGATTCACTAAATAGTGCCTCGAGGGTAATCTTTTGGTTAAGTCTTCTAATGCCGCTTGGGATATTATTGAGAACAAGTCTAGAGTGCAAACCAAGAGTGTTCGGACCAATGTGGCTAGTGCTGGCACTAATGAGAGCGACAAGAGACTTGATAAGCTTACTTTGCTTGTTGAATCACTTGCTCTCCAAGCCGCCAATAATACCAAAGCTATCACTGCCCAAGCTAGTGCTTTGACTCAATCATGTGATATATGCGGGGGATCTCACTCATACACCGATTGTCCTTCAACTCACGACAATCCGGAAAATGTGTATGCCGCCAACGGTAACTATTCCACGGGAGGCTATCAAGCACGTCCTCAAGGTGACCGCAACTTACTCAGCTATCGCTCAAACAACTATCTTTCACCACCCGGTTTTCCCCCACAAAACCCAAACAACCTCAATCGCAACAATCAAAACCAATCACGTGCTCCAACTCCATATCAAAACCAAAGAAACCCATATCCACCTCAAAGAAACAACCAAGTTTACCAACAACCTGCTTATCAACCACCCGCCTATAATGCTCCTCCTCCCAACCAACCCACTGTATTACACCAAGAGGTTGAAACCTACATGAGGACTAATGATGCGATAATGCAAAATCTTCAGCGAGAAATGGCCAACATGAAAGCAGATATGGTGAAGCAAAGGAATGATCTTCGAGCTGATATGCGAAACACTTTGGCAAGTCAAACGAATGACTTAAGGAACATGATGGCTAGTTTCTTCCAAGTAATCAAGCCTCTGGATCGGGTTCTCTTCCGAGTAACACCATTGCTAATCCAAGAGGGGAGATGAAAGCAATCACCACTCGCAGTGGAAAAGGTTTAAAGGAACCCGAGCTTCCTACACCTACACCGGTGATTGTGACTAAGGAAAACGAGTCTCCTTCTCAAATTCCTCCACCTACTATTTCTCCATCTTCAATTCCACCACCTTCTACTTCTACCCCTCCACCACCCAAGGATGTGAGTGAGAATTCTATCCCAAAGCCTTCATCTCAACCCAATATACCTTATCCTTCGAGGTTGAGGAAAGAAAATTGAAGAACAAGGATGATATTCAGGTTTCTAACTTTCTCAAAATGTTTAAACAACTGAATTTCGATATCTCCTTTGCTGAGGCTCTCGCTCACATGCCGAAATATGCTAAAATGTTTAAAGATCTTCTCAGTGATAAGGAGAAACTTCTCGATATTGCTCAGACCCAACTTAATGAGAATTGTTCCGCAGTGCTCTTAAGGAAATTACCAACCAAACTTGGTGATCCGGGTCGTTTCTTGATTCCTTGCAACTTCCCGGGAGTAGAGAATTGCATGGCCCTAGCCGATCTAGGTGCTAGTATTAACTTAATGCCATTAAGTGTTTGGAAGCAACTATCTCTCCCCGAGCTAGTCCCCACACGCATGACTTTGGAATTAGCTAACCGTACGGTTGCTTATCCGGTGGGGATAGCCGAAGACGTCTTCGTTGGTGTCGACAAATTCACCTTCCCGGCGGATTTTGTTGTCATTGACTACGAGATGGATCCTCGTGTTCCATTAATCGTTGGACGTCCATTCTTGAGGACCGGTCGCACTCTCATTGATGTAGCCGCGGGCGAATTAATCATAAGAGTTGGTGACGATAAAATCGTCTTCAACATGGGTAAACTTTCTAAGCAGCCTTCGGAAAACGAGAGTGTTAATTTTATTGACGTTCTTGATGAGGCTTGTGAAGAACATTTCAAAGACGCTTGTAAAAGTGGTTCTTCCTCTCTACCCATTGTTGAGACCATTGCCTCTATTGCTCCATCACTAACTCCATTTGGAGAAAGTGATTTCAACTTGAAAGAATTTGAAGCAACTTTGGGAGATGTGGACTTAAAATATGACGATTCTCCCTCCAATTGGGATGAAGACATTCGTACCATTGAGAAACTTCTCAATGAGGACCATATTTCTCCACCATCTCCTAAGGATATCTCTATCGATGAACCGAATTTGACTACGCCTTCCATCGAAAACCCTCCGGATTTAGAGCTTAAGGACCTACCAACTCATCTCGAGTATGTTTTCCTTGAAAACAACAAGAAGTCACCCGTCATCATCGCTAAGGACTTGAAAGAGGAAGAAAAATCCCGACTTATCGCCGTGTTGAAGAATCACAAGAAAGCTATTGCTTGGAAGATCTCCGATATTCGTGGAATTGATCCTCACTTTTGCACACATAAAATTCTCATAGAGGACGACTTTAAACCCACTATTCAAAGCCAAAGAAGGGTGAATCCTAAGATCCATGATGTTATAAAAAAAAGAGGTTATCAAACTTCTTGATGCGGGAATGATCTATCCTATCTCGGATTCACCATGGGTTAGTCCCGTCCATTGTGTGCCTAAGAAAGGCGGAATCACCGTTGTTCCCAATGAAAACAACGAGTTGATTCCTACTCGTCTCGTTACAGGGTGGAGAGTTTGTATAGACTATCGCAAACTCAATGATGCTACGAGAAAGGATCATTTTCCTCTTCCTTTCATGGACCAAATGCTTGAACGTCTAGCGGGTAATGACTATTACTGCTTTTTAGACGGTTTCTCCGGGTATTTTCAAATTCCCATCAATCCCAAAGACCAAGAGAAAACCACATTCACTTGTCCTTACGGAACATTTGCTTATAAAAGAATGCCTTTCGGCTTATGCAATGCTCCTGGGACATTCCAAAGGTGTATGATGGCTATCTTCCATGACATGGTTGAAGAAACTATGGAAGTCTTCATGGATGATTTCTCGGTTTATGGGGATTCTTTCTCTCATTGCCTTGCCAATTTGGAACGCATGCTTAAGCGGTGTGAAGACACTCGCCTTGTTCTAAATTGGGAAAAGTGCCATTTCATGGTAAAAGAAGGCATTGTGCTTGGACATAAAATATCAAAAGCCGGTCTTGAAGTGGACCGTGCTAAAGTGGATGTCATAGCCAACCTACCTCCACCTTCAACTGTGAAGGGTGTGAGAAGTTTCCTTGGTCATGCGGGCTTCTATCGTCGATTCATTCAAGATTTTTCTAAAATCGCTCGCCCGATGACCCACCTCTTGGAAAAAGATACTCCTTTCATCTTTTCCAAAGAGTGTCTTGAATCCTTCAATCTTCTTAAGGATAAGCTAACTAAGGCACCGGTCTTGGTTACCCCTAATTAGGAGCTACCTTTTGAGTTGATGTGTGATGCTAGTGACTTTGCTATTGGAGCGGTTTTAGGCCAAAGAGTGAACAAACACTTCCAACCAATCCACTATGCTAGCAAGACAATGACAGGGGCTCAATTGCATTATACCACTACCGAAAAAGAGCTTTTAGCAGTAGTGTATGCTTTTGAAAAATTTTGCCCCTATCTTGTCCTTTCTACCACCATCGTGTATACCGATCATTCCGCGTTGAAGTACTTGATGACTAAGCAAGATTCTAAGCCAAGACTTCTTCGTTTGGGTTTTGCTCCTTCAAGAATTCAACATTGAAATTCGTGACAAAAAGGGAGCGTAAAACCTAGCCGCGGATCATCTAAGTAGACTTGAGGATCCTTATCAAGGGGATCATCCGAATCAAGAGATCAATGACTCTTTTCCCCTTGAGGCCTTAATGTCTATCAACTCCAATCTTGATGACACCCCGTGGTTTGCGGACATTGCAAACTACTTAGCGGGTGGAATTCCTAAGGAAGGGTTAACGTCCCAACAAAAGAAAAAGTTCTTTAAAGATATTGAACATTATTTCCGGGACGACCCTTACCTTTTCAAACAATGTGCTGATCTGATTATTCGTCGATGTGTTGATGGGCCGGCAGCGGTACAAATCCTTGATGCTTGCCATAAAGGACCCATCGGTGGTCACTTTGGTCCCAATTACACCGCGAAGAAAGTATTCGACTCTGGATTTTATTGGCCCACCATTTATCGTGACGCTCACGACATGGTTAAACATTGTGATGCTTGCTAAAGACAAGGCAAGATCACACATAAAGATGAGATGCCTCAAAATTTCATACAAGAATGTGAAATCTTTGATGTATGGGGCATCGAATTTATGAGGCCATTTCTATCATCTAAAGGGAACAAGTACATCCTCGTAGCCGTTGACTACATTTCTAAATGGGTTGAAGCTAAGGCTCTCCCTACGAACGATGCGAGGGTGGTTGTGAACTTTTTGAAGTAGCTTTTTGCTCGATTCGGTGTTCCTCGTGCTATCATCAGTGACCGCGGGACTCATTTTTGCAATGATCAATTTGCAAGAGTCATGGCTAAGTATGGTGTCAATCACCGTCTTTCCACCGCCTATCATCCCCAAACCAATGGGCAAGCCAAAATTTCCAACCGTGGATTGAAGCGAATTCTGGAACGTACTGTGGGAGAGCATCGTGTCGCGTGGGCCGATAAGTTAGATGATGCTCTGTGGGCTTTCCATACCGCTTATAAGACGCCGATTGGTTGTACACCTTATCGTCTTGTGTACGGGAAAGCATGCCACCTCCCCATCGAGCTAGAACATAAGGCATACTGGGCCTTGAAGTGGGCTAACTTCGACATCAACAAAGCCGGTGATCTTCACAAGATTCAACTCAATGAGCTCAACGAACTGAGGAATGAAGCTTATGAGAACTCATTGATCTACAAGGAGAAGACCAAGATCATCCACGATGCTAGAATTAAGAACCGAGAGTTCCACGTTGGTGATCAAGTCTTAATTTTTAACTCTCGGTTGAAGATCTTCTCTGGCAAGTTGAAGAGCCGCTGGTCTGGTCCATTCACCGTTGCCAAAGTCTTTCCATATGGGAGCATTGAGCTTTCTCAGCCAAATGGGCCCAATTTCAAGGTGAATGGCCAGTGTTTGAAGCTGTACTTTGGTGAGGACATCTCTCATGAGATGATTCCATCCCTCACCACGTTTCCCATAAACTAGTTTTGGGTCGAGTCAGGCTCGTGACTCGGTTATCAAAAACAAGCGCTTCTCGGGAGGCAACCCGTGATCTATCATTTACCGCTTTCATAATAAGTGTAGGGGGAGCCCCGTATATGTTGTTGTCTTGTTTCGTATTTTCTGCAGGGATTCAAGCTTCAAAGAGCACCTCGATGACTTTTGACGAACCGTGATCCCGTGTTCCCATCTTCCTGGTTCTATCCTAAACTGTCGTGATTCAATATTTCATATTTTATATATTCACATTGAAATCACTATAGTTGTCCTTTCCTTAGCAAGATTTGAACAAAGTGCACAATGTCCTAAGTGTAGGGGAGTTTACTCCCACATGCTTAAACATTGAGGACAATGTTTATATCAACTGTAGGGGGACTTCTATCGAAGTAAGTGGTCCTTTCCATGAATTTGCCCTCATTTTAACCGGAAAATTTAATTTTTCGACATTTTTCAAAAATTTTAATCTATTTTGACCTTGTAGTTTTTCTTTGCTATCGTTATTTACTTTCTTTGCTAAAATAAAGTTTAATAAAGTGGTTTTAAAATTTTTCAAAGTCGTGAATATTTTGACTCAACCCGAGTTTACTTATCTAAGTCTACTCTATCTAGTATCCTTAACGTGTTTAAGTCAAGTTTTGCTAGGCTTTTATATAGGGAACTTTAAAACGCGAAAGTCTTAACTCTCACGGGTTAAGAACAAGAACTTTTCGCAAGTTCCTATAATTGATCCTAGAGAGTCGTCTATCAAGGTAACTTTAAAATACGAATTCTAAACTTGAAAAAGTCTAAGAGTTTGCAAGATCCTATAGATGACTCGAAAACCCAAAACTTTGATTTAATTGGCTAAGCATCCACGAGTCTCATTCCTTGAGATTTTAAATTGTGGAGGACGAGAGATGATAGAGTCAATTATAAGTTTGGTATTCTTTCGTGAATTTATGTGAGTTGATTATAAGCCTATTCTCCCATTGCTTGCTAATAAATTTATCCGCAATAAATAAGGTTGTACGATTTGAAAAGTTACTTAGCTTCTAGCCCAAGATCGTTTAAAAGTTGCTCGGTATTAATTAGAGTTCATAGCCAAGGCATAACATATTGAAGCGGGATGCGAAGATTGGCGAGTTCGAAAAGGCCCTAACAAGGCATAAGGGCTACATTTTGTTGCTAAAGATCCAAAAGTGATGTGAAGAATCATTTATCGAAAATCAATATGAAGGATCGAGACACACGACGAAAAGCAAAAACTCCCCAAAAGATCATGGAGAAGTCTATCCAAAAAGGCCCTAACAAGGTATGAGGATAAATAAATCCAAGTCCTAAAAGGAGGCGGATCGTTGTATATCAAAGTCCAAAATAAAGATTGGAGAAAAATAAAGAAGTCGTGGTCCATATATGAAGAATCTCTCAAAAAGTTCGAGTGAAGAAATTCCTATTATGAAGAGAAGACCATAATTTCAAGAACGTCTCTCAAGATTTGAAGTATGAAGTCGCTGCCAAATATCGGTCCGAGAAAGGTCTCAAATCGTGAAGCGAGTTATGCCAAGATATGAACTTTAAGAGGTCCCGAGAAGCAGTTTTAAAAGATTTTGTCCTTTAGCTAACTATTGATTAAATCGTCCACTTTATTTTCGGCCTAAATAACTATCGAAATAAGTCAAACAATGCATCCTCGTGATCATTCAAGACAAAATTAAAATATAAGAGATACACCTAGGAATAAGGGAGTCTAAGTAAATAATTAGCCCACATGAATTCGCGTTAGTTTGCTAACTTATAATAACAATGATCTCGTTTTTAAGCTTGGTATTGGGAACGTGAAACTTGAGGATGATGAACATTCATGACTGCCAATACCCCAATGTAAGTCTTTAGTTTCTTTACTTGTTTTGTACATATTTCTATCTTTTTAGTTTCCTTAAAGTTTAGTATTTAATAAAGGCCAAGGTGGGTTATTTATGATGGAAAATGTAAACCGTGCTTTAAAATTTATGCATTGCATGAGGGCATTGCAATGGTCAAGTGTAGGGGATTTAATAAGTGTGAAAACACTTATCCTTTTACTACTTATTTCCAATAATAACAAGACCAAAACGTGTATTTTATGTCGAAAAAGTCGGAATTATGCGTGGTTTGTGTTTTTATTGTGTTTTAGAACCAAACGATGAAAAAGGAAGAAAACACGGGCTTTTATCGAAGAAAACGAGAAAAGACGAAGTCAAGAGATCAAGAGTGCTTAAAGAACGGATGTCCAAGACCTATTCTGAAGATTTATCGAAGAAAAAGTCTAAAGACGGAAGTTTAATGAGGTCGAAGAACTCAAGTCTAAATTAAAGAAGAAAATTATTAAGACAAAGTTCAAATCCCGAGACGACGTCGAGAAAAGACAAAGAATTAAATCGAGTCGAGAAGAAAAGAAAGAAGGAAGCACACCACACATTCACTTCCCACTTAGCCTATAAATACCCTCCTAATCACATTAGGAGGGTGGTTAGCTAGTTTTCATTTTTAATTTTTCTTCTTTTTAGTTTTAGAGAGAGAAAGTTCCCAACTTTCTCTCACTAAGATTTTCATCTTTTCTTTTAATCTTTTAAGTTTAAACTTTTTGTATTTGGATTTCATTTAATTACAAGTTCAAGTTAATCCTTTTGCTCATTAATCTTCTTTTTCATTTCTTGATTTACTTTTGATTTTGATCCGAGATTCATAATCATTTCGGATTGATTTTGATTTTGTTTAAGTGGTTAAAAGGTTAATCTTTTTACTCTTTATTAAGCTTTTATTTGGTTTAGGCTATAAGCTCTTTATGCTTATTGGCTTATTTCATGTTTTAGCTTATTACATTTCGGATTATTAAAAAGGTTTTGTCTTTTTAAAGCTTCGTTTATAAAGTTTATGATTTCATGTTTTTAAAAGTTGTCAAATTTAAGCTAATTGAGTTGTTTAAGGTTTGGTTAAGATAGCTTATTATACGTGCTTATTGCGTTTTCAGCTTACCGCCATATTCGGATTACTCTTGTGCTCATCACAATCTTGGGGATCTCAACATTCCGACGGATTGCTTGTTTAGATCGCAATAACCCTTAAGGGTTCTACTTTGCGATCATTTGTACCATCCCCCTTATTCCGATCTGGGATTGCGATCGCTCATTGCGATCGCATATTCCGACGGGATTTAAGGTCCTTTTAAGTCGAAACTCTGCCCAATTTGAGATTGTATTATTTCGATAGGTTGGTCATTATTCCGATAGAATTTTATTGCGATAGAAACATTCCGATGGCTTGTATTCCGACAGATTCACATTGCGACATAAGTGTTTAGTGTATTGCGATCTAGGAAATTCCGACAGACATCATATTCCGATAGATGTGGTTTTGGTATTCTGATGGTTACTAACTTATATTATTCCGACCACTAGTTTTAATCACATTCTGATGGTTTTGAGTTTTGGTGCATTCCGATAGATCATGTTTTTAAGTTTTAAAGTTTTACAAAGTGTTTTTCTAAATAAATTTTAGTTTAATTTTCAAAAGCTTTAATCATTACTCAACGACAATTATTTGCTTTTCATTTTAAAATTAGATAATTAACCAAACCATTTCTTTTATCCACCAAGAACAATTGAGTCGCACTTTTAATCGGTAATCAATTCGAAGAGATCGAACGATAATATTTTATACTTAGCCAAAAAGCTTTGTATCAGTTATTCAGATTAGATGACTTAATTAAGTTACTTAGTGAGATCTGGAAACTTAATGCATTCAGAAGGGATGAAACATGTTTACAATGCAAAACGTTTTTTTGGTAATGTAAATCCCTTAAATATCTAGAAATTGGAACTTGTTTGTCAATTGAATTGTTCGACAAGTCGCTATGTTGAGTATATTCATTACTAAAAGATCAACTAATATAATGGGTCTATGTCAATATAGTTCTAGGATTCAAAGAAAATACTATGGTTTATATAGCGGGGTAATGTTATTTTCTTGAAAGTATTTTATTATCGAACATACTAATATTTGAACTTATTTATGTAGAAATGGCTCAACCCGACAATAACACTTTAAGTTCTGCGTTCAAAACGTTTTTTGATCGTCCTGAACTTACTGGCCCAAACTTCAATGATTGGTACCACTCACTAAGAATTGTCTTGAGAGTAGCGGGTACTATTGATATCGTGACCACTCCTTATCCGGAGGATCTTGATGAAAGAGCTTCTAAAGCGCAAAGGCTTAAACACGCTGTTAATTTTAAGAAGCACTCAAAGGTGGCTTGCTTAATGTTAGGGAAAATGGCCCCTCTACTTCAAAAGAAGTATGAGCTATTTTCTCATAAGCGTATGCTTGATGAGCTCAAGGCTATATTCAAAAATCCGCAGGCTATGGAGGTCTACGACTTAGTAGATGCTTTGCATAGCTGCAAGAAAACTCCTGGAAAGACTGTTAGTGCCCGTTACATGGAAATGAGGGGTTATATGGAACAACTCATAGTACTAGGACAACCCTATGATCATAATATGGCTATCAACTTGATCAATAGGTCCCTTAACAAGGACTTCAATGATTTTGTTCGAAAATATAATATGAATTGCACGAGGAAGATAGTTAATGATTTGCATGCAATGCTTATTGACTATGAAAAGGGGTTAAAGGACAAGGCATCTACTTCTACTCCTCCTGTACTAACCATACAAAAGGGTAGAGTAAGTAAGCCAAAACCGCAAGCAACAAGAAAAAAAGAAAAGGCAAGGGTGATAAGGGCAAACAAGTTGTGACTTATTCGAAACCTAAGCAGAACTTTGTCAAGAAGAATCAATCTTAAAAGGATGAGACTTGTCACCATTGCAAGGCAAGTGGTCACTGGAAGAGGAATTGCCCTCTTTACCTCGAATAGTTGCGAAAAATAAAGAAGAAGTATGAGCAGAGCGCTGCAGCTTCAGGTACTTTATTTATGATCGAATTATTTAATTTGATATACAAATTAAATTCCTAGGTATATGATACGGGATGCGATATTAACATTTGTAAAACTCTGCAGGGATTTAATCTGGAAAGGAAGCTATCCTATGGGGAACAATTTCTGCAAGTGCGCAATGGCGCACAAGCAGTGGTTGAAGCTATAGGAACATTTAATTTAGTTTTACCTTCAGGTTTAGTAATTGTTTTAAATGATTGTCATTATGCACCTACAATTGTTAGGGGTGTTATTTCTTTTTCTTGTGTGTTGAATAATGGATTCGTTCACACTATTGATTATAATGGAATTTCTGTTTGAAAAGATGGTATTTTCTATTTTAATGCAATTTCTGTGAATGGTGTGTTTGAAATAGACATGCATGAAAATGAATCCATGTATAATAATAATTCTGTTTTTAGCATGAGAAAGAAGAGAAAGTTTGACAAGAACTCTTCTTATCTTTGACATTGTAGACTTGCCCATATTGGGAAGACTCGTATACAAAAGCTTCAACGTGAAGGTCTTTTGGAAAATATCAATGATGAATCATTTGATAAATGTGAGTCTTGTATCTTTAGAAAGATGACCAAGAAACTTTTTAATAATAATATTGGAAGGGCTACTGATCTACTTGGTTTAATACAAACTGATGTGTGTGGACCACTTAGACATTTGTCAAGGAAAGGTGCTAGCTACTTCTTAACATTTACGGACGATTCTAGCCGTTATGGTTATGTTTATTTACTTAAACATAAACATGAGGTATTTGAAACATTCAAAGTGTTTAAAGTAGAAGTAGAATTGCAACTAGGAAAAATATTAAAGCTCTTCGTTTGGATAGAGATGGTGAATATTTAAGTCAAGAGTTTATAGATTATCTAAGTGAGAATGGAATTGTTCAACATCTTTTCTCCTATACTCCACAACAAAATGGTGTATCCGAAAGGAGAAATCGTACATTGTTAGATATGGTGCGATCTATGTTTAATCTTACAACTTTACCATTATCCTTTTGGTATTATGCTTTAGAATTTATTGTTCGTAAAATATGGTTCCCACGAAGAAGGTTGATAAGACACCATATGAACTATGGCATGGCAATAAGCCATATTTGTGTTATTTAAAGGTATAGGGTTGCGAGGCGTAAGTGAAATGTGACTCGGGCGATAAACTCCAACAACGATCTATGAAATGTATCTTTGTAGGATACCCTAAGGAAACTATGGGTTACTAATTTTATTATCCACCTGAGAACAGAGTGATTGTTGATAGGTATGGAGACTTCCTTAAAAGTGATCTTGTAAATTAAGAATTCAGTGGGATAAATTATGATCTTGAAGAGAATAATATAGATACATTACCTTTTGAAAACACTAGCAAAATAATTCCTGTAGAAGCAAAAAGACTGGCGGTTCTACCGGAATTAGTTCCTCTACGTAGATCTGAAAGGATTAAAAACGCAAATAGCAATATATGTCTTAATATAGAGGATGATGTGGAGTAGGGGATCTTGGAGAACCTGCCAATTATAAATCCGTCATGCTTGATCCTGAGAAGGATAAGTGTATGGTTGTTATGGATGAGGAAATGAAATCCATGAAAGTAAATGATGTTTGGATTCTTGTAGATCCACCACCAAATGCTAAAGTAGTGAGACATAAGTGGTTATACAAGAAGAAAACCAACATGGACGGATAAGTACAGTCCTATAAAGCTCGTTTAGTAGCTAAAGGTTTTACTAAACTTTTGGCGTAGACTACGAGGAGACATTTTCTCATGTAGCAGACTTAAGAGCTATTAGGATTCTCATACCCATAGCAGCATACTATGACTATGATATATGGCAAATGGATGTTAAAACTGCCTTCTTGAACGGTCGCTTAGATGAAGACATCTATATGCAACAACCGGAAGGGTATGTTGATCCTAAGAATCCAAAACATGTGTGCAAACTTCAAAGATCTATTTATGGTTTAAAGCAAGCATCACGTCTATGGAATAAACGATTTGATGAAGAAATCAAAAAGTTTAGATTTATTCAAAATCGTGATGAGCCATGTGTATATCGCAAAGCTAGTGGGAGTGATGTAGTATTTCTAGTCCTATATGTTGATGACATATTAATCATGGGAAGTAACATTTCAAGACTTAAAGCTGTTAAGGATTATCTTGGTAAATGTTTTTCTATGAAGGATTTAGGATAAGCTGCATACATCCTGGGAATTAAGATCTATCGAGATAGGAAAAGACGGTTAATTGGTCCAAGTCAAGATGCTTATATAGATAAGATATTGAAGAAATACAATATGCATAATCCCAAGAAAAGTTTTCAACCTATGTAAGTTAAGCATAATCTAAGTCATGAGCTGGATGCATCAACTCCTGAAGAGGAGGCATACATGCAGAAGGTGCCTTACACTCCGGTTGTAGGATCTATTATGTATGTTGTAAGATGAACAAGGCCTGATGTGGCGTTTGCTTAGAACTTGGTCAGTAGATACCAACAGAATCCAGGGAAGCTTCACTGGACTGCTGTTAAATATGTTCCGATGTATTAGAGGATTACGAAAGAAATGTTCTGGTATTCGGAACGAAGCCATATACATAACTAAATGTGGTTTGGATTAGGAATTTTGTTGGAGATATTAGGATGATGCTTGCAATAAAAGAACCTAATAAATATGTAATGGGACAATTCTACCGTAATCATATTCGCCAATGATGCTGAAATCATGAAGGGCGCCAGACACTTTAAACGTAGACATCACTACGTACGAGAACAAGTTGAAGCTCGTGAAATCAAATTAATAAAAGTTCACAGATGATAACGTATCTGATCCTTTTACTAGGGCTTTGCCTAGACCAAAGGTAGTTAAGCATGCCAATGCTATTGGGCTGCAACTAGCTAGCGTTTTCATGTAATAAATATGTGATTAGTATTTGGATAAGGATGTTAAGACATTATTATTTAATAAAATAAAGATTGGGTTTCGTTTATTCTTATTACTTAATTTTGTATCCTATTTTACATGTTTTAATCCATGAATAAATTGTTATGCTAAATGTCCGTTGTCGTTTAATAATATGGGAATATTATTAAATTAAGACAAATCAAAATTTCGATAGAGTATACTTGAAAGTATATTGATCGATTTTGGATCATATTCGATGAATTAAATATTGGACTTGTCCCAACTATATGATTTTACTTTATGGATCTTTGTCATCAAGTAAATCATAAATAGTTATCCTTAGACTTGAGATATCAGGGAACTGTTATGAATCTAGTGCATCTTTGTGGAATAATCTAACGCTAAACGTAACTGGTAGCTATAAGGATTATTTTCAAAAATGTTGCAAAATTCATAAGTTTTGCTTGTAGTCAATATGGAATTTATTTCCTCCAATTTCGTTTTGGAGTTTAATACAACTGGGCCCCTCGTGGGATCAATAAGATATTTGTGCAACCACACCCAAATTTGTTTTGGTAATCTTGCTGAATCTATGAACGAGAAACAGAATGGTTAATGAAAGGAGTGACTGAGATCCATATCCTTATTGACCTTCTATTAGAAATAAAAGGATAATAATAACGATGAATCATTAAAAGGTTTTATCCGGTAGACCTTACTCGAGTTGTACTAGAGACATTGCTAGTGTAACTAGACGCTAGTCAATGTAATCACGATATTAGAAATATGTCCAAGTGGGAGCTGAAAGTTTATGGACTTATATTGAATAGTCGTGTGATAGGATCGAACTCGAGATTACGGGGTTGCACACAATACGTAAAGAGTTAATTTATTTAATAAATATATTTATTATATCTATTAACTTATTTAATAAAGATATTTATTATATTTATTAAATTAAACCGAGCTATAACATTAACGACCGTTAAATAATTAAGAGTTAAGTATTAACGAGTGTTATGGAATAAATAGAAAGTGGAATAAATAGAAAGAAGAATGGAAGGTTCTGAAACACCCCTAAAGGGTGTTTGGGCCGTCGGTTATGGAGGACAAATGGGAAAGAAAAATATTTCCTTATATTTATATGGGCTACATGAATTCTAGGTTTATATAAACAACCCCCACCCTCATAATTCAACACACCAAATCTCTCCATCTCTTCTCTCTTACGATCGCAACACAAAACCCACAAAGGGTTTCAGTTGGTTTTTGTGTTCTTTCGGTTTTACTTATAATATAGTCCTAGCCCATCTCTAGGGTTGTTGGGTAGATTTTTCCACTAACGTAGAAGCTCGGTTTACACGTGCTAGAATCACGGTTAACTCGTTGTATTACGTGTGTACAAGAACGTAATATAGTCTTACTTTAGACTATATTTTGGTGGTGGACATTATGAACCCTAATTGGTGATTCGTTCTTTATCTTGTGAATTTGCTTTAGCGTAAAGGTATGTAAACCTAATTCGATTAATTATAATTGTGTTATTATTATGATCTTGTTAAATCGCTTCCGCTATGTGTGCTTTGATCTCATTTAGGGTTTTGTGATTGTTATGAACTATATAAACCTTCAATTATGGGAGAGATGATAGTGAACATCGAATGGAAGAACCTGACACTAAACCAATAAATATAACTTGACAGTTGTTAGTGTCGATAAGTGCCCTTAGGGCGGGATTCATTCTTTATTCATGTAATATATGTAAAAGCACGGAACGCTATGCAAATAAAATTAAAGTAGTAAAACTGGATCTAGCTGGACAATGTCATTCGCTATATAGAAGTTGTGAAGGCAGTTGTGCCTCTCCCTATTTAACTTGGAATAACTTATCAATATTGTTACAAATATATGTTTTATTTGAAGTGATTATGCATTTTGATATTGCAATCTGTCACGGGTTCGAGTCTTTTAGTAAGGGTACTGTAAAAACACAACCTTTGCATATTTTGAATTATAGAATGGTGAACCATGTGCATCTAATCTCCTATTTTTTTACTACTGGAATTTTCCGTCTATTTCATGAAAGTTTCAGCAAGTTGCAAGGTCCTGTTTTAGTACCTAACTCAATTATTTTGTTTTGGATCCGTCTACAAGGTAATTTTATACATATTTTATTTTCTTCTATGACATATTATCACTTAAGATTATGTAACCTTCAATTTTGGGTGTATATCTTGTGCCAATGTAAAAGATAACAAACGAAATAAAATGTAAAAAATGAATATGTTTAGTTCTCATATGAACATATTTAGTTAATAACAGGATGTTTGGGATTGTTTATTTATCTGCATTTGAAGAAGATGATATGTTATATTCAGAAGCAAAATTTTCCCAAAATTAGATACGTGGCTATAGTGTACCTAGAACGTTACTCGATACCGCTTATGTTGGACGACGTCTTGATTTCTTTTTAGCTTAGATTTCTCAGCAAATCGTGCGATAAGTTGCTTTAAAATATAAAAGCGTTTTATTTGTCAATTGTGTTTCGCTATTGAATCTTGATACCATGACTTTTTGTTTTGCAGCCAAAGCTATTGGACAAAAACAAGACTACCATCTATAAAACAGGCTACAACCCTAAACATTCCAACATCGTTTTGGAGGTATATATTGCATTCGATTGTGGAGTTTTTGATAGTGATCACAACATTTTTTTATGCTACAACCTTAAAAATTCCAACATCGTTTTAGAGGTATATATTGCATAAGATTTGTGTTGAGTTTGTATTTTTAAGATAACAATGTATGAAGATAATAAATTCACAACTATTTTAAAAGTTTTATGTTTAACTACATTCATGTATCTGGTTTAATTAAACCATGCATTATTAATACTACTCACTTTGCATATTCAAAATAAAACTACACATCTTATCCCATCACTGATCTTTATTGCAATACAAAAACATGATTCCATGAAACAAAAAAAGTCTTTTAGATGCATATATTCAAGATACGTCTCAAAACAAGTAAGTTTTTAAGTATTGGGTGGTTAGTTTCTTTTACTCATAATTTTGGTTGTATTAAATGACTAACATGACTAAATTGTTTTAGGAAGCCACATGACGAACCTAAAGATAGGGATGTATTGGTAACCACCAGTCCAACAAAAAGACAGATTATAAGTCCAATATTGAAGACGATAAGCCTGATGAGTGGTATTACCCCATGGAAACTGAAGACCATAAAAGGCGGAAAATTAAAATTGAACGAGAGAATAGGTTAGAAGCGTGTAAAAACGGATGGATGAGAATTGGAAAGAAGTTGTTGTTGTAAGAAGACTTTAAGAAAAGTATCTATACGAACTAGAGCCATAGTATAACCATGAAGACGATGAAAAAGAATGTTGGGATTATGACGAGTTGCATTTAGATAATGAAAAGTCACCAAAAATGTAATCCATAACATTTGAAATTTATGTCGTAAGTGAATATGCATATGATATATGTAACATTATTCATTCTCTATTATAAAATTTATAAGTATTGTATTAGATTTTTTAATTTAATATGGGTTGCAACTTTTTACAATAATTTTTGTCAAATAATTATTATTCATATATTCACATGAAACATACTCGCCCGTTGGGGCGGGTTATGAACTAGTAGCCAGACACATACAATTATAACAACAACCTAAATAAAAGAATTAGGACGAATGCTTACGGTCTAGACACGACAACATCCAATACCTATTTTGATCGACACATGCTTGAGGACCAAGTCTCGACCTATACCCTTTGGAATGAAAGGTCACTAATTGAAATCATTATCTACCACAGATGATGATTGATGTTTGGATGGACTTTCGTTAAAGGTTTTATTGAGAGATTCCAAAACCCTCAAGGATTATTTGTTAAGCATTATGTATGCTTTTCATGTTTAGAATATAAAGAAACATTGTCGTAAGATTTTTTGTCGAACTTAATGTTGATGATAAGAGTGACTGAAGAGAATAAATGACTCGAGATATACTTAAAAGGAGTAGTATAGTAGAAAGAATTTAGATGAGGATGATATGCACCTAGATGTGAAAGAAATATATTTCATAATATGGAAAATATAGAAAGGATGAGCAAAAGTGATGAAGGAAGATGTAGACGTATATATCGTTTGCACGAACAATGACAAGAAGATATGATGTAGTGTTATCTTAACGATACAAAGGTAGATAATATATTAGCAAGGTGTTTTGTTGGTTTTTAAGTTGAAGAACAAAGGAGGACACGTGGGATGATAAGGTTGAACTTTTATGGTGGTGACATATGGGTAGTTAAATTGTGTGTGTCAAAAGAGAGAGAAAAGAAGATGACACAAAAATTTGATGACTCGATGGTTGACATAATAGGTGTGAAATAATGAGGTTGATCTTTTATGGTGGTGACAAAAGGGAAGTTAATTTGTGTGTCATAATAGAGAGAAAAGAAGATGACATAATAAATATTGCAAAGAATCGTATGTTTTGTATTTTGTAGGTGAGCGAGTAAAATCAAATAAGGAAAAATGGTAGAATTTGACATAAATTGGCGCCAAGTTCAGAAAATGAAAGGTGTCTATGGTGTAGATGGTTTTTAGACCTACATCGTAGACAAAAGATGTCGAAGTTTCCATATTCGAAGGCTTTACAATGTAAATCATGACATCGTCTACGCCTTAAGAGTTAAATATCCGACACTATACATTAAGCGACAAGATCAAGGCTAACTAAAGAAACTTTATCTACAACGTAGGTGCTTGTTCCCTCTACGCCGTAGATCCTTTGTAGCTAGAATGGGAAGTGCAATAAATGAAGGCCTACAACGTTGTTCCTTGTCCCCTCCACGTGGTAGGCAGAACAATTCAAGAAAGAAAAGAGTTTATATGTCCGTAATATTTTCTACTCGTAGATGGTTTGAATTGTATAAATATAGGCCTCGTTCGCCTCCAACGACACAAACTTCTCACAACTCACCAACAGCTTTTAGATCGATTTTGGGGGGTTCCAAGGTCTTAATTCGACCAAGGTTCCACTATAGAAGGGAGAATTGTATTCTACCTCTATTTGTATTAACCATTTTATTCCAAGATCTATGTAATATTTTCATAATGTATATGATCATTCTTGCTATGTTATCTTTACGTGTTATTGCTATGAGTGGCTTACTTACGTGATGACCTAGTTATGATATTGTTATTCACATTGTAGTAGTTTATTAGTTTATGTTATTAACTGTTTAGGATATTGATTTATCCTGAAAGTACATATAAAAATATACGTTATAGGTGAATTCAACAATAAATTCCTTTTAAAAAAAGAATAGCTTGCAAAACTCATAAATACGATATTTACGGGAAGTGATTATCGGGTAGTTTATCCTCGAAGAAGTTATGAATTGAAACTCTTGTTTTAGTTTAGATTCGATGATTGAATTTTTAGAGATTATGATTTGATTTTCTAAATCCTACTAGTGAACAAATTAAAACACGTTAAAATTCTAACAAAAGAAAAAACAATAATCATGTGAATCAAAACAAGAATTCAGATAGGACCAAATTAAACCAAAAATTATTTTTACCAACTAAATTCCTAAGATTATCTTTTACTAAAACTAAAGCTCAATTAAGGTTTTATTAAAATAATATTAACTTAAAATTATGTTTGAGGTTGCAGAGTCAACACAATCGAATGTTTTGGTTTGACCAATCAAATTGAAGCTAAAACATTTAAAACACAACTGTAAAAAAAGTGGTAAAGAAAGTACAACCACAAACACACTTCCATCTGTTTGACTTGTATTCAAGCTTTCTCATTTTTTTTTTCTTTTTAACATAAAAAAAAGTGTGATAAATATCCAGACAAAACACCAACAACAATTTAACCGCTTAAAAAACAAAACCCATTTTTTTCATCATTTCATTTTATTTAATTTCATTTATATATATTTATTTATATATATATATCTCACCCCAAAATTATCAGACCCTAATTTCTTTTTTAATTCAAGCTCAAATTTCACTCAAAAGGTACAATTGCTCTTCAATTTTAGTTTCTGATTGTTTTTTTGACCGATTTCTGTCTTTTTTTAAGAATGGTGTGATGAATTTTAGGTCCTGATTGGTTTTTTTCAGTTTAAAAATTTGGGTTGTGTTTAATTTGTTGATTTTAATTGTGGAATTTGGTATCTGTGTGTTAAAAATTTGATTTTTTGATGGATTTATCCACCCTCGTCGGATGAGATTGTGCGATTTATGAGCGGATCCTCTTCAAGGTCTACTAAGCCCGAGTGTTATTTTCCCCTAAAGGAAAAGGTGTTCGATCTCGGTATTGCAATTTTTAAGCCATCTCAGTATCCATCTGATGAAATAAAAGGAAAGATTTTTGGAAACAATGGAGATATGCTTGCGCTGCATCATACTTTCTACCACCGTGCTCAATCTTTGCTTAAGGGAACCTTGCCTACTCTTCTTTGGCTTGCCTTGTTCGCCTTAAGCCTTTGCTATTTGATGGACGAAAACCATGTCTTTGATCCCAGTGGATGTGTTTCAAGCTTCTTACCATGCTAATCAAGGTCGAGTCAGGCTCACGACTCGGTTAACAAAAACAAGCGCTTCTCGGAAGGCAACCCGCAGTATCTATCCTTTTCTTCCGTTTTTATAATAAGTGTAGGAGAGACCCTAGTATGTGTTTGTTGTTTTCTTTCTTATCATGAGCATGGATTCGAGCTATCAAAGATCCATTCTTGATGACTTTTGACGACCCGTGATTCCGTGTTCCTGTCTTCCCAGTTCTATCCTAAACTCTTTTGATTCATTTTTTTATCATTTATGATTGAAATAGGAATCACTTTAGTTGTCCTTTCCTTAGGAAGATTTAAACAAAGTGCACAATGTCCTAAGTGTAGGGGAGGTTACTTCCACATGCTTAAACATTGAGGACAATGTTTATATTAAGTGTAGGGGGACTTCTATCGAAGTTAAGTGGGCTTTTCCTTGTATTTGTCCTCATTCTAACCGGAAAATTGATTTTTAGACATTTTTCAAAATTTTTGATCTATTTTGGCCTAGTTGTATTTACCTTTGTTATTGTTATTTTCTTTCTTTGCTAGAATAAAGTTTAATAAAGTGGTTTTAATTTTCAAACGTTGTGAATCTTTTGACTCAACCCGAGTTTACTTATCTAAGTTTACTCTAGCTAGTATCCTTAACGTGTTTAAGTCAAGTTTTGCCAGGCTTTTATATAGGGAACTTTAAAACGCGAAAGTCTTAACTCTTACGGGCTAAGAACAAGAACTTTTCGCAAGTTCCTATAATTGATCCTAGAGAGTCGTTTATCAAGGGAACTTTAAAAAGCAAATTCTAAACTTGAAAAAGTCTAAGAAGATGCAAGATCCTATAGACAACTCGAAAACCCAAAACTTTGATTTAATTGGCTAAGCATCCACGAGTCTCATTCCTTGAGATTTTAAATTGTGGAGAACGAGAGATGATAGAGTCAATTATAAGTTTGGTATTCTTTCATGAATTTATGTGAGTTAATTATGAGCTTATTCTCCCATCGCTTGTTAATAATTTAATTGCAATAAGTAAGGTTGTACGATTCGAAAAGTTACTTAGCTTCTAGCCCAAGATCGTTTAAAAGTTGCTCGGTATTAGTTAGAGTTCATAGCCAAGGCATAACTTATTGAAGCGGGATGCGAAGACTGGCGAGTCCGAAAAGGTCCTAACAAGACATGAGGGCTACATTTTGTTGCTAAAGATCCAAAAGTGATGTGAAGAATCATTATCAAAAATCAATATGAAGGATCGAGACACACAACAAAAAGCAAATACTCCCATAAAGATCATGGAGAAGTCTATCTGAAAAGACCCTAACAAGGTATGAGGATAAATAGATCCAAGTCCTAAAAGGAGGCGGATCGTTGTATATCAAAATCCCAAATAAAGATTGGAGAAAAATGAAGAAGTCGCGGTCCAAGTATGAAGAATCTCTCAAAAAGTTCAAGTGAAAAAATTATTATTATGAAGAGAAGACCATTATTTCATGAACGTCTCTCAAGATTTGAAGTATGAAGTCAATGCCAAATATCGATCCGAGAAAGGTCTCAAATCGTGAAGCGGGTTATGCCAAGATATGAACTTTATGAGGTCCCGAGAAGCAGTTTTAAAAGATTTCGTCCTTTAGCTAACTATTGATTAAATCGTCCTACTTTATTTTCAGCCTAAATAATTATCGAAATAAGTCAACAATGCATCCTCGTGATCATTCAAGACAACAATAAAATATAAGAGATACATCTAGGAATAAGGGAGTCTAAGTAAATAATTGGGCCACATGAGTTTGTGTTAGTTTGCTAACTTATAATAACAATGATTCCGTTTTTAAGCTTGGTATGGGGAACGTGAAACTTGAGGGTGATAAACATTCATGTCATTCCAAAACCCTAAGGTAAGTCTTTGATCTTGTTACTTGTTTTTCGACCTTTATATATTTTGTAATTTTCTATCTCTTTAATAAAGGCAAATGTGGATTGATTATAATGGAAAATGTAAAACTTACTTTGTAATTAATGCATTGCATGAGGGCATTGCAATGGTCAAGTGTAGGGGATTTAATAAGTGCGAAAACACTTATCCTTTTACCACTTAATTATAATAATAACCAAGCCAAAACGTGTATTTTATGTCGTAAATGTCGGAATTATGCGTGGTTTGTGTTTTTGTTGTGATTTAGGATCAAAATGTGAAAAGGGAAGAAAACACGGGCTTTCACGGGCTTTATCGAAGAAAAAGACAAAAGACGAAGTCATAAGATCAAGAGTGCAAAAAGAACGGAAGTCCAAGGCCTATTCTGAAGATTTATCGAAGAAAAAGTCTAAAGACGGAAGTTTAATGAAGTCGAAGAACTCAAGTCTAATAAATGAAGAAATTATAAAACGAGTTCAAATAATCCCGAGACAAAGTCGAAAAAGTCGAATAATTTAGAAGACGAAAAGACCAGAAACGGAGGAAAAGATCAACACTTGCTAATCTCCCTATAAATACCCTCCTAATGACACATTAGGAGGTGTTGGCTATTTGACACATAGTTCTTCCATTTTTAATTACTTGCACTTTCATATTGCAATTTTCTTAATTGTCATTTAAATTCTTGCCTTTAATTTCAAGTAAGTTTTAATTTTGTGATTGAATCTTTAATTTTAATCAAGTATTTCTTTAATCTCTCATTCTACTTTTCTTATTTTGCTTAATCTTTGTGCTTATTATTTTATTGTCATGATTATTTGATTGCTTATTATGTTTTTATGTTTTTGATTGTGTTGGATTATTGATTTTATAGCTTAATTTGTGTTTTTCTTAATTTTAATTAAGTGTTTTTAAAAGTTATTTTATAAAAAGTTGATTTTAAATATTTTTATTAATTAGTGCTTTTGAAAGTTTGTAAATTTTAGCTTATTAGCTTTTTCTTAAACTTGTTTTGGTTAAGTTTTTAGATAAGTGTTTATTTGGTTTTGCTTATTTTTAGATTTGCTTAATTTTGTTTTAGTTCGGGTTATCATTTAAACCCTAATATTCAGAACTAAGTGAAAGATTGCCTTTTCCCGAATTGTGTGTGAACCAAGTTTCCCGAACTAAGTACAACACCCATTTTCCGAATTGCATGAAAGTTGCTTATTCCGAATTAAGGTTGGTATTGGATTCCGAGTTATGTCAGAATCTTGTTTCCCTCGCTAGGTCCAAAATACGGATTCCGAATTAGGTGGTCAGCAAGATTCCGAACTGTGTTTGTGACACACATTCCGAACTAGGATTTCGAATTAGGTGGATTGTCTACATTCCGAGTTAGGTTCTGGATTGGTTTTCCGAATTAGCTCAATTATGGTATTCCGAATTAGGTTACTCATAAGCATTCCGAATTAGATTGGAATTTCGTATTCCGAACTAGGTCAGATTTTAGATTCCTAATTAGGTTAAGATTGTGGATTCCGAATTGTGACAGGATTTTGGGATTCAGACTTGTTTTATTTATTTACTGTTTTAGTTTTAAATCTTTATTTTTCCCGCCATTTTTCTTAAAGTTTTATTTTAATTGTTTTACTTTATTTTAAATTTCAAGTTTTCATTTTTATTAAATTGTCAAATTTACTTTTCGTCAAGCTCTAAATTTTAGTCATTTAATTAATTTACTTTTAAAGTCTTAATTTTTCACCATTTACTTCAAAGTTTTGCACTTTTATTTTATAACAACGACAAAAATATTTGTTTTCCACCAAAAGACGACTGAGTCGCATTTAAACCGATAGTCAATTCGATTAGACCAATCAGAGAACTTTTAACTAGTAAAATCCCGTTATTAAAAAGTCTTTGTAAAAGCTTTTAAAAACGCTTATACATGCAATGCAAAATAAACAGTGAAAAGCTTTTCTCAACTTACCAAAACAAAACAGTGAAAAGCTTTAGAAAAAAGCTTAGCATTAAAGATGGTCTAATAAAAGAATGTTAAATTAAAATTATGTTTGAGTTTGCACAGTCAACACAATTGAATGTTTTGGTTTGACCAATCAAATTTAAGTTAAAACATTTAAACACAACTGTAAAAAGTAAAAAAAAGAAGTGGTAAAGAAAGTACAACCACAAACACACTTCCATCTGTTTGACTTGTATTCAAGCTCTCATATGTTCTTTTCCTTTTTCTTTTTAACATAAAAAAAAAGTGTGATAAATATCCAGACAAAACACCAACAACAATTTAACCGCTTAAATAACAAAACCCATTTTTTTTTTCATCATTTCATTTTATTTAATTTCATTTCCATTTTATTTATTTTTATATTATATATATCTCACCCCCAAATTATCAAACCCTAATTTCTTTTTTAATTCAAGCTCAAATTTCACTTAAAAGGTACAATTGCTCTTCAATTTTAGCACGTGATTGTTTTTTTGACCGATTTCTGTGTTTTTTTTAAGAATGGTGTTATGAATTTAGCTTCTGATTGGTCTTTTTTGAGTTTAAAAATTTGGGTTGTGTTTAATTTGTTGATTTTAATTGTGGAATTTGGTAAAAAACTGATTTTTTGATGGATTTGTGTGAAAATGTGGAAAAGTTGTGGAGTTTGTTGAGTTTCGTGCTTTTGATGGATTTTTGTGAGTTTAATTTATAGGTTTTGTGATTGATTTGTGGAAAGTTTGTTGATTTACGCCAAGTTAGGTTGCGGGTGATGTGTTTTTTAAGGATTTTGTATGAATTTGTGGTTAATTTTGGGAAATTTGTTGCTTTTAGTGAATTTATTGCGTTTTCATGAGTTTAATTTTAAGGTTTTGTGTGTTCTTATGCAGAATGTTGTGATAGTCTGTGGAAATTTTCTTGATTTATGTGAAGTTACGTTGCGTTTGATGTGTTTCTTAAGGATGTTGTGTGAAGTTCTGTTTAATTGTGGTGGATTTGTGTGTTTTTATGGAGAATGTTGTGATAAAATGTGGAAAGTTTGTTGATTTATGTGAATTTAGGTTGCAGTTGATGTGTTTTTGAAGAATGTTGTAGATTCTTAGGTTCCGATTTTGGAATTTGAGTGTAAAGTTAACAAATTTGTGGTGGAATATGAAGTATTGGTGAATTTAGTGAATTTTGTGTGTGCTGATTGTTGAATTTGATACTCGTGATTTGAAGTTTGGGTTTTGTGTAACGTTAGAAAAATTAGCTGTGAATTTTGGAAAGTTTGTTAACTAGTTTGGATTTAGGTTTATGTAATTTGGCGCGGATATGTTTTGAAATTTGTTTTATGATGAATTTGTTGATAGGATGTTCTGTTTTATTCTAGCCTTTATAGTAGTAGCTTACCTCTTTTGGTTAAATTTTTCGGTTTGTGTGTATGTGTGTATGTGTTTTACTTGTTTCTCGTTGGTTGATGGATGGATTCTGTGTTGTGTTGCTACAGTTTTTTGTTTCATGAGAATTGAACTAACTTTGGTTTGTTTATTTCCCGGTTCTGCGACAATGTACCTGGATTGTGGAATCTTTAGAAGATCTTAATAGAAATGATTAATTGGATTCTGACACGTTTTGGCTAGTTTTCCGTAGGAGAATATGTTAGATACCTATAAGTCGACTTCTTTGTCCTTTCTGACCCACCCTTGGTTGTTGGTTACGTAATTGTGCAAAACCCTTCAAGCTTTTCACGTGTAAATGATTGGCTGGCAGTATGAATGCCGTATACAAAAGGGTCAATTTTTATCCATACAACAAAGGTTTTTATGGTTACGTAATTGTGCATGATATGAAATCCTTTAAGCTTTTCACGTATAAATGATTGGTTTTTGATATGAATGACGTAGGCAAAAGGGTCAATTTATTATTTAACGGTTTTAACCAAAGTTTTACCACAGCTAGCTGTTCTTTTGGAGATGGTAAGTTGATGATGTAGGAGATATAGGATCGCACAACATAGATATCTTTGAGTATCCAGAGTGTGTTTCTCGAGGCTCTCTTAAATCTGATTTATCAAGTCATTCAGTACATTTATCTAGACCAATTTAGGATTGACTTTATGTATCGATATACCATCGTTGGGTATAGAAAGCAAAGTTGGTAGATCAATAGCCTCTTTACCTTGTTCTTGGTCTTCCCACACTCTCCATATGCCGTGGACGAGAAGATCACCTTTTATTAACTGATATATTAAGCACCGTGACAGTTTTGTTACGGAAGAGAGAGAAAACCATCACTCGAGAACTAAGTTGATGCAGACAATATTTACGTGTAGAGGGACTACATATCTATTTTCTTAGGAGAAACGACGCTAGTCAGATCGAAATCGTACCATCATGACGTACCAGCTCACATGCAAACTGGAAGAAAACTATCATGAGAAACAATTAAGCTAGATACACCCACACTATGTTAGGCAATGTTCTATGATCTTTTTGTGTGCGGATGTTTACGCTTCGTGTGGAGTCAACCCCATGTTGGTACCCTTTGTCAGTTATAATTCATGGCCCTGATGTTATAAGTGCCCCTAGGCCCCCTACCGCCACCCTTTTTGCAGTGGATCCTCAACATCACTAGAATTAATTGATGCGTAACTCCAACATGCATTTCATTCATCATCATTAATGTCAACACTAATATCCTCCTACTTATCCTCCTACCCACATCAAATTAAAACATGTGTAATCCACTAATTCTCTTTCTTAATTTAATCCATTGATCAATCCATTTGTCATTATTATGAGAGTAGGAAGATATGTAGGCATATCAAGTAGGAGGATAAATCATTTTCCTTATCTCTTTAGAGAATTTCCAAAACCATGTTTTAGTACAGATGCTCTTATTCCACATACTGTATTTACTATGAGGATGCTTATGGACATGTCATGGTGCGAGTGCATGAATAATGTAGTTCCGTGTACCTGTAAAGTTCTATAAAATGCAGAGCTTATGCAACTAAGTAGTTTTCTTTCCTGTATGTTTTACAATGGACACTTGCAACATCAGTTGCAATTAATTATGAAGCATCGAAGCAATTAGATATATTGCATCATCCATGCGTAGGTTTTTGTGTAATCATAGTATCTAGAAAACTATATCTTATTCTGGTATTATATTTCGTTTAACAAAATTGAGAAAATTGCATCTTAATTTAACGGCGTATAGGTATATATTGATTGATAAGTATTCTTTTTAACAGTTAAACACATATAACCAAGTTAGTATAAAATTTTCTTAGCCAATTTAAATTAAAACGGAAATAGTAACTTCAATGTCCCCAAGTTTCAGATTGCTTGGAGTATACGGGATGCTTAATTGTAGATTATTTAATTTATAGTCGTGCACATGCCATGTGTTACATTATAGGTAGTAAATCTTATTATCTAATGTTGTCGTTAATCGTTTTTATTTGTTTAGAGGTTGTATAAAAGATCAACAATATGGTATATTATTGGCAATATTTTTGGCTTATGTAAACACTGCTTGACTAAATTAATCTTAATTATCAGGTCAGCTGTCAGAGCCCCTCAACAGGAAATATTATTGGCTATAACATAGAAGCTCATTGGTAATTTGCAAAACGCAAGTTGATAGACAAGGTTAGTTACTCTTCTATTGAGTAAAGTAATCAAGCTTCCATAATAAGTTGGATATCATTTATTTGTGCAATAGTTTATAATGTAACGTTAATAGCACATTTACATTAATAATTGGTTGTTGGCTCTTTGTAATTCTTTTCTTGTGCCAAATTTATCATAACCCTTTTATAAAAGAAACCAACAAACTGATACTTGTTCAGGCAAGTAACAATCCACTTCTTCTATTATACCAAATCTTCCTCAATACTTGGTTTAGTAGTTCTGATTTTATGTTGGTGTATTTCACTCCTGTATAAAATTTGAATTGCTCATGACATTTAGATTATTACTCAAGTAAACTGTTTTATTCGAGACCATTTTAGCACTAATAATTGAGTAGGTTCGTTTGTTGTGATCGGGTTTTTTTTTTCCTGTCGTCCACTTTTTAATGTGTGTATTCTTAAGTTTAATATTCGTGTGACAACTGTGCCATTAACTGTTTCTGTTTTCAAAGCACATTTAGCAGTACATTCACTCAGCAATAGTAATAACTCTGGGTAAAGGTTGTTTTCTAATCCATATAAACCAACTACCGTGCATAGGAAAATAATTACATTTTACAGTGTTTTCATTTTCTGAAGATCCTTGAAACACGCGTATATATTGTATCTGGTGGGATTTTTGTTCTTTATGTGGATTTTTATAGAAGCATACTTTGATCCTCACATTTCTTACTTTGTGCCAGTGTCAGCGTCATACTCAGTTGTGGATAAGCTTTGTATAGGCTATGAATTAGGAATAGTCATTATTACGCTACTTACTTCCTTTAAACAAGAGCAAGCTCCCCTTGTATTTGTCTATTTGAGTATTCAGCAAAGGCTGGTTTCATCTTTATTTACATTCAAGCTCATACTGTTTTTGGTCTTTTATTACTGCACAGGGCATGATGACAATGGTTAGATGGTCTTCATGAGTTCGGCTATCATCAAGTTTCCTTTTTGATGTGTGGACTTATCTGTGGAGATATATATTTTCCAAAAAGAGGGCCATTGAACACTTTTCACACAGTTCAAAATTGCAGAGTTTTATTAGATAAGGGTTTCACAAGAGCTACCAAATGAAGGGGAACTGCAACAAGTCCCTAAAATTGTTGTTCAGCCGAGGTATTGAAGATTTGCATGATGATGATTTCGAGGGTTCAAAGGACGAGGATACCATTTTTAGAGAGGTGTTTTTTGGACATCAAAGTGGTAGCAGTAACAAAAAGTGTCTTGTAACTGGAGCAATAAAGTTTGAAAATGAAAATAAAAAGCCTAATGACGTCTCATTTGGCTGTAATAGTGACAATTCAGTGTTGACTAGTCACACAGATTCTCAAAATATTAAGGAATCTGAGGAGTTACCTATATTGTCAAGAAACGAACCTGACGTTGAAGTTAAAAGAAGGAAGGTGTTACTTGAAGAACAAGTTAATGCAAAACCTTATGTAGAGAAAGTCGTTAATTCTTCAATCCCATTAAAAGGACTCGATCCATGTTTATTCCAGTCTACTGCTTGTCAACTGGTTGAACCATCTGGTCGAGGTTCTAAGTCCAGTTGCTATCTGCTTAAAGGAGCTACCGGAGAAATTGCTGAAAAAGAGGCCTCAAAGTCTAGATTATCTAGTTCCGAGATAAATGATCAGAAAGGAAATGATGTAACTGCCACTATTGCATCACCCGTTTCTCAGGAAAGCCATGTCAGCAAGCTTTTAGTCCTCAAGCCCGAAGTTGATGAAGGTCCCAAGAAAAAATGGAAAGACACTTCATTTATGGTAATTGATGACGAAGAACTTCTAGCACCTCCGAAAGAGTCAACCAATGATCCCAGGCCTCGTTTACGTTATCACATCCATCGGTTACTTAGAGCAGCAAAATGGGTTATAGGGAGGCGTCAGAGAAGCAAACACCTTAGAGGGAATGGCGAATTTGTCTTTAAATCGCCTTCAGGAACACCAATGCGGGAATTTCATAGAGCTTGGAATATATGTGGTCAGAAGCTACTTGCAGAAGCAAATTATGCTGTTGGTGATACTGATGGAATACAGTGGACCAGTTCGACCGAGTTCTTGTCTGATTTTACTAATACATTGATAGAGATAGAAGAACAACTTAATAATCTGGAAGCTGCAACTGCTCTAGCTCATTGGTGGTATTTACTTGATCCATTTGCAAAAGTGGTGTTTATTGACAAGAGTTTTCGCTACCTGAAAGCAGGGAAATCAATCAAAATAAAGAGAAGTGTGGTGGATGGTTTCTATTTGAGCGATGGTACTATTTTGACTCCAAAAAATGAAGCTATGACTGCAAATCAGATCACAACACAACTGGGGAAAGAAAATAACAGCTTGGTTCCATTTTCATCGCCTATCTGCACCTCAGATATCATTTCCTGTCAGACAAACAATCTGTATGTGGCAGATGGTACAGAACTCGGGTCCTCTTTTACATTGGATGCTGTCATGAACTCTAAAGAACACACAAAATCAAACAAGATATCTGAGATAAAGCCGAGTGCTTCTTATGGAAATCAGGAGAATGGCGAGATTGCTGTTCAGTTAAAATCAAATATAGCAAGGTGCAGCACTGAAATTAATGCAGACAGTTATGACAGTTGTGTCAAGTCGGCTTTCTACTCTTCTAAGGACCATAATGAGAAGAAGCAACCCAAACTTAAGAAGTCCGTGAAGCATAAACAACAAAAAGAGAGAAAAGGGAAGTGTCACATTGACGATGACGACCTTTTACTTTCAGCCATTTTAAAAAGCCGATCTACCAACAAATCATCAGGTATTAAGAAGAAATCTCGTGTCCCAAAGGTTCCTAGAAAGTACAACAAAAAGGGCAAAAAAGGCAGCTGCAGATTGCGTCCACGAAGTCTTACCAAGGGTGCTCAGCATCACATGGAAGGGAGGTGGTCTGGCCTCGGTGTGAGGACGGTATTAACCTTGTTAATAGATTTCGGGGTTATTAAAGTTAATGAAGTGATTCAGTACAGGGATCAAACAGATGAATTGGTGGTGAAGGAGGGTTTAGTTAACCGCGATGGTATTTTGTGTCGATGTTGTGAGAAAACGCTTTCTGTTTCTGAGTTTAAGAAACATGCTGGTTTCAGCCAGAATGGCCCGTGTATAAATCTTTTTTTGGAGTCTGGAAAACCTTTCACTTTGTGCCAGCTCGAAGCTTGGTCAACTGAATACAAGGTTAGGAGAGGTGCTACACGAGCTATTGAGGTTGAGGACATTGATGAAAATGATGATAGCTGTGGCCTCTGTGGTGATGGGGGCGAGTTGATATGCTGTGACAACTGCCCGTCAACCTTTCATCTAAAATGCTTGTGTGTAGAGGTTTGTTTTAATTTCCCTGCAGTAATTCGTGCAAGCAGCTTTTTAATTTCTTTTAAAATTGATCATATTGTATTTTCAATCAGTCAACTTCGACTTGTCAGGTGTTATGTTTTGGTATCATTGTCTAATTTAGTTTCCCTTATAGTTGCATGTATCCAAGGCTTAGATTTGGTCCAACTTCAGAGCACGTGTTAGTTATAATGATGTAATATAAGGATTCACACTGTATCAGGAGATCCAGAGTGACCAATAAATGGAATCTAATCCTTGGCAAACCTTGACTAATCATAGTGTAGTAGATGGTTCAATGATAAAAGAATAGGCACCCGCATGGGTTATCTTTTTCGAGTCACTCAGATGCATGACCCAGTATTTGACACTTGGTGACGTTTGTTAACAATACTGTTTTTACTTGATAAAGCTTATAATCGAATTCTCTAAACTTTTGTCATTAGAAAATGAGTAAACTGCAAAATACGTCCATGTGGTTTGTACTTTTTCACACAATACATCCCTGGGATGTAAAGTGCCAATAGTTTCTGACAGGTTTGACTTCTAGGGATGTAAACTGCCAATAGTTTCTGACAGGGATGTATTGTGTAAGAAAGTGCGAACCACAGGGATGTATTTTGAAAGACATGCTTTCTGGGATCTGAGTTTTCTTGAGATGCTTGCATGTGGAGTGATTTGCTCTAATTTGATCTGGATCTTAGAAGAATCTGATAAAATCCTAGTTCATAGCCATATTAATATTAGTATAATCTGCGTGATTCTTTTTACTTGTTACATACATTACTTTATTTGGTCTTTTGTATGCCTTTTATATGGCTTGCTTTTTACAGGATATACCTGAAGGCAATTGGTATTGTTCCAAGTGCTCTTGCTGGGGCTGTGGGAACGTGGTTGATGATAACGAGGGTCTAAGCTTGGCTGCTCTGAAATGTTTGCAATGCGAGCATAAATGTAAATTTCTGCACTTAACAATTAAAGTATACTTTTTTCTGCTCATATCAAATGTCTGGGCTTTAAATGTTTATATAATCAAACAAGTTATTTGCCCATTTGGCAATTAACAATAAAGTTCTATTGGTAAAACTGGTAAGCACCTTTAGACATCCAAAATCTGCTGGTCTCATGTATAATTTTCCTTTACCATTATTTTTGTAAACAGACCATGAGGAATGTGCCAAAGAGAAGGTAATTGAAAGAGAGCCGGTATCTTCTGCTACGTGGTTCTGTGGGGAAAGCTGTAAGGAGGTAACATGCGATAACAGTTTTTTACTAGCTTGAACAGGAAATCTGAATACAAAATGCAACATTATATATATTTTGGTCGTGTCTCTTTTTGTAGGTTCACTTAGGTCTTCATTCCCAAATAGGGATACTAAATCCCATTTCAGATGGTTTATCGTGGACACTTCTGAAGTTCATTCACGGTGACCAGAAAGTTCATTCGGCTCAGCTTGCTCTGAAAGCCGAGTGCAATTTGAAACTAGCTGTTGCCCTTACAATCATGGAGGAGTGTTTTCTTCCCATGGTGGATCCAAGAACTGGCATTGATATGATACCCCACGTCTTGTATAATTGGGGGTGCGGACATATCTATCTTGACATTTTGATTTCATTTTTTTCCTCATATACTAATACCATATCTTATTGAGACCATTGCTCTGTTTGTTTTTGTTATCAGATCAGAATTTGCCCGTCTCAACTATGAGGGGTTTTATACAATGATTTTGGAGAAAGATGACGTGATATCGTGTGTAGCATCTGTAAGGTACCTGCTGACACAAACTTACTCTCAATTTATCTCATTTACGAGGCCTATTTCAATATACTTGTTAGTATGGACGAATTCAGCGAGTTAGGGCTTGTGAGATGCAAATTAATAATGGTATGTTGTATATGCAAGTTAAAAAGGGTAACCGACCCTCTGACGCCCCCACCAACTGGGCCCACGGCCAACATAGACCTGTATCTGCATATATTAAATGGTGTACGTTTAAATTCTTGATTCAGGATCCATGGGGTAAAGGTCGCAGAGATGCCGCTAATTGCAACGTGCAGTAAATATCGGCGCCAGGGATTGTGTAGGCAGCTCATGAATGCTATTGAAGAGGTACTCTTTCCATGTTAAAAGATGGCAGTAAACTCTAATTAATTGTTTCAAAAAAGCAAACATTTTTACCACATCTATTAATGTATTTATGCATTTACGTGCATCATCCTTTAGTATTTGGTGGTGACTTGTGCATATGACTCGATTCTTTAGATGCTGAAGTCTTTAAAAGTAGAGAAGCTGGTGATATCTGCCATTCCGAGCTTGGTTGACACATGGATTAACGGCTTTGGCTTCTCACTGTTGGAGGCCGACGAGAAGAAGAGCCTGACCAAAACCAACCTTATGGTCTTTCCAGGAACCGTATGGCTCAAGAAGTTCATGTACCAGGGTGACTTCGAAGGTACAAATAACACATCTTTCCTTTTTTTATCCGCATTTAAGGTATAATCAACACACCTTTCCTCCCTTTTCGAAGTGGCAACTTCAACCCATCTACCCTAAATTAGGTTGTTTCTGGTTATATATGTACCTCTAATGGTCAAATGCTTAGAATTTTTAGAAGGGTAAAAAACATATAACAAGTTATATAGGTTGATATTGAACAAAAGTATATTTAAATGTTTATGTTTGGAGTCCTGACCCTGGACTCGTGACTTAACCTGCCTACATGGTCAAGTGGTCATCAACTCATACCTCAGTTCCCCAAATGCTTCTTTCTTCTTAAAAAAAGATTAGTATTCTAATAATATAGTTTTTGTAATGATAATAGTAATAAATAATTTTAGTTCTACAATTAGGGACAATTAATGTCTGCGTGCCAACCGGATCTTTTTCAAGCTTTATCAAATACTTGCACATTCGTTTAGACCTGTTACCTAACCCCCTTCCAGTTTTCCACTTCCACTTTTCATGAACCCCATTTGCCAAACATCTCATCGAGCTCAAATTATTTTGTTCCTGTTTTGAATAGGTACATTAGCCACATCTCATCGAGCTCAAATTATTTTGTTCCTTTCTGAATAGGTACATTAGCCGAAGCTGTGGCTCCATTCGGGGAGGAGATGCTTATACCCACTGCTATAGCTGCATCTGTGGAGGAGATGATTATACCCGCTGTTTCACAAGAAGGTGAGGACCAAGACTCGAATACATCAGCTCCTTCCGTAGAGGAGATGCTTATACCCACTGCTATAGCTGCATCTGTGGAGGAGATGATTATACCCGCTGTTTCACAAGACTCTACATCATTGGAAGAATCACAACCACCTTTAAAAGGCGAAGGAAGCTCATCCGATATGGATTTTGAAGTAAACCCAGTGATAACAAAGAACTTCCAATGACTCAACAGCCCGAAAATCGGTCCCTGGTACAATCAGATGAGTAATAAAGTTGTACACTAGAGGAGTTGATAATTTTTTGCAGTTTTAAGGATTTGCCGTTGCCCATATGCCGTCCAGAATAGAAACAATGGAAGTTGAAGTTGCATCTGTTGTTTGTTTGTTTGTTTAGTTATAAGGGAAAAAAATGTGTAGTATCCGTATGTTGTAGTGTTTTGTACAATGAGGTTGGATGTTTAGAGGAAGATAAAACTACATGAGGGATGATAAATTCAGTTGTACATATGCCTTTGGTTTCCTTTGCTCCCCATACATCAAACAACCTTTTTCTTTGTATGATCCTTTTTTTTGGTATGTTTTTTTTCCTTTTATTGGAATAGATTGGCAACATGGGCAATTTGGTTTTCAAAGCTGCCTTTTGACCAGAACAGAACCAGTTTCAGCCAAGTTTCCACTTTCCCAGTTTTGACCCGAGCGCGTCTGGAGATGTCACCTTGCCCCAACTGCTTTGCCACCTCTAGTCTTAAATTTATGTTCAAGATTTGTATATGTTATCCTGATGTTAGTTTAGGTTGGGTTTATGAGGTTTTTGTGAAGACTTAGGATGCATTATCTTTCTTATATGACTTCTTTTAGAAGCTAGATTAATCTAGTGTTGACTGTTGAGTAATAGGCAATAATAGGTGCCATATAAAAATGCGATAGTATGGTTGCCATTAGGCTGGTGGGAGTTAGGAGAAAAAAATTCAGTACCACCTTAGTTTTCTTTCTCTTCTTATTAAATCACTTAAAATTCACATTTCAAGTTTTTAAGGAAAAAAAAAAACTCACATCCACTTCATACCCATTTTATATAAAAATATACTCTGCTAATTAAAATATTCCACATTCATAATCTTATTAAAAAAATAATAAAAAAAGTACTGATAGAACTCACAATTTTTAGAACTCACTATCGATGAGTTTCTTACCTTTGGGAATCCCCAGCCTTAACCCACTTGTTTTAACAAAGGTAATACTCCGTAGTAGCTTTTGCCGAATCAGCCTTCCACTCGTGGCATTTAAGCCCACTCCCCAAGCCTTGGTAACGTGATATTTTGACCTGGTATCTATATCTATACTCGTAGAATGATACAAGGCCTACAAGAGATCCTTGCATGAAATAGACGCATAACAGTTTGTAGAGATATGAAACTTTTGCTTCTTGTATGGTTTGTTTGCCATGTTATTAGTCGAATTAGATATGGAAAGACTAGAGGGTGTTTGGGAGTGCGTTATGAAGCAAATTATTTGATTATTTGAGTTTCAAGACGCAATAATCTCTTTGATAGTGTTTAGCATATCTGAGAGAAAAATCACTTTTCTGCGTTTAATGGCCTCCAGAACGTCGTTTTGCAAAAGCATGTAGGGGCATGCTTTTTGAAAACGCTGTACTTCTCAAATGGCAAATATTACTATACTAACCTCAAAGAACACATCTTCCTGCTTATTCCAAACTACCAAAACAGAATTATGCCAAAAAAAATTAACATGATTTTAATCTTCACAAATTACTAAATGATGAAGCAAGAGCGAGAGACCCGAGATAGAGAACTCAACTTTTCGAGCATAGCTCAAATTTTCAGATGTTTTCATAACAAGTTATATATGGATAATGACGATTGATAAAGAGAGCATGTCAAGTAACAACTAACAAGTATTTGTATGGTTAATTTTGGAAACTGTACTACTTTCGCACCCATCATGATCCTCTGGCGATTCGCCAATTGTTTTTGAAATTAGCATGCTTGTATTCATTACAACTTACTGTATTAATTATGTACCATTCTTGGATGATTTATATGGCAACTTAAACTAGTGAGTTTTCGACTTTTCGGAGATAAAGAGGCGCCAAGGGGAAGATTATGAAACATTCATATGCAAACTTAAAACTAGTCGTTTTCGTATAAAGGGCCACCAAGTAAAGACTCATTTTCCTAGACAAAACTTGAATCAGAACTCAGAAGCAAGTTTTGGTAGTTGGTTGCAAGGTTAAATTATCAAAGCAAAAGATGAACCATGCTTGCCTTGAAAAAGAAAAGAATGCCGGGTTCTAAAGGAAAAAAAGAAAACAGATCAATAATACAAGCTGAACCGAGATACTAATACTTTAAAGAATCTTAAATCCTGTGAAATAGTCTTTGTGAAGTTTGTATAGTTTTTCAAATTCTACTAAAGAATCTTTTTATACTTGATGAAAACCATATTAAAAGTAATATAGTTTAAACCCAATGTATTTATATATTTTGTATTATGTTTTAATTTAGTAAGTTTAGAGAGAGTGGTTGTTAGCAAAAAAAACCTTTATATAACACAAAACTAGTATTATATTGGTTTCAAAATCATTGTCCAGTATTTTATTTTAATTGTATCAAAATAATTGTTCAATTTTAAAAATAAATAAAAAATTTAGTTGGATTTTATTATATTATGTTAAAAAAACACAAAATATACATCTGGATCTTGAAATAAAACACAAGTAGCTCCTCCTCCCACTTCTCAGTTCCCACTCTCTTTGTCTTGTCTCCAAAGACTTGGGTAACACCAACCAAACAAACTCTGAAACTAACAAATCACTAACCAAAATAACATAACAAAAAACCCTAATCACAACCCAAATGCCAATCCCCAAGAAATTCTTCCAAGCACACCGTCCCCAATCCTACACCCTAACCCGCAAATCAATCACACTTATAACACTCTCCTTAATCTCCATCTTTTCACTAATCATACTCCTCACTAAATTTACCACATCTCCAGATCATAACACTAAATGTAAGTACGGTAAGCCTTTATCAGTCTCAGTTGTTTGGGACAAAACTAGCTCTACTAGTAATCTAAAAAGTGATGGAGATGACAAGCCCAGACATAAGGTGATGGGGTTTGTTGGGATTCAGACTGGTTTCGGGTCCGTTGGGAGACGGAAAGCGTTAAGGGAGACGTGGTTTCCTAATGATCATCAAGGTCTTCAACGGTATAACTGATTTTATTATGTGAATGGTTTTAGCTCGTTAATTGGATCGGATCACGATACGCGTCTTTGGTAATTGACTGATTTTTAGTTAGTTAGGAGTTACGATAGGAAGGGATAATAGTGTAGGATCGGATCATCAAGGTCTTCAACGGTATAATAATATTGTTATGTGAATGCTTTTGGTTCGTTAATTGGATCGGATCATGATATGCGGATAGGAAGGTGATAATAATAGCTTAGGACCGGATCAATGAAGGTTTTCAACGGTATACCATAAATGAATTTGTTATGTGAATGCTTTTAGTTAGTTAATTGGATCTGATCAGGATCACACGTCTGCGTCTTTGGTAAATAACTGATTTTCAGTTAGTTAGGAGTTTTAGCCTTTAGGATAGGAAGGTGATAATAGTTTAGGATTGGATCATCAAGGGTTTCCTCAGTAAATTTATTACTCCTAAAACAATTAAGTACAATGGATGGGGTGAATCCTACATCTCTGCTCGTTACATAGGCAACTTGCTTCCTTAAAGGAAGGTACACAAATGTGACTAGACCTCAAATGCCTTAATAGTATGAAATCTAATTCTACTTACGATCTCGTACCTTGATATCCAACGGTATAACTTATATATACGGTTTAAATGGATTTGTTATGTGAATGGTTGTAGCTGGTTTGCATTCATTAATTGGACCGGATCACGAGTTGTTAGTGATATGCGTGTTTCGTAAATGACCGATTTTTAGTTAGTTAGGAACTTAGGATAGGAAGGTGAAAGCTTATGATAGAGTCGTATTGTATACAGAAACCTGATCCGATGATTTTATTCTAGGTAGGTTAGGTAGGACGGCAAACAAGTCGAGCTTTTTTTAAAAAGTAATTTAGGTGATAACTGATAAGATTGTGTAGTCGCGAATTATGAGAAATAATGTTGAAGGCTGTTGTTTAAAAGTTTTAAACTAGGCTGTTATAATGACGTATAATTCTAATTCTAGTTAGTTAGGATAGTGAACGAGTTGAAAAGTGTTAAGGAAGGCTTGGTTGCATTCTGATCATCAAGGTCTGCAACGGTATACAAGTTCAACTGAATCTGTTATGTTTGTTGTGTGGTTTTGGTTATATTTGGATTGTTGGTAGATCTATTGGAGCTTGTAGTTGATTTGTATCAACTCATTATTAAGGGATGTCTGGGATTGCTAATTTCGTTTGCTTATGCATATGCTTCTGCTAAAGTTTAAGTACTTATAAGCAGCTTAAAAGATAAGTGCTTCTGGACATAGTGTTTGGATTAGCTAATTTTGTAAAAAAAAATGCAATAATAGTCGAAGAATTAATACTTTCTTTGAAATATTGAATCAATTCATTCAGATAAGGTTTTAAGATAAATATAATAGTAGAAAAACGATATTAAAATAAACCATATGAAATATGTAGCTCCTTACCTGCTTAGAAGAAATGAAACCCCTTATCTGCTTGAAATTAAGCAGAAGCTGTTTGCATGGTATAAAAACTCATAATTTTATCTGCTTACAAATAAGCAGATGAGCACAAAAGCATAAGAAAGAAACAATCCCAAACACCCTCTTAGTTAGGGCACAAAATTACTGCTTAAGTTTCAACTTTTTGATGTTTTTTTTAAGTTGTGTATATGTCAATGTATGTTACGTATATGATCTATGTACTTTTTGGTTGAGCTCAAATGTAAGTTGCTTTAATGAACGTAATTCTAATAGATGGGGTCTGTGGTGGTCAAGTAATATCTGATTATTTTTGAACTTATATCTTATCACGAGTTCATGGTATGCAGAGTGAGAGTTAGCCCTTAGGTTCATTATAGTCAAAACTAGTGGTTACTTATGAATTATATTTAGATACGTGGTCAAGTCACATTTTTTTCCACTAATTTGTGACTGAATCAAATTAAGTAAAGACATAGAGGTCAAAGATATACGTAACAAGTTATTATCAAAATTAAAGTGATTGTGATCATATGCATTTGTTAATATTGATTTTATATTTTTAGTTTGTAATCGAGACTGCTTTATCAGACATGATCCGATAGATACTTTAAAGGTATCCATTTTAGCTAGAAATCAAGGCTGCTTTATATACATGATCTGGTAGGTACTTCAAAGCTATTCATTTTAGCTAGAAATTAAGGCTGCTTTATTCACATGATCTGGTAGATACTCCATTGCTATTTGTCTTAGTTAAAAATCAAGGTTGCTTTATCACACATGATCTGATAGATACTTTAAAGCTATTCACGATATCCAGTGAAGCTTGGTTTAAGTGGACATTTTTTAGCTATATTTGAGTTCTAGATTGAGCTCATGATTCTGAGCCATATATAACATTTCTGAGTCAAGTTTGAGCGAGGTTGTATCTGTGCTCTAATCAGCTTGTTTTCGCTCTATTTCTGATAATGAGATCACCTTATGCAGCTTGGAAGAGGCCACGGGATTAGCCTTTAGGTTTATTATTGGTAAGACCGCTGATGCGTCAAAAATGGCGGAGCTAAAGAAAGAGGCGGAGGAATATGACGACTTCCTGATGCTAGATATCGTTGAGGAGTATAGTAAGCTTCCATACAAAACGTTAGTGCCAATTGCTGATGTAAATAAGGGAATTGTTTCTCTGACTGACATTGACACTAAGTCGTGTGTTTCTTATAGGTTGGCATTCTTCAAAGCTGCGTATGCTCTTTATGATTCTGAGTTTTATGTTAAAGCTGATGATGACATATATCTACGACCAGGTGACTAGATTTTGAAAGCTGGTTGTTTATATGTATTCTTTAGCATTTCACTTGTGAATGATCGAATTAATGAACCTCAGAAATTGTTTTTTGTTGCAAACTACTGACATTTATTTTCTTATAAAGTTGAGTAGAACAATGAGTATCAAGTATTAATAGGATGTTGGATATCATCCTTAGTGGTAAACCCAAGGGACCTGCTAGATCTGAATAGACCCAAATATAATTTTACCTTCAGAAATTTAGGTAAAACTTGATCATTTGCTAGAATCACTAAAATTCCTAAAGCAAAGAATTAAATTTCACACGTGACTTTTTGGTCCAAAATCATACATTTCTTCTAAACATAACTCCTTTTTTCACATTCTTGCAAAAAGATGTTTGCAACTGAAAAAGGTTACTGTGGTTTGAGAAGTTGGTCAGCCTGTTGAACTCGTCACCATATAACCTGGTGTCTTAGTTTCTGTTTCGTGACGCAATTGCAAACCTTGTTCGATTTGTTTTAGATCGCCTGTCGCTACTCCTGGCTAAAGAACGTTCTCACTCACAGACCTATCTTGGATGCATGAAGAAAGGTCCTGTGTTCACTGACCCAAAACTCAAATGGTTAGTCTTCCAATACCTACAATTTGTATTTATGGTATTAGAATATATGTGATATGCACATCGTGATACTGGCTATGGCCGTTTGGCCGACATGCAGATCTTTATTCGGAAGCATTTCTATGACTATGTTTCCTTAAATTATTCTCTTTCCCCCTTTTGGAGTTATATTTTCCTTGATGATTGTGTGTAACTCTAACTCATCCCTGACATGTGAATCGTAACACATGCTTCATATTCAGTACACGGCATGATGTGCGTATAAAGAAGGTTATCTAAATTAGTAGTCAGTTTCTAGACAAGATCTACTGGTTACCAACAGCTGAATTTCTTGTGTAGACAAGAAAGGAAGTTTCCAATTTAATGGGATGTAATTTTGTATAAGGTTCATCAGTTCTTCTTTTTTTGCTCCTGTCTTCAAATTCAATTACTAGGCCAAAAGTTTTTAAATAGATTTTTTGGGTAAAGGAAAACAAAAGTTTTCAAATACATTATATTCTATGGGTTTGTTAGAATCTTATCCAACAGAGATTCTGATAAAGTAGGATTATCGTAAGATATAGAAAGATGCAAAGATCTTTTATCTTGATAACAGAGGCTTCTTGATCAATAATATATTAATATGGAATATAGAAGTGGCAGATTTTTTCATTTTCTGTTATCATTGCATTGGCTACTAATCATATTAGCCAATTAGAGCATAAACAGAGCCTTCCATTTTCAGTCTAATGGTTTTGAGTATATTTTCGAAATTATAAACCGTATATCACAAGCTGAATTATGAGAGATCGCCCCTAGATTGCTTCACTAGGAGAAAGATGATTACTTGCTGCTCTGAGAGTGTCTAGGACTCGGGTTTCATTATGCATTTTATTGTATGAGTTTCTGCAGTGATATTAGATACTAATCATATTAGATTTATGCAGGTATGAACCACTAGGGTACATGCTCGGGTCAGAATACTTTCTCCATGCATATGGTCCTATATATGCTCTTTCTGCAGATGTCGTCGCAAGCTTGGTTGCTCTAAGAAACGACAGGCAAGTCACTTCCCAGCTTGGCATTATTGTAACATGTTCCGTCCATTATCCTTTTTTAGAGATTTGAAATATATCCTGTTGTGAGATGGATAATTGTAGTAATTACTATCATTGAGTCAAATGATGTTGCATCTTCCAGTTTCCGGATGTTCAGCAATGAAGATGTTACTATCGGTGCATGGATGCTTGCAATGAATGTAAACCATGAGGATAATCGTCTACTTTGTCAACCCGAATGTACTGCTAAATCTGTTGCTGTATGGGATATTCCAAAGTGTTCAGGTTGGTATTCTTTTCAGAGATACATCTATAGTAAACTCAATGTGCAGAACATATGTAATGAATGTTTAAACTTGCAGGGCTCTGTAACCCCGAAAAGAAGATGCTGGAACTTCATAAACTGGAAAGCTGTGCAAATAGCCCAACTTTGCCATCTGATGAAGAAGACTAGCAACAGGTGCACCAAAATTAGTCTACTATTTGGTCTTTACTACTACCAAAAAGCCTTAGATAAATTATATGTGTGTGTATCTCATTCTTTCATACGAACCCGGAAATTTTGAAGTGGCACAGATTATTATAATGTAAAAACTAGATGTAGAGTTAAGACTATCCCTGTATGCGGGAGTGCATCCTCTTGAGAAACATGTGACTTGTATACTTCCACTGAATATTAGTTATGCCAAGTTGCACTGATTGTAGTTTGTATCACACAAGGCGTTTTTGCATCCTCTACCGTGGCTTTACCAAGTTACTCCTATGTGTAACTATCCTATGGATGCATAATACTTCATATATTAATTTTCCCTGAATGTTTTAATAACAAGGTAGTTTAAACGCAACAATATACGAAGATAAGGTTTTTTTTATAAATGGAATCAATTTGAGTGACAACTATAAGAAGTCGCAAGAATACGAAGGGGTTATCTAATATTAATGTCAAAAGTAGATCTTCCATCATTTGAGTTTTAATAACTACAAGTATCACTCAAGTAATCGCACATGAAATACAACTGGATCCAAGAAAATCATATCATAATTAGCGGTAGAATCACGCTGCTGCAAAAATCTTCGCTCTTTTGCTCTTTCAGGGATCTATGTATCTTGATGGTTTCCCAAGTTGTATGTATGCATCAAAAACCAAACTTCGGTCACAACTCACAAAACGTGGAACCTTTGTAGTACTGTACTATTCAATTTCCACCAAAAAACTTTATCATAAATTTGTTTACACAAAGGAAGCCGGAAACTGGTAGTTGGTCTTTCATGGTTGCATCTGTTAACAAAAAAAATATAACGTATTAAGAGCCCGTCAATGACTAGCCGCATCCTTGTCAAGTATCTTTTTCATCTCCTCCAATGCAGGAGTGCTGCTAGCAGATACATCGTCACTCGTCACCTCGCTACCTTGTGTAATCAAGTTAGCATTGACCACTGCTGTTTTTGAAGAACCTGTATCACGGTTGTTGGTATCTGAACGATTTTCACCTGACTTCTTTGGTTTATTCATGTGACCTGGTGTTGGAGGTCTCATATCAAGGGTGGTGGTATCTGAACAATTTTCACCTAATTTTTTTAGTTTAATCCTGGCATGGCGGCGTGTCGGTGAAGATTTTATCTCAGGGGTGTTGGGATCTGAAGGATATTCATCTTTATTTAGGGCGTGGTGATGTGTCATTAAAGTCCTCATATTCGGGCTGTTGTTAGCTGTAGAATTTTCGTCAAAGTTTCTTGATTTATTAAGGGCATGACAGTGTGGACAATAGTAAGTGATCACAAGAAAATCCTCTCTTCTTGCAAGACCTGCAAACAAGGCAGTTTCTATGTGTTATCATATATATTTAAACTGAACGTGAAGAGAGTGTTTGGGATTGTTTCTTAAGCATGTAACGTGCTTAGTCTAGAGTAAAGTAATAACTTAAAATAAGGTTTATCCAAACACTTGTATTTGCTTATTTGCTCAAAATATGCAGAGCTGTTTATCCAAATGGCTCAAATTGCTTATATTTTATGGTATTTATCTATTTTTTCAAAAGGCTAATTTTCCTCTAAAGCAAGCAGATAAACACTAAAAATCAAATTCCAAACACCCTCTTAATAAATACGCAACGCCTTATTAATCTACTCACCATTGTGCATATGACAATTACCACATATAAGTGCATAAGATTGTGTAGGATCCTCTCCCACGAGCAACGCAGCAAGTCGAGCCATCCAACCCCCATCTTGTGGAGTAATAGCCATAGGAGTTTGATGGTCAACAACAAGTTCACTAGGTAGAGAAACCTCTGACACCTCACTTCCGGCGTACGGAAATGAATCCTTATCAAAGTTACTCCCGGGAGACCTAGCAGCCTCTGATGGGGTTCGTCTACGTAGACCACTAGATTGCAGAAGCTCAACATCACTACTTTTCCCTATGCCATGTTGATTCAGCTGTGATTCGTCTACCAAAAATTGTAGGCCTGAATCTGCACCGAGTTTGGATGCAAGGACAGATGCAGCAGCTGCCTTTGCTGCTGGGTCTGTATCATATCTCTGAAAAACAATTTTTTTGGAATAGCACAATACTAACACTGATAATAAACAAAAATCATACAAGAAATGACGAAGAATATGAACTGGCTACGAGTTCAAATGGGTTGATTTGAGGTCTAGTTTGATCCTAATGTGTCGAGCTAAAACTTGATATACTAACAATAAGTGCAGATAGCTCAATTAGGTTTAAAATTGCCAATGACATAATGAAGTTACTGTAACATTCTCAAATGTTATATTCAATGATTTGCTTCGCTAATGTGCTTGTAGTCTTTTTTATCATATTTAACATGTACAGTAAATTATTCTAAATTTTTTAAGAGAACAAAAAAGATGTAAATGACAGCAACCCCAATTGGTATAAAATCAATCCTACCTGTTCTGACCTGAATATACTTAAACTTGATATCTGACTAGCAATCTTACTACTTTATAGATTCGATCTCATCTTACGCAAGCCTAGTTTGACACTTTGGTGCACAAAATGCGAGTGGTGGTCTGAATGTTTCTTTAAGAATTACAGTGTGATAAGAAGATATTTGGTTAGGAGAATAGAGATTCAAGAGATACCTGGATGAGTTGCTGGGTGTTGTAATAATTAGTCCTCTCTTTAAGTTCATCAATTTTCTCTTGCCTTTCGGCCCGAAGGCTCTCTAAAGTTCTCTGATCCTTGCGCTCGCCTACAATGAAAGTACACCTAGTCATAAATCTGGTAGTCTAACTAGTCATATATTAGTGAGAACTAAATCAAATCAAGAAGATCAATGAATGCAGACCAACAAATATCAGGATGAAGGTAAAGAACATAGTTATAGAGGTAACTTACACATTCCAGTGAGGCTTTTTAGTCCGGAGTACAAAGCCCATGATATAACAGGCAAAACAAATATAGGAAAAACTCGTAGCGCCCTCATTTTTGTGTCCATCTTCACTGATCTTGTTGTCATTATAGCATATCCAATTGCAAGAACCTGAAAACAGAAAAAATAAATTAGAAACTATGTCATGTTTAGATCCTGTCACTCATTCGAATGGATTACAAATGTCTCACAATAACGATATGCAGTTATTTATCCGTGTGAAAATACACATAAGCATATATGGGAATATGGGATCATACCAATATGTTCAGTTTCCGGTATAGATTTACAAATTCTAGCAACACAGAGTAATTGGAATGGGTATGGTTCAACTATCATATTTCAGGGTCTCTCTTGAAAGCTTAATTGTGTCTGTGCGAATTTGTGAAACACCTAAGTACATATTGGTGCAACATCGAAAGCTGCTTAAATAAAATTAAGGGAATAGTGTCCTTAATCAAAATCATATCATTGTGTATTTGCAGTTTGAAGTTGCGACAATCCATTATATTTGCTCAAGGAATTGAATCTACACTAAACTTAATGACCAAAACTGAATAGGATTACCTCAAGGAAAAGAGAAGATACAGTTATATTCCTTGCGGTTATCCTCCATCTGGCAGACCTTTTCTTCATTCTAGCAAGAATAGTAGCTTCTTCTTTCGAAATATTTTGCAATCGCTTCTCAAAATCATCACCATGTAACCTAATCAATCCGTTCCAAAATCGAGAAAATATACCCTTCTTTTCCTTTCTCATCGGACTATGATCATTCTTCTCTTCGACTACTTCCTTCACATCTTTCTCCTCAGCCATTGTTCCTACACACATGCAGTTTTTACACCTAATTACTCTACAAAAATCATCATTTACTTTGTCAGAATCCAAAAGCTCTACGTGAAACTGAACGCGCACCTGAAATCTGTCTCTGAATTTATCCTAGGCAGTTTTTATCCTAAATCAATCACCAATCATGGTCATATGATACATCAGTTATTTCGAGTACGTGAAATGATCATGCATGTAGACAATGAATGCATGCGAAATCTGCATCTGAAATTGAAAATGAATTTAGAACGATTCAGAAACAAATCACGAAACAGCATTTGATTCATCACTCAATCATAAAGCAATAATTGAATCGACTCTATTATGATTAAGTATGATGAAATCTGTCACAGAAGTTATTTTCTTACCTGAAAACGTAATTTTGCATATATTTGAAAGCGCATTTTTTTCTTTGTATACTCGATACTTTAGTTATAACATATTTTATATTTTTGCCACTTTGTAACATCATTAACGTGGTAAAAAAACTGATCGAGAGGATGTTACATTTTATTCAGTTATTCGTTTCTATGTATGAGACAAGTAGGGATTACTCTTTGCCTTTTAAACAAAAGGTAAATGGTTCAAACCTCGTGTACATTTAGGAATTAGGATTCATTCCTGCGGTTGAAGGTACCTTGGAATTGAAGAACGCTCGTGAGCGTAATGAGGAAATGGTAGCGAGGTTGAATGAGTTGGTTCTAGCAGCCCGTCGTACTGCAACAACCAATATTGTGTTCATGACTTGTATGCTCTCACGTCTTAGTGATTAAGTGTTGTTTGTTTGGGTGTGTTTATCACATGTTTTGTAATGTATGTATAATCTAATGTATTATGGTTTTCACTTAGGAAATGATATGAACTTTTATGAACTGTGAATTATAAGGAGAATGGCGAAATAGATGTGAATTATATGGTTGTGGTTCGCGTTAAGGGTGTTTGGATGTGGTCTTATAACTAAACTATTGTTTGGTTGCAAAGGTCCATTTGTGATATATATGGGTCTAGCCCATCACATTTAGGGCATTACCCTTATACATATATGCAACCGCCAGTAACAACAACCATATGACGCGTAACAAAAAAAACCCTAAATTTTGTGCATCAATGGCAGATTCAGAAGATATGGAATTCAAGGGCTTCGATGATCTCGAAATCAGGATACAAAAGATAGAAAATATTTTTCAAGCAACAAAAGAACGTATGCTATCGAAGAAAGGTTAACCTATTTTCATAGAAATTTTCACTAGACAATCTGGGCTTCTGAAAAAAATTGAGTTATTCCAAACATCGTTTTTTGCATTTGATTTTTAACCTAGAGTCATATCTTAATTGTAAAAGTAATAATAGTCGGACTCCGACATTGAAAAGCATCAAATCAATGATCTTGTTAAACCATGCTCAACTTCTAATAGTTATAAAGCTGAATTGAGGTCCAACTTCATAGTTAAACAAGCTGTTGTTCTAGGAAAAAGGCAACCTTCAATAAGGAATTGCATCTTAGGGCTTGCATCAGTGATCACAAGGGACAAAATTATGAAGAAGGAATTTGGGGAATCCTAAACAATCAATGTAAAAACGATTGATATGTTGTCTTGGCATCTTTTGTAACAAGTTCAAATGTTGCTTATATATGGGTTGTATTTTGGTTTTGACTTTTTTAAGTCAACCTTCTATAAAGTTATACCCTTTCTTTTGGTCTATCTTGATGATCTCTAATGATCATGCTTATTGTGCTTCTGATTGTGATAGTGTTTACTGTTAGGAGATTTACCTATATATTAGAAATCAAATCAGGTGTTGTGTCTAGAAGTTCAGTTGACCAAGCAGCAATGCATATAGCAGCTAATGTCTTAACGCCTTAATGGGGTTATCTAACTTAGATACTGCTCAACATGAGGGGGAGTATAAAGACAGATCATAAAAGGGTATCTAAGCTTGGTTTCTAACCAATGATCCAAACAGCCCTTAAGTAACACCAAAGTAATCAACATATAACTGTCTTAATAGGGTAAATTCCAAGATGTCCATACTAAACATTGAGTTTGTAAACAAGAAAACAACAAGCAACAACATCTTAGAACAAGTAAACAACAAGAAACAGATGATACTCAACTTACATTTTCACTTACACCACTACCATTTCCAATAAATGTATCCTTCCTGAAAACCTTAACTAGGTTTTTTAGTAAATTTAAGATAAGGGATGGATGGTTTAGGAGTAAACAACGATACATTACGAAAGATCAAAGCACCTCCTACAGTAATATATTTTTAAGATCCTTTACGGCAAGGACTTTGTGATGAATTGCACCAGAAAGAGACCCTGAAAGGTCTTTGAGTGTTACTGTTAGATCACCCATAGCATTCAGAGTACAGGAATTGATTATCGCAATCACTTGCTCAAGTTTCCCATTCTTAAGAAAGTTCTTGACATTGCCTAAACACCCACTCACAATACCCTCACTAAAATTCACAAACTCTACCGCGCTAACCCACGGGCTACGACTAAAATCTTCATCCTCAGCAAATTTCCTAATATAATCTTGTGTCGACATCACGACCTCCTGGTCACATTCTCGGCTATCCACTAATTTACAAATTTTGGTTGCTTGAATAATACCAGTGGGCCTGGTATTATCCAAACAGTTTTTGCATCCAAATTATTAACAATGGGGTTTTGAAATGAAACAATGGCTTCGGTGGTGGTGTTTGTCCCAACTAGATTTTCATTACAATTATCAACATTATGGTTATCAACAATTAGGTTTTGTACTGACACAATGCTTTCGATGGTGGTGGTCCTAATTGGATTTCAGCACAATTATCAACATTAGGGTTATCAACAATTGGGTTTTGCGATGCAACTATGAGTTTGGTGGTGGTGGTTCTGGCAATATTATGTTGGCTGTTGTAGGAACGGATGAAGGGTGTTAGTCAAAGATCAGAATCGTCTATATCAAGCGATAACACCCAATCATGATCATCATATTATGGTAAATTCATTTTGAAACTGCCTAAAACGAAGTGTCAAACGACCATTATCATGTTGTGCAAACCAGATCTTGTGGTTTTAATGGCGGGAAAAAGCTTTCGTAGACGTATTTCGCATGAGACGAAAGGTGGGAAAAGGATTTTGGATGCAAACGATCGGAAATGACAAAATACCCCCATGTGCATGCCACGTGAGAAAGTTAACTGGGGTTAACACTTGAAAGTTAAAAAAAGGGATTCATGGATGCGAAGTATGGTGGAAAAAGTCGACCATCTTTTCACTCAGTGGTTTATTTGTCGATTTGACAAAGTCAAGGGACGAAATTTGCTGTTTACCGATAAATATGTATCAAACTATCAATCACTTACTCGGTATATGTAGGGACGACAGCATGACTCAAAATGATTAGGTGCATTTACAATTAGCTAAACAATACAATAAACATAATTTTTAAGCACTATGTGCATTTAACAAAAAGTATATTTTTAACAAATTTAAAACTACGCCACAAAAATTCATATGAACCCAGAGACCCCCATACTCCAGGACACCCTAATTCCGTCCTGGTATATGACACATGCCAAAACAAATCCCGTGAACTATTTTGTTCATTTGATAAAAAAAACTAAGTTATTGTGTATTTGTATATCTATATATTTGTACCGTATGGTGATACCGAATAAAGTTGATAATATATCGTAGAAGGTTGCCAACTGATGAGTGGCTTGACCAAACAAGCTAGCTTGTATAAGCCAAGAAATTTAAAATAAATCACAAAAAATGAGCTTATGAAACATAAGCCTAATATAAGCTTATGAAACATAAGCCCAAAACCAAGTAAGTTGAATTGCAAGCCGAAAGAAAACACCTCCTACAATGGTTGTCCAATCAACTTGTTTCAAAAAATAGATTCTTCTATAGCTCTAATAAGATTCAAACTTGAAATACCTCTACATGTCGTTATTTTCAAAAACAGCTACGCGCTGAACACGCACTTTATGTTATGGTTAGGGTAAAATGTAAATATCCTCTATTGACTTTGCCAAATCGGCAAATTTACCCCTGAGTACAAATATGAGGGATTTTTTACACCATACTTTTCATTTCTATACGAAAAACCCCTGAGTCCTTTTTTTATCTTTAGACGTTAACCCCAGTTAACTCCCTAATATGTCATGCATGTGAGAGTATTTTCATCATTTTTGATCGCTCATCTCGCGTCGGCACATCTCCCACCTTTTGTTCATGCTAAATTCGTTTGTCCTCGAAAGCATTTTCTCACCCGACACTCTTTCTTTCCCAGTAAAAATTCGCTTTGAGGTATGAATATTCAATTTAAGTATTCATCATTTATGTTATACATACATAATCTCATTTCCTTCTCTCAATCTGTATCTCACAAGAAGAACACCAATAAAAAATGGATAATGTTTGGCAGAATCGTTCTCGCAGTACCATCATCCCTGATTTGGGTCTCCTTTATGGTAAGCTTTGTTCTCCTTTAGGTCTTCTATATGGTAAGATTAGTTTGGATATTCTTATGTACATTGCCTAGTTAATGATTTTCTGTATTTTGTCTTTTTTTGTTGGAAATCAAATCAAAACTTGTTTACTATGCAAATCTATCACAATGGTAAATTTACATCACCACCAAAAAGAATATATCGATTTTGTACTATAAATTGGTTTGACTTAGTTCACTGTAAAATTTTTGGTATGTACACACTAGAAGAAATGTCTAAGGATTTAGGGTACATAGAAGGTATGCTTTTGTTCCCGCATTTTAGGATACCTGGCCATTCATTGGACGACAGTTTGCTACCACTATCGTTTGAAGAAGACATTAACAGATTTTTGGAGTATGTTCCTAGGTGTTAGCCTTAAAATGTGTGCGACTAACGGAATTACATTAGTTTCATAGCCGGGACTTGCAGGGACTAATATTGTCATATGTAATAGTCCAAGTCCCGTGCTATATATACCCCTCCATACTTCCATGGAGGGGTGAGGTTGTTCATTTCTTTCTTTACTTTCTCTCTCTAATAAAATACTTTTATTAAAGCAACTCTCTCTCTTTCTCTCACTAACAATGGCTAAACATCTATATCACCCTCCCCGACCTCCGGATCGAACCCGTGTTCATAGTGAATCCAAGTTAACACTAGGTTTAGGGAAATGGAGGTGTATAGTGAAACAGATGTTTCATTGGTACATCAACACCTGATGGAGCAAAAGGCACATAAGGGTAAGGCTGTGGTGATAGAAGAAAATATTGGTGATGCTGTTGTGGAACAGTTAGATCCAGACAGTGTCAATTGTGAGAAAATGGTGACATTCTACTAGACTAGCTTTGTTGGGAGAGACAAAATTGTAGTTGCTAACGATTTTCGTGTCTGTGATGATGACATTGTGTTCCCACTGTCATGGTCAACAAAAAAATATTTGAAGATAGGACTAGAAGGATGAGTGATGAGTATGAGTTCAGGAGAATATTAGAAGAGCTTGACTACGAGTTTGGGTTTGATGATTCAAGCCAGGAAGAACAACCAAATTCAAACATTGTCACTTGGGATGATGTCTATTTTGGTGCGGTTGATTTTGATGATTTTGATATGGGTTTTGAGGTTCATTAGGATGATATTGATAATAGTGATAGCATTAGTGGCAAGTCAAGTAACTTTCCATCTACTCAATAAACCTTGCTCTCTTTGTGACAGTCTCCTCCACCTCAGAACACAGAATTCTGAATTATCCTCTAATTGAAGCTCATTCTCTAATTCCTTCTCCATGGATCCAATTAGGCGTGCAACCAAGTCTGTGGATCTCGAAGTAGATTTAGATTGAATGTTTGGCATTGTATGCTAGAAGAAAGTTTGTTTCGAATGAAAAATTTTGTGCATAAAGTATGTGTTATATAGACGTGAAATTTAAAACATTTTGCAATTTTGGTCCTTATAATAAAGGGGGCAGATGGTTCGACTGCTTTCATTACTAAACAAAGGCTACAAAACGCACCCCGATCAAAACAGGGTAACTACAAGAAGAACATAAAAAACATTAAAAACACATCCTAATCAATATCATCAATGAGATCCACATAAGCTTGCTTCTGGCTAATAGCATCCATATCTTTCTCAATCAACTTGGTCAAATCAGCCAACTTTTGCGTGTCGCTATCACGCATTTCTTTCAAACAAATGACCTATCTATGTTCATTAACCTTTGTCTCGATCTCATCGATCAGCATTCCAATATTTCTAAGGGTATTCCCTAGTTGGTCACATTGACCGCGCAACAGATCCGCATAAGCTTATTCAGCTGCAGCCATTTGACCAATATACAGACCCATACATGCGTTAAGCTTGGAATCTCCACATACTTCCTTCAATTTATTAAGGATTGGAGTTCTTTCAGCCATTTTAATTTATATAAAGTGATTAGTTGAAAGGGTTTATGAAAGAGTCAGGGTTAGAGATAATTGATGAACGAGAGGTCCCGATCATACCACTATATAGTCTTTCAATGGTCATGCAAATTAAGTCCTTGAAATTAAGTGTTGATCTTTCAAATGTCGTGCAAAATACATCTTTTAAATTGTGTTAGAATGTGGACAGTCAAGTTTTTTTTTGCAGGAAACCGATTTTAGGGACACATTTTGCATAAACGAAAGGTGAAGGTTGGAATGTTGGGTCGGAAAATGCTTTCGGGGACGAAATTAGCATGAACGAAAGGTGGGAGATGTGCTAACTTAAGATGTGCACTCGGAAAGGACAAAAATAACCTCACGTGAGGGAGTTACTTGTTGCTTGTCTTAAAGTTAAAAAAAGGACTCTCGAGTTTTTTCGCATGAAAATAAAAAGTATGGTGGCAAAAATTCACCATCTTTGCACTGAGTGGTTTATTTGCCGATTTTGCAAAGTAAATGGACGAAATTTGCAGTTTACCCTTATGGTTAATTGGCGAAGTCATTAACTAACTAATTATTTTTTTTATAACTTTTTTGAATAACATATTTTTTTAAAAACAATTAACAAAAAGCTAGAAATTGAACAAAATAGTTAGGTGTTGTATATATATTAAGAGGTTTTGAATTTGAATATGATTCGTAAATCTAAATATGAATATATGACGACAATGTCTGAAGTTAAATGAAATAATATTGTATATTTTTTTAAAGAAAATGTTTGAATAGTTTATTAGCACGATATTAAGACTATTTTATATCTGGTCCATTGAGATACTTTGACCTTTTTTTGTCTCTCAACAAAAAAAAAACACATTTATGGCCTGTTTTTTAATTTGTCTAGGTTTTCAATTAAGTCTTTTAAATTAAAGTGTTTGTTTGGATATATCATTTATGTTTGTATATGGATATATTGTTCTTTATTTTTTGTGCTAGATAAAGTGTGTAAATTAAAGAAAATTACTTACATACCCCAAAAGGTAGTTACATGTAATTATATGAGAAGAAGTCTGAGGGTAAATATGTAAAATAATGAATTAAGTCATGTAACTAATATGGAGACGCTCCTCTTCATCACTTTTTCAAGAAAGTCATATGTTAATTTTTAAACACAAAACAAAGAAGCCTTTGGTAACTTAATTTGAATATTAATTTTTCAATTAAAACTTTATAAGTTCTTATCAAACACTACTTTAGACTAACATATAAAGCTCTAACTAATTAAGAGTTTTAATCTATTAAAAAGCTGTTAAAACCTTAAAAAAAACAAACAACAACTTACAAAGATATATTGCAAGCGGTTTTAAGATCGGCAATCCAATCCTGTTAGACGATAAGTTGGCCAAGCCTGATTATGCGCTTTTGGTTCATTAGGTTTAGGTTTTGATTAGGTTGCTTAATCTCAATGCTATGTATTTTATATAAATACATATGCCACCTTCTTATGTAATAGATTTAATCAGTGTTTTCAAACCCGGGTCAACACAGCCGGGTCAACCGATTGACTCGGTTCCGGTCGAAAAAATGGGTCATATTGACCCGGGTTTCACATCTTCGAAACCTAGCTAGACCAGCCGAGTTTGGGGTGACCCGGGTCAACCCGGTCCTCGAGACCCGACCGGATTTCGATTTTTTCGGGTTTTTAAAAAAGAAAATGTAAATTTTATGTATTTGCGCTGAAATTTTACTTTTACATATTATATTGGTTAGTAAATAATTTATATCTTCAATATATGGAAGTTTTTATGATTTTTATATATAATTTTTATTAATTATTACAGTAAAATTATAAAAAAATAGATTTTTAAACTCAGATTGACCCAGACTCGATGACTCGACCGAGTCAATTTAAAAACTGGGTTTCAAAACATTGGATTTAATCAACTAAATACTTTTGCTATTTTACGACTCCAACTAACCAACCGGTTTAACTTTTGATCGAATTACTACTCTTTAGTGCCAAAACAATGCAATTTTATTTCGCGTTTAAAATTTAGCTTATTTTTACGTATTTATATTTATATTATTATATAAAGAGGCTAACTCCGATCTTAACTCCAATCTTAATCCCGAATCTAGAATTTCTAAATCTAACTCCAAATCAAAAATAAAGATATTAAGGTTAAATTGAAACCCTTAAATTATATTTTGTTAAATTGATCTCACTCATCCATATGTTTTTATAACAAACTTTTGTAACAATCTTAGTAACAAACAATTCAAAACACTTTTATCTTTAAATTGAAATATCTTTTGATATATTTATTTTTTTTATAATCTAATTTCACCAAATTTTCTGAAATTTCATGCTTTTTAATTCAACATCCATTTTGATTATTTTAATTAAATTTTAATTTTTTCGGTTTTAATGAGTTTATTTAAGATAATTTAATTTTTTACTACTTTAACTTTAATTTGAACCTTATCATTAAAAAGTAGTCATCGAGCACTCGTCGCTGCATTACGCGGATACCATGCTGGTAATTTTCTAACACGTACTTACATCAACATCAAAACTTAACAAGGACAATAGCTTGTACCTAATATATGTATGCATAACATACTCATAAATTCTAAAGTCCGTATATAGTACGTATGACACCTTCTTATCCATGTAAGATAGAAGGTGAGGTTTGACGATTTGTACTGAGGTTTGACGATTTGTACTCGATCGAGTCATCACCGAAGGACATTATCGTATAAATATGATAATGAAACATCATATCAAAAGTTTTAATTCACATGAAAAACAACAACAACAACAACAGATGATTAGGTTAAATTATTGAAGCAGAAACAAGGCTTGTCAGTTTATCCAAAACTGGTCCAAACGTATGCAGATGCATTAATGTTTAGACATGATACATTACATGTGTTTGATGTTTTCTGTGTCATGTGTTACGAGGGCAAAATAGACAAACAACATGTGTGTACCTGCAGTAGTACCTGAACCTGGTACATACATAAGTAAAGGATTCGAGGTGATCATCCACCGAGTAACAATGGCTGCATATATACGACCCTCTGCAACTCCTTCTTCAATTCCCACGTGCCTCTTCATGCGTAAACTGACACCAAAACTTATGATGCTTCGAGACGTATAAGAAATTTTACTACTTTAAGGTACATTTTGAGTTATAACTCGGATATACGGTGTAATAATGGTATTGAATTATATATTACCGCATGTAGTAATTCTTACGTACATGGCTGTTAATTTTTAGGTCGTCTTGGTTGAAGTGATCTTTTGAGCTCATTGTAATTTTTAGCTTCTTACTAAATTGACTTATATAAAGAGTTTAACTCGGGATGATTGTACTATTTGGTTGATTAATTCGTATTCTCCCGCCACTTTAACTTTTTATTCATAACGATTTATAAGTGATTTGTTTTCACATCAAAATAACATACAACCTCTGTTGAAGCTAAAAAATATAAGAGCATACAACGTGATGTATTCATTTACTTCAAGGGGCGAAAAGGTCGACCATTCGGTAAATACCGGACGTGGACCGTATTGTTTTCGTTTACATGGACAGAACTATTATAGACTCGGAAGTTTGTTGCATGCAAATAATGCGAAACCAAAGTTTTCGCAATTGTATGTCTATGACACCGATAACGAAGATCAAAACAGAATTGACGCTTTAAGGTATAAAGTCTACTTTTTATAGTTTTTATATAAGCAATAACCAGACGTTATTATTAAAACACTTTCATTGTTAAAAACTCATTCTCATTTTCACATATAGGTCGTGCTCAAGTAGTCGAAACATCGGTGGGGATTCTCTTGATCCACATATTACATAGTCTTTACGTGCAATTTTGGATGAAAACAACGAGCTCGTTAAATCATATCAGATGGTAAGAGATTGTTACCGGTCATAAGAAAACCAACTGGATAATGTTAAATTATGATTAATTGGGAGGAGAACTTCTGATGGTAGGACACATAATCTCCCATCATCTTATGAAATTGCTGTTTTGATTGTTGGTTATATTGAACAAGCTCTTGACGAAAGAGACATTGTTGTTGAATCACAAACCGGTGATATTCAGCAAATAAATGTCTTGCATCCCAAGTTTCTGTCACTTCAGTATCCTTTGTTATTTCCTTTTGGGGAGGATGGTTATCACACAGAGATTCTACATAGAGATGTTGTTGATCCTAATACAAAACAACATGTTCGATTAACAATGCTTGAATTTATGGCTTATATCATACAAGAAAGGCCAGATAAGTTTTCCCTCATTCATAACTCCAGAAGGTTGTTTCAGCAATTCTTGGTGGATATTTTTACGATGATTGAAATTGAAAGATTGTATTTTTGTCGTAAACAACAAAAATTACTTAGATGTGCATCATACGAGAAATTATGTAATCAACTCGACAATGGAAATCGAGATGCATCTAAACTTGGGAAAAGTATTTTCATTCCTTCATCGTTTACTGGTGGTGCAAGGTACATGAAGCAAAATTACTTAGATGCAATGTCACTTTGTAAATGGTTGGGCACCCTGATTTTTTCATTACATTCACATGCAATCCAAAGTGGCCCGAGATTTCTAGGTTTGTGCGTAAAAAGGGACTGAGACCAGAAGATAGGCCTGAAGTTTTGTGCAAGATGTTTAAGTTTAAACTTGATCATTTGATTAAAAACTTGAAGGATTATCAGATATTTGGTCGTGTTCAAGTAGGTATCCACAATAATATGCTATATATAATGTCTATCAACTTTATTTACATGTCAATACAATTCCAAAATCTAATACTTTGGTTTCTTTTGCAGTTGTGTATACTATCGAATTTCAGAAGCGTGGACTTCCTCACAGTCATATATGTTTATTCCTACACAAAGATGATAAATTGTTGAATTCTGAAAGAATTGATGACTTCATATAAGCTGAAATTCCAGATAAAGACTTGGATCCAAAATTATACACTCTCATAACAGAACACATGATGCATGGTCCGTGTGGAGCGGACAACCCGAGTTGTCCATGTACTGTTAAGGGAGTATGCACAAAAAAAATTCAAATAAGTATTCTAATCGTACTTCTAATGACTCGTAAGGTTATCCTGTATATAAGCGTAGCGAAGATGGTAATTATGTTGAAAAGAATCGTGTCCGTCTTGATAATCGTTTTGTTGTTTATTAAATTTCAGGGGTAAAATAATTGATTTTTTATCAAGAAAGTCTTACTATAGTCCATACGAGATACGTAAATCCTCCAAGAGCGTAAACTAGGGCTGCAAATACAATTATATGCCATGCATAAGTTCTTCTAACGAACCTATAAAACATTTGACTCTTTAAATCCTCAACATTGTTTCGTTTTTGATACTGCAAGGAATTGATACAATCAAGTTAAGCAAGAAGAATCAGCCAAAACGAACATTCCTTTTCGAATTCATGTATATAATATGAACCTTTTCGATAATGCAGCCCGTATCAAAGAACCAACCCATATGGCTAAACCAAAACCCAAAGATGGGAGAGTGTGTATCCTTCTCAGAATCAACGTATTGATGGTGAGATCTATGAATGCTCACCCAAAATATTGGATCCCTCTATGTAAAAACACGATCTATTTAATCAGAATGGCTGTTTTTGTTAGCCATAACCCGTAGGGTTATCTTTATCTTTAATAAAAGAAAATTTTTTTGAATGCCAAACCCCCCTGTCTGACGTCATAATATACGTCATAAATGAATCCCCACACGTTTCTTAACTTATCAATCTTCTTCTCTATCTACACACTAAAAAACTGATTCTCCGTCTTTTGTGGCTGCTAAAAACTTCCGATGCATCCAAATCCCCGTTTATGCTCAGAATCAACTGCTTCTGCGTATAAATCTCTAAAATATATCCTTGTAAGTTGTAATTTTGATTATTTAATTATCGGTACATAATCTTTGTATTTAATTTTTTTTAAATCTTTGGATAATTTTTCAGTTTATTATGTTGTGATTATGATTATCCGATTTTAAAGTGATATTTCAAATTTTGAATCACCAATTTAAATCTGACGAACCCTAAATCCCGGATCCCCTATTTAAGATCCAACTAATTTGGAGTTCCAATCACACTTGTAACTTTTCTTTTTCCGTAATAAAAAAATATGGATTCGAAAATAACCAAGGTTTCTGATCTTAATCCTTTCATAGATGATTGGAAAATCAAGGTTCGTGTAATCCGATTGTGGAAACTCCCTGATTTCAAAAACCCGCTACTAACTTACTCCATTGACATGGTTCTGATGGATGAAGAGGTAATAGCTTCTGGTAAAAAAAATTCTTAAGAATTTCCAACTATTTGAAAACGTAATTGACTACATACACTTTGATTTTTTGTAGGGTACTAAAATACATGCCACTATGAAAAAAGGCTTGGTCAAGCAGTTTGATTCCCAACTGGAACAAGGCCAATGCTACTTCTTCTCCGATTTTCAAATCAATGAGAGACATGGAAGCCACCATGTCGTTGCTCACCAGTATCGTCTTCAATTTTACGAGATAACCAAAATCTCTAAATGCGATGATATTGGTGGAACGCTATATGGATTTGTTTTTAGGCCTTTTGACTCTGTTCTCAGTGAAAAGAAAAACTCTACTGTTGTTTATGGTTAGTGTGTTGTACATTTTTTTATTAGTTTTATCAATTTTTTTTATAGAATTACCTTTTATTAGATATAAACATACACACTGTCAAACTAAAATAGAAAAGTGCTTACACATTGTATTCATATGACAACAATAGTCTAACGTTTACTATTTTTTTTATAGATGTCATTAGCGAAGTCGTTTCATGTGGACCTCTTGATTATCCTTTAATTGATGGAAAACCGGTTAAACAACTTCGTTTTGAGCTACAAGATACTATGTAATCGAATCATATGTTTCAGTTACTTATTACAACACACATCATCATTTTTATTCATTTATACATATGTGACATTTGTTAACAGAGGACTTAGGCTAGGCTGTCAATTACCTTGTGGGGTCAGTATGCGGAACAAGTTGATGCTGCTTTGGGAGATAGGACTAAGATGAGTATTCTCATAATGCAGTTTGCAAAACACAAGATATATAGAGGTTGTTATTTTACACCATTTTGTACTTAATGCATTCATATTATATGCACCTTACGCTGTATTATTATGCCTCATTCGTAGGGAAGCCTTCATTGTCAAACTGCCATAACTGTACCAGGTTTTTTTATTAATGAAGACATTCTTGACATAATCAATTTCAGAAAAAGGTATCCCCATGCTAATGTAAAAAAACAACATCAATCGTACATTTTTAGTTTCACTTCTATATAACTAAAAAATACATATGCAGTGTTGTTGCAATTATTGGTACGGAAGGACCAGAAAATCGTATTTCTCCATTGGTGATCTACAAAAAAGTGCCTGTCCGTGACGAATTCTTGAACTATTTGGAAAAGGTTAATCTGTGTGATATCCGGGACATAAGAAAGGTTATTCTAACAAATACTTATATTAACAAAACTCAACTGTTTTAATAAAGTATAAAAATAACGTTACCATTCTCATTATATACATTTAGGTCATGTCATGTATCGTTGTTGGAACAATCAAATGTGTTGAATGTGAGACCAAGTGGTACTATTTAGGATGTCGTAAGTGCAACTTTTGACCTTTCCGCCCATTGAAGTAAAAAACATACTTCACAAAAATACATTTTAATTTAATTAACGCACACAATCACACACAAAATACATATACTATATTGGTCGTCTGCACGATCTAGTTGAGGCTTAAACGACCGAAGACATGATCCATGCATCAAGGGGACCGAATAGAACAACTGAGGACCGAGTGGGTCGACAGAATTCTTATTTAACTGATGCGAGTAGTGTTAGAAATACGTTTTTACGTATATTAGAAGTATCGGTCACTCCATAATATTATTTATGTTGTAATAGCTCGTAGTTAACAAATAGTTATTAGTTGCTTATTAAGTTAAGTAAGAACCGGTCCATGGGCTTGTCATGGACCGGCCCAAGCCCAATGTTTGCTTGGAGTATAAATACCCCTTTCCACCATGGAAAGGGGTTGGTTGTTGAATGTTTCTCACTTTCATTTATTGAAATAACACATAGTTTTCTCTCTCTTTCTCTCTCTAACTTTCTCTCTCTAGAAATCATCAACCCCTTCATAGATTCATAGGTTATCAATATTCTACATTTGGTATCAAGAGCTATGGGGTGATTTAAGGTAGTGATTTGTGTGGTTTTTTAGTTTTTGATTGTATTAGTGTTCTTTAAGAAAAACCATCTTGATTCTTGGTGTTTTTGGTGTTTTTGTGATTGGGATTAGTGGATAAGTATTAGTTTTTACTTATTATTGTTGAAATCACAAAACTTTTTGGGTCATTTGGTCAAAATCTGGGTTTAATCTTTCTTTTTGTGGTCGACTGTTCATCCGTAACAACTTCTGATTACCCAGCAAAAGTTCCGAACCAACAAGTTCGGAACCAACCAAAAAGTTCCGAACCAACCAAAAAGTTCCGAACCAACCCAAAAGTTCCGGATCAACCAAAAAGTTCCGAACCAACCAAAAAGTTCTGAACCAACCAAAAAGTTCCGAACCAACCCAAAAGTTCCGGATCAACCAAAGTTCCGGATCAAGGAAGTTCCGAACCAAAAGTTCCGGATCAGGAAGTTCCGAACCAAGAAGTTCTGGATCAAGAAAGTTCCGGATCAAGGAAAGTTCCGAATCAAGGGAAAGTTCCGGATCAAGCCAAAAGTTCCGAATCAAGGGAAAGTTCCGGATCAAGCCAAAAGTTCCGAATCAAGGTAATTCCAAGCCAAATCTTTCGAATCAAACTTCCGAATCAACAAAAAAGTTCCGAATCAAGGGTTATTTTGCTTGTTTTTTCGACGATTTTTTAGAGGATTTAATCTTGGTTTCTTACAACAAAAACTCAACACAATTCACAAGCTTTACTTCACTGCTCGATCAACCGATAATCTTTGTTTCTTTGAAGTGAACAATATGAATCCGAATTCAGTAATGCCTCAGATGACATCACTAACGGATATTTCCGTCATTACGGGAACGGATAATCGCCCGCCAATGCTCATCAAAGAAGTTTTTGAAGCATGGCAAGGCCGGATGATGTCTTACCTTAAGGGAAAACCGGTTTATGGGAGGCTTAAGGTTAAGTCAATTTTAAATGGTCCACTTGACTATGGTACCATCGTGGTTAACAACGTGACTCGACCACGAGAATTTGAAGAACTCACTCCAGCTCAACAACTGGTTGCAGATGCAGACGAAAAAGCTCTTCAAACAATTCTCCAAGCTCTTCCCCATGACATCTATAGGATGGTAAGTCAGTATACGGTGGCAAAGGATTTATGGGAACGTCTTAAGGTGTTGCTACAAGGTACATCCCTTACCAAACAGGAACGGGAATGTCAGTTGTATGACCTGTTTGATAGATTCACGTACAACCCAGGGGAAACGCTTCACGATTATTACTTCAGATTCACCACACTCATGAATGATCTGAATGTATACAATCTTGTGATTGCTCCATTCCAGGTTAACACCAAATTCTTGAATACTTTACCTCAAGCTGAATGGGGTGAGTATATTACCGATGTTAAGTTAACCAGGGATTTGCATAAGTGCAATTTGGATCAATTATATGCTTTTCTTCAGCAGCATGAGAAACATGTGATCATGCACCGTTCTCCACGAGGTATGTACCCTGATTCATTAGCTTTGATGGCGAATCAACCAAGCTTGTCTCACAACAACACTCCTTATATTTTGGGACATCAAGCCTATCATCCATCACCTTACATGACACCAACCTTTCCCCAATACTCCATTCTACCACAACCACCCACCTCACATCAGCAACAATATCGGTTTAGTGCACCTTCATCACAATATGCTACACAACCTCACCCAGCAAGCATTGCACCTTATGCTCAATCTTCATATTCCTCTTATCAAGAGAATGCAGCATATCCAACAAGCTACCCTGATCAAATGAGTATTCCTTCTAGTGATTATGCAGCTCATCAAGACCAAGCAATGTACTGTGATGATGAGGAAGTCCCCGTTCCTTTGTTCAAACAAGGTGCTGACTGATTGTAGTGTTTTACTACCCTTTAGGAAAAGAGCGTAAATAGCGGAAAGTATTAAGTATGACGGTTTAGGAAAACCGTGCACTAATGACCCAATCACTTAAAAGAGAGAAGAGATTCGTTTCCCAAGGAGGTATATGTGTTGTGAATTAACTTGTATCGCTTTGAGATTAATATTGAGAGAATGGGGATGAGAAGATGAAAGACGGTTACGTTAAAATTAAACTACGACGAAAAAGACGTAAAACCGTGAAAAACTACTCAAATTAAAAATTAAGCTAAAACCAAAAACAAAATATCAAAAAGGCTAAAAGCAAGTCTCAAATAATATAAACAAAGATAAAAATCCAACAAAGATATTTTAAAACCTTTTATTAATTAAATAATTAATTTTAAATGCTAATTAAAGCCCTAAAATTAAATTTAACTAATTCAAAAGTCTAAAATATGATTTTATTGAATAATCACTTAACTTATATTATCATAAGACTAAAAAGTAATTTTCTAAAAATTAAAACCTATTAAAACTATTTTTAAAACTCTAAAATTGATTTAAAATAATTAAAACCTAATTAAACTTAAAATAATTATAAAAATAAATCTAAAAGTTATAAAAATATTCTAAAAATGGAAATGATCCTAATTATTGCTAAAGAATATAAGAAAAATGAAAAAGAAAGAAAAATAAAATTTTGAAAATTAAATAATAAAATATTATTAAAATAATACTAAAAAATAAAAGTTTCTAAAATTAATTCTAAAATTTTTCTAAAAATCCTAAATAATATAATTAAGAGAAAAACACGAATTATAGCTCCTAAACCTTTTTTAATAATTTTATAAAAATGTTTAAAGTTTATAAAAAACCCTAAAATATTATAAAATTAAAAATAAAAGTTTTTGAAACCAAAATTAGATGTAAACCTCAAATATATTAAATAAGACCTAAAAACTATTTTTCCTAGAAATAAAAACTATTTTTGGTATTTTTTATTGCTTTAATAAAATACGTCTATTAATTAAATCCTAATAATTAATCTAATAAATGGAAAAATATAAAAACTAGCCAGAAAAATCACCAATCCTATTCTAGTCCTAAGAAAAATGAAATAAGCTAAAAATGCTTATAGAATAAGCTGAAAAGGAGAGGAAAAGCTACGGCTTTTAATAAGAAAACAAAAAGAAAACGTGGTTAAAGGATTTAACCTTGCACCCTTGGTCAGTAAAAGACCCAAGGGCGCAATGGTTATGTCGTGTGTGTGTGGGAGTGTAGACGGGGGATCGAGTCCAGGCAACCCCTTTTTACTTCTTTTATATTTTTTTTTATTTTTAAAACTTCACCAATCCAACTAGTGACCTATAATTACTTGTAAACTCAACTCCAATCCCTTTTTTAGCTGGATTCACCACAAATCAAGATCAAAAGCATATGCAGGACTGCAAAGTTACTGAAAACAAGTGTGAGTGCACACTTTTCCACTTTTTGGTGCCAAGAGGGCTTGGCAATGTGTTTGGAGATGATATTATGGATACAAAGGGCACTCTTGTGCTCCTTTGAGCACAAGAAGTCACAAACAACACAAATTAAACACTTAAACACACCACAAATAAGCAAATCAAGCACACCTAGCCTATTGAAGTTTCTGATAAGTTTGAGCAGATCAGTGGGTTGTTTAAGCTTATTTCTAGCTCTCTTGTGAACTTTAACCTACCAAATCAAGCATACAAACTCCACAAATGGTACTCAAACAGATTCAATAGCTAAATAGTCCTGTAACTTCACCAGCTTCAAGAATCAAGCACAAAAAATCATAAGAATTCAAGCAGATTAGCAATATGCAGATTTTTAACACCCTACTTTACTTTTAAAACTCAATTAACTGCTTCCAAATCTGTTCCAAACTAATTAATAACTAGCTAATAACCTAGCACAATCCTTTTTTAAACCTTTAACACGTTTTTAAACCATTAATCAAGGATCTTCCCCTGCTTAAACCTATTGCCAAACACCACTTAAACTTTTTTGAAAAACGTTTTTAACACACCAAAATGCTTGCAATCTTACTCAAACAGGTTCAATGATCATCAAACATACATAAATCACCACAAGAACACAGATTAAGTAGCTTATAACAACTAATGAGCACCAAATCAACAAAGATCATACAAAGCTCACTTTCTGAAATTTACTAAGGTAAAAGGATTTTACCTAAGGGTCTTTACATCCTAGACCCTAGAGAGTGTAAAAACTCTCCTCCAATCCAGCTGGGGCTGGAGCTGAACTAAATCAACAATCTTCAATCCCTGTTTAAAACAAATCAAACAAAAAAGTATAATATCACAAGCATATATTATAGCAATCTGTTTTCTTTTCTTTTCTTTTAAAAATTTTCCAAAAGCTTTTAAACCTTTAAAACATGTTTTCTATTACTCCTAAATCACCAAACAATTAAACTCTTAACACCACAAATACCTTTGACAGATTTTTAACCAAAATCTCTCAAAATTTCTAAACCTTGAAAATATTTTCAAACCTCAAAATTCTTTCACCCAATAAATCAATGGAACTCAGTTCTCCTTCACTAATCAATACCAACTTTAACAAACAAAAAAGGAATTAAATTGCTCTTAAAACAAAAACCAACTTTTTATTAAATCAAAAGGAATTACAAGTTTTGTGAAGAAAAACTGGAACAAAGGCTTCACACAGGTTGTGAGCTCTTTATATAGAGACCTAATGAACATTCTAGGCTCTTAAACATAAAACCCTAATCCTATGAAAATCTCAAAAATACCCTTGAACGATTTTGAGTGCATTTTGTCCTTTCTTGATCTTGGCCATTGGATTTTGCGTTGGGAGGAAGCTAATGATCTTTGACGTTGATATGGGACACGTATCAAGCCTTGGAGGCTAAGGAATGATGTGATTGGTGGATTGGGGAATTGGGGGTTTGGTGCACATGCGTGGGATGCAGGTTTTTAGGAGTGGGATAGGTTTTGGAGTGTGTGAATTAAACGTGTGAGGGTTTAATTGATTTTTACCCACGTTTAATGAAAGTAATTTCTGGGCTGTTAAGAAAGATGAATAGTAAATCCTTGAATCCGAAATTGGGGGAATAAACTTGTTAAGCGCCATTTTCTGTTTAAACCTTTCACTTTGGCACTTTTGGTCCCTTTGTTTTGATATTTTTGCCATATCAAGTTTTCAAGCCCTAAAACCAGGTTTCCTTTGATAATAACTTTCAACCTTTTACACATTTGGCACCAACTTTTGGCAAAAAGGTTTCAAGGACCACTTTTGACATTCTTGAATATTTCAAGGGCTGTTTTTGGACTTTCTTGATCTTCAAAGGTCTTCAATGTCTCTTAAACTTCTTGAGGGATTATAATTGGCATTTTGAAATTGTTGAGGGACCATTCTTGCCATTTTTTCAAAGTTGAAGGACCTTTTTGCAATTTTGACAAACTTAAGGGACCAAACTTGTAATTATTACTATACAAGGGTTTTAAGTTGTCATTTCTTCATTCTTGGATGATCAATCTTGTATGTCTTCAAGTCTTCAAGGGTATTTGATGAAAATTCCATGATTAGGGCCCGGTTCTTTGTACGGCTTCGTTTCTCGTGTTCGTTTTTCCTTGTATCTTGTGATCTTTTGTCTTTTTCACGATATCCATACCTAAAACACACAAGTAAACAAACACAAGCATATATATGGTATTTTATGACATTTTAATGCATTTAAAGCCCGAAAAGAACGATGAGATCATGTATAAATGCCATCTCATCACTCCCCCATACTAAGCCATTGCCGTGCCCTCACGCAATGCTAGAATAAAGTATCTAAGCATCACCAAAGTTCAATTTTTATTAACCTTTATTGAAGAGTAAAAGACTTGCAACATACTACGAGAATGTGTAAAGACATAATGTATGATTTTCATCACCAAAATGTGACTTTTAGGGTCAAAGAATAGAAACAAGTTAATGTCCCTTAGAGTAAACTTCGTCGTCCTTGATTGTCATACATTCCATGCTAAGTGCAAAAACAAGATCATTGTTGGTACAAGTCACAATGCTAACACTACTCATACGTCCAAATTGTGTAATACTTTTTCTCCCCGCAATCCTAGTTATTATAAAAGGAAATGGGTTACTAGCATTTTTTATCTATTTGTCATGGATCACAAGTGATTCATATTGACTTATTTGAGTAGTTATTAGTCCGAAAGCAAAGTAGCACGATTTGATCAATAGTTAGCCGAAGGACAAAATCTTTTAAAACGGCTTCTCGTGTATCTCCTTAAGTTCATATCTTGGCATAACTCGTTTCACGATTTGAGACCTTTCTCGGACCGATATTTGGCATGTACTTCATACTTCAAATCTTGGGAAGACGTTCTCGAAATTATGGTCTTCTCTTCATATATTTGGAATTTCTTCACTTGACGTTTTTGAGAGATTCTTCATATAGGACCACGACTTCATCATTTTTCTTCAATCTTTACTTTGGATTTTGATATACAACGATCCGCCTCCTTTTCGGACTTGGATATATTTATCCTCATACCTTGTTAGGGTCTTTTTGGATAGACTTTCTCCATTCTTTAGGGGAGTAATTGCTTCTCGTCGTGTGTCTCGATCCTTCATATTGATTTTGGAATAATGATACTTCACATCATCTTTGGATCTTTAGCAAAAATAGAGCTCCTCATGCCTTGTTAGGGCCTTTTTGGATGATCGCCAATCTTCGCGTCCCGCTTCAATAAGTTATGCCTTGGCTATGAACTCTATTCAACCCCGAGCAACTTTTAAACGATCTTGCGCTAGAGGCTAAGTAACTTTTCAAATCGTACGACCTTACTTATTGCAATTATGTTTTATTCCTAATGCATTGATCTTATGGGAAGAAAAAGCCACAATTAAAAACATATGAGTTTTTGAAAGAACACTTTCATGTTCTACGTTTAGCATGATCACTTGTCTAACTCTATCATTTCTCGTTCTTCACTATTTAAAGACCTCTAATTAAAGAGACTCGTGAATACTTAGCCGTGCAAGTCAAAATTAAGCCAAATTAGCTTTCATTAAGACTAAATCAAATCAAAGTTTTGGGTTTTCAAGTCACCTATAGGATCTTGCACTTTCTTGGACTTTTTCAAGTTTAGAGAATGCGTTTTAAAGTTCCCTTGATAAGTGACTTTCTAGAATCAATTATAGGAACTTGCGAAAAGTTCTTGTTCTTAACTCGAATGAATTAAGACTTTCGCGTTTTAAAGCTCCCTATATAAAAGTCTAGCAAAACTTGAATTGAGCGGGTTAAGGAATGTAAATGGCTCCAAATGCCCATCAAGTCAAAAATTAACTCTTATTCTACCCATCGGAAAATATACATTCGTGTCTTAAAAACACTTATGAAAACTAAGAAAAATTTTAAAATTTGGCCATTTTTAGCCTTATTAGCAAAACAAAACATTGAAAGTTGGAAAACGTGAGGGCGTAGCAAAGCAAGTACCTATTCACCCCCCCATACTAAAAGTAAACATTGTCCTCAATGTTTCGAGTCTAAAGGTGGAGCACCCCCATACTAGAGACGAAGAGTCGAATGCTTAGGATCTAGCATGGAAAGGGTGATCAACAATATATCTAAAGCCGTTTATTAATTATGCTAAAGATAATTGTTAGAACAATAAAGGATATGTCATGGAATCGTGAAAAACTTCTTCAAACGAACGATGGAGGCTCACGTAAACGAACACGAGAGTCTTCAATCGTAGATGATGATGATGATCTAGATAACACAATCACAAACAACCACGAGACAACGAGTTGGAAGGGTACAAGTCCCCTTATTAGTGAACATAAAGCATAAAGATAAGCATGGGATCTCCCCCACGAGGCACCTCGTTTTTGATTACCGAGTCATGAGCTCGACTCGATCCCCTCAATGTTAATTATCATTAGGGAAGGTGTCTTGGTCGGGGGCAACCATTGAAGGAATTTCCCCACCAAAGTAGTGCTTAAGCCTATGTCCATTCACCTTGAAATTTGGACCATCATCTTGAGCTAGCTCAATGGTCCCATATGGAAACACTTGTGTAATGGTGAACGGACCCGACCAACGAGATTTCAATTTCCCGGAAAATATCTTAAGACGTGAGTTAAAAAGCAACACTTGATCACCAACGTTAAAAACACGGTTTTTAATCTTTGAATCATGAAACTTTTTAGTCTTTTCTTTAAAAATTAATGAATTTTCATAAGCATTATCCCTTAATTCATCCAATTCATTCAATTGTATTTTCCGGTGATCTCCCGCGGTCTTCAAGTCAAAATTAGCATGCTTAAGGGCCCAATATGCCTTATGCTCCAATTCAATGGGCAAATGACAATTCTTCCCATAGACTAACTTATAAGGAGTGCAACCGATAGGTGTCTTATAAGCGGTCCTAAAGGCCCATAAAGCGTCATCGAGTTTGTCGGACCATGAAGCACGGTTTTCTCCAATCGACCTTTCTAAAATCCTCTTCAAAGCTCGGTTCGAAACCTCGACTTGCCCACTTGTTTGTGGGTGATAAGCCGTAGAAAGACGATGTGTAACCCCATATTTCTTTAGAACCTTTTCGAATTGGTCATTACAAAAATGGGTTCCACGATCGCTTATAATAGCACGAGGGGTTCCGAACCGAGAGAATAGTTGCTTCAAAAACTTCACTACCACACGAGCATCATTAGTAGGCAAAGCCTTAGCTTCCACCCACTTAGAAAGGTAGTCCACCGCGACGAGGATATATTTGTTGCCATGAGACGATGGGAACGGCCCCATAAAGTCTATTCCCCATATGTCGAAAATCTCACACACTTGAATTATATTTTGCGGCATTTCATCACGTTGAGACGATTTTCCTTGACGTTGGCACGAATCACACGACTTCACAAGTGCGTGTGCATCACGATAGATAGAAGGCCAAAAGAAACCGGCATCGAACACTTTCTTAGCCGTGAGATTAGCACCGTGGTGACCACCCGTGGGTCCCTCGTGACAAGCTCTAAGGATATTAGAAGCTTCGGCACCAAACACACAACGTCGAACGAGTTGATCCGCACAAATCCGAAAGAGATAAGGGTCGTCCCAAAAATAGAACTTGACGTCACGAAAGAATTTTCGTTTTTGTTGTGTCGTCATACCCTTGATTATGAAATTGCCCGCATGGTAATTTGCAATGTCGGCAAACCATGGGGTGGTGTCTTTAGAATTCACTACACCGAGAGTATCGAGAGGAAATGTTTCGGTAATTTCCTTGTTCTCGAAAACATCTTTGTGAGGATCTTCTAGACGAGAGAGATGATCGGCCGCTAGATTCTCGGCTCCTTTTTTGTCAAGCACGGTGACATCAAATTCTTGGAGGAGGAGCATCCAACGAAGTAATCTCGGCTTAGCATCTTGCTTAGCTAAGAGATACTTGATAGCCGAATGGTCGGTATACACAATGCTTTTAGTTAAGACGAGATAAGGTCGGAATTTCTCAAAAGCATAGACCACGGCAAGGAATTCCTTTTCCGTTGTGGTGTACTTTAATTGAGCCTCGGTCATCGTCTTACTAGCATAGTGGATAGGACGAAAATGCTTGTCATAACGTTGCCCTAAGACGGCCCCTATAGCATAATCACTTGCATCGCACATGATTTCAAAGGGTAATTCCCAATTAGGAGCAACAAGAATGGGAGCTTCGGTAAGTTTCCTTTTTAGAGTCTCGAAAGCCTTAACACAATCCTCATTAAAGTTAAAAGGAGCTTCCTTCTCGAGAAGGTGTGTCATAGGACGAGAAATCTTCGAAAAGTCCTTGATGAAACGACGATAAAAGCCCGCGTGGCCTAGGAAACTACGAACTCCCTTAACGGTTTTGGGATGAGGTAACTTGGCGATGACGTCTACCTTAGCTTTATCGACCTCAATCCCCGCCTTCGACACCTTATGTCCTAAGACGATTCCTTGTTTACACATGAAATGACATTTCTCCCAATTAAGCACAAGATTGGTTTCTTCACAACGTTTTAACATTTGTTCGAGATTAGATAAACATGACGTGAACGAATTACCAAACACCGAGAAGTCATCCATAAACACTTCCATAGACTTCTCGATCATGTCGTGAAAAATCGCCATCATACACCGTTGAAACGTACCGGGTGCATTACAAAGTCCGAAAGGCATCCTACGATAAGCGAACGTTCCATAAGGACACGTAAACGTAGTCTTCTCTTGATCACGAGGGTCGATAGGGATTTGAAAGTAACCGGAAAAACCATCTAAAAAGCAATAGAATTCATTTCCCGCAAGTCGCTCCAACATTTGATCCATGAAGGGCAAAGGAAAGTGGTCTTTACGAGTGGCGTCATTTAACTTTCGGTAGTCAATACACACCCTCCAACCGGTCACAACACGAGTGGGAATTAACTCGTTGTTTTCATTAGGAACAACGGTCATTCCTCCCTTTTTAGGGACACAATGGATTGGGCTCACCCATGGGCTATCGGATATAGGATAAATCATTCCCACGTCAAGGAGTTTAAGGACCTCCTTTTTAATGACATCGTGAATTTTGGGATTCACCCTTCTTTGACTTTGAATTGCGGGTTTGTAGTCCTCCTCCATTAAAATCTTGTGAGTACAAAATTTTGGGTCAATACCCTTAATGTCGGATATTTTCCACGCAATTGCCCCTATGTGAGCCTTAAGAACTTTCAAGAGCTCGGTTTTTTCATCATTAGCAAGATCTTTTGCAATAATAACCGGCAACTTGTCATCACCTTCCAAGAATGCATATTCAAGGTGAGAAGGAAGATCTTTCAATTCAAGGATAGGCGGTTCCTCGATTGAAGATTTTGGTTCAACACTCATAACTCCCATCGGCGGAAGAAATGGTGGAATAGAAATATCATCACTAATCAACACCTCATCTTCATTGTCGATTTCATTTGAAGTGAAATCGCCTCCTTGGAATGGAGTGAGATTTGGTGTGGAATTAGCAAGAATCGGATCCAAAATAGTGGGATTGCCACTTGACGAGCTATCGGAAAAACCTAACACTTCTTGTGAAAACTCATCGCAAACCACATCAACGATGTCAATGTGATTGATGGTAGCGATTGCATAAACATGAGAAGGTTTCGAGTTTTGAGTAGCGTTTATAACAAGTTCCTCTTCGTTGAATCTCAAAGTGATAGTTCTCGCATGAACATCGATAAGCGATCTCGAAGTATCTAAAAATGATCGTCCTAAAATTAGAGGAACTTGAGGATCCGCGGGGATGTCGACTACTATAAAATCAACGGGATAGTAGAACTTCCCCACTTTCACGAAAACATCTTCGGCTATTCCACATGCCATAATCGTAGAATGATCGGCCATCTCGATGGACATGTTCGAAGGAATAAGAGCCGGAAGCGAAAGCGATTTCCAAATGGAAAATGGCATCAAATTAATGCTCGCACCAAGATCGGCCAAGGCGAGGCATTCTTTCATCTCTTGTATGTCACAAGGAATGAGAAACTTTCCGGGATCACCAACTTTTTCCGGTATGCGGTTAAGATAAACCGAAGAACAATTAGCAAGCTTTGAAAGCTTTTCCTTATCGCTCATCATACTTTTAAAAGTGGAAGCGAAACGAGGCATATATAACAACGCGTCGGCTAAACTCACATCAAAATGCACTTGTTGAAACATCTTAATAAAAAGCTCGATTTGTTGTTTGTTACGTTCTTGCATTTTCTCTTTGTTTCGTCTCGAAGGGTAGGGTAAAGGTGGTGTGGGTTGGTTATTAGGCAACGGCCTTGGAATCTCGGGTTCCACAATTGGTATTGGTGTAACCGTAGGTGTGGTTTGAGCGGTACTTCGTGGGATTGTAATGTGCTCCTTTTCGACCATCACCTCGGGTTCTTTCTCGATTTCCTTCTCCGTAGAAGTACTTGGTCGAGAGATCGGTTCCTTGAAAGTTTTACCACTTCGTGTAGTAATAACCTTCATTTCTCCCTTCGGGTTTGCAATGGTATCACTAGGAAGACCACCCGAAGAAGAGGGCTTACACATGATAGCTTCAAACATTTTAGCCATACGGTCCTCAAATTTTGATTGCCTAGCATCCGCTTTCAATAATTCTTGCTTAATCTCATGTTGTCCTAATTCCATCTTTTGTTGGTTTTGTTGAAGACGTTGGACATTTCCTTCCATTTTGTTAGCATGAGTTTTAATTTCATTAGCAAGTTCATTTTTAAGCTCGTTTTTCAACTCGGACCTTAAGCTAATCATCTCACGTTGCATGTTATCAAATTTAGCATCATTTGCTTTTGCATAATCCAAAAATTCTCCTTGCAAATTTTTCGTGTGAGCATTTTGAAAACCTTGTGTGGTGTTTTGAAAATCACGGTTTTGGTTTTGATTAGAGATTTGTCCATTCCCACTTTGATAATTCCCTTTGTTATAATTGCGTGTGTTGCCTTGGTAATTACCTTGGTTGTTGTTTCGATAATTATTAGCATTTTGATTTGGTGGAGCTTGATTTTGGCGGGAACCTTGGCCGTTTTGGTTGTAAGTTCCCGTTGCTACGTAAGCACTCGAAGTGTTACCATCCGCGGTAATGCACTCGGATAAATCATGAGCTCCTCCACACGATAAACAACTCTTAGCAACCGCTTTAACCGAAGCGGAATTGGAAGCTTCTTGAGCCTTCCAATGGGACATTAGATTAGCAAATCTATCAAAAAACCGATTTTCCTCATTAGCTTCATCATGTAAGGCATTAATGCTACGAGACGATTGTGACGAAGATGACGAACCCATATTGGCAACACTCGGTGTGTTACGAGGGCTATAAACCTTAGATCGATTTTCAATGATTTGTAAAGCCTCGTTTGTCGTCTTGCACAAAAAATTACCACCCGCGGCGGCATTCAAATAATCTCGTTCATGATCATTAAGCCCATTATAAAAAGTATCAATTTGATGCAATTCCGAAAAATCATGGTGAGGACATTCGTGTAACATCTCCTTAAATCGTTCCCATGCCATTGAAAAACTTTCATTGTTACGTTGCACAAATCGTGAAATCTCATTTTTTAAGTGTGTTGTTTTTGATGGTGGAAAAAACTTGTTCACAAACTTAGAAACGAGATCGGCCCATGTCAAAATCGAATTTGGCGGTTCTTTCTCGAGCCAAATTTTAGCGGGTCCATCCAACGAATATGGAAACAACATCATCTTAATGGCGTCATGCGGAACATCTTTGAATTTGCTAGTGGCGGTGAGACGGTTGAAATTCCTAATGTGGTAATGCGGGTTGTCTTTTTCATGACCTCGAAACTTGTTTGCTTGTAACATCGACATTAAACCCGTCTTAATCTCGAAATTCTCCGCAAGGATGGCGGGAATAACAATGGCCTCTCCAAAACCCTCGGTGGGTGCTTGTAGCAACTCCATCATAGTACGATTTGCCATTACGACTTCTTGTTCTATAATAGGTTCAACAATTGGAGGTTCTTCAACAATCAACGATCCTTGATTTGCTTGCTTTTGAAGACGTTTACGAGCTCGTTTTGCTTGATTACGAGTGATCATAAACTTCACGAAGAATGGGAGGTGAGCAAAGAAGATTCTTTTTGGTCGTTTTGTGGATTTTCAAAATTTTTTTTGTGTTTTTGATGATATTTAATTTTTTGGATTTTTGGTGTATCTTCGTAGACAACAATCTACAAAATCTCTCCTCGAATCAAACTCTTGATTAAAGAAGCCTCAAAGGAATGAAAACGATCACGTGGAGTGAACGCCTTCGAATGACTTTAGAACTTTGGTGAAAACCAAATTGTTCACGAGGGTTTAATCACAAAGAAAACCAAGCAAATATAGTATACGTATTAATACTTTGGGCGGCAAAACCCTCGATTAGCCTTCAATCTCAAAATACTCACAAGCAAGCGGGGAAACGAGGCGGCGCGAAGCACTTAAGAGCCTTTTTCCTTAGGGTATATTTTATAATACCCGCCTTATACCCACCTTATAGTTTGTATTTTTCAAAATCGAGCTTCACGAAAGTATTTATCTATTTTTGCCTTTTCTTTTTGTTTGAGATTCGAATACAATGATCGAGTGATGAAATCCCGAATCAAGGTTGTGTTTTCACACTTTTGGAGATATTGTATTTTTATTGTGATACTTAATACAATATATTAATAATATTCACAAAGAAAAACCGAGAAAACCGATAATACGTGTTAAGGGAGTTCCACTTAACACAAATACTATTTATGGATAATATCAAAAACAAAATTTTCCAAATTAAATCACGACACACCTCCCCGGCAGCGGCGCCAAAAATTGATTGTAGTGTTTTACTACCCTTTAGGAAAAGAGCGTAAATAGCGGAAAGTATTAAGTATGACGGTTTAGGAAAACCGTGCACTAATGACCCAATCACTTAAAAGAGAGAAGAGATTCGTTTCCCAAGGAGGTATATGTGTTGTGAATTAACTTGTATCGCTTTGAGATTAATATTGAGAGAATGGGGATGAGAAGATGAAAGACGGTTACGTTAAAATTAAACTACGACGAAAAAGACGTAAAACCGTGAAAAACTACTCAAATTAAAAATTAAGCTAAAACCAAAAACAAAATATCAAAAAGGCTAAAAGCAAGTCTCAAATAATATAAACAAAGATAAAAATCCAACAAAGATATTTTAAAACCTTTTATTAATTAAATAATTAATTTTAAATGCTAATTAAAGCCCTAAAATTAAATTTAACTAATTCAAAAGTCTAAAATATGATTTTATTGAATAATCACTTAACTTATATTATCATAAGACTAAAAAGTAATTTTCTAAAAATTAAAACCTATTAAAACTATTTTTAAAACTCTAAAATTGATTTAAAATAATTAAAACCTAATTAAACTTAAAATAATTATAAAAATAAATCTAAAAGTTATAAAAATATTCTAAAAATGGAAATGATCCTAATTATTGCTAAAGAATATAAGAAAAATGAAAAAGAAAGAAAAATAAAATTTTGAAAATTAAATAATAAAATATTATTAAAATAATACTAAAAAATAAAAGTTTCTAAAATTAATTCTAAAAATTTTCTAAAAATCCTAAATAATATAATTAAGAGAAAAACACGAATTATAGCTCCTAAACCTTTTTTAATAATTTTATAAAAATGTTTAAAGTTTATAAAAAACCCTAAAATATTATAAAATTAAAAATAAAAGTTTTTGAAACCAAAATTAGATGTAAACCTCAAATATATTAAATAAGACCTAAAAACTATTTTTCCTAGAAATAAAAACTATTTTTGGTATTTTTTATTGCTTTAATAAAATACGTCTATTAATTAAATCCTAATAATTAATCTAATAAATGGAAAAATATAAAAACTAGCCAGAAAAATCACCAATCCTATTCTAGTCCTAAGAAAAATGAAATAAGCTAAAAATGCTTATAGAATAAGCTGAAAAGGAGAGGAAAAGCTACGGCTTTTAATAAGAAAACAAAAAGAAAACGTGGTTAAAGGATTTAACCTTGCACCCTTGGTCAGTAAAAGACCCAAGGGCGCAATGGTTATGTCGTGTGTGTGTGGGAGTGTAGACGGGGGATCGAGTCCAGGCAACCCCTTTTTACTTCTTTTATATTTTTTTTTATTTTTAAAACTTCACCAATCCAACTAGTGACCTATAATTACTTGTAAACTCAACTCCAATCCCTTTTTTTAGCTGGATTCACCACAAATCAAGATCAAAAGCATATGCAGGACTGCAAAGTTACTGAAAACAAGTGTGAGTGCACACTTTTCCACTTTTTGGTGCCAAGAGGGCTTGGCAATGTGTTTGGAGATGATATTATGGATACAAAGGGCACTCTTGTGCTCCTTTGAGCACAAGAAGTCACAAACAACACAAATTAAACACTTAAACACACCACAAATAAGCAAATCAAGCACACCTAGCCTATTGAAGTTTCTGATAAGTTTGAGCAGATCAGTGGGTTGTTTAAGCTTATTTCTAGCTCTCTTGTGAACTTTAACCTACCAAATCAAGCATACAAACTCCACAAATGGTACTCAAACAGATTCAATAGCTAAATAGTCCTGTAACTTCACCAGCTTCAAGAATCAAGCACAAAAAATCATAAGAATTCAAGCAGATTAGCAATATGCAGATTTTTAACACCCTACTTTACTTTTAAAACTCAATTAACTGCTTCCAAATCTGTTCCAAACTAATTAATAACTAGCTAATAACCTAGCACAATCCTTTTTTAAACCTTTAACACGTTTTTAAACCATTAATCAAGGATCTTCCCCTGCTTAAACCTATTGCCAAACACCACTTAAACTTTTTTGAAAAACGTTTTTAACACACCAAAATGCTTGCAATCTTACTCAAACAGGTTCAATGATCATCAAACATACATAAATCACCACAAGAACACAGATTAAGTAGCTTATAACAACTAATGAGCACCAAATCAACAAAGATCATACAAAGCTCACTTTCTGAAATTTACTAAGGTAAAAGGATTTTACCTAAGGGTCTTTACATCCTAGACCCTAGAGAGTGTAAAAACTCTCCTCCAATCCAGCTGGGGCTGGAGCTAAACTAAATCAACAATCTTCAATCCCTGTTTAAAACAAATCAAACAAAAAAGTATAATATCACAAGCATATATTATAGCAATCTGTTTTCTTTTCTTTTCTTTTAAAAATTTTCCAAAAGCTTTTAAACCTTTAAAACATGTTTTCTATTACTCCTAAATCACCAAACAATTAAACTCTTAACACCACAAATACCTTTGACAGATTTTTAACCAAAATCTCTCAAAATTTCTAAACCTTGAAAATATTTTCAAACCTCAAAATTCTTTCACCCAATAAATCAATGGAACTCAGTTCTCCTTCACTAATCAATACCAACTTTAACAAACAAAAAAGGAATTAAATTGCTCTTAAAACAAAAACCAACTTTTTATTAAATCAAAAGGAATTACAAGTTTTGTGAAGAAAAACTGGAACAAAGGCTTCACACAGGTTGTGAGCTCTTTATATAGAGACCTAATGAACATTCTAGGCTCTTAAACATAAAACCCTAATCCTATGAAAATCTCAAAAATACCCTTGAACGATTTTGAGTGCATTTTGTCCTTTCTTGATCTTGGCCATTGGATTTTGCGTTGGGAGGAAGCTAATGATCTTGGACGTTGATATGGGACACGTATCAAGCCTTGGAGGCTAAGGAATGATGTGATTGGTGGATTGGGGAATTGGGGGTTTGGTGCACATGCGTGGGATGCAGGTTTTTAGGAGTGGGATGGGTTTTGGAGTGTGTGAATTAAACGTGTGAGGGTTTAATTGATTTTTACCCACGTTTAATGAAAGTAATTTCTGGGCTGTTAAGAAAGATGAATAGTAAATCCTTGAATCCGAAATTGGGGGAATAAACTTGTTAAGCGCCATTTTCTGTTTAAACCTTTCACTTTGGCACTTTTGGTCCCTTTGTTTTGATATTTTTGCCATATCAAGTTTTCAAGCCCTAAAACCAGGTTTCCTTTGATAATAACTTTCAACCTTTTACACATTTGGCACCAACTTTTGGCAAAAAGGTTTCAAGGACCACTTTTGACATTCTTGAATATTTCAAGGGCTGTTTTTGGACTTTCTTGATCTTCAAAGGTCTTCAATGTCTCTTAAACTTCTTGAGGGATTATAATTGGCATTTTGAAATTGTTGAGGGACCATTCTTGCCATTTCTTCAAAGTTGAAGGACCTTTTTGCAATTTTGACAAACTTAAGGGACCAAACTTGTAATTATTACTATACAAGGGTTTTAAGTTGTCATTTCTTCATTCTTGGATGATCAATCTTGTATGTCTTCAAGTCTTCAAGGGTATTTGATGAAAATTCCATGATTAGGGCCCGGTTCTTTGTACGGCTTCGTTTCTCGTGTTCGTTTTTCCTTGTATCTTGTGATCTTTTGTCTTTTTCACGATATCCATACCTAAAACACACAAGTAAACAAACACAAGCATATATATGGTATTTTATGACATTTTAATGCATTTAAAGCCCGAAAAGAACGATGAGATCATGTATAAATGCCATCTCATCACTGACCCAGTTGAAGTGTTAACCACTATGTCTGCTTATCTCACAAGGACTTTAAGCAAACGAGGATTTAGGGGATCAGCTCCTATCAACAATCAGTTAAGGAATTCATCCAATTCTCGCCAACAAGCTACTATTGAGAATGGCAGGGTAATGGTTCAGCCTATTCAACCATATCAGGGGAGACCTACCACATCAACTACTAATGCTCGCACGGTCAATCAGGCTCCAATGGTCAATCCTGCTCCACGGGCTAATTCCACAGGCAAGTTGAGAATGATTACATGCTACAACTGCAAGGAAGAGGGTCACATGTCCAGGGATTGTAAGAAACCCAAGAGGAGAAGGGATGGACAATGGTTTGCAGAGAAGATCTATCTGGTGAATGCTCAGGCACAAGGAAGGGAACTTGATGAAGAGAAGCTTGCATTTCTTGCTGATCCAGGGATTGTCGAACAAGACACTGTCACCACACAGAATGCAGCATACCAAGCTGATGATCTCGATGCGTATGACTCAGACTGTGATGACTTTCAATCTGCAAAGGCTGCTCTCATGGCAACTATCTCCAGCTTAGGGCCAGAAAAGAGATCTGAGGTACTTATTAATACCACTGATAATACCACTGATGCTAGTATTCAACCACATCAAGTTGTGCAAGAGAGTGCTGATTCGAATGAATCTTCGGTGGTGAGTCTTTCAAATGAGGAGACAAAAAATGATAGCAATATCAATGTGAGTCCCCAGACTTTGAGTGAATCACAACCGGGACCCATTTCGCATACGCCTACTCCTGCTCAACAAGATTTGGTCATGGTTCCTGCTACATTACTTAGCCAAATGAATGCTGCACTCTTAGAAACCTTAGCTAAGAATAAGAATTTGTCTGATGAGCTTGCCTTAAGCAATGAGAAAGTTCAAACCTTGGAATTAGTGCCCTCGTCTAGTGTTCTAACTAATCCCGAATATGATCATTTTAGAAACAAACAAATGGGTCACTTGCAAGAAATTGAAAACTTAAGAGCAAATCTGTCTAATGAACTTAAAGAAAAGGAGTTAGTGGTCACTATTTTTCAAAAACTTCAAACGGATTTTGAATCACTCGAGTCTAAGAAGAATGAAATGGAGATTAATGCTACTAATAAGATTAGAAGTCTAGATTACTTACTTTTAAGACAATACGCTGCTTCTCAACTAGTTTACTTATTTGATGCTTCGTTTAGAGAGTTTAACTTATCACGTCTAAAAGGTCTTCCCCCTAACCCACGGTATGCAAAACAAGCTTTAAGACATAGTCCTAGACTTTATAATGCAACTCAATTAGGATTGGCCTTAGACCCGATTGTTTTTCCCGATGATCGAACAAGTAAGGATCTAGTTGATGAGGATCGGTCATACAATTCTGCAAAATATCCCGAGTGTGATTATTTTAAACTGAATAAGGAGCTTGCAAAAACAGATTTTAGAATTCGCTTCCATATGGACAAAGATCTTATAACAGCACCAACCTACATATTAGATGAAGAAAACCCTAGTACATTTCCTACACTTGTCAATATGGAAGGTCCTAAGGAAATTCCAAAGGATCTTCCACCTGTTAGCACTGTATGGTTAAACTTGCAAGAGATTAATCAATACTTTACTAATTTTGACAAGGTCATTTTGGAATGTACGACTTCAAATGGCTTAAACGCCGGAGAATGGGCTTTCGAACATATGAACGAGGTGTTTAAAAATGAGATCAATCCGTTTGTCGAAAGTCTAAAAGGAATTTTTGCATCCCTTAAGGAAAATCTTGTGTTTGAGATTGGTGAAGTTCAAAAAGTGTTTTATGAAATGGACACCGCTTACGAACTACAACTAATTGAAAAAGAAAAGATTTTAACCGAATATGACCGATTCTTGTCTGCAGTAATCTCGTGTGATGTGCTTACTACTGTAAATGTTAATTATTCGAATGAGCTTACATCCGCTATGATTAATTGTGATGATGTGCATATATGTGATGATGTTTGTGATCTTTCTGTAAATGTTGTTGATACTGTAAATGAGGTAGATAATCATTCTTGTCACGAATCTAACGCTGAGTTTTTAAAGCTACAAGATTCTTACAATTTACTTTCAAAACGCTTTAATCAACTAGAACAACATTGTATATCTTTAGAATTAAAACAACAAACTCAAAATGAGGATCTTTTGATATCAAATGGTTGTGAAAACGGTGTTGAGACGAGTGACAAGATGATTGCAATTGTTAAGACATTAGAGGAAGAAATCATGAGATTGAAGAGAGATGTGTCATCAAATGAAACATTAAAATTGGAACTAGAGGCTGCAGAGTCTAAAAACCAGGCCTTAGAAATTAGACTTTCATCTATTCTAGGGGAGATGGATCGTGCAAGACAGGGAATGTCCAAACTTTATGGTTCACTAGAAGAACGCTTCGCTTTTAATGCGGCACATCAACAATTTTATGTTGAACAATTGAACCAAAAATGTGAGGAAATCTCTGACTTAAACATCCTGCTCATTGACAAAAACATGGTTTTGGCCGAGTTAAAGGAGACACTTCTTCTCACCCGACAAGAAGTTGTTGATAACTTAGCTACCGACTCTGCACCGTCCACTAGTGCTCCAACAACCAAGTCAGTAGTGCTTTATAAGAACCCGCTTCATAAGAGAAACCCGGTTACCTACGATGATTATATGAGGAATGCCATTAAGCATGTCGATCTTCTTAGGGATATTTTAGACGATCTTTATGCCTTAGATCCCTCAAGTAGCGACTATTATTCGGCTCATGAATATATTAAGCGAGTTCAATATTGCTTAGCATATTTGCAATACATAGGTACACCAGGCTCTGCACTACTTACTAATAGGCCCATTGCTGTAACTCCATTTAATAAGACTCCAGGAGCGAAACCGTCATTGGCACAATCAAGTAAGGCACCTTAAAAATCTGTTGCTAATGTTCCCACTTTGCCTTCTACAGGATTAAAAGAGACTACTAAGGCTAAAGGATCGCCACTCAAGAAAGATAAGATCAAGACCTCCACTAGTAGTGCCAAAAAGAAGAAAGTAGAAGTTCACAATAGGAATGCTAGTTCAGTTTTAAATAAAAAGAATCATGTTAAGACTAAAAGCTTTGCGCCTGTGCAGAAGCCAAAACCATTCGTGAATTCTAATTTGAATTGTTGGAATTGTAATGAATGTATGTTTTCCCAACGTCATGATTTGTGTCTTATTGATCATGTGAATAAAATGAATGCTATTAAGAATGGTCTTGAATGGAAGCCAACGGGTAGAACTCGTGCCCAAGTTGGCTGGCAATGGCGTCCCACTGGTAGGACCTTTACATTAGATGGAAAAATGTGCCCTTTAACTAGGAATGCATCCATTGAGGTTAGGTCTAAGCGTCCTTTAGTTAGGAACACTCGCACTCAAGTATGGAAACAGCGCCCTTTAATTAGGTCAGCCCCCATGATAGTGCCTATCAGTGAAGAAATACCTCAGGATTTAAGCCAACTAGAATTTACACCACCAATTAGGAAGAAGAAGGCTAGGAAATCTAAGAAACCTAGAGTTAGCAAATCTAAGATTATTAAATCTGTACCTGCTAATAACAAGGAACACTCAGATTCCGATACCTCTACATTGTCTTCGTGTGGTGATATTTTCAGGTGGTCCAAATCATCCTGTGGTATTCGGACTCCGGTTTTTCAAAACATATGACCGGAAATCGCTCGATGCTCCGAAATTTCGTCAGCAAGTTTCTTGGTACGGTTAAATTCGGGAATGATCATATAGCAAAGATAATGGGGTATGGTGAATATCAGATTGGAAACGTGACGATTTCAAGGGTATACTATGTAGAAGGTCTTGGTCATAACTTATTCTCAGTAGGACAGTTTTGTGATTCCAACCTAGAGGTTGCTTTTCGACAACACACTTGTTTCATCCGCAACTTGGAAGGAAAAGATTTGTTGAAGGGATCTCGTGGTGCAAATCTTTATACCTTGTCCTTACAAGAAATGATGGCCGCCTCTCCAGTATGTCTTCTCTCTAAAGCATCTAAGACCAAGTCATGGTTATGGCATCGCAGATTATCTCATCTTAACTTTGATGCTATTAATCATCTGGCTAAAAACGACTTAGTTCGGGGTCTTCCAAAGCTTAAATTTCACAAGGACCATTTATGTTCCGCGTGTTCAAGGGGGAAAAGTACCAAGAAATCTTACACACCCAAAGCTGAAGAAACCAATCAAGAAAAACTTCATCTTTTGCATATGGATCTTTGTGGGCCAATGAGAACTGAAAGTGTGAGCGGTAAGAAATTCATTCTGGTTATTGTGGATGATTTCTCCAGGTTTACATGGGTAAGATTTTTACGTACAAAGGATGAAGCACCGAAGGCTATCATCACTTTTCTGAAATTCATTCAGGTACGTTTGAATACTACTGTCCGCCGTATTCGTACAGACAATGGAACAGAGTTCGTCAACCAGACTCTTCGTGATTACTATGAGGGAGTTGGTATATCACATGAAACATCCGTTGCAGGCACTCCACAACAAAACGGTGTCGTTGAAAGACGGAATCGTACACTTATGGAAGCTGCTAGGACTATGCTTATCTATGCGAACGCTCCATTGTTCTTGTGGGCAGAGGCTATATCTACTGCATGTTTCACCCAAAACCGTTCTATCATTCGGAAACGCCATGGAAAAACACCTTATGAGCTTCTACATGACCGTAAACCCGATGTTTCATTTTTTTCATGTGTTTGGTGCTCTTTGTTATCCAAACATTAATAGTGAGAACTTGGGTAAGCTTCAACCGAAAGCCGATATAGGTATTTTCATTGGTTACTCTCCGTCCAAGAAAGCATACCGAATCTATAACCGTCGTCTTGGCAAGATTGTAGAAACTATGGACGCAGATTTCGATGAGCTGACAGCGATGGCTTCTGAGCAACACAGCTCTGAACCCGCGCTTCATGAGATGGGAACCGGTGCTATTAGTTCCGGATTACTTCCCAATAATCCTACTTCTACATCATTTTTACCACCAACAAGGCCCGAGTGGGATAAACTGTTTCAACCGTTGTTTGATGAATTCTTCGATCCCCCGACTGATGAAGTTCCAGCACCTGTAGTAATCGCTCCAATCCCTGAAGTGGTTGCTCAAGCTAATGAACCTTTATCTAATGTATCTACAATTCACATTGAATCGGATGCACCTTCACCAAGTGATTCTCAAACTACACCTGAATCATCACCCCTACTTGTGCCTAATGATGTGGAAGAGGATTCTATTGATCACGACTTGGAATATGCTCACTTGCAAGAGCTTCCTTTCTTTGGTGTAGCAATCCCTGAAAACCCTTCAGCCGCGTCTACCTCAGAAGAAGCTCCTTCTATTGTTCACTCCATACCACCTAGGATTGAAAACCATAGCACTAAATGGACAAAAGATCACCCAATTAGGAATGTCATTGGAGATCTAGATCGACCAGTCTCTACACGCCATCAATTACAAGAAAGTGCACTCTACTGCTACTTTGATGCATTTCTCTCTGAAGTTGAACCCAAAAATTGGCAGCAGGCTATGACTCAATCATCTTGGATTGAAGCCATGCAGGAGGAACTAAATGAATTCCAACGACTTGAAGTATGGGAATTAGTTCCTCTCCCTGACAAGGTTAACATCCTTACCTTGTTATGGGTTTATAAGGTTAAACTTGATGAGATGGGTGCGGTATTGAAGAATAAGGCTAGATTGGTTGCTAGAGGATATAAACAAGCCTTGGGTATAGACTTTGAAGAATCTTTTGCTCCTGTGGCAAGATTGGAGGCCATTAGACTATTCCTTGCGTATGCTGCTCATATGAATATGATCGTCTATCAAATGGATGTGAAGACGGCATTTTTGAACGGTGAACTAAGGGAAGAAGTCTATGTTAGTCAGCCGGATGGGTTCGTTAGCACGGAATTTCCTAATCATGTGTACAAGCTTAAGAAGGCTCTCTATGGGTTGAAACAAGCTCCACGCGCGTGGTATGATCTCCTATCAACATATCTCATTTCGGAAGGCTTCTCCAAAGGCAAGGTGGACCCCACACTATTCACTCTCAAGGAAGGCAACGACATGATTCTGGTACAAATTTATGTTGATGATATAATATTTGCTGCCACTAACATAGAATTGTCAAATCGATTTGAGAAGATAATGTCCACACGCTTTCAGATGTCGATGATGGGAAAATTTTCATTTTTCTTAGGATTACAGATTTCTCAAAATCCCAGAGGCATCTTTATTAATCAATCCAAATATGCTCTAGAATCTCTTAAGAAATATAACTTTGAAAATTGTGACCCCGTGGACACTCCAATGGTGGAGAAATCCAAGTTAGATGAAGATAGGAATGGGACTATTGTCGATCCAAAACTTTACCGTGGGATGATCGGCACCCTTTTGTATCTGACTGCTAGCAGGCCTGATTTGCAATTTGCTGTATGCATGTGTGCCCGGTATCAGGCTCGGCCTACCGAAAAGCACCAACATGTTGTGAAAAGGATCTTTCGGTATCTAAAAGGAACACTTCATCGTGGTCTATGGTACCCGAAAGATTCCTCGATTGCTTTAATATCATACGCAGATGCCGATCATGCTGGATGTCAAGACACGAGGCGTAGCACTTCTGGATCTGTGCAACTCCTTGGAGATAGATTGATCAGTTGGTCTTCAAAAAGGCAGAAAAGCGCTGCAATATCAAGCACGGAGGCTGAATACATCGCCATGTCTGGTTGTTGTGCTCAAGTCCTTTGGATGAGATCACAATTAACTGACTATGGTTTGGGATTCAACAAAATCCCGATGTATTGTGACAACAAGAGCGCCATTGCCCTTTGCTGCAACTATGTTCAACACTCCCGGGCAGAGCACATAGACATTCGCTACCATTTCATTAAGGAGCAGGTGGAGAACGGAGTGATCGAGCTGTATTTTGTCACTACTGAGTACCAGCTGGCGGATATGTTTACCAAAGCATTAGATCGAGGACGAATTGAGTTTTTGATCGACAAGCTTGGCATGAAATCATTCACTCCAGCGACTCTCAAAGAGTTGGCAGAAGAATCAGCTGAATAGTCGTGGTAAACTATTCAGAGTATCCTTTGTTTGTGATCATGTATATTATAGTAAATATATAAACCACAAAAAGAAAATACAAAAATATAAAACCTAGAAAAACCATAAAAAATATAAAACCTAGAAAAACCATAAAAATTATAAAATACAGAAAAACCAAAAGTATTTTTCGTTTTTAAATCGGGCATGTCTTTTAGTACGGTAATATTTACGGCCTTAGAAATGTCGATCAATATTGACACGGTGCCATAAATAGAGTCCGTATAAAAGTTGTACATTTTTAAAACATGCCTATTATGGCTTGTAGTTATTTCTGACTGCAACCCGGTTTTCATATTAAAGTCACGTATTTCCTTGGAAAACGTTGGCTCAGAACGGGAATTAATTTTCTCGGGCATGATTTACAAGCCAAATCACGCAAAAGGATCAAGTTTACTTTATAAGCTTGGTCTAACACAAATTTATGTACGTCTCAGTGCATTAATTTGTTAAAATAAGAGAAATCTTATTGACACCACGAATCAAAATTTTTCAAGATACAAATTGGAAATGCTTTCATCAATATTTGACTCTTTAAACAATGACTACAGCTCTTTAAATAGAAAACGGGTCATCGTTTAAGGGGGAGAAAATATTAAATCATCTTCGTCATTAAATCGATCTTTTCAAAAGTAATTGTGGAAAATTAATGGCTAAATGGTAATTGAGTGGGTTTGCTTTAGAATACGAGTGTTCGTTCTATGTGATAGGCATTGCTTTTAGATCTTGGAGATATATTAATTGGATGCGATACTTAAGTTGTGTGAGATTGTCGAGTTTAGTTTAACTAAGCAAAATTAAGTCGACTAAACTTATCAATGGAAAAGTAAAATGAAATGAAAAAGTTAGAAACAAAAAAGGAAAAGAATAAGGAGTGTAGGGTATAAAGTGACAATGTGTAAAAGTTGTAAAATTGACCTAGTCAAAACAAAACTCCCCGCCCCCTTACCATTTTTCACTTCACTGTTTATCTTTCTATTTCTTTGCCGCCATTGTTAACACACACAAGCTCACAACACTTGATTTTTAATCAATCCGATCCTGTTCATTCGATAAATAAGGTAATTACATCAATATTTAAACTTATAATTCGTTAAATTCATCATCTAAATCTTGTTAAATTGATTCGGGTAGTAAACTTTACCAGATCTAGGGTTTATTTGCCAATTTAGGATTAATTGTTTCAGATTTGTGGTGGGTTTTGTGCGGATTAGCATGAGATGATGTTTAAATGCCTTAGATTGCCTTAGAAACTCACAAACGCGCTTAGGATTAATCCTCATAGACTGTGTTTTTGATGTTCCGGATGAACATGGATCATAACTTCCGAATGAAGGACATTTTGAACAAAACTTCCGAATGAAGGATTTTTTTCTGAAAAACTTCCGAATGAAGAAGTTCCGAATGAAGGACTTCCGAATGAAGAACTTCCGAATGAAGAAGTTCCGAATGAAGGACTTCCGAATGAAGAAGTTCCGAATGAAGAACTTCCGAATGAAGAAGTTCCGAATGAAGAACTTCCGAATGAAGAAGTTCCGAATGAAGAACTTCCGAATGAAGGAAGTTCCGAATGAAGGACTTCCGAATGAAGAAGTTCCGAATGAAGGACTTCCGAATGAAGAAGTTCCGAATGAAGAACTTCCGAATGAAGAAGTTCCGAATGAAGAACTTCCGAATGAAGAAGTTCCGAATGAAGAACTTCCGAATGAAGGAAGTTCCGAATGAAGAACTTCCGGATGAAGGAAGTTCCGAATGAAGAACTTCCGGATGAAGGAAGTTCCGAATGAAGGAATGTTCCGAATGAAGAAGTTCCGGATGAAGAGTTGTTTGATTATTATTGTTTGCATATTATATGTACTTGTTGTATTATGTTATGAAATGTGTTATGCTTAGAAGTAAGAATGATATATATCTATATGTTTTTGTGCATCAACCTTTCATGTCTTATCTTAAGCAGATACAATGACTAATCCAACAGTACAAGCAATCCAAGACTCTAGAGAAGCCGCTATTGCTAAAGCACGAACCCTTAAGTTCATACCCAACAACTACCGGCTGAAGCAAGTCTCAAAATCCACTCACCATGGATTTAAAGTAGCCATCGCAATTCTTGATCAATCCCATTTTAAGAATGCTTTAAGAAGTAGTGCCTCGGTGCCTTATGATTATATTTATGAATTTTGGGCAACCAAGGAAATCACTTCAAACAAGATCACCTTCACCATCGACAACAAGCAGCAGACGCTCACAGTTTCAGACTTCCGTAAGATTTTTGGTATACGGGATACACCCAAAGGCATGTCATTTTCGAGGGATCCTAATAAAGATGAACTCATGGAGTTATTTGACGCTCTTGGATGTCCTGACATACGAGTCGCGTCTGAGTTTACCACTGCTAAAGTAGGACAACCTTGGAGAGCATTGTTGGGAATTCTCAGTAGATGTCTTACACCAAAAATAAGTGGTCATGATGCTTTGCGCAGTCCTATTATAAACCTCTTCTATGGCATGTACAAAGATGCAAATGCAGATTATGCATTGTTGATATGGGAAGAATTCACCTTTCAACTCTTCCATAACAAGAAGCTGAAGACAAATTTCTTTCCTTATCCTCGGTTTATCAAGCTTATCATTCACTATTTTATGAAGAATGATGTTACTATTGATAGGCGTGCAGCAAGTCGGCATCACACCGAAGAAGCTGATGATACTGTGGATCTAAGGCATGAAGGACCGTCTGGTGGTGTGATTCCTGGTCCTATTCTCGATTATCTTCTGACAGAGAAAACCAAAGGTTCTGCTGATTACAAGCTACTGCAACTAGAAATCAAGAAGCTGAAAGCAAACCTTCAGACTGGAGAAGACTCGTCTACAACGGTCAAGAGTAAAGGTAAACGCAAACAACCAGATGCGTTACCTGAACCCGAAACCAAGAAGAAGAAGACTGAGGGTAAGAAGGGAAAGGGTAAGGCTGATGAGATGGTTTTACGTGACGAAGAAGATGTTGTTGATCCTGCTCTTGACAAGACAGAGAGAAAAATGATGAAGATAGCAATTCAAAGGAGTAGGAAAGATACTGGCGGTAGTGGTTCAGGTGCAAGGGTAAATGTTGAAGAAGAGTACCAGGAACCAGATGATATTGATGAGTTTGGGTCACCTGAACATTATTCCACTTCGAAGGAGCCATCAATCCCTATTTCAGAAAGTGTGGAAAAGGAGTCTGTAGCTCCTACTATCATGGTGTCAACTCAACCTATAGCAACTCAACCTCCAACAATACAACCCTTACCAACCAGACCGGCTTCAACACCATTTCTTCCACCACCTATAACTCCCATCCTTAGTACCGTAGTAACAACCGAGCCTCTTCAATCAACCCAGAGCAGCTCTGCAACATCTACAATGGCTGCATTGGTGATGGCCGAAATGTTGGATAAACATGTGGATAATCACAAACGAGAAATGGATGAACTTCGCCAAGAGTTACAAAGACGAGCTCAAAGTGAAGAAGCATCTAGGAAAGCCCAAGAGGAGATGATTGCTAAGTTCGCTGCAGATATGGAGTTGACTCGAAAAGCACATGCAGAAGAACTAGCTCGGGTTAAGCAGGCTGAGGCTGATAAGCATGATGCACGTATCACTAGACTTCAAGCGATGAGGGATAAATATAAGGAGCAAAAAGAAGCACTTGAAGCTTCTGTTGAAGAGAGAGTGCAAGAATCCGTCAAATCCATTATGCCTAAACTGCGTGATGAATTGAAGACACTAGCAGCTGATAACTTGATGATCAAGTCATCCAATCCTTCAGAATCCGCCTACAAAATTGCTTATGAGTTAACGGATTTTGAATTAAAGAAGATCCTTAAGGCTCGTATGGTGGAACTTGGATCGTTTGATAAGTCTAGGATTCAACGGGCTCTATACAAATCCCTGAATGACGCTATCATGGAGGATGATAGGTTATTCAAAACGTTTGGAAGTGTGGTACCTTATCACATTCTACCTGAGGAAGAAAGGGAAGAAAGTGAAGAAGAAGAGGGTACTGGTGAAGAGGAAGAGGAAGAAGAAGGAGAAGAAGAGGAAAAGGATGACGATGATGGTGATGATGAGGATAAGGATGAGGATGATGATGACGATGATGATGATGGCGATGATGGTGGTGATGGTAATGAGGAGAGTGCTAGGGGGAGCAACGGGGATAACAGTGAGGATGATGATGGGGGTGAACAGCCTAAAGAGGGAGATAAGGTTACCAGCTCCAAGAAAACTGCAAAGACTGGAACCAAGTCCAAGAAAGATGCAGCACAGAAGGACAAATCAACATCATCGGAATCAAGACGATCTAAGTGGCGCCACGATGTGAATGCTACTACAGCGTCATCGATTCCTGGTACCTCTATTGCTGTATCTTTACCTATTACCACTAACCCCATTAGTTCTGTAGTTGTTGCTCCTGTGATTGCAGAATCAGTAACAGAACCCGAAGTTGCACAACACTCACCCGTTCACGACACTGCCGAAATGCCTGAATCAGAACAAGCAGATGTTCGCGCTTCTACTCCTCTACAACAAGCACAACAATCTACGGTTCCTGAACCAAGCACACGAGACTGGGCAGACACGTTGGAGATAGACGAGACTGCACCGCCACAGGCTTGGATAACGGCAGCGGCGCAATATGATCCGATCACAGACGCAGACAAAGATGTGTTGTATCTTCGTATCCGCAGTCTGATTGACTTATGTGCATTTCTTGCTCATGAGTATAAGACTTCGGTTACTCCATCTTTGGTAAAGAAAGTGCTGAAGGATAAGAGACTTCGCGCCAAAACCCGGTTAACCCGAATGGAGTTCGAGTATTATGCCGATGAGATCCTGAAGGCTCTGAATACCGTTCAACGACCAGGTCTTCATGAATCAGAAAGAGCTCCACCTCCACTTGACCCTACTCAAGATAATCAGATAGCTCTCGACTTCTTCGTCACATATGATCTTGAGTATCTACTGAAGGGTTCATCAAAGTACGCAACATCCTTGACCTTGCTGAAAGCTGCCAACTGGGGGACAATACCTTGGATCGAGGAAAAGGTAAACAGACTCTGGGTCCCAAGGATAACTCGTAATTATGATATGTATGTTGTTATAGGTGCATCTCATTGGGACGAACGAGTCCGAAGGGCGTACAGGGGTTGCTGCGTAGTCAATTCTGGAAGCAACGTTAGATCCGATATCCGCATCTCCAGCATTCTAGGGTTGAAAACTGAAGCCAAGAATGGCTATTATCATGTGACGGAGATTCGTTTGAAAAGGGAGGATGACAGGGAATACAAAATCCAGCAGGGAGATTTTTCTATCATTCGCCTTGAGGATATCGAAGATATGCTGCTTCTGATGACCCGAGATCAACTCACACATATTCCTCGTGAAGACCTCATTGCCTTGAATACAACACTTCGTATGTTCACACGAAGCGCTGTTATCAAGAAAAGAGTTGAAGATCTTCAGTTGGGAGTCGAAAGCTACCAAAGGAAGCTCAACTTAACCCGTCCAGTGAATCAAGTTCTACCTCAACATGTAGATAGATGTCCATATACCGGCATTTCTGTTCCGAACTGCGGCATTTTCTACTTAAACAGTCGAGGTTTAATGAAGTTTATGAGGGTGGGTGAGCTATATAAGTACAGTGATGGGACTCTTCTACAAGTCAGAGGAAAGTTGGAGCATCTGAACTCGGGTGGGACTCTGCCAGAGATGACGGAGGATTGGCATCCGGGTTACCGGCAGATGGCGAAGTATGTGATCAAGAAGATTGATCAAAAGCTCCGTGAACGTAGATTGATGAGGAGCTTGGAAAGATTCGTTGGTGGAAGACCATATGGAGTGCACCACAAATTACTGCAACGATCCATTTAATGGGTCGTATACTTCAGGTCCACTTTATATTGGTTTTCAATTGTGAATATGTATATTTGTGAATAATGTGCTTTAATGGCTTGATGTAGTGTTAAGGTATGATAATTTTTCAAGAATTTCTCACAAGATTCTAAATCTTTCAAAATATATCATACTAACGCACTACAACTATCCCTTATTAACTTAAGGGGGAGCAATAACTTGTTCTATGGCCAAACATCGATTTCATTTTTACCCAAAGACCGGTTAATCCATTCAATATCCCAAATATTAATGGTTAACATTTTGGATAAGGGGAGAAAATGGGATTAAGGAGACTTAAGTGATACTTGGCTAAAAGATGAAAAAGACTTAACGATTATCCAACTTAATATGTGTAAAGCACGTGTTAAGGGGGAGCGTTTTTGATGAACAAAACACCTAAGGTACAAAACTTTTGATTTCAATATCACGAGTACCTTAAGTGATTTTCAATGATTTTTCATGGTGGCAATTCCTTCCCAAAACACGCTTAAATTCACGACGATTGTGGTGACAAAAGGGTGGTAGGAATAGGTTTAGTCCAATGATTCATCAGAACCGATGGAATCTTCCCAAGGACAATTCCCTAGATAGAATTAGAAGTCCTAGGAAAGATGGAGAAAGAATGTGAACGTAGCTGAATGCCGACCAAGTACTTAAGCTAGCACTGGAACAATCACAACAAGGTGCTAGTGATGACGTATTGGTAAGCATTGAAGGGGTTGAAGAATGAAAAAGAATTGTAAAGATAAAGGGTGTAAAGAAAGAAGCCCTCCTTACAACTTTAGGCAGAAACCGGGTCAATACATATGCTATTGAGGTCATTTTTGCTAATGATTCTCGGTATTGAAGAAAGACATCATGGACCCAGTGATGCAATGCACAACCCTTCCCAGCTAACTCAAATATCTCTCAAAAGGTATTTGTTTTAATCACACGGAGATTAACACGTTATCTATTGGTTTATTCACTCCGAATAGACTGGTATTGAAAAGGTGGCACTCCTCTCCAGCCATCGCTCACTAAATCAAAACGCACAATCGAGTCTAGAGCCAAGAGATCATCAAAAGTCTCATTAGGACACTTTCCATTTATTCCTTGCTTTCTCACACACTGTGAAAAGTAAGAGATTTTCATGAGTCCTACGCAGTATTCCTGTAATATTTCCAGAACATCTGAGTGATACGCAAGTATTACAATGAAGATGGAAATCCTGCTTGAGCCAACATCAAACAAGCTCATGGTAGGTTACACGTGCGGTTCTTTTAGAACCAATCTTGTGAAAAACTGGAAGGAAACAGTGGTTTAATTCTTAATTGAACTTAAACTCGTTCCAGGCCTCTTCGCATTATCATATGATCTTGCCAGAACACTCAGAGTGACTCTTTATTGATCACAGTGACGAGTGGAAATCCTTCTAGTGTTAACATCAAACAGCACTTGGTAGGTGACGTGCAAGATTCTTTATGAATTGAGCTCGTGACAACTGGAAAGCAACGATGATGAAAATCTTAATTGAAATTCACTTGTTCCAGGTTTCATGAATTGACGGCTTCAAATCACAAGGATAATTTATCCAAGTGATTCACTCTTTATGTTCGCAGTCAGCTTTGGACGGTCGAATAAAGAGAACGGGTTTACCCGCGAAATCCTGTCAAGAAGTTACTTAATTGAAACTATCCGTCACGGGTACGATATCTAATATCGTCCAACGGTCTTCACCGACCGGAGGTAAAATGCTACCGAATTAGAATAAAATGTTCAAAGCCATTTTATTCGTATCGTTGCTGTGTACCTGTTAAAGACGGTGGCGTTGCTGTGTACCTGTTGAAGACGGTGGCGTTGCTGTGTACCAGTGAAGACGGTGGTGTTGCGGTGTACCTGTAGAAGTCGTTCCCACATGCTTATGTTTTTTCTGCATCAAAGTTTAGCAAAAATTCAAGAAAATACAAGATAAAGTCTTCCGCTGTACCAAACTCTGAAACTTTCGAGAATTCAACAAAAAGACATAAGTGTGTGGAACATGGAGTCACGAGGTGGCAAGTTTCACAAGAAGGCAAAGATCGCACGTGAAAGGCCAAAAGAACAATGCTCTCAAGCCAAAGCCTAAAAGATCAAACCAACATATTCACAACAAAAGAAAGAAAAGAAGAAAAGACTACGAGCTAAAGAACGAAGACTTAGTATAGCATGCATAGGTTTAGAACTTTGTAACGTGGAGTGACCTCCCTTAGGGGGAGATTGTTAGAAATACGTTTTTACGTATATTAGAAGTATCGGTCACTCCACAATTTTATTTATGTTGTAATAGCTCGTAGTTAACAAATAGTTATTAGTTGCTTATTAAGTTAAGTAAGAACCGGTCCATGGGCTTGTCATGGACCGGCCCAAGCCCAATGTTTGCTTGGAGTATAAATACCCCTTTCCACCATGGAAAGGGGTTGGTTGTTGAATGTTTCTCACTTTCATTTATTGAAATAACACATAGTTTTCTCTCTCTTTCTCTCTCTAACTTTTTCTCTCTAGAAATCATCAACCCCTTCATAGATTCATAGGTTATCAATATTCTACAAGTAGCCTTATAAATTTCGTCATTCAAAAAATAATTATGCATGTTCAAGTCTAATTTTTCTGATAAAAATCAGCTCGTTTGCATCCCTAGTCACAAATATACCTATTAATATTAGCACTTAACATATATAAAGTTTGAAAAAACATAGCAAGAATTCAAGTCGAGTCATATAAACCCAAACTCAACCTTTGTCGGCTAGTTTCTTGTATTCAAGCTTGAACTTAATAAAAGTAAATCATCTAAAGTCATATGCACTTCAACTTACATATAACCTTGTTTTTATGCTCAAGTAACTTTTGTATATGGGAAAATGACATTAGTGACTAAGATGTAAAAAAAATAAACTCAAATCTTCCACATTTACAAAACCGTAGGCCATCATAACATTATAAAAGATGTAATTGTCATAATAAATGCTTGGACGGCATAAAGATATAATTTTGCTGATCTAGCGTATATTATACTTTATACACAAGCTATGCCTTTTGATTAACATATATTTTTACGTTACACTTTTGTTGTATAATGTAGGCTTTAGGTGTTTTAGTAGTTGGAAAGAATATTATTAATACACTATTGTCATGGCCGATAGGTTAGGTTAATCAACCTGGATAATATTTCTTAATCTAATTTCACAAACTTAGAATCAAGTGATCAACAATGGAGAGCCGAAACCACTATTTAAAACACCAGTTTTTTAATCGATTCGATCGACTATTGATTTTCAGTTCAAACATTGGTTAAACTAGCTTCTTTTTTTTCTTTCTCAATAGCTAGCTTTTTGTGATCAAGTCAGTTTCCGATTCAATCAGTTGAATCAGTATAGTTAACTCGAGCTTCATAACTTTGACCAAAATCGCGGAAGTGCGATCCAAACCACCAAACCATTACTAGTTTTGTTTTTCGAAACAACAGATACATTTAAAATACATAAGGAAAATCGAGTTTTTTTTCAAAAAATAACTACACATAAAAAAATATAATAATTATTTCGGATACTAACCAGACCCTCTAGCTCTATCCTTGATTTTTATTTAACTTTGTAGTAAGAGTGGAGCTAGGGGTTCCAAAGATGCACGAAAACCTGATAGAATTGTGTCGCGTAATATATATATATTTTTTAAAAATATTTATTTCTTCAAAATAGGTCTCGAAATCATGTATATGAATACTCGTATTAAAAAAAATTGTGTATCCGATAACTTTATATTTTGACTTCGCTCCTGCTTTATAACATAGTCAAAACAACAACAAAACATAGCAAAATTAATCAACCAACCTTTCATCATTAACAATAAATTACTATCTTGTAAAATAAGTTAGTTGTCTTCACGAGCTTATTATAAAGTCGGGTTGTTAGGGAAGTGAGAATAATTAAAACCTAGGATTCCAATTCATAAGTCAGTCGCCATCTATTCAACCAACATTACATTTCTCGTGATGATTTCGCCATGTTTTTTCTTTTTACTTTTTTTATATATTTATTTTAATTTTTTTTATAACATTAATTACATTAACAAGTTATATCAATTTTTTATCAAACAAAATACACAAGATAACAAGTTGAGCCAACTCAAAACATACACCATAAAGGTTGTAACGTGAAAACAGCAACACAATACAAAAATGAAAAAAAATCACCAATGTAAGATTTTTACAAAAATACCCACTCTCATATAAAAGTGTAGTTTAAGACAAAAGTACACAAATAAAACACAATCTTATTAAAGAAACTCCTAGATATATAACTATTGATCAAATAATCTTCTCGAGTTATATACTCAATGTTTTAGTATCAAGCAATATTTTAAAAACCAATTTTTTTATTGATCCGCTCAAGTATCAGATCACAATTCAATTTATTTAACCGACGGTTTAATCGAGATTTTCGCTTAACATCGGTATTCCGTCATCCGATTGATTCACGGTTTAACCGATTCAACCGACGTGATCAACTTAAGTTTTAAAACATTAATGTTAAAGATATACTAAATCATCATCTGTTAACGTTATGGTGTTATAGAAGTGAAATTATATATAAAAATATTATTAGATAACATTATTTTCTTATCAAAACTTCTAACTAAGTACAACATTTATTTTTGGTGTTATAAGACAATCATAAATCACAGTTTTTTATTTTTGTTTTTTTTTTCATTCAAGTAAAGCAACGGATTAAACTAAAACTAAAATTTAATTATTGAAAATACATAAAGAATTACAAAAATAAAAAATACATAAAAATGCAAGCAAGACTTGAAAAAAATTATAAAAGTTCGTGTAAAATCAAAAATTTAAAGTATTTATAAGATTTTTAAAAAGTAAAATTAGAGAAAAGTAAAAAGAAGGGATTCACGGGCAGTGAAGGCAACGAAGGGAGAGGAATTATTTCATTCAATTCCGAAGCCTAGCGTCTTCCGAAGTTCATTCTCTGGGCAACTCCGTTTCACCAGTGGATTCTATTTGATATAGCTATTTGTGATCTCATTGGAAATCACATAAAGACAATTCTTATTTGATATAGCTATTTGTGCAAGTATTTTGCGATTAAGAAGCAACTGTCTCTTGTACAGATCATTTATTAATCTACTATAATTATAGCATACCCCCCTTTCACAAATTGCTGCATTTATTCAAGTGATCCACAAACGACGGAAATTTATTTTTTGCTTATCCCTATCCCGATGAGCCGGTATCCGTATACTGTGACCCTACTTCCGAGTTATAGAAGGGCCTTCACCCCAAAGAAGAAGTTGACAACTCACCCTGACTGTTGAAGGCTAGAGGAGCATTGCTAATAGGATCCTCTAAACGACCAGAAATCCTCTTAGGCTCAGAGAGCGGACAACAAGACTAATATTCAAAACCCTCGCTCTTATGAAGAGACAGGCAGATCGGAAACTCTGTTATCTAGAACATCTTTCCCCTTTCTCTTCTTCTGTACCTTAATCCAATTGTCCTCAGAGGTAGCCTTGCTACCACCCTCAGGTGGATTAGTCTTTGTATCAAGTATATTTAGAGAAAGAAATAATGTCTCTAAAACCTCGATTCTATTTATAAATTCACTATTTAAGTTCTGATTTTTCTCTTTATTGGTATAAAGCCACTTACTATATAGTTTATCAGCAGACAATTTTTCAAATCTGGATAAGGATATCCTTTTTGCTAGCATTTCCTCAAAAGTTGACAAACTCGGAGGATATGTAAAAGATATTCTTTATTTTCCATCACTTTGGCATGTATAAAAAAAATATTGTGAGGCTTCTTTTCTTACGGAGCCTTTAAATTATTTATACTTAATAAACCACCTTAGCAATTACTAGTAATGCCCCTATCGACCTCAGTCTTGTTTTTGCTAGCTTTAGTCTAGAACTATACTATCTCATTAAACGTCTAATATCCTTAGCCAGTGAAAAAGAAATGAGTCTACTTCTTTGTTGGCTTGCAATTATGAACTTCACGTAACTTTCTCGATTCCAAGGAAACTTATCCTTTTGGAGCTGACGTAACAAACTACGCGATCCTCCCAACGAAGCCAACATAAATCCGATCCAAATAAAAAAATAAAAGGCAGATTCATTATGGTAGTATACCAGCCACCTGTTCTGGAACTAAAAGTTCCAATCGGAGCATATAGATCCGACTCAGTAGTGCTAAGTCAGCCACTCTCTGAAGAATTGATTCCATCTTCAATCTTGGGTATGTTAAAGCTGGAAGATCAAATTGTGAAAGGTTTCTTTCTTGCACTAAAAGCTTATAGTTACTACACCTTGGTATTCCAATTATAAAAATGGTAACGTTTAATGACCTAACGTCGTATTTTCATCCGCTAAGTAACAGTAGCATTTGAAAAAAAGATAAGCATTATGTGTCGAATCCTATGGTGTCATTTCTGCCTTTTCGATGCCAGGATCGCGTCATAAGTTGACGTTTTTAGTAGGCGCCATCTTTTTCGGCGACTGTCATCGAAAGCTCTTATGTCTACTTTCAAAAATAAATAGGATACATAGATCACACATATCATATTAACTTTACTTTAGATTTTTATTACGAACTTTAAAGAAATTATAAGGGAGTTTTTGTTTTAGCGTATAATTGAGTTTATTAGCATATATGACTCGCATAAGCCTCAAAATAAAAGTTTTGGTTAAATCTATTTGAGCATGCTTATTAGTTTATGTATGAGTGTCTTGATAAGCAACAAAAGCGTTGTTTTTGTGAGGTTTACGTTTATATAACACTATACACATTACAACTTTACCTTTATGTTACCTAAATTTAACGGGTCGTTTTATTTGTCTTTATCAAATGTGTTTTTTTTATCATTTACTAACATAAGTCAAACAAAAGACTTAAATTTATAAACTTATGAAACATGAGCTAATCCAAACACAAACATAAACTTATAAGCTTATGAGCTTATAAGCTTGTGATATATAAACAATAAATCATTTATATAACATAAACATGTGTCCACCGCATAATTTTAGCCAATTAATTTTTAAATTAATTAGTTATCATTATGCTAAAAATATGAAAAACAAAATTAGGGCATCTAATATGATAAATATTATAAACGTTTATGAATTAAAAAATTTATGTCACATCAACAAATTTTAGACTTTTTGAATTAGTAAACCTATTTTTACTATGGTATAAATTTGTTAAAACTTTATAATTATTCTATATAACATATGCATTAAATTGCGAAAAGGTCTAAGATTTAAGACATCTTCATGACACATAGGATTAGGAATGAGCATTTCGTCCCGAACCTAAAACTGTACCGATTCCCGGTACCCGAATACCGTTCGGTACGATACCGGTACTACGAAATAAAGTGGAAAAAAAAATCGGTACTACTAAGCCGGTACGGGACCGGTACCAAATCGAGAAATTCTCGGAAAAAGCCGGAAAATCCCGATTTGTACCGATATCCGAATCCCGGTACCGGTACCGATATCCGAATCCCGGTACCGGTACCGATATCCGAATCCCGTGCGGTACATTACGGTACCATTGATTTATGCTCGGGAAAAAATCGGTACTACCAATTCGGTATGGTACCGATACCATGCTTATCCTTACATAGAATTAAAATGAAACTCCACTATAATTAATATAAAACATAAATCTCTTCAAACTTTTTAGACCTATTTTTGGACCTCTCATAATAAATGTTTTTATCATAATAATATTTTTCTAAACCGACTGTCTTTAGAGCATCTCCTCTGATAAACCTTCTAATAGGTTTATAGTTGAATTATGAACATTAATTTATGAACCTTAGACCTATCTTCATTATGTATAATTTTCATAAAATTTTATAAACCTCATATATTAATCAAATGCATTTAATTATGAAAAGGTATAGGATTATAAACCTCTTCATGTCACATAAGCATGAAACGATTATTCACTATAGTTAACAAGTTCTTATACCTATTTATAACTTTATAACTTATTCATGAACCTATCATAATAGATGATTTTAGTTCATAAACAATTTAAAACAATGCTTGAAAAACGATTACAATAAGTTATTGAAACACCTTTATATAAAAGAAAAATCAATGGTAATAGTGGTAGCTCAAAAGCGCTCTATGGTTTTGAAGAATTTCTAAACTTTAGAACAAAGAAACGAAAGGTATAATATTTTCAATAATTAGTTGAAAGTGGAGGCATTTTTTAATTGTTGTACATCGCAATCACAATGATTATAGTAATATTGATACTTGTCACATAAGCTAAGCTTCAAATCATAACCCCATTATTCACAAGCTACTCTTATTTAATCAAATAAATTCATCTTAGGTATTCAAAGTCAAGAATACACATTCTCCCATAATTACTTACGGATTGCTACGTTTTACTATAACGTAATGAAAAACCGAATTGCAACCTTACTGCAACCGTATTTTGCGGTTTTTATAAAAATAAAAACCGCAACGCACCATAAACCGGTGTTTTAATTTAGCGTTTTTTTGAGATTTTTACGGTTTTACGGTTTTTAAGCATATCGTATCATCACTTGTGACTTATATAATACATGTGAATTTATACGGTTTTTAGTTTAAAATGTTAATTTTTTGTTGTAACAATACATAAATTGAATCTAACAAACACATGGCTTATAACTTATAAAAATATCAATGATAATATGCAATAAAAATCTTATAACTCGCATAAAATAGTTGATGTGACGTTTTTAAGTATAAAATAATTATTGTATGGTACGGTGCGGTTTTGTGGTTCTGTTTTAGGAGTGAAACCTGCAACATAAATGAATATGTTTATGGTCAAAATTGAATAAGAAAGATAAAAAAAAAGTCAAAATAAACGTTTATTATAGGACATGCTTGGCACTTTAAACGAGTACAAAAATCATAGTTATATATTGTTATACTGTTATCTACTTGATTCAAATTTAGTCACCAAACGTTATAAGAGATGAGCATAAACCGCACCGTGAACCATAAAACCACAAAAATAGCAAAGAATCGCACCACAACAAAAACCTACGGTTCGTGGTTTCTACGATGCGATTCTTTGCGATTTTTACAGTTTTGTTGTGATGCGATTTCTACGGTGCGATTCTTTGCGTTTTTTACGGTTTTATGGTTCGCTGTGCGGTTTTTGCTGACTCCTAGTATAACGTTTGAATCAAGTAGCTAATAATGTAGCAATATATAACTATGCTTTTTGTACTCGTTTAAAGTGCCAACCATTACAATAAAATAAAGTACATGTTTACTTCTCAAAGCTTGTAGGAAATAAAAAATAATTGACACATAGAATTGGCACAAAAAATATTTTGACACTATATATTTTGAAGAGTGATTGAAATAAGAAAAAATTGTATTAAAAAATAAAAAATAATGTTATAAATCTACGTATATCTATTTTATTAAAAAACAAAAAATAATACAAAATTAATCAAAACACTCTTTCCCTCTGACTAATGGGTTAAGCGCTTGCCCTTTCAACACCAAGAATGGATATGGTGTGCAAAGGTTGGCTCACGCTAAAGCATGTAACACCGATTATTAGCCTACCGTTCTCATGGCTCTTAGTATATATACATGGTGCGAGTGAATAGCATATTTATTTTTGTGAAACAAGTATAAATTGTTTAGTTTACAACTAAATTATATGTGAAAGTGAAGTATTTTTTTTTTTAAATAAGTATTTATTTTGATTTCTTATATATTTTTTTAAATTTTGATTTTTATTTTGTGTTATAATAGTTTATCAAAATTATATAAATAAAAATATATTTAAAAATTAGTCCATATAGATATATTTGTTACCAAATCATTTAGTGAAAGAGATTACATATTCATAAAACTGATGTGACAACTTAATGTAGTCATTACGGGTATAATTCAATTGCCTAAAAGTGGACCGATTTAGCCATTTAGGAGGTGACCAGAAATTGCGATAACATTGAAGCTTAATTGGTGACATGCATTGAAATGAATAATAATAGACATGTGACCCTTGAAACCCTTGCTGTGATACACTTACACCTATACAGCTTCTAGAAAGAAAAAAAGAGTATTAGGTTGACCCCTTAATCTTGCATGAAACAAAAGTTCATGTGGAATTAAGTGCTGCGTCATTTTCATTATCATAAATTAATTAATTAGGTGTCTTTTTATATGGGTTTTTCTATCTTGTGCCCTAAGGGCACATGATAAGAACACATAAGGTACATAAAAAATATTTAGCTTTTGCTCATCTTCGCCTTGGAAATTAGTTTATTTATAAAAGTTAAGAGGTGTTTTAATTTTTTCTTAAACATATCCACACATTTAAAAAAGAGGGCATTGTTGTTACAAAACTATAAAATCAATATCTTGTACAAATTTTGTAATACATCAATATCTTTTTAAAACTTTAAAATAGAAAAACCCATTTACATCATGTTTACATCAGAGGCAGACATACATGCAAGATTTGAAAGGATAGTGCCCCTATAGCTAACCGGACAAGGTGTCATTTTAGCATTTTTTTTTTTTTTGATTTTAAGCGTTTTCTGAAGATGCTCTCACTCGAAACTCAGATTCACTTACATGTTAAAAACTCAACATTCGTCACTCAAACACTTTGTAAATACCTAATTTATAAGTAAAAGTATTCGATTTATTATTTTGATACTAGTTTTTTTTCATTTTGATGTTATTGTAGAAAAGAAAAAATTTACATCATATTTGCACACAAGTTTATATTTAAAGCTTTAATATAGATTTTCTTTTCAATTCACATTTAGATATAAAAAAACACGTAAAATTATTGAAGGGTTTTTAACTTTTATTCTTGCAAACGGAATCCTAACTAAATTTGGATATTAAAAATTAAGACAAAGAGTACTGGGCAACCTTTGTTATACAAGTGTAAGCATATGACTTATAATTTCTTTTTAAAAAAGAAGTTGATGAGCGTGTCTAATAAACAATAAAAAATAAAAGTATTTTATTTGAAATTGAAGTTGTTTATTATCACACAAGTATAATATTTTATTTATACCGTCTTAGTGTTATCGTCTAACAGATAATGACATGTATTTTCTAAAAACACTTTCGTTGTTGTTCTAATTTTACTTTATATGAGTGTTTTATTAGATATTTTATATCTCATATATATAAAGGGTCTACAAATAATCAATAACTTTTTTAACGACGAGTTCGTAGTGATTCGAGTCTACTAAACCTCAAATTTGCTTCTATTTAATTTGCACCTCTAAAAATATATAGTAAGATTCGAACTTAAAACTTTTCCAAAAATACCTTCTCGAAGTTACATTTGTATCCAACTGAGCTAGCTCAATGAACTATATTTTATTCATCTAAAAATGATCGATGAATTATATTAATTCTATTTTTTTAATAAAAAAGTAATTATAAATTAAAAAACGAAGGGTATTTTCGTCTTCTCAGCCCCACCTACCAAAACTGCACGCGTCATGTAACACTTGTATTTTGAAGACCTCAACGAAAGCTTAAGTTTAGGGTGTTACTTCATGAATAACAATCATAATCATAAACAACTCAAAAAAGACTTTTAAAATATATGTTATCATTCAATAATTAGAGTTCTTACATAATAGGACCCAACTTCTATAGTAGTAGATTAAAACTTGAATGATAATAATTTGGACATCTTCGTATCCAATGCTACTCCGTGCCTTGGTCGCTCAAGTATTTGGGATATATGCTTAATGGTCAACACAAAGGTTGAGTGATATTCATGAGTTTTAAATAACAATTTGAATACAAGTATAAAGTTTCTAGTGGTTTATGTCATTGTGGTAAACAGAATATTTTAATGAGGTATGTTGTATACACCCATAATGGTAACAATCAGATTATTGCAACTAAGTTCATGACGTCAAACATTAACTTGGGAATCACCTTAGTGATATAAGGGAAGAATCAAAGTCCTCATAGAAATGAAACCTGTCAAAGCTGCCTATTATTTATCAAATATAGTGCGTTTGATTACCTTATCTTTGGGTAACACAAACAAGATTCTTCAATCCCGGTAGATCTATCCACAATATTCGCGTTCACATGCATGTGATTAATAATTCATGTCGTGCAATAACATATATCTGGATAGCATACATTTCATAAAATCACTTGTATTTGGTTTAAAAGCATGTATCCCTCCTCACTGATTTATAAAACAGTAAAATATTAAAAGTGAGGCTATGAACTTACCTTAGTTATGGGAAATCTGATTGACGTCAAAAGTGACATGGTTATGATTTAAATGATTTGACAATCAACCCGGGTTATTATGTTAAGTCTTTAGTCTATATTGTCATGTTTCAAAACTTTATTTTATAAGGTTTCGAGTGTAATGTTTATGTTTATGGACTTGTGATAATATTGCACCACAGTTTAGGCCATCACAACTCAGAGATCATTCAATAAACGTTTAAGAAGTTAGGTCACTTTATATCATAAACCCAAAAACTCAGTCAGGACGTAATATCAAGATGAAGGGTAAAAGTCACAAATACATTACCTGCTTTTCACTTTGGACCATTATACATTACATTTTTTTATGTACAAAAGACACATTTGACTCAAAAAGTTACCTTTGAAATTTGAGAAAGGTTTTTATTAACCGGTTGGTTTTTTAAATTTGGGTCTCACCTCTTATTTATTACCACCACTGTGGGGTCCCACCAATTATCTTAACACACTTGACCTCTTCACCAATGTTGTCATCGCCACTACCACTACAACCACTGCAACCACCGCCACCACCACTAGTGCAACCGCCGCCAACACCACCAGTGCAACCGCCGCCAACACCACCAGTGCAACCGTCGCCACCACCACCACCATTGCCACTTTTCAATTATACTACCTTTTTTTCTTTAAAAAATATTCAGAACATAAATAAACCCATGTTTCATGTCAACCTATTTGGAATTTTCATTCATGTGATACCCATGATTGAGAGCTCCAAATTAAGATCAAAATCAATTGAATTTTTAAAGATACAAACAAACAATCAAAATCAAAACCCAGTTTGATCTTATTCAAACCCACGTTCCATGACGAAGACTACGGTGGTTCCTGATCTTCTTCAAATGCTCAAGATCATCTCTCAACTTCATGTCAAGAGCATTTGATGTAACCTGTGAGTACTTTCCGTTCTTGTAGTCCTTCTTCCTGTTCAAAAACCAGTATGAGATTTTGAATGACGTGGATTAGCCACAATATTCATTAAAAGATCAATCTCTTGACTTGAAAGTTCGTCGGCCCTCTGGTTCATGTCGACGTTAGCTTTCTTGTATACTGAAAGTAGGTTTTTGCTAGTTAAAAGTTCGTTGTTCACGGGGTCTAATCGAATTGACCACGGTTAAATGTGCGACTCAGTCGTCTTTGGTGGATAAAAGAAAAGATTTTCGTTGAGTATAACTAATTAAAGATAAAAATAAAGACTTTAAAAGTAAATGACGAATTATAAAACTAAGGCAAGATAATTAAAATAAGCTCAAAGAAAATTGACGGGAAAAACAAATTTGAAAATTAAATTCGATAAAAATGAATTAATTCCGCAATAAATAAAAATTGAATTGATTTCGCAATGATAAAAACAAACGAATAATTCCGCAATGGAAATGAACATAAATCCGCAATAATTGAAATGCAACACAATTCCGCAATATTGCGGAATTATTAATTAATTCCGCAATACATAAAAATTGAAATAATTCCGCAATAGCAAAAATGAATTAATTTCGCAATACACAAAAAAGTTCAATATCGCAATACACAAAAAAGTTCAAGTTCAATTTCGCAATACACAAAAAAGTTCAATTTCGCAATACACAAAAAAGTTCAATTTCGCAATTCACAAAAAAGTACAATTTCGCAATACACCAAAAAAGTTCAATTTCGCAATTCACAAAAAAGTTCAATTTCGCAATACACAAAAAAGTTGAATTTCGCAATTCACAAAAAATTTCAATTTCGCAATTCACAAAAAATTTCAATTTCGCAATTCACAAAAAAGTTCAATTTCACAATTCACAAAAAGTTCAATTTCGCAATACACAAAATTGCTAAATTAAATCAGATTTTCCTAAAAAAGGGGAACTCGTAAAATGACGAATTTGGGCACTATTTTTGCAACTTTTTAGGGACAATAAGTTAACAAAAACACCAATAAGCTAAACAAGAATTCTAGATGAATGATAAGACTTGTAAAAAATTTAAATACGAACCAAGAAACGTAAAAAGCTAAAAACTTTATATAAAAAGATGACGAAATAAATGAAGATTAAGAACACGAAATCAACACGAACAAAGATGATGAAAAAGATTAAGATTAAACAAACAAGAAAGGTAGAATGAGATGATTAAAATGCTTGAATTTAAAAGATTTAGATTCAAAACAAGATTAAAGGACTTACATGAATAACTTGAAAAGAAAGACAATAAGATAAAATGACAATATGAAAAGTGCTAGAAAAATAAAAGTGGAGAGCTATGTGTCAAATAGCTAACACCTCCTAATGACACATTAGGAGGGGAGAGTTGTTGTGCTTCTTTCTTTCTTTCTTCCTTTTGTCTTCTCATCTTTCGTCTTTGACAATAAACTCGTCATTCTCGGCTTTGTCTCGGGATTTGTCGATAAATAATTTGAACTCGTCTTCTAATTTCTTCATTAATTAGATTTGGTTCTTCGACTTCGTTAAACGTCCGTCTTTGGACTTTTTCTTCGATAAATCTTCAGAATAGGCCTTTGACTTCCGTTCTTTTTGCACTTTTGATCTTTTGACTTCGTCTTTTGTCTTTTTCTTTGATAAAAGCCCGTGAAAGCCCGTGTTTTCTTCCCTTTTCACATTTTGGTCCTAAATCATAACAAAAACACAAACCACGCATAATTCCGACTTTTACGACATAAAATACACGTTTTGGCTTGGTTTATCCTTGTAATAAGTGGTAAAATGATAAGTGTTTTCACACTTATTAAACATACACTTGACCATTACAATGCCCTCATGCAATGCATTAATTACAAAGCAAGGTTTACATTTTCCATCATAATTAACCCACCTTGGCCTTTATTAAACACAAGATATTGAGGAAACTAAAAGAGATAGAAAATAACAAAATACTTGAAGGAAGAAAACAAGTAAAGAGATCGAAGACTTACATTAGGGCTTTGGATGTCATGAATGTTTATCACCCTCAAGTTTCACGTTCCCCATACCAAGCTTAAAAACGAGATCATTTTTATTATAAGTTAGTAAGCTAACACGCACTCACGTGGCCCAATAATTCACTTAGACTCCCTTATTCCTAGGTGTATCTAATATATCAAAGACATCTAAACTTGCTAAAACCATTTTATTTAATCATTTATTTGGAAAAAAGAAAATAACAATAACAAAGGAAACTACAACTAGGCCAAAGTAGATCAAAAATTTTGAAAAATGCTGAAAAATCGATTTTCCGGTTAAAATGAGGTCAAATTCATGGAAAAGCCCACTTAACTTCGATAGAAGTCCCCCTACACTTAATATAAACATTGTCCTCAATGTTTAAGCATGTGGGAGTAAACTCCCCTACACTTATGACATTGTGCACGTTGTTTAAATCTCGCTAAGGAAGAGACAACTATGGTGATTCACATTTAAAAAAAATGATAAAATATTGAATCACAAGAGTTTAGGATAGAACCGAGAAGAAGGGTACACGGAATCACGAGTTATCAAAAGTCACCAAAAGTGTAGCTGTGAAAGCTCCAATCCCTGCATAGAATAAGAAACAACAAAACAAACAAACACCTACGTGGCTCCCCCTACACTTATTATGAAAACGGATAAAAAGGTTAGATAATCGGGGTGCCTCCCGAAAAGCGCTTGTTTTTGTTAACCGAGTCATGAGCCTGACTCGTCCCCGAATTAAATGGTCCATGGGGAAGCCTCTAATATAATATCGGGATCAAAGACCTTGTCCTCGTTCCCGAAGGAAAATAAAACAGGAGAGGCTGGAGGATAAGTCTTGAGCGGCATAAAAGTCCTCTCAATAAAAGAAAAGTAAGTGATGTCTTGATCCACAGGAAGTGGGGTGGGTAAAGGAAGCAAATTGTCATCCCCCAAAGACAATGGATGCTCACCAAGCGGCAAAGCTGTAAGTTATCACTCATAGAAAAGGCAATGTCACCTCCCGGGTCAGAGCACTCATCCTCGGTAATGGTTTCGAAAGGTTGGGATGAAAGGTGATCGGGAGGGGGACTTGGGACAATATCTTCATGTAGCAAATTATCAAAAAGAATATCCCCCGCCATGTCATCATCATCAATACCCGGAGGTATTGAGAGAATGTCGATTTATTCCATAAATGTGTCATTATTCTCAACGGGAGTAATAGACGGGGGTAAAGACTCGGTAATAGGAGTAGAATTGAACGCTTTAATTTTAGCAATAAGAATATGAACTTTCAATAATTTGTCGCGAAGAATAACGTCTTGCACCTCATCTAAAAGACCAAGTTCAGGGGTGAACTTCTCGTAAGTTGGAGAGAATAAATCAACATCGTCCTCATCTCCCGGAGGAAATGGGGAAAGATGAGAAATTTCAAAAGTGAAATTCTCATAGCATGGAGAAAAATCATCATCATTAAGAGCGACCTCGTTCGTAAGCTCAACAAAAGTAGGGACATCACAAACCTCCTCAAATAAGTTGTCGAGACCAAATTCACTAATCTCACTCGATGAATCACAATCCTTAGACGCATTTGGGAGATCGAGAGAAGGAATTACAATTGTACTAGGATGTTGAGCAACAAGATCATTCCAAGAAATAGTATTCTCATCGTCATCATCATCATAATAGTATGGATGCACAGGAGGAGGAGTATAAGCCTCGATATTTGATATTTGCTCTTGTCGGCTTGCCTTCTCCAAGATAGCTGGGAGGCGATTTAATTGTTCTATAATTCCAGCCAAACTAGTGAGTTGTTCCTTACTCATTCCAAAAGAAGGTTGATGATGGAGGGTGTATTGTGGGGGCTCAAAATTTTGAAAACCAGAATTATAGCACGGATGTGGCTCATAATAATTCATCGGTTGAGAAGAATTAGAACACGGATTTGGATCATAATAATTCATCGGTTGACAAGAAAAGGTATCGTGAGGGTCCCCACAATTGTGGCAACACGGGTATGGAGAAAAACCCGGTGCATTTTGCGGATATGGATTGTCATATATGGGAGAGGGTGAGATAGTGTCATTAGAGGTAAAGGATGAGTTAATCGAATTGCACGATGAAAAAATCCAAATTGTGTATTGTCGATATCATTTTCGCACCGCTCACATGTACACCATTGACAAGTTTGAAAACCATACAATGGTCTCCCACACCCTACGTAATAGACATATGAATCCATGAAGAATTAAAAATAAGAGGGGTTGAGAAAAAGAATTAAACACAATAGAGGATTGAGAAGAATATTTTTGGTGCAAAACTTTTGAAAAAGAAATGCTTTTTATAATTTTGTAAATGTTTTTGGATTTTTGGATTTTTTTATTTTTATGGATTTTTGAAATTTCTTTTATAAATACAAAAAAAAGAACGTTCACGAGTGAACGGATCCCAAAATCCAACGCGTCTCTCACAAAAACCGTTAATTTTCACGAAAAGAGCCGGCATCGGCGCCATATGAAAGTAGGTTTTTGCTAGTTAAAAGTTCGTTGTTCACGGCGTCTAATCGAATTGACCACGGTTAAATGTGCGACTCAGTCGTCTTTGGTGGATAAAAGAAAAGATTGTCGTTGAGTATAACTAATTAAAGATAAAAATAAAGACTTTAAAAGTAAATGACGAATTATAAAACTACGACAAGATAATTAAAATAAGCTCAAAGAAAATTAACGGGAAAAACAAATTTGAAAATTAAATTTGACAAAAATGAATTAATTCCGCAATAAATAAAAATTGAATTAATTTAGCAATGATAAAAACAAACGAATAATTCCGCAATGGAAATGAACATAAATCCGCAATAATTGAAATGCAACACAATTCCGCAATATTCCGGAATTATTAACTAATTCCGCAATACATAAAAATTGAAATAATTCCGCAATTGCAAAAATGAATTAATTTCGCAATACACAAAAAAGTTCAATTTCGCAATACACAAAAAAGTTCAATTTCGCAATACACAAAAAAGTTCAATTTCGCAATACACCAAAAAGTTCAATTTCGCAATACACAAAAAAGTCCAATTCGCAATACACAAAAAAGTTCAATTTCGCAATACACAAAAAAGTTCAATTTCGCAATTCACAAAAAAGTTCAATTTCGCAATACACAAAAAAGTTCAATTTCGCAATTCACAAAAAAGTTCAATTTCGCAATTCACAAAAAAGTTCAATTTCGCAATTCACAAAAAAGTTCAATTTCGCAATTCACAAAAAGTTCAATTTCGCAATACAAAAAAATTGCTAAATTTAATCAGATTTTTCTAAAAAAGGGGAACTCGTAAAAGGACGAATTTGGGCACTATTTTCGCAACTTTTTAGGGACAATAAGCTAACATAAACACCAATAAGCTAAACAAGAATTCTAGATGAATGATAAAACTTGTAAAAACTTTAATACGGACCAAGAAACGTAAAAAGATAAAAACTTTATATAAAAAGATGACGAAATAAATGAAGATTAAGAACACGAAATCAACACGAACAAAGATGATGAAAAATATTAAGATTAAACAAACAAGAAAGGTAGAATGAGATGATTAAAAAGCTTGAATTTAAAAGATTAAGATTCAAAACAAGATTAAAGGACTTACATGAATAACTTGAAAAGAAAGACAATAAGATAAAATGACAATATGAAAAGTGCTAGAAAAATACAAGTGGAGAGCTATGTGTCAAATAGCTAACACCTCCTAATGACACATTAGGAGGGTATTTATAGGAGGGGAGAGTTGTTGTGCTTCTTTCTTTCTTTCTTCCTTTTGTCTTCTCATCTTTCGTCTTTGACAATAAACTCGTCATTCTCGGCTTTTTCTCGGGATTTGTCGATAAATAATTAGAACTCTTCTTCTAATTTCTTCATTAATTAGATTTGGTTCTTCGACTTCGTTAAACTTTCGTCTTTAGACTTTTTCTTCGATAAATCTTCATAATAGGCCTTTGACTCCCGTTCTTTTTGCACTTTTGATCTTTTGACTTCGTCTTTTGTCTTTTTCTTCGATAAAAGCCCGTGAAAGCCCGTGTTTTCTTCCCTTTTCACATTTTGGTCCTAAATCACAACAAAAACACAAACCACGCATAATTCCGACTTTTACGACATAAAATACACGTTTTGGCTTGGTTTATCCTTGTAATAAATGGTAAAAGGATAAGTGTTTTCACACTTATTATATACAATGCTAGCAAACCTACGACCAATACCCTTGATGGAAATCATGGCAAACATGATCTTTTGTTTCCCATCAACGTTTGTGTTTTGAACACAAAGAATATGCTAAAATTCTTCATTTGCAACCAATGACTTGATTTTTATCTTGAGTTAGTTGTTCATGTTGCTTGTGATGACGGTTGCTGCTTGTGTTGTTTGTGTGTGTGCCTCTCAGTCATGATGATAATTGTTGCTGGAACAATACATTAGTTGTGATAAATAAGAGGTGGGGCCTAAATTAAGAAAATAACCGGATAATTTTTTTTTCTCAAAAGTCAAAGGTAACTTCTTGAGTCAAATGTTTCTTTTGTACATAAAAAAATTTGTAATGTATGGTGGTCCAAAGTGAAAAGTAGGTAATATATTTGTGGCTTTTACCCTCAAGATGAAACCCCTTATATGAAGCTCCGTAGTAATGTGATACGTTAACAGTTTATATATGTTAGTAGTTTAAATTTCTTCCAAAATAGTGGATGATAAGTTACGTAAAAGAATTTTATATAATTATTTTCATATAATTAAATATTATTTTATTTAATGTATTTTTATAATAAATATAAAAATATTACATTTACACCTTTAAGTATTTTAAAATGACAATATGTACCTTTTTATACGTTCCTTATAAATTAATAAACCCTTAAGTTTAATAAATTGAAAAAGTGCTTCTTGGAGTTTATAAGTTTAAGGTATTAACATTTTCAGCTCAAAAATATTACGGAGTATAAGTTTAAGTTAATGACACTTTTAGTCCAAAAAGTTTATAAGTTTTAAATATTTACACTTTTAATCCTTTAAGTTTATAAATACTTATCCTTTAAGTTTTAAAGTTTACAAAATCAATCATTGTAGTTTATACTTTAGGAAAATGACATTTTAGCCCCACATAGTTTTCTTTTCCGATTTGGCAATAAATGAACATCTAGTACAAACTAATTCATTTTAAGTTCAAAATTTATATTTTTGAAATCCGATTTTTATATGTAACTTTTAGATTTTTAAATTAATAGCATTTAGGAGCTTACGACTTATTAAAACAACTTACAGCTTATTATTTCATGTGAAAAACAAGTTTATGGTTTTTAGGATACGAATTGTTTATAAAAACATCATAAAAGCTTTTCAAATTTTATGGCTTATTAGGAGCTTATTAAACATATATAAACAGGAAAATAACTTACAGATAAGGAGATAACGTGCAAATCATGAATATGAGAAATTATGATTTTTAGGGCACAAATTTTCTTCTATTTTTCCAATAGCTTATTAGAGCTTATCTTGAGCTTACAAATGATCTTAGACGGTCTCTTAGGACTTCAATGGGAGTTTGGAACCAGAATTTGAGTGAATATAAAAGTTAATGGGATGAAATGAAATGTTAAGGGAAAACCGTTTATATATAATACTTGTTTCACCTTGGTGACCAAGGTATAACCTTGAAAGGTGTTGAAGACATAGTGTATTGATTAAGGAAGGCTACTAGTGACTCTCATAAGCTAGAAATAGGTAGGAAATGGTGTCAAGGCTACATAAGTGCCACAGACAGAATTTAGGGGACAAGATGATGTAGTAGCTTAAAAGGATCTAATGAAGATACTAAGGTGTGTGCTTGAGCGGCTAAGAAGGCTACTAGATGAGTCATAGTGGTGCTTAATGTTTAAAATTGGTTTAAAACTTATAAAACCTAACTGGATTATGGTTCTAAGGAAATTAGGGTTTGATCTTTATAATTTGGTTTTAAATCAGTGTTTAGGGGTAGATTAAGCGTATCTTAGTGATTATACTTTGTGTTTAAGGTGTTTGTAAACTTGATTTAAAAGGTTGTACATGTTTAAAGTGGTTTTGGAAGGAAAATACCTAATTTGAATACTTGTGTTTAATTGACTTGTACATTGGCTTTAGGAGGGTTTTACATGGTTTATAATAAAAATATAACCTACATGTTGTGCTATGTGAACTTGTACTCTTGGTTTAGATAGTTGTATAATGCTTATAAGAGAAATGGAGGAAAAAAGATGATTTTAAATATTATGCTTCAAAGGGTTGTACATTGTGCTCTAAGGAGTTGTATAATATTATTGGATAGAAAACATATTCAAATATATGTTATTTCATCTTATACATATGCTTTGATAACTTGTACTTGTGTGTTGGATAATTACATTTCATGAAATTAGGGATTTGAGTTGATATTTTATGTAGTATGTCTATTCATAATAAATATTGTAAATGATATGTTATAGGAATAACATATGCTAAAATATTGATTATAGATCTTAGACTTGAGATATGATAATGCTTACTTAATTATAATGTTGATATAATTGACAATGGTGCTTGCATGTGCCCGTTTACTTTTCTATCTAAGTCATATTACATAGTTGATCACATCACATAAAATAAAAAGTAAAATTTCTCCTTGAAAACGGTTAATATATACATCATAAAATTAATGTACATTGTGAAAAATATATGGTGGTTATATGTCATCAACGCAACATACACACAACATTCAAAAAACCTACACACAAAACGTTTTATTTCATTTCTCGCTCTTAAACATGTAGTAAAAACACACACTACACACAAATTTACATTGATAAATAATGTAACACCCCATTTAGATAAATGGAATATCACAGGATAATTATGGCGTGTAATCAAAGCATGCAAGGTAATATGTACTAAACATACATGACCAAAAGGGAAAATCGGAATCAAACATCGGTTCTCAAACATAAGTCGAAAACATAAATAAAGTCAGTGAGATGAGAAGGACAAAACAAGTGTCCAAACAAGCATAAGTATAAGAGGGAAAAAGAAGAAGAAGTCTAAGGCAGCTCCCATCCTATGCACGTCCTCCAAATGCTCAAGTCTGTCCATGGGTACCTGTCGTTTTGGGACATGGAAAGGAAAGTAACGGCTGAGCAAAACGCTCATTGAACGGATATATGACATAGTATGAATGGCTGAAACATAAATAAGACTGAAAAGCAGCGGAAATGTATAAGTCCTAGAAAACCTGGTACATGTTTATAAAACCGGTTTTATAGTTTGAAAAGACTTATATTTTTATATGAAAACAGTATTTTAATTAGCCAAAAGCCCATATAGGTCATGAGGTATCAACGGGCATGAATACATAGAGGTGTGACCTCATCATGCAATTAGAGGGGATGCCTCTATTTATACTGGTCTGGGTAGGAGGGATCAACTCCTTGTGAAGGAAACCACTCACGGGGTGGTCTAGTGGCAAAAGGATTTGTGCCTATCACTCCAAAGTGTATGAGGTCTCAAGTTCAATTCCTGCTAGGTGCAAACAAACTTGAAGTGGCCACGCCAACCTCCTTAAAAGGGAGGGCTTTACCTGGTTTGATTCTGTAAGGCGAAGGGCTCAAACCCCATGGATTAGTCGGCAAATGTGTTGGAAATCACGGTTACCAAAAAAAAACTCCTTGTGAAGGATGCAAGGCACACACCACATTCACCATGAAAATACTGTAAAACATGTAACTAGGATGTACCCATACGCCCCACGTGATAATATAAGAAAGGGACACCACGATCAATCACTCCATCATGGGGAAGTCATAACATTGGTGCCTCCAGTGTTATGGTTATGGTACCTCCATAACTAGATGAACTGGCATGCATGTATATATAACTCGGGCATTTAAAATAAAACATAAGCATTCTAAACAAATAAAATAACTGGGCAAAACAGATGGCTGCAAACGGGGAATCCTAATAAAGGAAGAGAATGTCCATACTGAAGGACGGAATATCCGTACCTTATGTCTAGTAATGCAACGAAGACGAGTGTGGAAGATGAAAGCGGAAGATCCTACTCTGACTCCACAAGTGCTACATAATAAAGGGACGTGTATGAGTTGTCTGATTAACTTATACTTAACTGATTTTTAGTTACTTGACGTTTTCTTAACTTGTTTTACTTGTTCTTTTCTTGCCTTAAATGTTCTTACTTATATTACTAATTCATGTAAAGCATGTATTCTGATTAGTGTATTTCATGTTCTTATGTGTTAATATACTTGTTATACTATAATAAGTAACTTCCTAAAAATAGAAAGTTTCTAAAATTAGTAATAAGCTTGATTAATAAATTTAAAATATAAGCTATAATGTTAATATGCATAAAATATATATTTCATGATTATACAGTAAAATTTATTGAATAAATACTTAAAGCTAAATAATAATTATTAGTTAATAATAAAGTGCATGGTTTTTATTAGAATTATTAATTAATAAAATGACATGATTAATTTAGTAGAACTTTACATTAGCTTGATACTTATGTAATTAAATTAAAGTGTAGTTATTTATTTAATCATGTAAATAATAAATACTTAGGCTAAATTCATGATTAATTATATTAAATAATTTATAACCTAAGTTCCTTGGTTGATTTAATTATAACATGTATTTAATAATTAAATTAACAACTCAATAGTAACATATTCGTGTGTACCCTAGTCTACCGAGACACCCATGACTCGGTGCACTAAACAAAACAACTACGCAAAACTAGCAAAACAGTGTTGTCCAATATATAATTTACAGTTCTGTCCAACATCCCATATAGTTCTGTCCAATATCTCATGTGTCTAGTTCTATCCGATATAAATCCTATAGTGCTGTCCAATATTGTTAATGCAAAGCAATGCCTAAAAACATTGTTAGTATTAATTAATCTTTCTTAGTTTTGATCACGAAAAATTACAAAAATATTTATTGTCAAACACAATCATAAAACGAATTATCTAACAAACACTATCATCAAGGTAATAATCATTACACTAACATATCTTAATCATGCTTAGTGATCATAAAAGTGATTAGCCTTAAAACTCACTTTTGTCAAATGTAACACAAGATTTTTCATAAACTTTATTTTTAAGAAAATATTTTATTAAAATGAAAATGTAAATTTGAGTATGGCATATCCCACATGCCATAAGAATATCCTTTGAAGGTTTAAATGGCCTCAGATATTTCAAATTCACTAAAAGACAAAAGGGAGCGGACTCTACGCCAGCGGTTCCTTAGCACCTACGGTGGTTCCTTATCGATAAGGAACCGCGGGCTCCAATAAGGAACCGCAGGCAAATATAGCCGTTGGATGTTTGTCTTATAAATAGTGGATCAAATCTGCATTCTCATCAACCCTTTTTGGACATCTCTTTCAGCCTTCTTTCTCCTATCTAATCCTAGTCATTTGTAAATGATCACTTAATGTGTTAAGTATGTTTACTCATGATTATCCTCTTGATCTCCTTCTTTACCTTGTCCAAAGAGAAGATCACTCACACACTTGTGATGTGATTAAAGATGAAGCATTGATGAAGATCACCTTCTCCTAAAGATCTAGTCATGTTCATCATTTGTTTATTTATGTCTTGTGTAGATCCAATGTATTTGTGAATACTTGGACTAGTTGTGTTCATCCAAGGTATATGTGAATACTTGGATTAGAGTTGTGTAAATCCAATGCACATGTGTGTGCTTGTATTTGTGTTGTGTAGATCCAGGCTACATGCGTGTACTTGGATATGTTTAGTTAAGTTGTATTAGTTGTGTTAGTTCTCACTAAACTATAAAGTGATGTGGTTGTATCTTGTAAGTTCTCACTAAACTATAAAGTGATATGTAGTTGTGTTGTGTGAAGTTCTCACTTAGCTTCAAAGTGAAGAGTCGTGAAGATTGGTTCTAGCTTTGGATTAGAACTCGACATCTAGCCTTGTGTCAGAAAATGGTGAAGTAGGCAACGTTGTGAAGACTGGTTCTAGCTTTGGATTAGAACTAGACATCTAGCCTTGTGTCATAAAATGGTGAAGTGAGCGACGTTGTGTAGATTGGTCCTAGCTAAGATTAGGTCTCGACATTTAGCTTAGTGTCGGAAAATAATGTAAGCAACGTTGTAAGGTTTTCTCCGCCAAGAAGGGATCTTGTGGATATAGTGGAAATATCGAGTAAGGTGTACTCGAGGAGTGGAGTAGGAACGAGGATAGAGCCTCGTTGCCGAACCACTATAAATCTTGGTGTCTTCCTACTAGGTTGTTTCTTTCCTTACTCATTACTTACATTCATTATCATTACTTACTACACATTGTTTATGCATTAGAATTGAACCTAATCATTATGCAACTAGCTTTCAAGTAAAAGATAGTTTTGTACACTCACCTAATTGAAAAGAATTTTAATTAGGAGATAAACCGATGAGAAACTTTTCAACCCCCCCCCCCCTTCTAGTTTCTACAATTGGTATCAGAGAGATGTTGACACAAGATCTTTGAAGTATATTGTACTTTAAAACTTGGATCGATCCATCCTCAAATTAGAAGGTTAAGTTGTACTAAAGTTTTTCTTTGGTCAAAACTATTTTTTGTTGAAAATAAGCCTTTTAAATTTCTAATATTGCATTTTATTTAGATTAGTAGTATTAATGCATTTTTAGATCTACTCTTGAAATGTATCTACTAGTTTGCATCTTGTTATGTGTAGGTACTCATGAAGATAAATCATTCTATTGATTGTGGATTGAGTTACTTACACTTGTAGAAGACTCATCTTCTTTGATTTCTAACATCATTGAATGATGATATCAAGATGGGTAGGAGTGATACTAGTATTTGAAGACTTAGTAGTCACTATTAGTCATAGTTGGGCTTTGCATTGGTTCCTTGAAAGATTAGAATGCAATTTGTGGCCAAGGTATGCTTTCATTCTTCCACACGCCCTATTGATCATTCTTTTGATCATTAATTGACTATATGCTTGTTCTTGGCATCCTTGCCTTGACACTTATTTGTGGTTTGTGATTCTTTCCTTTTTCCCTCTCAAACCTTCATTGCTTGGATACTTGACTCACTATGGAGATGTAGGGTGAGTTAGTAGAAGCTTAAAGTATCAAGCATGATTTCCATGGTTTGCACCCTTACGGTTAGTAGGCCCTATATCATGTGTAACTTGTGCAATTAAGCTCATCTCTAGGATGATTAGTGAATCCCTTGAGATACCAAACTACTTCATTAAGTTGTAGGTGGATTTTACACATTTGGAATTGAAATATTCCAAGGATATTGTTATTGTTAATTCTAGCAATAATTATCCAATCATGTGGGAGAGAAAGTGAATCTATACTTTTCTCATGTTTTGAAATAGAATAAGACTACTCTTAAAAATGATCTTATTCTATGCATCAAAATTGCTTGGTATAATTCATTACGAAATCCGTTTAGACTTTCGTTGGAAAGGCACGTCTTAAATCACTATATATGACACAAGCTCTTCACCTCCTCAATTTGAAGAATGTCATTTGTCTCTTTAGCAATGTTCTTGGTCTTGATTCACTTCTCTTGACTCCTCTCCTTTTTCTTCTTTGCCACGAGTAGTCGTTCGTTCGTTTCGGTATTTTCCTATCTCGATTCAACTCGTAATCCTTCTACAAGGCATTATTACCTAGTGTTGTGGTGGTCCAAAGATATCCTAAAAGGTTTAAGATATATTTTTAAGTATTTTAAATTTTGGTTTTCAAAAATTCATTGTTTTTCTTTGATAAAAACCTGCCTCTGTAGGTGGTTCTTTATCTCTGGCGGTTCCAAAGCGCGGTTCCATATCGATAAGGAACCGCGGGCAGGAACTTTGTCAAAGCGCCAGTTTTTATAAAATACCCTTTTTCAAACAAAACCTTCTCTCTCCTTCACACACACAACCGACGGTTTTCTTGTTTTTCCACCATTGTTGAAGCTTCAAAAACCTTCAATCACTCAAATTAATTGATTCAAGTTCGTGGGTTTCACTCATCCATCATCCAAGATCAATTAATTGTAAGTCATTTCTTTCAATTTCATCTACTTTGTTCTAGGGTTCATACATTCATAATTAGGGCTTTTTAAAATTGACATTGAATTAGAACCTTACTAGGAATAAGAGTTGACATAGTATTGTTACTATGATTCCTTAGGTTCATATTCATTGAGATTTCACTAAAACCCATTTGTAGAACAAATCCAAATTTTGACTAAATAATTTGGTTGATTGATGGAATTGATATGAACCCATGAACAAGTTGGTAATGGCATTGTTAAATGCTTACCTAAAAACCTTGTTTTGAAAAACCAATGTTCAAGTTCATTATTAATCTTACATGGTCAATGTGTCATTGTTGATGATGAACTTGGTATATTGTGAATATGAGAATGATAAGGATTAAACCTTGGTTTGTCAAGAGATTGATAAAAACATTCTCACTTTCTTTGATTTTTGGTTTATATGTAACATATGAGTAATTGGAGAAATATGTTTATATGTTATTTTTAGGTACTATCATGACTTCAGGATATCAAAATGACAATCTACTTACTAGAAGATACATGCCTAATCCTTCTTTGACAAATAAAACTCGCTCTTTTCAAAACACTTATCATAATCTTGAATCTCGTTGTTTCCATGAAGGACGTATTGTTCCTTCTAACCTTCTTGGACTTGACTTCATTCGATTCACGTTCAATACCATTGGATTTGATTGTTTGCTTGATATAGATGAGCCAATCTTTCCTTCTTTCCTCATGGAATTATTTAACTCGTTCAAGCTAATGTGCATCAACAATGGTCTATCTATAAGATTTTCCATCAAGGGGAAGACCTTTGTGTACACCCTTGAGGAATTTGGTGAGATTCTCGGAGTTCCATACGAAGGTCAATGTAGGTTCACCGATGCTTGGGGTTTAAACCACTTAGAATCGGCCCCTATTGATGTGCATTATGTGACCGAGATTCCTTCAGCTCCGGCCATCTCTCGTGCCCTTTCTACACCTCGTGAACATCCTATTCTTGGTAATTTTGAAGGAGAATTTCGTGCTCTCACTCCTTGGGAATTACTAACTAGCGATCTTAGTGATTTTATGGTCCTTTGGGCGAAAATCATTAGGGAAAATTGTAGGTCTACGGTTTCTTAGGATTGAACAATGTTATGGATTATCTATTGAATGGAAGGGAAAGAAAGAACTAGAGAGAGAAAGAAGAGAGAGAAAGGAGAGGAATAAGAAAGAAAGAGATTGTGATAAATGGTTAAGTGTTCAACCCCTCCTAACATGCTAGGAGGGGGTTTATATAGCCCACCCTACATGTGGGCTATATGGGCTATATTGGATCACGAGCCCAATATCACTGGAGTGACCGATCCTTTCTAAATACGTAAAAACGTATTTCCAACAATCTCCCCCAAAGGGAGGTCACTCCAAGTTACAATGTCCTAAATAGTCTATAGCTCGTGATCTATGCTAACAATGATGTGACCGAGACTTTCCTAGGAAAAACGTATTTCCAACAATCTCCCCCAAAGGGAGGTCACACCATTTTACAAAATCTTAAACCTAGCATACTATGCTTGAGTCTTCGATCTTGTTCTTGTGAATATGCTGATGAGATCTTTGACTTTAGTCTTGAGCATGTTCTCTTGCCTTGACCTTGTGCATTCATCACTTGTGATATTTGCCTCTTCGTGACTTCATGATCTACATACTTATACTTTTATAAATTCTTGAAAGCTTCAGAGTTTGATACAGCGGAAGACTTGACTTTTAGAATTTCTTGAATTTGTTGAAGTATTAAGTGCAGAAAGCATAAGCATGTGTTGACGACTTCTTCTGGATTGTACACCGCAATGTCACCTTCTTGTTACGCTGCATAAGACAGTTAGCAACAAAACATATACACGGATGAAATGGCCTTGAACATTTCATTCTAATTTGGTAGCATTTTACCTCCGGTCGGTGAAGACCTTTGGACGAAATAAAATATCGTACTTGTGACAGGTAGTTTCAATTAAGAACCTCCTTGACAAGATTTCGTGGGTACACCCGTTCTCTTTATTCGACCGTCCAAAGCTGACTGCGAACATAAAGAGTGAATCATTTGGATAATAATATCCGCATGATTTGAAGCCGTCAATTCATATTCGTGGAACAAGTGAAATTCAAATAAGAACCGCACCATCGTTGCTTTCCAGTTGTCACGAGCTTGATTCGTATAGAATCTTGCAAGTTACCTACCAAGTGCTGTTTGAGGTTAACACTAGAAGGATTTCCACTCATCACTGTGAACACTAAGGTTCACTCTGAGTGTTCTAGCAAGATCACTAAGATATTGCGTAGAGGCCTGGAACGTGTTTAAATTCATTTAAGAATTAAACCACTGTTGCTTTCCAGTTATCACAAGTTTGATTCATAAAGAATCGCACAAGTCACCTACCATGAGCTTTTTGATATTCGCTCAAGAAGGATTTCCATCTTCATTGAAAATAATTTCGTATTACTCGAATGTTCAGGCAAGATCATGAAGATATTGCGTAGGACTCTTAATATCTTTCTTACTTTTCACAGTGTGTGAAGAAGCAAGGAATTATGAAAGTGTGTCCTAATGAGATATTTGATGATCTCAAATGGCTCTAGACTCGATCGTGCATTTTGGATTTTAGTGATCAGAGGCTGGAGAGGAGTACTACCATTTCAATACCAACTTATTCGGAGTGAATAAATCGATAGTTAATGTGTTGTCTCCATGTGATTAAAACAAATATCTTTTAAGAGATATATGAGTTAGCTGGGATGGGTTGTGCCTTGCATCACTGGGTCCATGATGTCTGTCTTCAATATCAAGTATCATTAAACAATGATCTTAAGAGCATATGTATTGACCCGGTTTCTGCCTAAGTTGTAAGGAGGGCTTCTTTCTTTACACCCTTTATCTTTACAATTCTTTTTCATTCTTCAACCCCTTCAATGCTTACCAATACGTCATAACTAGCACCTTGTTGTGATTTTTCCAGTGCTAACTTAAGTACTTGGTCGGCACTCAGCTACGTTCACAATCTTTCTCCATCTTTCCTAAGGACTACTATTTCTAGCTATGGAATGTCCTTGGGAAGATTCCTCCGGTTCTAGAGGAATCATTGGACTTTAACCTATCCTACCATCCTTATGTCACCACAATCTTCACCGTCGTGAATAGAGATGTTTTGGGTAAGTGTATGTCACCATAAAATCCAATTTGAAGTGCAAATCCATTTTGCTCCCCCTTAACATATGCCACGATATCCGAAAACATTTCGCACATGTCGGGATGAGCTAGCACGTTAAGTCAAACCATTTGTGGTTAATCATTTCCCATATTAAATCACATTTTCTCCCCCATATTAAAAATATTAACCCAATCAATGTTTTTAATATCAACCAATTTAATAGAAATTTAAGAAAATTTGAGAAGAAAAATGCAAATCCAGTTATCTTCATGCTTTACACAAGCTCCCCCTCAAATTAATGAGGGTGTACTTGAAACGTGAATGAAGTACCTTTTAAACACAAGTTAAAGGTACTTATCACATGCAAAGATCCTATATGATAATGTATTCACAAGATTAGCGATTTATGAGGTTAGACATGAATGATGGAGAACATCATATGATAGAATCACATGGTTCTTGTTCACGAATGTTGGTCACCTCATCACGTCTGAAGTTATCTCTTGACTCTATGTGTAAGATTGATATTGTTGTCTTGACACCAACATGTGAGATTGGCACTTTCGGCATCAAAGATTCTGAGTGCTGGACAATTGCCCCCCTCAATTGTTGACCCGTGTTCTATTGAAAGAGCTGTAGTCGCCGTTTGAGTAGTCGCATCGTCAAGTATATAGATATCAAATGTAAATTGCTACGGTTTGTGGAGATGATAACTTCATAAAAACAAGATTTCTCTTGTCTTAACAAATAAATGCACTTACACGTACATAAATTCGTGTTAGATTATGTTATTACGTAAACACAATCCCTTACATGGTTATAAAGTAAACCATGCCCGAGAAAATTAATTCCCGTTGTTGAGTCAAAGCTTTCCGGTGAAATGCTTGACTTTAATATGAAAATCGGGTTACTATCTGAAATAATAGCAAACCATTTTGAGCATGTTTTAAAACATTTGAACTTCTGCTCGAACTTTATTTACAACCCCGTGTCATTGTTGAATGACATTTCTAGTATCGTAAATATTATCGATTCCAGAAGACATGCTCTTTTTATCAAAACATTTTTGAACACACAATTTTGAAAGATTTAGAAAAACCTTTTGAGAAATTCTCGAAAAATTGTGTTCATTGTTTTGAAAACCAATTACTTGAGCTTAAGATGTTGAATATCTTACAAAACGAGCTCAAGTCCGAGAATTTGTAAACTTCCCGTTGTTAAGGATAAGTTTATCATCGGCGATAAACTTTCCTTTTAACTGAAGAACGAGTCCTAAGTTGACATTTACTTAGAAATCGTTTTCATGAGCTTGAAAAACTTTGAATGTTTTAACGTAAAGCTCATGACCGAGAAAGGTGAATTTCTCGTTATGATGAAAAGTTCTCTTATTTAAAAGATTCACTTTCCTTTCTGAGCTTAAAACTTGGAATGTTTTAATACAAGCTCATGACCGAGAAAATTTAATTTCTCGTTACGAGGATAAGCTATCATTAAAGATAAGCTTTCCTAAAATTAAGTTCCGAGTTACAGTTTGATATTTAACTGTAAGTCTTTGTGCATGAGCTTAAAAACTTCGAATGTTTTTATTATTAGCTCATTCCCGAGAAAAAATTAATTTCCCATTGTAAGGATAAGTTTATTGTGACATCCGTCAATTTTTCATCTTTATTTTTCCATGTATTTATTTAAAGTGAGCTTTGAACCTTGTGGATTTAACAAATTGAGAAATTATCTCATATTTATAAAGTATCCTCATTTGTTTACTAATGTAGTGTCGACTTAAATTATATTACTTGTTTTGCTTTGCGGACAAAGCCCTCTTTAGGGAGAGAGAATGTAACAATTTGAATTTTCACGTCCTATTATTATAATGGAGACGTGCACACGTGTAAACGTTTTATGTATTAACGGTTTGCGCCGGTTATGAATGTTTACTAAACCTTCGAGAATACACGTATCCATCCTTGCTTAAGTGGTGTTGTTGAGATTGTATTATGTTGTTCACGTTGTTAAGCTTATACGCGTCTAAAGCTTAAGTCATTTTGATAAAACTCTTTGTGTGCCGAGTGTCATGTTCATTCACCCTTGTTGGGCCAAATATGTATGAACTGAACTGAAACAAAAAAAATGAGTAAACTTAAGAAATTTAAACTTGCATTTCAAAACCTGCAAACACACTCAGTCAACATCAGTCAATGCCCAAAACTTGGAAATTTTATTTTATAGTCCACTCACCATATCAAGACAACACACATGCCAAAAATACCTTATATGGGTATATCACAAGACCTCCAATTCCAAATTAGGTTTTACCCTATGCCGAGAATAAAATGTTAAATACTGTCAATGTTCACAGTCCAAACACAAAAACAAAACACATTACAACATATTTCAAACAAGGATAATCTGAGCAAGATCAGTGAACACTAATCGAAGCACTAGTTCCAGCCGAGCCAAACACACTCCAAATCCTTGTCCGAATACACAAGCCGAAACAAAACCCTCATTGTGACTCTTTTACCCACCTTTCTTTCATTTTCTGCATACATTTAGTTGTGCTTGTCATTTTAATAACAACCTGCGAAAATAAATCAAACTAGTTAGTCTTTTAGAATTATTCAGTCTAAACAATAAAACCTAATGTGATAATCAAATTGTACTTTGGACCTATGACCCAACACCCCATTCCCATCGTGACCACAGACCACTCTTTGGCCGAGAATACATTTGACCCAAACCCCCCATTTTTCTGTCGAGACCAGACCTTTTCTTTTTACCATTTTATGTGTTTTTCTTTACTAACCATATTTTGTTTAAAAATAATATTAATGGTAACAGTAGCAAATAAAAACCCCATTTGAAACCTTCATTAATCTGCCAAAACCCTAACTTATTCTAAAATCAGTACTAACATAAAATTAACACAATTCATTTCACAAAAAGGCTAATTAATCTTAATTAAACTCGCGGGTATGAAAAACCCCAAATTATATAAAACCCTAATTTCTGTAAATTGATTCTATCACGTAATTAACATCAATTAATGCTTAAAAACGTTAGTTAATTATAATAATATGTTGGATTAAAGAAACCCCCAATTAATTCGAAACCCTAAAATTTAATAACTTGAATTAAACACTAATTAAACCTAATCTAGACACAAATTGACTAGTTAATTAGATTGAAACTCAAAGATGAACAAACCCCCAAATTTACCTGAAACCCTAATTTTATAAAATGATTTTATAATGAAATTGACCCATTTTTATACTCGAAAACACTAATTAATTTCAATTAAACATTAGATCCGTCAAACGCCTAATTTATTCGAAACTCTAAACTCTAATTAAATCAAATCCGAGCAAGACCCCTTTTATAGATGAACAAATCGAGTGATTTAAAAAAATAAAACCTCTTTATTTTCGAAGTTATGAACAAAGACATATGAAAATGTTTTCTTTTAATTAAAGAGAAATCAAACTTATCTTTGAATGATTCATCATCGAATCCATCAAGAACAACACACTAGGAACCATACGAATCGGATTTATGGAGTATGCGGGAATGAAACCTATGTCAAACGAATCATAGATGAACAAGAAACACTTTATCTTGAGATATTTGGATTGGATTTATACAAAACGTGGCTTAGGATTTATAAAATATAGATGAATCTGGGTAGAAATTTAACCAAAGAGAGAGAAAGAGAAATATAAGGGCGGTGGTTTATTTATGTGTGTATGGTGGCGTGTAAGCTAAACAGACAGAGAAGACCAAAATATAAAACGTGCCCCCTTGTTTTTCTTGTTTGTATCGCCTGATGTTGGGCCGGGTTGGGTCAAACAGTCAATGGGCCGAGCCCATGTGTTATCTTGCAGGGTTGGGTTATTCGGTTTTTACTGGGTTTATATAAGCCCAAAAACTAAATTTGCTTATAAACTTGTAATGTTAAGCCAAAAACCCGTTTATAAATAACCGTGTACTAAAGTCATGTTTTCCCGTAAACGAAATATATCGTCAAGCACAACTAGGATGTCATGCATTTTTATGGGTAAAATTATAAGTGTCGTAACACGGTCGATATACTTATTTAGGTTGTGGATAACGTGATCGTATTCTCGAGCTACTGTGTATTCTCATCACTTTGCTTATTTACGAGGTGAGTTTATAGCCCCACTTTTTAACTGATTTTACTGCTTTTTGGGGTGAGACATTGCTTGATATAACGTATGAACACAAGTGCATTAACTGATTTATATACTAGTCTAAGTCCCACTAAAAACCCAGTTGCTTTGGCCCGTGAATCGTGAACCGTTAATTACTTTGTGTAAGCGCGAATGTTATGGATAGATCTATCAGGGTTGACGCCCCTGTCCGTCTTGGTCCAACAGGGGACAAGCGGGCACAGTTTCATTTGAGTCTGAGATAGGATGTCGTAGGTTTAGGCATCCAGTTGGGCTACATTTATATGATTATACTGCCGGTGTTGTTAACGCTTCGGTGTCACGAGCTTAGACTATAATAAATGCTTTTATGATGACTTTGTATTTGTTATATCGTCATCATGTTTGGGAAAAATATTGTCGTTCATTAAACACTTCAAATTAACTAAACCTATTAACTCACCAACTTTATGTTGACGCTTTAGCAATGTTTTTCTCAGGTATTAAGAAGGAAGATGCTATGTGAGGTCTCATGCACTGCCGTCATTTCTACTGAAAATAAAGATCATTTGTACTATTTGGAAACTATGTTTTTGTATCTGTGACCAGTTTTATGCTTCCGCACTATGTTAAAACTCCTTATTTTATCAAATGCAAGTGATCAATTTTCCGAACGTCTCATTTAGAGGTCGTTCTTTGTAACTGTGTGTATGATAATCATGACGTCACCACTCCCTTGTTGCCATTATACTCTGATATTTTGGGAGTGTGACAGATTGGTATTAGAGCCATGGTTATAGAGAACTAGGTTGCATTTAGTAACTCTAGACTATAACTGTTATGTGTTTAGTTGATTATCATACGGATTGTAAGTATTAAGTATATATATATACATGGATATATATATATATATATATATATATATATATATATATATATATATATATATATATATATATATATATATATATATATATATATATATATATATATATATATATATATATATATATATATATATATATATATATATATATATATATATATATATATATGTAATGAACAATTATTATTGGAGTCGAGTGATTCAACATTATATAATTTATGATAAATGGGATACATGTGATTTAACAATTACGAGATATAATTACATGGGGTACATGTGCAACAACAAAATCTTAGTTATGTTACATGGGATACATGTGGTTTGAACAATGATTGCTATATGTTATGTCAATGTCCCTTTTACGGACTAATTATATGAGATATTTACACACATCTATTCTGTTTATGTTATAGCGATGTCTTCTTCTGATGATTCAGCGTCTACAGGGGCATACTACAACCGCAGTTCACAGTCGACTGTCAGTTCAGCGATGGGATTACCTAGAGGATCACCATCAGGATATCCGTGGTACCGGATGACTTCAGATGATGAGACTGAGAGAGAGACTGAGGAGGTTTACCGTTCACCGATCCATATCCCTGATGCACCAGCGGATGACGTACTTAGCCTAGAAGGCGGAGGAGAGGACGACCTAGCCGCTGATTTGGTGCAGTCACCAGGGCAGGCATCAGTCACTAGGGGCGAATCAATGGAAGGTATTGAGGATGATGATATGGAGTTCACCAATGGAGAAGGTGAACCCATGGAGGTCACAGACACTGAGGACCCACCTGCTACGTATGCTGCTACTCCTGAGGCTTCCATCACACTCATCTCCTCGTCTTCGTCTGAAGACGAAGGGGAAAGGGCAGACACCTCTACCCCAGCACCTGGCACTCTGCCTTTCTACTATGTTAGACGACGTCTCCGAGGGAGAGCCTCCCGACCACCACCTTCACCTTACCGACCCCTCATACCTTTCTCTGCCACTGACAGGCATGCAGCCCACACATCTGCCAGTCCTGCCCTAGAGGCGTCACTACCACCGCCACCACCACCACCGCTAGAGACTGTACCTGCTGTATATCAGGAGATGCTTGCCGATGTTGGTATCTCTACTGGATCGAGATCTGCGACTCCTATTCCTAGGAGAGCTACATCATCAGTGGTGATGCTTGGAGCAGTGGATGGATGTGTGACGACCCGTTTGAATAGGTTGGAGGATGCTGTGGAGACTTTGGGTGAGGAGTATAATGAGATGCAGGATAAGCTGGAGGCATTGACAAAGAAGAGCCCAGTTGAGGATGAGACGACGTTGACGGTTTGCGTGACCCGTCTTCGAGGACAGCTCCATGCTGTTCTCGACCAGATGGACACCATGCCGAATGCTCGCCTCGAGGAGATCGAGAGCCTGATGACCCGTTGGGGTGTGGAGCTACAGGTTGAGGTGGGTGGACTAGAGGCACCTGTTGAGGACCCTATTGCTGACTTGGATAGCAGGTTTCGGGTCGCTTGCCATGATACCGATGTCAGACTTAGAGATGCCCAGGCTCGCGAGGACGTGGTTGAGAGGAGGCTGACAGAGATTGAGAGAGCACTTCACCAGCGTCGTGAGGGTACTAGTTAGACTTACCATGTACTATTGACTCATTGTTGTACGACCACTAAGCTATGAGGTTTATCTTAGCTAGTTGGCATTTTCCATTTTTCCTTATTATGTATGTCGGATTGTGATGTATTTCAAAACATTTCTATGGATGTTAGGTTATGACATTATCTTATTTGGGTTACAAAATTTGTGCGATCATCATATATTGTTTATTATACCGTTGAACATTTCATAATTGTATTGTGCGTGCCATGAATGTTATGTCTGGCAAAACTCATTGTCTTGTTTACCTTTTAGATTATGGCACCAGTTAGAAGATCTGAGACTCAGAATCCACTAGCTGGTACCGGTGGGATTGACCCAGTCATGCTCAGTCAAATGATCGCGAAACGGGTGGCTGAGGCACTTGCAGCAGCTGAAGCGATCCGTACAGCGAGCACGCAAGAGGAGACAAACCAAGGGGCCACTGTTGCCAATGCGCGGACCTGCACCTACAAGGAATTCCGTGCGGTTACACAAGTGAATTTCCGTGGTACTGAAGGTGCAGTAGGTTTAACTAGATGGTTTGAGAAGTTGGAATCTCAATTTGGGATTAGCAATGTTGCTGAAGCTGATAAGGTGAAGTTTGCATCAAACACATTGGTGGATAGTGCTTTGACTTGGTGGAATGTCTATGCTCGTGCAGTGACCATTGATGTTGCCCAAGCAACACCTTGGAGTGAGTTCAAAGCTATGTTTGTTAGGAAGTATTGCCCACGAAATGAAGTCAAGCAAATGGAGGTGGAGCTATGGAACTTGAAAGTCAAGGGTACCGCCCTTACTGCTTACAATCAGCGCTTTCAAGAGCTAGTCTTGTTGTGTCCCGAAATGGTGCCCAACGATGACCGATTGTTGGAGCGATACATTGAGGGCTTACCTTTGAGCATCAAGGGGAATGTGACTTCATCAAAGCCAAATGACTTGCATGAGGCAATCGATATGGCTCAGAGTTTGATGTACCAAGTGGTGCAAGAGTTGGGGGAGAATACTAGAGACAAGAGGAAGTGGTCTTGCAATCACTACAACAACAATAACAACAACAACAACAACACTAATAACTACAGTCAAAACAAGCGTCAAGAGGTGGCTAGAGTGTTTACTGCTGGGCAAAGTAATGCTGGAAACTATGTTGGAAGACTTCCTTTCTGTGGAAAGTATGGCCGACACCACGAGGGAGCATGTCCCCCTACATGCTACAACTGTGGAAAGGCTGGACATAAGGCAAAGGAGTGTCGAGCACCACCCCGTCCTGCTAACCAAAGAGGACCGGGAACTCAGGGTGGTCAAGGAGCGAATGTTACTTGTTTTGGGTGTGGAGAGAAAGGGCATTACAAGAATAAGTGTCCAAGCAGTGGGAACCAAGGTCGTGGTAATCAAATTCGAGGCAACCAAAACCACAACCAAGTGAACCAGAAGCAGAACCAGGGGAATCGGGGAGGAAATAACCGAGCCACAACCAGTGCTCCAAGTGGATTCACGGCACCTAGTAAGGTGTATCATTTGTGTGCTGAGGCTGCGGTGCAAGACAACAATGTTGTGACTGGTACGTTCCTAGTCAATAACAACTATGCTTCAGTACTATTTGATTTTGGTGCGGATAGGAATTTTGTGTCATCTGCATTTAGTGAATGCCTAAATATCACCCCTACTGCGTTAGATATTAAGTATAATGTAGAACTAGCCGATGGGAAGTCAGTAACCACCGATGCTATTCGGAAAGGATGTAGTCTAAGGTTACAAGATCGTTCGTTCAGTATCGACTTACTCCCCATAGAATTGGGAAGTTTTGATGTCATCATTGGAATGGATTGGATGTCGAAGCATCACGTGGAAATTGTATGTCATGAGAAGTGCGTCTGTGGTCCTTATGGAAACGATGTACTAATCATACAAGGCGAAAGAAGTGGAGTGAAGAATGGATCGAGACTGGAAGTCATCTCATGTATTAGAACCCAAAGATACATTGAGAAGGGATGTCCAGTGTTCTTGGTTCAAGTAACGCGAAAGGAGGAAGAAGAAGATCATGAGAAGAAGGTTGAAGATGTACCGATCGTTAGAGATTTTCCAGACGTATTCCCAGAAGACTTACCGGGGTTACCACCAACACGACAAGTGGAGTTTCACATAGAGCTTACACCAGGAGCCGCACCTGTCGCTAGAGCCCCATACCGCTTAGCACCAGCAGAGATGAACGAGCTAGCTGAACAACTAAAGGAACTTTCTGGCAAGGGTTTCATTAGGCCGAGTTCCTCACCTTGGGGAGCACCGGTCCTATTCATCAAAAAGAAAGATGGATCCTTTAGGATGTGTATTGATTACCGAGAGTTGAATAAGCTGACGATAAAGAACCGCTACCCATTTCCAAGAATTGACGATCTTTTCAACCAACTACAAGGATCTAGCATATACTCGAAGATTGATTTAAGGTCGGGATATCATCAGCTAAGGGTTAGAGAAGAAGACGTCCACAAGACGGCTTTTAGAACCCGGTACGGACACTACGAGTTCCAAGTTATGCCTTTTGGTTTGACAAACGCACCCGCGGTATTCATGGATCTCATGAACCGAGTTTGCAAACCATACTTGGACAAGTTTGTGATTGTATTTATCGATGATATTCTCATCTACTCTCGTAATAAAGAAGAACACAAAGAGCATTTGAAGACCATACTAGAGCTGCTGAGGAAGGAGAAGTTATATGCAAAGTTTTCCAAATGTGAGTTTTGGATAAACACGGTGAAATTCCTTGGGCATGTAATCGATAGCAGTGGTATTCACGTTGATCCTGCTAAGATCGAGGCTGTGAAAGATTGGGCGACTCCTACAACACCGACGGAGATCCGCCAATTTTTAGGTCTTGCTGGTTACTATAGGAGATTCATTGAGGGTTTCTCCAAGATAGCTAAACCAATGACGGAGTTAACTCAAAAGGACAAGAAGTTTGAGTGGAAAGAGGATCAAGATTTGGCATTCCAAACATTGAAGCAGATGTTGTGTGAAGCACCTATACTAGCCCTACCCGAGGGTAATGAAGACTTTGTGGTGTATTGTGATGCATCCATAAAAGGGTTAGGTGCGGTGTTGATGCAAAGGACTAAGGTCATTGCTTATGCATCAAGACAACTAAAAGTGCATGAGAAGAACTACACAACTCATGATCTAGAGCTAGGAGCAGTGGTGTTTGCCCTAAAGATTTGGAGACACTACCTTTATGGCACAAAGTGTGTTGTATTCACTGATCATAAGAGTCTACAACACATCTTGAATCAAAAAGAACTCAACATGAGACAACGACGTTGGCTAGAGTTGCTCAGTGATTACGATTGTGAGATCCGTTATCACCCGGGCAAGGCAAATGTCGTAGCTGACGCTTTAAGTCGAAAGGAGAGAATTCTTAGAGTGAAAGCCTTGGTGATGACCATTGACTTAGATCTTCCATCCTTAATTCTCAAGGCTCAGAAGGAGGCAGTCGGGGAGGAAATTCTCAAGACTGAAGATATTGAAGGCCTGATAAAGAAGTTAGAAGCTCGCTCAGATGGGACATTATGCCTTGATAATAGGAGTTGGTTACCGTGCCATGGTGACCTACGACCTTTGATTATGGATGAGTCGCATAAGTCAAAATACTCCATACATCCGGGATCTGACAAAATGTATCATGACCTTAAGATGTTGTATTGGTGGCCGAACATGAAAGCGGACATTGCTACATATGTTGGCAAGTGCTTGACTTGTGCCAAGGTCAAGGCCGAACACATGAAACCATCAGGATTATTGGTCCAACCCGAACTGCCAGAATGGAAGTGGGAAAGGATCACTATGGATTTAATTACGAAGCTACCTAAAACCTCAGCTGGATTTGACACTATTTGGGTCATCGTCGACCGACTCACCAAATCGGCTCACTTCATACCAATCAAGGAGACAGACGGAATGGATAAGTTAGCAAGAACATACCTGGAGGAAGTAGTCACGAGGCATGGTGTGCCTGTGTCTATAATCTCTGACCGAGATAGCCGATTTACTTCACAGTTTTGGAAATTGCTGCAGAAAGCGTTGGGAACGCAGTTGGATATGAGCACTGCGTATCACCCCCAAACTGACGGTCAAAGTGAAAGGACCATTCAAACCCTAGAAGATATGCTGAGAGCTTGTGTGATCGACTTTGGAAATAGATGGGATAGGCACCTGCCTCTGGTGGAGTTCTCATACAACAATAGTTATCACACTAGCATTAAGGCAGCACCGTTCGAAGCATTGTATGGTAGAAAGTGTCGTTCACCCGTGTGTTGGGCAGAGGTTGGTGAGGCCCAACTCACTGGACCCGAGATCATACATGAGACTACTGAGAAGATCTTTAAGATCAAGAGCCGTATGCAAGCCGCAAGAGATCGACAAAAGAGTTATGCTGACATGAGACGCAAACCCCTTGAGTTTGAGGCTGGCAATAGAGTCATGTTGAAGGTCTCACCTTGGAAGGGTGTGATTCGCTTTGGAAAGCGTGGAAAGTTGAATCCTCGTTACATTGGACCATTCAAGATTATAGAGAGGATTGGCCCCATGGCCTATCGTTTGGAGTTACCTCAAGAACTTAGCCGAGTGCATAATGTGTTCCATATTTGAAATATGAAGAAATGCTTATCCGACGAGACACTCGTTATTCCTTTAGAAGAGATCCAACTCGACGACAAACTCAACTTCGTAGAAGAACCGGTGGAGGTCATGGACCGTCAGATCTAACAGCTCAAGCAAAGTCGTATACCAATCGTGAAAATCCATTGGAATGCACATAGAGGTCCAGAATACACATGGGAACGTGAAGACCAATTCAAGAGAAAGTATCCTCATCTTTTCGCTAATCACCCTACTACGACGACGTCTTGATTTCGTGACGAAATCTCTAAAACATGGGGATACTGTGACATCCGTCAATTTTTCATCTTTATTTTACCATGTATTTATTTAAAGTGAGCTTTGAACCTTGTGGATTTAACAAATTGAGAAATTATCTCATATTAATAAAGTATCCTCATTTGTTTACTAATGTAGTGTCGACTTAAATTATATTACTTGTTTTGCTTTGCGGACAAAGCCCTCTTTAGGGTGAGCGAATGTAACAATTTGAATTTTCACGTCCTATTATTATAATGGAGACGTGCACACGTGTAAACGTTTTATGTATTAACGGTTTGCGCCGGTTATGAATGTTTACTAAACCTTCGAGAATACACGTATCCATCCTTGCTTAAGTGGTGTTGTTGAGATTGTATTATGTTGTTCACGTTGTTAAGCTTATACGCGTCTAAAGCTTAAGTCATTTTGATAAAACTCTTTGTGTGCCGAGTGTCATGTTCATTCACCCTTGTTGGGCCAAATATGTATGAACTGAACTGAAACCAAAAAAAATGAGTAAAATTAAGAAATTTAAACTTGCATTTCAAAACCTGGAAACACACTCAGTCAACATCAGTCAATGCCCAAAACCTGGAAATTTTTTTTATAGTCCACTCACCATATCAAGACAACACACATGCCAAAAATACCTTATATGGGTATATCACAAGACCTCCAATTCCAGATTAGGTTTTACCCTATGCCGAGAATAAAATGTTAAATACTGTCAATGTTCACAGTCCAAACACAAAAACAAAACACATTACAACATATTTCAAACAAGGATAATCTGAGCAAGATCGGTGAACACTAATCGAAGCACTAGTTCCAGCCGAGCCAAACACACTCCAAATCCTTGTCCGAATACACAAGCCGAAACAAAACCCTCATTGTGAGTCTTTTACCCACCTTTCTTTCATTTTCTGCATAGATTTAGTTGTGCTTGTCATTTTAAAAACAACCTGCGAAAATAAATCAAACTAGTTAGTCTTTTGGAATTATTCAGTCTAAACAATAAAACCTAATGTGATAATCAAATTGTACTTTGGACCTATGACCCAACACCCCATTCCCATCGTGACCACAGACCACTCTTTGGCCGAGAATACATTTGACCCAAACCCCCCATTTTTTTGTCGAGACCAGACCTTTTCTTTTTACCATTTTATGTGTTTTTCTTTACTAACCATATTTTGTTTAAAAATAATATTAATGGTAACAGTAGCAAATAAAAACTCCATTTGAAACCTTCATTAATCTGCCAAAACCCTAACTTATTCTAAAATCAGTACTAACATAAAATTAACACAATTCATTTCACAAAAAGGCTAATTAATCTTAATTAAACTCGCGGGTATGAAAAACCCCAAATTATATAAAACCCTAATTTCTGTAAATTGATTCTATCGCGTAATTAACATCAATTAATGCTTAAAAACGTTAGTTAATTATAATAATATGTTGGATTAAAGAAACCCCCAATTAATTCGAAACCCTAAAATTTAATAACTTGAATTAAACACTAATTAAACCCAATCTAGACACAAATTGACTAGTTAATTAGATTGAAACTCAAAGATGAACAAACCCCCAAATTTACCTGAAACCCTAATTTTATAAAATGATTTTTATAATGAAATTGACCCATTTTTATACTCGAAAACACTAACTAATTTCAATTAAACATTAGATCCGTCAAACGCCTAATTTATTCGAAACTCTAAACTCTAATTAAATCAAATCTGAGCAAGACCCCTTTTATAGATGAACAAATCGAGTGATTTAAACAAATAAAACCCCTTTATTTTCGAAGTTATGAACAAAGACATATGAAAATGTTTTCTTTTAATTAAAGAGAAATCAAACTTATCTTTGAATGATTCATCATCGAATCCATCAAGAACAACACACTAGAAACCATACGAATCGGATTTATGGAGTATGCGGGGATGAAACCCATGTCAAACGAATCATAGATGAACAAGAAACACTTTATCTTGAGATATTTGGATTGGATTTATACAAAACGTGGCTTAGGATTTATAAAATATAGATGAATCTGGGTAGAAATTTAACCAAAGAGAGAGAAAGAGAAATATAAGGGCGGTGGTTATTTATGTGTGTGTATGGTGGCGTGTAAGCTAAACAGACAGAGAAGACCAAAATATAAAACGTGCCCCCTTGTTTTCTTGTTTGTATCGCCTGATGTTGGGCCGGGTTGGGTCAAACAGTCAATGGGCCGAGCCCATGTGTTATCTTGCTGGGTTGGGTTATTCGGTTTTTACTGGGTTTATATAAGCCCAAAAACTAAATTTGCTTATAAACTTGTAATGTTAAGCCAAAAACCCGTTTATAAATAACCGTGTACTAAAGTCATGTTTTCCCGTAAACGAAATATATCGTCAAGCACAACTAGGATGTCATGCATTTTTATGGGTAAAATTATAAGTGTCGTAACACGGTCGATATACTTATTTAGGTTGTGGATAACGTGATCGTATTCTCGAGCTACTGTGTATTCTCATCACTTTGCTTATTTACGAGGTGAGTTTATAGCCCCACTTTTTAACTGATTTTACTGCTTTTTGGGGTGAGACATTGCTTGATTTAACGTATGAACACAAGTGCATTAACTGATTTATATACTAGTCTAAGTCCCACTAAAAACCCAGTTGCTTTGGCCCGTGAATCGTGAACCGTTAATTACTTTGTGTAAGCGCGAATGTTATGGATAGATCTATCGGGGTTGACGCCCCTGTCCGTCTTGGTCCAACAGGGGACAAGCGGGCACAGTTTCATTTGAGTCTGAGATAGGATGTCGTAGGTTTAGGCATTCAGTTGGGCTACATTTATATGATTATACTGCCGGTGTTGTTAACGCTTCGGTGTCACGAGCTTAGACTGTAATAAATGCTTTTATGATGACTTTGTATTTGTTATATCGTCATCATGTTTGGGAAAAATCTTGTGGTTCATTAAACACTTCAAATTAACTAAACCTATGAACTCACCAACTTTATGTTGACGCTTTAGCAATGTTTTTCTCAGGTATTAAGAAGGAAGATGCTATGTGAGGTCTCATGCACTGCCGTCATTTCTATTGAAAATAAAGATCATTTGTACTATTTGGAAACTATGTTTTTGTATCAGTGACCAGTTTTATGCTTCCGCACTATGTTAAAACTCCTTATTTTATCAAATGAAAGTGATCAATTTTCTGAACGTCTCATTTAGAGTTCGTTCTTTGTAACTGTGTGTATGATAATCATGACGTCACCACTCCCTTGTTGCCATTATACTCTGATATTTTGGGAGTGTGACATTTATCATCGGCGATAAACTTTCCTTTTAATTGAAGAACGAGTTCTAAGTTAACATTTACTTAGAAGTCGTTTTCATGAGCTTGAAAAACTTTGAATGTTTTAACGTAAAGCTCATGACCGAGAAAGATGAATTTCTCGTTAAGAAGAAAAGTTCTCTTATTTAAAAGATACGCTTTCCTTTATGAGCTTAAAACTTGGAATGTTTTAATACAAGCTCATGACCGAGAAAAATTAATTTCTCGTTACGAGGGTAAGTTATCATTTAAAGATAAACTTCCCTTTATTTGAAGTCCGGGTCATTGTCTGACATTTAACAATGAACCATGTACACGAGCTTAAAACCTTTGAATGGTTTTAGGATAAGCTCGTGTCCGAGAAAACTTAATTTCTCGTTTTGAGGGTAAGTTATCGTTGCGTAGATAAACTTCCCTTTCTCTGAAGTCCGGGTCATCGTCTGTCATTTAACGAGGAGCCATATACACGAGCTAAAAACCTTTGAATGGTTTTAATGTAAGCTCGTGTCTGAGAAAAATTAATTTCTCGTTTGGAGGGTAAGTTATCGTTGACGAGATAAACTTCCCTTTCTCTGAAGTTCGGGTCACAGACTGTGATTTGAATGTGAGCCACTGTGCATGAGCTTAAAAACTTGGAATGTTTTTTGTATAAGCTCATGCCCGAGAAAAATTAATTTCTCGTTGTTAGGATAAGTTTATCATCGGCGATAAATTTTCCTTTCTTTGATGAACGAGTTACAGTCTGTGATGTGACTATAAGTCCTTTTGGTAAGCTTAACCACGAATCCCCTGAGACACTTATTTCTCCGATATCTGCTTCTTCAGCAATCAAACTCTAAGAGTATCCTTAGTTGAACGGTATACAATGACTGGACCGCTTCGTTCTTTTGGAACATCAACTTTGGTACCTGCATTCTCATTAGGAATTTGCATGCTTTGATATGGGTTAGCGATATCTATCTTAGAAGCAAGTGGGGGTTCACAGTTGTCTTTTCTTGTGCCAGAGGCGACCTGAATGGATGATTCACTTGTCTTAGTTGGAAAACGTTTCCGTTTATAGAAAACCTTAAGTTCAGGCTTAAGTGATGTATCATCCTTTTCAATTTCCTCCCTAGCAGTCTTAGTAGAATCGGAGATTATCCTAGTTAAAGGGCACTCGTTTCCTACAAGAGTGAAATTTCTACCAGTGGGGCGCCACATTTTACCAATGGGTTTGATTTTAGCAACCCACTGGGATTTAAGCCTAGCACGGGAGTTCACCTCATTAAGTAGTTTCTTGATACAAGAATCATGATTTGCCGTAAAGACACATTTTCTACATGTTTTACAAGTAGCATATTTAATGTCCGAGTAAGATCTAGAATTCCTAGATGATTGATTGATGCTCCTAGGAGATGACATGCTACGGTTAGCAGTGTTGGGTAATCTAGAAGGCATATGTCTAGGTTTGAAATTCCTATCTCTTACTTGTGTCTTTTGCTTAGCTTCCCTCAGACCAGATTCATGGTGAACGTCATTTGAACTAGTTCTAGACGTGGTCTTGGTATTTTTAGAGAAACTAGAGGCAAGCATGTGATTAGGTCTTGCTAAAGCTGTTTTAGTCACATTGGGCCTAGATAGTGGAGTGACTGGTCTAGAAAAATGAACCATATCAACTTGGGAGTCAAACCGCGGTCTCGAGGATTTTGATCGCTCGGATCTAAATACAGTCGGCTGTCGAATGAACTGATATGTAGGCGGTTTCCCCAAGATTGATGGTTTTTCAAGCTTAGTGTCCACACTAGTTCCTTTAGTTTTTCTTAATTCATTTCTCAAAGTATCTATAACAAAAACCTTTTCCTGTACTTGAGCCTTTAAAGTCTCATTCTCTTTGAGCAAGTTATCTTGGGATGTCGATTTAGATTCAAGCAACTCAATTTGTTTCAAAATATTATCCTTTTCAGCTTTAGAATCTAGAACAGTTTGATCCAATTTTCGTTCAAGAACAACGTTTGACTTTTCAAGTTTTTCAAAATATGTTTCAATATTTCCGTTTTCTTTGAAAATTCAATTTTGGCATCCTCAAGCTCTTTTGATTGCTGAGCTAAAATCGTTTCGAGCTCTTTAATCTTGGAATCGGAATCAGTTAATAGAGCAGTCATAAAGCATTTATCATGATGTTTAGCATTTTGAACACTTTCTCCCCCATTATAAATCACATCGGATGAATCAGAAGTGGTATCGCTATCACTCTTTTCCATCCCATGTTTGGCATAATTAGGTTCAGAATGCTCAATATGCGACATTTCATCAATATATACATCATAAACAACATTACATTGTACAATGTTCGCAGGCTCTTCGTCATTAACGGGTAAGGTGTCATCAAAAGAGATCTCGTGAACATTACCGGACGTACTACTGGTATCATGTTGTCCTCCTGATTTTGAGCTCTTGCCATCGTTAGGCTCCAAGTTGTCAATCGTATGACCATTCTCCTCTTGCATCTGCATCACAGATTCTTGCACTCCATTATCATACGCTTGCTGAAGTCGAGATCTTTCATAAATTGAAGACGAGACCGATGCCATGAGTTTCAATATTGTACCACGGAAATCTCGAAGCTCGGTATTGATAACTGGACTTTTGGCCAGGTAAAAAGATTCGTTTAAGTATGTCTCTTCGAATTGAAAACTGGTTTAAGTGTGCGACTCAGCTGTTCTTTGGTGAAACAAAAGTGTGTCGTTGTAGTATATTAAAAGTGCAAAAACAATTAAAGTAAAAGTGCGTTAAAATAAATCTAAGTCTAATTAAAAGTAAATGGTGCAAGTATTTAAAACCGTGACTAAAATTAAAGGGCACTAAATGTAAATAACGCAAACATAAATCTAACTAAGGCAAACTTAAAACGCAACTAAAATTTAAAACTAAGGCAAGGCTAACATAAATCTAAGGAAAATAAACCTAAAGTGCGAGTAAGGAAAAAGGCGGGAATAAAGTTCGAAATTAAAAGGCAGAAAATTAAAAACTGAAATTAAAGAAACTGAAAATTACCTATCCGGAATAAACCCTATTCGGAATAAAAGTCTTACTCGGAATAAGTTTCCTACCCGGAATAAAATCACCTATCCGGAATAAGTCCCCTATTCGGAATACTCCCTCTATTCGGAATATCTTGGCTACTCGGAATAATGCCCCTATGCGGAATATATTCCTATTCGGAATACTCCCTCTATTCGGAATATTAATCCCTATCCGGAATACTAGATCCTATTCGGAATAAAGTGCCTATCCGGAATACCTTCCTATCCGGAATAAATTCCTACTCGGAATAAAGTCCTTATGCGGAATGTTGTGGCTATTCGGAATAATCACCCTATGCAGAATATTATCCTATTCGGAATACCAGGCCTATGCGGAATACCTGGCCTATTCGGAATACCGAATATTCCGAATAAACCTCTTGGCTAAGTACCTTGATCCGGAATAACAGGGAAGATCAGCAAGTATCCTGGGAAAGATCAGAAACAAAATACGAAGAACAAGGAAAAAGAAATAACACGAATCTAATCAAACTTAAACCAAAATCAACCACAAGATTAAATCAAACTAACAAATAAACATCTATTAATGATAATCAAACAATCCAAAACAACAAAACTAACTATAAAGATCAAGATAATCAAAACCCACTTAATAAATTTGACAAAAACTCAAGAACATGAACATGAATAATAAACATATAAACCAAAGATTAAAGAAAGGTAGAATGAGAGATCAAACAATAAAGATAAATAATAACAAGAATTAAAAGAACACTTACTTGAAATTAAATGGTAATTAAGGTGCAAGACAAGTATTTAAATTTGACAAGTAATTAAATGACAAGGTAATTAAAAGTGGAAGAACTAATTGTCACTATTAGCCAACAAAATGAAAAGATTAATCCTAATGACTATTTATAGGGAAGGATTAAGGGGTGCTTAGGAAGCTTCCTCCCCTCCTTCATTTTCTCTTAATTGCATCATTAGGCCCTTCCTTCTTAATCTCTTTGTTAATTGCACCATTAGTCCTTAAGCCTTTAAATCTTCTTTAATCTTGGACTTTAATGACTTTTGGCTCGGGATTTCTTTGAACTCGTCTTTTAATTCTTCAATAAATTAGACTTGAGTTTTTCGGCTTTTGATAAACTTCCGTCTTTCGACTTTTTCTTCGATAAATCTTCAGAATTGGTCTCGGACTTCTGTTCTTTTTGCACTCTTGACTTCTCGACTTCATCTTTCATCTTTTTCTTCAATAAAAGCCCGTGAATTTCCGTGTTTTCTCCACTTTTCACAATTTCGTCCTAAATCACAACAAAAACACAAACCACGCATAATTCCGACATAAAAGACATAAAATACACGTTTTGGCTCGGTTATTACTGTAATTAAGTGTTAAAAATGATGGGTGTTTACACACCTATCAAATCCCCTACACTTGACCATTGCAATGTCCTCATACAATGCATTAGTTACAAAGCACGTTTACATTTTTCATCATAATTAATCCATAGTGGCCTTTATTAAAGAGATAGAAAATTATAAACATTCAAAGTAAAGAAATCAAAAAGCATACCTTGGGTTTTGGAAATGTTATGAATAATCATCATCCTCAAGTTTTCACTTTCTCCAAACCAAGCTTAAAAACGAGATCATTGTTATTATAAGTTAGTACACCAACACGAACTCATGTGGGCCAATTACTCACTTAGACTCCCTTATTCCTAGGGGTATCTCTTATATTTTATTATTGTCTTGAATGATCCAAAGGATGCATTGTTTGACTTATTTCGATAGTTATTTAGGCCGAAAATAAAGTGAACGATTTAATCAATAGTTAGTTAAAGGACAAAATCTTTTAAAACTGCTTCTCGGGACCTCATAAAGTTCATATCTTGGCATAACTTGCTTCGCGATTTGAGACCTTTCTCGGACCGATATTTGGCAGCGACTTCATACTTTAAACCTTGAGAGACGTTCATGAAATTATGGTCTTCTCTTCATAATGGAATTTCTTCACTTGAAGTTTTGAGAGATTCATACTTGGACCACGACTTCTTCATTTTTCTCCAATCTTTATTTTGGACTTTGATATACAACGATCCGCCTCCTTTTTGGACTTGGCTTCATTTATCCTCATACCTTGCTAGGGTCTTTTCGGATTCACTTCTCCATGACTTTTAGGGAGTATTTGCTTTTCGTCGTGTGTCTCGATCCTTCATATTGATTTTCGATAAATGATTCTTCACATCACTTTGGATCTTTAGCAACAAAATATAGCCCTCATGCCTTGTTGGGACCTTTTTGGACTCGCCAATCTTCGCATCCTGCTTCAATAAGTTATGCCTTGGCTATGAACTCTAATCCACACCGAGCAACTTTTAAACGATCTTGGGCTAGAAGCTAAGTAACTTTTCAAATCGTTCAACCTTATTTATTGCAGATAAATTTATTAGCAAGCGATGGGAGAATAGGCTTATAATTAACTCACATAAATCCCCGAAAGAATACCGAACTTATAATTGGCGCTATCATCTCTCGTTCTCCATAGTTTAAAATCTCAAGGAATGAGACTCGTGGATACTTAGCCTATTAAATCAAAGTTTTGGGTTTTCGAGTCGCCTATTGGATCTTGAAAACTCTTAGACTTTTTCAAGTTTAGAAATCGCATTTTAAAGTTCCCTTGATAAACGACTCTCTAGGATCAATTATAGGAACTTGCGAAAAGTTCTTGTTCTTAACCCGTGAGAGTTAAGACTTTCGCGTTTTATAGCTCCCTATATAAAAGCCTAGCAAAACTTGAATTAAACACGTTAAGGATATTAGCTAGAGTAAACTTAGATAAGTAAACTCGGGTTGAGTCAAAAGATTCACAACGTTTGAAAATTAAAACCAATTTATTAAAATTTATTCTAATAAGGGAAGAAAATAACTATACAAAGGTAAAAAAACTAATAGGCCAAAATAAATCAAAAATTTTGAAAAATGTCGAAAAATTGATTTTCCGGTTAAAATGAGGACAAATACAAGGAAAAGGCCACTTAACTTCGATAGAAGTCCCCCTACACTTAACATAAACATTGTCCTCAATGTTTAAGCATGTGGGAGTAAACTCCCCTACACTTAGGACATTGTGCACTTTGTTTAAATCTTGCTAAGGAAAAGACAACTAAAGAGATTCCTATTTAAATATTGAGAAAATATAAAATAGTGAATCGAAAAGAGTTTAGGATAGAACCGGGAAGAAGTGAACACGGAATCACTGGTCGTCAAGAATCATCAAGAGTGGATCTTTGAAGCTCGAATCCCTGATTAAGAGAGGAGAGGAAATAACAAACCAACGGGTCTCCCCTACACTTAGGATAAAGAAAGCTAAAAGATAGATGCATGGGTTGCCTCCCAAGAAGCGCTTGATTTTTGATTACCGAGTCGTGAGCCTGACTCGACCTTGATCATCATAGGAAGAAGCATGAAACATATCCACCAGGATCAAAGACATAGTTTTCGTCCATCAAATAGCAGAGGCTTAAGGCGAACAAGGCAAGCCAAAGAAGAGTAGGCAAGGTTCCCTTAAGCAGCGATTGAGCACGGTGGAAGCAAGGGTGAAGTGCAAGCATGTCTTCAATAGTTCCAAAGATTTTTCCTTTTATTTCATCAGGTGGATACTGAGATGGCTGCAAAATATCGATACCGGGGTCGAACACCTTTTCCTTTAGGGGAAAATAGCACTCAGGCTCAGCAGAATGGGAAGAAGATCCGCGAAGAAGCACAACCTCATCCTCAGAAGGTGGACAAAGAGGTGTTAACTCATACGTGCTGCGGATATTGGTGTCGATCGGTTTCGTCTCCTTTGAAAGAATGTTCTTCAAATCCAAAGTAGGATCAAGACGATAATCTTCAAAATCGAAAGGAGGAGCATCACTCTCATGAGGGAAGTAAGTGTTAAGAAAAGCAGAGAAATCTTCCTCAAATGAGTAATCGTCCAAAGTAGGATTAAGCATGGATGACGTAGGATCTTCATCATGTGAAGAATCGCTCGAAAGAGTATCAGCCTCATCAAAATCATCATATGTGGGAAGATCGGGATACTCAGAAGTAAGGTCATCATAATCATCCGAATCTGAGCTAGAATCATCATCATCATAAGCATCGAAGATCGGTGGAGAATCATAAATGGGAGAAGGTTCCAAATTGGAGAGAGAATCATCCATATCATCTTGAAAAAGTGGATTATCATTTCTAGACTTGAATAGAGGATTGTTGTAGACAACAAAGTCATCAAGAACATTAATCATATTCACTGATTCTCATCCATAGGATTTGCTTGTAAGCTTCCCCATTTTAAAAACTTGTGAATCATTCCCGACTCTTAAGATTAACTCACCTTCGGCAACATCAACTAGAGCTCGTCCGGTTCTCAAGAATGGCCGACCAAGTATTAAAGGAATACGAGGGTCCATTTCATAATCAACAACGACAAAATCGACCGGGAAAGTAAATGTGCCAACTTTAATGAACACGTCTTCGGCTATACCAACGGGGTAAGCGAGAGTGCGATTTGCAATCTCAAGAGTCATCTTTGTTGTAGTAAGGTCGGGCAATGATAGTGTTTTCCAAACACTCAAAGGCATAAGATTAATACTGGCCCCGAGATCAGCAAGGGCAAAAAATTCTTCAGTTTTGTTGAAAACGCAAGGCAACACAAAACGACCGGGATCTCCAAGTTTTTCCAGAAGTTCTTTAAGAATAACTGCAGAGCAGTTTTCATTTAAGCGTGTGTTGGCGAGCTCAATCAAGTTTTCCTTCTTGTTAAGCAATTCCTTAAATGCTTTAACAAATTTGGGCATGTGGACAAGTGCTTCAAGAAAGCTAATGTTGAAGTTCATCTGAGAGATCATCTTCACATAGCGTGACACTTCAGAGTCATCCTTGGTTAGCATTTTGGTCTTGCCTAAACGAGAGGGATAAGGTATATTGGGTTTGGGTGGTGAAGGTGAAGGTGTAGGTAAAGGTTGAGATGTTTAAGGGTCCTTCCTAGGTACATCGTCATGACGAGGCGGAGACGGTAATGGTGCACTAATACTAGGTGTAGGAGGAGTAGGGATAAATGGTGGTGGAGGAGGTGTAGATGATGGGGGTGGGATCGGTGGATTGACAATGGGAATTCCACTACGAGTAGTAATAGCACTCACATTTGCTCGCGGATTGGTGACGGTGTTTGAAGGTAGAGAACTCGAAGAAGAAGAAGGTTGAGCGGCGGGTAAGAAACTAGCAAGCATATTCTTCAAATCATTGGTTTGATTGCTGAAGGAGGATTGAATATTATCTCGAAGCTCGGATCTAATCTCATTTCCTTGCTTTGTGATATCTCCTTTAAGATTGATAATTTGGCTCTGCAGATTCTTGATTTGCTCACCTTGGGTTCTCATTATGGCTTCAACATCGGGATTAATGGGTGGGGTTTGTTGAGCGGGTGGGTGATAAGGATTAGAATCTCTTGGTGGGATTTGGTTGCTTCTATTGTAGTTGTTGGTGGGGTTTTGGTTTTGAGGAGAAAAACCGGGTGAAAGGTAGTTGTTTGATCGGTAACTCAGCAAATTTCTATCCCCTTGAGGTCGAGCTTGGTAATTTTCCAGTGAATAATTACTATAAGCTGCATACACATTTTCCGGATTTCCTTGAGTTGAAGGAAAATCGGTGTATGAGTGAGGACCGCCGCATGTTTCACAAGAAGGTGCAACCGCTTTAACTTGTTGTTGTTGGTTTGAAGCGAGAAGCAAGATACTTTTGCTCATTTCAGTCATCATGCGGGTGAGTTCGGTCATATCAGGGTTTGCTGAGGTAGAAGAAACATTGACTCTCGGGTTGTTCCTTGAAGAAGCGGAGGAATCCCAGTTTTTGTGGTGAGTAGTTATGCTCTCAATAAGCTCTCTACACTCCTCGGGTCTCCTTTTCATGAATGTGCCACCGGCGGCAGCATTAATCGTATCACGATCACGAAAAGTCAATCCGTTGTAGAAAGTATCAATTAAGGTCACAGGGAGCATGTTGTGGTTTGGACAACGATCAATCAAGACATTATATCTTTCCCAAACATCAAAAAGAGATTCATCAGGGTCTTGCTTGAAACCGCTGATTGGATTACGAAGGCTTGTGACCATGGATGGTGGAAAGTAGCGCGATAAAAAGCATTGAGTCATGTCATCCCAAGTATGAATAGAATTCTTTGGGAGACGATCAAACCATTTCTCGGCATGATGCGATAAAGTATGTGGGAAGAGTTGTAGGCGAAGAACATCCATTGTGGCACCAGGCAACTTCATGCTTTGGGTGATTGTAATGAACTTGTCGAGGTGTTTGTTGGCATCATCATCAGGCATTCCGGCGAATGGATTAGTTTGCACTTGCTGAATCATGTGGTGCTTCAACGAAAACTCCGGAGTCGTGATTTGCATCGGCGCAATCGGTCCTCCTCGTCCAAACATGGTAGGTTGACAAAGCTCCTCCATTATCCGAAGATCGGGCTGTGGAAGAACATTGTTGTTATTGTTGAGGTGCGGTGGATTATTGTTGTTAACACCTGACATACTTAAATCTTCTCGAGTCTCGGGCTCTTGATAATTAGAAGATCTAGTACGCATACACCTACAAAGACAAAAGAAAACAATACCAAACGCAAATACAATATATATACACAATAAAAATAAAATCTTTTTGGATTTTTGAAATTTTTAATTTTTATGGATTTTTAACAATTTTATATTTTTATGGATTTTTTGAATTTTTTAAGCAAGAAAATAACGCTCACAAGTGAACGGATCCCAAAAAGCAACGCGTCTTTAACAGAAAACCGTTAATCTTTACGAAAAGAGCAGGCAGCGGCGCCATTTGATAACTGGGCGTTTGGCCAGGTAAAAAGATTCGTTTAAGTATGTCTCTTCGAATTGAAAACTGGTTTAAGTGTGCGACTCAGCTATTCTTTGGTGAAACAAAAGTGTGTCGTTGTAGTATATTAAAAGTGCAAAAACGATTAAAGTAAAAGTGCGTTAAAATAAATCTAAGTCTAATTAAAAGTAAATGGTGCAAGTATTTAAAACCGTGACTAAAATTAAAGGGCACTCAATGTAAATAACGCAAACTTAAATCTAACTAAGGCAAACTTAAAACGCAACTAAAATTTAAAACTAAGGCAAGGCTAACATAAATCTAAGGAAAATAAACCTAAAGTGCGAGTAAGGAAAAAGGCGGGAATAAAGTTCGAAATTAAAAGGCAGAAAATTAAAAACTGAAATTAAAGAAACTGAAAATTACCTATCCGGAATAAACCCTATTCGGAATAAAAGTCTTACTCGGAATAAGTTTCCTACCCGGAATAAAATCACCTATCTGGAATAAGTCCCCTATTCGGAATACTCCATCTATTCGGAATATCTTGGCTACTCGGAATAATGCCCCTATGCGGAATATATTCCTATTCGGAATACTCCCTCTATTAAGAATATTAATCCCTATCCGGAATACTAGATCCTATTCGGAATAAAGTGCCTATCCGGAATACCTTCCTATCCGGAATAAATTCCTACTCGGAATAAAGTCCTTATGCGGAATGTTGTGGCTATTCGGAATAATCACCCTATGCGGAATATTAGCCTATTCGGAATACCAGGCCTATACGGAATACCTGGCCTATTCGGAATACCGAATATTCCGAATAAACCTCTTGGCTAAGTACCTTGATCCGGAATAACAGGGAAGATCAGCAAGTATCCTGGGAAAGATCAGAAACAAAATACGAAGAACAAGGAAAAAGAAATAACACGAATCTAATCAAACTTAAATCAAAATCAACCACAAGATTAAATCAAACTAACAAATAAACATCTATTAATGATAATCAAACAATCCAAAACAACAAAACTAACTATAAAGATCAAGATAATCAAAACCCACTTAATAAATTTGACAAAAACTCAAGAACATGAACATGAATAATAAACATATAAACCAAAGATTAAAGAAAGGTCGAATGAGAGATCAAACAATAAAGATAAATAATAACAAGAATTAAAAGAACACTTACTTAAAATTAAATGGTAATTAAGGTGCAAGACAAGTATTTAAATTTTACAAGTAATTAAATGACAAGGTAATTAAAAGTGGAAGAACTAATTGTCACTATTAGCCAACAAAATGAAAAGATTAATCCTAATGACTATTTATAGGGGAGGATTAAGGGGTGATTAGAAAGCTTCCTCTCCTCCTTCATTTTCTCTTAATTGCATCATTAGGCCCTTCCTTCTTAATCTCTTTGTTAATTGCATCATTAGTCCTTAAGCCTTTAAATCTTCTTTAATCTTGGACTTTAATGACTTTTGGCTCGGGATTTCTTTGAACTCGTCTTTTAATTCTTCAATAAATTAGACTTGAGTTTTTCGGCTTTTGATAAACTTCCGTCTTTCGACTTTTTCTTCGATAAATCTTCAGAATTGGTCTTGGACTTCCGTTCTTTTTGCACTCTTGACTTCTCGACTTCATCTTTCATCTTTTTCTTCAATAAAAGCTTGTGAATGCCCGTGTTTTCTCCACTTTTCACAATTTCGTCCTAAATCAAAACAAAAACACAAACCACGCATAATTCCGACATAAAAGACATAAAATACACGTTTTGGCTCGGTTATTACTGTAATTAAGTGGTAAAAAGGATGGGTGTTTACACACCTATCAGGTATGTGTATCTCGAAGAAATGATTGGAAAATCACGAAACTTTCAGGCGTGATGATGTTGAATTGGAGGAAAGGCGTGAGTTGTGTCACAAGAGCCTTATATGCAAGCACCGATGCAGAGTGATTAAAATTTTCATTGTGGAGTTGCTCGGAGAGTTGGTTCAAAGTGAGGAATATTAAGTCGATAAATATGTAACGATATTGACCAAAGAGTGTCATAAATTCGCTCCTTCCTTGAAGCCGTGAAAGAGTAACTAGATGATACTGTAGCATTCGAAATGAAGTTATACCACTTTCTCTATTGTTGGCTTGCACTTGATGCAATTCTCCCTCTTGAAACGTCGAAGTCAACAATTTCATTGAAGATTTGATGAAAAAATGAAAGAAAAATTCTTGGTCCAATTAATATCTCTAGTTCTTTGTAAACTCAAAAAGAAAAGAAGAAAAAAATCAACCTTCACTTTGCTTTAAAACGTTTGTGCAAAAAATCAATTTTTATGTTCACTTTATCTTTGCTTTGTAAACATTTGCTTTAAAACGTTTGTTTAAAAAGATGAGTCCATTAAAAAAAATCAAGCACCAAAATGTTAATAAAAAACGTGTCACTAATCTAACACTTGTCTATCGCAAATTTCAAGTGGTGAATTATAAAAACACAAAAGTTGACACACAAGTCTAACACCCCTAAAAAATTCGCAGCCTTTCCGTCCCTTTTATCTCTCTCTTCTCAATATAACGAAATAATAAAAAAAATAATCTACTCTTGGTTCTTGTTTACTCCGTCCCACTTGCATCTAATGCTGCCAAGATCACATCTTATATCTTTCTTCTCAAACGTGGCCTACTACTTTCTTGTTTCCACCGCCTCTAGTCAAACACTCAGCCCTTTTTATCTCTCTCTTAAGCACACAGATAACAAAAAAAACACTCAGCTACCAAACTCACTGAATCTCACAAACTCACCGAATCTCTAAACAAAATAAAAAAAACAAAAAAACTAACCCAATCAAAATAAATCAGTCGTATTTATTCGATTCACAGACAGTCACAAAGCTACATGTACGAATGAATTGAGATTCATCTTCAAGGCCTTCGAAAACAAAGAAGGTCTCGGGTAGGTATTTTTGTATGTGTTATAGATCGATGATAGTGTTAGAGATAAACTAAGATCGAGTCGTTTTTAGATTCGAGTGTTGGTTGTCAGGCTTAGATTGGTATTAAAAATATGTTGGTTTAAAGTTTTTGGTTTGGGATGTCAAAAGATCTAGTGTTTTTGGTGTAAAGATCTGTAGGGGATTTAGAGTTGGTTTGAGGTTGGTTTGAGTCTAGGAGTTTGAGTCTAGGAGTCTGAGTTATCGAGTTTGAGGGTGCGTGTCCGTTGAAGTTTGAATCTGTTTGAGTCTTGATTATTGTTTTGTTCCCGTTATGTTTGAATCGAGGAGATTCCTTATCCGGAATAAAGAAGTCAGTTTTGGAGTCAGTTATGTTTGAATCAGTTTTGAGGTGTCGAGTCTTAGGCTGATTTCGAAGCTTATCCAGAATAAGTTTCCTTTTGCTTATCCGGAATAAGTTTCCTTTTGCTTATCCGGAATAAGTTTCCTTTTGCTTATCCGGAATAAGTTTCCTTTTACTTATCCGGAATAAGTTTCCTGAGTCATATCCGGAATGATCCTAAGGTTTATCCGGAAAAATCTCCTAACTCTTATCCAGAATAATTTCCTTTTGCTTATCCGAAAAAAATCTCTTAACTCTTATCTGGAATAATTTCCTTTTGCTTATCAGGAATAAGGTTTGCAACTCGTTATCCAGAATATGTTTGCAACTTTGTCTTTGTCCGTAATACAGCTTTTTATCTTCTTATCCGGAATCAAACATTTTGATACTGATGATGGAGACAAAAGGCTATGTTGAAGGATACCAAAATTGATGAAATTGAAACTCTTGAGATCGAGACAAAAACTGATTCCTTTTTGTTAGTGCAAACATTACGATGCTTTGTCGATATAATCTCTTTGTGTTTTGTTGATGACAAACGTATAATTCGCAATACATTATGTAAAATGTTAAGGTACTCGTAATCACTCAAGAATACATTTGTATACTTCTCTCGACACCTCCAAGACCGCATTCGACATGAATCACTCAAGGTATCTACAAACATGTCATTAACCTAACTAAGTGATCAAGGATTAATATTTTCTTAAAACTCACATTTTAATCAAATGTGACAAAAGATTTTAATTAACTTTATTTTTAAGAAAATGTTTTATTAAAAAGAAAATGGAATTTGAATTTGGCATATTCCATATGCCAAAGGAATATCCTTTGAGGGTATAAACTACCTCAGATGGCATATCCCCACTAAAGGAAAAATTTGCACGGACTCCGACGCGGAGGTTCCTTAAAGGAACCCGCGGTTCCTTATTGATAAGGTACCGTGGGTAGAGATAAGGAACTGCGGGTCTTTTTTATCGTTGCAATGTTGTCCTATAAATAGTGGATCATTTCCAGGTTTTCTCTCAACCCTTTTTGCACAGTTTCTTTCAAAAACCATCTTAGATCCTTGATTAGTTAGTTTTGATTAATCTTGTTTAAGATGTGATTTAATCTTCAATCTCCTCATCCTCTCAAGTGCAAAGAGAAGAACACTATCATTACCATGATGTGTTGGGTTCACTACATGATGAAGATCTTTCCTTCTATAGATCTAAGTTATGTTTTTAGTCTTCCTACTATGTATATGTAGAAGAACCAAGTGTTGGGTACACTTGGATGTGTTTGTAAGGGTAGAATATCCAAGTGATGGGTATCCTTGGATTAGGTGTTAGTTGTGTAGATCCAAGTCTTGTTAGTACTTGGATATAGTGTTAGAATTATAGATCTAAGTGTTGTGTGCTTAGATCTATATCGTTTATGTGTTTAGACCATAAAACACAAGGTTTGTTATGTTGGGCCATAAAACATAACTAGTGGGTAGATTAGGTTGTGTCTTGGTAGTTCTCACTAAACTCTAAAGTGATGTGGTTGTGTCTTGTGAGTTCTCACTTAGCTTTAAAGTGATTAAGTAGTTGTGTTGTGTGAAGTTCTCACTTAGCTTCAAAGTGAAGAGTCGTGAAGATTGGTTCTAGCTTTCGATTAGAACTCGACATCTAGCCTTGTGTCGTTAAATGGTGAAGTGGGCGACGTTGTGTAGATTGGTCCTACCTAAGATTAGGACTCGACTTTTAGCTTAGAGTCGGAAATTGGATAAGCGACGTTGTGTATGGTTTCTCCACCTTAAGGAGTTTGTTGACTAGTGAAGTAACTCTCGAGTAAGGTGTACTCGAGGAGTGGAGTAGGGCGAAGAGGAGCTTCGTGACCGAACCACTATAAATCATCGTGTCGGTACTTTCATTTACATTTATGTCTTTACCTTTGTAGATGTATTTATAATTTCATACTTGTGTTGTGTGTCTTTGTGTGCATCACATAATCTAAACATCTAAGTTGCAGAAAAGCTATGGCTAAGTACGTGTGTGCTTCATGTTTAGATTATGGTCAAGTGTACATCACTTAGTCTAAGCATCCTAGGTGCGGAAAAGCTTGTGCTTAGTACGTGTGTGCTTAGTGTTTAGACTATTGCTTGATGTACTCTTGATTTGATGTGCTTGTGTGTTTTCTTACTTGTAGTATTTATCTCTCAATCAAACACATCTCACATCTAGTCAAGATTGATAAGGAATTTGATACAAAGGATTGTTAAGGTTTCAAATTAACAATGTTTCTACGTCCACTGTTGGCGGTTCGTTATTGGACCGGCGGTTCCTTATCAATAAGGAACCGCGGGCAGAGATAAGGAACCACAGGCAGTAGATTGAGCCGAAATGTTTTGAAAATGAACTAGAAACTATTCAACCCCCCTTTCTAGTTTCTACAATTGGTATCAGAGCGAGGTTACTCAAGATCTTTGAAGTATATTGTATTTTAAAGCTTGGATCGATCTTTGCTCTCTTTTTCAAAACAAATGGTTTTTAAAAATGAAAACGGTTTTTAAAAATAGAGACGATCTTTGTATCAAATTGTTCATAAAGAGTGATTACTTATGAAATGTGTTTTGTTGTTTTATTCATACAAGTTTTGGTGTTAAATAAACTTTGTATAATAGCTTGAATTAAATCTTTTCATGTTTGGAAGTATAAAAATCTTTTGTGTCATAATTAACTCTAAAATACGAGTTCTATGTGTCTAAAATGATTTTTTAGAGTCCTAAGTCCTTCCAAAAAGTTACCAAATGATTTTGGCCAAAAACTCATTTTTTGTTCTCTGACCGCGGTTCTTTATTGTTCCCCGCGGATCCTTATCAATAAGGAACCGCAGTCAGTCTGACCCAGATTTTTGAAAACTTTGAAATATCATATAAAATCAACCGTAAGTCCGTAGAAGTCGTGTCACCCGTCATTTCGAACGTAATTGAATTTTCTTTCAATTAAAAATGCTTCCAAACCTTTATTAAAACTTTAAAATTTGGATGGTTTCTAAGTTCCATACTTTGTCCAAAGTATTGAGCGTCGGTTTGTCGTAAAACTTGTATTTTACTCTTTTCTATTAAGTTGGACATCTCTTGGTGATATATCTTTGAAAATTGATATATTTACAAAGTGTTAAACTTAATTAAATTTTAAATGGGTCAAAGACTATTTTCAAATAAAATCAAGCTATGAATACTTTGTTGTATCTAACACTCAAAACGTAGATGAATGCTTTTATGTGTTAAGCTAATTGTTTGTGTGTGTTTCCTTGTGTGTTATTATTATATGTAGACATTATTAAGTGTTCCTTTCTATTTGTAGTAATATTGCTTATATGTCTAGTTTCTTGTGCCTTGCTTGGTATTTGTTAGTATCTAGTTTTTCCTAATTAGGATGTATGCTAGATTTCTTGCATTTTAGTTGCAACATCATGTGTGAATTGCATATAGGATTAACATCTCTTGGTTTACAAATGTTACATAAACATTTTGTACACCTTGGCATGTTCTTTAACACTTTTAGGTTTGAAAGCTTTGGGAGCTTGTCAAATCTATTGATTTGGGTCGTCTTACTCGATCATGGTGTTATTAGTTCAAGTAGATAAATGTCTCACTATAAAACATGAAACACCCTTTGAAAATCTTAGCTATTTTCTCTTAAAAGAGTGTTTGTGGGAATCAAGAAAGATTTCGATTAAATATCAATGCATTATTCAAACTATGATTGGTATCATTATCGAATCTAATTAACATGTTTTTTAGTGTAGACATGAATGTGGTTTATTAATAATATACATCGGATCATAACTCACACTTGTGTTGATGATGTTATATTGAAACTACTTGTTCAAATTGTTAGACATATTTTGTTTAATAATTACTTATAATGCACAATAGAGTCGGTTTGATAACTTGGATGTTTCATCCGAAATACTCAAGTAATTTACATTGCTATGCAATTTATAAATGTGTCATTTCCGAAAGACCAATCAAGAGTGTTCCTTTGGTTTGTGTAAACTTTGCTTATACACTTCCAAGTTATTGGCCTCAAGTTCTATTAAGGTAAATAACCTTAACTAGAATTGTTTGACAAGATATGCAATGGTGCATTCTTAACCCTCATTAGGTCATGCATTGTGTCACCATGCAAGTTTCATCCTTGCTAAACTTTATTAGGCAAATGTTGGAATTACATTTTGTCTAACTTGAGAATGACTACTAGAGAATTTATGCACTAGGATCTTAATTTGACCTAACGGTTGAATTACTTCCATGTGGGAAGTTGAGTTGGTGTATAACTCATAAAAATGGTCGTGTTTAGCCTTAATTGAGCACCTCTAGTGATAGTCTCATACTCATTCTCTAAATTGGCTAAATGGCTCTTCATATATATGACTAATGATAGTTTACTTGGATGAACGTTGTATGTCATTAGGATTCTTTTTCTTTTGTAGCCATTAGGTTTCTCTTAACCTTCTTCCTACGTGCTAATTGAACCTATATGTTTTTCCTTTGTATGTGTTCTAGTTTTTATTGCTCTTAAGCATGACTTTATGATAATTTAGACTAGAACATTAGGATTTGCTGAATTGGAAAATCCCCCATTCACCACCTAAACCAAGCCTCTGTAGGTGGTTCTTTAAATAGACCGCGGTTCCATATCAATATGGAACCGCCGGTGGAGATAAAGAACCGCGGGCAGAAGCTCTCAAATTCGGGTTTTCTAAAACTTCCCAATTGTTCCAACACCCTTTGGAATCTTTGTTTCAAACCTTTTATCACTCCCAAAATATCTTGGGCTTTCCGTTTTTAACCCTTTACTAGTTTGGATCATCCCATCACCCTTTTAAACCCACCTTGTTAGCCATGTTCTTCACACCTCAAACCATTCATCCTTACCCCTTAACCACCCATTACTACCATGTTCTACAAGAACCTCCAATTCATCCAAAACCTCCTCTTCAAAGAGGCACCTCAAAATTAAGATTAAGTTACCCAAACTTAACTCTTCATCCTTTCACACACCCAAGAATGAGATTGTTCCAATTCTCATTTCTTCATCACCCTCACCACCTCTTGATCCATGCAAGACTACCTCAACCCATGGTACCAACCATTCACATGGTTCTACCTCCTCTTCATTCCAATCTAGAATGAATGAGCTAACCTCACCCTTCACTCCAAGTACTCTCTTGGATGTGACTACCCAACCTCAACCCATCCAAAGCATTCCCATTGTGAATGACTTTGTTGATACCTTGGTGACTTCACATTTTACCCCTTCAAACTCACCCACATCACCCATCCAAAGCATTCCCATTGTGAATGACTTTGTTGAACCCTTGGTGACTTCACCTTTCACCCCACCAAATTCTGCCACCACCCTTGTCTTTCATTTAAGCATGTGGATTGCTTATTGCTAAGACATCTAATTTAAGCAAATCTTAGGATTCTAGTGTAACTAAGATTAAAATTATGCTTAAGTTTTAGGCTTGTTTTTTTTATATACATCTTTGTATGATCTTTATTCTCTTGTATTTCCTTTCATGTTTTTCAACATGATTTTTCTTTGAGTCTTGGATCTTGTTGTTATTATGTTTCTTTCTTTTCTCTTATTTTGAGTCCTTTTCTTAAACTAATAAGAATTAGGAATCTTCTTGGAGATTTACATTTCATGTAGCTTGATTTGTGATATCTAGATAGATGACTTGCTTGTATGCTACTTGCTTATATATCTTCTTGCTTATCCGTATGCTATATGCTTAATTGATTAGTTAATGAATGCATGCTTATTATAAAGGTTTTGTCTTTGTCAAGCAATTCCGATATAATATCTCTTAGATGTGTCTAACTCATGCATGTCCTTATATGCTACGTGCTAACATGTTTTACTTAGTCTTCTCTTTTAAAGTAATCATGTTTCTTGCATGCCATATGTGTTAATTGCGCACCTTCTCTACATTGGTTTATTGTAGACTTCATTAGGCATTGCATGAATTATCCTATGTGCTTACTTGATTATGTGTTTGATTTTGTACTAACTCTTCATGTCTTCTTTAGCTTCTTTTGAGTTTCTTCTCTCATTTTATTTCGAGATTTCGCTATCACCTTCTAAGGTATAGTATTCATGAATCAATTTGTGAAGTTATCCTTAACTTCTTTGTTGAGTCTCTCTCAATTCATTTTAATCATGCTCTTCTAAGTCGAGTCTCTTTCTTCTAGTCTTTCTAAACTAAGTTGAGTTGAGCCTTACCCTTTCCTCATCATGTAATTGTTCTTTGAACATCCACAATGATTGAGAAGAGCTACGAAACTTTGAGCATGTAGTTTATCGTATGCTAAACACCATTTGGTGTTGACATTCATACGCATTTTTGCCTATAATGTCTTATATCCCAATTTTTTCTTAAAGCGTCGATTTATCCGCTTTTGGTTTTCCTTTATTTTTTTATTTTTTTTGGTCAAAAATGTCTCTAGGTTGAGATATTTTTGTTCCTCTTTTTGAGAGTTGATTGCGGTTAAAATTTACAATTGGTATGGGTGATTCCATCAATTCTAAGTTTTTAACACCTTGAGATGATATCTTCAAATTCTTGGATATTTTCTACCTCTACTCCAACAATTTTGAATTGATTTCCTCAAAATCCTCTCCTTGTCTTTTTTTGAGAGTTGATGGTTAAATCTTGAATTTTCTTGGGTGATTCCAAAAATTCTAAGCTTTTTACCCTTTGACATATTATCATTACAATTGGTATGGATGTTTCTTTTCTATCTCTATTCCAACAATTGTGAATTGATCTTGTCAAGATCCTCTCCTTTGATTTGTCTTTGGATTGATAGCATCGCATGCACACTTCTTTGCTTGTCATTGTTTGTGCAAACGACTTGTTTATCATCCCCGTTTGGGTGACATCTCTTTTTATATATGCTCTTGTCTACTAACCTTGTTTTGTAGGACAATTCTAACCGTAGCTCGTCACTATTCTTGCTTTGTTGGTACCTCAAGCAAGGGGGAGCTCATATCAAGGGGGAGCATTTGCAAGAGTTCAAGTCATTACATTTGTGATCGTTGACTCACTCAAATTGAATTCATCGAACATCTTGCAAGTAATGCATTTTGGACACTCGTAGATAAGCATATTATTATGCTTGTTGTTGGTTAACCTATGGTGATTGAAGACTTCACTAGGATGACGCAAGCTCAATATCTTTGGATGATGGGTTTATAGTTTGGATTCTCGCCTCTCAACCGACGACCACTAGTGATGATCTACCTTTTGGATGCAAGCTCGTGTGACGTTAATTCTTCTCCTCTTCAAAGGACGTGCTATCGATGTCTACCACTTTGGGCGTGTGCTCTCTCGACGTTGATTCTTCTCTTCTTCAAGACGTTGACTACCTTTTTGATTCGACAAAAGGGGGAGAAGTAAGTGTAAACGAGTAACTTATGCATTTTAATATGTGTTGCGGTTTACTTGTTTGTCATCATCAAAAAGGGAGAGATTGTTAGTGCAAACATTACGATGCTTTGTCGATATAATCTCTTTGTGTTTTGTTGATGACAAACGTATAATTCGCAATAAATTATGTAAAATGTTAAGGTACTCGTAATCACTCAAGAATACATTTGTATACTTCTCTCGACACCTCCAAGACCGCATTCGACATGAATCACTCAAGGTATGTACAAACATGTCATTAACCTAACTAAGTGATCAAGGATTAATATTTTCTTAAAACTCACATTTTAATCAAATGTGACAAAAGATTTTAATTAACTTTATTTTTAAGAAAATGTTTTATTAAAAAGAAAATGGAAATTTGAATTTGGCATATTCCATATGCCAAAGGAATATCCTTTGAGGGTATAAACTACCTCAGATGGCATATCCCCACTAAAGGACAAATTTGCACGGACTCCGACGCGGAGTTTCCTTAAAGGAACCCGCGGTTCCTTATTGATAAGGTACCGCGGGTAGAGATAAGAAACCGCGGGTCTTTTTGACCGTTGCAATGTTGTCCTATAAATAGTGGATCATTTCCAGGTTTTCTCTCAACCCTTTTTGCACAGTTTCTTTCAAAAACCATCTTAGATCCTTGATTAGTTAGTTTTGATTAATCTTGTTTAAGATGTGATTCAATCTTCAATCTCCTCATCCTCTCAAGTGCAAAGAGAAGAACACTATCATTACCATGATGTGTTGGGTTCACTACATGATGAAGATCTTTCCTTCTATAGATCTAAGTTATGTTTTTAGTCTTCCTACTATGTATATGTAGAAGATCCAAGTGTTGGGTACACTTGGATGTGTTTGTAAGGGTAGAATATCCAAGTGATGGGTATCCTTGGATTAGGTGTTAGTTGTGTAGATCCAAGTCTTGTTAGTACTTAGATATAGTGTTAGAATTATAGATCTAAGTGTTGTGTGCTTAGATCTATATGGTTTATGTGTTTAGACCATAAAACATAAGGTTTGTTATGTTGGGCCATAAAACATAACTAGTGGGTAGATTAGGTTGTGTCTTGGTAGTTCTCACTAAACTCTAAAGTGATGTGGTTGTGTCTTGTGAGTTCTCACTTAGCTTTAAAGTGATTAAGTAGTTGTGTTGTGTGAAGTTCTCACTTAGCTTCAAAGTGAAGAGTCGTGAAGATTGGTTCTAGCTTTCGATTAGAACTCGACATCTAGCCTTGTGTCGTTAAATGGTGAAGTGGGCGACGTTGTGTAGATTGGTCCTACCTAAGATTAGGACTCGACTTTTAGCTTAGAGTTGGAAATTGGATAAGCGACGTTGTGTATGGTTTCTCCACCTTAAGGAGTTTGTTGACTAGTGAAGTAACTCTCGAGTAAGGTGTACTCGAGGAGTGGAGTAGGGCGAAGAGGAGCTTCGTGACTAAACCACTATAAATCATCGTGTCGGTACTTTCATTTACATTTATGGCTTTACCTTTGTAGATGTATTTATAATTGCATACTTGTGTTGTGTGTCTTTGTGTGCATCACATAATCTAAACATCTAAGTTGCGGAAAAGCTATGGCTAAGTACGTGTGTGCTTCATGTTTAGATTATGGTCAAGTGTACATCACTTAGTCTAAACATCCTAGGTACGGAAAAGCTTGTGCTTAGTACGTGTGTGCTTAGTGTTTAGACTATTGCTTGATGTACTCTTGATTTGATGTGCTTGTGTGTTTTCTTACTTGTAGAATTTATCTCTCAATCAAACACATCTCACATCTAGTCAAGATTGATAAGAAATTTGATACAAAGGATTGTTAAGGTTTCAAATTAACAATGTTTCTACGTCCACTGTTGGCGGTTCGTTATTGGACCGGCGGTTCCTTATCAATAAGGAACCGCAGGCAGAGATAAGGAACCGCAGGCAGTAGATTGAGCCGAAATGTTTTGAAAATGAACTAGAAACTATTCAATCCCCCCTTCTAGTTTCTACACTTATGAATAACTTTTGAGACAAAAACTCTCAAATCAAGACAAGTTGATAAAAAAATATAAAATAAGTCACGGTTTGACAGATTTGTTTGGACAATGAGTTTGATAGAAACAATAATAAAAAAATGATATTGAGATTTGATAAAGAAAACTGATTACCAAAATTTAGAAAAATTTAGAAAAATTGATGAAGTATGATAAAAAAATTGATAGATAAAAAGATGATAAAAAACGAGAAAAAATTTAGAAAGAAAAGATTTTTTACCACCAAATCAATAGATAAAAAACGCTTCAATCCGAAGAATCAACCAAGCTCTGATACCAATTGTAGGTCTACGGTTTCTTAGGATTGAACAATGTTATGGATTATCTATTGAATGGAAGGGAAAGAAAGAACTAGAGAGAGAAAGAAGATAGAGAAAGGAGAGGAATAAGAAAAGAGAATGTGATAAATGGTTAAGTGTTCAACCCCTCCTAACATGCTAGGAGGGGGTTTATATAGCCCACCCTACATGTGGGCTATATGGGCTATATTAGATCACGAGCCCAATATCATTGGAGTGACCGATCCTTTCTAAATACGTAAAAACGTATTTCCAACAATCTCCCCCAAAGGGAGGTCACTCCAAGTTACAATGTCCTAAATAGTCTATAGCTCGTGATCTATGCTAACAATGATGTGACCGAGACTTTCCTAGGAAAAACGTATTTCCAACAAAAATGCAAAGTGTTTGGTTGGTGATCGCAACCATGTGCCTGCTTGTCTTGCACATATGTTGTATTGTGTTGCTACCACTACTCCATACAACCTTGCATTTTTCATAGCTAGAAGGATAAGATTTGTTCTGAATGGACCTCGTTCTACTCTTCCTTATACCATGATTCTCTCACGGCTGCTTAGGAGAGTTCTTCTCGACCATCCTCCTCTAAATCCTTCATCTTTTCACTCCGTGGTTCGAGTCATGCTTCCTATTGAAGGGAATGTCTCTTCAGTTCCCACGCATGATTCAAATGAAGATGAAAATGTCTCTCAAGACAATTCTCTCATTTCTCGTTATGATTTGTCATCATCTATCTCTCAATTGTCTTCACTAGACATTGATTCAGACTATAATTATTGTCTCAATCTTCATATTCAAGATCGAATCAGAAGTGAATCAAGGCAAGGAGGAAATGCTCATAGATGAATGATATATTTACCACTCTTGGGTGACTAACATGTGTGTAAGCATGTATGGATTGTTGAACTTTATCTCTTTTCTTATCTCTATTCTTAGGAAGTTGTGTATTCTTTAACTAACAGTTTATGTTTGGATTATCTAGTATTTTAATCCTAATTATCCATGGTATTGATTTTTTACATGGCTCGGTGCATCTTGTGTGTTAGATAGCCTCTTAGTTTTTGATTATTAGTTCACTTTGGCTTGATAAACCTTGATATAAAATCTGGGCTAGCAAAAGTTTGAGGAAGTGCTATTTTTGAACACCTCTGGTCGCGGTTCCATATCAAACCCGCGGTTCCTTAGCGATAAGGAACCGCAGACCTACGTAAGGAACCACCTAGTACTGTTTCAACAGAATCTTTGCTTTACACTGTTTTCTTTAATCTGTGTATAACTTTTGCAAAAAACCTGCACTTTTCTAAACTAGGCTACCTAATTTCATTGTTCACATAAAATGATTTTAACCTATTACTAGTTTGGATCATCCCCTTCTCTTCTTAAACCCTCTCTTGTTGATTGTGTTCTTCATCCCTTTAACTCTTCTCTAAACCTCAACATTCAATCATGGTATCCACTAGAACATCCAACTCCTCCAAAACCTCCTCACCCAAAAGAAGCCTCAAGGTGAATCTCAAGTCCTCTAAACTTGGTTATCCATCTTCTCTTAAACCAAAAAGTGAAGCCTCACCTATTCTCATCTCCTCATCACTTTCACCACCACTTGATTCATGGAAAACAAACTCAACCCATGGTACTAACCATTCACATGGTTCTACCTCCTCTTCATTCCAATCAAGAATGAATGAGTTTTCCTCTCCACTCATTTCAAGTCCTCCCTTAAATGTGAATGCTCAACCACAACCTCATCAAAGGATTCCCTTTGTTTTTGAGCCTTTTCCTTTCACTCCACCAAATTCACCCATCTCACCTATATCACCCTTGGATACCATGCCTTCTCCTCATCCTCCTACCTCCAATACTCCTCTCTTGGGTGTTCCCATTTCTCGTTTCTTGGGTGATCCACACTTGTTTGATTTTTTCATACACAATGAAACAAATTATCCTTGTTGCTTGAACAACTTTCACCTCATTGATATCCTTAGGTTGGAGATGATTGGGGCTCACATCAATTTGCAAAGCTTATTGTTGAACCTATTTTCTAATCCTCCACCTCCTATGAGATGAATGATGGTTTATAAAATTAACATGCTTTTCAAAAAGAAGATCAAGCCAAAAGAGGACTATGAATAAAAGACCTAGTTGTTAGCTATCTTTGTAGTAGTTAATTGTCTTTTTATTTCTTGTATTTCCTTTCTTTTCCCTCATGATTTTCTCATGTGGATGATTTATTGATTTAGTTTTTATGTGCTTTAATCTATGTGGTCACATTAAACAACTTCAATTTATTTAAAATTGTACCTAAATCTATTACAACCTCTAAAAACTTGACTTAAAATTGGACCAAAATGTTATCTAAATATTTTGTCACCCTTTGTCAAGACATTCTTTGTGAATGTGTTGCTTTTATGCAACCCTAGCATACTCTAGTGCTAAAATAGGTAAAAATCCAAGATTTGCAAAATTTTGAAAAAGTCTTATTTTTCTCCAAAACTTTTGAAAATCTAGGTTTGCTGTCCACGGGACGCGGATCCTTAGCCCCCAGGCGGCTCCGTATCGATATGGAACCGCGGGCTATTTTAAGGAACCACGCTTGGTAAAGCCGTTCTTGGCTTATTTTTGGTCTTTCCTTTTTGACCACTGTTTTAGTTAAGATTCTTTGTTTACCCAATTTGGCTAAATATTTCCTAAAACCTTTCTTTTTTATTTCAAATCTTTGCCTTGTCTATTTTCTTTAAATTCTTCTCTTTTGGGAGTTCTTTTCTTCATCCCTCATAATGCCTAATTCTTCCTTTCCTAACCTTGACATTTCTTTGTCACAAACTTCTCAACCTAAAGCTTCTTCTTCTAAGCTTTCAAAGAAACCGAAAATATCGGTTAAACCCATTTGGATAAAAAAGAACAAGAATCCTCATGATTCTTCTTCTCCAAAATCCTCCAAGAATTCATCTTTCTCTCTGATTCAATATTGGAATGAGACTTACTCTATAAATCCAATTACCAGAGAAAAGGAAATTCTTCCACCACCACCAAAACCTTTCAACTCACCCCAACTCAATGACCTATCTTCTTTCCCTAACCTCACTAGGCATTGTGAAAACATCTCTTATCCATTATCTCCCTCTCCACCAACCTCTAATTTTTATGGACCTCCCCCATCTAACGACTTTGTTTTGCATCATGGTTCCTCGTGTGCTTGTTGTCGTTTTCAACAAATTGAACTTGCTCATATCTATGACAAGCTAAATTTCCTTGAATTCCTCCTCACTCGACCTCCTCTTAAAGTTTTCGTTCCCGTGAACAAAACTTCGAATGATGCTTCGTCGTCTTTCTTTTCCAACTAAGGCACATTTTGTACTTTAGTTGTTTGAGTCAACAAAACTTAATCAATCTTGGAAGATTATCACTATTAAGAGTATTTTATGCTTTGTGGTTTATTTTCCATATTTTCTTTCTTTAAATATTCATATTGTGTGTATGAACTTGTATGTTATTTCATATTTATGTAATATGAATGTTGTGTGTGTTATACTTCCCTCTAATTCTATTTCACACATTTGTTAAAGAGCTGATCATGGTTAAAACTTAAAATTAATCATGGGTGATTCCATAAATTCTAAATTTTAACCCCTTGACATTTTAGATCATCTTTGATTGGTTTGGATGTTTCTTTTATTCCTTTATTCCACCAATTGAACTATGATGTTGTCAATACACACTCTTTGGACATACTTAGCAAATGCTTGTTTCTAATTTGAGAATTCTTTTCCTTCTCCCTCTCAAGTTAGTTAGTAGGTAGTGCACATACATACATTGGTGTTTCTTTTCTTTCTTCTAACCTTTGTGTAGCATGTCACCTTAGCTCATTTTCTTGGTGCCCCAAGCAAGGGGGAGTAAGCCCTAAGGGGGAGCTACTAGCAAAAGTCCGGTTCTTTTCTTCTTCAAAGACTTGTGCTAACCTTTTTGCTTCGACAAAGGGGGAGAAATGATAGTGATAAACTCGTTAATAATTCAAATAAACTTGTATTTTACGTAAATGAGTTTATAATTTGTCGTAATAAAAAAGGGGGAGATTGTTAATGCAAAACAATGCCTAAAAACATTGTTAGTACTAATTAATCTTTCTTAGTTTTGATCACGACAAATTACAAAGACATTTATTGTCAAACAGAGTCATAAAACGAATTATCTAACAAACACTATAATCAAGGTAATAATCATTACACTAACATATCTTAATCATGCTTAGTGATCATAAAAGTGATTAGCCTTAAAACTCACTTTTATCAAATGTAACAAAAGATTTTTAATAAACTTTATTTCTAAGAAAATGTTTTATTAAAATGAAAATGTAAATTTGAATATGGCATATTCCAAATGCCATAAGAATATCCTTTGAAGGTTTAAACAGCCTTAGATATTTCAAATTCACTAAAAGACAAAAGGGCGTGGACTCTACGCCGGCGGTTCCTTAGCACCTACGGCGGTTCCTTATCGATAAGGAACCGCGGGCTCCAATAAGGAACCGCGGGCAGATATAGCCGTTGGATGTTTGTCTTATAAATAGTGGATCAAATCTGCATTCTCATCAACCCTTTTTGGACATCTCTTTCAGCCTTCTTTCTCCTATATAATCCTAGTCATTTGTAAATGATCACTTAATGTGTTAAGTATGTTTACTCATGATTATCCTCTTGATCTCCTTCTTTACCTTGTCTAAAGAGAAGATCACTCACACACTTGTGATGTGATAAAAAATGAAGCATTGATGAAGATCACCTTCTCCTAAAGATCTAGTCATGTTCATCATTTGTTTATTTGTGTCTTGTGTAGATCTAATGTATTTGTGAATACTTGGACTAGTTGTGTTCATCCAAGCTATATGTAAATACTTGGATTAGAGTTGTGTAAATCCATTGCACATGTGTGTGCTTATATTTGTTTTGTGTAGATTCAAGCTACATGTGTGTACTTGGATATGTTTAGTTGAGTTGTAATTATTTGTGCTAGTTCTCACTAAACTATAAAGTGATGTGGTTGTGTCTTGTAAGTTCTCACTAAACTATAGAGTGATATGTAGGTCTGTTGTGTGAAGTTCTCACTTAGCTTCAAAGTCAAGAGTCGTGAAGATTGGTTCTAGCTTTGGATTAGAACTCGACATCTAGCCTTGTGTCAAAAAATGGTGAAGTAGGCAACGTTGTGAAGATTGGTTCTAGCTTTGGATTAGAACTCGACATCTAGCCTTGTGTCGTAAAATGGTGAAGTGGGCGACGTTGTGTAGATTGATCCTAGCTAAGATTAGGTCTCGACATTTAGCTTAGTGTCGGAAAATAATGTAAGCAACGTTGTAAGGTTTTCTCCGCCAAGAAGGGAGCTTATGGATATAGTGGAAATCTCGAGTAAGGTGTACTCGAGGAGTGGAGTAGGAACGAGGATAGAGCCTCGTTGCCGAACCACTATAAATCTTGGTGTCTTCCTATTAGGTTGTTTCTTTCCTTACTTATTACTTACATTCATTATCATTACTTATTACACATTGTTAATGCATTAGAATTAAACCTAATCATTATGCAACTAGCTTTCAAGTAAAAGATAGTTTTGTACACTCACCTAATTGAAAGGAATTTTAATTAGGCGATAAACCGATGAGAAACTATTCAACCCCCCCCCCCCCCCTCTTCTAGTTTCTACAAATATATATGCAGACTATGGCCTTGTTCCTGCTGCTTGTTCAGTTCTACTGTTTTTATATACATTCCTGCTATTAGTCAATTCATACCCACTGGTTCAAAAGTTTCTTGCAGTTTGTTACTAGCTACCCACTGTTTGCATACATATTATCCACCGAGAGCTTTTAGGCTCTCGGTTCTCACTGCTCTTAATCAAAACGCCACTGTTGGTGTTTGGTGGGTTTTGCGACTGATTACACAAGAACCACACCGACCCTTATAGGGTGCGACTGGTGGAATTTAATCACCACCGAGACCAAGGATTCTCTCGGTTTGTGTAAAATCCGAATGTAAACAACACAACAAAAAAACGATTCCACCCTTAATCTTGTTTTAACCATGTTTTTAATTCCTAAAAACATATTCTTGATCACATAACATAATTACTAAAAGAGAACAAAGATTAAAGATTACCTATTTTTTGTTTAGGGTTTAAGACTTAATAACACGAATTCACGAACCTCAATTCTTGATTTAAACTCACGACTTTTTTTGGTTTCTTGGTGATGTTGTCGACGGCGGAGGAAGAAGAAAAAGAATGATCCGTTTGTTATCTATTTAGGTTTCTTTTATGGTTTGTTTCTTAATAAACATATACTCCCCTGTGTATTTTTTGTAATCGGCCAAGGTTAACCCAATGGGCCTTGAGCCCATTTCCTTCTTGTTTTCCTTTTGCCTAAATCGCCCAAAGAACACACACATAAAACATTTGTTCTAATTTCGTGTTTAATTTAAATACTTACGCATGTTCGTGTATTTAAGTGTCGTGAACTATTAAGGTTGTATTTTTACATGTTATACGTAACTATTATTAGTATACGTAACTTCTTATCGTACTTAATTAATATTCGAACAATCATGCTAAATTTTCTTGTCGTGTGTCGTATATTCATAAGTCGTAAAGTTTTAATTTATATGTAATTTCATGTAATTAATGTTCTAGGATTTTTTAAAAGCGGCCTTTACAACTCTTCCCCTCTAAAAGAGTAATTCATCCTCGAATTAGAGATACGATAAACTAGAAATACATGGACGTGACATGACTGTAGAGAACATGGAACATGACATGACTAAAAGGAACATAGAACGTGGAGTGGCTGAAAAGAACATATCTGAGTCATGGAAGGAAAAAGAGGATAAGAAATCCAGATGGACTCCTCCGTTTCCTACTGGCTTCCCGCTCGGAACGGTTCCTCTAAAAGGTCTTGACGGACATAAATATTTGACATAAGTAACCTCTGAGCAAAGATACGCGAGACATATTTGAAACATAATACGTGAACAATTTCGAACGTGATACGTGAACAATTGTGAACGTGATACGTGGCGATACGGGGAAAGTATATATTGAGCGTGCAATAACTGAGGAGGTAACGCGAAACGGTACGAGATGCGACGTGAAATGTGACGTGAAACGTTTGTCTGAGGTTGGAAAATCATACTAAGCTTGAGTCTGGTCTCCCGATTTTTCTGCAATTCTTTCCAGGAAGAAAAGTAAAACGTAAATCGTAAAATAGGATACGATCATGAATGTTAACGATGTCATGAATGTGGAAGTGAAAACGATTCGTAAAATTGAACAAGGACGTGGACGTAAATGATGCATACAAACGTGAACCTTTATCAGATCTGATAGCTGAAAGAGTGCCAAGTGATCGTACGATCTTTGGCTGAAAGATATCTGAAAATTTTCTAACCGTGAAAGTCTTCACAGATGGAAGGAATATGCAGACTTGGTCACACAGTCGAACAACCCAGATAGCATCATGCTTCTTTTGAGCCCGCGGTAGTCCGGTGACAAAATCCATGGAAATCTTGTCCCTCCTTCGTTCACCGTTCCTAATGGATTGGTGGGAATAAGCTGCTAGCATGTTACTATTCTATCTTAACCTGCTGGCATGTCAGGCATCTAGATATGAACGTAACTGCAACTTGGCTCACTATGAACTGGATACATAGAAGTTTGGAAAACTATGAGTCTATGAAATTAGACTTCTCACAGCGTGGGATCTTCTGGAATACATAATTTAGCGGAGGATTTTATCCTTTATGCGTAAACTGAGTCATGGTAAGATTAACCGTTAGAATCAATGTGATTCAGCGTGTCACTGTAATCAATCAAAATTCATACCAAAAAAAAATTCAGGGTGAAATTTCTTATCTCGTAGAATTTGCAACATAGTGCAAATATGGTCTGATTGGGTATGAAAGGAACTTCAGAAGTTATATCATAACTTAAGTTCCACCCTGAAATTTCTTATCTCGTGAATTACATATGGGAAAACTCCAAATAATCGGCTGATTGTGAATGAAAGAAACTTCAGAAGTTATGTCATAACTGATAGCTGGAAAATCTTCATAGACACATAATAACAAACACGTGCTTGTAAAGCATAGGTAATTTGTACAGATTTACCTGATGGAAAAACCATGCTTCATGTATTCAGGAGCCTGAACATCGCTATACATGATCTGATATGAATGGCAACCAATCGTAGCATGGGGTGTTGTTCATAGTCCATAATCATAATCATATTTAACTTGCATCAATCCGAGGTAAGTGCATTAGCACATTGGATCTTATCATTAAATTGAAGGAAAACCTTCATATATATGGGTGATACGAATGGCGCCCTTTATGGTCATGGATATATGAAATATGGAATCAAGAAATGAAAGTGTCATGAAGCAAACGTGACAGATCTCACTGAATGTGTTTTGCCTGTATCACGCATAACGAACCCTGTGTGTCCAAAAGCGAATAATACGCTAGATATGGTACTAAAATTCTAATGCTTTGATTCACATATACAACAGAATGGGTATACCCCTTGGAGGGTACCCTGGATTACTGAGGCCTAGTTCAAAATTATGCGTAAGTCATGTGTCTTGACTCATGTTTCGAGAAATATACGTTTGACATGTATCTTGACTTGTGTCTCGACATGTATCTTCAAAAAACACACGTGAGGCGTGTGTCTTGACGGATGTCTTGACATGTGTCTCCAGATGTGAAAATGACTAGAGTTGAAAGTCTTAGGTTACTATGCCAGGATTGGCGGATCGGTTGGACTGCTGACCTGTTGTATGTCTGGTCTCGTCCGTTACCGTAGTTTCTATCGTTATTGTGAAGTATAAATTATCACGGTAGTTGTCACCACCTCATTGTCTGTCAGTTCCATGACGGTCAATATCATGACGGTGATTCATGTAACTATTCAGCTTAGAGGTCGGCTGGTACCGGTTCCCACTCATATGCCTGAAAAGACAACTGAATGATGTGTGACGTTTAACTAAAAAGGTAAAGACATGGATTGTGATGGAAATTGTCTGGTGGTGAAGCATCTTACTCGTCCAATCGTTTCGATCCAACGCCTTTGTCTTCGTCTTGTAGGATGTCCAGTTAGTATCAACATTTTGTAAAATCTCCAACTTATGAGTAGCATCAAAATTTTGTAGAATATCGGCAAGTGGAATGCGCCTGAGATGATTGAGAATTGTAGGATATGTAAATCTTGCTTATGTTTTTAGAGAGAGAAAGAGATAGAGAGATGGTGGATTACACACACACTTAGAGAGAGAAAACCAATGTTTACTATGTGTAAATAATGAAACCACACACCCTCTCCATCAAAGGAGAGGGTTTATATACCCAAGCCCTTGTCATGGGCTTGGGCTTACATCTTGGGCCGGCCTACACATGTTGTAGGCTAGGCTTGTTCTTGTTTGATAAACAAAGAAAGTTAACTAAACTACGAGCTATTACATGGACTATCGTTGGAGTGACCGATCCTTCTTAATACGTAAAACGTATTTCCAACAATCTCCCCCTAAGGGAGGTCACTCCAAAAAAGGGCGTTACCCAAGTTACAATAACAAAATAAACCTAGCATACTATGCTTGTCTTGAGCTCGTAGTCTTCGTCTTTCTTTTTCTTTTTCTTTTCTGGTGAACATGCTGATGTGATCTTTGATATCAGTCTTGAGCATTAATCTCTTGCCTTGATCTCGTGCATCCATCACTTGTGATCTTCGCCTCTTCGTGACCTCACGTCCCACATACTTATACCTTCGTAATTCTTGAAAGCTTCAGAGTTCGATACAGCGGAAGACTTTAACTTTTAGGCTTTCTTGAATTAGATGAGATATTAAGTGCATAAAGTATAAGCATGCGGGGACGACTTCTTCTTGGATTCCGCAACGCCACCGTCTTCAAATGCCGCAACATAAGTAGATACGAACGAAATGGCTTTGAACATTTCATTCTAAATCGGTAGCATTTTACCTTCGGTCGGTGAAGACCGTTGGACGATATTAGATATCGTACCCGTGACGAATAGTTTCAATTAAGTAACTTCCTGACAGGATTTCGCGGGTAAACCCGTTCTCTTTATTCGACCGTCCAAAGCTGACTGCGAACATAAAGAGTGAATCATTTAGATAATAATATCCGCATGATTTGAAGCCATCAATTCATGTTCCTGGAACAAGTGAAATTCAATTAAGAACCGCACCATCGTTGCTTTCTAGTTGTCACGAGCTTGATTCGTATAGAATCTTGCAAGTTACCTACCAAGTGCTGTTTGAGGTTAACACTAGAAGGATTTCCACTCATCACTATGAACACTAAGGTATCACTCTGAGTGTTCTGGCAAGATCACTAAGATATTGCGTAGAGGCCTGGAACGTGTTTTAAATTCAGTTAAGAATTAAACAGTTGTTGCTTTCCAGTTATCACAAGTTTGATTCATAAAGAATCGCACAAGTCACCTACCATGAAATTTTTGATATTCGCTCAAGAAGGATTTCCATCTTCATTGTAAATACTTTCGTATTACTCGGATGTTCAGGCAAGATCATGAAGATTTTGCGTAGGACTCTTAAAATCTTTCTTACTTTTCACAGTGTGTGAAGAAGCAAGGAAATATGAAAGTGTGTCCTAATGAGATATTTGATGATCTCAAATGGCTCTAGACTCGATCGTGCACTTTGGATTTTAGTGATCGGAGGCTGGAGAGGAGTGCCACCTTTTCAATACCAATTTATTCGGAGTGAATAAATCGATAGATAATGTGTTGTCTCCGTGTGATTAAAACAAATACCTTTTGAGAGATATCTGAGTTAGATGGGATGGGTTGTGCATTGCATCATTGGGTCCATGATGTCTTATCTTCAATATCAAGCATCATTACAAATGATCTCAATAGCATATGTATTGACCCGGTTTTTGCCTAAAGTTGTAAGGAGGGCTTCTTTCTTTACACCCTTTATCTTTACAATTCTTTTTCATTCTTCAACCCCTTCAATGCTTACCAATACGTCATAACTAGCACCTTGTTGTGATTGTTCCAGTGCTAACTTAAGTACTTGGTCGGCATTCAGCTACGTTCACAATCTTTCTCCATCTTTCCTAAGGACTACTATTTCTAGCTATGGAATGTCCTTGGGAAGATTCCTCCGGTTCTGGAAGAATCATAGGACTTAACCTATCCTACCATCCTTATGTCACCACAATCTTCATCGTCGTGAAATAAATGGGTTTTGGGTAAGTATATGTCACCATGAAAATCCATTTTGATATGCAAATCCGTTTTGCTCCCCCTTAACATATGCCACGATATTCGAAAACATTTCGCATATGTCGGGATGAGCCAGCACATTAAGTCAAACCATTTTTGATAATATCCCATATTAAATCACATTTTCTCCCCCATATTAAAAAATATTAACCCAATCGATGTTTTTAATATCAATTGATTTAAGGAAGTTTTAACAAAGGTTTTGGGAAGAAAAATGCAAGTCCGTTTTATCTTCATGATATCAAACGCATGAGATATGATACTGGTTTGTAACATGATCACATATTCACCATATTAGAAAAGAGTTGACAAGGTTGGACCTGATTGATGAGAACATCATATGATAAGATCAAATGGTTCTTGTTCACGAATGTTGGTCGCCTCGTCACGGCTGAAGTCATCTCTTGACACCACGTGTACGATTGGTATTGTTGTCTTGACACCAACTTGTGAACTTGGCACGTTCGGCATCGAAGATTCTGAATGCTTGACAATTGCTCCCCCTCAATTGTTGACCCGTGTTCTATTGAAAGAGCTGTAGTCGTCGGTTGAGTAGTCGCATCGTCGAGTATGTAGATACCAATTGTAGATTGTTATGGTTGTAGAGATGATAGCTTCATAAAAACAAGACTTCTCTTGTTTTAACAAATAAATGCACTAAAACGTACATATATTTGTGTTAGACCAAGTTATAAAGTAAACTTGATCCCTTACAAGGTTTTAAAGTAAACCTTGCCCGAGATAATTAATTCCATTGTGAGCCAAAGCTTTCATAAGAAATACTTGACTTTAATATGAAAACCGGGTTGCAGTCAGAAATAACTACAAGCCATTAGGGCATGTTTTATGAAATATTTACAACTTTTGTACGAACTCTATTTATGGCGCCGTGTCAATATTAATCAACATTTCTAAGGCCGTAAATATTATCGTACCAAAAGACACGCCTTTGAAAAAAATAAAGTAAAAATATTTTTGTATTTTTCTAGATTTTTTCAATTTTTATGGTTTTTATATGGTTTTATATTTTTGTATTTTGCTTTTGTGGATAAAAATATAAACAATATATACAAATGATCACCAAGGATACGGAGAATAGTTTTACCACCACTATTCTTTCGCTTCATCTGCGAGTTCCTTTAGAGTCTCAGGCGAGAATGTTCTCATTCCTAGCTTGTCGGCTAAAAATTCAATTCGAACGCGATCTAAAGCCTTCGTGAAAATATCCGCCAATTGATACTCAGATCGGACAAAGTAAAGCTCTATTACTCCATTTTCCACTTGCTCCTTGATGAAATGGTAGCGAATGTCAATATGCTTCGACCGGGAGAATTGAACATTGTTGCAGCATAAGGCAATTGCACTCTTGTTGTCGCAGTACATCGGAATCTTGTTGAAACTTAGACCATATTCGGTTAATTGCGATCTCATCCAAAGAATTTGAGCACAGCAACCAGACATAGCTATGTATTCTGCTTTCGTACTTGAAATTGCAGCGCTTTTCTGCCTTTTTGATGCCCAACTGATTAGTCGATCTCCTAGTAGTTGCAAAGTTCCACTCGTGCTACGCCTTGTATCTTGACAACCCGCGTGATCCGCATCTGCATATGCCATTAGTGCAATAGAAGAGTCCTTCGAATACCAAAGTCCCCGATTAATGGTTCCTTTAAGATATCGAAAGATCCTTTTAACAGTAGCTAAGTGTAACTCAGTAGGCCTAGTTTGATACCTGGCACACATACATATAGCAAACTGAAGATCAGGTCGACTGGCTGTGATATACAGAAGAGTACCGATCATTCCACGATAAAGTGTCGGATCAACGGCAACTCCATGTGGATCTGCATCAAGCTTAGTTCGTTCCACCATTGCAGTATCCACGGGGTCGCTAGATTCCATCTTATACTTCTTAAGTGATTCAAGGGCATACTTGGATTGATTGATAAAGATGCCTCTGGGACTCTGAGATATCTGAAGACCTAAGAAGAATGATACCTTGCCCATCATTGACATCTTAAACTTGGAAGACATGAGTGTCCCAAACTCATCTGATAATGTTTGGGTCGAGGTTGCAAATATAATATCATCAACATATATTGTACCATAATCATATCTTTACCTCGTTTCTGAATGAACAGCGTGGGATCCACCTTGCCTTTAGCGAAGCCTTGCGTAATGAGGAATTATGACAAAAGATCATACCATGCGCGTGGAGCTTGCTTCAACCCATAGAGAGCCTTCTTAAGCTTGTACACATGATTAGGATAATTAGGATTCACAAAACCATCTGGTTGTTGAACATAGACCTCTTCCTTGAGTTCACCATTAAGAAATGCCGTCTTCACATCCATCTGATAGACGATCATATTCATATGGGCTGCATAAGCGAGGAATAGTCTAATAGCTTCCAAACGGGCAACAGGTGCAAAGGATTCCATAAAGTCGATGCCCAATAATTGCTTGTATCCACGAGCTACTAGTCTAGCTTTGTTCTTCAATATTCCGCCTAACTCATCGAGTTTCACCTTGTAAACCCATTTCAAAGTGAGTAACTGCACTTGATCCGGGCATGGGACAAGTTCCCATACTTCAAGACGTATAAATTCATTAAGTTCTTCTTGCATAGTCTCTATCCAACATGATTGAGTAAAAGCTTGTTGCCATGTCTTAGGTTCAACTTCAGTGAGAAAAGCATCAAAGTGACAAAACATTGCACTTTCTTGTAACTGACTTCGTGTGGATACCGGACGATTAGGGTCACCAATAATAGAATCTATAGGATGATCCTTTGTCCACTTGCTGTCATGTTCACGAATCCGTGGATTAGAGTAAACTGTAGAAGGAGCTTCCTCTGAGGTGGACGACCCGGCTTGATTAGGGTCGGGAATAGGTACACCAAAGAATGGAAGTTCACGCATTTGAGCGAATTCCAAGTCGTGATCATCATCATCCTCTTCATCATCAATAGGCATGACATGGGTAGTTGAAACAGGTGTTGGTTGAGAATTACTTGTTGATGGTATATCTTGACCAATTGTAGGTGCAGACATATCTGATTGTGCAACGGTTGCTGGAGCGATAACTTCGGTTACCGGAGCTATTACCTCAGGTTCTGGAGCAACAAAAGTTGGAGGAGTAAAGAATTCATCAAAGAACGGTTGAAACAACGTATCCCATTCATTCCTAGTAAGTGGTGTAAATGATGATGAAGTAGGGTTGTTTGGGACAAGACCAGAGCTAATGTTACTGGGTCCCATTTCATGAAGTGCGGGTTCAGAGCTGCTTTGCTCAGAAGCCATTGCTGTCAGCTCATCAAAATTAACATTCATAGTTTCGAGGATCTTGCGAGAGTTACGGTTGTAGATTCGGTATGCCTTCTTTGCGGGGGCGTAACCAATGAAAATCCCAATATCAGCCTTTGGTTGAAGTTTTCCCAAATTGTCACCATCATTATTTGGATAGCAAAGAGATCCAAATACATGAAGATATGATAAATCTGGTACTTTTCCATGGAGAAGCTCATAAGGTGTTTTACCATGGCGTTTACGAATTAGTGACCGGTTTTGGGTGTACACTGCTGTAGATACTGCTTCTGCCCATAAAAACAATGGAGCCTTTGCGTAAATAAACATCGTTCGAGCAGCTTCCATAAGTGTGCGATTTCGCCTTTCAACGACACCGTTTTGTTGTGGAGTGCGTGCAACGGATGTTTCATGAGATATGCCAACTTCTTCATAATAATCACGCAAGATTTGATTCACAAATTCGGTTCCATTATCTGTACGAATGCGTCGGACAGTAGTGTTGAGACGCACTTGAATCATCTTGAGAAATCCGATGATGAATTTAGGTGCCTCATTTTTTGCTTTAAGAAATTTCACCCATGTAAACCGAGAGTAATCATCGACAATAACGAGGATGTACTTTTTGCCACTAAGACTTTCAACACGCATTGGTCCACAAAGATCCATATGCAACAGATAAAGTTTCTCTTGGTTGGTGTCTTCAGTTTTGGGTTTGTAAGACTTCTTAGTGCTTTTCCCCATTGTACACGCGGAACACAAATGATCCTTGTGAAATGATAGTTTAGGAAGACCACGAACAAGTTCGTTTTTCGCCAAATGATTAATAGCGTCAAAGTTAAGATGAGATAACCGTCGATGCCATAACCATGACTTAGTCTTCGATGCTTTGGAGAGAAGACATACGGGAGAAGCGGCCATCATGTCTTGTAGAGACAAAGTATACAAATTATTCCCTCGAGTACCTTTCAATAAATCAACCCCTTCCAAATTACGAATGAAGCAGGTATGCTCTCGAAAAGCAACTTCTAGGTTTGCATCACAAAATTGTCCCACAGAAAATAAGTTGTGACCAAGACCTTCCACATAATACACTCTCGAAATTATAACATTCCCAATATGATATTCACCGTAACCCATTATCTTTGCAATATGATCATTTCCAAATCGAACCGTACCAAGAAACTTGCTGACGAAATTTCTGAGCTGAGAGCGATCTCCGGTCATATGCTTGGAGCAACCAGAGTCCAAATACCAGAGAACAATTTGGACCACCTGTTTTCAATAACAACAGTAGACAATGCATTGGAAACTATTGGTTCCGGAGTGTTAGCAGATACAGATATAGAATTATCATAATTGCTAACATTTTTGAGACCCTTAGATTTCTTGCGTTTTCTAATGTGAGTTTTAGCACTAACAGGTTTTACTGTTCCAACTTTCTTAGGTTTTGGATTATTCGCGGGCACTACAGTGGGAGTAGACCTATTTAAAGGAACTTTGTTCCTACAGTAGTGTCGGTGTTCCTAGTTAAAGGACACGCTTGTGTTTTGGTAGCCTTGGTACTCCTAGTTAAAGGGCACGCTTTCTTCACTTCAGTGGGAGTGATCCTAGTCAAAGGGCACGTATTTCCTACTATAGTGAAAGTTCTACCAGTGGGGCGCCACATCCAACCAACTTGGGTTAACACTTTCCCAGTCGGTTTCCATTCTAATCCATTTTTCCGGGCATACATCTCATTCACATGGTCAATAAGGCAAGAATCATGACGACTAGAAAACATACATTTATTGCAATTCCAACATTTCAAATTAGAATTCACACTAGGCTTAGAACGCTGCACAACCGCAGAGCCTTTAGGTTTAGCTACATGATTCTTTTTATTCAAAACAGAAATAACATTCCTAGGATGGGCTTCTACTTTCTTCTTCACTTGACTACTAGATGGGGGCAAGATCCTATCATTCTTCTTGTTTCTTTTAAGCTTAGATCTTTGAGCCTTAGTAGTGGTGCTTACTCTTGTAGAAGGCAACACGGGAATATTAGAAGCTGGTTTTGATTCCGCCTTATCTTTAGTGACCAAAGTTTGAGATGGTTTAGTCCTAGGGCCCTTGTTAAGTGGTGTGACGGCAATAAGGTTCCTTTTGATTGCACTAAAGGACGATGCTGAGACCGTGGCTGCGTTATCCACAACATTCTTACCTTTTAGAGTTCGAAGTGTTTCCTTTAACTCAGCCAAGACCAGATTCTTATCACAAATTTGTTCCCTCAAATCAGATATTTCCACCGACTTTCTATTCAATTGTTCAATCAATGATTGATTCTGTGCAGTGGTATCAACACATGCGGGCTTTACTGAATCGAAGAGTCGTGTATTTTTCTGTTTTAAGTTATCAACTTTGGACAAAATCTTGGAAACTCGATTATCTAGATCAAGTTTAAAATTCTCAGCGGCCTCAAGTACGTTCACACAGTTAAGCTCCTTAGATTTCTCTATGTCTATCGACAAAGAGTTAACAACTTTGTCACTTGGCTGACGCTGTTTTGATTGTAAATTCAATCGAAAATTCTTTTCAAAATTTGCATCATCGATATTAACACCTTCGAATGACGTTTCAAAGATTTCTTGAATAAATTGTTGCTTGCATTCAAGCGAAATACAATGTGTTTGAATCTCATCAAAACGTTTTGAAAGCGAAGAATATGAATCTTGAAGCTTTAAAAATTCAGCGTCAGATTCGTGACAAGTACTATCTACCACATTATCCACAGATTCAACATTATGCACAATAGAATCATTATCAACACTGTTATTCACACAGACGGAAACTAGATCATGAGACATCACTTGATTCAGAAGCAGATCATTATGGCGTGAAACCCGTTCTATTTCAAGTAAACTGTTTTCATAAGCATCTTCCATTTCATTGAAAACACGTCTAACTTCTTCTATTTCCAAAAACAAATCTTGATCAATATTACGAAGACAAGCTTTAACATTTTTTACAAACGGAACAATTTCATCTCGAAACGCAGCTCTAGTGTGCTCAAAGTTCCATTCACCTTCCGTTATGGCCGTGGCCGTCGTACGTTCCAAAATGACCTTGTCAAAATCGGCTAAGTGTTGGTGAACCGTATTTAAGTTAACGGACGCCTTACTTACCGGTGGAATTAACTTCGTTAAATCCTTTTTGACGAGTGTAGGAGACGTACTAGGAAGGTTTTCATTTGACAAACTTTGGGGCACAAGAACTGTTAATTCTGCTAATTCCTTTTGTAAGCGAATGCGTGTCTTTTTCGAAAATTGATCTTTGTTATGTTGATCATAATCAATTGTATGGAATTTTGAAAGCATTTTAGAATGAGTTTCATCCCCAAGTGATTGTGTCTCCTCAGTACTACGAACAAAAGGTGCTTCTTTCGATTTTCCAATTATGGTCATATCATAAAGACCGGGAATATATTCCTAAGCTTGTTTTGCATAACCGGGATTAGGTGGTAAATCTTGAAGACGTTTAAGTTCGAGTTCTATAAATGATTTAGTTAAAAGATGAACCTTTTCTGTGGAAGAGTATTGTTTTAAAAGCTGTTGTTCTTTGAATTTAAGAAGTTTGGTAGCATTAATTTCCGATTCAACCTTTTTAGACTCGAGAGTTTCGAAATCCATTTTAAGTTTCTGAAAATCATTGACAACCGACTCTTTCTCTTTTAATTCATTGGAAAGATTAGCTTTTAATGATTCTATTCCTTTCAAGTGTTCAATCTTTTCAAAACGAAATTGGTCAAATTCAGAACATGTTATTTTCTCTTCTTGAGGGACCATTTCAAAAGTTTTGACCTTTTCTTTATGCAACGCAAGCTCAACAGTTAGGGTAGAATTCGTATCTACGGATTGTCTGAGGGCCATATGCATTTGATCAATTATATGTTTAGGCACCATGACCAAATCATGTTGAGCATAAGATGCCATACCCGTCGTAGCATTTGGTTGAGGTTCACTCAAATGTGTAGGATTGGGTACCACATCATTTGAGTTACTAGTTTCCGAATGCTGTTCGAGGTTGTCATTTTCATGCCCAACTTGATGTTGGTTATCATCAATATTATTAGATGTGGTTGGTACCTCACTGATGACATCAGAACCGTAGTGAGAGAGATTAGCAACGAGAGCAGCTTGGGCAGAGTGAATGTCATCACAATCCAAATCGTATGCATCAAGATCGTCCGCTTGATAAGCTGCATTAGAAGTAGAAACGACTGCAACGCCTTCAGTATCTGTTGCCCCTGGGTCTGCAAGAAATTGCAACTCCTCTGAATCCAAAATCTTCCCCTTAGACTGAGCATCAACCAAATACATCTTCTCACGAAACCATGCATCATCCCTCCTTCTTTTCGGCTGAGTGCATTCCCTAGCCATATGACCTTGTCCTCGGAAATTGTAGCAAGTCACAACCTTTTTAGGACCAATGGGACTTCCATTTCCACTAGCTTGATAATTCACAGCTTGATTGTTCCCAGTCCTTGTAGGAGGTCCATATGAATTTTGCCTTCCCTAAATAGGTTGCACTGTTACTTGACCATCTTGAACAGTAGCTTGTTGTCGAGGATTTGAGGAGGTGCGGAGCTGATTGTTTGTTGGTGGAAATCCTCTAGTTGCAACAAGTTTTGACAAATAGGCTGTGAGATGGTTTAGAACATCAGCTGGCGTATCATTTGGAGTAAAGACCGGTGCTTGGATTGGTGGAAGTTCATTAGAGTAGAAAGCTTGTGCTGGTTGTGCTTCTATAGGAAAATATCCTTGCTGAGGAGTATAACCATTGGAGAAGTGTTGGCTTGTGATGGTGATGTTTGATATGGTGGTTGCTGTTGAAAAGATTGTTGATGAACACTTTGTTGATATTCTTGCTGTGGCATCATTGGTGGTTGATAAGATGGTTGCTGATAGATGTGTGGTGGTGGCTGCTGCAAGTATGATGGTTGTTGATAAGTATAAGCCATGTTTTGTTGAGAAGCATACATTGTAAGTGGATCATGAACTTGAGGTGTAGACAACCGAGCCTCGATCACATGGCATTCGTGTTGTTGAAGAAAAGCTTGAAGTTGATCCACATTGGTGTTATGCAAGTCCTTAGCCAATTTAACATCCGTCACGTATTTTTTCCATTCTGAAGGAAGAGTGTTCAAATACTTGGTGTTCAATTGAAAGGTAGGAATTGTCATGCCATAGATATTGAGCTCATTCAACAATAGGGTAAATCTCAAATAGTAATCATTGAGAGTCTCCCCTGGCACATAGACAAACTTATCAAAAGTATCATAAAGCTTACACTCTCGTTCTTGTTTAGTTAACGAGGTGCCTTGCATTAGAACCCGAATTCTATCCCATAACTCTTTGGCAACTTTGTGTTTGCTGACGAGTTTGTAGACATCTGGAGGAAGGGCTTGGAGAATGATGTTTGTAGCATACTTATCACATTTATCTTGAATCTTCATATCTCCAGTCAACTCACCCGTTGTGCGAGGACGAGTAGTCGTACCTTCCGTCACTGTACCATAATCTAATGGTCCATTGAGCACCGATGCCCAAATTAGATGTCCATTCTCCTTGTTCAACATATAAAGTTCCATTCGGGAAGCCCATTCCTCATACATAGTCTTCACCAACATTGGTGGACGATTATCCGTACCCGAGAGGATGGACTTATCTGTAAGAGATGTGTACTCCATTTCAATAAGTTAAGATTTACAAACGTTGATCGATCAATGAAAGAAAGTAAATGTGTTTGTTGTTGTGAGTTGAAGTCGAGAAACAATGTTAAAATCCCCTAAAATATGTTCTCAACAAACCAAAAATTCCAAGTCAAAATTACACACGATTCGAAATTTTTATGGAAAAATTTGTGATTATCGGAATAGTGATCGGAATAGTGATCGGAATGCTGATCTGAATGAGTTATCGGAATACTTCGATCGGAATGTCTTATCGGAATACCTTGATCGGAATACCAAATTAGAATACCTAATCGGAATGTCTTATCGGAATAAACCAAATCGGAATACCTTGATCGGAATGCCAAATCTGAATACCAATCGGAATGTACCTAATCGGAATAAACCAAATCGGAATACCTTGATCGGAATACCAAATCTGAATACCTAATCGGAATACGTAATCGGAATGCCTAATCGGAATACCTGATCGGAATGTACCCAAAATCGGAATCCCTAAACCCTATTCCGATTACACTGATCGGAATGTCCTAAAAACCCCTTTCCGATGACCTGATCGGAATAACTCCCACTTTTCTCGGACAAAACTCAACCAATTCGTGATTTTAAGCCAAAAAATGATCAAAACACCCAAAATTTTTGTGTTTTTAGCCAAAGTAACTATACCAAATCCCTACCACAACTATGTAGAAGATTTGTGTCAAGAAAAAACCATCAAAAACAAAAAAAAAATTTGGACGTGTGAAAATGGATCAAAAATGGCGTATGAATCAAGAACACAAACACATGAATAATACAATCATCCCATGGCTCTTGATACCATTTGTAGGATATGTAAATCTTGCTTATGTTTTTAGAGAGAGAAAGAGATAGAGAGATGGTGGATTACACACACACTTAGAGAGAGAAAACCAATGTTTACTATGTGTAAATAATGAAACCACACACCCTCTCCATCAAAGGAGAGGGTTTATATACCCAAGCCCTTGTCATGGGCTTGGGCTTACATCTTGGGCCGGCCTACACATGTTGTAGGCTAGGCTTGTTCTTGTTTGATAAACAAAGAAAGTTAACTAAACTACGAGCTATTACATAGACTATCGTTGGAGTGACCGATCCTTCTTAATACGTAAAACGTATTTCCAACAAGAATCGATTAGCGAATACTTATGGAGTATTGTAAGTGAAATACACATGGATTACGGTACGTGTAATACACATGTGATACGATACATGGAGTACACGTGGAGTACGGTACATGGAGTACACATGGAATATGGTACAAGGAGTACATATGGAATGCACATGAGATGATCGGTATGGGTGTCAATCATCTGACATGCTTTTATAGGAACTAAATGAATAAAGGTTAGCCAACCGAACTGAAGCGAGCAACATGATAGCCTAACCCTTCCGATGTAGACATAATTCTGGTTGTATAGAGAAACGCAGAAGTATGATTAAACGAAATTCAATGATGATTAAAATGAAAGCATGATCAATGAAAACCAACCATGACTATCATGAAAGCAGGATTAAATGAAATCCATCAATGTCTAGCATGAAAGCGTAATCAAGATGATGAAAACATATTCAACATAGGGAGACATAAAACATAATCAACATGAAGACGAAGTTAACTATAAAAGTATGAAAACATAATTGAAATAAAGAAACATAACAATACATGAGGGGACATGAAAGAAATATGACTGTAATGAAATAAAATCTGAAATCGCTGGTGTGGATGACCATGGGTCGGTTCACAAAACAGGATTGACATGAGTAAGGGTGAACGCCTATGGGTCGGTTCACAAAACAAAATTGACATGACAAGGGTGAACGCCTATGGGTTGGTTCACAAATTAAAATTGACATGAATAAGGGTGAACGCCTATGGGTCGGTTCACAAAACAAAATTGACATGGATAAGGGTAAACGCCTATGGGTCGGTTCACCAAAACAAAAATTGACATGGCAAGGGTGAACGCCTATGGGTCGGTTCACCAAAACAAAAATTCGAATGAAAAGCACATGCGACTAAATATGGCCAGTCCTGTACCAACCATTACTTAGTCAAAATACCTGCAACAATGATACATGAAAATAAATACTTGAAAATCACTGTCCAACAACTTAACAGAAAACATGTGACTAAGTATGAACTACTGTGGTTCAGTCCATACTAGTCAAAATTCACAAGGAACACCATGCATAAAACAATGACATGCAACTAAGTAGGAATTGACTATTGATCAACCCATCTTAGCAAAACAAAGTTTCGAGAGAAAAAATCATGGTTAAGAACAAATAAGATTCTGAAAATATCAATGCGTGGAATATCAAACGTCGACTTAGGAAAATCCTGGTGACTACCCACTAGTCACAGGTCAAGTTTTAGAGCCTACATGTCGAAACCTTGGCTTTGATACCATAATTGTAACACCCCATTTTGATAAATGGAATATCACAGGATAATTATAGCGTGTCATCAAAGCATTCAAGGTAATATGTATTAAACATACATGACCAAAAGGGAAAACCAAAATCAAACATCAGTTCCTAAACGTAAGCCCAAAACATAAATAAAGTAAATGAAATGAGAAGGGCAAAACAAGTGTGCAAACAAGCATAAGTATAAGAGGGCAAAAGAAGAAGAAGTCTAAGGCAGCTCCCATCTTATGCACGTCCTCTAAATGCTCAAGTCTGTCCATGGGTACCTTCCGTTTTGGGACATGGAAAGGAAAGTAACGGCTGAGCAAAACGCTCAGTGAACGGATATATGACATAGTATGAATGGTTGAAACATAAATAAGACTGAAAAGCAGCGGAAATGTATAAGTCCTAGAAAATTCGGTACATGTTTATAAAAGTGGTTTTATAGTTTGAAAAGACTTATGTTTTTATATGAAAATTGTATTTTAATTAGCCAAGATCCCATATAGGTCATGAGGTATCAACTGGCATGAATACATAGAGGGGTGACCTCATCATGCAATTAGAGGGGTTACCTCTAATTATACTGGTCTGGGTAGGAGGGATCAACTCCTTGTGAAGGATGCAAGGTGATGTGTCGTTGATAGTATAGTGATAATTTGATATTACGTTATAGGGTAAATTAGAAAATTACCTTTAGGAAAAAGTAATAGACTAATATTACCAATGACGAATTCAATTAAACACGTTGGTGACTCAAGTTCGTTGTACACGAAGATCTTATGAATTTGAGACGTTTTGCTTTGATTTGGACAATCGATTTGAATTGGTTTTCGGTTTTTAAACTACAAATTAAATCTACCAATTTTAAACTATTTAAACTTAACCTAACGTGCATGAATCGTAAACCCCGCTAAATTTAAAATCTACAAACAATTAATTATTTAAAAATTAAATCTATTTAAAAATTAAACTATTTTAATTATCTATAAAAAAAATTAATCTATTTAATAAAAATAACTTTTAAACTATTTAAAAATCTAATTAAACTTTTTAGACTTTATAAAACTCTATTAAAATTACTTTAAAAACTAATCTATTTTAAAACTAAATTTTGTTTAAATCTAATTAATCAAAAATAAACTAATTAAACTACTTACATTTAATGAAAACATTTTTTATTTATTTGATTATATTTATTATCAATGAAACTAAAACTTACTTTTAACAAAAATATTAAAAAGTTATTAAGAAATGCAATTTACTTAAAATTCAGTTAGAAACCAAAACAGCCAGATTCAATTACACTATTTTAATTAATAAACGGGTAAAGAAATCAAAAGGCCAGTTAGCCCAGATGGTTAACACGCAATGCACTCATCCGTGAGGTCATGGGTTCGATTCCCATACGGGACACATTTTTGGAACATATTTATTTTTGGACAGTTGATGAAAAATTAGTCTCAGGAAAGACTTTTGGTGAGCTTATTAACTGCTAGCTGTTAGGAAACAGCTCTTTTGAGCTTATCAGATTAATGGTTCTGATAAGCTATTAGCTTGAACAAAAATGCAGAAAGTACAATAATGCAATTACAGACATTTACAAACAAAACAATACAGATTCAGCATTCACGTAAAATACCAGGCAACAGATTCATAATTAAGTTTCAGATTAAGCACATATCATCCAAACGATAAGAAAGTCTGTTAATCTCTAAAATCGTAACAATACAATATTTAGGCTAAAAAAAATAAGTGCAGCTTAACTAATCAACTCATCAGATCAAACTAAGAATAATCAGTAGTCATTCAGTCATTCAAACAATCATACATCACCAATCACTTTACTGAATAATCAGCATCGTAAAGGACTCAGCTTCGTAAAGAACTCAAATACAAGAAGTCATTCAGTCAATACGATGACATTTAAGTTGTTTAAACTTTAACATAAGCAGCATCATCAAAACATTCTCATAACTGAATATTTCAAATAATATCAGATGGGTTAACGCAGTAAGTTAACCACAACAAATTCATCAATATTTATCCTAAAATCTTAAACAGATCTAGTATGAACTTAGTAAGAAAAACATTCCAGTCTATAAATCCTATATTGACAACTTAATCAGTCTTATCAAAACTCACTGAAAATTTAAGCAGATAAATCATACTATCAACAAATGAATACAAACTCAGGTCAATTTCAGATTAACATGGCAGTCCTCTAAATAAAACAGATACATAAACTAAATATTAAGTATAACTAGAAAAACATGAAACGTAAAAAGTAAATGAACCTTTTGTAGATATCCTTTGTGTAGTAGGTTTGCGCTGAGTAACCTAATGAACCAGAAAACGTACCATCATAAATCACCATTCTTAACGAGACCACCAATCGAACCATCATCACAAACGAACCAATCTTAACTGTTTGTGAATATTTTCCAATAGGGAAAATATTTTATCCAATTTTTCACTTCTTATATTAAATCTAAGCTATTAATTAGCTTATATTTAACATAACAAACATTATCATTGCGAAATAGTAATAAGATTAAATTAGTAAAATCAATTTAAGCAGAAAAAATAAGATGAGACACGATTGTAAATTAAAGTAACTGATCTTTTATTAAATTTCAGAACTATTACAAAGCTTGATAAAAAGAAAATACAAGATTTAATCCCTACAACTATTTCTACAGAGTAACTTTAAAGTAAAAGAAAGGATGATTTTTACAAGATTATTTGGGGGGTTTTTATAGCCTTCCCAAGGGCTTGCTGAGGAGGATATTCGAATCTCTTTGAGCATATTCCTTCTGATTTTCGGCCCTTGATCTTCTCTTTCTCTCTCTTTGATTGATCGGATGGTGGAGAAAACATCACTAGCACACGGATTGCCAACGTGGCATCCATGTGTGCTAGTTGTGCTTCTTTGAAGGCCTTTGATTGGTTGAATGGGATTGGTGAGGTGTTTCTCCACTGAAAAACAGCCACGTAGCATACTCGTTCCAGCCTTTCTCTTCCTTAAACCATGGGGGGTTTATTCCTTTTTTTGTGAATTAATTGTATAAGTAAAAAGCCCCAAATAATATTGTGATTTTATTTGGTTAGGGTTTTGAAACAGTAACTTAAAGTTACTGGTTTTATTTTAGTTTAGAGGAAGATGGAAAAATGGGGAAGGAGATGATATCATAGGGAGTAACGAAACTTTATTTATTGTGTGAAAACGAGTAGGTGAAAGTAGGTGGAATACGTTTAAAAGTGGGTGAGGTGAAACGAATGAATGAATGAGGTTTTCGTTTCATTTATTTATTTGAGGTGAAAGATTTATTGACCAAATAACTTTCGTTTTCAGAAGACTAAAACCCTAATGGGTCCTTAGGCCCAATAAACGTCCCTTAATTCTTTTAACTCCCAAATGGGCCATGAATTTCCCCATTTTATGTTTATTTCTTTATTTTGGGCCGTAACTAAGGCTTTGGTTGAAATTATTAGATAACTTGAGTTGATAATGGGCTTATGAGCCCAATAGTCCAATGTGGGACCCACCTGGCCTGTTTTCTTGACAAATGATAAAATCCGCTAAAGTCGAGCTCGATTTTGGCTTCTTTGATCTTTTTCTTCGATCTCGTGCCGATTTTGCCGATTTTCGCGATCTTGGTACCTACACACATTAAAACAAGAAATACACATATACAAGGCATATTTGATACATTTCATGCATAATTTCATTGTTTTAAGCTACAAATGATATGAGTATTATAGCTCATATCAAATTCCCCCTTGCTAAGCAATTGTCGTGTCCTCACGCAATGATAAAATTAAACATTAGCTATACCATTATTCAACTTTTGACATTTTATTTTGCAAAGACATAATGTATTGCTTTCATTATTGAAAAATAACTTTAAGGATCATAAAAGCTCAAATAGATTCATTCCTCGACTTTTCACTTTTCCATGCCAAGTGCAAAAACAAGATCATTGTTATTATAAGTTAGCAAACTAACACGAATTCATGTGGGCCAATTATTCACTTAGACTCCCTTATTCCTAGGTGTATCTCTTATATTTTATTGTTGTCTTGAATGATCACGAGGATGCATTGTTGACTTATTTCGATAATTTGTTAGGCCGAAAATAAAGTGAACGATTTAATCAATAGTTAGCTAAAGGACAAAATCTTTTAAAACTGCTTCTCGGGACCTCATAAAGTTCATATCTTGGCATAACTTGCTTCGCGATTTGAGACCTTTCTCGGACCGATATTTGGCAGCGACTTTATACTTCAAACCTTGAGAGACGTTCATGAAATAATGGTCTTCTCTTCATATAGGAATTTCTTCACTTGAAGTTTTGAGAGATTCATACTTGGACCACGACTTCTTCATTTTTCTCCAATCTTTATTTGGGATTTTGATATACAACGATCCGCCCCCTTTTTGGACTTGGCTTCATTTATCCTCATACCTTGTTATGGTCTTTTTGGATAGACTTCTCCATGACTTTTGGGGATTATTTGCTTTTCGTCGTGTGTCTCGGTCCTTCATATTGATTTTCGATAAATGATTCTTCACATCACTTGGGATCTTTAGCAATAAAATATAGCCCTCATGTCTTGTTAGGACCTTTTTGGACTCGCCAATCTTCGCATCCCGCTTCAATAAGTTATGCCTTGGCTATGAACTCTAATCCATACCGAGCAACTTTTAAACGATCTTGGGCTAGAAGCTAAGTAACCTTTTAAATCGTACAACCTTATTTATTGTGGATTTATTAACGAGCGATGGGAGAATAAGCTTATAATTAACTCACATAAATTCCCGAAAGAATACCAAACTTATAATTGGCTCTATCATCTCTTGTTCTCCATATTGTAAAATTTCAAAAATGTGAAATCAATGGATACTTAGCCTATTAAATCAAAGTTTTGGGTTTTCAAGTCATCTATAGGATCTTGCATCTTCTTATACTCTTTCAAGTTTTAGAATTTGCGTTTTAAAGTTCCCTTGATAGACGACTTTCTAGGATCAATTATAGGAGCTTGTGAAAAGTTCTTGTTCTTAACTCGTATGAATTAAGACTTTCGCGTTTTAAAGCTCCCTACATAATAGCCTAGCAAAACTTAATTCAAATACGTTAAGGAAAAGCTAAGGTTAAAAATCGGGTCAAGTCAAAAACTATTCTTATTTTCACCAACGGAAAGCCTACATTCGTGTCAAAAGCACTTATTTTCTTAAAAATAACACTAAAAATTTAAAATTTTATTGAAAAATGAGAAAAACAATACGTTTGGACACGACAAAAGCAATAGCAAGCGATTATATCGATTGACTCCCCCATGCTAAAACCAAACATTGTCCTCAATGTTTCTTAGCTCAAGAGTAACACCCCCTTGCTAAAACACGAAGAGTCTAATTCAAATTCCTAGCATGGAAAGAGTACGCAAATCTATAAGCCGTTTATTAATTATGCCTCAAGATAAAACGTTAGTCGATAAAAATCAAGGGATAGAAAGTGTGCCCCTTTTTGGCATTCAAAGAATGGAAGATCAAGTGGACCGGCAAAAACCGAACACGAGAGTCTTCAAATATTAGGGTCATACCTAAGATCACAACACAACAAATCACGAGCACGAGCTTGAAAGATCAAGCCTTATTAGTGTTAGAAAATAGAAAGAAGATAGAATGTATGGGACTCCCCCACAAGGCACTCATTTTTGTTAACCGAGTCATGAGCTCGACTCGATCCCCGCATTCATTGGTCCTTAGGGAAAGAGGTGAAAACCGCCATATTGGAATACAAACCAACATGAAGCACGATGCCGGGGTCAAAGATTACATCCTCGTTGTCGGATGACAAACGAAAGGATAAAACTCTAACACAAATCTCTAATAAGAGATGGTAGTCACAACTAATGGTATGGATAAAGCATGCTCCCCGAGATAAACTCGCACCAAGATGATTAAAAAGTCTTTCAATTATTGCATCGGTGAAAGGCCGAGATTTCCCTAAATCAATGATTCCGGGTTCGAATACCTCGTCCTCGGTGGAGAAAGGAATAGACAACAAGGTGTCGTCCCCCATGCTAATCCTAAATCATATGAAGCACATAGTAATGGTGGTACAAAAGTCTCAACACTAGTGGTTTCAACTTGCATGACTTTGTTGACCTTATCACTCTTATGAATGTGAATAAAGGGGTCATGGTACTCAAAACGAGTCGCATGAAAAACCCGCACATTAAGATCAAAGCGAGTGGGAAGGGTAATAGGAGCAAAAGTAATTTCTCCCTCCGGGTCAACATTATCATCATCATAAATCGGGTGATCAAACCAAGAGTCTTCATCACCGTCATTAGACTCTTCCTCAAATTCCGAAGGAATGTCTATGGAAAGTAACTTATCAAACTCCCTAATGAAAAGATCATCATCACAAAGGTTGTGAGATGTAGGAGGTATGATGCTCTCAAAATCCTCTTGAAACAATGGATTATTGTTCAATGAAACTTCAAAGAGAGGATTTGAGTAAGTCATCGAAAGTGTCGTCATCCTTGTCATCACAAGAAATATCCGACAAAGTATCGAGTGTATCACACTCGGATACAAGATCATCATTCTCATTAGAAGGCAATCCATCGGCGAATTCCTCGAGAATGGTAGGTAAAACACAAGAATCACGCTCGATCTCGAGATCGGAAACGTCTTCACTTCCCCGTGGAAGTGGATCAATGATAGCAAAAAGTTCATCGATGAACTTATCACATGAATAGTCACTAACCTCACTCGGTGTGAAGCTAGGAATCAAAGGCTATTCAATTGAAGATTGTGCCTTAGGAACATCAACATGATCCTTAGAAGAGAGTGAAAATGAGTCCATTTTCAAAGATTGTTCAATTAGAGCAATATCACTCTCGGGATCAAAATTCTCACTAACAAACTCACTAGCATCAAATGGCTCACTTAAGTAATCATCAATTTGTTTTTCAATCTTAGCACTATCATCCTCGTGTGGAGTGAGTGTAGATGAGGAAAGGTTACAACATGTTTCAACAAAGCAAGCTTCTTCATTTGATTTTAACTTTTTACTTTCACAAAATGGAGTTTCCAAAATTGGAAAAACACCTTTATCAAAAAGAGCTATCTTATTACTTTCAATTGTTTCAACAAGTTTTACACTTTCAACTTTCTTAGGAGCAAATCTTGGAATCTTTTCTGGTTTAAAAACAATGCTTTTATCTCCATAAAACAATTTAATTTCCTCTTTCCTCATATCAACTTGAATTTGAGCCGTGCACAAAAATGGTCGTCCTAAAATAATTGGCACACGAGGATTGGTCTCATAATCAACTATAGCAAAATCGGCTAAGTACAAGAAATTCCCCACTTTCATAATGACATTTTCCGCTATACCAACCGGTCGAGTGGTGGTTCCATTAGCAAGCTCAATGATCATACGAGTGGTACTAAGTGGTGCATAGTCAATAGTCTTCCAAAGGGCTAGGGGCATTATGTTAATGCTAGCTCCTAGATCGGCTAGGCCTTTGCAAACCCCAAGCTCATTGAAAACACAAGGTATCAAGAATTGACCCGGATCTTTATATTTCTCGGGAAAGAAATCAAAGAAAACCGAGGTACTAATCACATTCAAAGTAGCCTTAGTAACTTCTAGAAAAGTTTCCTTAGGTGGAGGCTTAAACTCAATCACTTCAACTTCATCTAAATTCTCACAATCATCATAAACGGTTATGGCCTTAAGCTCTCCCTTCGGGTTTGGAATGGTGTTACTAGGTAAGCAACCCGAAGAAGATGACAGTTTAGACATGAATCCCTCAAACATCGGAAGCAATTTATTTTGACCTTGTTTCAAACTTTGTTGCATACGATTATGACTTTGCTCTAATCTTTCCTCAAAACGGTTTTGGTTTTGTTCTAGCCTTTGTTGATTCAGCTCAATCTTGTTATTTTGCCCTTTAATCGTATTTTGAAACTCATTTTTCAAAGTTGCCATTTGTCCTTGAATATTATTTTGAAAAGCTTTCAAATTTGCCTCATTTGACTTAATGTAGCTTGACAAATCATTTTGATTATTCCCTTGAAAACCTTGATTGTTTTGATTAGCATTAAACCCATTTCCTTGATTAAAATTCCCTTGGTTACCACGGTTGAAATTATTCCCATTGTTTCCATTTTTGTACCTATTTTGAACCGGTGGAAAACCCGGTGGAGCAACATGATTTTGACGAGGAACTTGACCGTTGGAGCCATAAGTTCCCGTCGCGGCAAAAGCACTAGCTTGATCAAACCCCGTGTTTAAACAAGCATAATTAGGATGTGCTCCACCACATGATACACAAACATTCTCAACCATATTAATCGATCCATGAGGATTCTTCCTAAACTCATTCAAAAGCGTGTCAATCTTAGAGTCCAATCTAGAAATCTCGATATTAGATGAATTCACATTGGAAACAACCGGTGTGTTTCGTGAATATTTTGCTCTAGACTTATCCTCAATTATTCTCCGCGCGTCTCTCGGAGTTTTTCTTAAAAGATTACCACCCGCGGCGGCATTTAAAGAATCTTGTTCAATCATATTAAGCCCATTATAAAAAGTATTTATTTGATGCAATTCCGAGAAACCGTGGTGTGGACATTGTCTTAACAAATCTTTAAATCTTTCCCATGCAACCCCAAATGATTCATGCACTTTTTGTTCGAATCTAGTGATCTCATTCTTAAAGTGTGTTGTTTTGGACGGTGGAAAGAAATAATTCATGAACTTAGACACTAAATCATCCCATGTTAAGATTGAACCCGGTGGTTCTTTCTCATACCAAAGCTTAGCATTACCCTCGAGCGAGTACGGAAAAAGCATGAGCTTGATCACGTCATTCGGCACATCTCTAAACTTGAGAGTCGAGGTAATTCGATTAAAATTCCGTATGTGAGAATGCGGGCTATCGGTCTCATTGCCACGAAATTGGTCGGTACGAATGAGCGATAAAAGACCCGTCTTAATCTCAAAATGATCCGCCAAAATAGCCGGCACAACGATTGCTTCCCCATACCCTTCGGTGGGTGCACGGAGCAATTCCTCCATTGTTCGGTTATCGGCCATCTCTACAACAATAGGTGGAAGCTCGGGTTCCACTATTCGTTGTTGACGATTTCTATTTCTACGAGGAATATTTTCAAGCCTATTAAAATCAATCACAAGACGAGAAGAACGTAATTGCATACACTACAAAGACGAGAATTTAGAGGATTGAAGAAAAGAAATTAGACAAGAAGAAGATTATTTTTGGTATTTTATTTGGTATTGCTCAAAAAATGATTGATAAAAAAAACAAGGAATAAGGATAACTACTATGGAAGTAAATTACCCTCGGTCGACTTTGAAACGATAGGTGAAAACCCAAACGTCTCGAGGTTCAATAAGTAAACAACAAAAATAAGATTTATTACTACTTGAGTCGGCAAACCAATAATAGGTCGTCCCTCTCAATATACGCACAAGCAAGCGGGGAAACGAGGTGGCACAAAGCACTTAAAAACCTTTTTCCTTAGACGTCCTTTTATACCGCGTCACCTTATACCCACCTTATAGTTTGTATAAATCGAGTTCGAACTTCTTATTAGTATTTATCTATTTTGCCTTTTATTTTTGTTTTGGATTCGACTACAATAGATAGGTGATGAAATCCCAACTAAGGCTTATTTGAAAAGTATGTAAATTTATTGTGCTACATAATACAATATATTATTCACAAAAAACAAGAAAAACGATACATACTATATAATAGAAAAATAACAAAACTTTCCGAGGACGGAAAGGGTCTTCAAATCAATGATCAACAAATCTCCACAAAAGCGAATCGTACACAAGATCCCCGGCAGCGGCGCCAAAATTTTTGATGTGTCGTTGATAGTATAGTGATAATTTGATATTACGTTATAGGGTAAATTAGAAAATTACCTTTAGGAAAAAGTAATAGACTAATATTACCAATGACGAATTCAATTAAACACGTTGGTGACACAAGTTCGTTGTAAACGAAGATCTTATGAATTTGAGACGGTTTGCTTTGATTTGGACAATCGATTTGAATTGGTTTTCGGTTTTTAAACTACAAATTAAATCTACCAATTTTAAACTATTTCAACTTAACCTAAAGTGCATGAATCGTAAACCCCGCTAAATTTAAAATCTACAAACAATTAATTATTTAAAAATTAAATCTATTTAAAAATTAAACTATTTTAATTATCTATAAAAAATTAATCTATTTAATAAAAATAACTTTTAAACTATTTAAAAATCTAATTAAACTTTTTAGACTTTATAAAACTCTATTAAAATTACTTTAAAAACTAATCTATTTTAAAACTAAATTTTGTTTAAATCTAATATTATAGAAATCTAATTAATCAAAAATAAACTAATTAAACTACTTACATTTAATGAAAACATTTTTTATTTATTTTATTATATTTATTATCAATGAAACTAAAACTTACTTTTAACAAAAATATTAAATAGTTATTAAGAAATGCAATTTACTTAAAATTCAGTTAGAAACCAAAACAGCCAGATTCAATTACACTATTTTAATTAATAAACGGGTAAAGAAATCAAAAGGCCAGTTAGCCCAGATGGTTAACACGCAATGCACTCATCCGTGAGGTCACGGGTTCGATTCCCATACGGGACACATTTTTGGAACATATTTATTTTTGGACAGTTGATGAAAAATTAGTCTCAGGAGAGACTTTTGGTGAGCTTATTAACTACTAGCTGTTAGAAAACAGCTCTTTTGAGCTTATCAGATTAATGGTTCTGATAAGCTATTAGCTTGAACAAAAATACAGAAAGTACAATAATGCAATTACAGACATTTACAAACAAAACAATACAGATTTAGCATTCACGTAAAATACCAGGCAACAGATTCACAATTAAGTTTCAGATTAAACACATATCATCCAAACGATAAGAAAGTCTGTTAATCTCTAAAATCATAACAATACAATATTTAGGCTAAAAAAAATAAGTGCAGCTTAACTAATCATCTCATCAGATCAAACTAAGAATAATCAGTAGTCATTCAGTCATTCAAACAATCATAAATCACCAATCACTTTACTGAATAATCAGCATCGTAAAGGACTCAGCTTCGTAAAGAACTCGAATACAAGAAGTCATTCAGTCAATACGATGACAGTTAAGCTGTTTAAACTTTAACATAAGCAGCATCATCAAAACATTCTCATAACTGAATATTTCAAATAATATCAGATGGTTTAAAGCAGTAAGTTAACCACAACAAATTCATCAATATTTATCCTAAAATATTAAACAGATCTAGTATGAACTTAGTAAGAAAAACATTCCAGTCCATAAATCCTATATTGACAACTTAATCAGTCTTATCAAAACTCACTGAAAATTTAAGCAGATAAATCATACTATCAACAAATGAATACAAACTCAGGTCAATTTCAGATTAACATGGCAGTCCTCTAAATAAAACAGATACATAAACTAAATATTAAGTATAACTAGAAAAACATGAAACGTAAAAAGTAAATGAACCTTTTGTAGATATCCTTTGTGCAGTAGGTTTGCGCTGAGCAACCTAATGAACCGGAAAACGTACCACCATAAATCACCATTCTTATTCAAACGAGACCACCAATCGAACCATCATCACAAACGAACCAATCTTAACTGTTTGTGAATATTTTCCAGTAGGGAAAATATTTTATCCAATTTTTTACTTCTTATATTAAATCTAAGCTATTAATTAGCTTATATTTAACATAACAAACATTATCATTGCGAAATAGTAATAAGATTAAATTAGTAAAATCAATTTAAGCAGGAAAAATAAGATGAGACACGATTGTAAATTAAAGTGACTGATCTTTTATTAAATTTCAGAACTATTACAAAGCTTGATAAAAAGAAAATACAAGATTTAATCCCTACAACTATTTCTACAGAGTAACTTTAAAGTAAAAGAAAGGATGATTTTTACAAGATTATTTGGGGGGGGGGGGGGGGTTTATAGCCTTCCCAAGGGCTTGCTGAGGAGGATATTCGAATCTCTTTGAGCATATTCCTTCTGATTTTCGGCCCTTGATCTTCTCTTTCTCTCTCTTTGATTGATCGGATGGTGGAGAAAACATCACTAGCACACGGATTACCAACGTGGCATCCGTGTGTGCTAGTTGTGCTTCTTTGAAGGCCTTTGATTGGTTGAATGGGATTGGTGAGGTGTTTCTTCCACTGAAAAACAGCCACGTAGCATACTCGTTCCAGCCTTTCTCTTCCTTAAACCATGGGGGTTTTATTCCTTTTTTTGTGAATTAATTGTATAAGTAAAAAGCCCCAAATAAATTGTGATTTTATTTGGTTAGGGTTTTGAAACAGTAACTTAAAGTTACTGGTTTTATTTTAGTTTTGAGGAAGATGGAAAAATGGGGAAGGAGATGATATCATAGGGAGTAACGAAACTTTATTTATTGTGTGAAAACGAGTGGGTGAAAGTAGGTGGAATACGTTTAAAAGTGGGTGAGGTGAAACGAATGAATGAATGAGGTTTTCGTTTCATTTATTTATTTGAGGTGAAAGATTTATTGACCAAATAACTTTCGTTTTCAGAAGACTAAAACCCTAATGGGTCCTTAGGCCCAATAAACGTCCCTTAATTCTTTTAACTCCTAAATGGGCCATGAATTGCCCCATTTTATGTTTATTTCTTTATTTTGGGCCGTAACTAAGGCTTTGGTTGAAATTATTAGATAACTTGAGTTGATAATGGGCTTATGAGCCCAATAGTCCAATGTGGGACCCACCTGGCCCGTTTTCTTGACAAATGATAAAATCCGCTAAAGTCGAGCTCGATTTTGGCTTCTTTGATCTTTTTCTTCGATCTCGTGCCGATTTTGCCGATTTTCGTGATCTTGGTACCTACACACATTAAAACAAGAAATACACATATACAAGGCATATTTGATACATTTCATGCATAATTTCATTGTTTTAAGCTACAAATGATATGAGTATTATAGCTCATATCACAAGGCACACACCACATTCACCATGAAAATCCTGTAAAACATGTAACTAGGATGCACCCATACGCCCCACGTGATAATATAAATAAATGTCCAAAACTGAAAGGGACACCACGAGCAATCACTCCGTCGTGGGGAAGTCATAACGCTGGTGCCTCCAGTGTTATGGTTATGGTACCTCCATAACTAGTTGAACTGACATGCATGTATATATAGCTCAGGCATTTAAAATAAAACATAAGCATTCAAAACATATAAAATAACTGGGGAAAACAGATGACTGCAAACAGGAAATCCTAACAAATGAAGAGAATGTTCATACTGAAGGATGGAATATCCGTACCTTATGTCCAGTAATGCAACGAATACGAGTGTGGAAGATGAAAGCGGAAGATCCTACTCTGACTCCACAAGTGATACATAATAAAGGGATGTGTATGAGTTCTCTGATTAACTTATACTTAACTGATTTTTAGTTACTTGGCGTTTTCTTAACTTGTGTTACTTGTTCTTGTATTGACTTAAATGTTCTTATTATATTACTGATTCATGTAAAGCATGTATTCTGATTAGTGTATTTCATGTTCTTATGTGTTAGTAATATACTTGTTATACTATAATCAATAACTTACTAAAAATAGAAAGTTTCTAAAATTAGTAATAAGCTTGATTAATAAATGTAAAATATAAGCTATAATGTTAATATCCATAAGATATATATTTCATGATTATACAGTAAAGTTTATTGAATAAATACTTAAAGGTAAATAATAATTTTTAATTAATAATAAAGTGCATAGTTTTTCTTAGAATTATTAATAAATAAAATGACATGATTAATTTAATAAAATTTTACATTAGCTTGATACTTATGTAATTAAATTAAAGTGTATGTTATTTATTTAATCATGTAAATAACAAAAACTTAGGCTAAATTCGTGATTAATTATATTAAATAATTTATAACTTAAGTTCCTTGGTTGATTTAATTATAACATGTATATAATAATTAAATTAACAACTTAATAGTAAATATTCGTGTGTACCCGAGCCTACCGAGACACCCATGACTCGGTCGCACTAAGCAAAACAACTACGCAAAACTAGAAAAAACAGTGTTGTCCAATATATAATTTACAATTCTCTCCAACATCCCCATATAGTTCTGTCTAATATCTCATGTTTCTAGTTGTGTCCGATATAAATCCTATAGTGCTGTCCAATATATACGCAAACTATAGCCTTGTTCCTGCTGCTTGTTCAGTTCTACTGTTTTTATATACATTCGTGCTATTAGTCAATTCATACCCACTGGTTCAAAAGTTTCCTGTTGTTTGTTAATAGCTACCCACTGTTCGCATACATATTATCCACCGAGAGCTTTTAGGCTCTCGGTTCTCACTGCTCTTAACCAAAACGCCATTGTTGGTGTTTGGGGGGGTTTGCGACTGATTACACAAGAACCACATCGACCCTTATAGGGTGCGGCTCGTGGAATTTAATCACCACCGAGACCAAGGATGGTCTCGGTTTGTGTGAAATCCGTATGTAAACAACACAACAAAAAAACGATTCCACCCTTAATCTTGTTTTAACCACGTTTTTAATTCCTAAAAACAGATTCTTGATCACATAACATAATTACTAAAAGAGAACAAAGATTAAAGATTACCTATTTTTCATTTAGGGTTTAAGACTTAATAACACGAATTCACGAACCTCATTTCTTGATTTAAACTCACGACTTTTCTTGGTTTCTTGGTGATGTTGTCGACGGCGGAGGAAGAAGAAAAAGAATGATCCGTTTGTTTTCTATTTAGGGTTTTTTATGGTTTGTTTCCTAATAAACATATACTCCCCCGTGTATTTGTTGTAATCGGCCAAGGCTAACCTAATGGGCCTTGAGCCCATTTCCTTCTTGTTTTCCTTTTGTCTAAACCGCCCAAACAACACACACATAAAACATTTGTTCTAATTTCGTGTTTAATTTAAATACTTACGCGTGTTCGTGTATTTAAGTGTCGTGAACTATTAAGGTTATATTTTTACATGTTATACGTAACTATTATTAGTATACGTAATTTCTTATCGTACTTATTAATATATGAACAATCATGCTAAATGTTCGTGTCGTGTGTCGTATATTAATAAGTCGTAAAGTTTTAATTTATACGTAATTACGTGTAATTAATGTTCTAGGATTTTTTTTAAAGCGGGTTTTACAAATAACACACCTTAAAATGCACACACACACATTCGCAAAAACTACATTATTGTTAAAAAAAACTTGCAACAACGAGTTAAAAACATCATAGAAAATGAAATCAAAAGGTGAAGGTGAAGCGTCTGGGAGTGGAAAAAAAGAAAATACTGGTTACATCAAAAGATAAAGATATAAAACACACATTAACGCATTGTTATTTTAATATTACATACAGTTTTTTTTTTTGCGTTTTTAATGAATATAATGTAGTTTATCTGAAGTTATTATGTTTTCAATCAACACGCAAATAATAGAATATGATAAGATAAGTATGATGACTGTTAGTATGATTAAAAAAAAGTATCCTCATGATATTAGGGTTTGTTTGGTAGGAAGAAAAAGATATAAAGAAATGAAATTAGCATCAATTCTTTAGTTTGGTATGTAAAAGAAAACGGAGACTTTTTAATCTCCTCCACAATTCTCTCTAGTATATTTTTTGCAAGGTTGCGAAAATCACGAATCGTTAATCCGTCGGTCGACCACCTTGTAACTTATAATCGTTTTAGGCGAAATTTATCGGTGATTAATCAGATCCGTATTTTTAGCAAATTTTGAGTATTTATGGCAAGTTTTGGGTATTTCTATGAGTTTTAGGTATTCTCGACAATATTATTCTTAAATTCCAACTTACCATATATATTAATAGTTTCTATAAGTAATAAACACAAGTTTACAGTGAGTTTTTGGTATTTTAGCAAAATTTGCGGGTTTCTAGCAAGTTTGACATCCATTGACCGTCGTTGACCACAGTTGACTGTCGTCAATCGCTTTTACATTACTCGATAAACTTGATGATCTTGTAACGATTAAACGACGATTAATCGATCTTTTATATCTTGTTTTGCAACAATGATATTTTGTATCTTCATTTCTATCTCATCTCGAGTGGAAATGATTTTCCCCACATTGTCTGTTTAAAAAGTGAGATTAGTTAGCATTAAAAAAGTATGTGACTTATTTTCTTTTTATAAAAAAATATTTTAGTTACTACCATAATTAAAATAACCACTTTTTTTTTCTTTTTGTTTTATAATAGATTTTTTTTTGTTATGAGTATGATATTTAGGCTTACAACATGAACTTACAAATAAACCTACACTATTTATATTTTGACAAATGTAAAACACTCATTCTTTCTCTTAATATTAACTAATCAAAATTTGAATTTAACTAATCATATTTATAGGTTCATTTTTAGGCATACAAATCAATTTTCTTTTGTTATTTCCATTTGTTTCACAATTTCTTTATTGAATGGGAAGTAGATATTTCTTTTTTTTTTGATAAAGGGAAGTAGATATTTCAGTTCATCATTATGTAGTACTTTTTATGTATTACTTCGTTTATTTGTAAAATATTGCAATAACTAATAAAAAATTAAAATTCTTTAAGATCAATTCTCTGTCGTTACTAAAACGATAAAATTTAGAAAAATGTTCTCAACCAATTTTATTTCTCTACCAAATGTGTGTCCTTAGGTTTAATAAGCAATAATATGTGGTTATAAATTTAAAAATAAATGTGTACAAAAAGAATATATTAGGGAGAATATGATTTCATAGACAAAAATAATAGAAAATAAATTATATAAACACAAAGTTGTAAAAACATATAAATGAAATATTATTATATTGAATAAATTACATGGATGGTTCATGTGGTTTGGTCAAAATTGCAACTTTCGTCTCTCAACTTTAAAATTTCATGGGTAGTCCCTAACTTTGAAAAGAATAACAACGTTTGGTCCCTCCACTTAACTAGTGTTAAGTAGACTTTGTTATCATTTACATGTAAGTCCTTTTTGTTAACGGCTGTTGCATCGTTGGTCCTTTATTCTAACGAACATTTATAACTTAACATTAAGTTCAAAAAAGATTTATTTAAAATAAAGATTTCGCAAAAGATTTTTAAAAAGTTAAATTGATTTTATAATTTTAAAAGTTTTTTGGAATTTAAAATTTTTAAATTTAAGACTTTTTTTGAAATTAATTTATACCGAAATTAATTTTTGTTTAAACTATATTTTTTTGAAAATAAATTAAATTTTTTTAACTGTAACTTTTTTTTTATATTAGAAATTATTATTTTTCGAAAATAACTTTTTTTTAAATTAAAATAAATCTTGTTCGATAATATTTTTTTTTCGGAATCTTTTATTTAATCCTTGTTGAAATTATTTTTATTGCGAAATTAAAATAATTTTTTTCGAAATAAAGCTTTTTAAAATCTTTTTCGAAATTAATTTTTTTTCGAAATAAACTTTTTTAAAATCTTTTGCAAAATCTTTTTTTAAATAAATCTTTTTTGAACTTAATTTTAAATTATAAACGTTCGTTAGAATAAAGGACCAACGATGCAACGATTGTTAACAAAAGGACTAACGTGTAAATGATAACAAAGTCTAATTAACACTAGTTAAATGGAGGGACCAAGCGTGTTATTCTTTGCAAAGTTAGGGACTATCCATGAAACTTTTAAAGTCAAGAGACTAAAGTTGCAATTTTAACCAAACCATAGGGACCATTCATGTTTGCGGATTTGAAATACCATGTTTTAGAAAATGATATTTTTAGCATAAAAAATTCCACGTCAACATGGAGTGCCAGGTACAATGAGGTGCGAAGCAGAGGATAACACCTTAGGGGTTATGAATGCATACGTGGCACATATTGAAGGTACGAAGGTCATGATTAATATTCGAGGCCACACAGGATAACGGCCACACATTAAGTGCCGTCACAATCTTAAACGGAATCTTTACATAAATAGTAATAAGCCTTTAAATACTTAACAGACGTTAGGCTTAGCTGGAAGCTACTTAATATCTCAAAGCCTTCTGAATGGACCAGCTGGCTTATCACATGGCCAGCTTTACCTTCTTTTTTACACTGTTGCAAATTTACCATTTTATATTTTTTTTGAACAACAAAATTTCATTAAAACTAGCAAGACGTTAGAGAATTACAAAGAGTAAACCACAAGAGGGTTTTGAATCCAATTATTCCAAGAAATTGAAAACGAAGTACATCTAGACGAAAACCATCTAAAAGAGAACTCTATGATCTTGTCGAATAAAAAGCTGCGATTAGGCTTCTCGTTACCAAAGATTGATTCATTGCGAAAATTCCATAAGGACCAAAGAGTAGTGCAGCAGATAACATCGACGATCTTTTTTGAATTTCGCGGCAAAGTGTCAATCCAAGAGAAGAGATCAGGCAAGCTCGAAATATTTGGAATTGGCAGGTCCACCCAGTTGAAGATACGAATCCAAACCAGAGAAGCTAGTGAACAAGTCCATAAAGTGTGAAAAGAAGTTTCAATACCTGCGTCACAAATAGGACAAACCAGAGAGTTCACCTCTATACCGCGTCGACTGATAATCCACCTAGAAGGAATACAATCCCGATAAGCCCTCCAGACAAAGATATTCATCTTTTTCGGGATGATAGGATTCCACCGAGTACTGTGACCTTGATCTGGCAAAGCCTCCCAGTCAATCTGACATCGAGCACTTCTAACAGAGAAACACTTACCATCAAGAGTCCATATCCAAGCATCTTCAGAATTATTAAGGCTGATAGGAGAAATCAGATTCTGGAGATCAACTAGTTGCGAAGCATGACGTCCAGAGAGATTATTTCTGGTCCAAGCAAGGTTCCAACCATCATTCCAATTGTCTCTTACCGAGCTATCTTTGTTAGCAGCTAAATGGAAGAGACGGGGAAACAACTCTTTAAGCGACGACGAGTGAGCCCAGGGATCATACCAAAAATACGTAGAAGTACCATTGTTTACTCGGCGTTTCATAGAGGAAAAAGGGATATAGTTCTTCACATGAAGGTTATTGATAGAGCCAACAATACGAGACCAAACTCCATTACTTTTGATATGGCTGAAGAAGGAAGATGAATCTTTATTTTCGCCATGAATGGCAGTAACCAGGCGAGCCCAAAGAGCATGAGGATTAGTGATGTATCTCCATCTCCATTTTAAAATAAGGGCGTGATTCAAGGCGAAAAGGCTACCAATTCCGAGACCCTCTTTTTCTTTAGCAGCAAGAACCTTCTTCCAGGAAATCCAGTGAGTTTTTCTCATCTTGTCCGTACTACCCCAAAAGAAATTAGCACGAAGAGATTCCAGCTTTTTATCAACCATACACGGCATCGGAAAAAGCGAGAAGAAATAAACACCAAGAGCACCCAAAACTGAGGAGACAAGGGTGGCTCTACCTCCAATAGATAAAAGGGAAGCTCTCCATCTTGATAAACGGTTGGAGAATTTCTCAACAATCGGGTCCCAATTTTTTACCCGAGCCATGTTGCAATCGATAGGGAGGCCGAGGTAATTGAAAGAAGTATTCAGCGAAGTGCATCCAGTAGTAGCAGCTAGAGCCGCTACCTCATTCGGGGAAACCCCAACACCAAAAAGCTTAGACTTGCGGTAATTTATCTTAAGCCCCGAGACTTTATAGAAACAATCAAGAATGGCTACAAGACATTTGATATTATTCTCCGACCATTCTCCAATAAACAGAGCATCATCAGCAAAGAACAGGTGAGAGAGCCGCAAACCATTGATGTTGAAACCGGAGTAAAGACTTGCTGCCATTGCATCTTCCATTGCCACATGGAGGCCTTCCATAGCAATGATAAAAAGAAAAGGGGAAAGAGGATCCCCTTGACGAAGGCCACGTTGGATATTGAATTCACTAGAAGGACTTCCGTTAATTAGAATCGAAGTCGATGCCGAATTAAGGCACCCATAGATCCACTTAATCTATTTATCGCTAAATCCCATGAACTGCATAATACGAGTTAAAAAATCCCAAGAAATAGAATCGAAGGCTTTTTCAAAATCGACTTTAAACACCATTAGTTTGGATTTCTTACGTTTGCTCCATTGAATCACCTCGTTGACCATCAGAGGACCATCAAGGATTTTCCGGTTTTTAATAAAGGCCGATTGTTCTTGACTAATAATCGAATCAATGACACAAGCTAAACGGTTTGCCAAGATTTTGGCAATGATTTTGTATTGGGCCCCAATGAGGCTGATGGGGCGAAAATCCGTGACTAGCAGAGGATTGTGGACTTTGGGAATAAGAGTTATGAAAGAAGTGTTACACCCTCTAGGCATCAAACCTGTAGTGAAGAAGTGTTGAACGAACGTATTAACATCATCTTTTAACATGTTCCAGAACTCCTTGTAGAAAGCAAAAGTAAAGCCATCCGGTCCCGGAGATTTATCCGAGCCACAATCCCAAATAGCATCCTTGATCTCATTACACGTAATAGGGGAGTCCAAGAAGCAGGTTTGTTCATTGGATAAAGATTTATAGAACGGGCTTCTGCTATCAATTTTACTCACGTCGATACTTTTGAATTTCTTCTCAAAAAAAGAAACAAAAGCCCCTTTAATCCCAGAAGGATCATCAATCCAATGCCCATTAACTTTAATACCTTGAATAGCCAGATATCGACGCCTTTGGTTGATGGTGGCGTGAAAAAATTTAGAGTTCTCGTCCGCCTCAATGCACCATTTTATTTTAGCTTTTTGAAAGTTATCCAAAGACTCTTTAGCCTCAATTTGATGAAGACTATCTATCCAAGAAGCTCGTTGCCCATCAGCTACAAAATCAGGAGATTGAGAGGTGATTGAATCATCATAAGTTTTGATCTTCCTGATAACGTCATCCTTCTCCTTGAAAAGGGCCTGCCTATTGAGAGAAGACCACTCTTTGATAACACATTTAAGGGCCTTCATTTTGTTCTTGAAACAACTAATTGGATTTGATTGGTTATTAACATCATAAGCAGTCCAGAAATCAGTGACACATGAATGCAAATTTTTGTCCAGAAGCCATGAGTTGTAGAACTTAAATGGGGTAGGCCCAAAATCAGTATTTTTAGGCGCAAGGAGAATGGGCCTATGGTCCGAAATATAACAATCCAAAACGGTACCAGAGATCTTCTGGAGTAAAAGGATTAGGGATTCCGACGCTAACAATCCAAAACGGTACCATTTTATATAACTTTTTTTTATAAATTGTTGATTTTTGGGGAACCGATTATAACGGTCAAAAGTAAAAGGTAAATGAAATCCTGTATTTTTACCTCCATTTTTAACATAGACTACTTGGTCGTGTCTATTGGATATTAGTCTTTATCTACAAATTATATTTAGAAAGAGAGGTGATTTACACACTTTAGAAATTGATTAACACACTTAAAAATTGTGTGTTGACATTTTATCCTTTAATATATGTGTTGAAATTTGCCTACTCCACTAATATAAAGGTATAAATGTCTACACACAAACATTTTGAATGTACCAATTAATTTTTAGAGTGTGCAAATCACCTTCCATTTAGTAAGTGTCTATTACTTTTTATTTTCAGTGGATATTCGGCAAAGATTCATATGTCTTACATTGATTGTTCGAGGAGAAAAGAATATTAAGAGGCGTTGTAGTTAACATATAATGAATGTATAATTAATTCTTTTTTTAGAAAGAGATGAGTTATTTTGTATTATTGTTTTTACTATATATTAAAAGATAAATTTTTTGTTATTTATTTATTTTTTATCAAATAATAAAAATTAATTAAAGATTAAAAAAAAAACAGATAAAGATTATTTCTAACAAAATAATCAAAAGTTATAAAAATATATGAAAAGATTAAATTAATGTGAGTAATAATGATTTATCACTAGTAATATTTTATTAGTAACATTTATGAAATATCATTAGTGATAAATCAACGACATATCATTCTCATACTACACATTAATAATAATAATATTTTATTATTTTATCACTAGTGATATTTAATTGTTTTTATTACTAACGATAGCAGTTTTTCATCATATTTATAATTTTAGTCTATTTGCCGGTTTTTTGCAACTTTTGTATATTTTGACAAAAACGATATTTTCGTGTCTTTTTAATTTTAGGTAATGAATAGTTGAAATATGCCCCTTAATTAGAATGTAGTTTTAAACAAGGATCCAAAATAAGTTTTGTCTTTTCAAAAAATAAAACCTCAAAAACAAGTACTCCGTATATGTAACTAGTAGAGACGGATTCAATAACTTTTGCTGAGTGCTGTATAATTTATTTCGAAGTTTCATATAATTTTTCATATCATTAACAATAAATTTTGCAAAAAATAATTTTTAGCCTAAAACGAAGTAAAAAAAAAATTATAACACAAAAAAACTTAAGTGTTGCATGTACTGAAAATTATAACATTTTTTTGGAAAAAAAATATATTTAGTAGCTGGTAAGACACCCGACTCTAATAATAATCCCTCCTGATAACTACTCATGCGTAAAACTGTTATGAGATTTAAGGCTTATCGGATACCAACCGGCTTACGTTATTAATACGGAGTATGTAAGTGGAAACTATCCAATTTACTTCTTAATATGGACATTACCCTCCTAATACTTCGCAACTCATAACCCTCAACCAATAGATTTTAGACTATCGAGCGTTGTTAAATATACGTTTAACTTGTCCCAGATTTTGCGAACAAAACATTATAACACCATTTTGACGCGTACACGGTGTTCTCAAATCTTAAAAGCTCACTTACTATAGATAGTAAAGATCTGTTCGCATTAACTAGCCCTAATGAATCTCGAGATACACATTATTAAACAGCAAGGATACCACAACATTGATAAACGTACGAGCATTATTGCGTCCTAAAAATAGGTATACGAGCATGCAAATGTTGTCTTGATGACGCTAAATTAGTCGACACTATAAACCTAGCTATCTAGTTATACACCCAGTACCACGACTGCACGTAATTAAGTTGGGATTCTACTTTTCAATCCGAAAGTAGTACTCAAATTTCATGTGTATACGTTCGTTCATAAGTTATTCATCTCCAAATTAACATGCATGGCACTGAGGGACGAAGACAATGCTATATATGATCGGTTGTATAAATCTTTTGAACCGTAATTTATAAGAGTTAAAATTTGTTTTTTATTTGTAAGTATATTAAGTAAATAAGATTAGAATATATTTTCGAAGAACCAGGAGTATTTAAGATGCATTTAAAAATAATCGATATTTTTTTGGAAAATTTAAACTACCTAATCGCACTGACATACAGTAGAATTAGTACGTATTAAACCGCAAGACACGCTGTTTATATGCTGTAGCTATTCATTTAATTTAGTTAACCTCAAAGGAACAATGAATCTTGCCTTAATTAAACATGGCCATTCATGCACCATCAAAACACGTAAATAAATACTTTCGTAAGTAACTAAACATTAGTGTTCCATCTACATTCGCCCTATGCGTGTTTGTATGTAAAAAAAACCTGGTATTTAAAGAGGCGTTATTGTAATACTAATAACTAGAGATATGTCCTCCTCTTCGTATCGCAACAGTTTTGTTTTGAACTTTAAACCTTTAACATCCAATGCACGACTTCTATTTTAAGACCATTTTAGATAAACTATGCATGTGAGAAATAGTAAAAGGTGTGAATACAGATTACGTCTCTTTGTAAGACGTTATCCTTTTCATACTTTTGGTCACAATTTTTCGTCATTTTTATTAAGAATCTCAACATCCACTACAACATTCGCGCCCTACCCCAGCGATAATTTTGGGGTTTCCCCAACGACATGTCGCTGGAGATATGTTTCCCCAGCGATATTTCGCTGGGGAAAATTCGCTGGGGTATGCTAGTTGTTAAAAGTATCCCCAGCGACTTACCCTAGCGACGTGCGGGCCCCACAGAATTTTCCTGGAAGAATAGATTGCCACGGTGGCAAAATTTTCCCCAGCGACATGTCGCTGGGGAAAATCCTTATTAAACAAAAAAAATTAAGTTAAACTTAAACATTTTAGCTAATTACAAAGTTTCCCCAGCGACATGTCGCTGGGGAATCTTTCCTTTTATTTGACTTGTCAACGTGTTGTCGTTGACTTGTCAACGATTTCCAAAGTTTCCCCAGCGACATGTCGCTGGGGAAACTCTCAATACATTTGACTTGTCAACGCTTTGCGTTTGACTTGTCAACGAATAACCAAAGTTTCCCCAGCGACATGTCGCTAGGGAAGAGTCTGCAGGTTTTTTTTTTAAATTGCCTGCACAGCAGGCGTTTTCCAGATTTTTTCCGGAAAAAATCTACCAAAACCTGTAACAAAAACCTGTATTTGCTCACCAAAAGACACATATAAAGTAATCTTGGAATACAAATCAACACAAACGCGGAATAAGTTCAAACTTGCACCAAAATATAATATAACGTTCTAATTTAGTCAAGAATACTAGGAATAAGTCGGGATAGTTAAGGATACTAGGGAAACAAGCGTTCTAATTTAGGATAATAGGGAAACAAGTCAAGATGAACATAAAGAAACTATGTACCATACTAACAAACACATATATGACACGACTAGCTCGCGTCATCGCCACCATCCTCGCCACCCTCCCGATCCTCAGCATCATCACCCGGGCGACTCCCGCTCCCGCTGGCACCAGCATCATCACCCGGGCGACTCCCACTCCCGCTAGCACCAGCACTCTCATATCTCGCAAAAAGATCGCCATACCTGCCGTCGTTTCTCAGCAGGCCCATCATGAAATCAACATCCCGATCCCGACGAGTCTCAAGGGGTGGTGACGAAAAGCACGAGGGAGTACTGGTGTATCCCGGCAATACCATACCCACGCCAGGATGGTGGCCGTGAAACTTGCCTCCTCGCACCATCCTGTTGATCTCGGCAGTGGTGTGCTCACCCGTCGCCTCTAGCTCCCTCATCTGATCCTGTGTGGTGACAATAACACAAGATAGTAAATATATTAGTCGGGTTGCTAGATTATTAATCAATGATTCATTAAAGTGTGTTTTGAAAAGAATACTTACATACAACTCGAGAGACTGCTCATCTATAAATACACCATTTGAATTCGTATGCAAACGATAGAACATGTCGATCTCTGAAGGCTCCTGTTGGGTTTCAGACGCCTTTTGCTGTACATACACACGTAAGTAAGATCAATCTAATTAAATGCGGCAATAATATATGTATGTAAAATCAATAATGATAATAATAAAATAATAAAAATAAAAAACAATAATAATAATAAAAAAATAAAAAAATAAAAAAACAATAATAATGTAAAATCAATAATAATAATAATAATAATAATTACCATGAGCTGTCGAGTGCGAGGGATCGACTGAGAACCATGTCAGGAGATAAGTGTTGCCTTGGACCGATTTTGGCTATTTGTTAAGCATCGCTTCTTGTTAGCTTCGTCAGTCCAAAACGCTATCTGTTTCTCCCACTCTTCAACTCTGTGCTCGTCGGGTCTGTTCCGCCTAATTTGATCCACATCGTATTCTCCAGTCTCGGGGTTTTTTACACAGTAATCTCGCTTTATACTAGCCTTGCTGGTGTTGTATGATTTTTGTAGCTGTGCATTAATGGTATCATAAATACTCTTCTATCGAGGGGTGCTCATGTGCGGCGCGAGATCATATTTTTTCTGCAATCAAATACAACACATTGAAAACAGAGTTAGAAATATAATTTATATATTTATTTAAATTCGTTTATTTATTTATATGATATAAATAAATAAACGAATTTAAATGAATATACACAATACAACACATTGAAAACAGAGTTAGAAATATAATTATTATATTTATTTAAATTTGTTTATTTATTTATATGATATAAATAAATAAATACATTTAAATAAATATACACAATACAACACATTGAAAACAGAGTTAGAAATATAATTTATATATTTATTTAAATTCGTTTATTTATTTATATGATATAAATAAATAAACGAATTTAAATAAATATACACAATACAACACATTAAAAACGGAGTTAGCAATATAATTTATATATTTATTTAAATTTGTTTATTTAGTTATATGATATAAATAAAAAAACAAATTTAAATAAATATATACAATTAAATAAATGAACACGATATTTATGTAATTTAGTTTTAAATGACTGATAATAATACGTTTTATATAATTGTATATTTTACTTTTAGATAATTGATAATAATAAGTTTTATATAATTGTATATTTTTTTATATAACATTTATGTAGTTTAGTTTTAAATTATTAATAATAATAAGTTTTATATAGTTATATATTTTATTTTTATATAATTGTATATGTTACTTTCAGATGACTAATAGTAATAAGTTTTGTATAATTGTATTTTTTATATACCATTTATGTAATTTACTTTTAAATGATTAATAATAATAATTTTATATAATCGTATATTTTAGTTTTAAATAAGTTTCAACATTAGAGGTTCAATGTATTAGATAGGGTTCATCATTAGAGGTTCAACGTATTAGATAGGGTTCAACATTGGAGGTTCAATGTATTAGATATGGTTCAACATTAGAGGTTAAACGTATTAGATAGGGTTCATCATTAGAGGTTCAACGTATTAGATAGGTTTCAACATTGAAGGTTCAATGTATTAGATAGGGTTCATCATTAGAGGTTCAACGTATTAGATAGGGTTCAACATTGAAGGTTCAATGTATTAGATAGGGTTCATCATTAGAGGTTCAATGTATTAGATAGGTTTCAACATTAGAGGTTCAATGTATTAGATAGGGTTCATCATTAGAGGTTCAATGTATTAGATAGGGTTCAACATTGGAGGTTCAACGTATTAGATAGGGTTCAACATTAGAGGTTCAATGTATTAGATAGGGTTCATCATTAGAGGTTTAATGTATTAGATAGGGTTTAACATTGGAGGTTCAACGTATTAGATAGGGTTCATCATTAGAGGTTCAATGTATTAGATAGGGTTCATCATTAGAGGTTCAACTTATTAGATAGGGTTCAACATTGGAGGTTCAATGTATTAGGTAGGGTTCATCATTAGAGGTTCAATGTATTAGATAGGGTTCAACATTAGAGGTTCAACGTATTAGATAGGGTTCATCATTAGAGGTTCAATGTATTAGATAGGGTTCATCATTAGAGGTTCATCGTATTAGATAGGGTTCATCATTAGAGGTTCAACGTATTAGATAGGGTTCAACATTGGAGGTTCAATGTATTAGATATGGTTCAACATTATAGGTTCAATGTATTAGATAGGGTTCATCATTAGAGGTTCAACGTATTAGATAGGTTTCAACATTGAAGGTTCAATGTATTAGATAGGGTTCATCATTAGAGGTTCAACGTATTAGATAGGGTTCAAAATTGGAGGTTCAACGTATTAGATAGGGTTCAACATTATAGGTTCAATGTATTAGATAGGGTTCAATGTATTAGATAAGGTTCATCATTAGAGGTTCAATGTATTAGATAGGGTTCAACATTAGAGGTTCAATGTATTAGATAGGGTTCATCATTAGAGGTTCAATGTATTAGATAGGGTTCATCATTAGAGGTTCAACGTATTAGAAAGGGTTCATCATTAGAGGTTTAACGTATTAGATAGGGTTCATCATTAGAGGTTCAACATATTAGATAGGGTTCAACATTGGAGGTTCAATGTATTAGATATGGTTCAACATTATAGGTTCAATGTATTAGATAGGGTTCATCATTAGAGGTTCAATGTATTAGATAGGGTTCATCATTAGAGGTTCAATGTATTAGATAGGGTTCAACATTAGAGGTTCAATGTATTAGATAGGGTTCATCATTAGAGTTTCAATGTATTAGATAGGGTTCATCATTAGAGGTTCAACGTATTAGATAGGGTTCATCATTAGAGGTTCAACGTATTAAATAGGGTTCATCATTAGAGGTTCAATGTATTAGATAGGTTTCAACATTAGAGGTTCAATGTATTATATAGGGTTCATCATTAGAGGTTCAACGTATTAGATAGGGTTCAACATTGGAGGTTCAATGTATTAGATTATAGGTTCAATGTATTAGATAGGGTTCATCATTAGAGGTTCAACGTATTAGATAGGTTTTAACATTGAAGGTTCAATGTATTAGATAAGGTTCATCATTAGAGGTTCAACGTATTAGATAGGGTTCATCATTAGAGGTTCATTGGAGGGAAAACATTGGAGGGAAAATGTTAACAACTTCCCTCACTTTTTTAGCATAAAAAGAGAACCACACACACTCCTTATCATCACAACCACCAGCAGATCACACACACTTATCATCATAAACAAATTGTTATTATGTACATGTTGAAGCATGAAGCTTTTCCGTGCAGGTGTGGACATGGAGATGTAGTTCTTCGAGAATCGTGGACAACTGAAAACTTTGGTAGACTGTACTATACTTGTCCACGTTCACGGGTTCAACCTCCAGTTTCATATGGATGCAAATTTTTTTTATGGAAAGAAGAACGCGTCCAACTACTAATCAATTCTCTTGGAGGTTCAATGAGCTTTTCTCCTCCAAGCTCTTCTTCAAGACCTTCAACGAGCTTTTCTCCTCCAAGCTCTTCTACCAGACCTTCAACGATTCCAATTTCTTCTCCAAGCTCTTCAGCGTGTGCAAACTGTGTGCGCTTGAATGGAATGATAATGGTACTTGAGCGTACGATAGAGTTGTACCGCAACTCCGATAGGCACACATTGGATTCAGATGCACTACTTCACGACCTTTACGATAGTTTATGATGTATCTGTTTTCATGTTTATGAGTCTATTATCGGTTTAATATCCATGTTTAATTAAGCGCGTGTTTAAGTGTCCGTGTAGAATAAAGTTAGGTTTAGGCGTGTCTGTTTGTAAGCCTCAATGAATGTTAACAATTTTTAATTAATATTAACAATGAATGTTAACAATTATCAGTGAATGTTAACTTTTGGCGGATATGTTGGCGGAAAAACATTAGCGGGAAAATTAACCGTTTGTCTCACTTTCTTTTATCATAAAAAGAGATATACTATTTTAAATTTTAATAACTATATTTTTTAATATATATATTATATTTACTATAATATTATATAAACATTACACATTTTTTGAAAATTGGTGGTCAACGTTTTCCCAGCGACATGTCGCTGGGGAAAGTTTTGTTCGTTTTTTGTTAAATAGGCGCGTTAACGAAAAACTTTTGGAGGGAATCCTAAAAAGTTTCCCCAGCGACATGTCGCTGGGGAAACATTTGGACATAAATTAAACAACGCATTAACACAAATCACTTGGATTAGACGTGGAAGAAAGTTTCCCCAGCGACATGTCGTTGGGGAAAAGTTGGCGGGTTAATCTCCCGCTTGCATTTTTGTGAAATAGTTTGGTCAAAATTCAGTCAACGTTTTCCCAGCGACATGTCGATGGGGAAACTTTTCTTTATATTTTGGTCAAAATTTTTACGGGAAAGTTTGCCACGTCAGAAAGATTTTGTCGTTTAGCGCCGTTTCCCCAGCGACATTATGTCGCTGGGGAAGACCCCGATGGGGAAGGGCTGGATTGTTGTAGTGATCCATGAGACAATGATGATTCAAAACTTCAAATGTGAGGACATTATATTGTTATTGTGATATACTAACACTAAAATAAATATTATCCAAACAAAATGGGTTCACTAGAATTAGAGGGTTCTTATGGTCTTAAAATCGGATAATACTGAATTGAAGACTGATTTGGCTCAAAACATTGAATCAAAATGTTCGATTCAGGTCGAATCTGCAGATTCGTGGGTTTGTTTTTTTGCCTTCCGGAGGAGGAACATTAATCATATAAAAAAGACGAATAAAGATTATTTCGGTTAATGAATCTGTTGAGAATGTGAATGATGCTACGCCACTTGATGGTGGTTTTGTTGCTAACTTAAGCGTCGCTTAGACGGATTAAAATTTTATGCATATAAAAATTATAAACAATACTTATAATATAACAAAATACTTTTAATTTCAAATAATTAAAAGTTCACGTAATTTGAAGTTGCAAAATATACAAATAATATAACAATTTAAAGAATTAAAACTTCACACATGACATATAATTAGTTGGTTTCAATTTCATATGAAAAACTCATTACTTTATGTTAACAATCATTGGTTTATCTTTCGTTTTAAGATATTATGTTAAAATAAATATGGACCATATATATTAGAAAGAAAACCCTTAATTTTCTATAAAGAATACTAACTTTTTGTTGACTTTCGTTGACTTTGTTGACCGCCTAGCTCCACCTAGCACCGCCTAGATGGATGTTTGACCGCCTTTTGACTTTTCCACCTAGCTTGGCCACCTAGACATTAATCGATGCAGAGTTCGACCGCCTAGCGCCTAGGCGCCGCCTAGACGAACGTCTAGCACGCTTTTTACCACAGTAGGTACTATTCATGTTCACATGGGGGTTTGTCTCATGGCCCCACAAATGCCGGAAGTGATCAGGTTGGTTGTGATGATGTTGTGACATATGCTCCTATATCTTATGCAGATAAACTAGTCTTAAGCCTTCGACCAAGGTAAACCTTCATAAACTTGATGCTAATGTGCCTAATGATGATGAGTTTGATATTTGACTACCAACAAATTCTGTTAAGGTAGTTAATGATAAAATAAAATAAAAACTTTATGGTTACTTTATTGGTAAAAAGCTTTTTTTTCATGTTGTGGAATGGTTTGTTCACAATATTTAAAAAAAAAATATAGTTTAGAGAAAGTAATGTTGGGAAAAGCTTGTTTTTCATGTTGTGGAATGGTTTGTTCCCATATTTCTCAATAAATGGTGTCTTTGTATGAGTTTTCTTAAAGAAGAATCGACCTGTGTTCCAATTTTGAGTGAAGTTCCATGATGTTCTAGTGGTTACACACACATCACATGGTTTAAACGTGATAGCCACTAAACTCGGTAACCAAATCATGTTTGACTCTTATGCAAATTCCATGTGCTTGGAATCACGAGTTCGGTGCGATTACACAAGAAATTTGATTGAATTTGAAGCTTGTAATGGTTTTTGCGATAATCGGGTTATGGTTGTTCCAAACTTGGTTATACTAACGAAACCATTCGTGTAGAGTACAAGACGAAACCTCCTCGTTGCGGTACGTGCTTAATATTTGATCACTCGACTCATGATTTTCCAAACTCTCCTAAACTAGTGGTGAATATGGTGGAAAAGGTAAGGGTGGATCATACGGGATGATGAAGGCTTTACCGAAGTGAAAAAGAAGAAATCAGTTGGTAATAGAGGTACCAAAAACTTTAAGTCGGTCTCGGAGAAACCACAAACACTACTTTTCATAAAGTTAATTGAACGAATGTGGAGGCTAGCCCAAAGACGGATTTTGTTGGTAAGAAGAATGTGTTTGTGTCATTTAACTCGTTAAAGACTGCTATTAAGACGACTTCTTCGACATCATGTGCTCATATTATTTCTCTTAGTAACACGTTTGATGCTTTAAATGATGAAAACTTGGTTACTACGAAGTAGAATCAGTTGTAGGTTTATGCTTCTAATATGCATGTAGAAGGTCAAAGTTCCACCCTTGCCGTTGATAAAATTAATAGGATTGAAAAACATTTAATAAAGGAGAAATGTATGCTCGTGAGTGATGGGAAACCTTAAGAAAAGGTTGATTTTTATAGCAATCATGATAGTGGCAATGAATTGCAATGGTTGATAATGATATGACGAATTTTTTGGCGGCTATAACTTTCGTGGTTGGATATGGTGCTCCTAGCTTGCTAGAACAATAGATGGATACTTATGATAATGCTGATCTTGACTATGACCCATATGATGATGATATGCATGAAGGTCAAGATATTCCTGGCCATATTGAGTATATAGATGATAACTTAGATATCAAAGTTTGAGGGCTTTCGAAGATATATGTTACTTATTGTTTTTTAGTCGCTTGTTCTAGTCTCTTATATAATTTCATGTAAGGAAATAGTTTGCCTATGTAATAGGTTGAGATGTGTGATTTACCTACACATATTACACTTAATTATTTTTTAACGTAATAAACTTACCGGGAAAACCCTTTACCAAATAAAATTATAATGACCGGTTGTGCTTAAGACCCAACAAGAACTGTACTATTACCGAATTGACGAAAAAGGCGGATTGATGACAGCACTAAAATGTGGTCGATTTCATCGGTACGATCTAGTTTATGGGTTCAAATTGGTGTGCTGCCTATTATGCTATGTCCTACCTTTAAGTATAAGCAATAATTGTATTTCATCGACCTGGATTGTTTATCACATTGACTAGAGGTGAAAAATAAGGCGGTTTGGGCGAGATCGAGCCAGGGGTCCAAACATGCACGATCTTAAACGAGTACATGCCAAATAGGCTCATGTTATGTGAATCGGTTTGTAAATTACCTAACGACAAAAAATATTGTAACACCCCACTTTGATAAGTGGTCCGTTACGCGTCATTATGGCGTGTCATCAAAGCATACAAGGATAAATGTCTAAAACATTACATGACCATAGGGTAAACCGGAATCAAACATCGGTCCCCAAACATAAGCTCAAAACATAATAAAGTAAATGAAATAATGGAAGACTTAAACAAGCACAAATATATGAAGGAAAAAGGAGAAGAAGTCTATGGCAGCTTCCATCCTATGCATGTCCTCCAAAATGCTCGAGTCCGTCCTTGGGTACCTGCCGTTTTGGGACATGGAAAGGAAAGTAATGGCTGAGCATAACGCTCAGTGCACGGATATACAAGCATGAAATGAATAATATAAGTATGAATATCATATAGCAGTGGAAATGTATATGTCCTGGAAAACCTGGTTATTTCTTAGTAAAACCGGTTTTATAGTTTGAAAAGCCTTATGTTTATCTTATGAAAACTGTTTAACATATTTTACCATTAGCCAATATAGGTCATGAAAATCCACCGTGCATGAATACTTGGAGGGGTGACCTCATCATACAAATTAGTGGGACTGCCTCTAATTTAATATACTGGTTTGGGTAGGAGGGATCAGCTCCTTGTGAAGGATGCAAGGCACACACCACCTTCACACTGAGTAATCTGCTGAAAAACATGTAACTAGGATGCACCCATACGTCCCACATGATAAATATTATAATATGGCCAAAAGCTGAAGGGACGCCACGAGCAATCACTCCGTCGTGGTGAAGTCATAACATCAGTGCCTCTAATGTTATGGTTATGGTACCTCCATAACTAGGTGAAACTGGTCATGCATGTATATGGCTATAGGCATTCTAAATTAAACATAAGCAAATCAAACATATAAACTTATACTACGGGTAAACATTTGGTTGCATACGGGGAAATCCTAATAAGGAAAGAATGTCCATACTGAAAGGACGGGAATCCGTACCTTATCTCCAGTGAACGAAGAAGACGAAGGAAAGAGAGTCCTACTTCGGTATCACTAATGCTACATAAATACATATGTGTATAAGTATCTGATTACTAAATACGTAACTGGTTTTATGTCATGTCTTAGCTTATTTTATACGTTCATGTCATGTTTTACTGTTTTAAGCTTTAAACTGTGTTTATCTTATATTCTGTCTATTCTGATTAAGTTTTACTTGTATTTCATGTATGATTATACTTACTGTGTAGAAAGTTTCCAAAAATAGAAAGTTACCAAAAATAGAAAGTTTCCAAAAATAGAATTACTGCTTAAAATAGATAAGTTTCTAAAAATAGAAAGTTTCCATAAATAGATTAGCTGCCTTAATTAAATAAGTTTCTAAAAATAGAAAGTTTCCATAAATAGATTAGCTGCCTTAATTAAATAAGTTTCTAAAAACAGAAAGTTTCCATAATTAGATATAAGCTGGTTAAATAAGCTAATTATATAAGCTTAAGTGTTTTCTGATTATTTTCTAAGTCATATTGATATAAGGTATAGTTTATTAATCATTACATGTAAATTAATTAAACTATAGGTTAAAAGTATTTAATTAAATATATCATGTTTTTAATTAAATAAGTTAAAATACTTAGGTTAAAACATGTATTATTGATTACTAATAATATAACCTAAGTCATGTTGATTAATTAATTATAGCCATGGTTTTTAATAATTAATTAATTATAAAGTCTAGAAAAATATGAATACTTAGTTTAAAATTCCATGACCTTATAATTAAATTATAACCTAAGTCATATTTTATTAAATTAATCATGTCATATTTTATTAATTTAATTTTTAGCATATAACTATTAAAATCATAAACCTTAACATAATCAATGAACCGGATCGTGACTAGAAACCATGAACCGGACCCGTAATCAACACCATACCCCGAACCAAGTCGGGGTTCCCTTGTTTTGGCTGCTGCCGTGGGACCACCATCACCATACCGAGACCTTGTGGTCTCGGTGGTGTGGATTAAATCAAGCCGAGACCCATATGGGCTCGGTTCATGCGTCGGCCACAACCAACAACCCTAAAACATCAAAACATTTACCCCTTGATTTAATTAACATGATAATCATATTAAAACAAAACCCTTATAAGTTCATGTGTAAAAATAAAATAAAAGATTAAAAGAAAAGGGTTTTAAGGTTTACCGAATGCGTGAATCAAGGAGGATGAACACACTAATGCTCTTTGTAAATAATCAACACCAAAATCAACCCAATCACCCTTGTGATGATGATCCAAACCGGCGGCCAAGAGAAAAGGGGAGAGAAAAGGAGGCTAGGATTTTTACTTTTTTTGGTTTAGAAATAAAATGAATGTTTTTTTCCTTTTCCTTCATGTTAAATAAAATAATGGGCTTGTCCCTTTTCTTCTTTGTTCTAGCCGTGTGGTATGGGGCCCACATGGGGTAACGCGAACAATTTCCGTGTCTAAAAATATGTGTGATCTCGTGTTTTATCGTGTTCGTGTTTTACGTGTTTTAATAAATTATTAACCGTGACTTAATATATTTATTTGTGTTCGTAATAAATATATATACAACTAATATTAGCTCGTGATTTAATTACATTCATGATTTCATGATCGCATGTTTGTGATTATAATTATTATTTGAATAATTATTGTGTGTTCATACGTAATAAATACTTATCGTGTTCTAACACGTATGTAATATTCAAAATTCTTATACGTGAAACGTAAACATGTTATAAAAAGAAAGTTTTAATCTAATACGTACGATCTTAAGGGTACTATTCATGATAAAAGGATGCGGGTTTTACAAATATCCTCAAATTTAACGCCTCATTTATACTTAGGTAACTAAATTTTGTTATATTAAAAAGTTTTTTTTATATAAAATAATCATTGTCAAGTTCCAATTTAGAGAAAGCACGTGCTCGTTAATACCAATTTAACTTTTAAACATAGTGATGATTCACACACTTTAAAATTTATTGGTACACTCCAATATATGTGTATCATGACTATTACATCCTTAATATATGCACACATCACTTAATGATGTAAGGTTATAAATGTCAATACACATAATTTAAGCGTGAAATAATATAAACGGGGTGTGCAAATTATCACACACCTATTTTTAAAAGGTGAGGGGCTAAATACACTCGAATTTATTTACAAATTAGCCAATGTAAACCCATTAGTATGATTATAGGCACATATCATCATCTTTAGCATTGATGTTACTACACTAAGGTTGACATCATTAATTTGTCGAGCGTGATGTTATCCGCAACATGACTGAGTTAATTTTTACTGTATATATATATATATATTTTTTAAACCCAACGGTCAAATTTTTTACAAATCATCACAAACTTGTATACTCTTATTTGCAAGTATAGTTGTGTTTCTTAAGTTTATATGTCAAATTATTATATTTAGTTAACGCATTGTTCAATTTTACATATTGTTAATCATATAAAGAACGAGTCAACAATTCAAGTCCATTAGAGTAGGAAAAGACAATAATCTCTTATTAAAATTGCTGTTGAAATTTGAAAAACACGTTAAATCCAAACATGTCATGATTGATGTCTAGTTATGCATTACTTTCCCACCAAAAACATTCATGATTTGTTTAAGGAATGTCAAACAATTTAAGTATGTAGACTGTTTACTTTGATTTGATTTGATGAGCAAGACTCTCAGATGGATGCGATGAATATAATATTTTATAAAATATGACAGTTTTAATTTTTTTTATAAAGAGAGTGTAAAATTTATATTCTTCGTTAAATTAATGAAACGTCTTTTCAAATAAAAAACAGATTGGTCTAACTTTTCATTGTGATAAATAAGTAAAAATAAAGGTTTTAGTATGGCTCTAAGTCCAATGTGGATGTAACGCCAAGTGTAGCGCACATTATCACTTCCTTTGTTCTTAGATCAAACGTTGTATGGGCTTTTTCGTTTGTTTTCAACAATGTTTGTGTTGTGACACTATTCTCATCAATCACCATGGTTATCAATGTAGTTACCAATCCATGTGGTGACTGTCAATCACGTCGTTTGTGATTAATCATCTTTAATGATCGATAGAAAGTGGTCTTTAAATTATTTTCGTTTTTTCAAGTTGTTTTATAATCATGCTTTTTTATTAATTCAGATCTTTACATACTAAATATTGTTCTAAAACGCCATTAACATTTTTATTCTTATATTTTATAATAAAGATGTAATTATATTTATTACCTCATAAATTAAATTAGTAGCTTGGAGTTGGTTCTCTTCGAGGTATTATCAAACAAGGAAGAAGTAACAAAATAAGTTTATAATATTTGAAAACATAAACAATCGTTGGTCAAACTAGTTACTTTTTAAATGGTGTCAAATGTCAAGCTAGGCTAATGTAAAACACGTTTAAAGATAACTGTGTCTAGCAAAATTTTATAGATTTTTCTTAGTGAATATGCTTGTAACGACTATAATTATTCGAATAGATGATATGAGTTGGTGAGAAAAAGTGACATTATGTGATTGCTAAGATTATTGAATGTAAAATAGTTAACCAAAAAAGGTATTGGCCCTCTCCTCTCTAGCGATTTTACAATAAAATTAAAAATCTTAAATCGACCCTATCTGATCTCTATTCCATAAGCTAGTCATGTGATCCTATTATTATCTATGATTGATTTTTAATCCTATATAAGTAAATCGTTTGTCTGTTTTTTGTATTATATCACCAGGGTTTGTTTATTAGGGTTACAATTCAATAATCGCACAAAAACCTAAATTGTTTGATCTTAGAGTTTCACATATCGCCAACTTTGGATTTTTTATCGATTCGGTCGATCTTCTTGAATTGCAAGACGTGCTTTCTAGGTAATGTTGGTTGTTGCTTTCATGATTGAGTTTGTTTGATTTGTTGTGATTATGGAGAATGGTTTCTTAATTTCGAATGGGAGAGGAGTGCTAGTGGTGTTAAGGAGAAGAAGGGAGTTGGTGATGATTACATGGATGTTACTGGTATGACGCATAGACCATATACACCTAATGTGACTTGTTCCGGTGATGATCATATTTGTTTGAATATTGGAGACATAGCTAAACTGGTGCAACACCGTCACCTGGATTCAGGTTCCTAGTGATTCTGGTATAATGAATGTTGACAAGGAGAAGACGCCGAGTTCTACTCCTGATCCTAGGGGGTGTCTTTTGGTAATTTGTTTACCAAAGAAAAGAGTCGAGATGGTCTTAACTTTCGCACCTTTATTACATCAGCGGTGAGGGGTGGAGTGACAGTTCCACTGTATTGTATTTGAACTACTAGTAAAGGTTATTCAGTCCGGTTTATGATTTCCTTTCGGGAAAGGATGTCATATGATGAGACCGCAATTATACATAGTCTCATCGTTCAAAACGGGCTTCAAAATGCTTAATTATATCATAAAATACCGTGAAATATGCTTGTATTCGTTTGTTGTGTATTTAGGTACGGATATCGTGAAAAGGTAAAAAAGATCACAAGAAACATGCAAAAACAAACAAGGGGAACGAAGCCGCACAAAGAACCGGATTCGATTGTTGGTTTTCCAAGAAAAGTCCCTCAAGTTTGAAGATTATACAAGTTTGGTCCCTCATCTTTCAAGACTTGTCAAAAAAGTCCTTGAAGAATCATTTCTACATAATAATCCTTAAAAAATGAAGACATGTCAAGAATAGCCCTTGGAAATTGATCAAATTAGATAATGAGTCCTTGTGTAAAGTTGTGAAAATTACGTGTTCCAAATTTGGCAAGTTGATCATTCTTGTTACAAAGGGAAATGTGTTATTGAAGCTGCCAAAGTTAATTTGCCAAAAGTTATAAACATAGGGGACTAAACCTGTTTCATTCATAAACCCATACCTTGTTAACCCGACTAATCCCATCTTTTATCCCCCTTGATCCCAAACCTTACACAGCCCATACCCGAAACCCATTACCGAACGTAGGACACATCACAACGCACCACCAGTATTTTTTTATATTAATTAGCATTTGAAAAATGTTATTTAATTAAAACACATGCTAAACAAGATTTAACCCTCAAATCTTGATCAATAAGGCTACTGTTCCCCTTAAACCCTAATTTTGGTAATCGGTTAATTACTATGAATTAATCAAAGATCTAGTCCATATCAATGATTAACAGCCTCCTCGCCTAAACCCCGCCCCCAAATTCCCCCCCACCCATGTGACTTCTCCAAGGTTCCTCTACTCTACTTTGGCTCCAAGACAAAGCTTTGCTAGACGAATCAATGGTTTAATTCAAAAACTTGGTCCCAAAGTTTCAAACAACGGTTGAGATCAACTATGACAACTAGCACATCAGATGCTACCAGAAAGATCACTAGATGCTAAAGATTTGACCTAGACGAATTTCAAACCAAAGGGCTTTTCTAGAATTCTGCAATTAGGGTTTTAGCTTTTGTATTTTCATTCTAGTAGCTTCTGTAAGCCACTATATAAGGCACACTTAGGTTTATTTCCATCTTGTTCCAGAATTGAGCTAAAAATTATAATTCCTTTTTATAAAGAAAAGTTGGTATTTTCTTTCAAGTGTTGTAATTCCTTTTAATAGTTATAAAAGTTTGTTTTTTGAGGCTATAATTCTGAGTTCCATTTATCTATATTGTTTTTAAGTTCAAGTTTATACAAGTGTAATCCCTTATTCAAAAGTTGAATAGTTGGTATTTTGTAAAACTTTGATCCAAATTTCAGTTTATGTTTGTACTGTTTGTTATAGAATCCGTTTTTTCATTAAGGTTTTGAGGTTTAAGTTTATCAAGTTTCAAAAAGAAAAGATTTTGAAGAAAATCTATTTTTCTGTCCCATCTTTTGGTGCTAATAGATTCAAGACTCCAGTCTTGATTCTCATCAGTTCTTGTTGTTCCCTAATGAAACTCACTTCATCATTGTAGATCTAAGAAAATAAGATAGAAAATAGATGAAAAGAGATGAGATCTAGAGAGAGAAAGTAGAGAGATAAAGTGGTTGGAAACTTCGGAATTTTATATTAAGAGAGAGAAAGTTAAATGAGCCAACCACTTCCTAACATGCTAGAAGGTGGGTATATATAGTCCACCCACATGCGGGCTTTAATGGACTATATGTCGATGGGTCGGGCTTTCCTTTTGGGCCTTAAGTCCTTAAACATGAAAAATTATAGCTTAAAGTCAAGCCTGTAATACCCGACTAACCTATTACCTATTACAACGTTCTAATATACGATACATAATAAACCTATGACCGAACATTCTTGTTTGACTCAATATTTTGAGGCTAACAATCTCCCCCAATGAGAGGTCATTCCTCTACGACATTTGGAGATTTATAGAGATTACTAATCTCGCCATAAATGAGTCGGGAACGTGTAATAGTAGTCTTGTTCCTTCATGATGTGATCTTTGAGCCTTTGTCATTTTTTTCGACTTTGTCTTTAATCTTGAGATATTCAAATCCGTGACCGAATCATTCTTGATGGTACAATATTTTGAGACTAACTTCTCACTCACTTAGAGTTCATTCCTCTACGACATGCGAGTATTTATGGAGATAATTAATCTTTAGTATTGAGATATTCAAAATGACCCCTTCATTCTTGCTGGTCACCATCCTTGACTTGTCTTTGCCATCTTGCGATCTTGTGTCGTCATCCACATGCTCACACTATGCACCATCTTGAAAGCTTGCTGACAATCTCCTTTGAAGAAAGGTCATTCCTCTACATTAATTGTTAAGGAAGATTCTGAACATCAGAGTTGCGGAAGACTTTTGCTTTCTTGATTGTTGAATATGTATTTAGGCATGAGTATGTGGTTTTGAATCTTCGACTACGCTGAGTGTGACAACCCTAGATTTTGGGATTTGTCACTTATGAATGTTTGTCATCGATTTTGTGTTTAGTGTGTGTTTATGTGCTATATGTTTATACTTGAGCCTTTGATTTGATGTTAGTCATCGTTTATGTATTGCATAGTATATTATATGATGTTATTATAGGGTTAGTTCATGCTCATTAGTTCACTTGGATGTAACTATGATAGAATATGGTGTTATTTTAAGATTTTATGTGCACGTATATGTATTATAGTAAAATGTATATTTACGATACGATATTTAGTGTTTACAGGTCTCAGATTAAGGATTTAGTCTCGGGAATAACTTACGGGTTAGTTTTAAGTTATTTTAGACTTAGTTATTTAGTTAATAACTTATTTTGAGAGTTTTCATAAAATCGTGTATTTTACGGTAAACGCGAAGAATTGACTAGTTTTACGGTTTTAAGGTTTTGGAAACTTTAGGAGCTGAAATAAATTAAGGAAAATTAAGGTAATGTTACTAATACATAAATTAATAATAAAAAGAAAAAATAAATAAAAAAAGGTCTTTGGGTCGGTTTGTAGACGCAAGAAAGAGGAGAGAAAAGAAAAAGGAAAGTGGGTTTTTGTATTAGGCTAGGATTCTTGTGATTTAGTATATAAGGATTTTAATAGATCAAAAACACTCCATAATTCCCCTGGAGAAAAGAAAACGTCGACCATCAAGAAATTTTTAGGGTTTCATAATCTTTTTCATCTTCTATTAATTCTAAGGTAAAACCATTGTTCACCTTTTTAATTTAATTATTATTTAACCATTCTTAATCAATAGATGGTGGATCTAGTTTTAGGTTAATTATAAATTCTGTAAATTATATATATAAACAAGTTAAGATTAATTAGGGTTAATAATTATACAAGATGTGGGTAATTAATTAGACTAGTATGTTAAATTCGTTTTTAAAAACTGGGCAGAATTTTGACTCACTTGTTTTTATCATATCTAGAGTTTGGTAAACATTCAAATTGCAATCTTGGTATCTACAGAAAGTTATTTGAATTAGCTTCTGAATTAAATAAACAAGAACTAAATTGGAGGCGGGAAGTGGGTCAAAAGTAGGTTACAACAGTCGTAGGTCAAAACAGTTTTTGGATCAGCCTGTTTACAGTTAATGTTTTGAGTTGTTAGGGTACTTGTGTGACTTATATAACACCTGTAAGGGTATAGGGTTTCTTTTACAGAAACTATGGGTTTGGCTAAGGGGGAGTTCGACCCATAGTTTGGGGAATGAAAAATGGGACTGTTTTGGGTAAAATGATAACGGGATAGGTTATGAACTTAACTAGGTTAAGGGGTTTATAGAGGGGTGTAATGGGACACTTGTGGTATATTAATGAGGTTAAAATGTAGGAGAGAGTTAGACATACATCATAGATTGATGAGCCATTTTAGTTTATTAGTTCATGTCTTGATTGTATGTATTGTTATGTTTAGATTTTACTAGTGTGCGGGAACTTGGAGAAGCTCTACTAGGTGAGTTCATAGTCCCACTTTCACTAAGTTTTTAAATATTTTTCTAGTATGGGATGGAGACACTTGTAATGTTCTTTAAAATGTTTTGATAATATGTTTTGAAATGTGTGGACATAAATGTGTTATTATGTGATATGCTTACTTGTGTGTTATGTTATATGTTATATTATGTGTATTGATATGCGTTCTGAGTACTTGTGTTCTTGTACATCGTCTTCTTGGAGGCAAGATATCTCGATGAGGATATGGTTCAACTTCCATACGGGGTGTGGAAAAGATCCGGATCAGTGTAGGTGCATTGTTCTTATTATGTGTTTTATTTTTATAATGTGTTTTGTGAGTTGTAGATGTAATTGACATTTGAATTGTGTTTTGTGTGTAGTTGTATGTAACATGATTATCACATTCTAGTCCATTGCTTTAACTTTTTTTCTTCAACTTATTTACAGCGGATGTCAAGCTTTCTTACAATGTTTCAGATAGATTAAACCTATGTTCTCACCAACTGTATGTTGATATATTTTAGTGTCATTTTTAGGTGAGGTAGTTGAGAAGGATGATGTTAGAAGTGGCTAGAGTATAGAGGCTGCTAGGATTGCATTAGGATAGGAGGAATCCCTTTCCTCTTAGATTTACTTTTGTTATTTGAATTAAGTGATAATCTAGACATCTATATGTTTGATGTTTGTTTGTTTTGTTGTCTTTGGTAAGAGGTTGGACTTTTATCTACTTACCTAGACTCCTGTTTGTTGAGATATTGTCACGACATTGTGTCGCCATTTATGACATTATATTTGCATATTAGTTTTCTCTATAGAGACATCGCTTGTTGTGATGATATGCATACGTCGCGCCCCATATTTCACCATGGTGGGGTGTGACAGAATGGTATCAGAGACAATACTTATAAAGAATTAGGTTGCCTAGCCTAGTCTATAGTTTAAGGGTCCCTGCATATAGGTGTCGTAGGAGTACATGCGCATTATAGTATATGATGTGATTAAATGTTATTTTCCGTATTTTGTATATGAGCTACTTTTATGATATTGATTGATATTGTTCTGGATATTGCCGATTGATAGTTGTAAATTCACACTCGTTTAGGAAAACGAGGTAATTAGGGTAAGTATTAAACAAATGATTTAGGAAAACCACAAGTAAAGGACCCAATGGGGAGAGTTCGTTCTCAAGGAGGGTTGTGTATTGTGTTAAGAAATGATTAAGTGTTTGTGATTATAATTATGAGAAAAGAAAATAGAAAAGAAAAGAGAAAAGGATGACGGTTACAATTCTAAGTTAAACTAAGACGAAAAGTCGTGCACGTAAAACCGTAAAATATGACTAATCTAAAAATTAACCTAAAAATTCCTAGAAAATTGCAATAAATCCTAAAAAATGTAATTAGAGTTTACAAAAAATCAAAAATCACTCAAACCTTTTATTTAATTAAATATTAATTTTTTAATGCTAATTAAAGCCCAAAAAAATCAATTTAATTAACAAAAAGCCCAAAATGAGATTTTTCAAGTTGTAAACCTCTAAAATAACAAAATTAAAAACTATTTTTGAAAATTTTAAAATTAATAAAAACTATTTAAAAATGATTAAAAACTATAAAATCTTAAAATAATTTTAAAAATTAATTAAATGACTCTAAAATTAATCTGAAAGTTTTAAAATTCCTAGGAAAAATGAAAAAGTTTCAAAAATATAAAATTTAATTTTTAATAATATAATAATAATAAAATAATATTAAAAATCCAATATTAATAAAAAATTCTAAAAAGTCGCAAACTAGTTTATTTTAACCTAATAAACACAGAAATGAACTTGAAATTACCAAAATACCCCTAATGGGCCAAAAGTCCAAACAGAACCCTTAGTGGGATTTTTATGGCCCAATAAGAAAAATGTTGTCCAAATAAGCCCAAAATCTCCCATCTGACTCAAACTTCAATTTTAAACACAAAATTTCAAAGGCCCAAAAGCTGAATGTGAGCTTATCACAGCTTATTTCAAAGCAACTTATTCTTAATGGACTTTTTGGCCCATTAAGCTATAAGCTGATGCCATAAGCTGAAATTTGACACACAACCTTTTCTTGACCTAATCAAGATGTTTGTAAAAATAAATTTGGAATAAGCCCAAGAAATAAGCCCGAAATAAGCAAAATCTCTCTACAGAAAACGACAAAATAGTCGTTTTTGAGTTCTAGACCACTTCAAGGGCTGATTCTTGTTGCAAAAGGTTTTAAATGACTTAATTAAGCAAAATCAACAAAAAGTTTTCAAATAAGCACAAAGAATAAGCTGTAATAAGCAAATAAGCACTTATGAAAAAGTCAAGTCAATTGGTTTTCTAGTCAAACCTAAAAGTCAAACCCTAATATGCTTCAGGTTAGTTCAATAGGTCAAATAAGGAAGATTGATTACAAAAAATAAGTTGTTGCAAGTATGGATAAGCTAAAATAGCTTATGAATAAGCCGTTTGGAAATTGACACTAGCAGTGGCTAGTTTTGGGTGTCCAGCAGTGGGAAAAGTTTCCATTGCTTGACTTCTTTGACTTTTTGTCTTATGTGTATTTTTGTTGGATTCAAGGCACAAAAAGGCACCCTTATAACCAGTGGGTTATAAGGAGTCAATATCAATCACAAAATCACAAAAACAACAGGCCAAATGATACAGTTAATTCAATCTTTGCCCAGATATCACACAGACATGAACATAAGCAGTTTTCAAACAAATAAGCAGTTTTAGCAAGAATAAGCCAACCAAATTGAACCAAATGCACACAACAGCTTAAATAAATTCAAATGAACATAAATCAACTGGTTTCATACAATGATTCAAGGTTTAGAACAAGATGCAAGCTTAAAAAGTTACTGATGAACAAAGAACAAGCAGATTATGAACTTTGTTGATGTACTTGACCACAAATCCAATTTCAAACACTCAAATCTCCTAAACAGGTTACACAAACTTTGATTTAACACTTGTTAGCCCTAAACATGCATACACTCTAGGTGTTTCCAAAATCTTAGGTCAAAATATGCAAAATCAAGTGAGTTATAACGCAATATAGGAATTGATGTTTCAAAGCTGGAAACTTACAGATAATAGCACACAACCAAGTAATAATCAGATACAAGCACAAATAAACACTTAGCACTTACTCAATTCAACACACAAGGTTCAAATCAGTAAACCGAAACACCCCTTAAACTTTTTAAATCCAATTTTAACAAAGCAAATGTGTGTTTCAGTTTTACCCAAGCCTAATCTAGCATCATAACATCATTATCATGCAGTATTAAGCAGATGCAAGCCACGAGAATAACAATTATAACAGCAGAACACAAAAATCACAAAATCAAGTATTTTTAACAGATTTTGGGTAAGAAGGCTCAAACCTCATTAATATACATCCATACTCACGAATTTTTGAACTTATGTTCCTAGCTTAACAAGGCACAAGCTTCCATAAAGCTGCTAAGAGTAACAAGGTTAGAACAAGCAAGATATTAAACTAAAAATTGAAAAACAAAGCTGATTAATGCAACCTTTGTACCCACTCCTTGATTATCTCCAAACCACAAGCTCACAACACCTTGATAATCTTCTTATCAGGGTGCTATGATCACTTGCAATCCAAAAATTCCAAGGATGTACCAAAGAACTTAACAAAATATCAGTTTTGAGAAAACTTGGTAATTTCTTGCACAAGGTTTGAAAACAGGTTTTGATACTTCAAAATCATAAACATGAAACAATAACAAGCATGAATTAAGATTGGCACTTGGATTTCTTCAACACATTCAAACACTTTTTCATTAAATTTGAAAGAATGATTTACAGAAAGTTGAACAAGGAAAAACCAAGAGCAAATGTAAATGTTGCAGTCTAAGGCCTTTATATAGGCTACATGAATACTAGAAAAGCTAAAAAAACTATAAACCCTAAGTTGTAGAAGTCCCAAAATGCCCTTGTCAAATTTGAATTATCTTGAACATGTGAAGTTATCTTGGACGTTTGTGGAGTTGATAGCTGGTCCAATTGTGATCAATGGCTCACATGAAGCTTAAAATGTAAGCTTGTATATGGATGGTTGATTCTTTGGCATGTTTTGGCATTATCTCCAAAAACGTGTGCAGGGGAAGACTCATGTGAACCTTGGGTTGATGTGGCAAGGTAAATGTGAGTTGGGTTATGATCATGACACCATTAATCATTAATCTGGAGGTTATGGGGGTTTAATTGTTGCTTAATCACAAATACCCAATTTGTGTTCTTGAGTGAATAGTGGTGGTTTTGATTTGGATTATGTTTTGAAAACATGTTAACTGCCCATTTTATTTAACTAATTATGAATAAACAAGGGTTTAAAGTGTCAGTTCTTCAATATTGGAGGACCCTTCTTGTACAATCTTCAATTCTTCAAGGGTTATTCTTGGAAAATCAACACTAGGGCTTGGTTCATTGTGCGACTTCGTTTCCCGTGTTCGTTTTTGCTTGTTTCTTGTGATCTTTTGTCATTTTCTCAATATCCGTACCTAATATACACATCTGACAAACACAAGTATATATTTGGTATATTTTATGATATTTAATGCATTTTAAGCCCATTTTGTACGATGAGACTATGTATAAAAGCAGTCTCATCACTCCCCCATACTAAACCATTGTCGTGCCCTCACGCAATGCTAAAATAAAGTATCTTAGCACCTCCAAAATTCATTTGTATGCACTTTTATTGAATGATAAACTATCTATACTACTACTACTTCTACTACTTGCGTTTTAGACATAATGTATGATTTCATCGCAAATTGGGACGTTTAGGTTCATAGAACAAGAACATGTGAATGCTTCGTTAGAAATAATTTCGTCGTCCTCGATTTTCACTCCAATTCCATGCCAAGCGTGCAACGAGATCATTGTTATTATAAGTTAGCAATGCTAACACTACTCATATGCCCTAATCACGTACTTAGACTCCCATTTTACTAAGTGGTATCTCTTATATTTTATTTTTGTCTTGAATGTTTCACGAGGATACATTTTTTACTTATGCGATGATAGAGATTTAGGTCTAAAAATAGAGTCATAACGGTGTAACCAAGACCATCGAATTAATAACCTCCCCTAATAGACAACGATGTCAAAAATTAAGTCAACAAGAAGGATCGATAAACACGGTTTTATAACGGTTTTGAACATGAGACTTATTACCAAGACTTTTATACGCCCCCTAACGGATGGGCCTTATTATCATAGGTTTACCTCCATCTTTTATTCAACTTCGCCATGAAGCTTTTATTATGACTTCGGTCTTGCCTTGCCTTTTATTGAACCTCGCCATGAGGTGTTTATTATGGCCAAAGACGTATATCCTCACGCTAAAAGCAAATTTTGGATCTTTAAAGCTTCAAAGATTAAGGCATAATTCACTTTCAATTTCGCATAGATTTTTCGGCCTTGTGAGCTTCAAATTCTTTGCTTGATTTAGGTGAGCACTTGAAATCTTATTATTAGGTGAAGCTTTCGATTATTCGGGTTACCAATAATTCAAAACCATGACGCTGGCGATACCTTAATGTCTTCCCAATTTAATTACATGGAAGCTACTAGAAAAGACTAGAAACCAACAATCAAGACTAAACCGCTAAGCCAATACTTATTAAGCAAAATATATATACAAGCGAAGGGAGAATAAGAAAATAACGAGAACACATGAGTTTTTGAAAGAATACGAGTACTCTACGTTTAGCATAGTAACTTATAATTAACTCTATCATTTCTCATCCTCATTTAAGAGACTTAGCCTAATATAAAGTTAAGGAATCGAAGCTAAGTGCTCAACACGCACGGTTGAGTCAAAAATTACTCTTATTCTCGCCATCAAAAAATCTACATTCGTGTCTTCAAACACTTATAAAACATGAGAAAATTTTAAAATTTGGCCATTTTTAGCCTTATTTTGCAACAAAACGATAAGCAAAAAGATAAACTTTGGAAAGCGTGAAGGTTTGGCAAGGCAAGTATCTATTCACCCCCCATACTAAAGTTAAACATTGTCCACAATGTTTCGAGTTTAAGGGTAGGATACCCCCATACTAGAGACGTAGTCGAATGCTTAATCTAGCATGAAAAGGGTGTAACCGTTAAATCAATAGCCGTTCTAAAAACCTAAGGTTAGAACATCATAGGATATATCATGGATATTGAGAAATTCTTCAAAGCAAACGATCGAGTGCTCCCATAAAACGAACACAAGAGGCTTCAATCGTGAAGATCATGATCATCTAAAAACCACATATCACAAGCAATCACGGAACAAAGGTTGTAAGGGCACAAATCCCCTCACGTTAAACTACATTAGAAAGCGATAATATGTACATGGATAAGCATGGGACTCCCCCACGAGGCACCTCGTTTTTTATTATCGAGTCATGAGCTCGACTCGATCCCCTCAATACTAATTATCATTGGGGAAGGTGATTTGGTCGAGGTAGTTCAAAGAGGGAACTTCCCCGCTAAAGTAGTGCTTCAACCTATGTCCATTCACCTTGAAATTGGGGCCATCATTTTGAGCTAGCTCGATGGTCCCATATGGAAAAACTTTTGTAACGGTGAATAGACCGGACCAACGGGATTTCAACTTGCCGGAAAAGATTTTCAAACGTGAGTTAAAAAGCAACACTTGATCTCCAATGTTAAAAACCCGGTTTTTAATTTTTGAATCGTGAAACTTTTTAGATTTTTCTTTGTAAATCAATGAATTTTCATAAGCAATGTCTCTCAATTCATCCAATTCATTCAATTGCATTTTCTGGTGTTTTCCCGCGGTCTCAATATCATCATTGCAATGCTTTACGGCCCAATAAGCTTTGTGTTCGAGTTCAATTGGCAAGTGACAATTCTTTACATACACGAGCTTATAAGGATTGCACCCAATGGGCGTCTTATGAGCGGTACGAAAGGCCCATAAAGCATTGAAAGTTGCGTTTTGCTCGTCAAAAATGTTCTTTGATTGGGTCTAATCGAATTGATCTTGGTTTTAAATGTGACTCAGTTGTTCTTAGTGAAAAGAAAGAATAGTCGTTGATTATCTATTTTAAAATGAGAATGTCGTTGAGTAATTAATTAAAATAAAATAAAAATAAAAGCTTGAAAAGATTTAGACTAAAAATAAAGGCTTTAAAAATACATGACGAAAAAATAAAACTCGACAAAAATTAAAATTTGAAAACTTAAAAAATAAAACTAGGACAAAACAAGTTTAAAAGAACACCAAGTAAAATTGGCAGGAAAAGTTAAATTTGAAATAAAAATAAAAACAAGAAATAAAACCAAAAGTAAGGTCAGATCGCACTCTCGATCGCAAAAAAACAATCGTAGTCTGGATCGTGCCTTGGATCGTTGATGTAATGCTTTTGCACTAATGACCCTTAAGAAAGTTCAAGTTCGTTTCCCAAGGAGGCACGTGTGTTGTGTAATGAGTTGATTTGATTGATGATTTTATTATGAAGAAAAGAAGAGAATAGAAATGTGAGAAAGGACGGTTACGAAGACGGATCGAGCTAAGACGAAAACGCGTTCACGTAAAACCGTAGAAAACTACAAGATTAAAATTTAAACCTAAAAATTACTTAAAAGCTAAAACAAGTCTAAAATAATATAAATAAGAAATAAAATCCAATAAAAATATTTTAAAACCTTTTATTAATTAAATATTCAATTTTAAATGCTAATTAAAGCCCTAAAATTAAATATAATTAATCAAAATGTCCAAAATATGGTTTTATTGAACAAATAACTTACTTATATTATCTAAAGACTAAAAAGTATTTTTCCTAATTTTTAAAAACTATTTTTCTATTTTTAAATTACTAAAAACTATTTTTTAACTAAAATAATTATAAAAAATAATAAAATAATGATAAAAATAATCTACCAATTTTAAAAATCCTAATTTACTCTAATGAACAGTAGAAAAATGAAAAAGTTAGAAAAATATTAATTTTACCACTAAAAGACAAAACTAGCTTAATTAAAACCCTAATTAAGTTAAATTAATTCTAAAAAATAATAAAAAGATGAACAGTAAAATATTTTTTAACCAAAAATATTAAAAAAATATTCTAAGTCCAGGAAAATTGTTTAAACTGAAAAAGAAATATTTTTGGCACTAAAAGACAAAAACATAAATATTAAAGTTAATTAAAATTGCTAATTAATCTAGAAAATATAAAATGAACAGTAACTAAAAATCTAATTAATCAGAAAAATCAAAAATAAAATAAGAAAAATAACAAAATTGGTTTGAAGTCCTAACTCTTATTTTTACCCACTAAAGACAAAAAATTGAAATTACTGAAAGTGACATGTTATGGACTTTTGTCCTTTTGCTTAGCAGGGGAAACAAATGTGTTAGCAGGGGAAACTTTCTTCCCACTGCTAGTGCAAAATAATGGTCAGGAGACCTTTGAGCTTAGGGAAGCTCTTTGGAGGGCTTGTTTTTGGACAGCAAGGCACCCACACACCAATTGGGTTGTGGGGAGTCTGAGTAAACACAAAAACTAGCAATCACAACACAAAAATCTTCACAAATAAGCCACAAAGTTACTGATTAAGCCACAAAGGGTATCTGATGAACAGTAGGCACAATTATATGCACAAAAGTGGATTTTAAAGTCTCATAACATGCATACAAGCTTACCAAATCAGATATAAACCCTACACAATCCTAAAACAACCTTTAATCTAGCAATGATCAAAGGTTTATGCACAAAATCTCACAAAATAAGCAGAACAAGGCAGTTTTCTGATTTTATATGCTATTGTCCATTTTTAGCATGCAAATGAGTTTAAGACTCCAAACAACTGAAACACAAGCACATTTAACACCTAATAACAACATAGGAAGAGTTTCTAAACAGGTTTTAAGTCATATTCATAACATACAAACCAATTTAAACACTGATCCAAACACCCCTTAATATTTCAGATTCTCACTTTTCAAAGCAAATCTAAACTAAACTAAAGCAAACCGATTCCATTCAATTCTAATATGCATTTCAAGCATAATCAACCCAAAAGAAACAGTTACTTCAACACTAACACCAAAATCATACCAAAGCACAAATCTCATACAACACTTAAAACTAAAACCAAAAATTTCAAACAAGGAACAAGGACTACCTTGTTGGGCCTACATCCAGGCCCAACAGTGACTGAATGTCACCTCCAATAGACCCGGGTCTATGCAGATCCTTGAACAAAACAATCTTCAACAAACCTACAAATCAAACAAGAACAAACACAAGCAAATTCTTTCTGATTTTCTTAAAACTTTCTCAAACCTTTCACAAACTGAAAAACCTTTTAAGCCAATGGAAAGGTTTTTGAACCAAGAACAAATTCACAAACTTAAAACTCCAAATCCACTTTCACTTCAAAGGAGTCTTAAGTTTATGAAATTTGAGCAAATATGAAACTTTTTGAAAATTCAAACTTCAAACACACAAGTGTTACACAAATGATATTGGAACTCAGTCTAGCTTCTCAATCACTTACCAACTTTAAAAAAAACAAATAAAAGGAATTATATTTTTCTCAAAAATCACCAACTTTATAAATTTTGTAAAAAGGGATTACAATGAGAGAGCTAAAAACTGGAACAGCCCTACTCACATGTTGAGAGGTGCTTAAATAGAGCTAGAAGAACTATCTAGAATGATAAAACCCTAACACATGAACTGCCTAAATTGCCCTTGGAATCTTGACTGAGAATTGGTCAAATTCGTGCCATGTGATTGCTTTGTTGGATGCCAGCTTTGAAAAGTTGATCTTAGACGTCCATTTCAACTTGGGGACCAAGTAGAAGAATCTGGGATGTTGGTTTGGTCGGGTGTAGGGTTTGAGGGAAAGGGACGGGGCAGGGGAGGGTCCCACAAGACACATGGGTGTGTCTTGTGGCGTTTTGTGAAGTGGGTTTGAGTGAGAGTGAGGTTAATCAACATTCTGGAAACAATTGGGTAAAAACCCCTTGATTTGGGATTAATTGCGTCTGGGTAGGATTAGGGTTTATAGGTAATTAGAAAGGGAGTTTAATCCTGATTTGGGAAAGATTAGTTTTAAAAAAGTGTTTGGAGGGAAATGGGGTAAGTGTTGACTGGGGTTTGACCCAGTATTTAATTAAGGGTGGGTTGGATAGTGGGTAGGGTCGGGTGGATGGGTAAATGGGTGGGTTTTGCTGACGTGTCAGGATGTGACTGGTGGTGAGAGTTTGGTTAGTTGGCAGAAAGGGCCCCCAAGCTTCCTTCTTCTTTGCACTTTGTAATAAAAGCCATCAACGCCTTTTTTCCTCTTGACAACTTTTGCAAACTTGTCATTTATGGCACAACTTGTTTCAAAACTTTTTCCAAGGGTTTATAATGCATATTCTTCATTTTCCAAGGGCTGATCTTGTATAGTCTTCAAACTTTAGGGACCCTATTCATAGTTTTGAATATTTGAGGGGTATAAAGTGTAAATCTTCAAAAGTTGAGGGACCAAACTTGACAATCTTCAATTCTTCAAGGGTATTTTTGGAAATTCAAAACTTGGGCCCGGTTCATTGTGCGGCTTCGTTTCCCGTGTTCGTTTTTGAATGATTCTTGTGATAATTTGCCATTTCCTCAATATCCGTACCTAAAAATACACAAGTAACAAACACGAGCATATATTTGGCAGTTTTAATGATATTTTATGCATTTTAAGCCCGATTTGGACGATGAGACCATGTATAAAAGCAGTCTCATCACTCCCCCATACTAAACCATTGCCGTGCCCTCACGCAATGCTAGAATTAAGTATCATAGCACCTCCAAAATTCATTTTATTCACATTTATTGGAATGATAAACTAGCTACACTACTACTATTTGCGTTTTAGACATAATGCATGATTTTCATCGCAAAATGGGACGTTTAGGTTCATAGAATAAGAACACGTGAATGCTTCGTTAGAAATAATTTCGTCGTCCTCGATTTTCACTCCAATTCCATGCCAAGCGTGCAACGAGATCATTGTCATTATAAGTTAGTAATGCTAACACTACTCATATGCCCTAATCACGTACTTATTCTCCCATTATTCCTAAGTTGTATCTCTTATATTTTATTTTGTCTTAATGATCACGAGGATACATTGTTGACTTATGCGATAATAGAGATTTAGGTCTAAAAATAGAGTCCTAACGGTGTAACTAAGACCATCAAATCAATAACCCCTCCTAATAGACAACGATGTTAAAAAATTAAGTTGACAAGAAGAATCGATAAACACGGTTTTATAACGGTTTTGAACATGAGACTTATTACCAAGACTTTTATACGCCCCCTAACGGAAGGGCCTTATTATCTTTGGTTTACCTCCATCTTTTATTCAACTTCGCCATGAAGTTTTTATTATGACTTCGGTCTTGCCTTGCCTTTTATTATCCGCCATCATCGGTGGTTTTATTAGCCAAAGACGTATATCCTCACGCTAAAGCGAATTTTGGATCTTTAAAGCTTCGAAGATTAAGGCTTGATTCACTTTAAATTTTGCATAGATTTTAGGCCTTGTGGGGCTTCAAATTGTTTGCTAGATTTAGGTGAGCACTTGAAATCTTATTATTGGGTGAAGCTTTCGATTATTCGGGTGCCAATACTTCAAAACCGTGACGCTAGTGATACCTTAATGTCTTCCCAATTTAATTACACGGAAGCTACTAGAAAAGACTAGAAACCCAACAATCCTAACTAAACCGCTAAGTCAATATTTATTAAGCAAAAAATATTTACATGCGAAGGGAGATTAAGCAAACAACGAGAATACATGAGTTTTTGAAAGAATACGAGTACTCTACGTTTAGCATAGTAACTGATAATTAACTCTATCATTTCTCGTCCTCATTTAAGAGACTTAGCCTAATGTGTAGTTAAGGAATCAAAGCTAAGTGCTCAACACGCACGGTCGAGTCAAAAATTACTCTTATTCTCGCCATCGGAAAACCTACATTCGTGTCTTCAAATACTTATAAATATTGAGAAAAATTTAAAATTTGGCCATTTTTAGCCTTATTTTGCAACAAAAACGATAACAAAAAGATAAACTTTGGAAAGCGTGAAGGTTTGGCAAGGCAAGTATCTATTCACCCCCCATACTAAAGTTAAACATTGTCCTCAATGTTTCGAGTCTAGGGGTGAAAACACCCCCATACTAGAGACGTAGTCGAATGCCTAATCTAGCATGGAAAGGGTGTAACCATTAAATTAATAGCCGTTTATGAAGTGTGCTAAAAACCTAAGGTTAGAACATAAAAGGATATATCATTTGGATATTGAGAAATGTCTCCAAAGCAAACGATCGAGTGCTCCCATAAAACGAACACGAGAGGCTCCAATCGTGAAGATCATGATCTAAAAACCACAATTCACAAACAACCACGGAACAAAGGTTGGAAGGGCACAAATCCCCTCACATTAAACTAATTAGAAAGCAATAATATGTACATGGATAAGCATGGGTCTCCCCCACGAGGCACCTTGTTTTTGATAACCGAGTCAAAAGCTCGACTCGAATCCCCATAAATGTGATCGTTTAGGGATATCATGGTGTGATCAATTTTTGGTGGGGCTTACATGATAAACAAGGCCCAAAAACAACCGGTATAAAGGACTAAGTCCTTTGATGGTGCAAAATATCGGGATCGAAGATGGCGTTCTCGTTTTCATCGGAAAAACAAACCAACGCCACTTCATCAATAGTCAACATAAACTCAAAGAGTTTCAAGAAAATAGGAGAGAAGAAATAGAAGGGTGGGACAATGGGTAAGTCTCTAAAAACATGAGCTACTCGAGGTAGACTCGCACCAATCAAATGAAAAGATTTTCCATTTATTGCATCGGTGGAAGACCGAGATTTCCCTTTATAATCAATTCCAGGATCAAATATCTCGTCCTCGGTGGAGAAAGGGAAGGGAACATAAGGGGATTCCCCCACACTAAGTCCACACAAAGCATCGTCAAAAGGAGAAGACGAGCTTGTAGTACTCAATAAACGCGGTGATGACGGAGTTAGAATTGTAGAAAAATCTTTTAAATTCAATTCAAAATCTTTTCCTTTTTCATCTTTTAAACTCTCTTTGTGAAAACCCGATTTAATTATGTCAAAAATATTTGGTGTATCTAAAGCAATGTTAGTCACACTAAAAATTCTCACATTTTGAAATCTTTTTGGTTTAGGTGGTGGCAAGTTTTCAAATCTTTTGTCAACAAAGAAAACCTCCCCATCGGGATCAACATATTCATCATCCGAAGATTCACTCGAGATTGGAATCGTAGGCTTAACACTCTTAACCTCCACCGGCGGAGGGGACGGAACTTCATTTTTCTCAACAACTCCTAAAACTCTATTTGAAATCTTTTTGCAAATGCTTTTGATGGGATTGACATTGTACAAAGATGTGATAGAATACACATGAGAAAGAGTGGAGTTTTGGGTTGCATTAATGACGAGTTCTTCCTCATTGAAACGAAGAGTGATTTTTCTTGCATGCACATCGATGAGTGCTCTCGAGGTATCCAAAAAAGATCGACCTAAAATTAACGGAACTTTAGGATCGATGGGAATATCAACAACAATAAAGTCTACAGGATAGTAGAACTTTCCAACTTTTACGAAGACGTCCTCGGCAACTCCACAAGCTAGAATCGTAGAATGATCGGCCATTTCGATTGACATTCTTGAAGGAGTGAGATTGGGAAGATTGAGAGATTTAAAAATCTCAAGAGGCATCAAATTAATACTAGCACCAAGATCGGCCAAGGCGTAGCATTCTTCCATGTCTTGGATAGCACATGGGATTAAAAACTTTCCAGGATCACCGACTTTTTGAGGTATGCGGCTTAGAAAAACCGATGAACAACTAGACGATTTTTGCAATTTCTCTTTGTTATTCAACATACTTTTGAAGTTCGCGGCAAATCGAGGCATCATGACTAAGGCGCCGGCAAAACTTATATTGAAATGCAAGTCACGAAACATTTTCATAAATAGTTCAAATTGATAATTATTTCGTTCTTGTGCCTTTTTCTTGTCTCGTCTTGAAGGGTAGGGTAAAGGTGGTGTGGGTTGGGGAAAAGTAGGCATAGGCATCGCCTTGGAATCTCGGGTTCCATGATTGGTGTGGGTTCAACCGTAGGTGTGGTTTGAGCGGTACTTCGTGGGCTTGTAATTTGCTCCTTTTCTACCACAACCTCGGGTTCTTTCTCTTTTTCCTTCTCCATAGAAGTACTTGGACGAGAAATGGGTTCTTTGAAAGTTTTACCACTACGAGTAGTAATAACCTTCAATTCTCCCTTCGGGTTCACGATGGTATCACTAGGAAGACCACCCGAAGAAGAGGGCTTACACATGATAGCTTCAAACATTTTAGCCATTCGGTCTTCAAACTTAGATTGCCTAGCATCCGCTTTTAACAATTCTTGCTTAATCTCATGTTGACCTTGCTCCATTTTTTGTTGATTTTGTTGGAGACGTGTGACATTTCCTTCCATTTTATTAGCATGAGTTTTAAGTTCATTAGCAAGTTCGTTTTTAAGCTCGTTTTTCAACTCGGATCTTAAGCTAACCATTTCACGTTGCATTTTTGTCAAACTTAGCATCATTAGCCTTAGCATAATTCAAAAACTCTCCTTGAAGATTTTTAGTGTGATCATTTTGAAAACCTTGGGCATTGTTTTGAAAATCACGGTTTTGGTTTTGGTTTGAAATTTGCCCATTTCCACTTTGATAATTACCCTTGTTATAGTTCCTTTGATTTCCTTGGTAATTTCCACCTTGGTTGTTGTTTCGATAATTATTAGCATTTTGATTTGGTGGAGCTTGATTTTGGTGGGAACCTTGAACGATTTGGTTATAAGTTCCCGTGGCTACATAAGCACTCGAAGTGTTACCATCCGCGGTAATGCACTCGGAAAGATCATGAGCTCCACCACACGACAAACAACTCTTAGAAACCGCTTTAACCGAAGAGGAATTAGAAGCTTCTTGAGCTTTCCAATGGGACATAAGGCTAGCAAATCTATCAAAAAATCGATTTTCTACATTTGCCTCATCATGTAAAGCATTAATATTACGAGACGATGATGACGAGCCCAATTTGGCAACACTCGGTGTGTGACGAGGGCTATAAACCTTAGACTTATTCTCAATTATGACCAAAGCTTCTTCAACTGTTTTACACAAAAAATTACCACCCGCGGCGGCATTTAAATAATCTCTTTCATGATCATTAAGTCCATTGTAAAACGTGTCGATTTGATGTAAGTCGGAAAAACCGTGATGAGGACATTCATGTAATATCTCCTTAAACCTATTCCAAGCCGTAGAAAAACTTTCATTTGATTCTTGTGAAAATTTAGAAATCTCATTTTTCAAATGCGTAGTCTTAGAGGGCGGAAAAAATTGGTTCACAAACTTCGAAACGAGATCCTTCCACGTCAATATAGAATTGGGTGGCTCTTTCTCTAACCAAAATTTAGCGGGCCCCGCTAAGGAATACGGAAAAAGCATCATCTTAATCGAGTCATTCGAGACATCCTTAAATTTGCACGTGGCGGTAAGACGATTAAATTGGCGGATATGGTTGTGGGGATTGTCCTTCTCATCACCACGGAATTTGTTGTTTTGGATCATCGACAACAAACCCGTTTTCACCTCAAAATTCTCCGCAAGGATTGCGGGAATCACAATAGCTTCTCCATAACCCTCGGTGGGTGCTTGAAGTAACTCCATCATAGTTCGATTCGCCATGGTTGGTGCTTCTCGTACAATGGGTACGTCAATAGGAGACTCCTCACTAGAATGAGTTGGAGTGGGAGTTTTGTTCTTTCGTCTACGTGCACATTTTGCTTGAATACGAGTTAGCATAAACGTCACGTACAACGAGCAGACGAGCAAAGAAGATTCTTTTTGGTATTTTGTGTTTTTCAATTTTTTTGTGGTTTTTGATGGTATTAACTTTTTTGGAAATTGGTGAAATGTATTAAGTAGACAAAAATCTACAAATCTCCTCCTTAATCAAATCTCTTGATTAAAGAAGCCTCAAGGAATGAACGATCACGTGAAGTGAACGCCTTTGATGACTTTAGAACGATGGTGGAACACCAAATCGTTCAAGAGGGTTTAATCAATAGAAACCAAGAAAATATATATGATATGTAATAATACTTTGGGCGGCAAAACCCTCGATTCACTCTCAAAATCAAATACGCACAAGCAAGCAGAGGAAACGAGGCGGCGCGAAGCACTTAAGAGCCTTTTTCCTTTAGGTCGTGAAATACAACCGCCTTATACCCACCTTATAGTTTGTATTATCAAGATTAAGCTTCACGAAAGTATTTATCTATTTTTGCCTTATTTCTTTGGTTTGAGATTCGAATACAATGATTGGGTAATGACCTCCCAAGTCAAGGTTGTGATTGCTCACGTATTTGGAGTACTTGTGAATTTATTGTTCTACGTATACAATATATTAATAATATTCACACAAAAACCAAAAAACGATAATACGTATTAGTAGAGTGATACTAATACATATACTATTTATGGCTAATATAAAAAAAACAATGGTTCAATCAAAACACAACACGCCTCCCCGGCAGCGGCACCAAAAATTGATGTAATGCTTTTGCACTAATGACCCTTAAGAAAGTTCAAGTTCGTTTCCCAAGGAGGCACGTGTGTTGTGTAATGAGTTGATTTGATTGATGATTTTATTATGAAGAAAAGAAGAGAATAGAAATGAGAGAAAAGACGGTTACGAAGACGGATCGAGCTAAGACGAAAACGCGTTCACGTAAAACCGTAGAAAACTACAAGATTAAAATTTAAACCTAAAAATTACTTAAAAGCTAAAACAAGTCTAAAATAATATAAATAAGAAATAAAATCCAATAAAAATATTTTAAAACCTTTTATTAATTAAATATTCAATTTTAAATGCTAATTAAAGCCCTAAAATTAAATATAATTAATCACAATGTCCAAAATATGGTTTTATTGAACAAATAACTTACTTATATTATCTAAAGACTAAAAAGTGTTTTTCCTAATTTTTAAAAACTATTTTTCTATTTTTAAATTACTAAAAACTATTTTTTAACTAAAATAATTATAAAAAATAATAAAATAATGCTAAAAATAATCTACCAATTTTAAAAATCCTAATTTACTCTAATGAACAGTAGAAAAATGAAAAAGTTAGAAAAATATTAATTTTACCACTAAAAGACAAAACTAGCTGAATTAAAACCCTAATTAAGTTAAATTAATTCTAAAAAATAATAAAAAGATGAACAGTAAAATATTTTTTAACCAAAAATCTTAAAATAATATTCTAAGTCCAGGAAAATTGTTTAAACTGAAAAAGAAATATTTTTGGCACTAAAAGACAAAAACAGAAATATTAAAGTTAATTAAAATTGCTAATTAATCTAGAAAATATAAAATGAACAGTAACTAAAAATCTAATTAATCAGAAAAATCAAAAATAAAATAAGAAAAATAACAAAATTGGTTTGAAGTCCTAACTCTAATTTTTACCCACTAAAGACAAAAAATTGAAATTACTGAAAGTGACATGTTATGGACTTTTGTCCTTTTGCTTAGCAGGGGAAACAAATGTGTTAGCAGGGGAAACTTTCTTCCCACTGCTAGTGCAAAATAATGGTCAGGAGACCTTTGAGCTTAGGGAAGCTCTTTGGAGGGCTTGTTTTTGGACAGCAAGGCACCCCCACACCAATTGGGTTGTGGGGAGTCTGAGTAAACACAAAAACTAGCAATCACAACACAAAAATCTTCACAAATAAGCCACAAAGTTACTGATTAAGCCACAAAGGGTATCTGATGAACAGTAGGCATAATTATATGCACAAAAGTGGATTTTAAAGTCTCATAACATGCATACAAGCTTACCAAATCAGATATAAACCCTACACAATCCTAAAACAACCTTTAATCTAGCAATGATCAAAGGTTTATGCACAAAATCTCACAAAATAAGCAGAACAAGGCAGTTTTCTGATTATATGCTATTGTCCATTTTTAGCATGCAAATGAGTTTAAGACTCCAAACAACTGAAACACAAGCACATTTAACACCTAATAACAACCTAGGAAGAGTTTCTAAACAGGTTTTAAGTCATATTCATAACATACAAACCAATTTAAACACTGATCCAAACACCCCTTAATATTTCAGATTCTCACTTTTCAAAGCAAATCTAAACTAAACTAAAGCAAACTGATTCCATTCAATTCTAACATGCATTTCAAGCATAATCAACCCAAAAGAAACAGTTACTTCAACACTAACACCAAAATCATACCAAAGCACAAATCTCATACAACACTTAAAACTAAAACCAAAAATTTCAAACAAGGAACAAGGACTACCTTGTTGGGCCTACATCCAGGCCCAACAGTGACTAAATGTCACCTCCAATAGACCCGGGTCTATGCAGATCCTTGAACAAAACAATCTTCAACAAACCTACAAATCAAACAAGAACAAACACAAGCAATATTCTTTCTGATTTTCTTAAAACTTTCTCAAACCTTTCACAAACTGAAAAACCTTTTAAACCAATGGAAAGGTTTTTGAACCAAGAACAAATTCACAAACTTAAAACTCCAAATCCACTTTCACTTCAAAGGAGTCTTAAGTTTCTGAAATTTGAGCAAATATGAAACTTTTTGAAAATTCAAACTTCAAACACACAAGTGTTACACAAATGATATTGGAACTCAGTCTAGCTTGTCAATCACTTACCAACTTTAAAAAAAACAAATAAAAGGAATTATATTTTTCTCAAAAATCACCAACTTTATAAATTTTGTAAAAAGGGATTACAATGAGAGAGCTAAAAACTGGAACAGCCCTACTCACATGTTGAGAGGTGCTTAAATAGAGCTAGAAGAACTATCTAGAATGATAAAACCCTAACACATGAACTGCCTAAATTGCCCTTGGAATCTTGACTGAGAATTGGTCAAATTCGTGCCATGTGATTGCTTTGTTGGATGCCAGCTTTGAAAAGTTGATCTTAGACGTCCATTTCAACTTGGGGACCAAGTAGAAGAATCTGGGATGTTGGTTTGGTCGGGTGTAGGGTTTGAGGGAAAGGGACGGGGTAGGGGAGGGTCCCACAAGACACATGGGTGTGTCTTGTGGCGTTTTGTGAAGTGGGTTTGAGTGAGAGTGAGGTTAATCAACATTCTGGAAACAATTGGGTAAAAACCCCTTGATTTGGGATTAATTGCGTCTGGGTATGATTAGGGTTTATAGGTAATTAGAAAGGGAGTTTAATCCTGATTTGGGAAAGATTAGTTTTAAAAAAGTGTTTGGAGGGAAATGGGGTAAGTGTTGACTGGGGTTTGACCCAGTATTTAATTAAGGGTGGGTTGGATAGTGGGTAGGGTCGGGTGGATGGGTAAATGGGTGGGTTTTGCTGACGTGTCAGGATGTGACTGGTGGTGAGAGTTTGGTTAGTTGGCAGAAAGGGCCCCCAAGCTTCCTTCTTCTGTGCACTTTGTAATAAAAGCCATCAACGCCTTTTTTCCTCTTGACAACTTTTGAAAACTTGTCATTTATGGCACAACTTGTTTCAAAACTTTTTCCAAGGGTTTATAATGCATATTCTTCATTTTCCAAGGGCTGATCTTGTATAGTCTTCAAACTTTAGGGACCCTATTCATAGTTTTGAATATTTGAGGGGTATAAAGTGTAAATCTTCAAAAGTTGAGGGACCAAACTTGACAATCTTCAATTCTTCAAGGGTATTTTTGGAAATTCAAAACTTGGGCCCGGTTCATTGTGCGGCTTCGTTTCCCGTGTTCGTTTTTGAATGATTCTTGTGATAATTTGCCATTTCCTCAATATCCGTAACTAAAAATACACAAGTAACAAACACGAGCATATATTTGGTAGTTTTAATGATATTTTATGCATTTTAAGCCCGATTTGGACGATGAGACCATGTATAAAAGCAGTCTCATCACTCCCCCATACTAAACCATTGCCGTGCCCTCACGTAATGCTAGAAATAAGTATCATAGCACCTCCAAAATTCATTTTATTCACATTTATTGGAATGATAAACTAGCTACACTACTACTATTTGCGTTTTAGACATAATGTATGATTTTCATCGCAAAATGGGACGTTTAGGTTCATAGAATAAGAACACGTGAATGCTTCGTTAGAAATAATTTCGTCGTCCTCGATTTTCACTCCAATTCCATGCCAAGCGTGCAACGAGATCATTGTCATTATAAGTTAGTAATGCTAACACTACTCATATGCCCTAATCACGTACTTATTCTCCCATTATTCCTAAGTTGTATCTCTTATATTTTATTTTGTCTTAATGATCACGAGGATACATTGTTGACTTATGCGATAATAGAGATTTAGGTCTAAAAATAGAGTCCTAACGGTGTAACTAAGACCATCAAATCAATAACCCCTCCTAATAGACAACGATGTTAAAAAATTAAGTTGACAAGAAGAATCGATAAACACGGTTTTATAACGGTTTTGAACATGAGACTTATTACCAAGACTTTTATACGCCCCCTAACGGAAGGGCCTTATTATCTTTGGTTTACCTCCATCTTTTATTCAACTTCGCCATGAAGCTTTTATTATGACTTCGGTCTTGCCTTGCCTTTTATTATCCGCCATCATCGGTGGTTTTATTAGCCAAAGACGTATATCCTCACGCTAAAGCGAATTTTGGATCTTTAAAGCTTCGAAGATTAAGGCTTGATTCACTTTCAATTTTGCATAGATTTTAGGCCTTGTGGGGCTTCAAATTGTTTGCTAGATTTAGGTGAGCACTTGAAATCTTATTATTGGGTGAAGCTTTCGATTATTCGGGTGCCAATACTTCAAAACCGTGACACTGGCGATACCTTAATGTCTTCCCAATTTAATTACACGGAAGCTACTAGAAAAGACTAGAAACCCAACAATCCTAACTAAACCGCTAAGTCAATATTTATTAAGCAAAAAATATTTACATGCGAAGGGAGATTAAGCAAACAACGAGAACACATGAGTTTTTGAAAGAATACGAGTACTCTACGTTTAGCATAGTAACTGATAATTAACTCTATCATTTCTCGTCCTCATTTAAGAGACTTAGCCTAATGTGTAGTTAAGGAATCAAAGCTAAGTGCTCAACACGCACGGTCGAGTCAAAAATTACTCTTATTCTCGCCATCGGAAAACCTACATTCGTGTCTTCAAACACTTATAAATATTGAGAAAAATTTAAAATTTGGCCATTTTTAGCCTTATTTTGCAACAAAAACGATAACAAAAAGATAAACTTTGGAAAGCGTGAAGGTTTGGCAAGGCAAGTATCTATTCACCCCCCATACTAAAGTTAAACATTGTCCTCAATGTTTCGAGTCTAGGGGTGCAAACACCCCCATACTAGAGACGTAGTCGAATGCCTAATCTAGCATGGAAAGGGTGTAACCATTAAATTAATAGCCGTTTATGAAGTGTGCTAAAAACCTAAGGATAGAACATAAAAGGATATATCATTTGGATATTGAGAAATGTCTCCAAAGCAAACGATCGAGTGCTCCCATAAAACGAACACGAGAGGCTCCAATCGTGAAGATCATGATCTAAAAACCACAATTCACAAACAACCACGGAACAAAGGTTGGAAGGGCACAAATCCCCTCACATTAAACTAATTAGAAAGCAATAATATGTACATGGATAAGCATGGGTCTCCCCCACGAGGCACCTTGTTTTTGATAACCGAGTCAAAAGCTCGACTCGAATCCCCATAAATGTGATCATTTAGGGATATCATGGTGTGGTCAATTTTTGGTGGGGCTTACATGATAAACAAGGCCCAAAAACCACCGGTATAAAGGACTAAGTCCTTTGATGGTGCAAAATATCGGGATCGAAGATGGCGTTCTCGTTTTCATCGAAAAACAAACCAACGCCACTTCATCAATAGTCAACATAAACTCAAAGAGTTTCAAGAAAATAGGAGAGAAGAAATAGAAGGGTGGGACAATGGGTAAGTCTCTAAAAACATGAGCTACTCGAGGTAGACTCGCACCAATCAAATGAAAAGATTTTCCATTTATTGCATCGGTGGAAGACCGAGATTTCCCTTTATAATCAATTCCAGGATCAAATATCTCGTCCTCGGTGGAGAAAGGGAAGGGAACATAAGGGGATTCCCCCACACTAAGTCCACACAAAGCATCGTCAAAAGGAGAAGACGAGCTTGTAGTACTCAATAAACGCGGTGATGACGGAGTTAGAATTGTAGAAAAATCTTTTAAATTCAATTCAAAATCTTTTCCTTTTTCATCTTTTAAACTCTCTTTGTGAAAACCCGATTTAATTATGTCAAAAATATTTGGTGTATCTAAAGCAATGTTAGTCACACTAAAAATTCTCACATTTTGAAATCTTTTTGGTTTAGGTGGTGGCAAGTTTTCAAATCTTTTGTCAACAAAGAAAACCTCCCCATCGGGATCAACGTATTCATCATCCGAAGATTCACTCGAGATTGGAATCGTAGGCTTAACATTCTTAACCTCCACCGGCGGAGGGGACGGAACTTCATTTTTCTCAACAACTCCTAAAACTCTATTTGAAATCTTTTTGCAAATGCTTTTGATGGGATTGACATTGTACAAAGATGTGATAGAACACACATGAGAAAGAGTGGAGTTTTGGGTTGCATTAATGACGAGTTCTTCCTCATTGAAACGAAGAGTGATTTTTCTTGCATGCACATCGATGAGTGCTCTCGAGGTATCCAAAAAAGATCGACCTAAAATTAACGGAACTTTAGGATGGATGGGAATATCAACAACAATAAAGTCTACAGGATAGTAGAACTTTCCAACTTTTACGAAGACGTCCTCGGCAACTCCACAAGCTAGAATCGTAGAATGATCGGCCATTTAGATTGACATTCTTGAAGGAGTGAGATTGGGAAGATTGAGCGATTTAAAAATCTCAAGAGGCATCAAATTAATACTAGCACCAAGATCGGCCAAGGCGTAGCATTCTTCCATGTCTTGGATAGCACATGGGATTAAAAACTTTCCAGGATCACCGACTTTTTGAGGTATGCGGCTTAGAAAAACCGATGAACAACTAGACGATTTTTGCAATTTCTCTGAGTTATTCAACATACTTTTGAAGTTCGCGGCAAATCGAGGCATCATGACTAAGGCGCCGGCAAAACTTATATTGAAATGCAAGTCACGAAACATTTTCATAAATAGTTCAAATTGATAATTATTTCGTTCTTGTGCCTTTTCCTTGTCTCGTCTTGAAGGGTAGGGTAAAGGTGGTGTGGGTTGGGGCAAAGTAGGCATAGGCATCGGCCTTGGAATCTCGGGTTCCATGATTGGTGTGGGTTCAACCGTAGGTGTGGTTTGAGCGGTACTTCGTGGGCTTATAATTTGCTCCTTTTCTACCACAACCTCGGGTTCTTTCTCTTTTTCCTTCTCCATAGAAGTACTTGGACGAGAAATGGGTTCTTTGAAAGTTTTACCACTACGAGTAGTAATAACCTTCAATTCTCCCTTCGGGTTCACGATGGTATCACTAGGAAGACCACCCGAAGAAGAGGGCTTACACATGATAGCTTCAAACATTTTAGCCATTCGGTCTTCAAACTTAGATTGCCTAGCATCCGCTTTTAACAATTCTTGCTTAATCTCATGTTGACCTTGCTCCATTTTTTGTTGATTTTGTTGGAGACGTGTGACATTTCCTTCCATTTTATTAGCATGAGTTTTAAGTTCATTAGCAAGTTCATTTTTAAGCTCGTTTTTCAACTCGGATCTTAAGTTAACCATTTCACGTTGCATATTGTCAAACTTAGCATCATTAGCCTTAGCATAATTCAAAAACTCTCCTTGAAGATTTTTGGTGTGATCATTTTGAAAACCTTGGGCATTGTTTTGAAAATCACGGTTTTGGTTTTGGTTTGAAATTTGCCCATTTCCACTTTGATAATTACCCTTGTTATAGTTCCTTTGATTTCCTTGGTAATTTACACCTTGGTTGTTGTTTCGATAATTATTAGCATTTTGATTTGGTGGAGCTTGATTTTGGCGGGAACCTTGACCGATTTGGTTATAAGTTCCCGTGGCTACATAAGCACTCGAAGTGTTACCATCCGCGGTAATGCACTCGGAAAGATCATGAGCTCCACCACACGACAAACAACTCTTAGAAACCGCTTTAACCGAAGCGGAATTAGAAGCTTCTTGAGCTTTCCAATGGGACATAAGGCTAGCAAATCTATCAAAAAATCGATTTTCTTCATTTGCCTCATCATGTAAAGCATTAATATTACGAGACGATGATGACGAGCCCAATTTGGCAACACTCGGTGTGTGACGAGGGCTATAAACCTTAGACCCATTCTCAATTATGACCAAAGCTTCTTCAACCATTTTACACAAAAAATTACCACCCGCGGCGGCATTTAAATAATCTCTTTCATGATCATTAAGTCCATTGTAAAACGTGTCGATTTGATGTAAGTCGGAAAAACCGTGATGAGGACATTCATGTAACATCTCCTTAAACCTATTCCAAGCCGTAGAAAAACTTTCATTTGATTCTTGTGAAAATTTAGAAATCTCATTTTTCAAATGCGTAGTCTTAGAGGGCGGAAAAAATTGGTTCACAAACTTCGAAACGAGATCCTTCCACGTCAATATAGAATTGGGTGGCTCTTTCTCTAACCAAAATTTAGCGGGCCCCGCTAAGGAATACGGAAAAATCATCATCTTAATCGAGTCATTCGAGACATCCTTAAATTTGCACGTGGCGGTAAGACGATTAAATTGGCGGATATGGTTGTGGGGATTGTCCTTCTCATCACCACGGAATTTGTTGTTTTGGATCATCGACAACAAACCCGTTTTCACCTCAAAATTCTCCGCAAGGATTGCGGGAATCACAATAGCTTCTCCATAACCCTCGGTGGGTGCTTGAAGTAACTCCATCATAGTTCGATTCGCCATGGTTGGTGCTTCTCGTACAATGGGTACGTCAATAGGAGACTCCTCACTAGAATGAGTTGGAGTGGGAGTTTTGTTCTTTCGTCTACGTGCACATTTTGCTTGATTACGAGTTAGCATAAACGTCACGTACAACGAGGAGACGAGCAAAGAAGATTCTTTTTGGTATTTTGTGTTTTTCAATTTTTTTGTGGTTTTTGATGGTATTAACTTTTTTGGAAATTGGTGAAATGTATTAAGTAGACAAAAATCTACAAATCTCCTCCTTAATCAAATCTCTTGATTAAAGAAGCCTCAAGGAATGAAAACGATCACGTGAAGTGAACGCCTTTGATGACTTTAGAACGATGGTGGAACACCAAATCGTTCAAGAGGGTTTAATCAATAGAAACCAAGAAAATATATATGATATGTAATAATACTTTGGGCGGCAAAACCCTCGATTCACTCTCAAAATCAAACACGCACAAGCAAGCGGAGGAAACGAGGCGGCGCGAAGCACTTAAGAGCCTTTTTCCTTTAGGTCGTGAAATACAACCGCCTTATACCCACCTTATAGTTTGTATTATCAAGATTAAGCTTCACGAAAGTATTTATCTATTTTTGCCTTATTTCTTTGGTTTGAGATTCGAATACAATGATTGGGTAATGACCTCCCAAGCCAAGGCTGTGATTGCTCACGTATTTGGAGTACTTGTGAATTTATTGTTCTACGTATACAATATATTAATAATATTCACACAAAAACCGAAAAATGATAATACGTTTTAGTAGAGTTCTACTAATACAAATACTATTTATGGCTAATATAAAAAAAAAACAATGGTTCAATCAAAACACAACACGCCTCCCCGGCAGCGGCGCCAAAAATTGATGTAATGCTTTTGCACTAATGACCCTTAAGAAAGTTCAAGTTCGTTTCCCAAGGAGGCACGTGTGTTGTGTAATGAGTTGATTTGATTGATGATTTTATTATGAAGAAAAGAAGAGAATAGAAATGAGAGAAAAGACGGTTACGAAGACGGATCGAGCTAAGACGAAAACGCGTTCACGTAAAACCGTAGAAAACTACAAGATTAAAATTTAAACCTAAAAATTACTTAAAAGCTAAAACAAGTCTAAAATAATATAAATAAGAAATAAAATCCAATAAAAATATTTTAAAACCTTTTATTAATTAAATATTCAATTTTAAATGCTAATTAAAGCCCTAAAATTAAATATAATTAATCAAAATGTCCAAAATATGGTTTTATTGAACAAATAACTTACTTATATTATCTAAAGACTAAAAAGTATTTTTCCTAATTTTTAAAAACTATTTTTATATTTTTAAATTACTAAAAACTATTTTTTAACTAAAATAATTATAAAAAATAATAAAATAATGCTAAAAATAATCTACCAATTTTAAAAATCCTAATTTACTCTAATGAACAGTAGAAAAATGAAAAAGTTAGAAAAATATTAATTTTACCACTAAAAGACAAAACTAGCTTAATTAAAACCCTAATTAAGTTAAATTAATTCTAAAAAATAATAAAAAGATGAACAGTAAAATCTTTTTTAACCAAAAATCTTAAAATAATATTCTAAGTCCAGGAAAATTGTTTAAACTGAAAAAGAAATATTTTTGGCACTAAAAGACAAAAACAGAAATATTAAAGTTAATTAAAATTGCTAATTAATCTAGAAAATATAAAATGAACAGTAACTAAAAATCTAATTAATCAGAAAAATCAAAAATAAAATAAGAAAAATAACAAAATTGGTTTGAAGTCCTAACTCTAATTTTTACCCACTAAAGACAAAAAATTGAAATTACTGAAAGTGACATGTTATGGACTTTTGTCCTTTTGCTTAGCAGGGGAAACAAATGTGTTAGCAGGGGAAACTTTCTTCCCACTGCTAGTGCAAAATAATGGTCAGGAGACCTTTGAGCTTAGGGAAGCTCTTTGGAGGGCTTGTTTTTGGACAGCAAGGCACCCCCACACCAATTGGGTTGTGGGGAGTCTGAGTAAACACAAAAACTAGCAATCACAACACAAAAATCTTCACAAATAAGCCACAAAGTTACTGATTAAGCCACAAAGGGTATCTGATGAACAGTAGGCACAATTATATGCACAAAAGTGGATTTTAAAGTCTCATAACATGCATACAAGCTTACCAAATCAGATATAAACCCTACACAATCCTAAAACAACCTTTAATCTAGCAATGATCAAAGGTTTATGCACAAAATCTCACAAAATAAGCAGAACAAGGCAGTTTTCTGATTTTATATGCTATTGTCCATTTTTAGCATGCAAATGAGTTTAAGACTCCAAACAACTGAAACACAAGCACATTTAACACCTAATAACAACCTAGGAAGAGTTTCTAAACAGGTTTTAAGTCATATTCATAACATACAAACCAATTTAAACACTGATCCAAACACCCCTTAATATTTCAGATTCTCACTTTTCAAAGCAAATCTAAACTAAACTAAAGCAAACTGATTCCATTCAATTCTAACATGCATTTCAAGCATAATCAACCCAAAAGAAACAGTTACTTCAACACTAACACCAAAATCATACCAAAGCACAAATCTCATACAACACTTAAAACTAAAACCAAAAATTTCAAACAAGGAACAAGGACTACCTTGTTAGGCCTACATCCAGGCCCAACAGTGACTGAATGTCACCTCCAATAGACCCGGGTCTATGCAGATCCTTGAACAAAACAATCTTCAACAAACCTGCAAATCAAACAAGAACAAACACAAGCAATATGCTTTCTGATTTTCTTAAAACTTTCTCAAACCTTTCACAAACTGAAAAACCTTTTAAACCAATGGAAAGGTTTTTGAACCAAGAACAAATTCACAAACTTAAAACTCCAAATCCACTTTCACTTCAAAGGAGTCTTAAGTTTCTGAAATTTGAGCAAATATGAAACTTTTTGAAAATTCAAACTTCAAACACACAAGTGTTACACAAATGATATTGGAACTCAGTCTAACTTCTCAATCACTTACCAACTTTAAAAAAAACAAATAAAAGGAATTATATTTTTCTCAAAAATCACCAACTTTATAAATTTTGTAAAAAGGGATTACAATGAGAGAGCTAAAAACTGGAACAGCCCTACTCACATGTTGAGAGGTGCTTAAATAGAGCTAGAAGAACTATCTAGAATGATAAAACCCTAACACATGAACTGCCTAAATTGCCCTTGGAATCTTGACTGAGAATTGGTCAAATTCGTGCCATGTGATTGCTTTGTTGGATGCCAGCTTTGAAAAGTTGATCTTAGACGTCCATTTCAACTTGGGGACCAAGTAGAAGAATATGGGCGGGGCAGGGGAGGGTCCCACAAGACACATGGGTGTGTCTTGTGGCGTTTTGTGAAGTGGGTTTGAGTGAGAGTGAGGTTAATCAACATTCTGGAAACAATTGGGTAAAAACCCCTTGATTTGGGATTAATTGCGTCTGGGTAGGATTAGGGTTTATAGGTAATTAGAAAGGGAGTTTAATCCTGATTTGGGAAAGATTAGTTTTAAAAAAGTGTTTGGAGGGAAATGGGGTAAGTGTTGACTGGGGTTTGACCCAGTATTTAATTAAGGGTGGGTTGGATAGTGGGTAGGGTCGGGTGGATGGGTAAATAGGTGGGTTTTGCTGACGTGTCAAGATGTGACTGGTGGTGAGAGTTTGGTTAGTTGGCAGAAAGGGCCCCCAAGCTTCCTTCTTCTTTGCACTTTGTAATAAAAGCCATCAACACCTTTTTTCCTCTTGACAACTTTTGCAAACTTGTCATTTATGGCACAACTTGTTTCAAAACTTTTTCCAAGGGTTTATAATGCATATTCTTCATTTTCCAAGGGCTGATCTTGTATAGTCTTCAAACTTTAGGGACCCTATTCATAGTTTTGAATATTTGAGGGGTATAAAGTGTAAATCTTCAAAAGTTAAGGGACCAAATTTGACAATCTTCAATTCTTCAAGGGTATTTTTGGAAATTCAAAACTTGGGCCCGGTTCATTGTGCGGCTTCGTTTCCCGTGTTCGTTTTTGAATGATTCTTGTGATAATTTGCCATTTCCTCAATATCCGTACCTAAAAATACACAAGTAACAAACACGAGCATATATTTGGCAGTTTTAATGATATTTTATGCATTTTAAGCCCGATTTGGACGATGAGACCATGTATAAAAGCAGTCTCATCAATCGTAGTCACCTGATCGCACTCAATGCGATCGTGGTCTGGATCGCAACACAGATCGTGACGACTGATCGTGGTCTGGATCACAATCACGGATCGCACCAAGGGATCGTGCCCACGGATCGCAGCTAACGATCGTGGTCTTGGATCGCAGTGATGGATCGTATCCACAGATCGCAGCCAACGATCGTGACCAAGTGATCGCAGTAATGGATCACAAGTAGAAGCCCTAGGCTTATGCGACCACAGTTACTCGATCGGAACAAGTAGAAACCCTTAAGAAAATTACGATGGTACACATAAGGCAAAAAATCAATAACCGAATAAGCACTTTAATAAAAAGCAATTACCAAAAACTTAATAAAGACAAAAATAAGAAGAACTAAATAAGCAAAAATTTAAAAACTTTGAAAACACTAAATAAACAAGATTTATAAAATAAACTTTAAAAAGATAAAACTTTTGAAAACACTTAAAAGAAAATAAGCTTAAGATGAAATAAGCTAGAGTTGCAATAAGCTAAAAACTAACAATCGTATATATATATATATATATAAAAATGACAAGAACAAAAAGATGAAAACTTTAATCAAAATAAGCATAAAGATTAAAACTTAAATATTAAACGAACCAAACAAAAGATTTAAAACAAGAAGAGAAGAATGAGAATGATTATAAAAAGCTTGTAATTAAAATTGAAGAGTAAAGATTCAAACAAGATTAAAAACTTACATGAAATAACTTGAAATCAAAGACAAGTATGTAAATGACAATATGAAAAGTGCATAAAATAAAGTGGAGAGCTATGTGTCAAATATCTAACACCTCTAAAATGAGGTTACGGGTGGTATTTAGTGTATGGTGGTTGTGCTTCTTTCTTTATATCTTTTGTCTTCTCGTCTTTCGTCTTTGACAACAAACTCGTCATTCTCGACTTTGTCTCGGGATTTGTCGATAAATAATTTGAACTCATCTTCTAATTTCTTCATTAATTAGATTTGGTTCTTCGACTTCGTTAAACTTCCGTCTTTAGACTTTTTTCCTTTGATAAATCTTCAGAATAGGCATTCGACTTCCGTTCTTTTTGCACTTTTGATCTTTTTACTTCGTCTTTTGTCTTTTTCTTCGATAAAAGCCCGTGAAATCCCGTGTTTTCTTCCCTTTTTCACATTTTTGGTCCTAAATCACAACAAAAACACAAACCACGCATAATTCCGACTTTTACGACATTAAATATACGTTTTGGCTTGGTTATTATTATAATTAAGTGGTAAAAGGATGGGTGTTCTCACACCTATCAAATCCCCTACACTTGACCATTGCAATTCCCTCATGCAATGCATTAGTTACAAAACAAGATTTACATTTTCTGTCATAATTAACCCACCTTAGCCTTTATTAAACACAAGACATTAATGAAACTAAAAAGATAGAAAATAAGAAGGGAGAACAAGTAAAGAGATCGAAGACTTACATTAGGGCTTTGGTCGTCATGAATGTTTATCACCTCAAGTTTCACGTTCCCATGCCAAGCTTAAAAACGAGATCATTGTTATTATAAGTTAACACACTAAGACAAACTCATGTGGCCTAATTATTCACTTAGACTCCCTTATTCCTAGGTGTATCTCTTATATTTTATTGTTGTCTTGAATGATCACGAGGATGCATTGTTGACTTATTTTGATAGTTATTTAGGCCAAAAATAAAGTAGGACGATTTAATCAATAGTTAGCTAAAGGACAAAATCTTTAAAAACAGCTTCTCGAAACCTCATAAAGTTCATATCTTGGCATAACTCGCTTCACGATTTGAGACCTTTCTCGGATCGATATTTGGCATTGACTTCATACTTCGAATCTTGAGAGATGATCTTGAAGTAATGGTCTTCTCTTCATAATAGGAATTTCTTCACTTGAAGTTTTTGAGAGATTCTTCATACTTGGACCACGACTTCTTCATTTTTCTCCAATCTTTATTAGGGATTTTGGTATACAACGATCCGCCTCCTTTTAGGACTTGGATCTATTTATCCTCATACCTTGTTTGGGTCTTTTCAGATAGACTTCTCCATGATCTTTAGGGGAGTATTTGCTTTTCGTCGTTTGTCTTGATCCTTCATATTGATTTTTGATAAATGATTCTTCACATCACTTTGAATCTTTAGCAACAAAATGTAGCCCTCATGCCTTGTTAGGGCCTTTTCGGACTCGCCAATCTTCGCATCCCGCTTCAATAAGTTATGCCTTGGCTGTGAACTCTAATTAATACCGAGCAACTTTTAAACGATCTTGTGCTAGAAGCTAAGTAACTTTTCAAATCGTACGACCTTACTTATTGCGATAATATTTATTAACAAGCGATGGGAGAAAAAGCTCATAATTAACTCACATAAATTCATGAAAGAATGCCAAACTTATAATTGACTCTATCATCTCTCGTTCTCCACAATTTAAAATCTCAAGGAATGAGACTCATGGATGCTTAGCCTATTAAATCAAAGTCTTGGGTTTTCAATTCATCTATAGGATCTTGCAACTTCTTAGACTTTTTCAAGTATAGAATTCGCATTTTAAAGTTCCCTTGATAAACGACTTTCTAGGATCAATTATAGGAACTTGCGAAAAGTTCTTGTTCTTAACCCGTAAGAGTTAAGACTTTCGCGTTTTAAAGTTCCCTATATAAAAGCCTAGCAAAATTTATTTAAACACGTTAAGGATACTAGCTAGAGTAAACTTGAATAAGTAAACTTGGATTGAGTCAAAAGATTCATGATGGGCCTAATACATCAAAGACATCTAAACTTATTAAAACCATTTTATTAAAATCTATTCTAGCAATGAAAGAAAATAACGATAACAAAGGAAAATACTAATAGGTCAAAATAGATCAAAAACTTTGAAAAATGTCGAAAAATCAATTTTCCAGTTAAAATGAGGACATATACATGGAAAAGCCTACTTAACTTCGATAGAAGTCCCCCTACACTTAAGATAAACATTGTCCTCAATGTTTAAGCATGTGGAAGTAAGCTCCCCTACACTTAGGATATTGTGCATGTTGTTTAAATCTTGCTAAGAAAGATACAACTAAAGTGATTCCTATTTTAATATTGAAAAATATAAATAGTGAATCAAAAGAGTTTAGGATCGAACGGGGAAGACGGGTACACGGGATCACGGGTCGTCAAAAGTCATCAAGAATGGATCTTTGAAAGCTCGAATCCCTGCACATCATAAGAAAGAAAACAGCAAACGCATACTAGGGTCTCCCTTACACTTATTAGAAAAACAGAATAAAATGATAGATAATCGGGTTGCCTCCCGAGAAGCGCTTGTTTTTGTTTACCGAGTCGTGAGCCTGACTCGACCTTGATTAGAATGGTAAGCACCTTGAAGAACATTCACCTGGGTCAAATACATGGTTTTTGTCCATCAAATAGCACAAGCTTAAGGTGAACAAGACAAGCCAAAGAAGAGTAGGCTTGGTTGCCTTAAGCAGTTGTTGAGCGCGGTGGTAGAAGGTATGATGATGTGAAAGCATAGCTCCATTCTTTCCAAAAGTCTTTCCTTTTATTTCATCAGATGGATACTGAGATGGCTTAAGAATTGTGATACTCGGATCGAACACCTTTTCCTTTAGGGGAAAATAAGACTTAGACTTAGTAGACCTTGAAGATTCGCCCATAAACCGCACAATCTCATCTGAAGAAGGTGGATAGAGAGGTGTCAAGACATAGGTACTACGGATATTGGTGTCGTCCGGTTTCTTCTCCTTTGAAACGGGTTTCTTAACATCCGAAGGAGGATAAAGACCATAATCAAAGTCCAAAGGAGGAGAATCATGCTCATTGGGGAAGTATGTATTAAGAAAAGTAGCAAAATCTTCCTCAAATGAGTAATCATCCAAAGTAGGATCAAGCATGGTTGGCGGAGGATCTTCATCAAAAATTGGAGCATAATCATCATTAGGAGACAAATCATTTGAAAAATCACTCGAAAGAGTATCAACATCATCAAAGTCATCATAAGTTGGCATGTCTTTATAATCTGAAGAAAAATCATCATAATCATCCACATCGGAACTAGAATATGCATCATAGATTAGTGGGGCATCCAAAGTGGGAGGAGGATCTTTAGAATCTTCCACATTTTCTTGAAAAAGTGGATTATCATAGATAGGCTCGAAAAGAGGATTGTTGTAGACGATAAAATCATCAAGCTTTGTTCTTTCCAAAGGGGTTGTATCAATATCGTCTTGAAGCACATCAATCATTTTCGCCGATTCTCTTCCATTGGATTTGCTTATAATCTTCCCCATCTTAAAAATTTGTTGATCATTCCCGACCCTTAAGATTAGTTCACCTTCGGAAACATCGACTAGAGCTTTTCCGGTTCTCAAGAATGGTCGTCCAAGTATTAACGGAATACGAGGGTTCATTTCATAATCAACAACAACAAAGTCGACCGGAAAAGTGAAGGTACCAACTTTAACAAACACATCTTCGACAATACCAACGGGGTAAGCGAGAGTTTGATTTGCTAGCTCAAGAGTCATCTTTGTTGTTGTAAGATCGGGTAATGATAACTTTTTTCCAAACACTTAATGGCATCAAATTAATACTTGCCCCGAGATCGGCTAAGGCAGTAAATTCTTCGGTTTTGGAAAATGTACAAGGTAACACAAAACGACCGAGATCTCTAAGTTTTTCCGGAAGTTCTTTAAGAAGGACTGAAGAACAATTCTCATTTAATCGAGTGTTGACAAACTCTGCCATTTTTTCCTTCTTATTAAGCAAATCTTTAAAAATTTTAACAAATTTGGGCATTTGGGCAAGATATTCAACAAGGCTAATGGTGATGTTTACTCCAGAAATCTTTTTCAAAAAGTTTGACACTTGAATGTCATCCTTGGTCAGTAATCTAGCCGTGTCTAACGGAGAAGGGTAAGGAATATTAGGCCTAGATACTGAATGTTTAGAAGGAGAGGTTGAGGGTTTAGAGGTAGAAGGTGGGGATGATGAAGGTTTTGTCTTTGGTACTTCTTTCGTAAGAGGTGGAGACGGTAATGTAGAACTAGTACTAGGCGTGGAAGTAGGAGGAATAAATGGGGGTGGAGGAGGTGTAGATGGAGTAACTGGTGGAGGGGTGGATGGTCCTACAAGAGTTGCTCCACTGCGTGTAGTAATAGCACTCACATTAGCTCTTGGATTGGTCATGGTATTCGAAGGAAGAGAGCCCGAAGTAGAGGGTTGAGTGGTTTGGAAGAAACTAGCCATTATATTCCTCAAATCATTCGTTTGATTGCTTAAAGAAGTTTGCATTTCATTTCTAAGCTCGGTTCAAATATCATTCCCTTGTTTAGTGATATCACCTTTCAAGTTAATGATTTGGCTTTGAAGATTCTTAACCACCTCTCCATGGGTCCTCATGAAAGTTTAAACATCTTGATTAAATATCGTAGGTTGAGTGATGGGTTGAGCTTGGGGAGCGGGTAGGTGATATGGATTAGAAGCTCGAGGCTAGTTTGGATTGCTTCTATTGAAGTTGTTTGGGTTGTGGTTTTGAGGAGAAAAACCGGCTGAAAGAAAGTTGTTAGAACGGTAACTTTGCAAGTTACGATCACCTTGAGGTCGAGCTTCAAAGCCTTCCGTGTAATAGTTACCATGAGCCGCATACACGTTTTCCGGATTGTCATAAGTAGAAGGACAATCAGTGTATGAATGAGGACCGCCGCAAGTCTAACAAGAAAGTGCTACAACTTTAACTTGTCGAAATTGGTTCGTAGCCATGGCGAAGAAATTTTTCTCATTTCGGCTATTGTGCAGGTGAGTTCGGTCATCTCGGGGTTTGATGAAGTAGAAGAAACATTGACCCTCGAGTTATTTCTTGAAGATGCGGATGAATCCTAATTTTTGTGATGAGTGGTCATGTTCTCTATAAGCTTTCTACACTCCTCAGGTCTTCTTTTCATAAATGTACCACCGGCGGCAGCATTAATCGTATCACGATCACGAAAAGTCAAACCGTTGTAGAAAGTATCAATTAAGGTGACGGGGAGTATATTATGGTTAGGACAACGATCAATCAAGACATTATAACGTTCCCAAGCATCGAAAAGAGACTCATCAGGTTCTTGAGTGAAACCACTGATTTGATTACGAAGGCTCGTTACCATGGATGGTGGAAAGTAGCGCGACAAAAATCGTTGAGTCATTTCGTCCCATGTATGAATTGAACTCTTAGGAAGACGATCAAACCATTTTTCGGCATGGCGGGATAAAGTGTGTGGAAATAAATAAAGGCGAAGAAAATCCATGGTAACACCGGGCAATTTCATGCTTTGAGTGACGGTTATGAATTTATCGAGGTGTTTGTTGGCATCATCATCCGGTAATCCGCGAAATGGACAAGTATTTTGAACTTGTTGGATCATGTGATGCTTCAACGAAAATTCGGGAGCCGTGATTTGCATCGGTGCAATCGGTCCTCCACGTCCATTCATAGTTGGTTGACATAGCTCCTCCATCGTACGAAGGTAGGGTTAAAGAGCATGGTTGTTATTATTCATGTTGGGGTGAGGTGGATTGTTATTGTTGTGCACACCAGCCATATCTAGGTCTTCAAGAGTCTCCGGCTCGGAATAAGATGAAGATCGAGTACGCATACACTAAAAAGAAAATACAATATTTTTTATTTTTTATCTTTTTTTTATTTTTGGATTTTTGAAAATTTTATAATTTTTAGGATTTTTGAAAATTTTTATGCTTGAAAATAACGTTCCCAAGAGAACGGATCCCAAAATCCAACGCGTCTCTCACAAAAAACCGTTAATCTTCACGAAAAGAGCCGGCAGCGGCGCCATTTGAAAGTTGCGTTTTGCTCGTCAAAAATGTTCTTTGATTGGGTCTAATCGAATTGATCTTGGTTTTAAATGTGACTCAGTTGTTCTTGGTGAAAAGAAAGAATAGTCGTTGATTATCTATTTTAAAATGAGAATGTCGTTGAGTAATTAATTAAAATAAAATAAAAATAAAAGCTTGAAAAGATTTAGACTAAAAATAAAGGCTTTAAAAATAAATGACAAAAAATTAAAACTCGACAAAAATCAAAATTTGAAAACTTAAAAATAAAACTAGGACAAAACAAGTTTAAAATAACACTAAGTAAAATTGGCGGGAAAAGTTAAATTTGAAATAAAAATAGAAACAGGAAATAAAACCAAAAGTAAGGTCAGATCGCACTCTCGATCGCAGTCACGATCGCAAAAAACAATCGTAGTCTGGATCGTGCACTGGATCGTAGTCACGTGATCGCACTCAATGCGATCGTGGTCTGGATCGCAACACAGATCGTGACGACTGATCGTGGTCTGGATCACAATCACGGATCGCACCAAGGGATCGTGCCCACGGATCGCAACCAACGATCGTGGTCTTGGATCACAGTGATGGATCGTATCCACAGATCGCAGCCAACGATCGTGACCAAGTGATCGCAGTAATGGATCGCAAGTAGAAGCCCTAGGCTTATGCAATCACACTTACTCGATCGGAACAAGTAGAAACCCTTAAGAAAGTTACGATGGTACACAAAAGGCAAATAAGCAATAACCGAATAAGCACTTTAATAAAAAGCAATTACCAAAACTTAATTAAGACAATAATAAGAAGAACTAAATAAGCACAAATTTAAAAACTTTCAAAACACTAAATAAACAAGATTTATAAAATAAACTTTAAAAAGATAAAACTTTTGAAAACACTTACAAGAAAATAAGCTTAAGATGAAATAAGCTAGAGTTGCAATAAGCTAAAAACTAACAATCATATATATATATAAATGACAAGAACAAAAAGATGAAAACTTTAATTAAAATAAGCATAAAGATTAAAACTTAAAGATTAAACGAACCAAACAAAAGATTTAAAACAAGAAGAGAAGAATGAGAATGATTATAAAAAGCTTGTAATTAAAATTGAAGATTAAAGGTTCAAACAAGATTAAAAACTTACATGAAATAACTTGAAATCAAAGACAAGTATGTAAATGACAATATGAAAAGTGCATAAAATAAAGTGGAGAGCTATGTGTCAAATAGCTAACACCTCTAAAATGAGGTTAAGGGTGGTATTTATAAGGAAGGGGAGTGTATGGTGGTTGTGCTTTTTTCTTTTTTTCTTTTGTCTTCTCGTCTTTCGTCTTTGACAATAAACTCGTCATTCTCGACTCTGTTTCGGGATTTGTCGATAAATAATTTGAATTCGTCTTCTAATTTCTTCGTTAATTAGATTTGGTTCTTCGACTTCGTTAAACTTCCGTCTTTAGACTTTTTTTCTTCGATAAATCTTCAGAATAGGCATTTGACTTTCGTTCTTTTTGCACTTTTGATCTTTTGACTTCGTCTTTTGTCTTTTTCTTCGATAAAAGCCCGTGTTTTCTTCCCTTTTCACTTTTTTGGTCCTAAATCACAACAAAAACACAAACCACGCATAATTCCGACTTTTATGACATTAAATATACGTTTTGGCTTGGTTATTATTATAATTAAGCGGTAAAAGGATGGGTGTTCTCACACCTATCAAGCATCATCTAACTTATCCGACCACGATTGTCGGTTCTCCCCTATCGATCTCTCCAAGATCCTCTTCAACGCTTGGTTTGAAACCTCGACTTGCCCACACGTTTGTGGGTGATAAGCCGTAGAAAGCCGATGTGTAACCCCATATTTCCTTAGGACCTTTTCGAATTGGTCATTACAAAAATGGGTTCCACGATCGCTTATGATCGCACGAGGGGTTCCAAACCGAGAAAACAAACTTTTCAAAAACTTGACTACCACACGAGCGTGGTTCGTGGGCAAAGCCTTAGCTTCCACCCACTTGCATAGGTAGTCAACGACGACAAGGATATACTTATTACCACGAGATGATGGGAACGACCCCATAAAATCAATTCCTCAAACGTCAAAGATCTCACACACTTAGATGATGTTTTGTGGCATTTCATCGTTTTGTGAGGCTTTGCCTTGACGTTGACATGAGTCACATGACTTCACAAGTACATGTGCATCTCGGTAAATAGTAGGCCAAAAGAATCCGGCATCAAATACCTTCTTCGCCGTGAGATTAGCACCATGGCGACCACCTGTGGGTCCCTCGTGACAAGCTCTAAGGATATTAGAAGCTTCGGTGCCAAAAACACAACGTCGAATGATTTGATCCGCACAAGTCCGAAATAGATAAGGGTCGTTCCAAAAGTAGAACTTGACGTCACGAAATAATTTTCGTTTTTGTTGTGTCGTCATACCCTTAATGATGAAGTTCCCCGCATGGTAATTTGCGATGTCCGCAAACCATGGGGTGGATGAATCAAGCTTAGAATTCACTACACCAAGTGTCTCGAGAGGAAATGTTTCGGTGATTTCCTTTGGCTCATAAACACTTTGGTGAGGATCTTCCAAACGAGAAAGATGATCGGCCGCTAGATTCTCGGCTCCTTTTTTGTCAAGGATTTTGACATCAAATTCTTGTATGAGGAGAATCCAACGAAGTAATCTCGGCTTTGCATCTTGTTTATCCATGAGATACTTGATTGCTGAATGATCCGTATACACTATGCATTGGGTCAAGACGAGGTAAGGTCGAAATTTCTCAAATGCATACACCACGGCAAGGAATTCCTTTTCCGATGTAGTGTATTTTAGTTGAGCCTCGGTCATCGTCATGCTATCATAGTGAATAGGCAAGAAGTGCTTTTTATGACGTTGCCCCAATACGGCCTCAATAGTGTAATCACTGTCATCACACATGAGCTCAAAGGGGAGGTTCCAATTGGGAGCAACAAGAATGGGAGCTTCAGTAAGTTTCCTCTTAAGGATTTCAAAGGCTCGTACACAATCTTCGTTAAAGACAAAAGGAGCATCCTTTTCGAGGAGATGTGTAATAGGTCGAGAAATCTTTGAAAAATCCTTGATGAATCGACGATAAAAGCCCGCGTGGCCTAGGAAACTCCTAACTCCCTTGACGGTTTTGGGATGAGGTAATTTGGCGATGACGTCTACCTTAGCTTTTTCTACCTCAATCCCCGCTTTCGAAACCTTGTGCCCTAAGACGATTCCTTCTTTAACCATAAATGACATTTTTCCTAATTGAGCACAAGGTTGGTTTCCTCACAACGTTTTAACATTCTCTCCAGATTTGACAAACACGAAGTGACAAACAACCAAACACGGAAAAATCATCCATAAAGACTCCCATCGTCTTCTCGGTCATGTCATGAAAAATAGTCATCATGCACCGTTGAAAAGTTCCTGGTGCATTGTAAAGTCCGAATGGCATTCTACGATAGGCAAATGTTCCATATGGACACGTAAACGTAGTTTTTTCTTGATCACGAGGATCGATGGGGATTTGGAAGTAACCGGAAAACCCATCTAAAAAGCAATAGAAATCGTTTCCCGCAAGACGCTCCAACATTTGGTCCATGAAGGGAAAGGGAAAATTGTCTTTACGAGTGGCGTCATTCAACTTACGATTGTCGATACACACCCTCCAACCGGTCACGAGTCGAGTTGGAATTAACTCGTTGGCATCGTTTGGCACAACGGACATTCCTCCCTTCTTAGGGACACAATGAATAGGACTCACCCATGGGCTATCGGAAATAGCGTAAATCATTCCCGCGCCAAGGAGTTTAAGGACTTCCTTTTTAATGACGTCGTGAATTTTGGGATTCACCCTCCTTTGACATTTAATTGCGGGTTTGTAGTCCTCCTCCATTAAGATTTTGTGGGTACAAAATTTGGGATCGATCCCCTTAATGTCGGATAATTTCTGCGCAATTGCCCCTTTGTGGTCCTTTAGAACATCGATAAGTGCGGTTTTTTCATTATTCGAAAGATCTTTCACAATAATAACCGGTAACTTATCGTCTCCTCCCAAGAATACGTATTCAAGATGAGGAGGTAAATCTTTCAACTCGAGGATTGGTGGTTCCTCAATTGAAGATTTGGGCTCGATACTCATAACCTCCTCGGGTGGAGGAAATGGGAAATCGTTAAGAAAATCCTTGATAATCGAGAAGTCCTCATCTGTGGGAATATCGACAACGATAAAGTCTACCGGATAATAGAACTTTCCCACTTTCACAAAAAACGTCTTCGGCCAATCCACATGCGGGAATCGTGGAATGACCGGCCAATTCGATAGACATTAGTGAAGGAGTAAGATTAGGAAGATTGAGTGACTTAAAGATTGCAAGAGGCATCAAGTTAATGCTAGCACCAAGATCGGCCAAGGCATAGCATTCTTCCATATCTTGGATAGCACATGGAATCAAGAATTTACCGGGATCACCGACTTTTTGAGGTATGCGGTTATGATAAACCGATGAACAACTAGACAATTGTTGCAATTTCTCCTTGTTGTTTAACATACTCTTAAAGTTAGCGGCAAATCGAGGCATCATGACCAAAGCGTCGGCAAAACTAACATTGAAATGCACATCACGAAACATTTTCATAAAAATCTCAAATTGGTAGTTGTCGCGCTCTTGACGTTTCTCCTTACGAAGTCTCGATGGGTAGGGAAAATGTGGTGTGGGTTGAGGCATAGGCATAGCCTTTGGAATCTCGGGTCCCAATGATGGTAATGGGTCAACCGTAGGTGTGGCATGAGCGGTACTTCGTGGGATTGGGATATGCTCCTCTTCGACCACCACCTCGGATTCTTCCTCAATCTTCCACCGTTGGAGTAATTGGTTGAGGAGTCGGTTTCTTAAGTGTCTTACCACTTCGTGTGGTAATCACTTTCATCTCTCCCTTAGGGTTCAATATGGTGTTGCTAGGAAGACTACTCGAAGACGGTTTACACATTATAGCCACAAACATGGATGAAATTTTATCCTCAAACATAGATTGCCTCTTATCGGCCTCAAGCAATTCTTGTTTTATCTCATGTTTCCCTTGTTCCATCTTTTGTTGGTTTTGTTGTAACCTAGTCACATTGCCCTACATTTTGTTGGTGTGGATCTTAAGCTCATTTGCTAACTCATTTTTCAACTCCTTTTTAAAGTCATTCTTAAACTCGGATCTTAGGCTAGTGATCTCTCTTTGAATATTATCAAACCTAGCATCATTTCCATTTGCGTATTCAACAAATTCATTTGGAAGATCTTTCAAGTTTTGCAAACTCTTGTTGTTGTTTTGAAAATCATTGTTTTAATTTTTGTTTGAAACTTGATTGTTATTAGCCCCTTGATTCCCATAGTTGTTACCCTTGTAATTGTTTTTGTAACCAACTTGATTGTTTCGATAGTTGTTGTTAGCATTTTGATTGGGAGCAAAACCCGGTGGAGTCATTTGACTAGAGCGGGTAACTTGACCGTTTTGGTTATAAGTTCCTGTGGTCGCGTAGGCACTCGAAGTGTTACCACCGTTGGTAATGCACTCGGAGAAATCATGCTCCACCACAATACATGCAAGAAACCTCAACCGCTTTAGCCGTAGCGGGAGCACTTTGTTCACCAACTTTAAATTCAATCAAAAGACCCTTAAGTTTATCAAAGATTTAGTTCTCCAAATTTGCCTCAATTTGGCAAGCATCGATGGTATGAGAGAATGAAGGTGAAGCCGAAGACGAAGCCTTACGAACACTCGATGTGTTACGAGGACTATAGACCTTAGACCTATTCTCAATAATCAACAACGCTTCCTCGACCGTTTTACACAAAAAGTTACCACCCGCGGCGGCATTAAGATAATCCCTTTCATGATCATTCAATCCATTGTAAAACGTGTCAATTTGATACAAGTCAGAAAAACCGTGATGAGGACACTCATGTAACATTTCCTTAAACCGATTCCAAGCCGTTGAAAAACTCTCATTAAACACTTGTGAAAATTTAGAAATCTCATTTTTCAAATGCGTAGTCTTAGAGGGCGGGAAAAATTGGTTCACAGATTTTGAAACGAGATCCTTCCACGTCAATATAGAATTGGGTGGCTCTTTCTCTAACCAAATTTTAGCGGGCCCCGCTAAGGAATACGGAAATAACATCATCTTAATCGAGTCGTTAGAGACGTCCTTAAACTTGCAAGTGGCGGTAAGACGACTGAATTGGCGGATATGGTTGTGAGGGTTGTCCCTTTCATCACCACATAATTTGTTGTTTTGGATCATCGACAACAAACCCGTCTTAACTTCAAAATTCTCTGCAAGGATGGCGGGAATCACAATCGCTTCTCCATAACCCTCGGTGGGTGCTTGAAGTAACTCCATCATAGTACGATTAGCCATGGTTGCTTCTTGTTCTACGATAGGTTCGTCAATAGGAGACTCTTCACTAGAAAGGTTAGGTGTGGTTTCCTTTCGGTTTTTCGTGCACGTCTTGCTTGATTACGAGTAAGCATAAATGTCACGTACAACGTGGGGATGAGTAAAGAAGATTCTTTTAGGTGTTTTTACTTTTTCCAATCTTTTTGTGGTTTTTGATTGTTTTTACTTTTTTGGATTTTGTGATGTATTACATAGACAAAAATCTACAAATCTCTCTTCAAATCAAATCTCTTGATTAAAGGAGCCTCAAGGAATGAAAACGATCACGTGAAGTGAACGCCTTCAATGACTTTAGAACGTTGGTGGAACACCAAAACGGTCAAGAGGGTTTAATCAATTGAAACCAAGAAAATATATATGATATGTAGATAATACTTTGGTTGGCAAACCCTCGATTAGCCCTTTTTATCTAAACACGCACAAGCAAGCGGGGAAGCGAGGCGGCAAGAAGCACTTAAGAGCCTTTTTTCCTTGGGGTATATTTTATAATACCCGCCTTATAGTTTGTGTTTGTCAAAATTAAGCTTCACGAAAGTAATTATCTATTTTGCCTTTTTTTTCTTTGTTTTAGATTCGAATAAAATGATCGAGTGATGAAATCCCGAATCAAGGTTGTGTTTTCACACTTTTGGAGTACTTATGAATTTATTGTTCTACGTATACAATATAGTAATATTCACACAAAAAACGAAAACCAATAATACGTTAGTAGAGTGCTACTAATACAATAATATTTATGGATAATATAAAAACAACAATTGTTCAAATCAAAACACAACACGCCTCCCCGACAGCGGTGCCAAAATGATAGTTGTAAATTCACACTCGTTTAGGAAAACGAGGTAATTAGGGTAAGTATTAAACAAGTGATTTAGGAAAACCACAAGTAAATGACCCAATGGGGAGAGTTCGTTCTCAAGGAGGGTTTTGTATTGTGTTAAGAAATGATTAAGTGTTTGTGATTATAATTATGAGAATAAAAAATAGAAAAGAAAATAGAAAAGGATGACGGTTACGATTCTAAGTTAAACTAAGACGAAAAGTCGTGCACGTAAAACCGTAAAATAAGACAAAATCTAAAAATTAACCTAAAAATTCCTAAAAAATTGCAATAAATCCTAAAAAATGTAATTAGAGTTTACAAAAAATCAAAATCACTCAAACCTTTTATTTAATTAAATATTAATTTTTAATGCTAATTAAAGCCCAAAACTTAATTAACAAAAAGCCCAAAATGATATTTTTCAATTTATAAACCTATAAAATAACTTAACAAAATTAAAAAGTATTTTTTGAAAAATTTAAAATTAATAAAAATTATTTGAAAATGATTAAAAACTATAAAATCTTAAAATAATTCTAAATATTAATTAAATGACTCTAAAAGTTTTAAAATTCCTATCTTAATGTATTTAAACTAGGAAAAATGAAAAAGTTGCAAAAATCTAAAATTTAATTTTTAATAATAAAATAATATTAAAAATCCAAAATTTATAAAAAAATTCTAAAAAGTTGCAAACTAGTTTATTTTAACCTAATAAACACAGAAATGAACTTGAAATTACCAAAATACCCCTAATGGGCCAAAAGTCCAAAGAGAACCCTTAATGGGCTTTTTATGGCCCAATAAGAAAAATGTTATCCAAATAAGCCCAAAATCTCCTATCTGACTCAAAATTCAATTTTAAACACAAAATTTCAAAGGCCCAAAAGCTGAATGTGAGCTTATCACAGCTTATTTCAAAGCAGCTTATTCTTAATGGGCTTTTTGGCCCATTAAGCTATAAGTTGATGCCATATGCTGAAATTTGACACACAACCTTCTCTTGACCTAATTAAGATGTTTGTAAAGAGAAATTTGGAATAAGCCCAAGAAATAAGCCTGAAATAAGCAAAAGCTCTTTATAGAAAATGACAAAATAGTCGTTTTTTAGTTCTATATCACTTCAAGGGCTGATTCTTGTTGCAAAAGGTTTTAAAAGACTTAATAAGAAAAATCACCAAAAAGTTTTCAAATAATCACAAAGAATAAGCTAGAATAAGCAAATAAGCACTTATGAAAAAGTCAAGTCAATTGGTTTTCTAGTCAAACCTAAAAGTCAAACCCTAATATGCTCCAGGTTAGTTCAATGGGTCAAATAAGGAAGACTGATTACAAAAAATAAGTTGTTGCAAGTCTAGATTAGCTAAAATAGCTTATGAATAAGTTGTTTGGAAATTAACACTAGCAGTGGCTAGTTTTGGGTGTCCAACAGTGGGAAAAGTTTCCACTGCTTGACTTCTTTGACTTTTTGTCTTATGTGGATTTTTGTTGGATTCTAGGCACAAAAAGGCACCCTTATAACCAGTGGGTTATAAGGAGTCAATATCAATCACAAAATCACAAGAACAACTGGCCAAATGATACAGTTAATTCAATCTTAGCCCAGATATCACAAAGACATGAACATAAGCAGTTTTCAAACAAATAAGGAGTTTTAGCAAGAATAACCCAACCAAATTGAACCAAATGCACACAACAGCTTAAATAAATTCAAATGAACATAAATCAACTAGTTTCATACAATGATTCAAGGTTTAGAACAAGATTCAAGCTTAAAAAGTTACTGATGAACAAAGAACAAGCAGATTATGAACTTTGCTGATGTACTTGACTACAAATCCAATTTCAAACACTCAAATCTCCTAAATAGGTTACACAAACTTTAAAACATGCATACACTCTAGGTGTTTCCAAAATCTTAGGTTAAATTATGCAAAATCAAGTGAGTTACAGCACAATATAGGAATTGATGTTTCAAAGCTGAAAACTTGCAAATAATAGCACACAACCAAGTAATGATCAGATACAAGCACAAATAAACACTTAACACTTACTCAATTCAACACACAAGGTTCAAATCAGTAAACCCAAAGACCCCTTAAACTTTTTAAATCCAATTTTAACAAAGCAAATGTGTGTTTTAGTTTTACCCAAGCCTAATCTAACATCATAACATCATTATCATGCAGTATTAAGCAGATTCAAGCGACAAGAATAACAATTATAACAGTATAACACAAAAATCACAAAATCAAGTATTTTTAACAAATTTTGGGTAAGAAGGCTCAAACCTCATGAATGTACATCCACACTCATGAATTTTTGAGCTTATGTGCCTAGCTTAACAAGGTACAAGCTTCCACAAAGCTGCTAAGAGTAACAAGGTTAGAACAAGCAAGATATAAAACTGAAAATTGAAAAACAAAGCTGATTAATGCAACCTTTGTACCCACTCCTTGATTATCCCTAAACCACAAGCTTAAAACACCTTGATAATCTTGTTATCAGGGTGTTATGATCACTTGTAATCCAAAAATTCCAAGGATGTACCAAAGAACTTAGCAAAATACCAATTTTGAGAAAACTTGGCAATTTCTTGCACAAGGTTTGAAAACAGGTTTTGATACTTCAAAATCATAAACATGAAACAATAACAAGCATAAATTAAGATTGGCACTTGGATTTATTCAACACATTCAAACACTTTTTCATTAAATTTGAAAAAAGGATTTACAGAAAGTTGAACAAGGAAAAACCAAGAGCAAATGTAAATGTTGCCGTCTAAGGCCTTTATATAGGCTACATGAATACTAGAAAAGCTGAAAAGACTATAAACCCTAAGTTGTAGAAGTCCCAAAATGCCCTTGTAGAATTTGAATTATCTTGAACATGTGAAGTTATCTTGGACGCTTGTGGAGTTGATAGCTGATCTAATTGTGAGCAATGGCTCACATGAAGCTTAAAATGTAAGCTTGTATATGGACGGTTAATTCTATGGCATGTTTAGGCATTATCCCCAAAAACGTATGCAGGGGAAGACTCATGTGAACCTTGGGTTGATGTGGCAAGGTAAATGTGAGTTGGGTTATGATCATGACACCATTAATCATTAATCTGGAGGTTATGGGGGTTTAATTGTTGCTTAATCACAAATACCCAATTTGTGTTCTTGAGTGAATAGTGGTGGTTTTGATTCAGATTATGTTTTGAAAACATGTTAACCGCCCATTTTATTTAACTAATTATGAATAGTTAAATTTAGTTGTGAGTGGGAAGTGACATGGCAAAAGGGAGTGGTGTGATTGGTGGAGAATGTGAGTGGGACACTTGGCAGCCCATGATTAGTCTAGGTAAGTTTGTTTGTCGTCCACATTAAACCCCTCTTCTTTCCTTCCTTCTTCATTTCATGTTTAATAAGCACAAAACTGAAATCCTTTGTTATACAAGTTTCAGTTTTTATACTTTTGCCCCAAAAAGTTTTGGAAAAGTATTTCAAGGGTATTTCTTGCCAATTCATGATATTTGAAGGGTTGTTTTGGCATTTTCTTCATTCTTCAAGGTGTTGACTTGTATTGTTGACTTATTGGAGGACTAATAATGACAAGTCTTCAAATTTGAGGGACCATTCTTGCCAATTCTTCAAAGTAGAGGGTCATTTTTGCAATTTGACAAACTTTAAGGACCAAACTTGTAATTATGAATAAACAAGGGTTTTAAGTTGTGAATTCTTCAATATTGGAGGACCCTTCTTGTACAATCTTCAATTCTTCAAGGGTTATTCTTGGAAAATCAACACTAGGGCTTGGTTCATTGTGCGGCTTCGTTTCCCGTGTTCGTTTTTGCTTGTTTCTTGTGATCTTTTGTCATTTTCTCAATATTCGTACCTAAAATACACATGTAACAAACACAAGCATATATTTGGCATATTTTATGATATTTAATGCATTTTAAGCACATTTTGGACGATGACACTATATATAAAAGCAGTCTCATCACCGATTCGTTTTTATGATGTTTTTTATCGAATTTTTTACTAGTATGGATTGAACCATAGTCGTCCATACTTAGTCGCATGTTTATTTTCCTTTCGAGTTTTAACCAGTGCAGGTTGAACCATAGTCGTCCACATTAGTCATTGTTAAATTTTGGTTGATTATGCTTCCATGCTTTTTTATACATTTTGAATTTTGTTTATGTTGGTTCAGCTGGATTTCGAGTTTACATGTTTCATGCATTGGCTATGTTATTTTAATACATAGAATTTTGGACCTTATTTTATGTTGTGGCTATGTGCTTATTTGGGTGATGGATTTATATGATTACTAGTTTATTTGAGTTGGTAGATTGATGTGTTATGTGTAGTATCAATTCTTATAAGTGTCATCATAGGAGGGACTGCATTGGTGAGAGGGGACTCGTATAAGTATGGTGGCCATCATAGTTATACAAGTACCACATCATCAATGGATTTTTAAGTATGATTGCATGAAAGAGGGTTAATACATGTTTGTAATGTATATGTTGGATGTGCTTATGGCTATGTGTAGACGTGTACATAGTAGTACGTATATTACATAAGTACTTTGGTAATTATTAACGAGTGTCACATATTGTATTAGTATGTTGAATACCCGAAATGGAGCTGGAGGAAGTGGTGGTGGCGACAATCCCGACTTGGCTGCTTTAATTGCCACTCAACTGGCAAACATAATGTCAACCATTGTCCAGAAGGTGACTAACAATCTGAACAACAATGGACACAGAGGTGGTGGTAACAATGGTTGTACCTATAAGGCATTCACGTCCTGTGGTGTGAAAGAGTATAATGGAAAAGGTGGTGTAGTAGTACTCACCCAGTGGATTGAGAAGATGGAGAATGTGATACAGATGAGTGGCTGCTTACCAAATCAAAGGATCGTGTATGTAACTGGCTCGTTTGTGAGGAAGGCTTTGAATTGGTGGAATACCCAAGTTCAAGTAAGAGGGAGAGTTGCTACAAGTGTTATGGCTTGGAACGACTTTAAGGCTCTTATAACTGTAGAGTTAAGTCTGAGTAATGAGATGGAGAAGCTGTAAAATGAGTTTTGGGGACATGTTATGGATGGAGCTGCTCATGCAGAGTACACAGATCGTTTCCATGAATTGGCAAAGTTGGTGCCTCACTTGGTTACTCCAGAGGCGAACAAAATTAGGCGATACATCGTTGGGCTGTCCTCTCAAATCAGGGGAATGATTAAGGCAACTTATCCTAACATAATACAACAGGCCATACTGACGGCATGAATATTTACTGAGGAGGCGGTAGCAAGTGGAACTTTGGGAAAAGATGAGGAGAAACGGAAGGATCCAGAAGAAGCAAAGCAGGACGAGAACAACTGGGAAGCCAATAAGAAAATGAGGGATGAAAATAATTTCATGTCGACAGATGATAGTGGGTACGCGGGAAAAGACCCAAAGTGTCCCACATGTTTTAAACATCATAGAAGTGGTACACCGTGCATAGTGTGTTTTAACTGCTAGAGGATGGGACATTTCGCCAAGGATTGCCGAGCAACTACTCTAAATGCAGCACCCGCACATGCGGTTAGAGCGGACTATGCAAGAGGTACTTGTTTTGAATTTGGAGATCCATGACACCATAGGAATAGTTGCCGAGGTTGGGAAGAGCACCAGGGCAAGCTGAAAAACCTTTAGCACTGGAAGGGAATCAAGGTAATAGGAACACGGGACAACAGAAAATGTAGGTCGCAACAATCGAAATAGAAACAACGGGGACCGTGAAAGAGGAAGAGTTTACTATGCGGATGCTGTGGAGGTCGTGTAGAACCCGAATGTGAGACGGGTATGTTTTCTTTAGGTGATCATAGTGCTATTTTACTATTTGGATAGGAAGCCGACTTTAGCTTTGTGCTTACCCAAACTGGTGCACGTGCTGAGTATGAGCCCTAGGGTAGAGACCCCTTGGTACTCAATAGATGTAACAGGCGATGAGAAAGAGGAAGTAGAGGAAGCCTTCTGTAATTATAAGACGAAGTTATTGAGCTTAGGGAGTAATTCTCGGGACGAGATTTCTATTAGGAGGGAGTGATGTGACAACCATAGATTTTGTGATTTGTCACTTATGAATGTTTGTCATCGATTTTGTGCTTAGTGTGTGTTTATGTGCTATATGTTTATACTTGAGCCTTTGATTTGATGTTAGTCATCGTTTATGTAGTGCGTATTACATTATATGATGTTATGATGGGGTTAGTTCATGCTCATTAATTTACTTGGATGTAAATATGATATAATATGGTTTTATTTTAAGATTTTATGTGTACTTATATGTATTATAGTAAATTGTATATTTACGATACGAGGTTTAGTGTTTAGAATTCTCAGATTTAGGATTTAGTCTCGGGAATAATTTACGGGTTAGTTTTAAGTTATTTTAGACTTACTTATTTAGTTAATAACTTATTTTGAGAGTTTTCATAAAATCGTGTATTTTACGTCTTTTACGGTAAACGCGTAAAATTGACTAGTTTTACAGTTTTAAGGTTTTGGAGACTTTAGGAGCTGAAATAAATTAAGGAAAATTAAGGTAACATTATTAATACATAAATTAATAATAAAAAGAAAAAATAAATAAAAATAAGGGTGTTTGGGTCGGTTTGTAGACGCAAGAAAGATGGGAGAAAAGAAAAAGGAAAGTGGGTTTTTGTATTGGGCTAGGATTCTTGTGATTTAGTATATAAGGATTTTAATAGATAAAAAACACTCAATAATTCCCCTGGAGAAAAGAAAACGTTGAACATCAAGAAATTTTTAAGGTTTCATAATCTTTTATATCTTCCATTAATTCTAAGGTAAAACCCTTGTTCATCATTTTAATTTAATTATTATTTAACCATTCTTAATCAATAAATGACGGATCTAAGGTTAGGTTAATTATAAGTTATGTAATTTATATATATAAACATGTTAAGATTAATTAGGGTTAATAATTATACAAGATGTGGGTAATTAATTAGACTAGTGTGTTAAATCCGTTTCTAAAAACTGGGCAGAATTTTGAGTCATTTGTTTTGATCATATCTGTTTGGTAAACTTTCAAATTGCGATCTTGGTAACCACAGAAAGGTATTTGAATTAGATTTTGAAAAAAAGAAACGAGAACTAAATTGAAGGTAGGGAACTGGGTCAAAAGTAGGTTACAACAGTCGTAGGTCAAAACAGTTTTTGGATCAGCCTGTTTACAATTAGTTTTTTAGTTGGTTAGGGTACTTAGGTTTATAAGTGAACCTTCATATGAACATGAGACTTATTTTATATGTTATATAAAGGATATGGAGGAGGGCTAATAGATTGGAATAGGTTAAGACCCTCTGGTCATAACAAACTTTATATATGTTTAAAATCAGTAAATTCTGGATAGGTAAAAATATATATATATATATATCAGAGCCTTAACAGTAGCTTTAAGGTTGGGGAAAATTGTGAAAGTTAGCTAACACATGTAAGGATATAAGTTTTCTTTTATAGAAAGTATGGGTTCGGTTAAGGGGGAGTTCGACCTATAGTTTGGGGAATGAAAAATGGGACTGTTTTGGGTAAAATGATAACGGGATAGGTTATGAACTTAATTAGGTTAAGGGGTTTATAGAGGGGTGTAATGGGACACTTATGGTATATTAATAATATTAAAATGTAGGAGAGAGTTAGACATCCATCATAGATTGATGAGCCATTTTAGTTTATTGGTTCATGTCTTGATTGTAAGTATTGTTATGTTTTGATTTTACTAGTGTGCGGGAACTTGGAGAAGCTCTACCAGGTCAGTTCATAGTCCCATTTTCACTAGGTTTTTAAATATTTTTCCAGTATGGGATGGAGATGACACTTGTAATGTTCTTTAAAATGTTTGATAATATGTTTTGAAATGTGTGGACATAAATGTGTTATTATGTGATATGCTTATTTGTGTGTTATGTTATATGTTCTATTATGTGTACTGATATGCGTTCTGAGTACTTGTGTTCTTGTACATCGTCTTGTCGGAGGCAAGATATCTCGACGGGGATATGATTCAACTTCCATACGGGGTGTGGAAAAGATCCGGATAAATGTAGGTGCATTGTTCTTATTATGTGTTCTATTGTTATAATGTGTTTTGTGAGTTGGAGATGTAATTGATATATGAATTGTGTTTTGTGTGTAGTTGTATGTAACATGATTATCACATTTAAGTCCATTGGTTTAACTTGTTTTCTTCAACTTATTTACAACGGATGTCAAGATTTCTTACAATGTTTCAAATAGATTAAACCTATGTTCTCGCCAACTTTATGTTGACATATTTTAGTGTCATTTGTTGATCCCAAACTTAGATCGATTTATCTTGTGTAAACGAGATTAAATCAAGTTAAACACATAGAGAAACTTTGTTGTATATGAAACACTTCAAGTATTATGCGGAATTAATACTTAAACAAGAACACACAAACAAGATAAACCAAACTTTCACTTTGATTGATTAATCGAACTTGCGTACAATGAAAGTGTGAAAAACATATATTGAACTAAACCAAAAGTCCTCCTTTTATAGATTAAGGAACCTTGTACAAGAGTCTACATATCAGCTATTTTAGGTAAAGATAAACATAAGAAATACATTGTCAAACATATCTTTACTAGAAACATACTAGAAACATAAAACGTGTAGACTAAGTATCCTATCAGTGCTTGACTTCTTCTTATCAACGCTTGACTTCTTCCTGTCAACGCTTGCCTTGTCAACGCTTGATTTCTTCCTATCAACGTCCAAATTCCTCTTGTCAGCGTCCAAGAGTTTTGGCTATATTTTATTCCCAACAATCCTCCCCTAAACTTGATATCTACCCTAGTGATCAAGTTTCTGAATAAAGACTAAGTACTAGGAGGATTCTTACAAATCTTATCAAATTGGAAATAAATAAACCTAATCAAATCTTTGGCAACGTCACTTGAATAATCCATCTCCAGCTGTGTTGTCATCATTTTCTTCAAAACTTCTTTGGACATAGGATACTCAGCATCCACAAGAAGATACTCAAAAAACTTTGTAGTATTCAAATGATACACTCCAGCTACTGAATATAAACGCCATTGAAGTCCACTGATATCATCATCAAGATCCTTCCAAACTGGATCTTCTTCATCTGGTGCACACATTCTCTTGAATGTTGACCAAATCTTTATTCCATTGACTGAAGTAGGTGCTTCAGTCTCATACTTGGCCTGCATCAACCTCCAAAGGTCTGCCAAGTCTTCTATATCCAGGCTTGCAAACAAAGACATAAGAGTAGTGAAAGTATGTACCTTCTTCTCATATCTGCCAATCATCCAAAACCCACTTGCATCTTCCTCATAGCTAACTATAGGGTTTCTGGAATCATGAGGTAACACTTCTACCATATGTGAAGCTTCCAAGGGTGAGAGCTTAATACTCTTTCTAATAACAGCTTCACTAGGATTCACTCTATCCAAATTTTCTGGAAACTCAAGAGGAACTCCCTTCTTCAATGGTCTTGGTGTAACCAAAGCCTTTTGGATCTCCATTTCTTTTGCAAGTTATTCCTTTCTTTCATCTGAAAGAATTCTAATAGTGTTCTGCTCTTGCACACTTGCCCATATAGGATAAGCCTTATACTCTAATTCATCAAAGGACAATCCCTGCAACTTTCTAAAAGTCCAACATGTTTGATGACATCTGAGCAACATGTAATAGAGCTCCCTTCTTTCTGTCTTGGTATGTGAAAGAACTTTGCTAGCTTTATATTTTAGAATCACCTTGCAATCCCTTTGAACTCTAAGTAGAATCTCCAAACCCCAAATTTGATCTGATAAATTCATGTCTGGATTTTCCATCACCTTATTTTCCCATGCAAAGTACATCTGAGCAACTTCAGGCATCTCATAGTCTACCTGATTCTTCAACTTTGCAAGATTTTCCCTTGCCAACTCATCACCATATTCAAGCCTCTCTGGTTCTTCAATAATCATTACACTTGAATCTGTGCTCTCATCGCCACTGCTTTCCTTACTCTCAACAGCAGTCTCCTTCATCCTATCATCTTTCTCAAGTTGTGCAGCCAACATGGAATCAAATTTTACTTGGGCTGCATCCTTGGGAACCACTTTTTCTACCATAATCCCTTTACCCTTATCTAATATATCAATGATGGGTAAAGATGATGATGGTACCTGTGTAGACACATCTTTGATGATAGTTGATGACTGGGATACATCAACCATACCTGCAGGTCTATCAACATCCAAAACTTGTGTGTCAACGCCTAACTTACTCCTATCAGCGCTTGGCTTGTTAGCGTCAAAAATCTGCTTGTCAACGCTCAATCTACTCTTGTCAGCGCTTCTTGTGAACTGCTCCATCATCTCAGTAAAAGATAAATTGAAATTTGTAGGAGTAACCAATGAAACATCAAAAACTATTTGCTTCTTCAAATTTGTTAGAGCTTTAGCTATACCCAAAGATTCTCCTTCATGTGAGCCTTTGTCACTCACAATCTGCTCATTCTCCACTTTGGAAGAATCCTCCACTCCACGCCTAGGGTTAACACCTTCCAAAATAATAATCCTCTCCCTCAATTGCTTGAGTTCAAGGCCTTGTGTAGAGACAGTATGTACAAGGTCTGCATTTTGCTTTTGTAAGCTAATGCAGACAGCCGTCAATTCCAACAATGTACGGGTTCCAATCTGCCCTCCTCTAGAATAGGAATTTGACCTCCAAAAGTAGAGTCATGGGGCATGGATAGGGTCTTAATGATGGTAGGACTGGCTTGGCCTGCATCTAAGCTAGTACCAATAGTCCTAGCCCCACTCATGTCACCAACCACACTTGTGGTGACGGTTCTCTCTGCAACATGGATAGGACCACTAGAGGAGAACACTCTAGTAGTCCTTGGGCGTTTTACCAACCTAAATTCAGGGGGTGTAGAAGATGATGTGGATTGGGTTTCAGTTTGAAGGTTAAGGGGTGTTTGGGTGTGTTGTAACACGGTGTCAGCGTTTGGATTTTTAAGTGTCAACGCCAACATTTAACGTGTCAGCGTTGAAGGGATCTTGGTTAATTTCCATATGCTGGGGTGATGGTGATGGTTCAGGTAATAGGTCTGGTTGTGGTTGTGGGTCTGGTTGAGGTTGTGCTGCTGCAATAACAGCAAGCATGGCTTGGGTAAGGGTTAAGTCTTTGTGTGGAGGTGAATTCATCTTTCCAAAAATTGCTTTTTTTTGCACAAGGATCGTATAAAAATCATCATGATCCCTGGTGCAATATCTTTGTGAATCAAAAACCATTTGCAAAAATCTTGGGTAAGCAAAAGTCATCTTGCTACCCTTGTTTTTACACATGCCATCAAAAATCATTTTAGAAAAAATATATTTTTTCCTAGTAGCAATACACACAATGGCACTCCTAATTGACCTATTAATTTCGTTGTGTGCAGTACATTTGGGACTCAAACATTGAAGAATGACATGTATTAAGTACTTCCAAGCTGGGGGAAATTCCTGTTTTGAATATTTGTTTAAAGGTCCCTCTTCAGGGAAAGGATAACCCAAAGTTCGAAGTCCTTGTTCTAGCTCACCAATGGGTAGGGTGGTTATACCATCTGCATCATTAAGATGCAAAGCCTAGCGAAACAAGGCTTCAGTAACCACCCATGGAAGCCCATGGACTGTAGTAGTCAATGTATTTACATTATTAATCGTTGAGGAAGTGACAATATTCCAAAACTGTTTAATATGAGTGACAGGGATAAAAGGAGCATGAGAAAGTGCATACCTGAGAGGGGATGCATTTAGATACTCCACCATCTGAGTATATTGAGGAAACAGAGTGTTGTGAGCCTCTAAATAGGCAACCATGTCGTGCTGACTTCTGAACCCCAATACCAAATCACTCGGTTTAAACTTAGGCGCCATTGATGTAGAAAGTTGTGATATATGTTATGAAAGATGAATATGTGTGAAAATTTAGTTAGACAAGAATAAGCAGTTACCTTGTTTCAAAATAATGAGCCAAATATATAGGAGAGGTAGGCACATGTGATGGGTAAAAAATGAGGCAGTTATTTTTCAAAATATAATGATTAAAATCTTGAAAAGATATAACTTATCTTGTGAATTAATAAAAAGTTACCAACTCCTAAAATTATGGCCCAAATTTTCGTCAAAAATAACAACTGGGTAGGACCCAATGTTTGTCAACGGTCAAAAATAACCTGTCAATGCTCAACGACTATATTCTTGTCAACGTTGGAAATTGCCATGTCAACGTCAAAATTGGTCCTAACAACATCTGGAAATAAAACTGTCAACGTCCAAAAATAAAAATAATAAAAATGAAAAGGACCTTAACAAAGTAATTTATCCTAGTGAAGATAACATATAGACTGAAAATTACCATAGGGTGGCAAGCACTGTCCAATCATGCACACTTGCTTAAACAAGATAGGCATAATTGTCCTCAAGTGTCCCGTGCTAATCAAAGTTCTTAACAGTGAAGTTATCTCATAAAATCCTTTGTAACTTCCCAGGTAAGCCGAATAAAAATCATACCCAAGTCTCCCAACAGACCACATCCAATTCTAGGCCAAAAAGTCTTGGCAGCCTACATAGTATATCAACTTTGCATGCTACAGTGCCTCACGATTTAGTAAACTAATTCGTACTCACCAGTGGACACAATCTAGAATCGTGATAAGAGTATTATATGAATACCCAAAAAGTCCTAAAGGTTTCCTAAACCTCCCCTTAAAATAAGATATACAAGTTGCTAAATAAAATGTATGCAATAAAATTTATGTCAAGATAGGAATATAAATATTCCAACCATCATTCATAAACTTGAACATGCTCCAATAATGCTCCAAGAATCCATAAGCAACTCTGTATCCATTGGTACAATGCTAACAACGCCTGCATAATTAGATCAAAAACCACAAAACTAACATGTTGCTGACAACATCAAATTAACCTTGTCAGCGTTAAAATAACCTTTGTCAGCATTAGACAAATAAAGTGGAAAATCTAATTTTGTACAAAGACCAATAACAATGCATATCTTGTACATACTTTTACAAAGAACTCAAAAACACATATCAGGTAAGATTGATCATTCCAATACTTGTTACCAAGTATTGAAATCTCCCAGTATCAAAAGGTTTAGTTAATAAATCAGCCACATTTTCCTCTGTGTCAACCCTATCTGGTTGTATTAAACCCTTTTCAAAATAATCACTTATAAAATGATGTCTAATTTCTATGTGTTTTGTTTTAGAGTGACGTACATGATTTTTAATAATGCATAAAGTACTGTTATAGTCTACAAAAATCTTGGTATGCATGAAATTATACCCATAATCCAACAGCTGGTTCTGAATCCATAGGACTTGTCCACAACAAGCAGCTACAGCTACATACTCTGCTTCAGTTGTAGAATTGGCCACCACTGTTTGTTTCTTGCATTGCCAAGATATCAACCTACTCCCAAGAAATTGACATCCACCAGTTGTGGATTTTCTATCAAACTTGTCACCCCATAATCACTGTCTGAATATGCAATAAGCTCCAATGAAGAATCTTTTGGATACCATAATCCCAAGGTGGGATAGCACCTAAGATACCTAAAAATCCTCTTGACAGCATGAAGATGACACTCTTTGGGAGTCACTTGATGGTGTGCACATGCACACACAGCAAACATAATGTCAGGTCTTAAAGTTGTGAGATACATCAATGATCCAATCATTGACCTATAATGCCTGACATCCACCTCTTTTCATCTCCAAACTTTCCCCAAGGGTGTTCCCTATCCATGGGTGTGCTATCCCGTTTCTCATGTGGAGAAAAGCCAAACTTCTTCAAGATTTCTGCTACATATTTGTCTTGAGAGATGAAGATACCATCTTCTTTCTGCTGAACTTGTAACCCTAGAAAGAAGTTCATCTCACCCATTGCACTCATCTTAAACTTGTCTGTCATGAGCTTGGAAAAATCTTCACTCATCTTTGGAATAGAAGAGCCAAAGATGATATCATCCACATAAACCTGAACAAGTAAGAAATCCTTACCAGTCTTCTTTGTAAACAAAGTCTGATCTATGGTGCCCCTTTTGAATCCATTTTCCACCAGATATGTGGAAAATGTGCCATACCATGCTCTTGGGGCTTGATGAAGTCCATACATAGCTTTCTTCACTCTATACACCTTGTCTGGATGTTCTGAATCTTCAAAACTAGGAGGCTGCATTACATAAACCTCCTCTGCAATTGTGCCATAAAGAAAAGCACTCTTCACATCCATTTGATAGACTGTAAATCCCATGCAGGAAGCATAGGCTAGGAAAATCCTTATTGCCTCAATCCTTGCAACAGGTGCAAAAACCTCTTCATAGTCTATCCCTTCCTCTTGTGTATAGCACTGAGCAACTAAACATGCCTTGTTTCTGATCACAATTACTCTCTCATCCTTTTTGTTTCTAAGAACCCATCTTGTCCTAATAGGTCTGACATGTCTGGGACAATCAACTAACTCCCAAACATCTTGAATAGCAAATTGGTGAAGCTCATCTTGCATTGCTTCCACCCAACTTGGTTCTTTGAGAGCATCAAAAATCTTCTTGGGTTCCTGTTGTGAAAGAAAAGAGGCAAACAAACATGCTTGAACAAGAGGGGTATCAACCTTCTTATGAATATTGGCAATAAATCCTCCATGATTCTGAGGAGACCTTCTAGTTTGTACAGGAGTCATCACATCACCTATAATAAGAGAAGAAGGGTGATTCTTTATAGTAGATGTAAGTACTCCTCCTTCGATTATTGTGTTATCATCAATTTCAGTCTCCAAGTTGCCAATATCTTCTTCAAATTCTCTTCCATCATCATCTGTATGAACCTCTCCATGTCTATTTGAAGGTTCACCTTGTTCAAAAACACTGGTAGAGAATAAATGGTCAAAAGAGTTGTCAACGCCTGAATTAGGGATGTCAACGTTTGAGCCATCAACGCCTGAATTTGTCTTGTCAATGCCAGATTTTCCTTTATCAGCGCTTGAAGATTCATGCATGTTTTCAACTGGTGATACTTATGGACCACCTTTTTCCTTTCCAGCAGCATCAGCAAATGCATTTGTCCATATAGGAATGGTAACATACTCAAGTATGGGTGCTGATTTGTCTGCTTGTGATCCAACCTCCTTGTAAACCTGTATACCTAAAATTTTAACAACTGGTTCTTCCACAACATTTGAAGTCACCTTCACAATGTCTGGATTAGTAACAGGCATATAATTCAAAGTTCTAGATGGAGGTTCCAAGTCAAATAACCAATTTGGTCCACTCTCAGGATCACTGGGTTTACTTTCTAAAAACCTAACATGTATCTTTTCAAGTATACGTTTTTCTTTCTTAAGGTAAACCCTATATCCTCTACTCTGCACTGAATAACCCATAAATTAGCCTTCATCACCTTTAGCACTAAACTTTCCTAAGGCATCACTAGTGTCTAAAACAACTACATGACAGCCAAAGGGTTTAAGAAAACCAATATTAGGTTTCCTACTCCAAAATAGCTCATAAGGTGTCTTGTTGTGGATCTTGTTGATTAATGCCCTATTCTGAACATAACAAGCTGTATTCACAGCCTCAGCCCAAAATGCAATGGGAAAGTGAGTATCAGCCAACACAGTCCTAGCTGCTTCTATGAGTGTTTTATTCTTCCTTTCAGCCACCCCATTTTATTGTGGGGTTCTAGCTATACTAAACTGTCTAGTAATACCTTTCTTGGCACAAAAGTCATCTAACAGCTTATTTCTAAACTCACCACCATTATCACTTCTGAGTATTTTAACCTCATTCCCAGTCTTTTTCTCTAATTGGATAATAAAGTTAATCAAAGTATCAGCAGTTTCACTTTTCAAAGCCAAAAAGAAAGTCCAAGTAAATCTAGAAATATCATCAGTGATAACAAAACAGTAGGATTTACCATTTAAGCTTTATATATTAGTTGGACCAAACAGATCCATATGCAGTAAGTAAAGCGGTTTAGAACTAGAATGCACATGTTTAGTCTTGAAGGAGACCTTGTGCTATTTGCCTTTAAGGCATGCAACACAAGAATGGTCATTATGGAAAGCCTTTTCAGGCAAACCATCAACTAAACCATGTCTCACAAGTCTATTTATGTTCTTAAAATTAATGTGCCCTAATCTTCTGTGCCAAAGATTACTCTCATCAACTAAAGCTTTAGCATATAGACATGACAAATTATTATTCATCCTAATTCCATTAAGATTCACATTATAAATGTCCTTATGCCTAGGTGTTCGATAATCGAATTTCTCAACAGTTAGTTTAAAATCTTTGCTTAACACCAAGCATTCAGTATCAGTGAAAAGAACCTTATTTTTGTTATCACAGACTTGTGATACACTAAACAGATTGTAATCGAGTTCTTTTAACAGAAATACGTTCTCAAAACGCAAATTGTTGGTGATAATAATGCCTTTGTCAGTGATAGTTCCAGATCCGCCTCCAAAGTACACTTTGTCACCATCTTTAATGGGGGTAAAGTTTGTCAAGTAATCTTCCTTCCCCGTCATGTGCCTAGTGCATCCACTATTCCAATATCCATAATCATTAACCTACTTTTGAATGCCCTGCACATAAAGAAAACAAATTAGTTTTCTTTGGGAACCTAAGCCTGAGAAGACTTGGATTCATTTGGTTGTTCAACAAGAACAGACTTAATCCTTATGACAACCCCTTGTTCATCCCTTTTTGGATTAAACACCCAATTAACCCCAATTGGTTCAGTTATGGCCTTTGATATATAATGAAATCTGTTACAGGTCATAGAAATCCCATCTGAATTAGGGTTTTGGTCTTGTTTAGGTCTCCAAGATAAGCTAGAAGAAGCTTTAGACCTCTTTCTCTTTGGTTGCAAGTATTTGGCATTACTTGGTCTAGCAGCGTTGGAAACATTCCTGTCAGCGTTAAATTTATTCTTGTCAACGTTGAAGCTACCCTTATCAGCGTCAAACCTAGGGTTTGCTACAGGAACCCATTGTCTGTTAGACCATGTATTGGTCTTTTGAAAAGGCCTTTGTCCATAAGTATTAGACCCTTTAGTAAAGAATGGGGCTGGTCTAATGACTTGTGGACTTTGCTGGACAAAAGGTTTGGGTTTGACCATGGTTGACTTTCTATCAGCGTTGACCTTTGAAGCATTGACACATTTATAAGCCAAATGTGAAAAGCTTCCACAAGTATAACAGGCTTTTCTAGACATAACTCTAGGTCTAGATGAAAAGAAACCTGTCCCATTATCACTAACTTGACTTTTTGGTGACCTAGGTTTTCTATACATTTCTGCATATTTAATACTAGGTTTTCTATCAACGTTTAAGCCAAGGTCAACAGTCTTTCCAGTACTAGGATTGGTCACTTTTATGGGTGTTGACTCATTTAGGCTGTCACTAAGCATGCCACCCTTAACAAACAAAGTAAGGTTGGCTTTCTTCCATTGGTCCAAATTAGTCAATTTCTGCTTGTACTCCTCTATTGGAGTAACAACTCTTGGTGGAGGAATAAATTCCTCTTCTTGGAGTTCTGGTATACCAGTCCAAGACAAATCCTTTCTAAGGACACCATAGAAGTTCCCAGCAGGTGGTGGAACACCAACATATTCTTTCATCCCAATCCCACTCATATCCCTAGAATCCCTTTGTTCACTCGCACATTTTTCTAGGGTTTGAGAAGCTTTATCAATTTTTGAATTTTAAGATCTACATTATCTTTGTTTTTGATAGCCTCATCTAACTTAGCTTGTAAAACACCATTGGATCTCTCCAAGATGTTCCTAAACTCAACACTAGCATTTAGATCATGAGTCAAAATATTGATTTGATCTTTTAGGTCAAGCTCCATTTTCTTATATTCAGCCACAGTCTTTTCAGTTTGAGTAAGAGCAAGTTGATAATTAGATAACTTGCATTTTTCATCAAAAACATCTGATGTTAATATTAAAACTTCTTTGTTAAGCTTTTCAGTGTTTAGACGACAACTCTTACTACAAAATGCATCATCATATACCTCATTGTTTGATGAAGATGAAGAATGTGCCATGAGAGCATAGTGAACATGCTCCTCTTCCTCCTTTTCTGCAACCAAGGCCTTGTTTTCTTCCACATCCTTGGCCAAAAAGCTCCAATCCCAGCCAACACCATCAATGTCTTGCATGGCAACCATAACTTTTGTATCTTCAACCTTGACGATTTGGCTTGAAGGCTTTCCAACATCAGATCTTCTTAGAGATCTACATTCTCTCATAAAATTACCCATTCTATGGCAATTGTAACATTCAACCTTGGATTTATCAAACCCAACAGTGTCTTTAGCATTAAAAGTCATCTTCTTTCTGAATCTCCTATTCCATCTATTGGCCCTTATGCTAGAAAGTGCCATATTCCACTTTATATCCATCTCTTCCAAGTGCTCATCACTAATTTGCTCAAGGTCCTCATATGTAATCACTGAACCATTGGGCTATGAAGCAATATATGCACACACTGTATCTAGATCAATACCAGCAGGCTTAACTCTTGGTGAGTCAACGCTGTATGTGTCAGCGTCTGAATGTGAGGCGCTGACAAAGCTTGATCCAACATTGACACAAGGTGATCCAGTAACGGGGTGCATGTATGACTCCCTTTGATCAAATTGACCTTCACTATGTGAGAAGAAAGCCATATTTCCATTAGTAGACTTTCTTCCTTGATCCAAAATGATTTCACTCTCCACTATCCTTAGTTTATTGTAGACGTCATCTGTAACACCCCATTTTGGAAATGGAATATTACGCATATCATGGCGTGTCATCAAAGCATACAAGGATAAATGTCTAAGCATTATTCAACCATAAAAGGAAATACCGGAATCAAACATCGGTATCCCAAAGCAAAGCTCATCACACACAAACATAAATACTGTAAAAGGAAGGACGAAACAATGTCCAAAGCAACTGTATCAAAGTAAAGGAAATGCATAAAGTAAAGAAAGACAGTAAAGCTTCCAATCCATATGCACCTACGTTTGAGATCTACGAGCGTCCCTGAGTACCTGCCGTTTTGGGAACATGAAAAGGAAAACGGCTGAGCAAGACGCTCAGTGCACGGATGTACAATAAAGCATGATATAGGATAAGCATGTAACATATAACAGCGGAAGACTAAGTACTGAGTAAACTGGTTAAGTATCATGAAAACTGGTTTTATAGTTTGAAAAGCCTTATGTTTAACCTGTGAAAACTGTTTAACATATATATACCATAGCCCATATAGGTCATGAAAAGGTCACGTGCATGAATACTTGGAGGGGTGACCTCATCATGCTGATTAGAGGGGATGCCTCTAATCAATATACTGATTTGGGTAGGAGGGATCAGCTCCTTGTGAAGGGTGCAAGGCACACACCACATTCACCATGATAAACTGAATAAAACATGTAACTAGGATGCACCCATACGCCCCGACTGATATAATAATATGGCCAACTGAAAAGGGACGCCACGAGCAATCACTCCGCCGTGGGGAAGTCATAACATCGGTGCCTCCAATGCTATGGTTATGGTACCTCCATAACTAGGTGAAACTGGTCATGCTTGTATATGGCTATAGTTTATGCTAAATTAACATAAGCAGTTCAAAACAATAAAACAAATGTTGGGGAAAACAGTTGGCTGCATACGGGGAAATCCTAATAAGGAAGGAATGTCCATACTGAAAGGACGGGAATCCGTACCTCAAGTCCAGTGAAATGAACGGAAGAAAGACTCCTACTTCTGGATCACTAACGCTACATGAATACACACGTGTATAAGTATCGATTCACTGATTACGTACTGGGTTCTGTGTCTTGTTATAGCTGATTTGGTATGTTTTAGGTCATGGTTCACTGTTTAAAGCCTTAAACTGTGTTTATCTTGTATTTCTGGTTTATCTGATTAAGTATTACTGGTGTTTCATGTATTAATATACTTACTGCATAATAATAAGTAACTTTCCAAAAATAGCAGGTTTCCAAAAATAGAAAGTTTCCAAAAATAGAAAGTTTCCAAAAATAGAAAGTTTCCAAAAATAGAAAGTTTCCAAAAATAGAAAGTTACCAAAAATAGAAAGTTTCCAAAAATAGAAAGTTTCCAAAAATAGAATTTACTACCTAAAATAGATTAGTTTCTAAAAATAGAAAGTTTCCAAAAATAGATCAGCTGCCTTAATTAAATAAGTTTCCATATATAGAAGGTTTCCATAATTAGATTAGCTGCCTGAAATAGATTGATTTCCATATATAGAAGGTTTCCATAATTAGATTAGTTGCCTTATTTAATTAAGTTTCTATAAATAGAAGTTTCCATAATTAGAATTAAGCTGATTTCATAAGCTAACATATAAGTCTAAGTGTTATAAGCTTACTACTTAAGTCATATGATATAGTGTATAGTTTAATTATTATTTTATGTATTTTAATTAAACTATAGGTTAAGCATTTTAATTAAAGTGTAACATGTATTAATTAAAATGAAATGAAATACTTAGGTTAAAATGTGTATTATTATTAATAATAATATAACCTAAGTCATGTCTAAATTAATTAATTATAGGCATGTTTTAATAATTAATTAATTATAACTTATAACATAAAATACTTAGGTTAATTTAATGTCATGATAAACTAATAATTAAAATAACCTAAGTCATGATTTAATTAATATTTCATGTTATTAATTAATTATATCCTAAGTTCATGATTCATAAAAATTACATGTAACATAGATCATGATTTTAACCAACGAACCGTGAATCGGGTATGAATTTGACACCGTACCCCGGGCCAAACCCGGGGCACCCGTGTCCCCTTGCTGCCGTGGGTCCCACATGAGCCAACCAAGACCAATTGTGGTCTTGGTGGTGGCGGCAATAGCAAACCAAACCCCCCTCGGGTTTGTTTTGCTAGGCGGCTAGAAACAAACACCCCTTTTAAATCATTCCTTGATTTTATTTAATACTAAAACATGTTAGATCAATGATTAATTATCTTGTTTTCATAAGAAAATAAATAACATGTTCATGAAAATAAATCAAAGATCAAAAGAATCAAAAAGAATTAAAAAGAAAGGTTAGAAAGGTATACCACTATGTAGCTTGGAAAAAGGATGAACAAACACGTATTCTAACACTTGTTTTTAAGATTAAAATCAATCAAACACCCCTTTTATGGTGGTGTGAAGGTGGCGGCACAAAGGAGGCAAAAAGGAGAGGAGAAAACTCTTTTTAGGGTTTTTAGTTTATTTCTTGTAAAATGAAAAGTGAAAACAAGTTTAACACTTTACCCCCCTTAACTTGAAAAGTCCATGGGCTAAGCCCATTTTGTCTATGTGTGCCGTGGGTATGGGGGCCCCACATGGGGTACCCGTACCTTTCTCGTGTCCCGATATTTCGTGTTCGTTCGTGGTTAAACGTGCTCGTGTTTAACGTGTTTCTGTGTCGTTTATCGTAAACTCCACGCTCGTGAATATATTCTGAGTATTTACATAATTATTTTAGTTAGTATTTTAAATGGTGTTCATGATTTAATTATGTTCACGTGATATATTATTAACTGTTTATCATGGGTTCGTACGTAATCGATACTTGTCATGACATACACGTATGCACTTGCTTGATTATAAGCACATGAATGTGATCAATACTACATGAGGTAAGTTTTAATCTAGAACGTACGATCTTAAGGGCACTATTCATGGTAAAAGCATGCGGGTTTTACAATTCTTCCCCCCTAAAAAGAATAATTCGTCCCCGAATTATAGATAAAGTAAGCTGAAAAGAAGTGACATACCCGAACTCAAAATATGAAGTGAGGGTAAGAAGCCCGGATAGACTCCTCTGTTTCCCAAGTGGCTTCCCGCTCGGTATGGTCCCTCCAAAGGATTTTAACGAAAGGAATCGTCTTCCTTCTCATGACTCGTTCTTGCCTGTCGAGTACTCGTTCGGGTTCTTCTACAAACGTGAGATCTTCACGTATCTGTTCCAGTGGATACTGAACCATGTGAAGGGGATGATAATTGTACCCTCTGAGTAAGGACACATGGAACACGTTATGCACGTGCGATAGCTGAGGAGGTAACGCCAATCGGTAAGATACTTCGCCGATTCGTTCAACGATATCAAATGGTCCGATGAACCGAGGACTGAGTTTTCCCTTGATCCCGAAGCGTTTAACACCACGTGCCGGCGAAACCTTGAGGAAGACGTGATCTCCCACATTAAAATGTATGTCCCTACGATGCTTATCGGCGTAACTCTTCTGGCGTGAACGCGCTTCCTGTAGTTTCTGTTTAGCTACCTCAATCTTCTCGTTGGTCATTTCTATAATCTCTGGTCCTTCAAGTGTTCGCTCTCCCACTTGATCCCAGCAAGTTGGAGCGCGACACTTTCTGCCATACAACATTTCGAAAGGAGCACATTTGATACTTGCGTGCCAGCTGTTGTTGTATGCAAACTCAACTAAACAGATGTAATCGTCCCAATCACCTGTCCATTCCAACGCACACGACCTTAACATATCTTCCAATGTCTGAATTGTTCGCTCCGATTGTCCGTCCGTTTGAGGATGAAAGGCTGTGCTCAGCTTCAGTTGTGTACCCCAAGCTTTTTGCAGGCCTTTCCAGAATCGCGACGTGAAACGAGGATCTCTGTCTGAGACGATGCTGGAGGGAGTGCCGTGGAGTCTCATGATCTCCCTTCTGTACGTATCTGCGAGTTTACTTACCGGATCTTCCTTGCGTATCGGTAAGAAATGAGCTGATTTGGTGAGTCGATCAACGATGACCCAAATAGCATCGTGCTTCTTCTTGGTAGGCGGAAGACCGGTAACAAAATCCATGGTGATTTTGTCCCACTTCCATTCTGGAATATCCAACGGTTGAAGGAGACCGCCAGATCGCTGATGTTCAATCTTAACCTGCTGACAGGTAAGACATTTGGAGACATACGTGGCTACATCCTGTTTCATACCACTCCACCAAAAGTGCTGTCTGATGTCATGGTACATTTTTGTCGACCCAGGATGTATAGAAAATGGGGAGCTGTGAGCTTCAGCTAACAATGCTTCCCGGAGTTCTGGATTGTCAGGAACACAAAGTCTCGTGCCCTGCCAAATGATACCGTCTGCGTCCATTCTGAATTCTGTCTGCTTCTCCAAATTCTGAATTATCGCCCAAATCTCTCCATCATCCTTCTGCGCTTCCTTGATCCTAGTCAGTAACTCAGGTTCTACTGTAAGATTCGCCCAGTATCCGTGCTGCCCACGTACCATGATTTCAATGTCAAGCTGCTCCAAGTCCCTTATGTTTTGTTCCTTGATCTCAATGCCGTTTATCATTCCGGACTTTCTGCTGAGTGCATCTGCTACTACATTAGCTTTCCCGGGATGATACTGTAGGTTAATATCATAATCTTTCAACAGTTCCAACCATCTCCTTTGTCTCATGTTCAATTCTCGCTGTGTGAAGATATACTTCAAGCTCTTGTGATCCGTGAAAATGTCGCATGATTCTCCGTATAAGTAATGCCTCCATATCTTTAATGCAAACACCACTGCAGCAAGTTCCAGGTCATGTGTAGGGTAGTTTTCTTCATAGGGCTTAAGCTGCCGTGAAGCATACGCGATCACTTTCCCATGTTGCATGAGAACACAGCCCAGTCCCTTCCCCGATGCATCGCTATAGATCTGAAATCCACCTGTACCAGATGGGAGAGTAAGAATAGGTGCAGATACTAACTTCTGCTTTAGGTCTTCGAAGCTCTTCTCTCGATCTTCCGTCCAGACGAATTTCTCTCCTTTTCGCATCAGTTTGGTGAGAGGCAATGCCAGCCGAGAAAAGTTCTCCACGAATCTTCGATAATATCCAGCTAAGCCGAAGAAACTGCGGACTTCTGTCGCTGATGTTGGTCTTGGCCATTTAGTGATAGCCTCAACCTTCGCTGGGTCCATAGTGATCCCTTCTGCTGATACAATGTGGCCTAAGAATGCCACCTTGTTTAACCAGAACTCACACTTGGAGAATTTCGCATACAGCTGCTTCTGACGAAGAATCTGTAGTACAGTACGGAGATGATCTTCGTGTTCCTCCGTGGACTTTGAGAATATCAAGATGTCATCGATGAATACAATGACAAATTTATCAAGGAATTCATGGAAGATTCTGTTCATCAGATCCATAAATACTGCTGGAGCGTTAGTCAGGCCGAATGGCATGACTACAAACTCATAATGGCCATAGCGGGTACGAAAAGCAGTCTTGGCAATATCCTGCTCTTTAACCCTTAGCTGATGGTAGCCTGACCTTAGATCGATCTTTGAGAAGTGTTTGGCTCCTTGAAGTTGGTCAAACAGATCGTCTATACGTGGCAGTGGATACCTGTTGCGGATGGTAATCTTATTAAGTTCACGGTAGTCAATGCAAAGTCGCATGCTGCCGTCCTTCTTCTTAACGAATAAGACCGGTGCGCCCCATGGAGATGCGCTTGGTCTAATGAACCCTCGTTCAAGAAGTTCCTGCAGCTGGTCCTTCAGTTCTTTTAGCTCTATGGGAGCCATACGATACGGAGCCTTAGAGATTGGCTCAGCTCCTAGAACAAGGTCGATGTTGAACTCCACTTCTCTTGCAGGTGGTATGCCTGGAAGTTCATCTGGGAAAACGTCTTGAAATTCTGAAACTACTGGTTGATCCTAAATCGATGGGGATTCAGCATCCATGTCATGAACCGTAGCGAGATAACCTTCGCAGCCATGTGACAGTAATGCACGTGCTTGCAAGGTAGATATGACTTGTACAGACCGTCCGGGTATGAACCCGTTATGGATGTACTCTGGTGCATTAATGTCGCCGAAGATCACTCGATAAGAGTGGCAGTCTATGGTAGCATGGTGCTTGGATAGCCAATCCATGCCGAGAATCATATCGAACTCAATCATGTCTAGAGGAAGTGCATCTACTGCACGAACTTTATCGTCAAACTCTAAAGGAAGACTCTTGTATACATGAGTTATTAATACAGAGTCCCTCAGAGGCGTGGAAATGGTAAGCTTAGTTTCTAATGGCAAGGGAAGTGTCCTGATGTTCTTTGCATAAGTAGTGGAAACAACTGAATGAGTGGCACCCGTGTCAAAAAGAACACATGCAGCCTGGCCGTACATATACAAAATTCCAGTAATGGTACCTGTAGATTTGTTTGCCTGATCGCGCGATGTCGTGTAGACACGCCCAGTGGTAGGAGGCGGTTTAGTATCAGCATGACCCGAAGTACCCTCCATTTCACCCTTACGGCAATCTCTCATACGATGGCCAGGGAGGCCGCACTTGTAGCACGCGTCGGAGTCACGACGACATGGGCCAGGGTGTCTGCGATGGCAGGTGCTGCAAAGAGGATGAGTGAATCCTCCCGCAGGAGTCCTTGCTTGCTGAGGGCCTGCTGATGACAGAACGTGTTAAGAATAAGGTATATGCACGAGTATAGGACGTAAACGTCGTAAGATGCTTACCAGTGTTAGCTGAACGGTTGGGCTGAGAACCCCTGTGGTTCTGGTCCCTTCCGTTACCGTGGTTCCTGGTAGAGATTAACATAGTGTCAGCATGAGAGATATAACATGAAATCATAAGAAGATGTGTAAATAGTAGGACCTGCTGTTGTTGGACTGTCCCGCATTGTTACGGTAATTGTCATTACCGCTGCGCCTTTCCACAACAGAACGGTCGTTAGAGTGACCGTTTCCTTTGGGCTGATTGGGCTGCTGCTGAGTAGCCGGCTGAGACCGGTCCCCAGTTTTCTGCCTGGAAGATACAGTTTAAGAGATGATTATAGAACATGTAACGATAGGATGCGGTCTGGTTAACGCTAGAACATGAAATGTTTTACCTCTTGTCGGGTCTTTCTGCTTCCCCGAACTCATCACGTTCTTGCAACATCTCAAGCTTTCCTGCTGCGTAAGCCACCTGTGCCACAGTATCCAATGGGGCACCTGATAACTCATTAGCAATCCTTGGGTTAAGGCCCCAACGAAAATGTAGTGCTTGCTCTTCAGTGGTGCCTGCGGATGCCCTCAGGACAGCTGTGTACCCAAGGAACCTCTGCATGAACTGACCACAATTCTCGTCGGGTCTTTGTCTCATGGCGTAGTATTCCCTCATGAGTCGATTACTTCCTTCCATGGGAAAAATGATCGGTGGGGGAGGATATTCGTCGTCATGAAGAACGGCGTCTTGCCTTTCTGCCTCCATGTTTTCAAATAACTCCCAGAGTTTGTATGTGTTTGCCATCTGACAGTATAACATAAAACATATGATTTACAGTTCAAACATAAACTATATAAAAGAAAAATTTTATGCCAAAATTTCACGAGAAAAATTTTATGCAAGAAAATCTTTGTATGAATGTATGATGCAGTTTTATGAAAACTTTTGATGCTCGAGAGTGAACGCCTTCGGTCAGTTCACTCAAAATAAAAGACATATCGAGGGGACGCCTATGGGTCGGTCCCAAATCTAAAAGTTTCGATAAAACACATGCGACTAAATAGGGCCAGTCCTGTACCAACCATTACTTAGTCAAAAACCCTGTAACAATGACATGTATATGTATGCTTAAAAATGATGAATGCATGAAAACAACTGTCAGTTCTAGGAAGACCGTAGTGACTACCCACTAATCACAGGTCATATTTGAGAGCCTACAGGTCGAAACCTTGGTTCTGATACCATAATTGTAACACCCCATTTTGGAAATGGAATATTACGCATATCATGGCGTGTCATCAAAGCATACAAGGATAAATGTCTAAGCATTATTCAACCATAAAAGGAAATACCGGAATCAAACATCGGTATCCCAAAGCAAAGCTCATCACACACAAACATAAATACTGTAAAAGGAAGGACAAAACAATGTCCAAAGCAACTGTATCAAAGTAAAGGAAATGCATAAAGTAAAGAAAGACAGTAAAGCTTCCAATCCATATGCACCTACGTTTGAGATCTACGAGCGTCCCTGAGTACCTGCCGTTTTGGGAACATGAAAAGGAAAACGGCTGAGCAAGACGCTCAGTGCACGGATGTACAATAAAGCATGATATAGGATAAGCATGTAACATATAACAGCGGAAGACTAAGTACTGAGTAAACTGGTTAAGTATCATGAAAACTGGTTTTATAGTTTGAAAAACCTTATGTTTAACCTGTGAAAACTGTTTAACATATATATACCATAGCCCATATAGGTCATGAAAAGGTCACGTGCATGAATACTTGGAGGGGTGACCTCATCATGCTGATTAGAGGGGATGCCTCTAATCAATATACTGATTTGGGTAGGAGGGATCAGCTCCTTGTGAAGGGTGCAAGGCACACACCACATTCACCATGATAAACTGAATAAAACATGTAACTAGGATGCACCCATACGCCCCGACTGATATAATAATATGGCCAACTGAAAAGGGACGCCACGAGCAATCACTCCGCCGTGGGGAAGTCATAACATCGGTGCCTCCAATGCTATGGTTATGGTACCTCCATAACTAGGTGAAACTGGTCATGCTTGTATATGGCTATAGTTTATGCTAAATTAACATAAGCAGTTCAAAACAATAAAACAAATGCTGGGGAAAACAGTTGGCTGCATACGGGGAAATCCTAATAAGGAAGGAATGTCCATACTGAAAGGACGGGAATCCGTACCTCAAGTCCAGTGAAATGAACGGAAGAAAGACTCCTACTTCTGGATCACTAACGCTACATGAATACACACGTGTATAAGTATCGATTCACTGATTACGTACTGGGTTCTGTGTCTTGTTATAGCTGATTTGGTATGTTTTAGGTCATGGTTCACTGTTTAAAGCCTTAAACTGTGTTTATCTTGTATTTCTGGTTTATCTGATTAAGTATTACTGGTGTTTCATGTATTAATATACTTACTGCATAATAATAAGTAACTTTCCAAAAATAGCAGGTTTCCAAAAATAGAAAGTTTCCAAAAATAGAAAGTTTCCAAAAATAGAAAGTTTCCAAAAATAGAAAGTTTCCAAAAATAGAAAGTTACCAAAAATAGAAAGTTTCCAAAAATAGAAAGTTTCCAAAAATAGAAAGTTTCCAAAAATAGAATTTACTGCCTAAAATAGATTAGTTTCTAAAAATAGAAAGTTTCCAAAAATAGATCAGCTGCCTTAATTAAATAAGTTTCCATATATAGAAGGTTTCCATAATTAGATTAGCTGCCTGAAATAGATTGATTTCCATATATAGAAGGTTTCCATAATTAGATTAGTTGCCTTATTTAATTAAGTTTCTATAAATAGAAGTTTCCATAATTAGAATTAAGCTGATTTCATAAGCTAACATATAAGTCTAAGTGTTATAAGCTTACTACTTAAGTCATATGATATAGTGTATAGTTTAATTATTATTTCATGTATTTTAATTAAACTATAGGTTAAGCATTTTAATTAAAGTGTAACATGTATTAATTAAAATGAAATGAAATACTTAGGTTAAAATGTGTATTATTATTAATAATAATATAACCTAAGTCATGTCTAAATTAATTAATTATAGGCATGTTTTAATAATTAATTAATTATAACTTATAACATAAAATACTTAGGTTAATTTAATGTCATGATAAACTAATAATTAAAATAACCTAAGTCATGATTTAATTAATATTTCATGTTATTAATTAATTATATCCTAAGTTCATGATTCATAAAAATTACATGTAACATAGATCATGATTTTAACCAACGAACCGTGAATCGGGTATGAATTTGACACCGTACCCCGGGCCAAACCCGGGGCACCCGTGTCCCCTTGCTGCCGTGGGTCCCACATGAGCCAACCAAGACCAATTGTGGTCTTGGTGGTGGCGGCAATAGCAAACCAAACCCCCCTCGGGTTTGTTTTGCTAGGCGGCTAGAAACAAACACCCCTTTTAAATCATTCCTTGATTTTATTTAATACTAAAACATGTTAGATCAATGATTAATTATCTTGTTTTCATAAGAAAATAAATAACATGTTCATGAAAATAAATCAAAGATCAAAAGAATCAAAAAGAATTAAAAAGAAAGGTTAGAAAGGTATACCACTATGTAGCTTGGAAAAAGGATGAACAAACACGTATTCTAACACTTGTTTTTAAGATCAAAATCAATCAAACACCCCTTTTATGGTGGTGTGAAGGTGGCGGCACAAAGGAGGCAAAAAGGAGAGGAGAAAACTCTTTTTAGGGTTTTTAGTTTATTTCTTGTAAAATGAAAAGTGAAAACAAGTTTAACACTTTACCCCCCTTAACTTGAAAAGTCCATGGGCTAAGCCCATTTTGTCTATGTGTGCCGTGGGTATGGGGGCCCCACATGGGGTACCCGTACCTTTCTCGTGTCCCGATGTTTCGTGTTCGTTCGTGGTTAAACGTGCTCGTGTTTAACGTGTTTCTGTGTCGTTTATCGTAAACTCCACGCTCGTGAATATATTCTGAGTATTTACATAATTATTTTAGTTAGTATTTTAAATGGTGTTCATGATTTAATTATGTTCACGTGATATATTATTAACTGTTTATCATGGGTTCGTACGTAATCGATACTTGTCATGACATACACGTATGCACTTGCTTGATTATAAGCACATGAATGTGATCAATACTACATGAGGTAAGTTTTAATCTAGAACGTACGATCTTAAGGGCACTATTCATGGTAAAAGCATGCGGGTTTTACATCATCAAAAGTGGAACTTTTGTGAGTATTATTAGCAATCATAGACCTTGCATCAATCTTTCATGCATCACCAAGACTTTTAAGGAAAGTGGTGATGATATTAGCATCATCATGCACTGTTCCCATGAATGACAACTTGCTTGTAATGTCAAGAATTCTGCTTCTCACTCCACTTAGTTTTTCATTGGTAAGAGCTTTGAACACAGCATACTCATGCAAGAGTTGTTTCTTTTTCTCTGAGGCAGTATCATCATTACCACCATAAGTAACTTGAAGGGCTGCCCAAAGTTCTTTGGCAGACTCATAGCCTCTGTACTTGTGCTGATTTGCTTGTCCCAAGGAAAGTTTGAGGATGCTCAGAGTTTTCATGTCATTCCTTCTCTTTGCAATGTCCTCAACTGAGACAGCTCTTCTATCGTCAGGTTTTTCTTTTCGATCCTCAGCACTTGAGCCTGGAGTTTATCTTAGAGTGATAGCAGCTTGAATCTTGGCAGCCTTATCGAATGTGTTTCCATATTCAATAATTTCCCATAGGGTGTGGTCATGGATTTGAAGATATTGCTCAAAATTGAACTTCCACAGCTCAAAGTTGTGTGGGTCTAGCATGGGGATCTTAATGTTATGGCTCGAGGAGGAGGTTAACTCTGGGGTAGACATGTTGTTTGGATTTTAGGGTTTCTTGAAAATTAGGGTTTTTGATGATTTAGGGTTTTTGTGTTCTGTAGATCAAAGTTTCTCAACAAGCTTTGATACCACTTGTTGATCCTAAACTTAGATCGATTTAGCTTGTGTTAACGAGATTAAATCAAGTTAAACACATAGAGAAACTTTGTTGTATATGAAACAATTCAAGTATTATGCGGAATTAATACTTAAACAAGAACAGACAAACAAGATAAACCAAACTTTCACTTTGATTGATTAATCGAACTTGCGTACAATGGAAGTGTGAAAAACATATATTGAACTAAACCTAAAGGCCTCCTTTTATAGATTAAGGAACCTTGTACAAGAGTCTACATATCAGCTATTTTAGGTAAAGATAAACATAAGAAATACATTGTCAAACATATATTTACTAGAAACATAAAACGTGTAGACTAAGTATCCTATCGGTGCTTGACTTCTTCTTATCAACGCTTGACTTCTTCCTGACAACGCTTGCCTTGTCAACGCTTGATTTCTTCCTATCAACGTCCAAATTCCTCTTGTCAACGTCCAAGAGTTTTGGCTATATTTTATCCCCAATATCATTTTCAGGGGGTAGTTGAGAATGATGATGTTAGAAGTGGCTAGAGTCTAGAGGCTGATAGGATTGCATTAGGAGGAATCCCTTTCCTCTTAGATTTACTTTTTTATTTGAATTAAGTGATCTTGTAGAAATCTATATGTTTGATGTTTGTTTATTTTGTTGTCTTTGGAAAGAGGTGGGACTTTCATCTACTTTCCTAGACTCCTGCATTTTGTTGAGATATTGTCACGACATTGTTTCGCTATTTATCACATTATATTTGCATTTTTGTTTTTTTATAGAGACATCGTTTGTGGTGATGATATCCATACGTCGCGCCCCATTTTCCGCCATGGCGGGGGTGTGACTTCTGAGTACATCATAACGCCACCTTCTCTAGACAAAACATAGACACGGACTGAATGGCTTTGACATTCGTCCTAAATCGGTAGCGTTTTACCTCCGGTCGGTGAAGACCTTTATACGATATTAGATACCGTACATGTGATTAGGTAGATTCAATTAAGAACCTCATTGACAGGGTATCGCGACTATACTAGCCATTCTGTTTATTCGACCGTCTCAAAGCAAGACTGTGAACATAAAGAGTGAATCCATTGGATAAATATCCCCTTGATTAAAGTCGGCAATTCCAATTCCTGGAACAAGTTTGATTCATAAAGAATCTTACCATTGTTGCTTTCCAGTTGACACAAGCTTGATTCATAAAGAATCTCGCAAGTCACCTACCGTAACGCTATTTGAGGTCGACGCTAGAAGGATTTTCATTCGTCACTGTGAATACTAACAAGTATCACTCTGAATGTTCTGGCAAGACCACAAAGATATTGCGTAGAAACCTGAAACAAGTTTGAATCCATTAAGAACCAAACCGTTGTTGCTTTTCAGTTTTGCACATGTTTAATTCGTAAAGAATCTTACACATGACCTACCGCAGTGCTGTTTGATGTTAACACTGGAAGGATTTCCACTCATCATTGTGAATACTAAATAGTACCACTCTGAGTGTTCTAGCAATACCACAAGGATATAGCTTAGGACTCTCTTCTTCGTCATGTAGTGTGTCCTAACGAGATTTGATTGATCTCTAGGCTCTAGACTCGATTTGTGCACTTTTAATGGTCGGAGGCTGGAGCAGATGCCACCTATTTAATATCAACTATCTCGGAGTGAGAAAGTCAATAGAAGTCGTGTTGATCTCCGTGACAATAAAACAAACTTCTTTTGAGAGAAGCCTGAGTCAGCTGGAGATGGGTTATGCATTGCATCACTGGGTCCATGATGCTTGTCTTCATGATGTGTTGACCCAGTTTTACCTAAGTTGTATGGATGGCTAATTTCTTTGCACCCTTTATCCTTACATTTCTTTTTCATTCTTCAACCCCTTCAATGCTTACCAAGACGTCAGCACTAGCACCTTGTTGTGGTTGTTCCAGTGCTAGCTTAAGTACTTAGTCGGCATTCAGCTACGTTCACATTCTACTCCATCTTTCCTAAGGACTTCTAATAATCTATTGGATTGTCCCTGGGAAGATCTCTCTGGTTCTGGTTGGATCATAGGAGATATACCTAACCACCTTTTGACACAAATAACTTTGTGAATTAAAGAAGTTGTGGGGTATTAGATCGTAACCATAAAACCACTTGAAAATCTACCAAAGTGTTTGAAAAACATTTAACACCTTGATAGTTTTTTCGTTTCAGAAATGCTCCCCCTTCACATGTGCATCGATAATCGAAAGTGTTTCGCACATGTGGGTATGAGTTAAAGTACTTGAGTCTTATATGTTTGTTTCATATATTTAGATCACATTTTAATCACATTTTCTCCCCTATCTCTAACATATAAAATCTTTTGATATTAGAGATACCAAATTTGATTAAAATATATTGCGAAAAATAGTCTTGAATATCTTTTAGGAGAAAATTGTGTTTTAGATAGCATGATTGTTTGGAACATTTTATGTAGTGTCGAGCACACAATTTTTGAAAGATTTTGAATAATCATTGAAAAAGTTGAAAAAATTGTACTCGCACAATACATGTTCATGAATACATAAAAGATTGTCGTTGAAGAATGTGCTCACGAACATCAAAGCTTTTCATGTGAATAATATCAAATGATACTTACACACAATGTGTTTGATACATAAAAATTTTGTCTTGACTTAATATATCCAACAACATTAAAACTTTGATTTTGGAAAGCTCCCCTCAAAAATTGTACCAATTGAACTATCGTTACGAGGATATGATCCACATTAAACTTTTGAGGATAGGAGTTGTTGAACACACACTTTTTTAAAGATTTTGAATAATCATTGAGAAATTCTTGAAAAAATTGTGCAACGCTTTTTGAAAAATAACAACATTCCAAATTGTTGAAGAAATGGTTTTTCAAAAGCATAAACTTGAGTTCATAAACTTTGAATGTCTTGACGAATCCACTCAAGTGTAAGAAGATTTCTCTTCTTTTGCTGAGGGTAAGAGCTCTAAATCGTACACTCCCCCGTGAATATAGATCCGGGTTGCAATCTGAAAGTGATTACAAGCCATTGTGTTTAGCTTGAAATGTTGAATGTTTTGTGACAAGCTCTACCCGTGATAGATTGCTCTACCCGTTGGTATGATAAGTTACCTTTGAAGGTCAACTTTTCTTTATTTGAGGTCCGAGTTACAGTCTGACATTAAACCGTAAGTCGTTTACATGAGCTTAAAAACTTGGAATGTTTTTATCGAAAACTCATGACCGAGAAATTTTATTTTCCCGTTGTTAAGGATAAGCTATCATCCGTGATAAGCTTTCCTTTCTTTGAAGCACGAGTCACAATCTGATATAATTGTAAATCATATGAAGAAAAATAGAAATGACATGTTTTGAAAAATATTTACAACTTTCATTCGAGCTTTATGTACACACCCGTGTCATTATTGAGCGACATTTCTAGGTACGTCCATATTAGCGATACTGAAAGACATGTCGAGAAGATTCTTTTTGGTATTTTGAATGTTTTTTCCATTTTTTTATTTTGTTTTTCTATAGATATTTACATTTTATTTTATTTTTGTAGTTTTCAAGTTTTTCGAAAATAATAAAAAATAGACTTTTGTACAAGAGAAGAATGTGTTATCGAATATACATAATTAGAACCCTTTGAGGAAGAAGTGGGTTCAGAATCCGCTGATGTACCTGCAACCAAAGAAGAAGAGTTTGCACAAATACTAGTGTTAGGAGTAACAAATTCTTTATCTACATGTAAAACACTCGCATTAGTGTTGGCGCATGTTTCATCACTCTTCTCTATTGGAATCCACTAAGACAACTTCCTTGAAGATCCCACCCGTTGGTTTCCACTAAAGACTAGATCTAGAAGTAGTTTTCTCTTGCACAGTGGAAGACTTATTTGGAGAGAAACTATGTCCTATATTAATCCGCCTTGCAAATTGATTGTCATTGCTTTTCTTTGTGAAGGGTTTGTATCTCCTTGTTGTCTTATGGGATTCTGCATTCTTTCTCTATGAAAAGGCACGAGATTTAACCTTATAGAGGTATTGTAGAATGCAATGATCATGATTTCCATTGTGAATGCCCTTTTTTCACATAGGGCATATAGGGAGTTTGGAATTCACGAAAGTTCGTGTGTACCTAGGTTTTGCTGATTGTTCAGTCGCAGTGTTTCGTACACGACTACTTTTTAATGGTTTCTGATTCCTAGGTTGCTGGTAAGGGATCCTAGGTTTTGGTTTACTACCATTAGGAGTGTGTTGAACTCTAGCGATTGTTGGTGTACTAGGTTTTGAATACACGATATTTTCTTTCTGAATCTTCCCTGTTTTCTTAGCATTCTCTAGGTTGTTGATATGACCTAAGTCATTTGAACCTACAAATTTCTTTGTAGACGCAAATTTCACATGCTTGTGAGTATTCCTAGAAGTGCTAGGTGCATTCACATGATCGAATTTAGCCAAATTGGGTTTTCTAAATGGAGGAGGAACATAGGGTGAAACGGCTGGTTTTGGAACACTTGGTTGTGTGTCAGTCGTAGGGGGTACCCTAGATTTTGCATACGAAGAATTGGAGAAAGGAGTCGGTTTTCCAAAGACTGTGACTTTTGACCTTTGTACGCATTCAGTTGTTTAACAACAGGTTTCACAACTTTTGTTTCCACTGTTTTTCCACCCATCTTTCCTACGAATTTCTTCAACTCACTTATCGCTGTGTCCCTATCTTGTAACTAAGCTTTCAAGTCTGTAATTTCCAAACTCTTTTCATTCATTTCTTGACACGATGCGGAAATTTACTTGCAAGTTATTATCATTTGGAAATTTTCCGAGTTTGTCTTGCAAAGCAAGTTCAAGAGTATGACAATGTTTTTGAAGGAAATCACATCGGTATTGAACTAATGTAAAAGCCTTTTTATCAACATTTTCTTTGTGTTTTGAAATCTCAATTTCAAGACGTTCACACTCTTTGACCTTATCAAGATACTTGCATGCAACATCAGAATATTCATCTATATCAGCACAAGATTTAAGAGTAACGCACAAAATATATTTGGAGAGACATTCTTCTAAGAGGAGATCATATTCGTTCGAGAACTCTGATTTTTTCGTTTAAAGTTCATCAATTTCTTTTTCAAGAGACTTGATAGGTGTGAAAGCACCCATCCTTTTACCACTTAATTATAATCATAACCAAGCCTAAACGTGTATTTATTGTCGTAAAAGTCGGAATTATGCGTGGTTTGTGTTTTTGTTGTGATTTAGGACCAAAATGTGAAAAGGGAAGAAAACATGGGCTTTCACGGGCTTTTATCGAAGAAAAAGACAAAAGACGAAGTCAAAAGATCAAGAGTGCAAAAAGAACGGAAGTCATTGGGCCTATTTTGAAGATTTATTGAAGAAAAGGACCAAAGACGGAAGATTTAGAAGTCGAAGAACCCAAGTCTAATAAATGAAGAAATTATAAAACGAGTTCAAATTAATTATCGACAAATCCCGAGCCAAAGTCGAGGACCTCAATTTAATTTAAAGACGATATGACAAAGAAAAAAAGAAAGAAGAAGAAAGCACTCACAACCAATTCCACTCCTCCTATAAATAGGACCCTTCCCTTCATTTGGAAAGTGTTAGCTAATTTCACCAATTAGTTCTCCACTTTATTTTATGCACTTTTCATATTGTCATTTACATACTTGTCTTTATTTTCAAGTTATTTCATGTAAGTCTTTTAATCTTGTCTTGAAACTTTAAGTTTAATTTCAAGCTTTTCATAATCTTTCTTATTCTACCTTTCTTGTTTTTGATTTTGATTTTGATTTGGATCAAGTTTTTATCTTGTTTCATCTTTATGCTTATTTGATTAAAAAGTTCATCTTGTTATTCTTATTAAATCCATACGTTTGATATTCTCAACTTTTTGGTGCTTTTAGCTTATTTTGTGTTTAGCTTATTTTAATTTAAGTGTTTTCAAAAGTTTCATCTTTTTCTTTTAGTTTATTTTATAAATTTTACTTATTTTGTGTCTTGAAAGTTTTTAAATTTGTGCTTATTTAGTTCTTCTTATTATTGTTTTAGTTAAATTTTTGATAATTGCTTATTATTAAAGTGCTTATTTGGTTATTTCTTATTTCATTTTTTTTGCATTCCATCGTAATGTACAAGGGTTTTAATGGTTCCGATCGGGTATTGTGATCGTATAAGCCTTAGGGTTTCTACTTACGATCCAATACTGCGATCGCTACTCACGATCTAGACCAAGATCAAAGACTACGATCTAGACCAAGATCGAAGACTAAGATCTAGACCAAGATCGAAGACTACGATCTAGACCAAGATCGAAGACTAAGATCTAGGCCAAGATCGAAGACTAAGATCTAGGCCAAGATCGAAGACTAAGATCTAGACCAAGATCGAAGACTAAGATCTAGACCAAGATCGAAGACTAAGATCTAGACCAAGATCGAAGACTAAGATTTAACCAAGATCGAATACTAAAATCTAAGTCACGATCCAGGTCACGATCCAGGTCACGATCCAGGTCATGATCCTGGTCATGATCCAGGTCACGATCCAGGTCACGATCCAGGTCACGATCCAGGTCACGATCCAGGTCACGATCCAGGTCACGATCCAGGTCACGATCCAGGTCACGATCCTGGTCACGATCCACTTCACGATCCAGGTCACGATCCAGGTCACGATCCTGGTCACGATCCAGACTGCGATCGAGACTGCGATCTAAGTTACGATCGGAACGCATTTTTCAGTTTTTATTTCCTGTTTTTATTTTTAAATTCAAATTTAACTTTTTCCGCCATTTTTACTTAGAATTATTTTAAACTTGTTTTGTCCTAGTTTTATTTTTAAGTTTGCAAATTTTAATTTTTGTCGAGTTTTAAGTTTTCGTCATTTACTTTTAAAAGATTTAAATTTCATTCATTTACTTAATTTCTTTTAAAGTCTTCTTTTTAGTTTAATCTTTTCAAGCTTTTATCTTTGTTCCATTTAAGTCTTTAATTTATGTTGTTTTAATTTTGTCATTTACGTTAAAGCTTTTATTTTTATCTTTAATTAGTTATAAACAACGACACCCTTTTATTTTATTCACCAAAGATGGCTGAGTCGCACTTCAAACTGTAATCAATTCGATTAGACACCGTGAACAACGAACTTTTAACCCAACAAAATCCTACTTTCAAATGGCGCCGCTGCCGGCTCTTTTGGTGAAGATTAACGGTTTTTGTGAGAGACGCGTTGGATTTTGAGATCCGTTTACCTTTGAACGTTATTTTTCTTGCTCAAAAATTTTCAAAAATCCATAAAAATTTTCAAAAAAAAAAACTCCAAAAACATTTTAAAACTTATAAAAAGCATTTCTTTTTCAAAAGTTTTGCACCAAAAAATATTCCTCTCAATCCTCTATTGTGTTTAATTCTTTTTCTCAACCCCTCTTATTTTTAATTCTTCATGGATTCGTATGTCTATTGCGTGGGGTGTGGGAGATCATTGTATGGTTTTCAAACTTGTCAATGGTGTACATGTGAGCGGTGCGAAAAGAATATCGACAATACACAATTTAGATTTTGTTCATCGTACAATTCGATTAACTCATCCTTTACCTCTAATGACACTATCTCACCCTCTCCCATATATGACAATCCATATCTGCAAAATGCACCTGGTTTTTCTCCATACCCGTGTTGCCACAATTATGGGGTCCCTCACGATACTTCTTATTGTCAATCGATGAATTATTATGAACCAACTCCGTGCTATAATTCCGGTTTTCAAAATTTTGAGCCCCCACAATACTCCGTCGTTCATCAACCTTCTTTTGGAATGAGTGAGGAACTACTCACAGGTTTGGCTGGAATTATAGAACAATTAAATCGCCTCCCAGCTATCTTGGAGAAGGCAAGCCGACAAGAGCAAATATCAAATATCGAGGCTTATACTCCTCCTCTTGTGCATCCATACTATTATGATGATGATGACGATGAGAATACTATTTCTTGGAATGACCTTGTTGCTCAACATCCTAGTGCAATTGTAATTCCTTCTCTCGATCTCCCAAATGTGTCTAAGGATTGTGATACATCGAGTGAGATTAGTGAATTTGGTCTCGACAACTTATTTGAGGAGGTTTGTGATGTACCGATTTCTGTTGAGCTTACGGACGAGGTCGCTCTTAATGATGATTTTTCTCCATGCTATGATAATTTCACCTTTGAAATTTCTCAATCTCATCCGGGCGATGAGGGCGATGTTGATTTATTCTCTCCAACTTACGAGAAGTTCACCACTGAACTTGGTTTTGTAGATGAGGTGGAAGACGTATTTCTTCGCGACAAATTACTGAAATTTCACCTTCTTATTGCTAAAATTGAAGCGTTGAATTCTGTTCCTAATACCGAGTCTTTACCCCCGGCTCTTACTTCAGTTGAGAATAATGATACAGCTATGGAGGAAATCGACATTCTCTCAATACCTCCGGGTATTGATGATGACGACACGGAGGGGGATACTCTTTTTGATACTTTGATGCATGAAGATATTTTCCCAAGTCCCCCTCCCGAGCACCTTTCTTCCCAGCCTTTAAAAACCATTACCGAGGATGAGTGCTTTGACCCGAGAGGTGACATTGATCATTCTATGATTGACACCTTTACGGCTTTGCCGCTCAGTGATAATCATATGTCTTTTGGGGATGACATTTTGATTCCTTTACCCACCCCACCTCCCGTGGATCATGATTTCACATACTTTTCGTCTGTTGAAAGGACTTTTCTGCCGTTCAAGACTTATCCTCCGGCCTCTCCTGTTTTATTTTCCTCCGGAAACGAGGACAAGGTCTTTGATCCCGGTATTACATTCGAGGCTTCCGCATGGACCATTTAATTTGGAGACGAGTCAGGCTCGAGACTCGGTGAACAAAAACAAGCGCTTCTCGGGAGGCAACCCGAGTATCTATCCTTTTTATCCGTTTTTATAATAAGTGTAGGGGGAGAACCTCGTATGTGTTTGTTGTTTTCTTTCTTATGATGTGCAGGGATTCGAGCTTTCAAAGATCCATTTTTGATAACTTTTGACGACCCGTGATTCCGTGTACCCGTCTTCCCGGTTTTATCCTAAACTCTTTTGATTCACTATTTTATATTCTTCAATATTAAAATAGGAATCACTTTAGTTGTCTTTTCCTTAGCAAGATTTAAACAACGTACACAATGTCCTAAGTGTAGGGAAGTTTATTCCCACATGCTTAAACATTGAGGACAATGTTTATCTTAAGTGTAGGGGGACTTCTATCGAAGTTAAGTGGGCTTTTCCTTGTACTTGTTCTCATTTTAACTAGAGAATTGATTTTTCGACATTTTTCAAAATTTTTCATCTATTTTGGCCTAGTAGTTTTTCCTTTGTTATCGTTAATTTTCTTTCAGTAGAATAAATTTTAATAAATGGTTTTAATAAGTTTAGATGTCTTTGATATATTAGGCCCATCATGAATCTTTTTACTCAACCCGAGTTTACTTATCCAAGTTTACTCTAGCTAGTATCCTTAACGTGTTTAAATCAAGTTTTGTTAGGCTTTTATATAGGGAACTTTAAAACGCGAAAGTCTTAACTCTTACGGGTTAAGAACAAGAACTTTTCGCAAGTTCCTATAATTGATCCTACAAAGTCGTTTATCAAGGGAACTTTAAAATGCGAATTATAAACTTGAAAAAGTCTAAGAAGTTGCAAGATCCTATAGATGACTAGAAAACCCAAAACTTTGATTTAATTGGCTAAGCATCCACGAGTCTCATTCTTTGAGATTTTAAATTATGGAGAACGAGAGATGATAGAGTCAATTATAAGTTTGGTATTCTTTCATGAATTTATGTGAGTTAATTATGAGCTTCTTCTCCCATCTCTTGTTAATAAATTTAATTGCAATAAGTAAGGTCGTACGATTTGAAAAGTTACTTAGCTTCTAGTACAAGATCGTTTAAAAGTTGCTCGGTATTAATTAGAGTTCATAGCCAAGGCATAACTTATTGAAGCGGGATGCGAAGATTGGCGAGTCCGAAAAGGCCCTAACAAGGCATGAGGGCTACATTTTGTTGCTAAAGATCCAAGGTGATCTGAAGAATCATTTATCAAAAATCAATATAAAGGATCGAGACACACGACAAAAAGCAAATACTCTCCTAAAGATCATGGAGAAGTCTATCCAAAAAGACCCTAGCAAGGTATGAGGATAAATAGATCCAAGTCCTAAAAGGAGGCGGATCGTTGTATATCAAAATCCCAAATAAAGATTGGAGAAAAATGAAGAAGTCGTGGTCCAAGTTTGAAGAATCTCTCAGAAACTTCAAGTGAAGAAATTCCTATTATGAAGAGAAGACCATTATTTCATGAACGTCTCTCAAGATTCGAAGTATGAAGTCAATGCCAAATATCGATCTGAGAAAGGTCTCAAATCGTGAAGCGAGTTATGTCAATATATGAACTTTATGAGGTCCCGAGAAGCAGTTTTAAAAGATTTTGTCCTTTATCTAACTATTGATTAAATCGTCCTACTTTATTTTCGGCCTAAATAAGCTATTGAAATAAGTCAACAATGCATCCTCGTAATCATTCAAGACAACAATAATATATAAGAGATACACCTAGGAATAAAGGAGTCTAAGAGAATAATTGAGCGACATGAGTGAATGTTAGCTTACTAACTTATAATAACAATGATCTCGTTTTTAAGCTTAGTATAGGGAACGTGAAACTTGAGGGGTGATAAACATTCATGACAACCAAAGCCCTAATATAATTCTTCGATCTCTTTACTTGTTCTTCCTTTAAATATTTTGTAATTTTCTATTTTTTTAAGTTTCCTTAATATCTTGTGTTCAATAAAGGCCAAGGTGGGTTAATTATGATGGAAAATGTAAATCTTGCTTTGTAATTAATGCATTGCATGAGGACATTGCAATGGTCAAGTGTAGGGGATTTGATAGGTGTGAAAACACCCATCCTTTACCACTTAATTATAATAATAACCAAGCCTAAACGTGTATTTATTGTCGTAAAAGTCGGAATTATGTGTGGTATGTGTTTTTGTTGTGATTTAGGACCAAAATGTGAAAAGGGAAGAAAACACGGGCTTTCACGGGCTTTTATCGAAGAAAAAGACAAAAGACAAAGTCAAAAGATCAAGAGTGCAAAAAGAACGGAAGTCAATGGGCCTATTTTGAAGATTTATTGAAGAAAAGGACCAAAAACGGAAGATTTACAAGTCGAAGAACCCAAGTCTAATAAATGAAGAAATTATAAGACGAGTTCAAATTAATTATCGACAAATACCAAGCCAAAGTCGAGGACGTCAATTTAATTTAAAGACGAGACGACAAAGAAAAAAAAGAAAGAAGAAGAAAGCACTCACAACCAACTCCACTCCTCCTATAAATAGGACCCTTCCCTTCATTCGGAAGGTGTTAGCTAATTTCACCAATTAGTTTTCCACTTTATTTTATGCACTTTTCATATTGTCATTTACATATTTGTCTTTATTTTCAAGTTATTTCATGTAAGTCTTTTAATCTTGTCTTGAATCTTTAAGTTTAATTTCAAGCTTTTCATAATCTTTCTTATTCAACCTTTCTTGTTTTTGATTTTGATTTTGATTCGGATCAAGTTTGTATCTTGTTTCATCTTGATGCTTATTTGATTAAAAAGTTCATCTTGTTATTCTTATTAAATCCATACGTTTGATATTCTCAACTTTTTGGTGCTTTTAGCTTATTTTGTGTTTAGCTTATTTTAATTTAAGTGTTTTCAAAAGTTTAATCTTTTTCTTTTAGTTTATTTTATAAATTTTGCTTATTTTGTGTCTTGAAAGTTTTTAGATTTGTGCTTATTTAGTTCTTCTTCTTATTGTTTTAGTTAAGTTTTTGGTAATTGCTTATTATTAAAGTGCTTATTTGGTTATTGCTTTTTTTTGCATTCCATCGTAATGTACAAGGGTTTTAATGGTTCCGATCAGGTATTGTGATCGCATAAGCCTTAGGGTTTCTACTTGCGATCCAATACTACGATCACTACTCACGATCTAGACTAATATCGAAGACCACGATCTAGACCAAGATCGAAGACTAAGATCTAGACCAAGATCGAAGACTACGATCTAGACCAAGATCGAAGACTAAGATCTAGGCCAAGATCAAAGACTAAGATCTAGGCCAAGATCGAAGACTAAGATCTAGACCAAGATCGAAGACTAAGATCTAGACCAAGATCGAAGACTAAGATCTAGACCAAGATCGAAGACTAAGATCTAGACCAAGATCTAAGACTAAGATCTAAGTCACGGTCCAGGTCACGATCCAGGTCACGATCCAGGTCACGATCCAGGTCACGATCTAAGTCACAATCTAGGTCACGATCCAGGTCACGATCCTGGTCACGATCCAGGTCACGATCCTGGTCACGATCCAGACTACGATCGAGACTGCGATCCAAGTTACGATCAGAACGCATTTTTTAGTTTTATTTCCTGTTTTTATTTTTAAATTCAAATTTAACTTTTCCCGCCATTTTTACTTAGATTTATTTTAAACTTATTTTGTCCTAGTTTTATTTTTAAGTTTGCAATTTTTAATTTTGAGTTTTAAGTTTTCGTCATTCACTTTTAAAAGATTTAAATTTCAGTCATTTACTTAATTTCTTTTAAAGTCTTCTTTTTAGTTTAATCTTTTCTTTATTCCATTTAAGTCTTTAATTTAAGTTGTTTTAGTTTTGTTATTTACGTTAAAGCTTTTATTTTTATCTTTAATTAGTTATAAACAACGACACCCTTTTATTTTATTTACCAAAGATGACTGAGTCGCACTTCAAACTGTAATCAATTCGATTAGACGCCGTGAACAACGAACTTTTAACCTAGCAAAATCCTACTTTCAAGACTCGACGTATTTCAAATCATCAACATTTCAGACCAAATTAAGGTTTCACATTCAAGAATAGTTGGTTTTATTGTCGCCGCCTTCGGTATCAAAAGTTCTTTCACAAGCAAAGTTATATCATGAGGAATCTCTTTTTTCCACTTGTCATTTTCACGTTTTTGCCAGTCTTTGTCAACGATTGATTGAATATTATCAATGTGATGTTTAAGAATACCAAGAGTTTTCCTACTCTTTCTTTTAGAAGCATCAATAGGAAGGTAGTTGATATATTTAGAAACGTTAGATTTCTTAGTGACAAAAAATTTCTTCCATTGAATTCTTCTTTTTTTGCTTTCAAAAAAAAATTGCTCACGAGACTTCTGTTTTTGGCGAGTGAAAAGACCATAAAGACTGTTTTCATAAGCATAATTATATGGTTTCACAAATTCGGTATTAACCGCTGATCTACTCTCCTCTTCCCAAAGGGATGTCTTTTCATTATCAAGCCTAACAAGAGGAAAATCATGATCGGTCCATTCGGACTCATCCAGATAAAGGCGCGGGTTCTCAGCTTAAGCTTGGTCGAGGTACTTAGGACTTGCAAAACTAGCTTTACCCTTAAAAACGACCGTGGTGCTATCATTCTCATGGTTTGAATAGATTGATTCGTTTTATAAACAGTTTTCTTCAAAAATTCGACTTGTTCTTCAAGTTCTGTAACTTTTTCAGTATCCTTTTTTCATGTCTACTTTTGAAATCTTGTTTTAACTTTTCAACCTCCTTTTTCTTAACATCAAGAATTTTAGCAGAACCGGTGTTATTCATTGAAAGTCATTGTTCAAGTTCATTAACTTTGGTTGTAGCAATGTACTTTTTGTGACGTTCATCGATTAAGGAAGCATTATATTTATGTTTCTCGTTTGCTAACGAAGCAAGAGTATCCTTGTATTTATTTTCAAATCGTCCTTTTTAATGTCAATTAAACGCCTTTTGTACCCCTCAAGCTCTTTGATCTTTTGTATAAGATGAGATCTATAACTATCTATAGTCTCACTGGATTTTATAAGAGCAACTTTGCGTTCTTCAAAGTTTTGATTGAGTATTGCGTTTGCCTTATTTAATTGATTTTGACTCTTTCTAGTTTCGTTGACATCTTTTTGTAAACTAGCAATTAAATTAGCAAGCGCGACACGCTCCTTATCGTCATACTCATTTGCATGTTGATCTTCCTCAAACTCATTATTGCTCATGTCTAATGAATTTGGTGTGTTATTACTAGCAACCGATTCCTTCATACATGTATTAATAATTGGTGTAGTTGGATCACTATGCTCACGCGTATTGCCAAACACATTATAATCATCATTGTTTACCTCTTCCAATGGCTCAGAGTAGAAGATAGGGCCATTATCATCAGAAGGTGTATTGTTGATGACTATCTCAAATCTGGTGCCTTGTTTGCCTGAGTTGCTGCTTTCATTCCTAGGGCTGTTGTCATCATTCCCTGAACTATGTGTTGGAATCCTAGATCTGCAGCTTGTCTTCTCAATATCTGATGCTAATTGTGTGGTTCACATAGGTTATAATAAAGTCTATGTTGCGGGTGATCAGATCTTTGTATGATAAAGCATCCATTCCACTATTTCTATTGAATCATTCCTTTGTACGCGAAGACTTTATGAATTCAGAATCAAAGGTCTTTTCACGTGTCGTCTCGAGTTCAGTGAAAGTGGTCTTGCATTCACTAGCAATGAGTTTTTCTTTGACAAGTTGTGCTTCAAGTTTATCCATGGCTTGGAGGAATGTTCTTCTAAATGTGCCAGTGGATTCACCTAAGTTTAGCAGGACTTTTGAAAGGTGCTCAAAAGATGATTGAAGTACGCTAAAACCATCCATAACATTTTCTCTCAAGAGACGTATCTTTTGGTGTAATCGTTCAATTTCAATGTCTGTCACATCTGTTCCCTCAGTAGCCGTATTTCTCTTTTCCATGATGACAATGTCTTAGTTGATGAAGTGACTACGGATCTTAAGTAGACAAGGTGTGATAAGGTTGTGGTTTAAAACCACTAAAGGGTGGCCTAGTGGCAAAAAGATTTGTGGCTATCACTCCAAAGTGTGTAATGTCTCAAGTTCAATTCCCACTAGGTTCAAACAACCTTGAAGTGGCCACGCCAACCTCCTGAAAAGGGAAGGCTTTAACTGGTTTGAGTCTGTGTGGCGGTGGGCTCAAACCCCGTGGATTAGTCGGCCAATGAGTCGGAAATCACGGTTACCAAAAAAAGGTTGTGGTTTAAATTCTGAAAACTACGATTTTTTTCTCAGTCCGACAATAAATTCTCCAGTCCGATATAACGGTAGACCGAAAAATTTTGAAATTGCCAAATTTTGAAATCGAGTTAGAAATAGCCTAAAACTAGCGTGGAAAAAATATGAATTTACTTGATATAGACTAAGTCTAAAAAGGCTTCGAACAAAAAATCTCGCAATATAAGATTTCACAATCCAAGATTTCGCAATATAAGATTTCGCAATCCAAGATTTCGCAATATCAAAATTTTGGAATAAATCTCGCAATATAAAATTTCGCACTCCAAGATTTCGCAATATAAGATTTCGCAATCCAAGATTTCGCAATAAACAATCTCGGAATAAAAGATTTCGGAATAAATAATCTCGGAATAAATCTCTAAATAAGGATTTCGGAATAAGTTTTGGAATAAAGACTTCGGAATAAATTTCGGAATAAGTCAAGATTTCGGAATAAAGCAAGATTCCGGAATAAATCAACATTTCGGAATACAGCAAGATTCCGGAATAAATCAAGATTTCAGAATAAATCAAGATTTCAGAATACAACAAGATTTCAGAATAAATCAAGATTTCAGAAAAATATCAGAATAACCTTTAATTTCCCAAAATTTTGCGATTAAGATTTCGGAAAAACGCAAAAATTCAAAAGTTTGACCAAAAAACGAGCCAAACGTTTTTTTTTTTTTTGCTTTTGACCAAAACAAAAATCCCAAATCACTATCACAACTATGTAGATGATTTTAAGAAAAAATTAGACCACAAAAACACGAATTTTTTTTTAGATGCGAGTGGTTGATCCTTATACCACACGAAATGCTATAAAACACCACAAACCAATCACTAATCTACCCCGTGGCTCTTGATACCAATTGTTGTTACCTAATAAAACTCATTTCACCATTGTAGATCTAAGAAAATAAGATAGAAAATACATGAAAAGAGATGAGATCTACATAGAAAAGGTAGAGAGGGAAAGTGGTTGGAAACTTGAGAATATTAGATTAAGAGAGAGAAAGTAAAATGAGCCAACCACCTCCTAACATGCTAGGAGGTGGGTATATATAGTCCACCCACATGCGGCCTTTAATGGACTATATGTTGATGGGCCGAGCTTTCCTTTTGGGCTTTAAGTCCTTAAACATGAACATTATAGCTTAAAGTCAAGCCCGTAATACCCGACTAACCTACTACCTATTACAACGTTCTAATATACGATACATAATAAACCTATGACCAAACATTCTTGTTTGACTCAATATTTTGAGGCTAACAGTTCTTGTTTGTTTTTGTGCTACTACAGGCTTGGAAGCTTGTGTTGTTGCTCAACACATCAGCTCAAAACCACCAAGGTATGGAAGTATACCTTGGAGGTTTGTTTTTCTTTTAATTTTTCTGAAAAAAAAGCATGCTAAGTGATTCATTATTACCTGCTGGTTCTAGCTAAATTTTGTGATAAATCTTGTTTAATTTATGTTATTTAAAGTATTCTTGCTAGTTCTATAGCTTGTGCATGTTTTCTGATAAAAAAACCTTTGTAAAATTTGACCATCAGTCACCTTAAGGGTTGTTTGGGATAACCTATAACAAGGCTTGAGAAGCTATAAAATTTGATGCAATTTGTTTGCCTATGTTTATTTAGTCTAGGTTAATTGTTTTTACAAAAAGATCTCAATGTTTAGTGCAAAGATTTGGTTATGCAAGTTTGATAAAAATCTGCCCTTTATGTTGGTGTTTTGATTAGATTGAACTGTGTTTGAGTTATGGTTTGCAAATGTGTAGTGTGCCAAGTATTAGTGATGTCTAGGTCTGAATGTGTTTTGTTTGAGCTGGACTTAGACTTAGGCCTCTCAAAGTTTGAAGTGTTCTGCCTAAAATAGCAAAAGAGCATGAGATAGATTTGTAGGTTTGATGTTACGAATTTAGGACTAAATCTTGGTTGTTTTGTAGTTGGCATATATGATAATGTTTAATCATGTTTATTGATAAGATCCATAGCTTGGTTTAGTTTTTATGCTAGTTAGAAATCCACAAAGTGGTCTGCTATTAACCACTGTCTGATATTAGGCATAGGTGACTTTTGGTTGCTTATTTGTTTGATGTGCTTGCTTGTGCTGTTTGAGTGGCTGGTCTGGCTTATTGGTGTTGTTTTCAGCTTATAATCACTCCCACAAGCCAACTGTTGTGGGAGTGCTCACTGTCCAAAAGAAAGTAACCAAAAAGCACTAAAAACCCCACTGTCTAAAGCATAGAGTAAGTTGTGTATGCATTGTGCATTCTGTAGCTCGTTGGTACTTGACTTGGCTTGTTTTTCATTTTTCTGTGCTTATTTGTGACTCCCCACAAGCAAACGCTTGTGGGGGTGCTGTGTGTATCCGAAACAACCAAGAAAAAAAATGAAAAGGCTATGGTCTCGTTTCGATCACGGGACCCTCGCTAGGACTGTGTGTGATACCCAGTGTGCCATGCTTTGTTATTTGCAAAGTTTTCGTAACACTGGTATTTAACCCCTTATTAGTTTCGTTTTTCATAAATAAGCCGAGAGCTTTAAGCTCGTTTTTTGCTTATTAGTTGCATTTCATCAGCTTCATTTTTTCCTTGTTCTTATAATTGTTTAGGATTTTTCTGTTCAACTTTTATATTTTTTCCTTTAATAGATTATTTTTTCATAATTATTTTATTTTCCAATTTTCGAAAATCCATAAAAAATAGTAAAAAGTGATTTTAATTTTTAGAAAAATATTTTTAGACTTAGTTTAATATACTTTAGGTTTACAAAAGAAAATTTTTTGGGTTTGACTTTTATTTAATTATTTTTATATTTAGGGTTTTTATTAAACTTTAAAATTAAATAATAGTTAGAAAATTTTGTAGAAACTAAAAGGGGGGGCTAAATAGTTTCTTAAATTTACTTGTTAAAAGAGGGTTTTCAAAAATACTTTTCAAAAACTTAGGCTTGAGTAATTATGTGAAATCTTCTTATACACAATATGAACAAGGGATAATGCAACTAAACTAATAATCATAAGTATATGCAAGAAAATAATAATGAATGTAAAGAGATAAAGAAAAGAAAGATCAAACCAAACACCAAGGATTTATAGTGGTTCGAAAATGAAGCTCACTCCTCGTCCCTACTCCACTCATCGAGTACTCTTTACTCGAGAGTTCACTAATCAACAAACTCCTTAAGGTGGAGAAACCGTACACAACGTCGCTTAACCAATTTCCGACTCTAAGCTAAAAGTCTATCCCTAATCTTAGCTAGGACCAATCTACACCAATATACTTTGAGGACTAAGTATTAACCTTACTACATACACAACTTCCAAATAGACACAACTACTTAGATCTTCACAACACAACTTCCAAATAACACAACTACTTGAATCTTCACAACACAACTTTCAAATAACACAACTACTTGGATCTTCACAACACAACTAAAATGAACAAATAAAACTTTATCTCCAATCAATCTTGAGGTAGACTTAACTCTTCAAGGATGAAAGTGTTCTTCTCTTTGCACTTGGAGAGGAAGAGATAGGAGGAGAAAGATTCACTTCTAAACAAGTAGTAATCAACCAAATAACCAAGGATTTGAATGATTTAAGAAGTGTGTTTGAGTCTAGAAATATATGTGCAAAAGAAGTGAAGAGAAAAACTGAGAATGGTCCGCTATTTATAGGACAAAGGTACAACAGTCATATCTGAGCGCGGTTCCTTATTGGTACCCGTGCCTTATCGATAAGGGACCGCATAGACTTTTAAGGGATTGTGTTCGTAGACTCTGTGCCCTTTTGTCTTTTAGTGATGTAGTCACATCTAGTGGTATAGTTATCCTTAAATGATATTCTGAAACCAAATGGAATATGCCATTTTCAAATATTTAATTAAATAAAACATTTTATTAAATATAAAGTTTAATAAAAAACTTTGTCACATTTAATAAAAAGTGAGTTTTAAGAAAACTTAAATCCTTGATCGCTTAATTAAGATGAAAACTTGTTTATTCATACCTTAAGTGATAATGGTTGAAATGAAAAATACTTGAACTCAAGAATTCGTTTTCGTTGTTTTCGTAAATGCTTGTTTTTATATTTTGTCGTAATCAAAACAAAGCAAGACCGAAAAATGCAAGTAACGTTTTTAGGCATCATTGCATTAACAATCTCCCCTTTTTTTATTTCGACAACACATAAACTCAATCACATGAAAAACAAGATTTTTGAAGACGAGTTTGTTTTATTTCTCCCCCTTGTCGAAGCAAAAAGGATGCAAAAGTCTTTGTAGAAGAAAAGAATCGGACTTTTCAAATGCTCCCCTTTGGTGCTTACTCCCCCTTGCTTGGGGTATCAAGGAATCGAGCTATGGTGACAAGCTACATGGAAGGATTAGTGGAATAAAAGAAACACCCAACAAGATATAGCATAGGTCACATAAAAAGAAAAAAAGATAAGAAAATAGGAGATAACTAAGATCTAAAATAAATCATGTTAAGAAGAAACATGAAGAAAAGATACAAGAAGATAAGTCATACAAAGATGTATGAAAAGGAAAAAAAGAACAAACCAAAAGAAAAGCATAGATCTAATCCTAGTTAAACTAGAACTCTAAGATTTGCTTGAATTATATGTCTTGAAGATAAGCCATCCATATGCTTAAATGAAAGACGATGTAGTGGCGGAAGGAGGTGGTGGTGGCTTGGTAGAAATCTTATAGTCATAATCAAGAGGAGGTTTGACTAGGAGACTTTTGATGTAAATCAAATCCTCATAGATGTGAGCCATAGCAAGATGTTGATATTGACAACATTGACAATATGCTCCATGATGAATGACATTATCATGTGAAGGATAAAGAACACAAAAAAGGAAGTGGTGGAAAGGTAGAGGTTCTACAATCAACATTCTTAGAAGAAATGTGATCTTGAATGTTCTTGGGTGAATTTGGATTGAAAGAGATTGGGGAAAATGGAGGATAATCAAGGCTTTCATTAGGTGAATAAGACATTTTGTTATGAGAAAGGATGCAAAATGCTTAGGGTTAAATAGAGAAAGGACAAGACACTTTTGGGATGGTTAAAGGTTTGAACCAAAGATTCCAAAAAGTGTTGGAGCAATTTTGGAGTTATAGAAAACTTAAAATCTGAAGGCTTTGGCCGCGGTTCCTTATCTCCACCTGCGGTGCCATATATATATGGACCCGCGGGATATTTGGAGAACCGCGTACAGAGGGTGTGTTTTAGGGGATAAGGAGAATTTTCCAATTCAGCAAATCCTAATTTTCTAGTCTAACTAATCATAGAGACATGCTAAAAAACAATTATAGACATAGAGAACACACAAGGACTCATCAAACAAGATTTTGACCAAAATACATGGATTAAAATAAAAACGATGTTAGAGGTGTGTTAATCTAGACTTATAGTCATGACACAATGATCCTCCATAGTTCATTATCGTTCTTGCTATATTTGAGAGACCCATACATATGAGTTATGTATGCTCGTTGTCAATAGCAAGAAGCTATGAAAAACATTTTTAGATTCAATTAACAATGCATAAACATTTCTCGACCATTTTCGAAAGAACTTTGAGAATTTTGAAAAAATAGAAAAGAAGAGGAACTTTTAAATGAGTTTAAGAGACTCAATGACTCAAAGAATAAAAAGACTTAAAAGAGAGAAATACTTGATAAATGAAATGTCCAATTAAGGAATATGCTCCATTAAACCTAGACCTAGACGCAAGTAATTAAAAGGTTCCCTCTTAAGTGGCTTAGTGAAGATATCGGCTAAGTTTTCTACCGAGGGAACCTTCTCAATCGAAATGTTCTCCTTTTGAACATTATCCCTAAGGAAATGGTAGCGAATATCTATGTGCTTGGTTCGCGAATGTTTCACGGGATTCTTGCTAAGGTCTATTGTACCCTTATTGTCACACATGATGGGAACATCATTAAGTGAAATCCCGTAATCAACAAGCGCTTGGTTCATCCATAGAGATTGTTGACAAGCTTTACCGACACTCACATACTCGGCTTCCATGGTGGATATAACAAGAACAGTTTATTTCTTGGAGAACCAAGAAGTTAATCAACAACCCATGAAGGTACAAACTCCACTAGTGCTTTTCCGGTCCACATAGTCTCCCGCATGATAAGAGTCCACGTATACTATGGTTTCTACGCCAGTCCCTTTAGGATACCATAATCCTAAATGTATAGTGCCTTTAACATATCGGAAGATATGTTTAACCGCTTCAAGGTGAGAGGTTTTGGGAGCCTCTTAGAAGCGAGCACAAATGCAAACACTAAACATGATATCTGGTCGGCTTGCCATTAGGTACAACAAACTACCAATCATACCTCTATATTTGGTGTTGTCTACCGACTCACAATCATCATCTACGGCGAGTTTAGTATCCGAGGCCATAGGGGTCTTCATTGGTCTAGAGTCCTCTAATCCAAATTTATTTAACATTTCTTTAACGTACTTAGAATGATTAAAAAAAAATACCATCGTCCATTTGTTTAATTTGGAGTCCTAAAAAGAAGTTGAGTTCTCCCATCGTGCTCATTTCAAACTCGTCATGAATGATTTTGGCAAAGTCATCACACAAGCTTTGACAAGTTGAACCAAATATAATGTCATCAACATATGTTTGTACGATTATGAGGTGAGAACCTTTCTTCTTTGTAAAGAGTGTATTGTCTACCATCCCCATGGTATACTCATGTTTTACAATAAACGCTTTATTTCTATCATACCAAGCTTTGGGTGCTTGTTTAAGACCATAAAGATCTTTCTTAAGCTTGTAAACATGATCCGGTTTCTCAAAATCAATGAAGCCAGGAGGTTGAGCCACATATACCTCCTCATTGATCAAACCGTTAAGAAATGCACTCTTTACATCCATTTGTTGAAGCTTAAAATCTAATGCACAAGCATAAGCTAAAAGGATCCTAATGGACTCTAACCTTGCTACCGGTGCATATGTCTCATCATAATCAATCCTTTCTTGTTGATTATAGCCTTGAGCTACAAGTCTAGCCTTGTTACGAGACACAACACTATTCTCATCTAACTTATTCCTATATACCCACCCGGTTCCTATAATGGTACTACTTCTAGGTGGAGGAACAAGTTCCCAAACATCATTAGCAATGAATTGATTCAATTCTTCTTGCATGGCGATGATCCAACTCTCATCCATCAAAGCTTCTTTAACATTCTTTGGTTCAATCATTGAGACAAAACAAAAGAAGTTACTTTGATCTTGGACTTGACATCTAAGGGTCCTTTGATTTAAGTTGCCTATGACGTTTTTGAGAGCATGATCCTTAGACTCCCTAATGTTTACTCCCTTTTCAACATTAAGGTCTTCGATTCCTAATTTTCTAACCTCTTTAGCTTTAACTATGTATAATTCATCTAAGTCATCATCTACCAAAGGTGGTGTCTTAGATGAAGGAGGGGTTTCATCAAATGTCACGTTGAGTGATTCTTTGTAGATTTGCTAAAACGGATCCGGTGGTCTAACATGGTGGAATATGGTGGTGGAAGCCATTGTTGGTTTAGAGAGAGAGAAGAGAGGTTGAATGTGAAAGTGAAAATATATTAGAAATGAACAAATGACAAGCAACACCCCTCCTTGGAAGCTAAGGAGGGATATATATAGTCACACACGCACCTTAAACTATACATCGAACCTAGTCTAGTCTAAGCGTGTGTGACTATGATAACTAATGGGAATTTATAAATGTCGTCACATAAAGTGAGTTTCCAACAATCTTCCCCCATGGGACGACGTGTAGAATTCCTTACAATATTCTTCCTAACAAGTATAAAATGATTAGGAACAAGAGCTTCTATGAAGCGTCCAATGCTGATGATGTCTTCAGAGGCCTTTGACTTCAAAACGACTCATCTTTAACTTGTAGTAGAAATACTCTAACGGCACGAGCTAAGTAACCCATACACTTCTGGTTAAGGAGAAGCTTCTGAATTAGCTTCCCCCTAATTCATGCCACATAAACTTGATGTAGAAGCTTTTAAATAGCTTCCCCCTAAATCGACAATCCTCGTAAGCAACTTCAAAGCTTTCAATAAAGCTTAGAATTATTAAGCGCACAGCGGAATCTAACGAGCAAATCCCATCATATAACATGATAACGTTGCTAAGAGGGATTGAAAGTAAAGGGGTACACCAAGTAGATCAACAACTTCTCTTCTCACGTTTGAATAATTCTTCTGAATTTTTCTTCCCCCTGAGAGTTCAAGTAATGCATACCAGAAAGAATCAAGACATTTCTTCCCCCACATAGTTGAAGAAAGTAAATCAATCCCTATTATGAAGCTCAAGTACTGAAGTGGAAACTTTATCCCATTCATGAAGTTGACATCATAACACCAGAGTCAATTAAGTCCCAGAAATGCACATATCTTCTTCCGGAGATGCACCAGAGTCAATTAAGTCCCGGGAATGCATATAGGATAATGATGATGAATAATTGCAACAATCAAACAATTAAACCTCGAATCAGGAGTGTACCGTTTAGAGATTGGTAACGCCACGAGTTAAAACACTGATTTTCTCTACGGCTATGACAAATGTCATCCCGGAATGTCTTCAAATCAAAAGAAGGTATGAAGTTCATCACGTGTACTCGTTGTGCGTTCAATGTGTCTTCTTCTTCCCCCTTGATGGTTTCGAAACCCGGAACCATCAATAAATTGTATGCACCTGAACCTGAAATCTCGTGAGAATAATAAATAAGCTGAATTATATATTTTGTGAGAATCAGCTGTTGATCGAAAATCTCTTCTCATAAACTCTCCATGGCCACCTTTACCATCCCATGTGAAAGCAATTTGAAGTGACCACTGAAAGAATGAACCAGATACATCAAACGTGAAACTGAATAAGAATCCTTCGATCTTGTGACTTAAGCTTGCACAATTGTTGAATGAAGAACGGTGGAGAAATCTCTAAGTACTCAATGCATCACTGAAGAAGTCTATAAGCACAACACCTCTTGAAATTATCCACGTCGACTAAGCGCGTGACACTGAGTAAAACAATGTAACCCCTTTAAGTGATAGTTATCCGAGTCATCAACCAACCACCCCGAACCCGGAAACCAGATAAACAAGTCTTCATTCTAATATGAAGCACGAGCAAGTTATCTTTGAAAGATAAAATAAATACACGCCTTCGAAAAATCCGTCTTCATCTTCAAATAATTAATACCCGATCCAAAAAATTTGTAGTCACTAAAAATATACCCAAATTTTTTCTTGGTCTCGTCAAAATAAATCTTGTCACTTAGTCTCGTCACTTTTGTCGTGTCACTTTTTGTCTCGTCATATTGTCTCGTTGAAACCCGACTTCAATAAGTATACCAATAATTTAGCCAACTTTAACATAGACTAAACATTATTATAATAATTATTACAAATATCAGATGACACTGAAACATTGTGATAATATATATCATTTGAGGTGACCACAATCATTATCCCAATCCAACGTTGGCTGCACACTAAAGTAAATGTGAACTACTAGTGACCACATCCATCCATAATGGGCTAACAATTACGAGGACATGTTTTTGATTCGTGGTTTTTTTTTTCTTCACAAGACGTAGCCCATGAAAAGATATTGTGTTATACATCCGGTCCTTGCAAATTTACATAACACGGTCCAAAAGCAATTAACTCTCAGATTTAGGGAAGTATATAAGACCAATCCTAATGAATTATGATAACCCTAAAATCATCCAGCCACCCACACCTTTTCTCTCACCTCAAACACTCCGCCCCTTTTCTCCATTTTCTTTCAAAATTAAACTTACACATTTTGACATCCCTCACTTCATCATCATTCATACAACAACAAACTAGTCATCATCGCATCTCAATAAATCTTGATAGATTAAATCTATACCCGATTTGATTTGCTAACATCTTTCTCATAGATAAACTAAATAAAATCTCACATCCCTGCTATTAATTCAACACAAATCTCAAAAAGACTGTTGTAATTATGGCTTCAAGATCTTTTGTGATCTCGGGTAGGTGTGAGTAGTTTAATTCGTTTTCATGTTTAAAACCGAATCAATAAGTTGATTATAACAAAACATGTTATAAATCTATCATTGATTTCGAAAATTAAAGAAAGATGTGACGTGAAATCGATTTAAGTGAAAGATGATGACATGCATGTTATTGATCTTTATTAAAATCGAATAACAAACAGTGTTTCAAAAAACTTCACAGATCTATGATGAAAACAGTTTTCGAGAAATAGATCTTTTAGAGATCCTTGAATCGAAAAAATAAACTGAGATCTATTACTGTTTTTGTTTGTTTTAGTGTTCGAGTCTAGATGTGATGGGGTGTAGGTGATGATGGGCATAGGTTTAGATTGTGGAGTTGAGGAGTAAAAAGGTTGGCAGTTGAGTTTAAACTCAGTTAGTTAAATTGGTTCAGTGTTGAGTCGACTCAGTGAGTTAACTGAGTCAACTCGGTTGTGATGGATTCAGTTTTGGTCACATGTTTGGTTCACAAGTTTTTAAAAAAATAGTCCATCGGAATGTCAAAAAAATCCCATCGGAATGTTTTTCAAAAGACTCCATCAGAATGAATGTGAAATATGGTCTCATCGGAATGTTTTTGTTTTAAGTCTGTCATCGGAATCAAAACAAACACCCCCATCGGAATAAGCGTAATCTGTATCCCCATCTGAATCCCAATCGGAATCCCCATCTGAATCCCCATCGGAAAAGCTGTCGGAAACCCAATCGGAAAAGGGTTTTGAAGAACCGAAAATGGTGGATCTAAAAACTTTTGTCCTTTTTCCAATGAGAATAGGTCTGATAGATGCAAGGAAAAAAATTGTAAAAAATGGACAAGTGTTTGATAGATGCAATGAAACTGTGGACAAAAGTAACAAAAAGTTTGACCAATCGTGACAAAAGATTGAACAAAGATTGAGACTGGTTGGACAACAATAAGACGTGACAAAAAAAATTGTGACAATTTGGACCAAAATTATTATAGAACGAGACTCAAAGAAAAATTAGACCACCAAATCGAATATACGAACACGATCCAAGGATGGAACCGAGTCTCTGATGCCAAATGTAGATTTGCTAAAATAGATCCGGTGGTCTAATATAGTGGTAAATGGTGGTGGTAGCCATTGTTGGTTTAGAGAGAGAGAAGAGAGGTTGAATGTGTAAAAGTGAAAATATATTAGAAATGAACAAATGACAAGCAACACCCCTCCTTGGAAGCTAAGGAGGGGTATATATAGTCACACACGCACCTTAAACTATACATCGAACCTAGTCTAGTCTAAGCGTGTGTGACTATGATAACTAATGGGAATTCTTAAATGTCGTCACATAAAGTGAGTTTCCAACATTCTTCGATTACACCCGAGGTTCTATTTAGGACTATGTAGGCTTTACTAGTTTGAGAATAACCTAGAAAGATACCTTCGTACGACTTTGGGTCGAACTTAGTAAGGTAATCTTTGGTGTTGAGAATGAAGCACTTGCTTCCAAACACCTTAAAGTATTCTAATGAGGGCTTCTAACCTTTAAGAATCTCATAAGGGGTCATTCCTAGAAAAGGTCGAATAAGAATTCGGTTGAGAATATAGGTTCATGTGTCAACGACATTGCACCAAAATTTTTGAGGCAAGGATTGCTCGTTTAACATTGTTCTACTCATCTCTTAGATGGTCATATTCTTCCTTTCAACTACCCCATTTAATTGTGGAGTGCGAGGAGCCGAGAAGTTATGGGTAATACCATGAGCTTCACAAAAGGCACCAAATTGCACTTCATTATCAAATTCCCTACCATGATCCGTCCTAATAGAGACAACTAGACATCCTAGTTAATTTTGGATCCTTCGACTAAAGGTTTCGAAATGATCGAAAACTTCATTCTCAGAAGCCAAAAATCTAGTCCAAGTGAATCTAGAATAGTCATCAATTATAACTAGGGTATAAAGGTTACCTCCATAACTCCGTATGACGGAAGGTCCAAAGAGATCCATATGTAGGAGTTCTAGGCACCGAGAGGTCGATACCAAATTCTTGGCCTTGTGACTTGAGTGAACTTGCTTCCCAACTTTGCAAGCATCACAAAAGTGACTATCAAACTTAATCTTGGGGAGATGTCTTACCAACTCCTTAGAGACTAAAGATTGAATTAAACACATATTAGCGTGACCTAATCTCCTATGCCGAAGAGTAGAACTATCATCTAAAGTCGCTAGACATAAGTTGTCTTTTGACTTCCTATTGACCTTCATGACATAAAGCCCATGCTTTCTAACACCTTTTCCAATGATCTTTCCATCTTTTACGATTTCACTATCATGTTCCGAAAAGATGACATTACACTTATTGTCACAAATTTGACCTATACTTAGTAAATTAAATCCTAGATTATCTACGTGTTCCACATTTTCAATGGTCATAGAGTCAAGAGAAACCGTACCTTTGCCAATGATTATACCATGTAGATTACTAGCGAAAGTGACGCTACCTCCATTATATGCTTTGTAGGTAGAGAACAAACTTCGATTACCAGTCATGTGTTTAGAACAACCACTATCCTTAATCCACTCGTCGGGTTCCAAATCGGTTCCCAAGCATATCTAGGTAACAACACACAAGATCAAACATTTGGTCCCCAATATCTCATGGGTCCAAAGTTGTTAGTTCTAAACATCCCTTGCATTTGGTTGGGATGCATGAATGGAGGACACATGCCCCACGGAGAAAAATATTGTTGACAATTATTGTAACAATTCATATGATTATTTTGATGTCCATTGTTTTTCTTAGGAGTGTTTGATCTTGACCTAGAGTCATTATTGTTTCTAGATGTTGGAGTTTTACTTCTAGGTCTTGAATTAGAGTGATCATTCCTTTGAGGTGTTGGTGTTCTATTTCTAGCTCTTGACTTAGAGTGATCATCTCTTATAGGTGTTGGTGTTCTACTTCTAGGCCTTGAATCATTACGTACTCTTGGATGAGTAGATGATTGTCTTGAAAAGTTTCTCGTTCCCATTAAAGGTTTACTTAAAGTCTTGTAGAATTTATCAAGTTCCTTTTTGTCAATTATAGGTAATTCTACATTATTAACAATAAGATGTTTTGACCCTTCCCCTAAAATGGAGTTTTCATAAAGTTGAGAATTTACAAAATTTCCGTCTTCTGTCCGCGGTTCCTTATAAGGACATGCGGTTCCATAATTATAAGGAACCGCACCATACTTTGGGGATCCGTGGACAAAGGTTCGTTTTTCTGAAAAACTAACTTGTTTTGGTTTACTAGTGGATGCTTCACTTGTGTTAAAACCTAAGCCTAGTCTTTCTTTAGAATGAATTTTCTTGTTAAGCATATCATCAAGAGCACTAGTACCTTTCATGAACTTTTCCAATTTAATGGAGGTATTCTTGGGATCTTCATTCTCTTGTCTAAGATGCTCACCATTTAAACAACCTAAACCAACTTCCTTATTTTTTTTAAGCTTAGCTAATTTTTCTCTTAGCTCACTAATCTCATTTTCAAGCTCGGTTCTAGTTGATTTTAGCACTTTGTTCTTTTTAATGAATTTTAAACTTAGTTTGCATAGGTTGTTATATTGACCTTCTAATTCTAAATTGTCTAGTGAAGAACTATCATTGCTATAATATTCGGTATCGAAATGTACCTCTTTAGAAGAATGGGCCATGACACACTTTTTTTCTTTAGCATTATCGTCACATTCTTCACCATTATCGCTCCATGAACCTCCAACGAAAGTCGTGTGATTCTTGTCGCGAGATGGATTGGGACAATCACCGATGAAGTGGTTTGGGTCACCACATCTAAAGCATTTCCTATCACCATTGTCATTCTTGACAAATCGGTTTTTGGAAAATGCCTTCTTGTCGTTGCTTGGTTGTATAACATGTTGACCTCGCCTTTTGAAGAATTTCTTGAAGTCTCGACCGCCATAGCATATTCCTCATCATCATCTCCCGAAGAGGAGCTATCATGATCACTTTGTACCTTCTTGGCATTGAGTGATAGAGACTTTCTTTAACTCTTGGTTTTCACCATTTCCGTGTCCTTCAAAATTATCATTTCATGAACTTTTAGGTTGGCAATAAGTTCATCAAGTTTTAACGTAGTGAGGTCCTTTGATTCTCCAATTGTCATGACTTTAGCTCTCCACTTTGGATGCAATGCCCTAAGAAACTTCCTAACATTGTTCTTGCTAAAAAACCTTCATCAAGTGCTTTTATACTAGTAATAATGGTATTAAAACTAGCAAATGCACTATCAATAGTTTCATCTTCTAAGATGACAAATTGTTCATATTGTTGAACAAGAAGATTGATTTTACTTTCTTTGACTTGGCTATTACCTTGGTGGGTTACTAAAAGAGTATTCCAAATATCTTTAGCGGTTTTACACATGAAAATTCTTTCATACTCTTTCTTAGGTAAAGCATTATAAATAACCATTTTAGCCTCATTAATTTTAGCAAGTTTCTTTTTAGTGTCATCGTTAGAATTTTCAAAAGTTACTAACTCTTTCTTTTTAGAAACTTCATTATATTGATAAGGTAAAAAATCATCATTGGTAATAACATGCCAAAGATCTAAATCTTTTGATTTCACATAAGTCTCAAATCTATTTTTCTAATAAATAAAACTATCGGTTTTAAAAAAGAGGTGGTCTTTGCATAGATTTCCCTTCTAGATACTTGTTGGAATCCATAGATCGATTCAAGTTTTAAAATATGATATATTTTAAAAATGCTTGAGCAACCACTCTCTGATACCAATTGTAGAAACTAAAAGGGGAGGGGGTTGAATAGTTTCTTAAATTTACTTATTAAAAAAGGGTTTTTCAAAAATCCTTTTCAAAAACTTAGGCTTGAGTAATTATGTGAAATCTTCTTATACACAATATGAACAATGGATAGTGCAACTAAACTAATAATCCCAAGTATATACAAGAAAATAATAATGAATGTAAAGAGGATAAGGAAAAGAAAGATCAAACCAAACACCAAGGATTTATAGTGGTTCGGCAACGAAGCTCACTCCTCGTCCATACTCCATTCCTCGAGTACTTCTTACTCGAGAGTTCACTAATCAACAAACTCCTTAAGGTGGAGAAACCATACACAACGTCGCTTAACTAATTTCCGACTCTAAGTTAAAAGTCGAGCCCTAATCTTAGCTAGGACCAATCTACACCAATATACTTTGAGGACTAAGTATTAACCTTACTACATACACAACTTCCAAATAGAAACAACTACTTGGATCTTCACAACACAACTTCCAAATAACACAACTACTTGGATCTTCTCAACACAACTTCCAAATAACACAACTACTTGGATATTCACAACACAACTAAAATGAACAAATAAAACTTGATCTTCAATAGATCTTGAGGTAGACTCAACACTTCAAGGATGAAAGTGTTCTTCTCTTTGCAAGCTTGGAGAGGAAGAGATAGGAGGAGAAAGATTCACTTCTAAACAAGTAGTAATCAACCAAATACCAAGGATTTGAATGATTTAAGAAGTATGTTTGAATCTAGAAATATATATGCAAAAGAGGTGAAGAGAAAATCTGAGAATGGTCCACTATTTATAGGACAAAGGTCCAACGGTCATATCTGAGCGTGGTTCCTTATTGGTACCCACGGTGCCTTATTGATAAGGGACTGTGATGAGACTGTATTTATACATAGTCTCATCGTCCAAATCGGGCTTAAAACGCTTAAAATATCGTCAAAATACCTATATATGTGCTTGTGTTTGTTCATTGTGTATTTTAGGTACGGATATCGTGAATTCACCAAATGATCACAAGAATAAAGCAAAAACGAACACGGGAAACGAAGCCGCACAAAGAACCAAGCCCGAATCATGAATTTCTAGTCAAGTCCTTGAAGATTGAAGAATTGGCAAGAATGGTCCCTCTAATTTTGAAGACTTGTCACTTAATACCCTTGTAAATCACAATTATTACATTTGGGTCCCTTGAGTTTCAAGATTTTTGCATGATTAGCCCTTGAAGAATGAAGAAACTGCTTATATGGCCCTTAATACAAAAATTTGCAAAAGTATTGTGCCATATTTGACAATCTGCCAAACTTATTTACTAAGGGTATTGAAGTTATTGCTGTTAATCACAAAGTGAAGGAGTTCAGAACCTTGGGGGGCCAAAAATGTCAAACACTCAAACTCCCCCAACCTATCCTAGCCTTACACGTCACCAGACCCACCCAATTTACAAACCCGGATCCAAACTTACCCGACCAAGCCCATACCCATCGACCCAACCAGCCCAAGTCAAACCCAACCCAGTCAAACCTAAATTAATACTTAATTCGTTTTTAAACGGATTATTATATTAATTTAGGGGCGCCAAAACATGCACTGTTCACTAATCTTCCCAATTAAACCCCCAACGAACCCTAATCACACTTGACCTCTAATCAAAGGGGTTTTACCCCTAATCATCCAGAAACATGATTAACTTCCACCTCATCACAACCCACCAAAAAACACTGCAACCCGTGACCTCCAGTGGGGCCCCCGACCTCCCCTGCTTCTTCATTTTTAGCAACTAAGGCATCTTTACAGCAATTAAGCGGCTCTCATCACAATACTTGGTCCCAAAGTTTCAATTAACGGATTAGATCATTTCAAGGACAACTGGCAATCACATGCCACCAATTTTGACCAATTTGAAGAATTCAAATTCAAGGGCTTATTCGGAATTATAAGGGTTAGGGTTTACACTTTTGTCTTAGGCCTAGAATCTTCTTTCCAGCATTATATAAAGAACAACCAACCTGTGGTTTGCCTTTGTTCCAGTTTTTTGTAAGGATTTTAAGTGAAGTAATAAAAGCAGCTTTTAATCTTTCCAACACTGAGTTCCTTTTAATATATTGTTCTTAGCATAATCTTTTTAGTCATTTGCAACTTAGTTTAAAAAGGTTTCCAAAAGTTTCTGTTTTTCAAGAGATTTTCAGAAGATTAGTTTAAGTGTTTTTGGAGAATTGTTTTAAAAACTTGGATTAAGCTTTTTAGTGAAGTGAAAGTGGAACTAAAAGATTTATCCAAGGTTTGTTTAGGTGTTTTCAGTCATTGGTTTCAAGGTTTCAAGAAAAAAATCAGTTTTTAATTTTTTTTATTTAGCTTATAAGCTATAGCAGCTTATTCAATAAGCTTGCTTATAGCTTATTTGCCTTCTCCACAGGTCATTGTTTTTGTTCTATTGTTTTCTTGGCAGGATACCATAGCATCTAGCAACACCATTTCCATCCCATTATTTCAGTTGAAGACATATTGGGGTGTTTGGGATGATTGTCATCCCCACCTAGCATTTCTCTACTTATTCATAAGCTCCTTCAAGTCCTTTAAAGCTGAATTGGTGAAGGCCTCAGCAGGTTACAGCTTGAACCCACCACTATCTTTGTTTTGACTTGAAAGTTGCATGTGATTGTAAGAATGTGTGTGAATCTTGTATAGTTGTCAGCCTGAGTATTTGTTTGTGTTTATTCATATGTTTGATACTAGTCTAGGGTAATTTTGATCAGTCTGGGCATGATTTAAACTCACTAGGTTTGTTAAAATTCGATTTTCAGACATAAGGGAGTGTTTGGATCTGCTTATTAAGATAAGTAAGTGACTGATATTTAGTTTAAAATCAGCTTAAACATGCTCCATTAGGGTAGTTAAAGTATATTAAGTATTTGGGTTGAGTTCAGTTGGGTTTGTAAGCAATTTGCATGATGAAAAATTGTTAACATAGCCTAATCAGCAAGTGCCTCAAATCTGCTAGTTTTAGCTTTATTTGCCCTTCATTTTTTTGCATACTGTTAGATAATAGGGTAGACTAGGGTTGCATTTAGTTTGTATGTAACTTGGTTAGGTAGTGTGCAAGTTTACAAGCTTTAAAAATCGTGTTTGTGCACCTAGTATAGCCAAAAGCCCCCCAAGTCAATACAGCAACTGTTCATAGCTGTTTTTTGTGATTTTCTTGAATTGTGGTTGTATATTTTTCAGTTTTAATTGACTCCCCACACTTCCATGAGTGTGGGGGTGCCTTTGTTGCCATCTAATTCCAAGTAACAAGCTAAATCCAAGCAATCATATCCACAGCCCGTTTTTTTTTTGCATTAACAGTGGGAAAAAGTTCCCACTGTCTTTGTTAAAAGTTTCCACTGCTGGGCAAAAGGACAAAACAAGCTACAAGTCAACATCAGTTTCTTTCTTTTTTTGTCTTTTGTGACCTAAATTAGGAATTAGGGTTTGATTCTTTTTGCATTATTTTTATTTTTAAATTTTTGATTTTCTAGTATAATTTAATTTTTTGTTACTGTTCATTTTCTATTTTTTATATTTAATAGCTTATTTAATTACTTTTTAATTAGGCTGTTTTTGGCATTTAGTGCCAAAAATACATATTTTTCTGTTTTAAAATTTTTCTTAGGTTTAGAATATTATTTTAAGATTTTTAGTATAAAAATTAGTCACTGTTCATCTTTTTTAATCATTTTTTATAATTAAATTAGTTTAATTAGGGTGTAATTAATAAACTGTTTTGTCTTTTAGTGAAAATTTTTACATTTTTTAAACTTTTTTAATTTTCTACTGTTCATTAGAGTAATTTAGGATTTTTAAAATTGTTAGATTAATTTTGTCATTATTTTATTATTTTTTAGGATTATTTTAATTTAAAAATGGTTTTTAGTGATTAAAAAATAGAAAAATAGTTTTTAAAATTTTAGAAAAAATACTTTTTAGTCATTAAATAATATAAGTTAGTTATTAGTTCAATAAATTAATATTTTGGGCATTTTGTTAATTATATTTAATTTTTGGGCTTTAATTAGCATTAAAAATTGAATATTTAATTAATAAAAGGTTTTAAAATATATTTGTTGGATTTTTATTCTTATTTATATTATTTAAGACTTAGTTTAATCATTTAATTAATTTTTAGGTTTTAATTTTTAATTTCGCCACGTTTTACGTATTTACGTTCGCGTTTTACGTTAATTCGTCGTAGTGTAATCGTAGTCGTAGCTCGTCTTTAATTTTTCTCTTCTCTACCAAAAACGTCACTAATCCAAACTTGATTTTATATATTTTGGCACATTAATACACACACCTCCTTCGAGAACGAACCCGCATTTATTCGGTTTTACGTTTTTCCTAAAGCGTATAACTTAATACTTGCCATTCATACGCGTTTTTCCTAAAACGTGTACGATAAACACTACATCAAATTTTTGGCGCCGCTGCCGGGGAGGTGTTTGTGTGCCATTATTATTAGTATCGTGTTTGTGTGAGTAGTGCGTTTTAGCTTTTCAATTTTTTGGAAAGCGTGAATATCGTACATACTCATTTTTGTTATTTTTCCTTATTATATTATAATATCCAAATAAATCGTGTTTAGTTTTCCTAAATTAAACACTCAAACAATCTTTACTATATTGTAGATATATTGGTTTTCGTTTTTTGTGAATATATTATTACTATATTGTATCTACGTAAGAACAATAAACATACAAGTACTCCAAAAGCGTGAAAACGCAACCTTGATTCGGGATTTCATCACTCGATCATTGTATTCGAATCTAAAGCAAAAGTTTAAAGGCAAAATAGATAAATACTTTCGTGAGGTTTAATTTCAATTAACACAAACTATAAGGTGGGTATAAGGCGGTTGTATTTCACGACCTAAAGGAAAAAGGCTCTTAAGTGCTTCGCGCCGCCTCGTTTCCTCCGCTTGCTTGTGCGTGTTTTGAGAAAGAGAGCTAATCGAGGGTTTGCCGCCCAAGTATTATCTACGTATATTATATTTGCTTGTGTTTTTCAAGATTAAACCCTCTTGAACGTTTTGGTGTTCCACCAACGTTCTAAAGTCATCGAGAACGTTCACTCCACGTGTTCGTTTTCATTCTTTGAGGCTCCTTTAATCGAGAAAGTCGATTCGAGGAGAGATTTGTAGATTTGTGTCTACGTTATACAACAAAAAATCCAAAAAAAGTTAAAAAACAATCAAAAACCAAAAAAAATTGAAAAAATCAAAAAGCCGCAAAAAGAATCTTCTTTGCTACCACCCATTCTACGCTTAGTGCATGCGCACTCGATCGAAGGACTATTCCAATTCTAGTGAAGCTTCGAATGGACGTAATCGTAATCGAAGGAATCGACGACGTAGACGAGAATTAGAAACCGACGTTCCTAATATCGTTGTTGAAGAGACCGTAGAGGAGATGGCCGACAATCGTTCTATGATGGAATTGCTCCAAGCGCCCACCGAGGGTTATGGAGACGCGATCGTAATTCCCGCTATCGAGGCGGAGAATTTTGAGATCAAGAGCGGAATGCTTTCGTTGATCCAAGCTACGAAGTTTCGAGGTCGTGAAGCCGATAATCCTCACGACCATATTCGGAATTTTGATCGTCTTTTAGCCACGAGCAAGTTTAAGAACGTCGACACCGATGTCGTCAAGCTTATGCTTTTTCCGTACTCGCTCGATGGTGCCGCCAAGGATTGGTACGAGAAAGAGCCACCTAATTCCATAACTACGTGGAAGGATCTCGTCTCCAAGTTCGTTAATTATTTTTTCCCACCGTCTAAGACAACGTTTTTCAAGAATGAGATTACGAAATTTGAGCAAAAATCGAATGAATCTTTTAGAGACGCGTGGGATCGTTTTAAGGAATTGCTTAGGCAATGTCCTCACCATGGTTTTTCCGAGTTGCACCAAATCGATACGTTTTACAACGGTCTTAATTTTCACGAACAAGACTCGTTGAATTCCGCCGCCGGTGGCAACTTTTTGTGTAAGACTCCGAGAGAAGCTTTGATAATTATCGAAAACCGATCCAAGGTTTACCAACTCCGCAATGCACCGAGTGTTGCCAATGTCGCCAATGTTAGTAGTTCTAATCGCGACATTGAGAGAGTTGATGCAAAAGTCGACAAGCTTACGAATGTGTTCACGTCTTATCTCATTGAGATGCAAAAGAAAGACGCTCCCGCTACGGTGAAAGCGGTTGAGGTTTCGTGTACGTTTTGTGGTGGACCTCATAATTATTACGAGTGTGCGGCTACGGATGGCCAAACGTCGAATGTGAGTGCGTTAAACAACAATTTTTCAAATCAAAATAACGCGGGTCCATCACAACAAGGAAATTATAACCAAGGCAACAATTTTCAAAATCGAAACAATTTTCAAGGAAACAATCAACAAGGAAATTTTTCGAATCAAAATCAAGGAGGTTATAATCAAGGTCGTAATATAACTTGGCAAAATAGAGATAACAATCAAGGAAATAATTTTTCAAGTGGTAATCAAGGAAATTTTCAAAGAAGTAATCAAAACCAAGGGAACTTTAATTCTAATCAAAATAGTTCGTCAAACGATTTTCAAAATTACATGAAAACGAACGAGGCTAATATGAGACGATTAGAGGGAGAAATTGGTACTTTGAAAAATGACTTTTCTAATACATTGAAATTGCAAAACACGAAGATTGAGCAAGGGCAAATTGATATAAAAAAGATGTTTTCGGCTATAATGAACAAAGCCTCGGGTTCGTCATCGAGTTCGTTACCTAGTGACACCGTTGCTAATCCGAAAGAACAATGTAAAGCCGCCTCGTCTCGTGAGAAAGGTCGTGTGATTACCCCTAACCTTGAAGGATTCCGTGTTGTTTATCCCTCTCAACCCTCGACTTCTAAGACGTCTTTTTGTTCTAAAGTCGATGGGGTGAACGTGGCGACCAAGGAAAGGAGTGCACACCCTCGTGTACCTTAAATTCCATCCACGGTTCAAAAAGAGAGTTTTGTCGACATTACCAAAGTAACCCTTGAAGAAACTTGTGCTTCGATCCTTCTTAAAAAACCCAAAAGGCGTATGCCGAGAAAGGAAAAGGATCCGGGCCAATTTCTACTACCTTGTGATTTTTCCGAGATTGAGGGATGTTTAGCCCTTGCCGATTTAGGTGCTAGCATCAATCTTATGCCTCATTCTCTTTGGAAATTGATGAGATTGCCTTCGCTTACCCCCACGAACATGACAATCGAGCTTGCGAATTGTACACCTTTAATACCAATTGGAATAGCCGAGGATGTCTATGTTAGGATTGGAAAGTTTGTTTTTCCCGCGGATTTCGTTATATCCGATTACGAGTGTGACCCTAAATGTCCCATTATTTTAGGCCGACCATTCTTATCGACGGCTAGAACCGTAATCGACGTTCACGAGGGGAGACTTACTATGAGATATGGGGATGAGAAAATAGACTTTTTCGCTAGAAAATCCCAAGGATTTAATGAGAATGAAAAAACCGAGGTTTCAAAACCCAATGATTCAAATGATTTCAAAATGTTTACTTTAGCGGAAAGAATGAAGCTTGATGCATGTTTTGAAAGAATTAAGAAAAACGGTTTTAAGGATGATGATTTTAATGACAAAGAATACGTGTACCTAATTCAAAAGGGTATGTGTAAATTTATGGATGAAAACTCACTTTGGGATGTTTTTAGCGAAACAAGTGAACCACCAATTCCGAAGGGCGACGTTAATGCCATCACGACAATGACCAAAATGGATTCGTCTTCACCACCTTCGAAGGACCACGACTTTGAGGCTTCAACTTCTAACTCCATCGAAGTGCCTCCTTTGCCTAGCCCAACACCCGTTGAGGCTAAAGGGTTTATCGACATCGATCCTCTCGTCTTAGAAAAGTCACCTAAGCATAGTCATTTGACTTGTAAGTCCATGGTTGTGAGTGCTCACATCGACTCTTTCTTTGACGATGACGAGGGCGATTTTGCCGAGCTTGATCACGTACTTCTACATCCACATGCTATTTTTGATTCTCCTAAGAAGAAACATGTGAAGTACGATGATTATGAGTTTGATCCCGAGATTGAGGAAATCATTGAACGAGAGCTAGCTCTTATGCCTCCACTTCCACCTACGAGTGAGGTTGATCTTTCCAAAATCGAGGATGAACTTAATGAGTTGGAACGTCTTATTTTCGATGACGAACCAACTCATGTGACCACAAATCCCATTCTCGAGGAGTTACCTAATCAACACTCCTCATTTGAGAATGACGTTTACCACATTCGTGAGGATCTAACTTATCAACGATCTCCACAAAAGAATGATGGTTTCGTGCTTGATCGTGATCTCTTCGAGAGAGTTTCTAAGATACTCAAGGAGGGGAATGACAAACCTTGGTTTGACAAGCCTATCTTTGATGAAGAAATCGATGAGATCGACGTTCATGAGGATGACGAGTATGTTGACCCCGAGGGGGCGGTGTTCTTTATTGACAAACGTTTTGAGAACTTATATAATCCGCCACCCCCTCCCGCCAAAGACTTAAATGTGAGGATTTTTAGCGCGACTAATTTTCAATTTGACACGCCAAATATTTTCGACATTATCAAATCGGGTTTTCATAAAGAGTTTTTGAACGATGAAAAAGGAAAAGATTTTAAAAATGTTTTAAATGATTTTTCTACATGTTTAACTCCGTCATCACATCATTTTATGAGTGCTACCACCTCGTCTACTCCTTTTGACGATGGTTGGTGTGGATCTAGTATGGGGGAAGCCCCAAATGTTCCCTCGCATTTCTCCACCGAGGACGAGATTTACGATCCCGGAATTGCTTGTAAAGGGAAATCTCGGTCTTCCACCGATGCAATAAATGGAAATCTTATCTATTTGCTTGGTGTGAGTCTACCTCGAGTAGCTCATTTTAGTGACTTACCCATTGCCCCACCTTTCTACTTCTTATCTCTTTTCTTCTACCCCATTGGGGTTTGTGTTGAAGTAGCGTTATTTCGTCTTTCATCCGAAAACGAAGACGCTATCTTTGACCCCGGTATACGTTTATCGGGTTTTTAAAGTACTCCATGTACTTTTGGGCCTTGTTTATCATGTAAGTCCCACCAAAAATGACCATACCAAGATTATCCCTAAATGATCACATTTATGGGGATTCGAGTCGAGCTTTTGACTCGGTTATCAAAAACAAGGTGCCTCGTGGGGGATTCTCATGCTTATCCTTGTACATATTATCGCTTTATTAGTTTAACGTAACGAGGGGACTTGTGCTCTTCCTACCTTTGTTCCGTGGTTGTTTGTGATTGTGATTTATTATGATCATCGTCATCATTGAAGCCTCTCGTGTTCGTTTTACGGATCACTCGAGCTTCGATCGTTGCCTTTGGAGATTCCGATATCCGATGATATCCTTTTATGTTCTAACGTTTATCTTATTAGCATAATTCATAAACGGCTTTTAGGTTATTCGTTTTACCCTTTCCATACTCGAGATTAAGCATTCGACTTCGTCTCTAGTATGGGGGTGTTTACACCCCTAGACTCGAAACATTGAGGACAATGTTTAGTTTTAGTATGGGGCGTGAGTAGATACTTCACCTTGCTTACGTCAACACGCAATCCAATATTCATCATTTTGTTATCGTTTTGTTGCAAAATAAGGCTAAAAATGGCCAAATTTTAAAATTTTTCTTGTTTTTCATAAGTGTTTAAGACACGAATGTAGGTTTTCCGATGGTGAGAACGAGAGTAATTTTTGACTCGACCGTGCGTGTTGAGCACTTAGCTTCAATTCCTTAACTTTTTAGGCTAAGTCTCTTAAATGAGGACGAGAAATGATAGAGTTATTTATAAGTCTCGTAATCGTCACGATCTTATGTGTAGTAATTATTAGCTTATTCTCCCAACGCTTTTGCATAATAAATTGTTAATAAATATTGATTTGGCGGTTTAGTCACTATTGTTGGGTTTCTAATTTGTTTTGGTAGCTTCCATGTAATTAAATTGGGAAAACATTAAGGTATCGCCAGCGTCACGGTTTTGAAGTATTGGCACCCGAATAATCGAAAGCTTCACCTAATAATAAGATTTCAAGTGCTCACCTAAATTAAGCAAAAATTTGAAGCTCACAAGGCCGAAAAATCTATGCCCAAATTGAAAGTGAATCAAGCCTTAATCTTCGAAGCTTTAAAGATCCAAAATTCGCTTTAGCGTGAGGATATACGTCTTTGGCTAATAAAACCACCGATGAGGCGGATAATAAAAGGCAAGGCAAGACCGAAGTCATAATAAAAGCTTCATGGCGAAGTTGAATAAAAGATGGAGGTAAACCAAAGATAATAAGGCCCTTCCGTTAGGGGGCGTATAAAAGTCTTGGTAATAAGTCTCATGTTCAAAACCGTTATAAAACCGTGTTTATCGATCCTTCTTGTTGACTTAATTTTTTGACATCGTTGTCTATTGGGATGAATTATTGATTTAATGATTTTGGTTACACCGTTAAGTTTCTATTTTTAGACTTAATCTCTATTCATGCATAAGTCAATGATGTATCCTCGTGATCATTAAGACAAAATAAAATATAAGAGATACCAAGTAGGAATAAGGGAGTTTAGGTTCGTAATTAACACTCATGAGAAGTAATCGTGTTGCTAACTTATAATAACAATGATCTCGTTACACGCTTAGCATGGAATTGGGTGAAAATCGAGGACGACGAAATTATTTCTAACGAAGCATTCACGTGTTCTTGTTCTATGATCCCAAAAGTCACATTCTCGTGATGAAAACAATATATTATGTCTAAAACGCGTGTAGTAGTTTAAATTTACGTCTTCAATAAATGTCATCATAAAATGAATTTTGGAAGTGCTATGATACTTAATTCTAGCATTGCGTGGGGACACGGCAATGGTTTAGTATGGGGGAGTGATGAGACTGTATTTATACATAGTCTCATCATCCAAATCGGGCTTAAAACGCTTAAAATATCGTCAAAATACCTATATATGTGCTTGTGTTTGTTCATTGTGTATTTTAGGTACGGATATCGTGAATTCACCAAATGATCACAAGAATAAAGCAAAAACGAACACGGGAAACGAAGCCGCACAAAGAACCAAGCCCGAATCATGAATTTCTAGTCAAGTCCTTGAAGATTGAAGAATTGGCAAGAATGGTCCCTCTAATTTTGAAGACTTGTCACTTAATACCCTTGTAAATCACAATTATTACATTTGGGTCCCTTGAGTTTCAAGATTTTTGCATGATTAGCCCTTGAAGAATGAAGAAAATGCTTATATGGCCCTTAATACAAAAATTTGCAAAAGTATTGTGCCATATTTGACAATCTGCCAAACTTATTTACTAAGGGTATTGAAGTTATTGCTGTTAATCACAAAGTGAAGGAGTTCAGAACCTTGGGGGGCCAAAAATGTCAAACACTCAAACTCCCCCAACCTATCCTAGCCTTACACGTCACCAGACCCACCCAATTTACAAACCCGGATCCAAACTTACCCGACCAAGCCCATACCCATCGACCCAACCAGCCCAAGTCAAACCCAACCCAGTCAAACCTAAATTAATACTTAATTCGTTTTTAAACGGATTATTATATTAATTTAGGGGCGCCAAAACATGCACTGTTCACTAATCTTCCCAATTAAACCCCCAACGAACCCTAATCACACTTGACCTCTAATCAAAGGGGTTTTACCCCTAATCATCCAGAAACATGATTAACTTCCACCTCATCACAACCCACCAAAAAACACTGCAACCCGTGACCTCCAGTGGGGCCCCCGACCTCCCCTGCTTCTTCATTTTTAGCAACTAAGGCATCTTTACAGCAATCAAGCGGCTCTCATCACAATACTTGGTCCCAAAGTTTCAATTAACGGATTAGATCATTTCAAGGACAACTGGCAATCACATGCCACCAATTTTGACCAATTTGAAGAATTCAAATTCAAGGGCTTATTCGGAATTATAAGGGTTAGGGTTTACACTTTTGTCTTAGGCCAAGAATCTTCTTTCCAGCATTATATAAAGAGCAACCAACCTGTGGTTTGCCTTTGTTCCAGTTTTTTGTAAGGATTTTAAGTGAAGTAATAAAAGCAGCTTTTAATCTTTCCAACACTGATTTCCTTTTAATATATTGTTCTTAGCATAATCTTTTTAGTCATTTGCAACTTAGTTTAAAAAGGTTTCCAAAAGTTTCTGTTTTTCAAGAGATTTCAGAAGATTAGTTTAAGTGTTTTTGGAGAATTGTTTTAAAAACTTGGATTAAGCTTTTTAGTGAAGTGAAAGTGGAACTAAAAGATTTATCCAAGGTTTGTTTAGGTGTTTTCAGTCATTGGTTTCAAGGTTTCAAGAAAAAAATCAGTTTTTAATTTTTTTTATTTAGCTTATAAGCTATAGCAGCTTATTCAATAAGCTTGCTTATAGCTTATTTGCCTTCTCCACAGGTCATTGTTTTTGTTCTATTGTTTTCTTGGCAGGATACCATAGCATCTAGCAACACCATTTCCATCCCATTATTTCAGTTGAAGACATATTGGGGTGTTTGGGATGATTGTCATCCCCACCTAGCATTTCTCTACTTATTCATAAGCTCCTTCAAGTCCTTTAAAGCTGAATTGGTGAAGGCCTCAGCAGGTTACAGCTTGAACCCACCACTATCTTTGTTTTGACTTGAAAGTTGCATGTGATTGTAAGAATGTGTGTGAATCTTGTATAGTTGTCAGCCTGAGTATTTGTTTGTGTTTATTCATATGTTTGATACTAGTCTAGGGTAATTTTGATCAGTCTAGGCATGATTTAAACTCACTAGGTTTGTTAAAATTCGATTTTCAGACATAAGGGAGTGTTTGGATCTGCTTATTAAGATAAGTAAGTGACTGATATTTAGTTTAAAATCAGCTTAAACATGCTCCATTAGGGTAGTTAAAGTATATTAAGTATTTGGGTTGAGTTCAGTTGGGTTTGTAAGCAATTTGCATGATGAAAAATTGTTAACATAGCCTAATCAGCAAGTGCCTCAAATCTGCTAGTTTTAGCTTTATTTGCCCTTCATTTTTTTGCATACTGTTAGATAATAGGGTAGACTAGGGTTGCATTTAGTTTGTATGTAACTTGGTTAGGTAGTGTGCAAGTTTACAAGCTTTAAAAATCATGTTTGTGCACCTAGTATAGCCAAAAGCCCCCCACAGCCCCCCAAGTCAATACAGCAACTGTTCATAGCTGTGTTTTGTGATTTTCTTGAATTGTGGTTGTGTGTTTTTCAGTTTTAATTGACTCCCCACACTTCCATGAGTGTGGGGGTGCCTTTGTTGCCATCTAATTCCAAGTAACAAGCTAAATCCAAGCAATCATATCCACAGCCCGTTTTTTTTTACATTAACAGTGGGAAAAAGTTCCCACTGTCTTTGTTAAAAGTTTCCACTGCTGGGCAAAAGGACAAAACAAGCTACAAGTCAACATCAGTTTCTTTTTTTTTTGTCTTTTGTGACCTAAATTAGGAATTAGGGTTTGATTCTTTTTGCATTATTTTTATTTTTAAATTTTTGATTTTCTAGTATAATTTAATTTTTTGTTACTGTTCATTTTCTATTTTTTATATTTAATAGCTTATTTAATTACTTTTTAATTAGGCTGTTTTTGGCATTTAGTGCCAAAAATACATATTTTTCTGTTTTAAAATTTTTCTTAGGTTTAGAATATTATTTTAAGATTTTTAGTATAAAAATTAGTCACTGTTCATCTTTTTTAATCATTTTCTATAATTAAATTAGTTTAATTAGGGTTTAATTAATAAACTGTTTTGTCTTTTAGTGAAAATTTTTACATTTTTTAAACTTTTTTAATTTTCTACTTTTCATTAGAGTAATTTAGGATTTTTAAAATTGTTAGATTAATTTTGTCATTATTTTATTATTTTTTAGAATTATTTTAATTTAAAAATGGTTTTTAGTGATTAAAAAATAGAAAAATAGTTTTTAAAATTTTAGAAAAAATACTTTTTAGTCATTAAATAATATAAGTTAGTTATTAGTTCAATAAATTAATATTTTGGGCATTTTGTTAATTATATTTAATTTTTGGGCTTTAATTAGCATTAAAAATTGAATATTTAATTAATAAAAGGTTTTAAAATATATTTGTTGGATTTTTATTCTTATTTATATTATTTAAGACTTAGTTTAATCATTTAATTAATTTTTAGGTTTTAATTTTTAATTTCGCCACGTTTTACGTATTTACGTTCGCGTTTTACGTTAATTCGTCGTAGTGTAATCGTAGTCGTAGCTCGTCTTTAATTTTTCTCTTCTCGACCAAAAACGTCACTAATCCAAACTTGATTTTATATATTTTGGCACATTAATACACACACCTCCTTCGAGAACGAACCCGCATTTATTCGGTTTTACGTTTTTCCTAAAGCGTATAACTTAATACTTGCCATTCATACGCGTTTTTCCTAAAACGTGTACGATAAACACTACATCAGACTGCATAGACATTTAAGGGATCGTGTTCGTAGACTCCGCGCCCTTTTGTCTTTTAGTGGGGTAGTCACATCTGGTGTTATAGTTATCCTTAAAGGATATTTTGAAACCAAATGGAATATGCCATTTTCAAATTTTCAAATATTTAATTTAATAAAACATTTTCTTAAAAATAAAGTTTCATAAAAAACTTTGTCACATTTAAAAAAAAGTGAATTTTAAGAAAACTTAAATCCTTGATGACTTAATTAAGATAAAAACTTGTTTATTCATGCCTTAAGTGATAATGGTTGAAATAAAAAATACTTGAACTCAATAATTCGTTTTTCGTTGTTTTCGTAAATGCTTGTTTTTATATTTTGTCGTAATCAAGATAAAGCAAGACCGAAAAATGCAAGTAACGTTTTTAGGCATCATTGCAGTAACAATTTTTTTTTACAAAATTTAGTTTATTTCTTTTTCTTAGTTAGAATTTTTAGGATTTATTAGTAAATTTTCAAAAAAAAATTAGCATAGTTGAATTTTACATAACGTTTTTACGTTTACGCATTTTGCGTATTAGGTTAATTTAATCGAAATCCGTCTTCTGTTTTCTTTTATTTTCTCTTTCCAAAAGCGTAATAACTCTGAATACGTTTCTAAATATTTGGCATATAAACACCATACCTCCTCGAGAATGAACTCAACGACGAATATTTTACGTATTCCTAAACGTTTAATATTTAATACTTACCGCGATTCACACTTTTTCATAAAAAAAGTATGATTTACTCTACATCAGCCTACCCTGTTGTTTCGAATTATGTTAAGAATACTTGTAGTAAATTTGGATTAGTTAAATCAATGCTTAACTCGTCGACCGGGTTACTTTTCTACCAATTTAACTCTATAATGATATGAAAGCTATGCTTGAAAGTGGCCACTAGTTTATTCGTAATAACTCAATTATCCTTAATAAATGGGATCCAGATATGAATATGTTAAAAGAAGATGTTGGTAAGATTACGGTTTGGATGAAACTTCATGATGTTCCTATGACGGCATTTAGTGAAGATGGTCTTAGTACAATTTCTACAAAACTTGGTACTCCTTTGATGCTCGAGTCATGTACAACTGAAGTGTGTTTGAAATCATGGGGTTGACCGAGTTACATTAGAGCAACGTTTGAGTTGCATACAGATGCATAGTTAAAAGATACTATTGTTGTGGCTATGCTTAAACTAAAAGGCGATGATTTTTATTAAGCACTATTCATGTAGAATATGAATGGAAATCCCCTAGATGCTCGAGCTGTAAGATTTTTGGCCATATACTTGACAAGTGACCTACGACTAGGAGGTCTACTGGTGCAATGAATGTGAACAAGCTAAAGCAAGTAGCTACGGGTGTACCGGTTGGTCTTAGGGTGAAGTTTAAACTAGTTGTACCTAAGGTTACTCAAGAATATCGAACGTTTGGAAAGAAGAATACTACTTCTAATGGTAGGAAAGACATGTTTCTTCAGGTTCTAGTACAGAGGTTACTCAAAGTAAAGAAGTTAGTAATTTAAGTTCTTTTACTGCACTTAACTTTTTTTGTGAATGATGAGGATTTCGGGTACGAATTATGGGACCTCTAATGCTTCGGGAGAATTCATGTCTGAGGATGGTACTCTTTGTCCTGATGCTAGTAACACCCCGATTTTTACTAAGAAAATTGATAAGATCGTAAAGAAGATCGGTGAAGGAAAAGTTACTATTGTGGATGATCAAGGAAACTCGGTTCCTAGAAAAAAGGTGATATTTTATGTGAGCTAAATGTGGAGGATGTAGTTCAACACGTGGATAATGATATGTCCATTTTTCTAGCTTCTAAAACGTCGGATATGAGATATGAGACTAATAGTATGTGGGAACAATGAGATTATTCTTACAATAATGTTGTTAATGACTATGACCCATATGATGATGATATGTATGATGATCAGGATACTCGAACGACGTCCAAACCATTGCTGATAATCTTGAAATCAGAGTCCGTGGAAGCAAGAAATATTAGTTTTCTTCATTTTCTAAGTGATTGTGTAGTAATTTTATGTGCTTTCTTTCTGGTAAGAACTTGTGTTTGCCTATGTAACGGGTGAAAATGTACCATGCACCTACATCCTTTGTACTTAACTGTTTTTTATATAAAATTTACCAGATAAACCCTTTACCCAAAAATATTATGCGAATGCAAATTTAATGTATTGAAATATTTTATTATAAATGCAATGTAATACATTATGTTTTCTATAATAATGCAGTTATTTCTTAGTTAATGTATTCATTCATAATTAAAAGTCAAACATAATAATAGAACGAGTTCTAGTTTTTAGTGTTATCATCATAGGTATAAAGACGTTTGTTGTGTTGTAACTGTCGCAACATAAATTATACTCATCCAATTTTGAATTATTATCTATGTTTTATTTTTGTAACGTTCTGATTTAATTATCTACTGAAAATATATGGGGAAGTAACAAATGGGAAAGTAGCAATAAACGTTTATGATAATTAAAAATATAAAGAATCGTTGGTGAAACTTGTTAATTTTTAAATTATGTCAATCTAGACTCTTGTAAAACATGTTCAAAGATAACCGTGTCTAGTAAAAATTTGTAGATTTTTTTAGTGAATGTTCCTGTAACGAGTCTAATATTTGGAGTAGTTGTTTTGAGTTAGTAAGAAAAGTGACCGTTATGTGGTTGCTATGATTATGGGAATGCAAATTTAATGTATTGAAATATTTTATTTTAAATGTAATCTAATATGGTTATTTTTTTACAACTATGCAGTTATTACTTAGTTAATGTATTTGTAGAAACTAGAAGGGGGGGGGGGGGGGGGGTGAACAGTTTATAGTTTATTTTCAAAATATTTCTGCTTAATCCACTGTTCGCAGTTCTTTATTGTACACGTGGTTCTTTATCAATAAAGAACCGCCGGTCCATTTAGGGAACCGCCAACAGTGGACGAAACCATTTATTGAATGTTAAATTTAACAATCATTGGCATCAAATTCTCGATCAAGTTTGACTAGATATGAGATGTGTTTGATTGAAAGATAAATACTACAAGTAAGAAAACACACAAACACATCAAATCAAGAGTACATCAAGCAATAGTCCAAACACTAAGCACAAATGTACTAAGCATAAGCTTTTCTGCAACTAAGATGTTTAGACTAAGTGATGTACACTTGACCATAATCTAAACATGAAGCACACACGTACTAAGCCTTAACTTTTCCGCAACTTAGATGTTTTGATTATGAGATGCACACAACACACAACAACATATAAATACATCAATAAGAGTAAAGACATAAATGTAAAGGAAAGTACCGACACGATGATTTATAGTGGTTCGGTCACGAAGCTCCTCTTCGCCCTACTCCACTTCTCGAGTACACCTTACTCGAGAGTTACTTCACTAGTCAACAAACTCCTTAAGGTGGAGAAACCATACATAACGTCGCTTATCCAATTTTCGACTCTAAGCTAAATGTCGAGTCCTAATCTTAGGTAGGACCAATCTACACATATCGCCTACTTCACCATTTTCTGACACAAGGCTAGATGTCGAGTCCTAATCTTAGCTAGGACCAGTCTACACCCATCTACACTAATCTTCACACAAGTTATTTTTTATGGCCCAACATAACAAACCTTGTGTTTTATGGCCTAAACACATAAACCACATAGATCTAAGCACACAACACTTAGATCTATGACTCTAACAGTATATCCAAGTATCAACAAACTTGGATCTACACAACTAACACCTAATCCAAGGATACCCATCACTTGGATCTTCTACCCTTACAAACACATCAAAGTGAACCCAACACTTGGATCTTCTATATATACATAGTAGGAAAACAATGACTTAATCTAGAAAGAGAGATCTTCATCATGTTATGAACCCAACACTTCATGGTAATGAAAGTGTTCTTCTCTTTGCACTTGAGAGGATGAGAGGATGGAGGATAGAATCACATCTTAAACAAGATTAATCAAAACTAACTAATCAAGGAGTTTAAAGATGTTTTTGAAGAAACTGTGCAAAAAGGGTTGAAAGAAAAGCTGGAAATGATCCACTATTTATAGGGCAACAATGCAACGGCTATAAAGACCCGCGGTTCCTTATAATTAAGGAACCTCGGCCCGCGGTTCCTTATAAATTAGGAACCTCGGCCTAGGAGTCTGTGCATTTTTATCCTTATGTGGGGAAATACCATTTATACCCTCAAAGGATATTCTTTTGGCATTTGGAATACGCCAAATTCAAATTAAAGAATATTCTTTGGAATATATCTTAGGGAATATTCTTTGGAATATTCCAAATTCAAATTTCCCTTTTATTTTTAATAAAACATTTTCTTCAAAATAAAGTTTATTAAAATCTTTTGTCACATTTGATTAAATGTGAGTTTTAAGAAATATTAATCCTTGATCACTTAGTTAGGTTAATGACAAGTTTATTCATACCTTGAGTGATTCATGCCGAATGTGATCTTGGAGGTGTCGAGAGAACTATACAAATGTATTCTTGAGTGATTACGAGTACCTTAACATTTTACATAATGTATTGCGATTTATTCGTTTGTCATCAACAAAACACGAAGAGATTATATCGACTAAACATCGTAATGTTTGCACTAACAATCTCCCCCTTTTTGATGATGACAAACAAGTAAACCATAACACATATTGAAATGTATAAGTTACTCATTTACACTTACTTCTCCCCCTTTTGTTGAATCAAAAAGGTAGTCAACGTCTTTGAAGAAGAGAAGAATTGACGTCATTAGAGCTAGCATCCGAAAGGTAGTCTTCATTTGTAGAAAAGGAGGATCGACTTTGAAAGAGCTTGCATTTAAAAAGCTAGTCGTCCCTTGTAGTCGTCAGTTGAGAGGCGAGAATCCAAACCGTAGACCCATCATCTAAAGATATTTAGCTTGCGTCATCCTAGTAAAGTCTTCAATCAACATAGGTTAACCAACTTCATGCATAATAAAATGCTTATCTTCGAGATTCCAAAATTCATTACTTGCAAGATGTTCGATGAATGCAATTTAAGTGAGTGAACGATCACAAATGTAATGAGTTGAACTCTTAAAACTGCTCCCCCTTGATATGAGCTCCCCCTTGCTTGAGGCACCAACAAAGCAAGAAAAGTGAAGAGCTACAAAGAAGGGTTAGAAAAGTCCTACAAAACAAAGTTAGTGGACAAGAGCATATATAGCAAGGGTCACCCAAGCGAAATTAGCTTTAAGCAGCTCGAGTACAAAGAGAGGGACTCAAGAGAAAGCTAAAACAATCTTAACTTTTAGAAGTGTCAAAAAATATGACAAGTTAAGAAAAATAAGAGGGCTATTAGATAGAAAAGAGAACCCAACTTATTTTGGTGACACCAAAAAATATAAAAAGGACTATAGAGAGAAAAGAAATGTCCAATTTATAAAAATAGAAAATATTATCGAGAGGACATACTCCACTTTAATATCATGGCAAAAATACCAAACTAAAGAGAGTATGACATGGACAATAAAAACAATTCCACATAGTCAAGAAGAGAGGAAGAATGACTATGATGAAAAGGAAAATGAGGATGATAAACAAGTCGTTTTTACAAACAATGACAAGCATTGAAGTAAGAAGTGTGCTCGCGATGCTATCAATCCTAAAAAAACAAGTCAAAGGAGATGATATTGACAAGATCAATTCACAATTGTTGGAATAGAGGTAGAGAAGAAACATCCATACCAATTGTAATGATAATATGTCAAACGGTAAAAAGCTTAGAATTATTGGAATCACCCAAGAAAATTCAAGATTTAACCAAAATCCTCTCAAAAGGTTAAAAACTTAGAATTGTTGGAATCACCTAATCCAATTGTAAATTTTAACCGCAATTAACTCTCAAAAACGAGAAAGACAAAAAATCTCAAATCAAAGACATTTTTTACCTTAAAAATAATTCCTTTAGAAAGCTCCAAAAGCTTTAAGTCAGGAATCAAGGTACAAAAATAAAGAAAAACCAAAAGCGAGGATAAATCGACGCTTAAGAAAAAAAACTAGATATAAGACATTATAGGCAAGGATGCTTAAGAATGTCGACACCAAAAAGATGACTCAATGATATAGAGAAAGAGATCAAATAAGCCAAAGAATAGAAAGACCAAGATGGATGGTGTTTAGCATACGATAAACTACATGCTCAAAGTTTCATAGCTCTTCTCAATCATTGTGAATGTTCAAAGAACAATTACATGACGAGGAAAGGGTGAAGCTCGACTCAACTTAGTTTAGAAAGGATAGAAGAAAGACTCGACTTAGATAGGCATGATTAAAATAAATCAAGAGAGACTTAACAAAGAAGTTAAGCATAACTTCACAAAATAATTAAATAATAATATACCCTCATAGGTGATAGTGAAATCTTCAAAGAAAACAAGAGAAGAAACTCAAAAGAGAAGAAAATAAAGAATCTTCAAGAAAACTCATCAAAGAGAGAGATAGACCAAAAACGAACATAGGGACTCACTGGCCGCGGTTTGTTAAATAGGTCCGCGGTTCATTATCAATAATGAGTCGCTAGGTTATTTGAGGAACCGTGGACAGTAGGTGTCCAAAAACGATTATCGACTCAAAAGAAAATCACTTGGTCAAACAATTTAACATAAGATGCTAAATGGCTTGAAAGTCAATGCTTCAGATATGACTTTTAACAATTGCACTTGCAAGTTAAATTACTTGAATATTTCTAAATAAATATTTAAGTTGTCAATCTTACTAGGAGAGGAATTAGATATAAATCTAACATTCCTTGACAACCGAGTGAGAAAATAAAGAAGAAAAGAAAGATCACAAGAACAACGAGATCCAAGACCCAAAGACAAATCATGTTGAAAAACATGAAAAGGAATACAAGAGAATAAAGATCATACAAAGATGTATGAAACACAAGCCTAAAACTTGAGCATAATTTTAATCTTAGTTACACTAGAATTCTAAGATTTGCTTAAATTGGATGTCTTAGCAATAAGCAATCCACATGCTTAAAAGAAAGACAAGGTGGTGGCGGAATTTGGTGGAGAAGGCTTGGTGATAATCTTGTAATTCAACTCATCATAGATATAATACATGACAAGATGTTGATATTGACAACAAAGACAATATGTTCCATGATCATGACATAATCATGTGATGGAGGAAGAACACAAAAGGAAAGTGGTAGAAAAGGAGAGTTTCCAAAATCAATTTTCTTAAAATGAGAAAAGATTTGATAAGGTGTGTTCTTTGGTGAATTTGGGTTGAAAAAGATTTGAGAAAATTGTGAATAATCAAGGCTTTCAATTTGTGAAAAATACATTTTTGGGAAAGATATACAAAATGCTTAGGGTTAAGTGGAGAAAGCACAAGATGTTTTGAGAGTGATAAAAGGTTTGAAACAAAGATTTCAAAGGGTGTTGGAACAATTGGGAAGTTTTAGAAAACCCGTTTTTGGTTGCTTCTGCCGGCGGTTCCTTATTTCCATCGGCGGTTCCATATCGATATGGAGTCGCGGTCTCTATAAAGAACCGCCCACAGAGGGTGTGTTTAGGAGGATAAGGGAATTTTTCCAATTCGACAAATCCTAATATTCTAGTCTAACTTATCATAAAGTTATGCCAAAGGGCAATAAAAACTAGAACACACACAAAGGAAAAAACACATACCTTCAATTAGCACGTAGGCAGAAGGCTAAGAAAAACCTAATGGCTACAAAAGAAAAAGACTCCTAATGACATACAAAGTTCATCAAAGTAAACTATCATTAGTCATATTTAGGAAGATCCATTTAATCAAATTAGAGAATGAGTAGGATACTATCACTAGAGGTGCTCAATTAAGGCTAAGGACGACCGTTTTTATGAGTTATATAATAACTCAAATTCCCACATGGAATTAATTCAATCGTTAGGTCAAATTAAGATTCTAGTGCAATAAATTCTCTAGTAGTCATTCTCAATTTAGACAAAATGCAATTCCTACATTTGCCTAATAAAGTGTACCAAGGATGAAGAGTGTATGACAACACAATGCACAACCTAATGAGGGTTAAGAATGCACCATTGCATATCTTGTCAAACAAGTATAGTTAAGGTTATTTACCATAATAGGAATTGAGGCCAATAACTTTGAAATGTATAAACAACGTTTACACAAAACAAAAGAACACTCTTGATTGGTCTTTCGAAAATGACACATTTACAAATTGCATTGCAATGTAAATTACTTGAGTATTTCGGATGAAGCATCCAAGTTGTCAAACCGACTCCATTGTGCATTATAAGCAATTATTAAACAAAATATGTCTAATAATTTGAACAAGTAGATTTAATATACCATCATCAACACAAGTGTGAGTTATGATCCGATGTATATTATTAATAAACCACATTTATATCTACACTAAAAAACATGTCAATTAGATTCGATAATGATACCAATCATAGTTTGAATAATGAATTGATATTTAATTAAAATCTTTCTTGATTCTCACAAACACTCCTTTAAGAGAAAATGACTAAGATTTTCAAAGGGTGTTTCATATTTTATAGTGAGACATTAATCTACTTGAACTAAAAATACAATGATCGAGTAACACGACCCACATCAATAGATTTGACAAGCTCCCAAAGCTTTCAAACCTAAAAGTGTTAAAGAACATGCCAAGGTGTACAAAATGTTTATGTAACATTTGTAAACCAAGAGATATGAATCCTATGTGCAATGCACACAGAAATAGACAACTAAGTAACACTACCACCAATAGTAATGATCACTTAATAATGTCCAAAGACAAAAAAAAACACAAAAGCATTCGTCTTTGTTTTGAGTGTTAGATATACGAAAGTATACATAACTTGATTTTATTTGAAAATAGTTTTCGACCCATTTCAAAATTTAATTAAGTTCAACACTTTATAAATATATCAATTTACGAAGATATATCAACAAGAGATGTCCAACTTAATAGAAAAGAGTAAAACACAAGTTTTACGACAAACTGACGTTCAATACTTTGGACAAAGTATAGAACTTAGAAAATATCCAAAATTTAAAGCTTTAATAAAGGTTTGTAAGTATTCTTAAATGAAAGAAAATTCAATTACGTTTTAAATGGCGGGTGGCACGACTTCTACGAACTTACAGTTGTTTTTATATGATTTTTCAAAGTTTGCAAAAATCTGTGTCGGACTGACTGCGGTTCCTTATTGATAAGGAACCTCGGGGAACAAGTAAAGAAACGCGCTCAGTAAGAAAAAAATGAGTTTTTGGCCAAAATCATTTGGAAACATTTTGGAAGGACTTAGGACTTAAAAAAATCATTATAGACACATAGAACTCGTATTTTAGAGTTAATTATGACACAAAAGATTTTTATACTTCCAAACATGAAAAGATTTAATTCAAGCTATTATACAACGTTTATTTAACATGAAAACTTGTAAGAATGAAACAACAAAACACATTTCGTAAGTAATCACTCTTCATGAACAATTTGATACAAAGATCGTCTCTATTTTTAAAAACCGTTTTCATTTTTTAAAAACCATTTGTTTTGAAAAAAAGAGCAAAGATCGATCCAAGCTTTAACGTACAATATACTTCAAAAATCTTGAATAACCACGCTCTGATACTAATTGTAGAAACTAGAAAGGGGGGTGAATAGTTTCTAGTTCATTTTCAAAACATTTCGGCTTAATCCATTGTGCGCGGTTCTTTATTGTACCAGCGGTTCTTTATCAATAAAGAACCGTCGATCCATTTTGGGAACCGCCGACAGTGGACAAAACTATTTATTGAATGTTAAACTTAAACAATCCTTGGTATCAAATTCTCGATCAAGTTTGACTAGATATGAGATGTGTTTGATTGAAAGATAAATACTACAAGTAAGAAAACACACAAACACATCAAATCAAGAGTACATCAAGCAATAGTCTAAACACTATGCACACACGTACTAAGCATAAGATTTTCCGCAACTAAGATGTTTAGACTAAGTGATGTACACTTGACCATAATCTAAACATGAAGCATACACGTACTAAGCCTTAACTTTTCGCAACTTAAATGTTTAGATTATGAGATGCACACAACACACAACAACATATAAATACATCAATAAGAGTAAAGACATAAATGTAAAAGAAAGTACCGATATGATAATTTATAGTGGTTCGGTCACGAAGCTCCTCTTCGCCCTACTCCACTCCTCGAGTACACCTTACTCGAGAGTTACTTCACTAGTCAACAAACTCCTTAAGGTGGAGAAACCATACACAACGTCGCTTATCCAATTTTCGACTCTAAGCTAAAAGTCGAGTCCTAATCTTATGTAGGACCAATCTATACACATCGCCTACTTCACCATTTTCCAACACAAGGCTAGATGTCGAGTCCTAATCTTAGCTAGGACCAATCTACACCCATCTACACTAATCTTCACACAAGTTATGTTTTATGGCCCAACATAACAAACCTTGTGTTTTATGGCCTAAACACATAAACCATATAGATCTAAGCACATAACACTTAGATCTATGCCTCTAACACTATATCCAAGTATTAACAAACTTGGATCTACACAACTAACACCTAATCCAAGGATACCCATCACTTGAATCTTCTACCCTTACAAACACATCCAAGTGAACCCAACACTTGGATCTTCTACATATACATAGTAGGAAAACAATGACTTGATCTAGAAGGAGAGATCTTCATCATGTTATGAACCCAACACTTCATGGTAATGAAAGTGTTCTTCTCTTTGCACTTAAGAGATGAGAGGATGGAGGATATAATGGGGCACATCTTAAACAAGATTAATCAAAACTAACTAATCAAGGAGTTTAAAGATGTTTTTGAAGAAACTGTGCAAAAAGGGTTGAAAGAAAAGCTGGAAATGATCCACTATTTATAGGGCAACAATGCAACGACTATAAAGACCCGCGGTTCCTTATCAATAAAGAACCTCGGCCCGCGTTTCTTTATCAATAAGGAACCTCAGCCTAGGAGTCCGTGCATTTTTGTCCTTTAGTAGGGAACTACCATTTATACCCTAAAAGGATATTCTTTTGACATTTGGAATATGTCAAATTCAAATTAAAGAATATTCTTTGGAATATACCTTAGGGAATATTCTTTGGAATATTCCAAATTCAAATTTCCATTTTCTTTTTAATAAAACATTTTCTTAAAAATAAAGTTTATTAAAATCTTTGTCACATTTGATTAAATGTGAGTTTTAAGAAATTGTTAATCATTGATCACTTAGTTAGGTTAATGACAAGTTTATTCATACCTTGAGTGATTCATGCCAAATGTGATCTTGGAGGTGTCGAGAGAACTATACAAATGTATTCTTGAGTGATTACGAGTACCTTAACATTTTACATAATGTATTACGATTTATTCGTTTGTCATCAACAAAACACGAAGAGATTATATCGACTAAACATCGTAATGTTTTCACTAACAGTATTCATTCGTAAATAAAAGGCAAACATAATAATAAAACAAGTTATAGTTTTTAGTGTTATCATAATAGGTATAGATAGGTTTTAGTGTGTTGTAACTCTCGCAACATAAATTATACTTATTGCGTACCAGATTATTAGTCCATGTTTTATTTTTATGATATCCTAATTCAACTGGTCAATGTTAAGAATGAATAAGAAAACTTGATCAAATTTATCATATTAATTCATAATAATTATTACAAGTTTTAAAGAAAAACATAATTAAGCAATTACATTTTACATAAAGAAAAATAGAGAAAGAAATCAATATATGTTTTTCAAGTATCTGTGTTTGAGGTTAAGTTATGCCATGAAAAATGTTTTATGTTAATGTATGTATGTGTGCTGATGGTTCATGTGTTTTGTTTGAGTAATTGAATGGTTTTACTTGCAAAAATTTATCAAAATCAGTCCATAATCATCAGTTAACCATTTTGGAAGCTTGAGTTTGTTTTAAGTGATGAAACTTGGTATGTTGTTAGTCCAAGTTGTGTTTGAAGTGTGAAGATTGTTAGTTTTTAGTTTCATAGCTTATTGCGGCATACAACTTAATTTGAAGTTCATAAAAAAGTCTTATTGATATTTGTCTGAGATCTATGTGGATTAGGCTTATCAGATGACAGATATCAGATAAAGAAGTTTATCTTTTATCCGACATCTGGCATAAGGTCTATAGTCTGTGCTTATTGCTTTTGTGATCTGAGCTTATCTAGGTTGTTTTGTGGCTTATAATTGCTTGTTTCTTGTTTATTTAAGCTTATTGTTCACTCCCCACAAGCCAACTGCTTGCGGGATAGCTTTTGCCAAAAAAAGAACTCAAAAAAATAGTCATGGCCTGGGCTCGAACACGCGACCCCTCGAATGGGGACTAGCGTGTTAACCGATGATCCATGCTATTTTATCTGTCATATGTTTGCAAGCCATAATACTCAAGCACTCTTTCACTTGGTGGTTTATTAATAAGCCGTAGCTATAAGCTAGCTTTTCTAGCTTATTTGTTTGTCTTTTCAGTTCTTTTTTATTTTTCCTTTGACTAGTATAACTTATTAGATTTTTCAGAGTTGGTTTTGTAATTTTACCTTTTTCCATTTATTTTTTATTCTTTTTTTCTTTTTTTGATTTTAGAAAATGATTTAAAAATAGTAAAATTATATTTTAATTTTCTAAAAAATACTTTTTAGGCTTAGATTAATATATTTTAGATTTGTATTAAGGAAAAATCTTGGTTTTCACTTTTTCTTAATTATTTTGATTTTTAGGTTTTTAAATAAACTTTAAATTTAATAATAATTAATTAAAGTTTTTTCACAAAGTTTTGTTAATCTTTCCTTCTTAATTATATTTTTAGAATTTATTTATAATTTTTTAGAAAATTTTAAATTTAGTAGAATTTTATGTCTCGATTCGCGCGTAACGTGTTTTCGTCTTAGTTCATCTTTTAGCGCAATCCGTCTTTCATTTTATTTTATTTTCTCTTTCCAAAAGCGTAATTAATTCAGTGACGTTTCTAATTGGCTTATAAACACAATACCTCCTCTGAGAACGAACTTAATTTGCCAAGCATTTACGTTTTTCCTAAATGTAGTACTTAATACTTACCGTTTTTACGTCTTTTTCCTAAAAGGTGTAATTTACTATCAATCACAAGTTTATAATAACTTAAAACATAAACAATCGTTGGTCAAACTTTTTTTTTGAACGGCAATTTTTTACAACTCACACACTATCTCACAAATTCTATCTCACATGTCTCCACCGAGACTTGAGCCCACAACCTATAGGTTAGAGGGTCACTCACATACCGCTGGGCCAAACTAGTTACTTTTTAAATGGTGTCAAATGCCAAGCTAGACTAATGTAAAACATGTTTATAGATAACCGTGTCTAGCAAAAATTTATAGATTTTTTAGTGAATATGCGTGTAACGACTCAAATTATTCGAATATATGATATGAGTTAGGGAGAAAAAGTGACAGTTATGTGATTGCTAAGATTATGCGAATGTAAAATAGTTAACCAAAAAAGGTATTGGCCCTCTCCTCTTTAGCAATTTTACAATAAAATTAAAAATCTTAAATTGACCCTACCTAATCTCTAATCCATAAGCTAGTCATGTGATCATATTCTTATCTATGATTAAATTTTTAATCCTATATAAGTAAATCGGTTGTCTGTTTTTGTATTATATCACTAGGGTTTGTTTATTAGGTTTACAATTCAGTAATCGCACAAAAACCTTAATCGTTTGATCTTAGAGTTTCACATATCGTCAACTTAGGATTTTTGATCGATTCGGTCGATCTTCTTGAATTGCAAAACGTCCTTGCTTGGTAATGTTGGTTATTACTTTCATGCTTGAGTTTGTTTAGTTTAATGTGATTATGGAAAAGGGTTTTTTAATTTTCGAAAGAGAGGGGAGTGCTAGTGGTGTTAAGGAGAAGAAGGGTGTTGGTGATGATTACATGGATGTAGTGGTATGATGCATAAATTAGATACACCTAATGTGACTAGTTCGGGTGATGATCATGTTGGTTTGAATATTGGGGACATATCTAAAAATACTAGTGCAACACCATTACCTGGATTTTAGGTTCCTAGTGATTCGGGTATAATGGATGTTGACAAGGAGCAGACGTCGAGTACTGATCCTGGTCTTAAGGGGACGTCTTTTGCTAATCTGTTTACCAAAGAAAAGAGTCGAGATGGTTTTAACTTCCGCACCTTTATTACACCGTTTGTGAATAGGGTGAGGTGACAGTTCCACTGTATTCTATTCGAACTACTAGTGAAAGGTTAGTCAGATCGGTTTATGATTTCCTTTCGGGAAAAAGGATGTCATACCCTGTTGTTTCGAGTTATGTTAAAAATACTTGGAGTAAATTTAGATTAGTTAAATCAATGCTTAACCTGTCGACCAAGTTATTTTTCTACCAATTTAGCTCTATGGATGGTATGAAAGCTATGCTTGAAAGTGGTCCTTGGTTTATTCGTAATAACCCAATTATCCTTAATAAATGGGATCCAAATATGAATATGTCAAAGAGGATGTTGGTAGGATTGCGATTTGGATGAAACTTCATATGTTCCTATGATGACATTTAGTGAAGATGGTCTTAGTGCAATTGCTACAAAACTTGGTTCTCCTTTGATCCTCGAGTCATGTACAGCTGAAATATGTTTGAAATCATGGGGTTGATCGAGTTACGCTAGAGCAACGATTGAGTTGCATACAGATGTATAGTTGAAAGATACTATTGTGGTGGCTATGATTAAGCTAAAAGGCGAGGGTTTTTATTACGCACTATTCGTGTAGAATATGAATCGAAATCCCCTAGATGCTCGAGTTGTAAGATTTTTTTCCCATATACTTGACAAGTGCTCTAAGGCTATGAGGTCTACTAGTGCAATGAATGTGAACAAGTTGAAACAAGTAGCTACGGGTGTACCAGTTGCTCTTAGGGTGAACTTTAAACCGGTTGGTCCTAAGGTTACTCACGAATATCGAATGTTTGAAAGAAGAATACTACTTCTAATGGTAGGAAAAACATGTTTCTTCGGGTTCTTGTACAAAGGTTAATCAAAGTAAAGAGGTTAGTAATTTAAGTTCTTTTGCTACACTTAATTTTGTTGTGAATGGTACTCCTCGTCCGGATGCTAGTAACACCCCGATTGCTAAGAAAATTGATAAGATTGTAAAGAAGATTGGTGAAGGAAAAGTTACTATTGTGGATGATCAAGGAAACTCGGTTCCTAGAAAAAAGGATGATATTTTATGTAAGCTAAATGAGGAGGATGTAGTTGAACACGTGGATAATAATATGGCAATTTTTCTAGCTTCTAAAACGTCAGATATGGGATATGAGACTAATAGTCTCTGGGAACAATAAAATTATTCTTACAATAATGTTGTTGATGACTATTACCCATATGATGATTATATTTATGATGACCAAGATATTTCGGGTTACGTCCAAACTATTGCTGATAATCTTGAAATTAGAGTCCGTGGAAGCAAGAAATATTAGCTTTATTCATTTTCTAAGTGACTGTGTAGTAATTTTATGTGTTTTCTTTCTGGTAGGAACTTGTTTGCCTATGTAACAGGTGAAGATGTACGATTCACCTACATCTTTTGTACTTAACTGTTTTTTATATAAAATTTACCGAAGAAACCCTTTACCCAAAAAGATTATGCTGCAAATTTAAAGTATTGAAATATTTTATTATAAATGTAATATAATACAGTATGTTTTTCTACAATAATGTAGTTATTCCCAGTTAATGTATTCATTCGTAATTAAAAGTCAAACATAATAATAAAACGAGTTCTAGTTTCAGTGTTATCATAATAGGTATAAAGAGGTTTGTTGTGTTGTAACTGTCGCAACATAAATTATACGCATCCAATTCTGACTTATTATCTATGTTTTATTTTTGTCACGTACTGATTAATTGTCTACTGAAAATATATGGGGAAGTAACAAATGGGAGAGTAGCAATAAACGCTTATGACAATTAAAAATATAAAGAACCGTTGGTCAAACTTGTTAATTTTTAAATTATGTCAAGCTAGACTCATATAAAACATGTTCAAAGATAACCGTGTTTAGTAAAAATTTATAAATTTTTTAGTGAATGTTCCTGTAACGAGTCTAATATTTGGAATAGTTGTTTTGAGTTGGTGAGAAAATTAACCGTTATGTGGTTGCTATGATTACGGGAATGCAAATTTAATGTATTGAAATATTTTATTTTAAATGTAATCTAAGATGGTTATTTTTTCATAACAATGCAGTTATTACTCAGTTAATGTATTCATTCGTAATTAAAAGGCAAACATAATAATAAAACGAGTTCTAGTTTTCAGTGTTATCACAATAGGTATAGATAAGTCTTGTTGTGTTGTAACTCTCGCAACATAAGTTATACTCATTACGTTCCAAATTGTAAGTTGACATTTTATTTTTGTGATATCCTAATTCAATTGGTCACTATTAAAAATGAATAGGAAAACTTGATCAAATTTATCATATTAATTCATAGTAACTATTACAAATTAAAAAAACATAATTAAGTAATTACATTTTTACATAAAGAAAAATAGAGAAAGAAATAAAAGTATGCTTTTATTTAACTATGTTCTTTTCTCAAAAAACAATTATTTATTATTAGAAATAATGGAAAATAATTATATTATTATAGCAATTAAATTGTATTAAAACAAAGAAAATACTAGGTAATTGTCAAAACTCAAATTTGTAGTACTTTTTACATTTTTAAATAAGTATCATGTTTTGAATTTTGATGTTTTTTCTTTGAATTTTTGGTTTTAATTATCTATGTTGTATAATACTCGATATAAAATATATATAAGCGAAGCCTGTTTAAATATATTTTTATTTATATAATTTTTATTAAATATTATATAATATAAACAAAAATATTTAAAGTTAACGTTAAAACAAAATTAACTCAAAAAGTCAAAGCAGTTATTTTTTTTTTCCTCGAAATTATTGTACCCTTATTTTCTTTTTAATTTTTATTTTAAATTTTTTTATTCATATTATATAATATTTGATTCATAATATATAAATCGGTTGGTTTTTAAATATATACTTTTATTTTTAATGTAAAACTTAGAAATAAAATCTAAAAAATTAATAAAATATAATATTTTAAGAATGAAAAAGTACTCGATAGAAAGTGAATTTTTAAGTTCAAAAAAAAAGAAAGTGAATTTTTAAGTTTAAACAATGTGAAAGCAATTTTGCTCAAAAAAAAACAATGTGAAAGCAATCACAAAAATAAATAAGTAAAACCCTTTGAAACACACTCTCTCACTAAAAACTTTCTAATTCTATTTTTTATAGTTTATTCATTTATTATTTACTTTTCTTGTTTTATATAAATCACGAGATCCCCATCTCATTTCCTTTTCTTTTTTTCTTTGCTTCCTTCCTTCACCTTTTTATTTCCGTCCACCGGTTTTTTTTCCAACAACCATTTTCCGACCACATAAAAAAAAACCAAACCGGACCAGCATTAATATTAATAATACTATGACAACAAATTCCGATAAACCCATTTCTTTTGATTCACTCTCACTCAGCTGTGATAACTCAGATACTAATAAACCGGATTTTAGACAGCTAGATTTAGGCTCTCCGGTTTCCACTTTGCGAACCGGACCGGCTGCTAGCTCTAGCTCAAGTTCTTCCGGTTCTGTCTCTGGACGGACCGGTTCCGGGTTTGTTACTGCTAACAGTACTCACTCTGGTGAGCTTTCGGCTGAAAGCTCACCGTCTAAGTCACCCTCACCGTCTTTTTCCGGTAATGTGTCCGGTTCAAGGGGTTTGAAAACCGGTTTTACCCGATCTGATTCTAGAACCGGGGTTTTTTTGCAAACCCATGTCAGTGGTAGCTCGGTTACTTCACCGGCCGGAAATGTGTTACCGGCCGGAAATATTTTACCGGCTGGGAAAGTGATGAAAACCGGTTTAATGGCGAACCGGAGTCAGAAGAGTAAACCGGATGTGTTGAGTTTAGGTACTGGGAACTATGGACATGGGAGTATAATGAGAGGTGATGGTGGTGTTTCGAAATCTTTGAATTCGTCGAATTTATCGAGTTCGGTGAATTTGGCGAATTCGTCGGGTTTAAGGAGATCTTCGATGGATCCAGAGGAGATGAAAAGATTAGGAAATGAAAGTTATAAAAAGGGTTGTTATTTAGAGGCATTAAGTTATTATGATAAGGCAATTAGTATGGTACCAGGGAATGCTTCTTATCGGTGTAATCGGGCCGCGGTTTTGATGTGTTTGAATCGGTTAAATGAGGCTGTTAAGGAGTGTTATGAAGCTATTAAGTCGGATAATGGATATATTCGAGCTCATCATCGATTAGGGTCTCTTTTGATCAGGTGAGACTTTTATAAAGATGATTTTGTTAAGCTGATTAATTAGTTGTAATGCATTGATGATTATGTGTTAAAGATTGAATATTTATGCCTATGGTGTTATTTGATTGATGATCATGTTAAAGATTGAAACTTTATGTGTTTTTTTTCCGTTGTGCTTTGATGATAGATGTTAATAATTGAAACTTTATGTTTTAGGTTTGCTTACGAGTGAGCATTGATTTGCAATTGGTTCTGTGTATTAGATTTCTTTTTAGAATATATGTTGTTGATGATCATGATTTAAAGATTGAAGCTTTATGCTTTTCGTGCTGTTATATGCTGGTATTTGATTGATGATTATGTTAAAGATCAAAACTTTATGTTAGTGTGCTAGCATTTATAAAAATTTGTGTTGTTCTAGATGATCATGGTTAAAGATCGAGACTGTATGCTAACGTTGTTGTTATATATTGATATTTTATTGATGATCTTGCTAAATTGAAACTCTAGTGTGCTATTTTTATATCTTGCATTGTTCTTGATGACCATAATCTAAGATCAAAACTTTATCCATATCGTTTGTTGTATCATGTTAAAGATTGAAACTTTATCTGTATTGTATTAATCTGATTGCAGTGTGCTATTTATTTTGTGTTTTTCTTGGAATTATGTTAAGAGATCGAAACTTTAGGTGTAGAGACGCCTTACAATGGATATTGATCCATAATGGTAGATGATTTTCAGGTGCTGTTGATAACTTTAAGCTTATTACTGTATTTGATCTCTTTTTACCGGTGAACTATTTTATCTAATGCTTAAATATTGATGATCACAAAAAAGGCTGAAACTTTAGATGCATTGTACTATAGTTATGTAATGGTAGCGTGCTATTTATAAATATTGTCTTGTTGATGATCATGTTAGAGATCAAACTTTATGTATATGGTTCAGCTACAAATATCAATTGACTTTAGGTGTGTAGTTAGGAACTGTACATGCTTGTATCTACATTGAGCTCTGTTATATGATGTTACTTAATTGATGATCATGTAAAAAGACTCAGACTTTATGTATCTACATTGAGCTCTGTTGTATCTACTGTAGTGTGATGGTTTTGCACTATTTACGTATCTTCTGTTGTTGTCTTCTTGATGATCATGTTAAGTTGAAACTTTATATGTATGGTTCATTTACATTTCGGCATTTCTGATTAAAGATCAAAATTTATTGCTTGTAGTTGATTTAGCTTTAATAATTTTCACGTGTTACATATTGAAAGAATCTAACTCTTGTTTGCAAATGACAGTTTAGGGCAAGTTGAAAATGCCAGGAAGCATCTTTGTTTCCCTGGGTACCAACCAGACCCAAACGAACTGCGGAAATTACAAGCTGCAGAAAAACATTTAAATAAGTGCACTGATTTAAGGAAAGTCCGTGATTGGAGTGGTGTTCTGAGGGAAAGTGATGCTGCCATTATGTCCGGGGCCGATGCATGTACTCAGGTAAAAAGAATGACCTAACTATGAAGTTTTTTATTTTGCTATTTAATAATTAGCATCTTTTTTAACGTAATGTTTTGGATATCAAATTGACAGCTATTTGCATGTAAATCAGAAGCCCTGTTGAAGCTCCGGCAACTAGATGAAGCCGATTTGAACCTTTTAAACGCGCCTAAATTTGAAGCATCTTGCAGCCTTTCATGCTCGCAAACTAAGTTTTTTGGGATGCTTTCAGAGGCATACCTTTTATTCGTTCGTGCTCAGATTGACATGGCACTAGGAAGGTGAGCCTTAGTGTGCGTGTGTGTGTTTTACGTAATAAATTTCAAACTATTTGAAGAATTGGAAATGAAGCTGAAGATTCCTTTTTGCAATATTTGTTTTTACAGATTCGAGAACGCGATTAGCTCAGTTGAAAAATCAGGACACATTGATCCTCGAAATGTTGAAGTTGCGGTTTTGCTTCAAAATGTTAGGTCAGTGGCTAGAGCGCGTAATCGTGGTAATGAACTATTTAAGTCAGAAAGGCTCACCGAAGCTTGTTCGGCTTATGCTGAAGGGCTTAGGCTCGACCCTTCAAACCCGGTTCTCTATTGCAATAGAGCCGCTTGTTGGTTTAAGCTCGGCCAGTTTGAGAAATCTTTAGAAGATTGCAATCAAGCACTTCTTATTCACCCAAACTACACAAAGGCACTTCTTCGACGAGCTGCAACATTAAGCAAGGTATCAAGTTTTTCTTGACACATAAGTCATGTTTTTATTTTATTTTATGAAAGACAAGAAGAATTTAGTATCATGTTAAAGAAAAAGTTCATCTGAAAAACACAAATAACTTTACAACAAGGAAAACAGATTTGGGCTCTGTGACTGAATCTATTCATATGTGAATTATCGAATATCATGTGCTTAAATCCATGTCATGTTTACCTAATTCACATGTGAGATTTGATCATGGACCTTCTATGTTTTTGAATTTTGATCTCAAGGGCCCATATGTGTTTCTTTGTTTAATCCGTAGTTCTCAAAAGTACCCAACGCGTAGTGTGTAATACCGATATATTGAATTGTATACATTCTTGGTGCTGCAGCTTGATAAATGGGCTGAATCTGTGAATGATTACGAGATTTTGAGGAAAGAGCTTCCGAATAATAATGACATTGCCGAGTCCTTATTCCATGCTCAAGTTGCGCTAAAGAAATCTCGTGGCGAAGATGTAAATAATATGAAATTTGGTGGCGAAGTTGAACTGATTACCGATCTCGAGCAGTTCAAAGCTGCAGTTGCTTCATCTGGTTAGTTTTTTTTGCTTAGTGTTCTTTTTGTCATTCGTTTCGTGACGAGTTTGTCAATTTCTATTTTGCTGAATCATAAAGTCTGTAAACCGCAGGAGCTTCCGTTGTTCTTTACAAAATTTCATCGGATCTTCAATGCAAGCAAATAACTCCATTGGTTGACACACTCTGCTCCCGATTTCCATCTATTAGTTTTCTCAAGGTAAAGTCTGTTTTTTTATACTAAAGATACCTACTTACTTTTGCGTTTGTCTTGTTTAAGTTATTCTACACTTTGTACATGTGAGTTATTGAAGATTGTACAAAATGACTCAACTGGGACACAAATCTATCTTATTAAAACCGAGCTGTAAAAAAACTAGTACGAGACTTAAACATGACAATGAAAAAGTACTTTGGTATGTCAAATAAAAAACACAACATAGAACTAAGAGAAAAAAAGATCTTTACTTAGTGTAAGCTTGCTAACTATCTTTTATTTCATGAAAAGGTCGATTTGGAAGAAAGCCCGTTAATTGCAAATGCTGAAAATGTTAGGGTTGTACCGACTATCAAAATTTACAAAAAGGGTAACCGTGTGAAGGAAATGGTTTGCCCGAGTCCAGAAGTTTTGGAGGCATCATTGAAGCATTACAGTTTCTAGAATAACTTGATGGCTATTGCCATTGGCTGCGGTTGTTGCTGCTGCTGCTGCTGCTGCTGCTGAATGTTGTACACTTAACCATGAATTAGTACTGCCCATAATAGCATTTGATGAAGGAGAATATGGTAATTTCACCCACTCCTCGACATAGAAAGTATTTACCGGCTCTTTTACCTTGTGACATAAAATTTAGAATGGGGATATATAGCCTTTTTAGCTTAGAAGTTTTTTCTTCTGATTTTAGCAGTTGTTATAGCAGTTGTTAAAATTCTATTCATTCATGGATATTAGTTTTCATATTAAACTGTGTTGATGATTCCGCATTCAGATTAATGTTCTTTTTAACATTGTTGGTTTTCAGATTTACTTTCTGCAGAAAAAAAATAAACTTACAGTAACAGATTAAAGCAAACGGTCCCTTGCGCACCATTGAGCTCTTTGCTTCAGCTTTAGTACCCATTTTGTATCACCTTTCATACCTTTTTATACATGGGTTCCACCCGAACCTTTTAGTTTGTGTTTTACCAGCATCCGGTTAAGTAACCGTAGACGGGTTTGTCCATGCCGGGTACCTGTGGCTAAAGGCTTTTTGTACCTTTTGCACTTGGTTATTTAAGGGGAGAATTAAAATATACTGTAGATCAGAGTCAGCAAATGAATTGGTGACCAGTACACAATTTATTTACCTGTAAAGGGTGGATCCTGTTATAATAATTGGAATACAAATTTTTTAAAAGTTGCTTCTTGTACAGTCAAGTGGTAATATATATTGAGTTGTTTAGTTTAAAAAATGTAATCATATTGGAGTGTAATATTAGGCTAAAAAAAATCCTCGTTACCTTAGCTTTTTACTAACTTACCAAAACTCACATTTCAAAGTTAATAAAGAAAAAAATAAAACTCACATCCATCCCACCTCTACCGCACTTTTATTATCACTTTTATTTAATTTATTCATAGATTCATAGATTTAATTAAAAACGAAATACGCGGGTAAATAAAAACGATACACGGATAAGTTAAAAACATAAACTTAAACAATACATAGGTAAATAAAAACATTACAAGGATATTAAAAACAACATATGGATAAATAAAAACGGTACACAAATAATAAAAAGGAAAAAAATCGCGAATAAGTTTTTAAAACATCCCAATAACGAAGATGCTTAAACCACCACATATGCTGAGCTTCATAGTCACGAAGGGCGTTAGTCATTACATCCTCGTCAGTTGCTCCAATTACGCGTGTACGATTTACGGGTTATGGTAACATTCAACAAACCTACCCACGATGATCATTAGGTACTTCCATTTCCCTTGTATGCTATCGTACGTTCGTTTTCTCAGATCATCTAATCGGTCCTCCATTATTTGCAAAACCTCAGCTCATAAACTACGAGAATCTCTTGTGTTACATGCCTTGTTGTTTTCGGCAACAAAGTTCCAAGCGCGACACAACGTTATTTCTTCCTCGTCTGTCCATAGTACCGGCGTCATTGGAGATGTGAAAGAAGATGATTTATGTGTTTGAGTAAGAAGATGTGAAAAAATAGATGAATAGGGGATTTTATAGGCTAAAGAGGGGAAAAAATTAATAAATTCGAATTGATAAAATTAAGTGGGCCTAGTTTTTGTGTATACCGAGTAATGAGAAACCTACCGGTAGCGACTTTTTTTTGAAAACACAAACCCAGCCGTGGATTTTTGTTGGAATTTTGGTGAGTTTTATGGCAACCCCACGCGTGGGTTTTGTCATATCATACTCACGAGTGAGTTTTTTCTCCCACTCTCTCCAGCGTTAGTGTAATATTAGACGTGTCTTCGCGTATAGGTGCAAAAATTATTTAGCGTCAAATATGCTAATTGATCCGGTGATCGAATTGGTAATCGGGTGACTCGATCGGGTTGACTCAGTGGTCGAATCAATGAACCAGTGACTTGACCCTGTCGTTGATCTTGTGACCCAGTGACTCGACCGGTTGACTCTGTGGTCGAATCAGTGAACTAAAGTCTTGATCAGTTTGAATCGGTAGACAAACCCGTGACACGGTGACTTGCCCGAGTTGACTCGGTGGTTCGATCAGGTTGACCCGGTGGTCGAACCCATGAACTAGTGACTCGACCAGGTTGACCCGGTTGTCGAACACGTGACTCGATAACCCAATCGTATTTACGCAGTAGTCGATCTCGTGACTCAATGACTCGATCGAATCGACTCGATGTTTGAATCCATGATCCAATAATATTATGTGAAAAAGAAATGTTTGAAATATATATTAGAAAGTGTTAAAAGTTTCACTTTTTCAACGTAAAGGATACACCTTTTATATACAGAGTAGAAAATTACACTTCATCTTAAATATTGTAAAAAAAATATATACTTTAGTGTTCAATAATCAATGTACACATTTGTAGATGTATATTTACTATTTCTTTCGTCTTAAAATTACTGTTTAACGACAAAAAAATATATAATTTAAAAAAAATATCATAACTATAGTTTTTTTTTTATACTTTTTCCATAAAGACAATTGTACTTTTAACAAATTAATTTAAAAACTTTTTTAAAGTTTTTAATTATAATTTAATATCATTCTAAATTTTCTACCTATTTTTAAAAGTGGACAACTAATTTAAAACAACTCGAAAAAATTATAATTTTAGAACGATGATAATATAATTTACAAATTATGTATTAACCTTTTTCTTTTTTACACTAGCAACTTTTCTAAAAAAGCAGTTATTCTTACATTATACATGAAAATTATCATTAAAAGCCTCTTGGTTTATTGTGGATTCAAGTCTTGTTCTTAAAATAGGTGGTGTAGTTTATAAAAAGTAGGCATTCTAGAAAAAATTGGAAAGCTTTTACGAATTTTGCTTTTAATTTTGAGAAGGGTTAAAATGGATACCTTATATCCTTTGGATACAAGGGGACCAATCTCCACCATCTATTCAATCTTGATGAAGGGCCTGGATTAACTCTTTTTTTAATTAAAAAGAGACGGAAGGGTAGTTTGGTCATTTCACTACACCCACCCACCTCACAAATCTCCCCACCCCTGACTTTCTCTTCCCCAGATCTGTATTACACAAAAACACACACACAAAACACACACAATTCATATAACATCATCAATTCATCACTCCCGATCTAAAAATGATGATTTCGATCCATTATCAATCTATTATCTAGTCATCTCCTTCTTATTAGATCATCTCCTTCTTATTAAATCATCTCCTTCAGAACTTCGTTACACCAGGTTATATATATATATATATATATATATATATATATATATATATATATATATATATATATATATATATATATATATATATATATATATATATATATATATATCTTTTTTAGCTTATTTGATGTAAACAAGCTTATTTTTATAACTTATTTAACGTGACTTATATAGGAGTTCAGATTTGATATGAATAAGATGATAGTTTTTTATAGCTTATCAAGTTATTCTTTTCCAGGTTCTTTTGATGTGATTATATAATTAAGCTTATTTGATTTGTTATAATTAAGCTTAATGCGAATAAGCTTACTAGGAGAGTTATATGAATAAGCATATAAATTAGAATATAGATAAATAAATAAGTTTATAAATTAAGTTTGTTGAAGCTGTATAATAAGCATAAAGTAAGTTATGCTTATTAGGAGCGTTGTGTTGAAATTGTATACTATGTTGAACAGATGTATCATATATGATACCTCCAAACATCATATATGATAAATATATCATATCATATATGATATATGGAGGTATCATATATGATAATATATTTGAAAACAAATACAAGCAAATTTTTGATCTCCTGGTTGGTAATTAAAAGTTAGTTGTGTGTGTACTATCATATTTGATAACAGCAGCTTCTGTAATATATCATAGTATTTGATAATCTGGTTGAAATATAGCTATTGTAAGATATCATATATGATAATCTGGTTTAAATTTAGCTTATTTAAGATATCATATTTGATAACATGTTTGAAAGTAAAAGCAAATCTTTTTATTTATGTAGTGAAAGCTGTTTTCAATGGATTTTGAAGAACTCAATCATCTCAAGGCCAAACAAGTAAAGCAACAATCATCAAACCAAAAATGAGTTACAGAAAGACAATGTCAAGAAGTGTAACATGAAAATCCCAGGTGAAAGAACAAACAACGACATGTGCATGAGATGACAAAAGACGAGTGTCAAGTTTGCAACCAAAGTGTTGATGCATGGAATCAAGATCCATTATTTTAGTCATTTGACTTGTTTATATATTAGCAATTTGTGTATGATGTTGTAATGCTTTAACTTTGTAATGCTACTAAATCATTTAGCTTTTTGTTGAATACGAAAATGGCGAAACATGTGCGAATGTAACTTTTGGATAATATGCCTATTTTGTTTATGTTTTTATCATTTGAAACATAGTTTTTTTTACCTTTTTATTAGTATCATATATGATGGTCAAATATCATATATGATAATCCATGTAACTCTTAAATTATGCTATATATGATACTACATTATCATATATGATAATGTGTTATCATATATGATACTTAAAAAGAAAGTTTCATAAATTATTATTTATGAAACGTCATATATGATGTGTACATGTAGCAAGTACATAAAACATTCTATTTGATGTGTACGACATGTCAAATATGATACATAAAGTAAAAAAAGTTAACTACATATATCATATCTACTAAATCACTAAAACATACATGGTTTCTAAAAAAACAAAAAATACAAACTTCTTCAATAAAAACAATCAACTGCTTCTTCATCCCTACAAGTTGCTAACCACACCTCCACACATACGCGCGCACATCCTCTTGCTTTTCCTTCAACCAGGACAATTGCAGCATCCTTTCGTTGTTTTGTTAGCACAGTCTGCATTTATAAAGAAAGGAGAGAACATATTAGACACCATGTTATCAGCACTGAATCATATATAATATAAGACAAGATTGAAGAGCTTAAAGAGATTTCATGCAAAATTAGCCACAAAGTTTGAGTTTTCTGTGATTTGTTAGATACATCATATATGATACTTCATATATCATATATGATAAACCTGTCATATATCACATGTCATATAACTATCATATATGATAAATGAGGTATCATATATGATACATCAAACTTACAGCTTACATCAGCAACTTAATTAACATGCCTAACAATTCACACTAACATAAGCTTATTCATACATCTCATACTTATAAAACCTGATAATTTATCAAAATAAGCTAATAATCTAGCTTATTTATAACACTCCTTTAATTTCTAAACTTATTCACATAACTCGCATCTAATCATAACGCTTATTCACACAACTCTTCTCTAATTCATACACTTATTCACATAGCTCTCATATCCTCTAAACCATAAGCTTATTCAATTGAAACAACTTATTAACAATAACCTAATTGTTCACATAAATCACATAATAAGTTTACGTGTACTCAAAAACAATAAATTCACATAATTCGTTCAAAATAAGCTAATTAGAAGCTTATAAATTAAAGTGATGATAAATTTATAAGCTTATTACCATGAAATAAGCTAAAAGAACAATAATGTATACCTGGTGATGATGGGCCGAATTGATCAATCGATCGTGATGATGGATCGATCTTCATGATGATCGATTATATGTTTATAACGTAACTGATGATCAATCAAAGAGCAAAAAAGATGATGGATCTGGTGTTGTTTGTTAGAGAGAGAATATACACACCGATGTGTGTGATAAATGAATATTTATTAAAAAAGAAAAAAGGTTTATATAGTGGGCGGATGAAATGACGAAAATACCCTTGCCTTATAAAATGAAGATTTAATCTAAGCCATTGGATGGTAGGGAGATGGAGGGTGGGGATGAGTCCCCCATATCTTAGATAAGTTTGGTATCCAAATGAACTTAAATCTTTAATTTTACTAGTTAAATGTGCACGTAGAGAGCTTACATATAGATTAAATTTATTTTAATATTTTAGTTTGATATATATGTATATTTTCTCGTGTTTAATATTTTGTAATTGTGATATTTATTTTAAATAGATTTTTTATATATTGTATGTTTAAGATATTAAATTTAAAAGGTATAAAGTATAAGGGTATTTGTTTATTTTTTAAAATTATTATAGAAATATAAAATATTATAAGTTTCTATTAACTTCATCAAATTTATTTTAAATTTAACCACTGACGTTTTATTATTAACTCCTATTGTTTTAAGTTTTTGCTTTTAAAAAATTTGAGACTCATAATTTTATGTTATTTTTTCATCCATAAAAATTTTTCACCAAATTTTCAACTTTTTTTAGATTTTTTAGCCAAATGTGGAAATACATTGGTTTATATTATTTTAACAAATCCAAAAAAATATTTAATGTAAAAAAAATATTAAAAAAAATTGATTTTTAAACGTATCTATAATATGATTTTGGGATGAAAGACTAATACAAGAAACAAGGACTCCTATTTAGTATTTTTTTTTTCATTTTTAAATCAAATGAGTACTAATCAAATACAAACAGTTCTACAAAAACATATATAATTAACAAAATATTATCTCTATTTAATTTTTTAAATTTGTATTTGATATAATGTGAACACTTTGTATTAAGACAAACAAAATAACAAGTTAAATATGTAATATAGGAAAAAAAAATAGATATAAAAAAATAAAAAGATATCTGTTGGAAAATGTTTTGCAAAATATGGTTTTTGCAATACTCTGGATATAATTATATATATATATGTTATATATATTCGTAGTACTTATTAGCTTTGCGTTCTCCTCGAAGAGAGCTTCGCAACGAGCTAAAGTATGTCCAATATGAAGTTAATATGAATGAGATATCGTGTCTCAAAGTGAGTCACGTGAAACACAATATTTGGAAAAATATTTGTCCCACATCGCTTGAAACATGAAGTGAAAACATGTTTATAAGGAAATCCTAGTTTCTACCCTACAATATTCATTTGTGGGATTTTACTCCCACGCCTACGCGCGCGCAGGGGGATGCAGAAAGTGGGATTTCTAGGCCAAAAACGGGTTCGAAGCTACTGAACTTGTGCACGAGCGCGCGACCTGCGGACACGAATGCAGCTCCGAAAACTGGCTTCAGATTTTTCTGACTGTGGTATATATTTTCTTTGAGAACAAGTAAAGTTTTCAGTATAAATATAACTCATTCTCATTCAGTTTTCATATCAGAAAAAACGCAGCTTTACTCCTGTAACACCCCATTTTGATAATGGAATGTCACGCGTAATTATGGCGTGTCATCAAAGCATACAAGGATAAATGTCTAAAACATTACATTACCATAGGGTAAACCGGAATCAAACATCGGTTCCCAAACATAAGCCCAAAACATAATAAATCAAAGGAAATGAATGAAAGACTAAACAAGCATAAGTATATGAAGGCAAAAAAGAAAAGAAGTCTCTGGCAGCTTCCATCCTATGCACGTCATCCAAATGCTCGAGTCTTTCCTAGGGTACCTGCCGTTTTGGGACATGGAAAGGAAAGTAACGGCTGAGCAAAACGCTCAGTGCACGGATATAGACATAGTATAAGTGACTAAAACATAATAGAGACTTAATGGCAGCGGAAATGTATAAGTCCTGGAAAAACCTGGAACATGTTCATAAAACTGGTTTTATAGTTTGAAAAGCCTTATGTTTATCTTATGAAAACTGTTTAACATATTTTACTATTAGCCAATATAGGTCATGAAAATCCATCGTGCATGAATACTTGGAGGGGTGATCTCATCATGCAAATTAGAGGGGCTGCCTCTAATTTAATATACTGGTTTTTGGGTAGGAGGGATCAGCTCCTTGTGAAGGATGCAAGGCACACACCACATTCACCATGAAATCCTGACTGAAAACATGTAACTAGGATGCACCCATACGCCCCACATGATAAATATAATATAAATGGCCAAAAGCTGAAGGGACGCCACGAGCAATCACTCCACCGTGGTGAAGTCATAAAATCAGTGCCTCTAATGTTATGGTTATGGTACCTCTATAACTAGGTGAAACTGGTCATGCATGTATATGGCTATAGGTATTCTTAATTAAACATAAGCAATCAAACACGTAACTTATACTACGGGAAAACATTTGGCTGCATACAGGGAATCCTAATAAGGAAAGAATGTCCATACTGAAAGGACGGGAATCCGTACCTTATGTCCAGTGAACGAAGAAGATGAACTGAGAGGAATCCTACTTCCGTATCACTAATGCTACATAAATACATACATGAATAAGTATCTGCATACTAAATACGTAACTGGTTCTATGTCATGTCTTAGCTTATTTTATATATTCTTATCATGTTTTACTGTTTTAAAGCCTTAAACTGTGTTTATCTTATATTCTGTTTACTCTGATTAAGTAATTCTGGTATTTCATGTATTATTATACTTACTGTGTAATATTTGTAACTTTCCAAAAATAGCAGGTTTCCTAAAATAGAAAGTTTCCAAAAATAGAAAGTTACCAAAAATAGAAAGTTTCCAAAAATAGAAAGTTTCCAAAAATAGAAAGTTTCCAAAAATAGAAAGTTTCCAAAAATAGAATTTATGCTTAAAATAGATAAGTTTCTAAAAATAGAAAGTTTCCATAAATAGATCAGCTGCCTTAATTAAATAAGTTTCCATAAATAGATTAGCTGTCTGAAATAAATAAGTTTCTAAAAATAGATAGTTTCCATAAATAGATTAGCTGCCTTATTTAATTAAGTTTCTAAAAATAGAAAGTTTCCATAATTAGAAATAAGCTGGTTAAATAAGCTAAGTATATAAGCCTAAGTGTTTTCAGGATTATTTTCTAAGTCATATGATATAATGTATAGTTTATTAATTATTTCATGTAATTAAAATAAACTATAGGTTAAAATATTTAATTAAAGTATAACATGTTTTTAATTAAAATAAAGTTAAATACTTAGGTTAAAACATGTATTATTATTTATTAATAATATAACCTAAGTCATGTTAATTAATTAATTATAACCATGGTTTTTAAATAATTAATTAATTATAAGTCTTAAAAATATATAATACTTAGGTTAATAATTTCATGATTTTAATAATTAATATAACCTAAGTCATGTTATTAAATTAATCATGTCATGTTCATTAATTTAATTTTAACATAAGATTATAAAAGAAAATAATCATAACATACACCGTGAAACCGGATTTTGACTAAGAACTATGAACCGGACATGAAATCGACACCATACCCCGAACCAATTCGGGGTTACCCTTTTCTTGTTGCTGCCGTGGGACCCACACCAACCAATCGGGGCCATATGGTCTCGGTGGTGGTCATGTAGCCGAACCGAGACCCTCTCGGGTTCGGTTTAGGCGCGGCCAAGAACAAAACACCCCTAAAACATTACTTTTTGATTTATTCCAAATCCAATTCCATGTTAGATCTATGATTTAATTAGGTTTTATAAAAAAACATAACATGTTCTTAATTATTTAAAAGATTAAATTAAAAGAAAAGGGTTAAAGGATTTACCGAATGCGTGGATCTAAACAATGATGAACAAACACGAACACTAGCAATAATTCCAAGATCCAAGATCAATCAACACCCTCTTGGTGTGTTGTATGGGTGGCGGCCAAAAGACAAGGAAGAGGAGGAGGAGATCTTTTAGGTTTTCTAAAATCTTCTATAAAAAAATATGAGTAGTGTTTTTCCCCTTTACCCCGCTTTAGTAAATTTTGATGGGCTTGGCCCATCCTCCTTCCTAATTTCGTGGCATATGGGCCCACATGGGGTAACCCGATCATTTTCCGTGTCTAATTAATAAGTGTGTTCTCGTGTTCGTGTTTTACGTGTTTGTTCATGTTTATTTGTGTTCGCGTTTTGTGTCTTCTCGTTAAATAATTACCGTGACCTAATATATTTATTCGTGTTCGTAATAAATATATATACGTAATTAATATTAGCTCGTGATTTAATTACGTTCATGATTTCATGATCGCATGTTCGTGATGAATTATTGTTTAAATAATTATTGCGTGTTCGTGCGTAATAAGTACTTATCGTGTTCTAACACGTACGTAATACGTAAAATCCTAACACGTAAACGTAATCGTACTATAAAAGGGAAGTTTTAATCTAGTACGTATGATCTTAAGGGTACTATTCATGATAAAAGCATGCGGGTTTTACAACTCCATTATCAGACAGTTTTCTAGCAGCTCGTCGATCAGAAACACGCAAGGCTTCCGTCATCTTTCAGGCAAGTTTGTTAAGTCCGGCTGTACAACAGCTTTAGACGTTGTACCCTGGGAAACAGACGGCGAATCTGTTTTAAGGGAAGCGTGTTAAACACGTGCCTCGTCTTTGTTTTACTGCTTTCTTATTACTGTTAATTAAATTCTGTCAATTTAATTTCTGTTATTTTATTGTAAATTCGATTTTATAATAAAAGTGTACACCGTTTCCTACAATCTTAAAACAGATTCTGTTTAACAGAATTAAAACTTTTATTAAAATCGGATTAATAATTTTATCAGATTTATTTATAAACTGTTTCTGCCGAAACCAGGAATGAGTTTCACTGGAAATCAGTTTTAATTTACAGATTTTTATTAACAGTTAACCTTTTTTTTAGCAATTGTTCTAATCAGTTTATTGAAACCAAGATTGTGTTTCTGTTAAACTGATATTTTTAATAATTGCATCTGATTCATTGAAACCAAGATTGAGTTTCTTTGAAGCAGATCTACTATAAGTATATAGAGATCACGATTGAATTTCTTATATACAGATTTATAACAGTTGTCTAACTGTTTGTGTTTTGATCTTGTTTGATCTTTCAGAATGTCTACTAGCACTTCTGAAATTCCTGCAACTACTACTGTGAAAGTAACTGCTGCGCCAGTTACCCACACAGTTGCTAATCATGCTGAAAAACCAGAAAAATTCAATGGACATAATTTTAAGAGGTGGCAGCAGAAGATGTTCTTCTATCTCACTACTTTGAACCTTGCGAAGTTCTTAAAGGAGACTGTACCTCAGGTGGAACCTCCTAAAGAAGGTGTACCCGAAAATCAACAAGCCGTGCAAGCTGTTGAAGCATGGAAACATTCAGACTTCTTGTGTCACAACTATATTCTGAATGGTTTGGTGGACTCTTTGTACAATGTGTACTGCAAGACTAAGACTGCCAAAGAATTATGGGAGTCGTTGGAACGCAAGTATAAAACTGAGGATGCTGGTACAAAGAAGTTCGTGGTAGCTCGCTTTTTGGATTACAAGATGGTTGTTTCAAAGAGTGTGATAACTCAGGTTCAAGATCTGCAGGTTTTGCTACACGACATTCATGCTGAGGGTATGACTTTGAGTGAAACTTTTCAAGTTGCTGCTATCATTAAAAAGTTACCTCCAAGCCGGGTAGAATTTAAAAACTACTTGAAGCATAAGCGAAAGGAGATGACTGTTGAAGACTTGGTTGTTCGTCTTCGTATTGAAGAGGACAACAAGCTGGCTCAGAAAAACACTTATACACCTGATTCTGCCAAGGCAAATATGGTTGAGCATGGTTCGTCTTCTTCAAAGTCTAAAGGCAAGAGCTTTGGAAAAGGGAAGAATGACAAGAAGAGCAAAGGGAAGTCTGAGTACCTTGCTCCTAAGGCTGGAATTGTGAAGCAGAATGATAGGTGTGTAAACATCCATCCTTTTTCCACTTAATTCTGGCTAAAACGAGACCAAAACACATATTTAATGTCATTTGTTTGGAATTATGCGTGGTTTTTGTGTTTATTGTGTTTTCAGAGCCAACCGGATGAATATTAAAGAAAACATGGGATTGCACGGGTTTTATGGAAGAAAAAGACTCAAGACGAAGTCTATTGTCCAAGAGATGCAAAAGATTTGAAGTCACTGGGCCTATTTGACGATTTATCGAAGAAAAGGACCAAAGATCGAAGATTTACATAAGTCGAAGAAACTCAAGTCTATTAAACGAAGAAATTAAAAGACGAGTTGAATTTAATCGACGACAAATCCCGAATCAGAATCGAAAACGTCAACTTTTCTGAAAAGACGAGAAGACAAGAAGAACGGGAGAAAGCCCACTCACCAACCAAAGGGAACACCTATATAAAGGGTTCCCCTCACACTTTTCATTCAGTTTTTTTAGTTTTTTTCTTTTCCCCTCTTTTCTCTCTTTTCTGTTCGTAGTCATCACCAACACCACTAGGGTGTTTGGTGATTTTGATTTTTATTGTTCCAAGAATCTTGTAGTTTAATCTTTGTCTTGTGATTGTTAAAACCTTAATCATTCAATATATCAATCTTTCCATTTCATCTTATTCATCTTCGTCTACTTGGTTAAAAGTTTAAGTTCTTATTTGATTGATTTGATCTTTAAAAGTTATTGGGATTTAAGTTTTTATTGATGGGATTTGTTGTTATTGGTTAGTATATCATTTGTGTTTAGTTTTATTTAAGTTTTAGTGAAAAACTTTGTTAATTTTTGGCTTAAAATCGATTTCCCCTGTTCTTCGGTATCATTCTGTTCTTGAAGTATTCCCAGGTTCCGGATGAACACAAAGTTCCGGATGAACCAAAAGTTCCGGATGAACAAAAAGTTCCGAATGAGTGTAGTTTTCAAAAGTTCCGAATAAGTTTCATTTTTAAAAGTTCCGAATCAATTTATGCTAAAAAGTTTCGAATGAATGTTTTTTCAAAAAGTTCCGAATCAGTTTGAATCTTCCGGATCAACTTCCGAACCAAGTTCCGAGTGAACTTCCGGACGAAAGTTCCGAGTGAACTTCCGAACCAATCTTCCGAATCAATCTTCGGAGTAAAGTTCCGAAGCAAGTTCCGGACGAAAGTTCCGAGTGAACTTCCGAACCAATCTTCCGAGTGAACTTCCGAACCAAGTTCCGGATAAACTTCCGGATCAAGGTATACTTCCGAATCAATTTTCTTTTCTTTTGAGTATTTTGAATTTAGTTGAGTATTATTTACTGTTTCTTCATTTTATATTATTATTTCAAGTTTTATTAACTGTTATTAATATAATTGCTTTTAAATTTAAGTTTACGTTTTAGAGCATTTAACCCTTTAGTAGATTAGAAAACCAATCCCCTTTTTAGTAACCAAGAACAATCATTCCACTTAGAACCGAGATCAATTCGAGAGGATATCGAGACTTTAACCCTGAACCCATTGAAAATCAGTATATATCAAATGGCGCCGCTGCCGGCTCTTCTCGTTAAGATCAACAGTTTTTTGTGAGAACTTGGATTTTGGGATCCGTTCCCCGTGAACGTTACTTTTTCACAAAAAATTTCAAAAACATAAAAATTATAAATTTTCAAAAATCCAAAAAAATTAAAAAACATAAAAACCAAAAATATTTTTCCTTTGTTTTTGCCTTGTTAGTTCTTTTGCAGGTGCATGCGTACACGATCAACGTCTTATCAAGAGCCCGAGCCTCTCGAAGACTTAAACATGGCCGGTGTACAAAACAACAACAATAACCCACCTCAAAACAACAATAATAACAACAACAACCCACCTTTCAACAACAATAATAACAACAACAATGAGCCTCTACCGGATAATCGCCCGATGATTGAACTTCTGCAAGCTCATGTAGATGGCAACACTGATCCAATTGTTATACCCGCGATTGCCGCCAACAATTTTGAGCTCAAATCCGGCTTTATCCAGATGGTCTCTGCTCAACCATTCTTGGGGCGTACCATTGATGATCCACATGACCACATCAAGAGATTCTTGCAACTCACCAATACGGTCAAATTCAATGGTGTTCCACAAGAGGTAATTCGTCTACAAATTTTTCCCTTTTCTTTAGAGGGACAAGCCCGGCATTGGCTTGCTAAGGAACCGCCACAGAGTATTCTTTCGTGGACGGATTTGGAGACCAAGTTTATCAATTACTTTTTCCCACCCTCTCGTACTACCGCTTTGCGGAATGACATTATCAATTTTGAACAAAAGTACGATGAGTCGTTTAGTGAATCTTAGGATCGTTTTAAAGACCTTTTGAGAAAATGCCCACAACATGGTTTTACCAAAGTGCATCAAATCAATACTTTTTATAATGGTTTAAACATGAATGACCAAGATTCACTAAACAGTGCCTCGGGGGGTAATCTTTTGGCTAAGACTTCCAATGCTGCTTGAGATATCATTGAGAATAAGTCTCGTGTGCAAACCAAGAGTGTTCGGACCAATGTCGCGAGTGCTAGTACTAGTGACAGCGATAAGCGACTTGACAAAATCACTGCGCTTCTTGAATCGCTTGCTACCCAAACCGCCAACAACACCAACAGCATCAACGCTAGAAACGCTAAAGACGCTCAAGTCAATGCTGTTAGCCAACCATGCGAGATATGCGGGGTTCCTCACTCTTACACCACTTGTACTGCCACCCAAGACTACCCTTCTGAGAATGTGAATGCAGCATACGACACTTATCCTCAACCTGCTTATCAAGCTTGACCTCAAGGTGACCGTAACTTGCTTAGCTACCGCTCCAACAACTATCTCTCACCACCCGGTTTTCCTCCAAACAACCCAAACCAACAACAAAACCTCAATCGTCCTCCTCAACAACAACAACCTCGTACACCATACATACCACCTCACAAACAACCACAACCACCTCAAAGAAACAACCAAGTTTACCAGCAACCTGCTTATCAACCACCCGCATACAATGCTCCTCCCAACCAACCCACCGCTTTACACCAAGAAGTGGAAACCTACATGAGGACTAACGATGTGATCGTGGGAAATCTTCAGCGGGAAGTGCTCAATTTGAAAGCAGACCTGGTCAAACAAGGGAACGATCTGAGACCTGATATGTGAAACACTTTGGATAGTCAAACAAATGACTTAAAGAACATGATGGCTAGTTTCTTCCAAAGTAATCAAACCTCTTCTTCGGGTACTCTTCCGAGTAACACCGTTGCGAATCCAAGAGGGGAGATGAAAGCAATCACCACTCGCAGTGGCAAAGGTACAAAGGAACCCGAGCTTCCTATACCTCCACCGGTGGTTGTGACTAAGGAGAACGAGTCACCTGCTCCTATTCCTCATCCTTCTACTTCCCCAATTTCTCCGCCTCCTTCACCTTCTACCCCCATTTCCCCACCACCCGTGGTTGTGAGTGATCCTATTCCCCTAAATCCTTCTTCTTCATCCAATATACCTTATCCTTCAAGGTTGAGGAAAGAGAAGCAAAAGAGCAAGGATGATATTCAAGTTTCAAACTTTCTCAAAATGTTTAAACAATTGAATTTTAACATCCCCTTTGCCAAGGCTCTCGCTCACATGCCTAAATACGCTAAGATGTTTAAAGATCTTCTAAGTGATAAGGAAAAGCTTCTTGACATCGCTCAGACCCAACTTAATGAGAACTGCTCCGCAGTGCTTTTAAGGAAATTGCCAACTAAGCTTGGTGATCGGGGTCGTTTCTTAATCCCTTGCAACTTCCCGGGAGTAGAGAATTGCATGGCCCTAGCCGATCTAGGTGCCAGTATCAACTTAATGCCCTTAAGCGTTTGGAAGCAATTATCTCTCCCTGAGCTAGTCCCCACCAAAATGACTTTGGAATTAGCTAACCGTACGGTTGCTTATCCAGTGGGGATAGCCGAAGACGTCTTTGTAGGAGTCGACAAATTCACTTTTCCTGCCAATTTCGTCGTCGTTTACTATGACATGGACCCTCGTGTGCCATTGATCGTTGGTCGTCCATTCCTGAGGACCGGTCGCACTCTAATCGATGTTGAAGCCGGAGAGCTTATCATGAGAGTGGGTGACGATAAAATCGTCTTCAACATGGGAAGGCTTTCTAAACAGCCTTATTCATACGAGAGTGTTAATTGTATTGACGTTCTTGATGAGGCTTGTGCAGAACACTTCAAAGATGCTTGTAAAAGTATTCCTACCTCTCTTCCCAATGTTGAGACCGTTTCCTCTATTGACTCATCACTATCTCTATTTGGAGAAAGTGATTTCCTTTGGAAAGATTTGGAAGCCACCATGGGAGATGTGAACTTAGACCATGACGATTCTACCACCAATTGGGATGAAGATCTCCGCCTCATTGAAAACCTTCTCAAAGAAGACAATCTTTCTCCACTATCTCCGACGGTTACTGCTATTGATCCTCCTTCTCCTAAAGAGGTGACTAATGATGATCCATCGTTAGTTTCACCATCTATTGAGGATCCTCCCACTCTTGAGCTTAAGGACCTACCTCCTCATCTTGAGTACGTTTTCCTTGAAGACAACGAGAAGTTACCAGTCATCATCGCGAAGGACCTGAAAGAAGAAGAAAAAGCCCGCCTTGTCGCCGTGTTGAAGAAGCATAAAAGAGCTATCGCTTGGAAAATCTCCGACATTCGCGGAATTGATCCTCACTTCTGCACACACAAAATTCTCATGGAGGACGACTTTAAGCCCACAATTCAAAGCCAACGAAGGGTGAATCCAAAAATCCATGAAGTCATCAAAACAGAGGTTATCAAACTTCTTGATGCGGGTATGATTTACCCTATTTCGGATTCACCATGGGTTAGTCCATTCCATTGTGTGCCTAAGAAAGGCGGCATCACCGTTGTGCCCAATGCAAACAACGAGTTGATTCCTACCCGTCTCGTTACTGGGTGGAGAGTTTGTATAGACTACCGCAAACTCAATGATGCCACGAGAAAGGATCACTTCCCTCTCCCTTTTATGGACCAAATGCTTGAACGTTTAGCAGGTAATGAATATTACTGCTTTCTTGATGGTTTCTCGGGTTATTTCCAAATACCCATCGATCCTCAAGATCAAGAGAAGACAACATTCACTTGTCCCTATGGCACATTTGCTTACAAAAGAATGCCTTTTGGCTTATGCAATGCCCCCGGGACTTTCCAAAGGTACATGTTAGCTATCTTCCATGACATGGTTGAACAAACCATGGAAGTCTTCATGGATGATTTCTCAGTCTTCGGGGATTCCTTCTCTTCTTGCCTTGCCAATTTGGAACGTATGCTTAAGCGGTGCGAAGACACTCGCCTTGTTCTGAATTAGGAAAAATGCCATTTTATGGTAAAAGAAGGGATTGTGCTAGGACACAAAATCTCTAACGCCGGTCTTGAAGTCGACCGTGCTAAAGTAGATGTCATAGCCAAGTTACCTCCACCTTCAACCGTGAAGGGTGTGAGAAGCTTTCTGGGTCATGCGGGCTTCTATCGTCGATTCATTCAGGATTTCTCTAAAATCGCTCGCCCGATGACCCACCTCTTGGAAAAAGATACTCCTTTTATCTTTTCCAAAGAGTGCCTTGAAGCCTTCAACTTGCTTAAGGATAAGCTTACTAAGGCACCCGTCTTGGTTACCCCTAATTGGAAGCTGCCTTTCGAGTTGATGTGCGATGCTAGCGACTTTGCTATTGGTGCGGTTTTGGGCCAAAGAGTGAATAAACACTTCCAACCAATCCACTATGCTAGCAAGACAATGACGGGGGCTCAATTGCATTACACGACAACCGAAAAAGAGCTTTTAGCTGTTGTCTATGCTTTTGAAAAGTTCCGCCCCTATCTTGTCCTTTCCACCACTATCGTATACACGGACCATTCCGCGTTGAAGTACTTGATGACAAAGCATGATTCTAAGCCAAGACTTCTTCGCTGGGTTTTACTCCTTCAAGAATTCAACATTGAAATTCGTGACAAGAAGGGAGCCGAAAACCTGGCCGCGGATCATCTGAGCAGACTTGAGGATCCATATCAAGGGGATCATCCGAACAAAGAGATCAATGATTCTTTCCCCCTTGAGACCTTAATGTCTATAAATCTCAATCTTGATGGCACCCCGTGGTTTGCCGATATTGCAAACTACTTAGCGGGTGGTGTTCTCATCCAAGGGTTAACATCCCAACAAAAAAAGAAGTTCTTCAACGATGTTAAGACTTACTTTTGGGATGACCCTTTTCTATTCAAACAATGCGCTGACTTGATTATTCGCCGATGTGTTGACGGACGGGCCGCTTTGGACATTCTCCAGGCTTGCCACAAAGGACCCACCGGTGGTCACTTTGGTCCCAACTACACTGCCAAAAAAGTGTTTGATTCGGGATTCTATTGGCCCACCATTTACCGTGATGCTCACGAGATGGTTAAACATTGTGATGCTTGCCAAAAACAAGGCAAGATCACACATAAAGATGAGATGCCTCAAAATTTCATACAAGAATGTGAAATCTTTGATGTATGGGGTATCGACTTTATGGGGCCATTCCCTTCTTCTAAAGGCAACAAATACATCCTTGTCGCTGTTGACTACGTTTCCAAATGGGTTGAAGCCAAGGCTTTACCCACTAACGACGCGAGGGTGGTTTGTAAATTCTTGAAACAACTGTTTGCTCGATTCGGTGTTCCTCGTGCTATTATCAGTGACCGCGGGACTCATTTTTGCAACGATCAATTTGCAAGAGTCATGGCAAAGTATGGTGTCAATCACCGTCTTTCCACCGCTTATCATCCTCAAACCAATGGTCAAGCCGAGATATCCAACCGTGGATTGAAGAGAATTTTGGAGCGTACTGTGGGAGAGCATCGCGCCGCGTGGGCCGATAAGTTAGATGATGCTCTGTGGGCTTTCCGTACTGCTTATAAGACCACGATCGGCTGTACGCCTTATCGTCTTGTGTACGGGAAAGCTTGCCACCTCCCTATTGAGCTGGAACATAAGGCATACTGGGCCTTGAAGTGGGCTAACTTCGACATCAACAAAGCCGGTGATTTTCTCAAGATTCAACTCAACGAGCAATAAGAATTGAGGAATCAAGCTTACGAGAACTCATTGATCTACAAGGAGAAGACCAAGATTGTCCACGATGCCAAAATCAAGAACCAAGAGTTCCACGTTGGTGATCAAGTCTTACTCTTTAACTCTCGGTTAAAGATATTCTCAGGCAAGTTGAAGAGCCGCTGGTCTGGTCCATTCACCATCGCCAATGTTTTTCCCTATGGCACCATTGAGCTTTCTCAGCCAAATGGGCCCAACTTCAAGGTGAATGGCCAGCGTTTGAAATTGTACTTTGGTGAGGACATCTCTCAAGAGATGATTCCATCCCTCACCACGTTTCCCATGAACTAATTTTGGGTCGAGTCAGGCTCGTGACTCGGTTATCAAAAACAAGCGCTCCTCGGGAGGCAGCCCGAGTATCTATCCTTTTCCGTTTAACCTCCTAAGTGTAGGGGGACCTCTAGAGGTGTTTGTATTTGTGTGGTGATGTGGTTACAGGGATGAATGCACTTTTGGAATCTTTGAAGAACCGTGCTCCCGTGTTATCCGAAATCCGGTTCTATCTCTCAACTATCGTGATTCAATTTTCTTCATACTCACATTTGAAATTGATCACTTTAGTCGTCTCTTCCTTAACTTGAGTTAACCAACGTGCACAATGTCCTAAGTGTAGGGGAACCTTTTTCCACATGCTTAAACATTGAGGACAATGTTTATCTTAAGTGTAGGGGGGACTTCTATCGATGTTTTAAGTGGACTTTTCCATGAAAATGCCTTCATTTAACCAGAAAATCATATTTTTCAACATTTTTCAAATTTTTTATTAACTTTGGCCATTTAGTTGTAATTTTTAAATTTTTATCGTTGCTTTCGTATGTATATACCCCGCAATAAAGTCAAAAATATTATAAAGTGGTGTAGCTAGTTTAGAAATCTTTGACATATTAGGCCCGTTGCGTTTATTTTGACTCAACCCGAATAGACTTATCCAAGTTTATTCTAGCTAGTATCCTTAACCATGTAGACCTTAATTGGTTTATTAGGCTAAGTTTCCACGAGTCTCATTACTTGAGATTTTAAATTATGGAGGACGAGAAATGATAGAGTCAATTATAAGTCGGTATTCTTACACAAGCTCACTTGGTGTAATTATGTGCCTATTCTCCCATCACTTGCTAATAATTTATCTGCAATAAGTAAGGTCGTATGATTTGAAAAGTTACTTAGCTTCTAGCCCAAGATCGTTTAAAAGTTGCTCGGTAATGATAAGAGTTCATAGCCAAGGCATAACTTATGAAGCGGGGCGCGAAGATTGGCGAGTCCGAAAAGGCCCTAACAAGGCATGAGGATTCAATCTTATTGCTAAAGATCCAAGGTGATGTGAAAAGCATTATTCCCAAAGTCAATATGAAGGATCAAGACTCACGACGAAAAGCAATCAACTCCCGTAAAGATCATGGAGAAGTCTATCCGAAAAGACCCTAACAAGGTATGAGGATAAATAGATCCAAGTCCGAAGAGGAGGCGGATCGTTGTATCTCAAAATCCCAATTAGAGATTGAAGAATAATCATGAAGTCATGGTCAACAAAGTTGGAGAACCCCTCAAAAGTCTCCAAGTGAAGAAACTCTATTAACGATGAGAAGACCATTATCTCAAGCACGTCTCTCAAGATATGAAGTATGAAGTACATGCGAAATATCGGCCCGAGAAAGGTCTCAAATCGTGAACCGAGTTATGCCAAGATATGAACTTTTTGATATCCCGAGAAGCAGTTTTAAGAGATTTTGTCCTTTATCTAACTATTGATCAAATCGTCCTACTTTGCTTTCAGCCTAAATAAACTATCGAAATAAGTCCAAAAATGCATCTTCATGATCATTCTAAGACAAAAATAAAATATAAGAGATACACCTAGGAATAAGGGAGTTTAAGCATATAATTAAGCCATGTGTGTAAGTGTTTGATTTACTAACTTATAATAACAATGATCTCGTTTTTAAGCTTAGTTTGGGGAACGTGAAACTTTAGGGTGATAATCTTCGCAGTACCAAAGCCCTAATGTAAGTCATTGATTTCTTTGCAAGTTATTTCCATGTAGCTATTTTCAAGTGAAATGGTTTTCTATCCTTTTATTTACTTTAACGATTTTAATTTCTCTTAGTACTTTAATTTTTGTTTAGTAGTATTTTAATAAGGCCAAGGTTGATTAATTATGAGAAAAGTGTAAAATTGCTTTATCACTAAGCATTGCATGAGGGCATGGCAATGGTTAAGTGTAGGGGATTTGATAGGTGTGTAAACACCCATCATTTTTCCACTTAATTCTGGCTAAAACGAGACCAAAACACGTATTTAATGTCATTTGTTTGGAATTATGCGTGGTTTTTGTGTTTATTGTGTTTTCAGAGCCAACCGGATGAATATTAAAGAAAACATGGGATTGCACGGGTTTTATGGAAGAAAAAGACTCAAGACGAAGTCTATTGTCCAAGAGATGCAAAAGATTTGAAGTCACTAGGCCTATTTGACGATTTATCGAAGAAAAGGACCAAAGATCGAAGATTTACATAAGTCGAAGAAACTCAAGTCTATTAAACGAAGAAATTAAAAGACGAGTTGAATTTAATCGACGACAAATCCCGAATCAGAATCGAAAACATCAACTTTTCTGAAAAGACGAGAAGACAAGAAGAACGGGAGAAAGCCCACTCACCAACCAAAGGGAACACCTATATAAAGGGTTCCCCTCACACTTTTCATTCAGTTTTTTTAGTTTTTTTCTTTTCCCCTCTTTTCTCTCTTTTCTGTTCGTAGTCATCACCAACACCACTAGGGTGTTTGGTGATTTTGATTTTTATTGTTCCAAGAATCTTGTAGTTTAATCTTTGTCTTGTGATTGTTAAAACCTTAATCATTCAATATATCAATCTTTCCATTTCATCTTGTTCATCTTCATCTACTTGGTTAAAAGTTTAAGTTCTTATTTGATTGATTTGATCTTTAAAAGTTATTGGGATTTAAGTTTTTATTGATGGGATTTGTTGTTATTGGTTAGTATATCATTTGTGTTTAGTTTTATTTAAGTTTTGGTGAAAAACTTTGTTAATTTTTGGCTTAAAATAGATTTCCCCTGTTCTTTGGTATCATTCTGTTCTTGAAGTATTCCCAGGTTCCGGATGAACACAAAGTTCCGGATGAACCAAAAGTTCCGGATGAACAAAAAGTTCCGAATGAGTGTAGTTTTCAAAAGTTCCGAATAAGTTTCATTTTTAAAAGTTCCGAATCAATTTATGCTAAAAAGTTCCGAATGAATGTTTTTTCAAAAAGTTCCGAATCAGTTTGAATCTTCCGGATCAACTTCCGAACCAAGTTCCGAGTGAACTTCCGGACGAAAGTTCCGAGTGAACTTCCGAACCAATCTTCCGAATCAATCTTCCGAGTAAAGTTCCGAAGCAAGTTCCGGACGAAAGTTTCGAGTGAACTTCCGAACCAATCTTCCGAGTGAACTTCCGAGTGAACTTCCGAACCAAGTTCCGGATAAACTTCCTGATCAAGGTATACTTCCGAATCAATTTTCTTTTCTTTTGAGTATTTTGAATTTAGTTGAGTATTATTTACTGTTTCTTCATTTTATATTATTATTTCAAGTTTTATTAACTGTTATTAATATAATTGCTTTTAAATTTAAGTTTACGTTTTAGAGCATTTAACCCTTTAGTAGATTAGAAAACCAATCCCCTTTTTAGTAACCAAGAACAATCATTCCACTTAGAACCGAGATCAATTCGAGAGGATATCGAGACTTTAACCCTGAACCCATTGAAAATCAGTATATATCACAGAAGTTCCAAGGAAATTGCTTCAACTGTGAACAAGCCAGGTCATCGTGCTGCTAATTGCAAAGCGCCAAAGCGGATGACTCCACGCGAGGCTAATATGGTGAATGATAATGTGGACATGATTGCTATGGTGTCTGATGTCGTTACCATGATCTCTGAAGTTAACCTGGTAGGTTCTAATAATAATGATTGGTGGGTTTATACTGGGGCAACCCGTCATGTGTGTGCTGACAAGAGTATGTTTCACTCTTTCAGAGCGGTTGACAATGGAGAGAAGCTGTACATGGGCAACTCTGCAACTGCTGATATCAAGGGTGAAGGAGATGTTATTTTGAAGATGACATCCGAGAAAGAGCTCAAGTTGACTAAAGTCTTGTATGTTCTGGAGATTCGCAAGAATCTTGTGTCCGATGGCTTTTGAATAAGTTTAGTTTTCGTCTTGTTTTTTAGTCTGATAAAGTTGTACTTTCTAAGAATCAAATGTATGTTGGTAAGGGGTATGCCTTGAATGGTATGTTTAAGCTCAATGTAATAGTTGTTAAGAATGATATCAATAAAATGAATTCTTCTGCTTACTTGATTGAGTCTTCTAATGTGTGGCATGGTCGTCTTGGACATGTTAATTTTAATTCAATGCGTCGTTTGATTAAATTTAATGGCATACCAAATTTTCATATTGATTCAAATTATAAGTGTGAAACTTGTGTCGAAGCCAAACTTACAAGATCATCTTTCAAATCGGTTGAACGGAAAACCGAACCACTTGATATGATACACACAGACATATGTGATTTGAAATCACTACCCACAAAAGGTGGCAATAAGTACTTCATCACGTTTATTGATGATTGCACAAAGTACTGCTACATTTACTTGTTGAAAAGTAAAAATGAAGCTATAGACAAGTTTGTTCTATACAAAACCGAAGTTGAGAATCAACTTGGTAGGAAAATCAAGGTTGTACGAAGTGATAGAGGAGGTGAATATGTGTCTCCTTTTGCTGATCTATGTGCGAAACATGGAATTAGACATGAGTTTACTGCTCCTTATTCACCTCAGCAAAACGGTATTGCCGAAAGGAAGAACCGTACCTTGAAAGAGATGGTTAATGCCATGTTGTTAAGTTCTGGTTTGATCCGGGACATATGGGGGGAAGCCATTCTAACGGCTACTTATCTTTTAAACAAGATACCTCGTAAGGATAAAGAGGAAAACCCATATGAACTGTGGATGGGAAGAAAACCATCATACCAGTACTTACGAGTGTGGGGGTGTCTAGCCAAGGTAGCTGTGCCGACACCTAAGACCCAAACGGTTGGACCTAAATCTATGGATTGTATATTTATTGGATATGCTAAGAATAGTAGTGCGTATCGTTTCATTGTACATGATTCGAAAAATCCAGATATACACAAGAACACAGTTATGGAATCAAGGAATGCGTCCTTCTTTGAAAACATATTTCCTTGTTTAAAGAAGGAAAATGGAAGCACATCTAGAATAGATGATGCAGTTGTCCAAGATAAGAGACAACACGATGATAATGATCTCCAAGATGAGAGACAAGATCAACCCGAGGAAGAAGAGGTTGAACCTAGAAGAAGCAAACGGGCGAGAACCGAGAAATCATTTGGACCCGATTTTGTCTCTTTTATGGTAGAAAATGAACCCACTTCTTATCAAGAAGCTGTAAATTCCTCGGAAGGGCCTCGATGGAAAGAAGCGATTAATAGTGAAATAGAGTCTATTTTACAAAATCATACTTGGGAGCTCATGGATTTACCTCCTGGTTGTAAACCACTAGCCTATAAATGGATCTTCAAGAAGAAGATGAAAGCTGATGGCACCATTGATAAGTACAAAGCAAGATTGGTGATCAAAGGTTTTAGACAACGCGAAGGTCTAGATTACTTTGATACTTATTCGCCTGTTACGCGAATAACTTCTATTAGGATGATTCTTGCTATTGCCGCATTAAGAAATTTAGAAGTTCACCAAATGGATGTGAAAACGGCTTTTCTAAATGGAGATTTAGAAGAAGGAATATACATGAACCAACCCGAGGGTTTCATGGCTCCTGGACAAGAGAGCAAAGTTTGTAGGCTTGTTAAGTCATTGTATGGCTTAAAGCAAGCTCCAAAACAATGGCATCAGAAGTTTGATCACGCCATGCTAGAGGGTGGATTCAAAATTAATGAATGCGACAAGTGTGTTTATGTCAAAGACACAAATAGTGGATATGTAATCTTGTGTCTTTATGTCGACGATATGCTTATCGTTGGCAGTAACGACAAGATGATCAAGTCTACTAAAGATATGTTGAAATCAAAGTTTGACATGAAAGATATGGGTTTGGCTGATGTGATCCTTGGAATAAAGATCATACGAACTCAAAGTGGACTTGCATTAAGTAAAGTACATTACGTGGACAAAATTCTTAATACTCATAATGCGGGGGATTCCGGCCTAGCTAGAACTCCAATAGACACTAGTTTGCATCTATCTAAAAATAGAGGCATAGGTGTTGCCCGATTAGAGTATTCAAGAATTATTGGCATGTTAATGTATTTGATGACATGTACCCGACCTGACTTAGCATATGCTGTTAGCAGGCTGAGTAGATATACTAGTAATCCAAGTGATGCACATTGGAAAGCTATGACTAGGGTACTTCATTATTTGAGATACAGTCGTGATTATGGACTGAATTATGCTAGATATCCATCTGTTATTGAAGGATACAGTGATGCAAATTGGTAATCTGACATAAAGGATTCTAGATCGACCAGTGGATATGTGTTTACACTGGGAGGGGCCGCTATATCTTGGAAGTCTTCCAAGCAAACTGTAATAGCTAAGTCCACGATAGAATTAGAATTTATCGCGTTAGATAAATACGGAGAAGAGGCGGAATGGCTACGTCAATTCGTAGAGGACATACCCAGGTGGCCTAAACCGGTAACGGCCATTAGTATACATTGTGATAGTCAATCGGCAATTGGCAGAGCTCATAGCACAATGTATAATGGAAAGTCTAGACATATCCGTCGTCGACATAATTCGGTACGACAACTACTCTCAACAGGAGTTATCTCAATTGACTATGTGAAGTCAAAGGATAACATCGCGGATCCGCTTACGAAAGGCTTAAGCAGAGAGTTAGTTAGTAAGTCGTCTAAAGGAATGGGACTAAAGCCCTTAAATGAATGAGTTTCTATGAAGGAAAACCTAACCCAGTTGACTGGAGATCCGATCTGGGTTCAATAGGACAACCTAATCATAGAAATGTAGGGGAAGTCACGTCAATGTGGGGGAGTTACTTAATACAGTAACTTTCCTAGTCCATTCCTAGAACAATGTGACATGTTGAGAGGTTAAACATATGGCTTAATAATTCAGAATGAAATCATAAAGCATAATGATTCAAGATGAAATCATAAAACCTATGTGAGAGAGAAGTGGGGTCGCTTCGAAGGAAATTGTGGGGGCGCAATTTCTAAGAGCACTTGCAGAACCAGGCGAGTGTTCATGACTGATAGGTGTGAAAACACCCATCCTTTTACCACTTATTTATTACGAAAACAAGACCAAAACGCGTGTTTAATATCATTTGTTTGGAATTATGCGTGGTTTTTGTGTTTATTGTGTTTTCAAAGCCATCCGGATGAATATTGAAGAAAACATGGGATTGCACGGGTTTTATCAAGGAAAAAGACTCAAGACGAAGTCTATTGTCCAAGAGATGCAAAAGATTGGAAGTCAATGGGCCTATTTGAAGATTTATCGAAGAAAAGGACCAAAGACGGAAGATTTACATATGTCGAAGAAACTCAAGTCTATTAAACGAAGAAATTAAAAGACGAATTGAATTTAATCGTTGACAAATCCCGAATCAGAATCGAAAACGTCAACTTTTCTGAAAAGACGAGAAGACAAGAAGAAAGGGAGAAAGCCCACTCACCAACCAAATGGAAGACCTATATAAGGAGATCCCCTCACACAATTTAGCCAGTTTTTAGTTTTTGTTTTTCCTTTTTTCTCTCCTTTCTATTCGTAGGCATCACCAACACCATTAGGGTGTTTGGTGATTTTGATTCTTGTTTGTTCACAAATCTTGTAGTTTTAATCCTTTCTTTTGATTGTTTAAACCTTAATCATCAATATAAACTTTTCATTCATCTTGTTCATCTTCATCTTTTTATTCAAAGTTTTAAAGTTCTTGTTTGGTTGATTTTGATCTTCATAAGTTAGTGGGTTTTGTGTTTTTATGATTGTATTTGTTGTTTATGGTTAGTAAACGAATTGTGTTTAGTTTGGTTCAAATCCTTTGGTTAAATTTGGTTTGCTTGGCTAAAAATCGTTCCCTTGTTCTTGTGTCTGTTTACTGTTCTTCAATTCCCCAGATATTTCGAATAGTCTGTTTGCTTTGTCCCTTATTCGGAATATTTGTATATTCCGGATAGTCTGCCTATTTTGTCCTTTATTCGGAATATTTATATATTCCGGATAGCAATCTTATTCCGCATAGAGTATCTTATTCCGCATAGAGTTTTATTCCGAGTAGCAGTGTATTCCGGATAGGGTCAATATTCCGAGTAGCCAATATTCCGAATAGACTTATATTCCGCATAGATTTTTATTCCAAATAGCAATGTATTCCGAATAGCATGATTATTCCGCATAAGCTTCAATATTCCGAATAGTCAATTTATTCCTCATAGCCAATTTATTCCGAGTAGATCATTATTCCGCATAGAGCCAGTTATTCCGCATAGCATTTGTATTCCGAATAGCATTAATATTCCGGATGGTGTATATTCCGAGTAGCCACATTTATTCCGGATAGGACCACTTATTCCGAGTAGGACTATATTCCGAATAGAGCTAATTTTCAGTGAGTTTATTTTACTGCTTTATCATTTAATTGTTTAATTTAAATTCAAGTTTTATTTAAGTAATTGTTTTGGTTTAAATCTTTATTTACTTCATTCATTTATCTTTTTAATAGAATAGAAAACCAAACCCCCTATTTGTCACCAAGAACAAATCATTCCACTTTGAGCTGTGAATCAATTCAAGAAGATTCCGAGAATTAAATCTTGAAACCATAGCAAATCATTTTATCAAATGGCGCCGCTGCCGGCTCTTCTCGTTAAGATCAACAGTTTTTTTGTGAGAACTTGGATTTTGGGATCCGTTCACCGTGAACGTTACTTTTTCATAAAAAATTTCAAAAACCCTAAAAAAATATAAAATTTTCAAAAATACAAAAAATAAAAAAAAAACAAAAAAAAACAAAAAAAAACAAAAAAAAAACATAAAAACCAAAAATATTTCTTGTTTGCTTTGTTAGTTCTTTTGCAGGTACATGCGTACACGATCAACGTCTTATCAAGAGCCCGAGCCTCTCGAAGACTTAGACATGGCCGGTGTACAAAACAACAACAATAACCCACCTCAAAACAATAACAACAATAACAATCCACCTCTCAACAACAATAATAACAACAACAATGAGCCTCTACCAGACAATCGCCCGATGATTGAACTTCTGCAAGCACATGTAGATGGCAACAATGATCCAATTATCATACCCGCGATTGCAGCCAACAACTTTGAGCTCAAATCCGGCTTTATCCAGATGGTCTCTGCTCAACCATTCTTGGGGCGTACCATTGATGATCCTCATGACCACATCAAGAGATTCTTGCAACTCACGAATACGGTCAAATTCAATGGTGTTCCACAAGAGGTAATCCGTTTGCAACTTTTTCCTTTCTCCTTAGAGGGACAAGCCCGACATTGGCTTGCAAAGGAACCGCCACAAAGTATTCTAATGTGGACGGATTTGGAGACCAAGTTTATAAACTACTTTTTCCCACCCTCTCGTACTACCGCTTTGCGGAATGAAATCATTAATTTTGAACAAAAGTACGATGAGTCTTTTAGTGAATCTTGGGACCGTTTTAAAGATCTTTTAAGAAAGTGCCCACAACATGGTTTTACCAAAGTGCACCAAATTAATACTTTTTACAATGGTTTAAGCATGAATGACCAAGATTCACTAAACAGTGCCTCGGGGGGTAATATTTTGGTTAAGACTTCTAATGCCGCTTGGGATATCATTGAGAATAAGTCTCGTGTGCAAACCAAGAGTGTGCGGACCAGTGCCGCTAGTGCTAGTACTAGTGACAACGACAAGCGACTTGACAAAATCACTGCGCTTCTTGAATCGCTTGCTACCCAAACCGCCAGCAACACCAACAGCATCAATGCTAAAAACGCTCAAGTCAATGCTGTAAGCCAATAATGTGAAATATGCGGGGGTCCTTACTCTTACACCACTTGTACCACCACCCAAGACTACCCTTCTGAGAATGTGAATGCAGCATACGGTACCTATCCTCCGGCCGCTTATCAAGCTCGTCCTCAAGGTGACCGCAACTTGCTTAGCTACCGCTCTAACAACTTTCTTTCCCCACCCGGTTTTCCTCCTAACAACCCAAACCAACAACACAACCTCAATCGACCTCCTCAACAACAACAACAACCTCGTGCACCATACCAACCACCTCACAAACAACCATATCCACCTCAACGAAACAACCAAGTTTACCAACAACCTGCTTATCAACCACCCGCATACAATGCTCCTCCTCCCAACCAACCCACCGCATTGCACCAAGATGTTGAAACCTACATGAGGACCAATGATGTGATTGTGGAAAATCTCCAGTGAGAAGTGCTCAACTTGAAAGCAGACATGGTGAAACAAGGGAACGATCTGAGAGCTGATATGAGAAACACTTTGGCAAGTCAAACGAATGACTTAAGGAACATGATGGCTGGATTCTTCCAAGGTAATCAACCCTCTTCTTCGGGTACTCTTCCGAGTAACACCGTTGCGAATCCAAGAGGGGAGATGAAAGCAATCACCACTCGCAGTGGCAAAGGTACCAAGGAACCCGAGCTTCCTATACCTCCACCGGTGATTGTGACTAAGGAAAACGAGTCACCTGCTCCTATTCCTCATCCTTCTACTTCCCCAATTTCTCCACCTCTTACTTCTACCCATCCTCCACCCAAGGATGTGAGTGATCCTTCGATCCCAAAGCCTTCATCTTCTTCCGATATACCTTATCCCTCAAGGTTGAGGAAAGAGAAGCTCAAAAGCAAGGATGATATTCAAGTTTCAAACTTTCTTAAAATGTTTAAAAAATTGAATTTTAACATCTCCTTCGCTGAGGCTCTCGCTCACATGCCTAAATATGCGAAAATGTTCAAAGATCTTCTTAGCGACAAGGAGAAGCTTCTTGATATAGCTAACACCCAACTTAATGAGAATTGCTCTGCAGTGCTCTTAAGGAAATTGCAAACCAAGCTTGGTGATCCGGGTCGTTTCTTAATCCCTTGCAACTTCCCCGGAGTAGAGAATTGCATGGCCCTAGCCGATCTAGGTGCCAGTATTAACTTAATGCCTTTAAGTGTCTGGAAGCAATTATCTCTCCCTGAGCTAGTCCCCACCAAAATGACTTTGGAATTGGCTAACCGTACGGTTGCTTATCCAGTGGGGATAGCCGAAGACGTCTTTGTAGGAGTCGACAAATTCACTTTTCCTGTCGATTTCGTCGTCGTCGACTACGATATGGACCCTCGTATGCCATTAATTGTTGGTCGTCCATTCTTGAGGACCGATCGCACTCTCATTGATGTTGAAGCGGGTGAGCTTATCATGAGAGTGGGTGACGATAAAATCGTCTTCAACATGGGAAAGCTTTCTAAACAGCCTTATTCATACGAGAGTGTTAATTGTATTGACGTTCTTGATGAGGCCTGTGAAGAACACTTCAAAGATGCTTGTAAAAGTATTCCTACCTCTCTTCCCAATGTTGGGACCGTTTCCTTTATTGATTCATCACTATCTCTATTTGGAGAAAGTGATTTCCTTTGGAAAGATTTGGAAGCCACCATGAGAGATGTGAACTTAGAACATGACGATTCTTCCACCGATTGGGACGAAGATCTTCGCCTCATTGAGAACCTTCTTAAAGAGGACAATATTTCTCCACCATCTCCCACGGTTATTGCTATCGATGCTCCGACTTTGAATACGCCTCCCATCGAAAATCCTCCGGATTTAGAACTTAAGGAGTTGCCGCCCCATCTCGAGTACGTGTTCCTTGAAGATAAGAAGAAGTCACCCGTCATCATCGCGAAGGACTTGAAAGAAGAAGAGAATTCTCGCCTCATCGCCGTGCTTAAACATCATAAGAAGGCAATTGCTTGGAAAATTTCCGATATCCGCGGAATTGATCCGAACTTTTGTACTCACAAGATGCTCATGAAAGATGACTTTAAACCCGCAATCCAGAGCCAAAGAAGGGTTAATCCTCGCATTCATGACGTCATCAAACAAGAGGTTATCAAACTTCTTGATGCCGGCTTGATTTACCCTATCTCGGATTCGCCTTGGGTAAGTCCCGTCTATTGTGTGCCCAAGAAGGGCGGAATAACCGTTGTTCCCAATGAACACAACGAGTTGATTCCCACTCGTCTCGTTACTGGGTGGAGAGTTTGTATCGACTATCGCAAACTTAATGATGCCACGAGAAAAGATCACTTTCCTCTTCCTTTCATGGATCAAATGCTCGAGCGTCTTGCGGGTAATGACTATTACTTCTTTTTAGACGGTTTCTCCGGGTATTTTAAAATTCCCATCGATCCCAAAGACCAAGAAAAGACGACATTCACTTGTCCCTACGGAACATTTGCTTACAAACGCATGCCTTTTGGTTTATGCAATGCTCCTGGGACGTTCCAAAGGTGTATGATGGCTATCTTCCATGACATGGTGGAAGACATTATGGAAGTACTCATGGATGATTTCTCGGTTTATGGCGATTCTTTCTATGCTTGCCTTGCAAATTTAGAACGTATGCTTAAGCGGTGTGAAGACACTCGCCTTGTTCTTAATTGGGAAAAATGCCATTTCATGGTAAAAGAGGGCACCGTGCTAGGACACAAGATCTCCAAAGCCGGTCTTGAAGTGGACCGTGCTAAAGTCGATGTTATTTCTAAGTTGCCTCCACCTTCAACCGTGAAGGGTGTGAGAAGTTTCCTCGGTCATGCGGGCTTCTACCGTCGATTCATCAAAGATTTTTCTAAAATCGCTCGCCCGATGACCCACCTCTTGGAAAAAGATACTCCTTTTATCTTTTCCAACGAGTGTATCGAAGCCTTCAACCTTCTTAAGGATAAGCTAACTAAGGCACCCGTCTTGGTTACCCCTAATTGGAAGCTTCCCTTTGAGTTGATGTGCGATGCTAGCGACTATGCTATTGGTGCGGTTTTGGGACGAAGAGTGAACAAACACTTCCAACCAATCCACTATGCTAGCAAGACAATGACGGGGGCTCAATTGCATTACACGACAACCGAAAAAGAGCTTTTAGCTGTTGTCTATGCCTTTGAAAAGTTTCGCCCCTATCTTGTCCTTTCTACCACAATCGTTTACACCGATCATTCCGCGTTGAAGTACTTGTTAACTAAACAAGATTCCAAACCAAGTCTTCTTCGTTGGGTTTTGCTACTCCAAGAATTTAAAATCAAAATTCGCGATAAAAAAGGAGCTGAAAACCTAGCCGCGGATCATCTCAGTAGACTTGAGGATCCTTACCAAGGGGAACATCCGAACAAAGAGATCAATGACTCTTTTCCCCTGGAGACCTTAATATCTATCAACTCGACTTCTGATGAAACCCCGTGGTTTGCGGACATTGCAAACTACTTGGCGGGAGGAATTCTCGTTGACGGGTTAACATCCCAACAAAAGAAGAAGTTCTTCAAAGACATTAAGACTTACTTTTGGGATGACCCGTATCTATTCAAACAATGTGCTGATTTGATTATTCGCCGATGTGTTGATGGACCGGCAGCTTTAGAAATCCTTGACGCTTGCCACAAAGGACCCACCGGTGGTCACTTTGGTCCCAACTACACCGCCAAAAAAGTGTTTGACTCGGGATTTTATTGGCCCACCATCTATCGTGACGCTCATGAGATGGTTAAACGTTGTGATGCTTGCCAAAAACAAGGCAAGATCACACATAAAGATGAGATGCCTCAGAATTTCATTCAAGAGTGTGAAATCTTTGATGTTTGGGGTATCGACTTTATGGGGCCATTCCCTTCATCTAAAGGAAACAAATACATCCTTGTAGCCGTTGACTACGTTTCAAAGTGGGTTTACCTACTAATGACGCAAGGGTTGTTTGAAACTTTTTGAAATCGCTGTTCGCTAGATTCGGTGTGCCTCGTGCCATTATTAGTGATCGTGGGACTCACTTTTGTAATGACCAGTTCGCAAGAGTCATGGCTAAGTATGGTGTAAATCATCGTCTTTCCACCACATACCACCCACAAACTAATGGCCAGGCTGAAATATCTAACCGAGGATTAAAGCGAACTCTTGAAAGAACCGTGGGAGAGCATCGTGCCTCATGGGCTGATAAACTTGATGATGCTTTGTGGGCTTTTCGTACCGCATACAAGAATCCGATTGGTTGTACACCATATCGTCTCGTGTACGGGAAAGCATGCCACCTCCCCATTGAGTTGAAGCACAAGGCTTACTGGGCCTTGAAGTGGGCTAATTTTGATATCAACAAAGCCGGTGACCTACGCAAGATCCAACTCAATGAGCTCAATGAACTCCGTAATGAGACTTATGAAAATTCTTTGATCTATAAGGAAAAGACTAAGCTCATTCACGACGCTAAGATTAAAACCCGAGAGTTCCAAGTTGGAGACAAAGTTTTACTCTTTAACTCTCGGTTGAAAATCTTTTCGGGCAAGCTGAAATCTCGTTGGTCCGGCCCATTCACCATTGCCCAAAATTTTCCATATGGTACTCTCGAGCTCGCTCAACCTAATGGACCTAATTTTAAGGTGAATGGCCAACGAGTGAAGTTGTACTTTGGTGAGGACATCTCTCAGGAGATGATTCCATCCCTCACCACGTTCCCCATGAACTAATTTTGGGTCGAGTCAGGCTCGTGACTCGGTTATCAAACAAGCGCTCCTCGGGAGGCAGCCCGAGTATCTATCCTTTTCCGTTTTAACCTCCTAAGTGTAGGGGGACCTCTATCGGTTGCTTGTGTTTGTGTGGTGATGTGATTACAGGGATAAGTGTACTCGTGGAATCTTTGAAGAACCGTGCTCCCGTGTTATCCGAAATCCGGTTCTATCTCTCAACTATCGTGATTCAATTTTCTTCATACTCTCATTTGAAATTGATCACGTTAGTCGTCTCTTCCTTAACTTGATTTAACCAACGTGCACAATGTCATAAGTGTAGGGGAGACTTTTCCCACATGCTTAAACATTGAGGACAATGTTTATCTTAAGTGTAGGGGGGACTTCTATCGAAGTTTTAAGTGGACTTTTCCATGAAAATGCCTTCATTTAACCGGAAAATCATCTTTTTCAACGTTTTTCAAATTTTTTATTAACTTTGGCCATTTAGTCGTAATTTTTAAATTTTTATCGTTGCTTTCATATGTATATATCCCGCAATAAAGTCAAAAATATTAATAAAGTGGTGTAGCTAGTTTTGAAATCTTTGACATATTAGGCCCGTTGCGATTATTTTGACTCAACCCGAATAGACTTATCCAAGTTTATTCTAGCTAGTATCCTTAACCATGTAGACCTTAATTGGTTTATTAGGCTAAGCATCCACGAGTCTCATTACTTGAGATTTTAAATTGTGGAGGACGAGAAATGATAGAGTCAATTAAAAGTCGGCATTCTTGCGCAAGCTCACTTGGTGTAATTATCTGCCTATTCTCCCATCACTTTCTAATAATTTATCTGCAATAAGTAAGGTCGTACGATTTGAAAAGTTACTTAGCTTCTAGCCCAAGATCGTTTAAAAGTTGCTCGGTAATGATAAGAGTTCATAGCCAAGGCATAACTTATGAAGCGGGGCGCGAAGATTGACGAGTCCGAAAAGGCCCTAACAAGGCATGAGGATTCAATCTTATTGCTAAAGATCCAAGGTGATGTGAAAAGCATTATTCCCAAAATCAATATGAAGGATCAAGACTCACGACGAAAAGCAATCAACTCCCATAAAGATCATGGAGAAGTCTATCCGAAAAGACCCTAACAAGGTATGAGGATAAATAGATCCAAGCCCGAAAAGGAGGCGGATCGTTGTATCTCAAAATCTCAATTAGAGATTGAAGAAATAATCATGAAGTCGTGGTCAACAAAGTTGGAGTACCCCTCAAAAGTCTCCAAGTGAAGAAACTCTATTACGATGAGAAGACCATTATCTCAAGAACGTCTCTCAAGATATGAAGTATGAAGTACATGCCAAATATCGGCCCGAGAAAGGTCTCAAATCGTGAACCGAGTTATGCCAAGATATGAACTTTTTGATATCCCGAGAAGCAGTTTTAAGAGATTTTGTCCTTTAGCTAACTATTGATCAAATCGTCCTACTTTGCTTTCAGCCTAAATAAACTATCGAAATAAGTCCAAAAATGCATCTGCATGATTATTCTAAGACAAAAATAAAATATAAGAGATACACCAAGGAATAAGGGAGTTTAAGCATTTAATTAAGCCATGTGTGTAAGTGTTTGATGTGCTAACTTATAATAACAATGATCTCGTTTTTAAGCTTAGTTTGGGGAACGTGAAACTTGAGGGTGATAAATCTTCGCAGCTCGAAAGCCCTAATGTAAGTCCTTGATCTCTTTGCAAGTTAATTCCATATAGCTATTTTCAAGTGAAAATGGTTTTCTATCCTTTTGTTTCTTTTAAAGTTTAAATTTCTCTTAGTACTTTAATTTTTGTTTAGTAATATTTTAATAAGGCCAAGGTTGATTAATTATGAGAAAAATGTAAACTTACTTTATCGCTAAGCATTGCATGAGGGCATGGCAATGGTTAAGTGTAGGGGGTTTGATAGGTGTGAAAACACCCATACTTTTACCACTTATTTCTTACGAAAACAAGACCAAAACGCGTGTTTAATATCATTTGTTTGGAATTATGCGTGGTTTTTGTGTTTATTGTGTTTTTAGAGCCAACCGGATGAATATTGAAGAAAACATGGGATTGCACGGGTTTTATCAAGGAAAAAGACTCAAGACGAAGTCTATTGTCCAAGAGATGCAAAAGATTGGAAGTCAATGGGCCTATTCGAAGATTTATCGAAGAAAAGGACCAAAGACGGAAGATTTACATATGTCGAAGAAACTAAAGTCTATTAAACGAAGAAATTAAAAGACGAGTTGAATTTAATCGTCGACAAATCCCGAATCAGAATCGAAAACGTCAACTTTTCTGAAAAGACGAGAAGACAAGAAGAAAGGGAGAAAGCCCACTCACCAACCAAATGGAAGACCTATATAAGGAGATCCCCTCACACAATTTAGCCAGTTTTTAGTTTTTGTTTTTCCTTTTTTCTCTCCTTTCTGTTCGTAGGCATCACCAACACCATTAGGGTGTTTGGTGATTTTGATTCTTGTTTGTTCACAAATCTTGTAGTTTTAATCCTTTCTTTTGATTGTTTAAACCTTAATCATCAATATAATCTTTTCATTCATCTTGTTCATCTTCATCTTTTTATTCAAAGTTTTAAAGTTCTTGTTTGGTTGATTTTGATCTTCATAAGTTAGTGGGTTTTGTGTTTTTATGATTGTGATTTGTTGTTTATGGTTAGTAAACGAATTGTGTTTAGTTTGGTTCAAATCCTTTGGTTAAATTTAGTTTGCTTGGCTAAAAATCGTTCCCCTGTTCTTGTGTCTGTTTACTGTTCTTCAATTCCCCAGATATTTCGAATAGTCTGTTTGCTTTGTCCCTTATTCGGAATATTTGTATATTCCGGATAGTCTGCCTATTTTGTCCTTTATTCGGAATATTTATATATTCCGGATAGCAATCTTATTCCGCATAGAGTATCTTATTCCGCATAGAGTTTTATTCCGAGTAGCAGTGTATTCCGGATAGGGTCAATATTCCGAGTAGCCAATATTCCGAATAGCCTTATATTCCGCATAGCTTTTTATTCCGAGTAGCAATGTATTCCGAATAGCATGATTATTCCGCATAAGCTTCAATATTCCGAATAGTCAATTTATTCCTCATAGCCAATTTATTCCGAGTAGATCATTATTCCGCATAGAGCCAGTTATTCCGCATAGCATTTGTATTCCGAATAGCATTAATATTCCGGATGGTGTATATTTCGAGTAGCCACATTTATTCCGGATAGGACCACTTATTCCGAGTAGGACTCTATTATTCCGAATAGAGCTAATTTTCAGTGAGTTTATTTTACTGCTTTATCATTTAATTGTTTAATTTAAATTCAAGTTTTATTTAAGTAATTGTTTTGGTTTAAATCTTTATTTACTTCATTCATTTATCTTTTTAATAGAATAGAAAACCAAACCCCCTATTTGTCACCAAGAACAAATCATTCCACTTTGAGCTGTGAATCAATTCGAGAAGATTCCGAGAATTAAATCTTGAACCCATAGCAAATCATTTTATCAATGACCATAACGAACACGACTATGAGGACTTGACAAGGTCAGGGAGAGTCTTGTGTGAGTGTGTATTGTCGTCTACGTAAACATAGGCTGAGTTCAAGGACATCGCGTCTACTCAGATCTAGGAGACTAAGTGCATCTCACAAGGGAAGGTTCAAAGGGTTACACCTACCTATCCTATGCAGGACTTAACCGCAGAAATTTTGCCGAAACTTTCGTATGTTTTCGACCGATTCCCATTCATGTGGGGGATTGTTGGAAAATGTTTTGCAAAATATGGTTTTTGCAATACTTTGGACATAATTTTATATATGTATATGTTATATATATTCGTAGTACTTATTAGCTTTGCGTTCTCCTCGAAGAGAGCTTCGCAACGAGCTAAAGTATGTCCAATATGGAGTTAATATGAATGAGATATCGTGTCTCAAAGTGAGTCACGTGAAACACAATATTTGGAAAAATATTTGTTCCACATCGCTTGAAACATGAAGTGAAAACATGTTTATAAGGAAATCCTAGTTTCTACCCTACAACATTCATTTGTGGGTTTTTACTCCCACGCCTACGCGCGCGCAGGAGGGGTGCAGAAAGTGGGATTTCTAGGCCAAAAACGGGTTCGAAGCTACTGAACTTGTGCACGAGCGCGCGACCTGCGGACACGAATGCAGCTCCGAAAACTGGCTTTTGTACATCTATTTTAGGAATAGATACAGAAACAGAATATTTGTGTTAAAAAGACAGACAGGAAATCTGTTTTAGTTATAACAGATTTTCCTGATTGTGGTATATATTTTCTTTGAGAACAAGTAAAGTTTTCAGTATAAATATAACCCATTCTCATTCAGTTTTCATATCAGAAAAAACGCAGCTTTACTCCATTATCGGACAGTTTTCCAGCAGCTCGTCGATCAGAAACACGCAAGGCTTCCGTGATCTTTCAGGCAAGTTTGTTAAGTCCGGCTGTACAACAGATTTAGACGTTGTACCCTGGAAAACAGACGGCGAATCTGTTTTAAGGGAAGCGTGTTAAACACGTACCTCGTCTTTGTTTTACTGCTTTCTTATTACTGTTAATTATATTCTGTCAATTTAATTTCTGGTATTTTATTGTAAATTCGATTTTATAATAAAAGTGTACACCGTTTCCTACAATATCGACTTGTTAACCTAACTAGATGAGTACCCACACATAACGGCAGAAATTCCTAGCGAAAGACAGTTAACGATATACGATATTATTGTTGTAGGTGTTTCGTGTAACATTTAAAATAGAACGTGAAAATGTCAAAATGTAAGTTCAACCTACCGTAGCATGCGATATTTCAGTTTTAGCACAAATTGTAACATGTTTTAAACAACATATAAAAAATTATTTAGTGAAAATAAAAATAAAAATTACATCAATTATTAGAGAAAGGGCGAGTAACCATGCATATCGGAAAGATTTTTAATGGCATATAATTAATGATACGCGATATTGTGATACGTGTTTCGTATAACTTTCAAAATAAAATGTAAAAATATGAAAAGGAAATTATAAATGTTCGTAATGGTAAATTATTAACCAGTAAAACCTTTTACCTAAAACAAAATATTAAAACAAATAAAAAGAAAAGAAAAGAAAAAAAAAACTTCGATTTCAAGAGTCAAAAGATTGCATCTTTATTGCTCTAGATTTAGTAGTCAAAAAGTCAAGTTAGGATTAAAATGGTTTATTCAACAATTCTATTTATTTGGTCAATAAATTAGTCTGCTCTTAATTTGCGTCACATGAGATACCAATTAAACAGAAATGAGTTGTAGCTTTTAATCCTAAATGGATAAGATATATGGTGGTTAATGAGTTTAACATCGATTTGAGCCGTATAGGGGTTGTGATTCGTCTGTACTTGAAAACGACATAATCAAAGCTTAAAAAATACTCGTAAGTCGTAACACATATCAATGATTTGACTGTGGTTAAGAAGTGAATCTTTATCGATTATCTTCTGCTATTATAACTTGATTCTATTTATCAACCCGTTTTATCGCAATTTTTTTTTAAAAAAAGTTTCAAACTTTAAAAACTTTTGTATTTATATTGCATTCGACTTTTAAAAGTCACAACAAAAATTTCCAAATTTCATGTTACAACTAATTCAACTTTACGAGCTAAAAATGTATGGAAATAATTTTACAAACAGATAATGTAATTATTTACAAAATAAAATTATAAACAAAATACGCATTCAAAGATTTACACCAAATGCATCATTTTCAAATTTTAAAACTTTATATAAATTTTATCAACAATTCACGCGACATGCCTATCAAATTCATTATCTATGGTTGGTCATGATTTAATAAAACAAACGAAGATATGTATGCATGTCTTTATTTTGGCGAAACTTAATAGTGACTATACAATACCATGGCTTTGAATATGTTGTTACAAAAACAACATCTCATGTCAATAGCAACTCTAGCTTAGCAGTTGGTTGTTGACGTTCGCTACGATGCAAATCAAAAAACTGGTAGAATGACTAATGACTGAAGGCAGAAGCATCACAAGAACCATGTTGGCCTATATTGTTGAGCAAGTCCGAAAATGATGGTTATGGTTTCTTACGTAGATCTGTCAATGGTGGATATTGTTGAGCAGCTCGAAGACGTTGGCATGTGGGTTTCTTATCCAGGTACAACAATGGAGGAACGGCCAGTCTGTTTCTGTATGGGGAGGACTTATGGTCGCATGTTTATATATGCAATTATTTAAATCAATTGTTTATTTAGATTCGTAAATCACAATTGTATAAAATTGATAGCCATTTACAGCTTCCTTTTGTGTACAACTAGATTGGTTATAGAATTTGTCAACATATTTAAAAATACAACAGTTTTCCAATAATACAATAGTTTCTATGTTTGCCTATCAATTCCTCCGGCAACATTTAACTTTTACTTTCAACTATTCTTTGTTTGAACAATTCTTAATATATGTTTTTTAATATTAAGTATTAAGTGTTTTAACATTCTCATATATACTACATTTTCAACCAAAGGGATACACCCTTTATAATGTAGTAGAGATTTTCCCATAAACATTGTTGTCTTACTCAATTTATCAAATCTGCCAATTTTGTTGTGTTTATATAATTGATTAGGTCTGATATGTTATAGGGATGTCGAAAACTACTTCAGATTCGTAGGTATATACAACTGTTCATTTGAAATAAGCTTGGTAATGAGATGAATACTTTGGTTTGTCATGATTTATAAGATGAACACTCACCTCTATCCAGGTTGTTAACACCTCGTGACATCACTAGGGAGGGGTATACCTTTAGGAATATCGTTGTTGATTTTGTGATGGGTAACATTTGGACATGGCCTCTGATAGGTGTGAAAACACCCATCCTTTTACCACTTATTTCTGGCTAAAACAAGACCAAAACACGTATTTAATATCATTTGTTTGGAATTATGCGTGGTTTTTGTGTTTATTGCGTGTTCAGAGTCAACCGGATGAATATTGAAGAAAACATGGGATTGCACGGGTTTTATCGAGGAAAAAGACTCAAGACGAAGTCTATTGTCCAAGAGATGCAAAAGATTTGAAGTCATTGTGCCTATTTAAAGATTTATCGAAGAATAGAGCCAAAGATGGAAGATTTATATATGTCGAAGAACTCGAGTCTATTAAACAAAAGATTATAAGACGAGTTGGAATTATTCACCGACACTTCTAAAAATCCAAAGTCGGAAACGTTTATTTAAAGAAGCGTGAAGACTAAAGAAGAAAGAAGAAAAGAAGCTCGATACCAAAGCCCATTCACAAGCCCATACCACACGCCTATATATAGGACCTTACTTCACACAAAAAAAGAACACTTAGTTAGTTTTAGTTAGTTTTAGTTTTTCATTCTCTCTAGTTTTAGAGAGAGAAAGTTCTAAACTTTCTCTCACTAGTTTTCATCTTTTTCTCTTTCAAGATCAAACCTTTGTATTATTTTTAATTAATCAAGTTTAGTTTCAAGCTTTCAATCTTTAATCTCATTCTTCCTTTCTTTGATTTTGATTGATTTTGGTACAAATCTCGTATGATCCGTGTTGTTCATCAATGATTTTGTGCTTAAAAAGTTAATCTTTTTATGTTTCCTTAAGTTTCTACACGAATAAGCTTTAAGATCTTTGTGCTTATTGGCTTATTTGTTGGTTTAGCTTATTTACTTTTTAATGTTTTTATAAAAAGTTCATCTTTTTATTGATTCGATTTAAAAGTTGTTTATTTGAAGTTTAGTTAAGTTGTTATTCGAGCTTATTTGATCCGATCCTTATTAGATTCGTCTTAGTTTTAGTGATAAGCTTATTCATAGCTTATTGCTTAGCTTTTGTCTCGAAGCCCATTTAAATAAGAAAGGGTTATAAACCCCTTTCCGATCTGCACTTTCCGACCAAGCACACCCATTTTCCGATCACCCAATCGGAAAATGGTTTTAAACTTTCCGATTTTCCCCATTTGGCATATTCCGATTTAGGTGTTTATGGTTATTCCGATTGCAACTCATTTGTTCACATTCCGATTGCCTCCAATTCAAAGCATTCCGATCTGAACCCTTTATTAGTTATTCCGATTGGACCATTTCCCATTTATTCCGATTTGAACATTATTAAACATTCCGATTGGAACCATTGCATTATTCCGATTGAACCTTTTTAGATTATTCCGATTTGAGTTGTTTTGCTATATTCCGATCACTCCATTTAGCATTATTCCGATTTGATGAGTTCATGTTTTTAGAAAATTTTCAAGTGTTAGTTTTATTTAGTGTTTAAGCATTTTTCTAAATTTGTCGTTAAGTTTTCAAGCATTTATTTTTAAACTCGTCTATTTAGATAAATCTTTCAAAGTTTTAATTTTACTCTTCGACACTTACTTATTTGTCATTAGTTTAAAATAGATAAACAAACCAACACCCTTTTATTACCCAAGAACAAATCATTCCACTTAGAGCTGAGATCAATTCGAGGAGATACCGAGACTTAAATCTGAACCTATCCAATCAAATGTATCAAATGGCGCCGCTGCCGGCTCTTCTCGTTAAGATCAACAGTTTTTTGTGAGAACTTGGATTTTGGGATCCATTCACCGTGAACGTTATTTTTTCATAAAAATTTTCAAAAACACAACAAAAAAAATATTAAATTTTCAAAAATCCTAAAAATTAAAAAACATAAAAACCAAAAATATTTTTCCTTTGTTTTTGCCTTGTTAGTTCTTTTGCAGGTGCATGCGTACACGATCAACGTCTTATCAAGAGCCTGAGCCTCTCGAAGACTTAGACATGACCGGTGTACAAAACAACAACAATAACCCACCTCAAAACAATAATAACAATAACAACCCACATTTCAACAACAATAATAACCACAACAATGAGCCTCTACCGGATAATCGCCCGATGATTGAACTTCAGCAAGCACATGTAGATGGCAACAATGATCCAATTGTCATACCCGCGTTTGCAGCCAACAACTTTGAGCTCAAATCCGGCTTTATCCAGATGGTCTTTGCTCAACCATTCTTGGGGCATACCATTGATGATCCACATGAACACATCAAGAGATTCCTGCAACTCACGAATACGGTCAAATTCAATGGTGTTCCACAAGAGGTAATCCGTTTACAACTTTTTCCCTTTTCTTTAGAGGGACAAGCCCGGCATTGGCTTGCTAAGAAACCGCCACAGAGTATTCTTACGTGGACGGATTTGGAGACCAAGTTTATCAACTACTTTTTCCCACCCTCTCGTACTACCGCTTTGCAGAATGAAATCATTAATTTTGAACAAAAGTACGATGAGTCTTTTAGTGAATCTTGGGATCGTTTCAAAGATCTTTTAAGAAAATGCCCACAACATGGTTTTACCAAAGTGCACCAAGTTAACACTTTTTATAATGGTTTAAGCATGAATGACCAAGATTCACTAAACAGTGCCTCGGGGGGCAATCTTTTAGCTAAGACTTCCAATGCTGCTTGGGATATCATTGAGAATAAGTCTCGTGTGCAAACCAAGAGTGTTCGGACCAATGTCGCTAGTGCTAGTACTAGTGACAGCGATAAGCGACTTGACAAAATCATTGCGCTTCTTGAATCGCTTGCTACCCAAACCGCCAGCAACACCAACAACATCAACGCTAAAAACGCTAAAGACGCTCAAGTCAATGCTGTTAGCCAACCATGTGAGATATGTGGGGGTCCTCACTCTTACACCACTTGTACCGCCACCCAAGACTACCCTTCTGAGAATGTGAATGCAGCATACGGTACCTATCCTCAACCTGCTTATCAAGCTCGACCTCGAGGCGACTGTAACTTGCTTAGCTACCACTCCAACAACTATCTCTCACCACCCGGTTTTACTCCTAACAACCCAAACCAACAACAAAACCTCAACCGCCCTCCTCAACAACAACAACAATCTCGTGGACCATACATACCACCTCACAAACAACAACAACCACCTCAAAGAAACAACCAAGTTTACCAGCAACCTGCTTATCAACCACCCGCATATAATGCTCCTCCCAACCAACCCACCGCTTTACACCAAGAAGTGGAAACCTACATGAGGACTAACGATGTGATCGTAGGAAATCTTCAGCGTGAAGTGCTCAACTTGAAAGCAGACCTGGTGAAACAAGGGAACGATTTGAGAGCTGATATGAGAAACACTTTGGATAGTCAAACGAATGACTTAAAGAATATGATGGCTAGTTTCTTCCAAGGTAATCAACCCTCTTCTTCGGGCACTCTTCCGAGTAACACTGTTGCGAATCCAAGAGGGGAGATGAAAGCAATCACCACTCGCAGTGGCAAAGGTACCAAGGAACCCGAGCTTCCTATACCTCCACCGGTGATTGTGACTAAGGAAAACGAGTCACCTGCTCCTATTCCTCATCCTCCTACTTCCCCAATTTCTCCACCTCTTACTTCTACCCCTCCTCCACCCAAGGATGTGAGTGATCCTTCGATCCCAAAGACTTCCTCTTCTTCCGATATACCTTATCCATCTAGGTTGAGGAAAGAGAATCTCAAAAGCAAGGATGATATTCAGGTTTCGAACATTCTAAAAATGTTTAAACAATTGAATTTTAACATCTCCTTCGCTGAGGCTCTTGCTCACATGCCTAAGTACGCGAAAATGTTCAAATATCTTCTTAGCGACAAGTAGAAGCTTCTTGATATTGCTAACACCCAACTTAATGAGAATTGCTCTGCAGTGCTCTTAAGGAAATTGCCAACCAAGCTTGGTGATCCGGGTCGTTTCTTAATCCCTTGTAACTTCCCGGGAGTAGAGAATTGCATGGCCCTAGCCGATCTAGGTGCCAGTATTAATCTAATGCCTCTAAGCGTTTGGAAGCAATTATCTCTCCCTGAGCTAGTCCCCACCAAAATGACTTTGGATTTAGCTAACCGTACGGTTGCTTATCCAGTGGGGATAGCTGAAGACGTCTTTGTAGGAGTCAACAAATTCCCTTTTCCTGCCGATTTCGTTGTCGTTGACTACGACATGGACCCTCGTGTGCCATTGATCGTTGGTCGTCCATTCTTGAGGACCGGTCGCACTCTCATCGATGTTGAAGCCGGTGAGCTTATCATGAGAGTGGGCGACGATAAAATCGTTTTCAACATGGGAAAGTTGTCTAAACAGCCTTATTCATACGAGAGTGTTAATTGTATTGACGTTCTGGATGAGGCTTGTAAAGAACACTTTATTGATGCTTGTAAAAATATTCCTACCTCTCTTCCTAATGTTGAGACCGTTTCCTCTATTGATTCATCACTGTCTCTATTTGGAGAAAGTGATTTCTTTTGGAAAGATCTTGAAGCCACCACGGGAGATGTGAACTTAGCAAATGACGATTCTCCCACCGATTGGGATGAAGACATGCATTTCTTTGAAAACCTTCTTAAATAAGACAATATTTCTCCACCATCTCCCACGGTTATTGCTATCGATGCTCCGACTTTGAAAACGCCTCCCATCGAAAATCCTCCGGATTTAGAACTTAAGGAGTTGCCGCCCCACCTCGAGTACGTGTTCCTTGAAGAAAACAAGAAGTCGCCTGTCATCATCGCGAAGGACTTGAAAGAAGAAGAAAAATTTCGCCTCATCGTCGTGCTTAAAGATCATAAGAAGGCAATTGCTTGGAAAATTTCCGATATCCGCGGAATTGATCCGAACTTTTGTACTCACAAGATTCTCATGGAAGATGACTTTAACCCCGCAATCCAGAGCCAAAGAAGGGTTAATCCTAAAATTCATGACGTCATCAAACAAGAGGTTATCAAGCTTCTCGATGCCGGCTTGATCTACCCTATTTCGGATTCGCCGTGGGTAAGTCCCGTCCATTGTGTGCCCAAGAAAGGCGGAATAACCGTTGTTTCCAATGAACACAACGAGTTGATTCCCACTCGTCTCGTTACTGGGTGGAGAGTTTGTATTGATTATCGCAAGCTCAATGATGCCACGAGAAAAGACCACTTTCCTCTTCCCTTCATGGATCAAATGCTCGAGCGTCTAGCTGATAATGACTATTACTGCTTCTTAGACGGTTTCTCCGGGTATTTTCAAATTCCCATCGATCCCAAGGACCAAGAAAAGACCACATTCACTTGTCCCTATGGAACATTTGCTTACAAACGCATGCCTTTTGGTTTATGTAATGCTCCTGGGACGTTCCAAAGGTGTATGATGGCTATCTTCCATGACATGGTGGAAGACACTATGGAAGTATTCATGGATGATTTCTCGGTTTATGGCGATTCTTTCTCTGCTTGCCTTGCCAATTTAGAACGTATGCTGAAGCGGTGTGAAGACACTCGCCTTGTTCTTAATTGGGAAAAATGCCATTTCATGGTAAAAGAGGGCATCGTGCTCGGACACAAGATCTCCAAAGCCGGTCTTGAAATAGACCGTGCTAAAGTCGATGTTATCGCTAAGTTGCCTCCACCTTCAACCGTGAAGGGTGTGAGAAGTTTCCTTGGTCATGCGGGCTTCTACCGTCGATTCATCAAAGATTTTTCTCAAATCGCTCGCCCGATGACCCACCTCTTAGAAAAAGACACTCCTTTTATCTTTTCCAACGAGTGTATTGAAGCCTTCAACTTGCTTAAGGATAAGCTAACTAGGGAACCCGTCTTGGTTACCCCTAATTGGGAGCTGCCTTTCGAGTTGATGTGCGATGCTAGCGACTTTGCTATTGGTGCGGTTTTGGGCCAAAGAGTGAACAAACACTTCCAACCAATCCATTACGCTAGCAAGACAATGGCTGGGGCCTAATTGCATTACACGACAATCGAAAAAGAGCTTTTAGCTGTTGTCTATGCCTTTGAAAAGTTCCGCCCCTATCTTGTCCTTTCCACCACAATCGTTTACACCGATCATTCCGCGTTGAAGTACTTGTTGACTAAGCAAGATTCCAAACCAAGACTTCTCCGCTGGGTTTTGCTACTCCAAGAATTTAAAATCGAAATTCGCGATAAAAAAGGAGCTGAAAACCTAGCCGCGGATCATCTCAGTAGACTTGAGGATCCTTACCAAGGGGATCATCCGAACAAAGAAATCAATGATTCTTTTCCCTTGGAGACCTTAATGTCTATCCATTCGACTGCTGATGAAACCCCGTGGTTTGCGGACATTGCAAACTACTTGGCGGGTGGAATTCTCGTTGACGGGTTAACATCCCAGAAAAAGAATAAGTTCTTTAACGACATTAAGACTTACTTTTGGGATGACCCGTATCTATTCAAGCAATGTGCTGACTTGATTATTCGCTGATGTGTTGACGGACCGGCAACTTTAGAAATCCTTGACGCTTGCCACAAAGGACCCACCGGAGGTCACTTTGGTCCCAACTACACCGCAAAAAAAGTGTTTGAATCGGGATTTTATTGGCCCACCATCTATCGTGACGCTCACAAGATGGTTAAACATTGTGATGCTTGCCAAAAACAAGGCAAGATCACACATAAAGACGAGATGCCTCAGAATTTCATTCAAGAATGTGAAATCTTTGATGTTTGGGGTATCGACTTTATGGGGCCATTCCCTTCTTCTAAAGGAAACAAATACATTCTTGTAGCCGTTGACTACGTCTCCAAATGGGTTGAAGCCAAAGCTTTACCCACTAATGACGCAAGGGTGGTTTGTAACTTTTTGAAATCGCTATTCGCTAGATTCGGTGTGCCTCGTGCCATTATTAGTGATCGCGGGACTCATTTTTGCACCGACCAATTTGCTAGAGTCATGGCTAAGTATGGTGTAAATCATCGTCTTTCCACCGCCTACCACCCACAAACTAATGGCCAGGCAGAAATCTCTAACCGAGGATTAAAGCGAATTCTAGAAAGAACCGTGGGAGAGCATCGTGCCTCATGGGCTGATAAACTTGATGATGCTTTGTGGGATTTTCGTACCGCATACAAGACTCCGATTGGTTGTACACCATATCGTCTCGTGTACGGGAAAGCATGCCACCTCCCCATTGAGTTGGAGCACAAGGCTTACTGGGCCTTGAAGTGGGCTAATTTTGATTTCAACAAAGCCGGTGACCTACGCAAGATCCAACTCAATGAGCTGAATGAACTCCGTAATGAGGCTTATGAAAATTCTTTAATCTATAAGGAGAAGACTAAGCTCATTCACGACTCTAAGATTAAGAACCGAGAGTTCCAAGTTGGAGACAAAGTTTTACTCTTTAACTCTCGGTTGAAAATCTTTTCGGGTAAGCTGAAATCTCGTTGGTCCGGCCCATTCACCATTGCCCAAATTTTTCCATATGGTACTCTCGAGCTCGCTCAACCTAATGGACCTAATTTTAAGATGAATGGCCAACGAGTGAAGTTGTACTTTGGTGAGGACATCTCTCAGGAGATGATTCCATCCCTCACCACGTTCCCCATGAACTAATTTTGGGTCGAGTCAGGCTCGTGACTCGGTTATCAAAAACAAGCGCTCCTCGGGAGGCAACCCGAGTATCTATCCTTTTATGTTTTAACCTCCTAAGTGTAGGGGGACCTATATAGGTGTTTGTATTTGTGTGGTTATGTGATTACAGGGATAAGTGCGCTCTTGGAATCTCTGAAGAACCGTGCTCCCGTGTTACCAGAAATCTGGTTCTATCTCTCAACTATCGTGATTCAATTTTCCTCATACTCACATTTGAAATTGATCACTTTAGTCGTCTCTTCCTTAACTTGATTTAACCAACGTGCACAATGTCATAAGTGTAGGGGAGACTTTTCCCACATGCTTAAACATTGAGGACAATGTTTATCTTAAGTGTAGGGGGGACTTCTATCGAAGTTTTAAGTGGACTTTTCCATGAAAATGCCTTCATTTAACCGGAAAATCATATTTTTCAACCCGAATAGAGTTATTCAAGTGGTGTAGCTAGTTTAGAAGTCTTTGACATATTAGGCTCGTTGCGATTATTTTGACTCAACCCGAATAGAGTTATTCAAGTTTATTCTAGCTAGTATCCATAACCATGTAGACCTTAATTGGTTTATTAGGCTAAGCATCCACGAGTCTCATTACTTGAGATTTTAAATTGTGGAGAACGAGAAATGATAGAGTCAATTATAAGTCGGTATTCTTGCGCAAGCTCACTTGGTGTAATTATTTGCCTATTCTCCCATCACTTGCCAATAATTTATCTGCAATAAGTAAGGTCGTACGATTTGAAAAGTTACTTAGCTTCTAGCCCAAGATCGTTTAAAAGTTGCTCGGTATTGATAAGAGTTCATAGCCAAGGCATAACTTATGAAGCGGGGCGCGAAGATTGGCGAGTCCGAAAAGGCCCTAACAAGGCATGAGGATTCAGTTTTATTGCTGAAGATCCAAAGTGATGTGAAAAGCATTATTCCCAAAATCAATATGAAGGATCAAGACTCACGACGAAAAGCAATCAACTCCCATAAAGATCATGGAGAAGTCTATCCGAAAAGACCCTAACAAGGTATGAGGATAAATAGATCCAAGTCCGAAAAGGAGGCGGATCGTTGTATCTCAAAATCCCAATTAGAGATTGAAGAAATAATCATGAAGTCGTGGTCAACAAAGTTGGAGTACCCCTCAAAAGTCTCCAAGTGAAGAAACTCTATTACGATGAGAAGACCATTATCTCAAGAACGTCTCTCAAGATATGAAGTATGAAGTACATGCCAAATATCGGCCCGAGAAAGGTCTCAAATCGTGAACCAAGTTATGCCAAGATATGAACTTTTTGATATCCCGAGAATCAGTTTTAAGAGATTTTGTCCTTTAGCTAACTATTGATCAAATCGTCCTACTTTGCTTTCAGCCTAAATAAACTATCGAAATAAGTCCAAAAATGCATCTTCATGATCATTCTAAGACAAAAATAAAATATAAGAGATACACCTAGGAATAAGGGAGTCTAAGCATTTAATTAAGCCATGTGTGTAAGTGTTTGATTTGCTAACTTATAATAACAATGATCTCGTTTTTAAGCTTAGTTTGGGGAACGTGAAACTTGAGGGTGATAAATCTTCGCAGCACCAAAGCCCTAATGTAAGTCCTTGATCTCTTTGCAAGTTATTTCCATCCTTTTGTTTACTTTAAAGTTTTAATTTCTCTTAGTACTTTCATTTTTGTTTAGTAGTATATTAATAAGGTCAAGGTTGATTGATTATGAGAAAAGTGTAAATGTGCTTTGTCACTAAGCATTGCATGAGGGCATGGTAATGGTTAAGTATAGGGGATTTGATAGGTGTGAAAACACCCATCCTTTTACCACTTATTTCTGGCTAAAACAAGACCAAAACACGTATTTAATATCATTTGTTTGGAATTATGCGTGGTTTTTGTGTTTATTGCGTTTTCAGAGTCAACCGGATGAATATTGAAGAAAACATGGGATTGCACGGGTTTTATCGAGGAAAAAGACTCAAGACGAAGTCTATTGTCCAAGAGATGCAAAAGATTTGAAGTCATTGTGCCTATTTAAAGATTTATCGAAGAATAGAGCCAAAGATGGAAGATTCATATATGTCGAAGAACTCGAGTCTATTAAACAAAAGATTATAGGACGAGTTGGAATTATTCACCGACACTTCTAAAAATCCAAAGTCGGAAACGTTTATTTAAAGAAGCGTGAAGACTAAAGAAGAAAGAAGAAAAGAAGCTCGATACCAAAGCCCATTCACAAGCCCATACCACACGCCTATATATAGGACCTTACTTCACAAAAAAAAGAACACTTAGTTAGTTTTAGTTAGTTTTAGTTAGTTTTATTTTTTCATTCTCTCTAGTTTTAGAGAGAGAAAGTTCTAAACTTTCTCTCACTAGTTTTCATCTTTTTCTCTTTCAAGATCAAACCTTTGTATTATTTTTAATTAATCAAGTTTAGTTTCAAGCTTTCAATCTTTAATCTCATTCTTCCTTTCTTTGATTTTGATTGATTTTGGTACAAATCTCGTATGATCCGTGTTGTTCATCAATGATTTTGTGCTTAAAAAGTTAATCTTTTTATGTTTCCTTAAGTTTTTACACGAATAAGCTTTAAGATCTTTGTGCTTATTGGCTTATTTGTTGGTTTAGCTTATTTACTTTTTAATGTTTTTATAAAAAGTTCATCTTTTTATTGATTCGATTTAAAAGTTGTTTATTTGAAGTTTAGTTAAGTTGTTATTCGAGCTTATTTGATCCGATCCTTATTAGATTCGTCTTAGTTTTAGTGATAAGCTTATTCATAGCTTATTGCTTAGCTTTTGTCTCGAAGCCCATTTAAATCGGAAAGGGTTATAAACCCCTTTCCGATCTGCACTTTCCGACCAAGCACACCCATTTTCCGATCACCCAATCGGAAAAGGGTTTTAAACTTTCCGATTTTCCCCATTTGGCATATTCCGATTTAGGTGTTTATGGTTATTCCGATTGCAACTCATTTGTTCACATTCCGATTGCCTCCAATTCAAAGCATTCCGATCTGAACCCTTTATTAGTTATTCCGATTGGACCATTTCCCATTTATTCCGATTTGAACATTATTAAACATTCCGATTGGAACCATTGCATTATTCCGATTGAACCTTTTTAGATTATTCCGATTTGAGTTGTTTTGCTATATTCCGATCACTCCATTTAGCATTATTCCGATTTGATGAGTTCATGTTTTTAGAAAGTTTTCAAGTGTTAGTTTTATTTAGTGTTCAAGCATTTTTCTAAATTTGTCGTTAAGTTTTCAAGCATTTACTTTTAAACTCGTCTATTGAGATAAATCTTTCAAAGTTTTAATATTACTCTTCGACACTTACTTATTTGTCATTAGTTTAAAATAGATAAACAAACCAACACCCTTTTATTAACCAAGAACAAATCATTCCACTTAGAGCTGAGATCAATTCGAGGAGATACCGAGACTTAAATCTGAACCTATACAATCAAATGTATCAGCCTCAGTCATGGTTACTTAAAGCGCTAGAGATATTGGGTTGATTTAGGTTTTGAATCTTGTGTAAAACTCGCATGCTTTTTAAGATCGTACGTACTAGATTAAAACTTTCCTTTTATAGTATGTTTATGTTCACATATAAGAATTTTAAGTATTACGTACGTGTTAGAACACGATAAGTATTTATTACGTATGAACACACGATAATTATTCAAATAAGAATTATAATCCCGAACATGCGATCATGAAATCATGAACGTAAATTAATCACGAGCTAATACTAATTACGTATATATATTTATTACGAACACGAATAAATATATTAAGTCACGATCGATAACTAATTAAAACACGTAAATTACGAACACGAGAACACACTATAATATTTAGACTCGAGAAATGCACGGGTTACCCATATGTGGGCCCCTACCCACGAAATTAAGAAGAAAAAGGGCCAAGCCCATTGTTTTTTTACTAAACAAGAAAAATTAGGAAAACATACTCATTTATCAAAAATCAAGAAAATAAGAAAAACCCTAGCCTCCTTTTCTCTCCCCTTTTCTCTTTGGCCGCCGGTTTGGATCATCACCACAAGGGTGATTGGGTTGATTTTGGTGTTGATTATTTACAAAGAGCATTAGTGTGTTCATCCTCCTTGATTGACGCATTCGGTAAACCTTAAAACCCTTTTCTTTTAATCTTTTATTTTATTTTTACACATGAACTTATAAGGGTTTTGTTTTAATATGATTATCATGTTAATTAAATCAAGGGGTAAATGTTTTGATGTTTTAGGGTTGTTTGTTGTGGCCGACGCAAGAACCGAGCCCCATAGGGGTCTCGGCTTGATTTAATCCACACCACCGAGACCACAAGGTCTCGGTATGGTGATGGTGGTCCCACGGCAGCAGCCAAAACAAGGGAACCCCGACTTGGTTCTGGGTATGGTGTTGATTACGGGTCCGGTTCATGGTTTCTAGTCATGATCCGGTTCATTGATTAAGTTAAGGTTTATGATTTTAATAGTTATATGTTAAAAGTTAAATTAATAAAACATGACATAATTAATTTAATTAACATGACCTAGGTTATAAATTTAATTATTAGATCATGAATTTTAACCTAAGTATTTATTTTTAATTAGACTTTATAATTAATTAATTATTAAAAACCATGACTATAATTAATTAATTAACATGACTTAGGTTATATAATTAATAATTAATAATACATGTTTTAGCCTAAGTATTTTACTTTATTTAATTAAAATCATGATATATTTAATTAAATACTTTTAACCTATAGTTTATTTAATTTACATGTAATAATTAATAAACTATACTTTATAACTACATGACTTAGAATAATAATCAGAAAACACTTAAGCTTATATAATTAGCTTATATAACCAGCTTATATCTAATTATGAAAACTTTCTATTTTTAGAAACTTATTTAATTAAGGCAGCTAATCTATTTATGGAAACTTTCTATTTTTAGAAACTTATTTAATTAAGGCAGCTAATCTATTTATGGAAACTTTCTATTTTTAGAAACTTATCTATTTTAAGCAGTAATTCTATTTTTGGAAACTTTCTATTTTTGGAAACTTTCTATTTTTGGTAACTTTCTATTTTAGGAAACCTGCTATTTTTAGAAAGTTACTTATTATTACACAGTAAGTATAATAATACATGAAATACAAGTAATACTTAATCAGAATAGACAGAATATAAGATAAACTCAGTATAAGGCTTAAAATAGTAAAACATGACATGAACGTATAAAACAAGCTAAGACATGACATAAAACCAGTTACGTATTTAGTAAGCAGATACTTATACACGTATGTATTTATGTAGCATTAGTGATACTGAAGTAGGACTCCCTTCCGTTCGTCTTCTTCGTTCACTGGACATAAGGTACGGATTCCCGTCCTTTCAGTATGGACATTCTTTCCTTATTAGGATTTCCCGTATGCAGCCAACTGTTTTCCCGTAGTATAAGTTTATATGTTTGATTTGCTTATGTCTAATTTAGAATACCTATAGCCATATACATGCATGACCAGTTTCACCTAGTTATGGAGGTACCATAACCATAACACTAGAGGCACTGGTGTTATGACTTCCCCACGGCGGAGTGATTGCTCGTGGCGTCCCTTCAGCTTTTGGCCATATTATTATATTTATCATGTGGGGCGTATGGGTGCATCCTAGTTACATGTTTTCAGCAGATTACTCGGTGTGAATGTGGTGTGTGCCTTGCATCCTTCACAAGGAGCTGATCCCTCCTACCCAAAACCAGTATATTAAATTAGAGGCAGCCCCTCTAATTTGCATGATGAGGTCACCCCTCCAAGTATTCATACACAGTGGATTTTCATGACCTATATTGGCTAATGGTAAAATATGTTAAACAGTTTTCATAAGATTAACATAAGGCTTTTCAAACTATAAAACCAGTTTTATGAACATGTTCCAGGTTTTCCAGGACTTATACATTTCCGCTGCTATTAAACTATGTTTATATCCGTGCACTGAGCGTTTTGCTCAGCCGTTACTTTCCTTTCCATGTCCCAAAACAGCAGGTACCCAAGGACAGACTCGAGCATTTGGAGGACGCGCATAGGAGGGAAGCTGCTATAGACTTCTTTTCGTTCTGCCTTCACATATTTATGCTTGTTTAAGTCTTTCATTCATTTCTTTTACTTTATTTTGTTTTGGGCTTATGTTTGGGAACCAATGTTTGATTCCGGTTTACCCTATGGTCATGTATGTTTTAGTACATTTACCTTGCATGCTTTGATGACACGCCATAATTACGCGTGACATTCCATTTATCAAAATAGGGTGTTACAATTATGGTATCAGAGCCAAGGTTTCGACCTGTAGGCTCTAAAACTTGACATGTGACTAGTGGTTAGTCACCAGGAGCTTCCTAAGCCAACGTTTGTTATTTTACGTATTGATGTTTTCAGCGCATTGTTGTTTTAACCATGATGTTTTCAGCACCTTGAGGTTTTAACCTTGATGTTTTCATCGATATTGTTTTACTAATATGGATGGACAACCGTCGTTCATATTTAGTTATGTGTCATTGTTTCATGCATAACGTTCCTCGTGAACTGTGGCTATGTGGACTGAACCCCAGTAGTTCATAATTAGTCACATAATTTTTTTTTCTGATAAGTTTTGACAGATGAGTTTCATTTATTTATGTTTCATGTATCATTGTTGCAGGAGTTATGACTAAGTAATGGTTGGTACAGGACTGGCCCTATTTAGTCGCATGTGCTTTTATCGAAACTTTTAACTTTGGGACCGACCCATAGGCGTCCCCTCGCTATGTCTTTTGTTTTGGGACCGACCCATAGGCGTCCCCTCGCACATATAAAGGTTTTTATAAACTACATTACGCATTCATGCATAAAATTTTTCTCATGATTTATTGGCATAAAATTTATTTTTTATGTCCCCTCATAAGTTACTATGTTTTTATGTCAAGTATGTTTCCATACTGTCATGGTTAAACTCAGTTTCATGCTGATTATGTTATACACTCCTTCATGTTAAATCGTTTCATGTTTCTTCATGATAATTCCGTCTTCATGTTAAATACGTCTTACGCCTCTTTTGGTTATTTATGCTTTCATGCAAGGCATTGTTGGATTTCATTGAATTCTGCTTTCATGATAATCATGGTTGGTTTTCATTGATCATGCTGTCAGGCAAATCATCGTTGAATTTTGTGCAATCACACTTTAACGTTTCTCGATGCAACCAGAATGAGGTATATACTAGCATTGCCAGGTTATCATGATGGTTTTTCTAACCGTCTAACCGATTATAGTTCCTTTAAAAACATGACAAATGATCGACCCCATACCGATCATTTCATGTGCATTCCATGTGTGCTCCATGTACCGTATTTCATGTGTATTACACGTACCTTAATCCACGTGTATTTCACTTGCAATACTTCACGAGTATTCACTAGTCGATTCTAAATCATCTCAGGCGTATGTTCACTTGCTGATATTCTACAAGATTGCTGATGCCGCTCATAACTTGGAGATTTTAGTAAAGGTTGATGCTGCTGATTGTTGGAGACGCTACTAGATGCGGATGCTGTTCACAACCTGGAGATCCTACGAGACGAAGACAAAGGCGTCAAAACAAAGCAACTAGACGAGAAGATGCTTCACCACCAGACGAGTTCCATCAATCATTGTCCCAAATTCTTAGTTACATGTCACACGTCATTTTGTTGTTGTTTTAGCCATATGAGTGCAAACCGGTACCATCCGGCTACTCAGCTAAATAGTTACATGAATCACGGTCATGAGAATGACCGTCATGGAACTAACAGACAGGACGATAGTAACCACTACTAGGACAGAAACTATCCTAGAAATCGCAACCGAGGCTCCGGCCGCGGACGTGATCAGACATACAAAGGATCAGTAGTCCAAGCGATCCGCCAAGTCTGGCATAATAACCTAATATTGTAGTTCTATTGTTTTACGTCTCGAGACACATGTCAAGACATCAGTCAAGACACATGTCTCACGTATACTTTCTGAAGACACATGTCAAGACACCAGTCAAGACATATGTCATGCTTATAGTTCCAAGACACGAGTCAAGACACATGACTCACGTCCAACTATGAAACATTTCTAAGAAATTCAGAGTACCCTCCAAGGGTATATCCATTTTGTTGTGCCATGTATTAATCAGGCCATAAGAATTTCAATACCATACCGACGCATCGGTGAGAACTGTCACGTTGCCGATGTCACTTTCATTTCTTTCACCATATTTCATATATTCATGACCATGAAGGACGCCTTTCGTATTCCCACGTATACGAAGGTTTTCCTTCAGCTTAATGATGAGATCCAAGCTGCTAACGCATTTCCTCGGACAGACACGAGATGAATTTTATCCTAATTATGGACTATGAACAACACACCATGCTACGATTCATAATTATGTACAGTAATGTTCAGGCTCCTGAATACATTCAGCTTGATTTTCCATCAGGAAAATCTATACAAATTATCTATGCTTACAAGCATGTGCGTTGTTAGCCATGGTTGCTAAAATTTTCTAGCTGTCAGTAAGACACGACTACTTAAGTCCTTTTACGCATAACCAGTTGATTATTCCAAAATCTTCCCATATATTCCAGAAGAACCTTCAAGGAGAAGGACGGTACCATGACATTATGTGTCGACTACCGTCGATTTAAACAAATCACCATTCTTAACCGTTATTCTCCTCCACGTATTGACAACATGTCCAATCGACCTTATAGTGTTAATCACTTTTCCAAGATCGAACTCATGATCATGCTGCCAACAGTGACGAGTGAAAGAGCAGGACATGTCCATGACTGCTATTCGTGCACGACTCGGTCATGCTAGATTTATGATTTTGAATTAGTCTCATCCATGCTCCAACGGAATTATAAGAATGAGTTTCCACGAACTCATAGCAAATTCATTAGTGTTTTCATTGAGGATAACCTGATTTCCTCTAAGCCTAGAGAAGAACAGGAAGACCATATCTACACTATGTTGCAAATTCTATGACAAGAGAAATTTACCCTGGAAATTTTTCCAATATCAATTCTGTTTGATTACAGTGACACACTGAATCACATGGGTTTCTACGGTTAATCTTACCATGACCCAGCTTATGCGTAAAGGAGAGAACCCTACACTACATTAGGTGTTCTAGAAAATCCTACGCTAGGAGAAGTCTAGATTTAGAGACTCAGAGTTTCGCAACCTTCTATGTATCAAGTTTCTACGAAGCAGCATACAGCTACGTCATGTACCTGACATACCAACATGCTAAGATAGGACACCAACAAACTGGGATGTTTTCATCATCTGAAATTGTGAATTGAAATGGGACAAGATCTCCACGGATTTTGGTTACCAGTTTAACGCAAACTCAGAAGAAGCATGATGCTATCTGGTTTATTGCAAACAGTTTGATCAAGTATGCAGAATCCTTACATCCGTAAGGATTTCAGAACCAACAGATTGATCGAACATGTTCCAGCCAAGGCTCATCCGATCACTTGGCAATTCCTCAGTTATCGAGTCAGACAAATATTCATAATTTTGATCCTTAATTACTTCACGTCCTTGTTCAAATTTCACGACTTGCTTTCGCGCTCGCGTTCATGACACTATTCACGTCATGATGGCATCTCGGCTTACGATTTTACGTTCATTTTTCTCATTCTGGGAAGTTTTGCAAGAACTTGAGAGACCAGACCCAAGTTTAGTATAACTCCCTATCCTCAGATAGACGTTTCTCGTCATATTCTATGTCTCACCTTGTAGCGTTTGGCGTTACCGCCATTATATTCTATGTTCATGATATGTTTCACATGTCATGTTCATTCCACGTTCCTCATATCATGACCAAGATATGTTACACATATCATGGATCACGATATGTTTACTCATATTGCACTCATCATATCTCCACGTATCACGTTCAAAATTTTCCACGTATTACGTTCAAAATTTTTCACGTACTACGTTCTTTATATTTCGCGCATCGTTGCTAATTATCAGTTAAGTTAGAGTGTTTTGCACGATAACGTTTCAGTTGCCTTACAAGTTAATTCTTATTCCATTCCATCAAATCTAGGGGATCTACCTTACGTTGATAATCAAGAACTTCTTCATATTTCAAGTCAAGGTCAGGAGGACCAAGATTTATCATTCGTGTCAAGATCTTGTGAAGGAACCGTTCCAAGAGGGAGGCCATTTGGAAACGGACAAGTTCATCCGGACTTCTTATCCGTTTTTCTCTTATCAATTAGATATGTCCTTTCAGCCACGTCACGTTCCATGTCCTTTCAAGACATGTCACGTTCCTGCGTTCTTTCTGCCAGGTCACCTGCACGTTCATTTATCTTACATACCCTCTCAGTTTGATTCGGGTATGTTTCTCTTTCAGTTACGTTATCTATAATTCAGGGACGAATTATTCTTTTTAGGGGGGAAGAGTTGTAAAACCCGCATGCTTTTACCATGAATAGTACCCTTAAGATCGTACGTACTAGATTAAAACTTTCCTTTTATAGTATGTTTATGTTCACGTATAAGAATTTTAAGTATTACGTACGTGTTAGAACACGATAAGTATTTATTACGTATGAACACACGATAATTATTCAAATAATAATTATAATCCCGAACATGCGATCATGAAATCATGAACGTAAATTAATCACGAGCTAATATTAATTACGTATATATATTTATTACGAACACGAATAAATATATTAAGTCACGATCGATAACTAATTAAAACACGTAAATTACGAACACGAGAACACACTATAATATTTAGACTCGAGAAATGCACGGGTTACCCTTATGTGGGCCCCTACCCACGAAATTAGGAAGAAAAAGGGCCAAGCCCATTGTTTTTTTACTAAACAAGAAAAATTAGGAAAACATACTCATTTATCAAAAATCAAGAAAATAAGAAAAACCCTAGCCTCCTTTTCTCTCCCCTTTTCTCTTTGGCCGCCGGTTTGGATCATCACCACAAGGGTGATTGGGTTGATTTTGGTGTTGATTATTTACAAAGAGCATTAGTGTGTTCATCCTCCTTGATTGACGCATTCGGTAAACCTTAAAACCCTTTTCTTTTAATCGTTTATTTTAATTTTATACATGAACTTATAAGGGTTTTGTTTTAATATGATTATCATGTTAATTAAATCAAAGGGGTAAATGTTTTGATGTTTTAGGGTTGTTTGTTGTGGCCGACGCAAGAACCGAGCCCCATAGGGGTCTCGGCTTGATTTAATCCACACCACCGAGACCACAAGGTCTCGGTATGGTGATGGTGATCCCACGGCAGCAGCCAAAACAAGGGAACCCTGACTTGGTTCGGGGTATGGTGTTGATTACGGGTCCGGTTCATGGTTTCTAGTCACGATCCGGTTCATTGATTATGTTAAGGTTTATGATTTTAATAGTTATATGTTAAAAGTTAAATTAATAAAACATGACATAATTAATTTAATTAACAAGACTTAGGTTATAAATTTAATTATTAGATCATGAATTTTAACCTAAGTATTTATTTTTTAATTAGACTTTATAATTAATTAATTATTAAAAACCATGACTATAATTAATTAATTAACATGACTTAGGTTATATTATTAATAACTAATAATACATATTTTAGCCTAAGTATTTTACTTTATTTAATTAAAATCATGATATATTTAATTAAATACTTTTAACCTATAGTTTATTTAATTTACATGTAATAATTAATAAACTATACTTTATAACTACATGACTTAGAATAATAATCATAAAACACTTAAGCTTATATAATTAGCTTATTTAACCAGCTTATATCTAATTATGAAAACTTTCTATTTTTAGAAACTTATTTAATTAAGGCAGCTAATCTATTTATGGAAACTTTCTATTTTTAGAAACTTATTTAATTAAGGCAGCTAATCTATTTATGGAAACTTTCTATTTTTAGAAACTTATCTATTTTAAGCAGTAATTCTATTTTTGGAAACTTTCTATTTTTAGAAACTTTCTATTTTAGGAAACCTGCTATTTTTAGAAAGTTACTTATTATTACACAGTAAGTATAATAATACATGAAATACAAGTAATACTTAATCAGAATAGACAGAATATAAGATAAACACACTATAAGGCTTAAAATAGTAAAACATGACATGAACGTATAAAACAAGCTAAGACATGACATAAAACCAGTTACGTATTTAGTAAGCAGATACTTGTACACGTATGTATTTATGTAGCATTAGTGATACCGAAGTAGGACTCCCTTCCGTTCGTCTTCTTCGTTCACTAGACATAAGGTACGGATTCCCGTCCTTTCAGTATGGACATTCTTTCCTTATTAGGATTTCCCGTATGCAGCCAACTGTTTTCCCGTAGTATAAGTTTATATGTTTGATTTGCTTATGTTTAATTTAGAATACCTATAGCCATATACATGCATGACCAGTTTCACCTAGTTATGGAGGTACCATAACCATAACACTAGAGGCACTGGTGTTATGACTTCCCCATGGCGGAGTGATTGCTCGTGACGTCCCTTCAGCTTTTGGCCATATTATTATATTTATCATGTGGGCGTATGGGTGCATCCTAGTTACATGTTTTCAGCAGATTACTCAGTGTGAATGTGGTGTGTGCCTTGCATCCTTCAGAAGGAGCTGATCCCTCTTACCCAAAACCAATATATTAAATTAGAGGCAGCCCCTCTAATTTGCATGATGAGGTCACCCCTCCAAGTATTCATGCACGGTGGATTTTCATGACCTATATTGGCTAATGGTAAAATATGTTAAACATTTTTCATAAGATAAACATAAAGCTTTTCAAACTATAAAACCAGTTTTATGAACATGTTCCAGGTATTCCAGGACTTATACATTTCCGCTGCTATTAAGTCTTTATTATGTTTTAGTCATCTATACTATGTCTATATCCGTGCACTGAGCGTTTTGCTCAGCCGTTACTTTTCTTTCCATGTCCCAAAACGGCAGGTACCCAAGGACAGACTCGAGCATTTGGAGGACGCGCATAGGAGGGAAGCTGCCATAGACTTCTTTTCCTTCTGCCTTCACATATTTATGCTTGTTTAAGTCTTTCATTCATTTCTTTTACTTTATTATGTTTTGGGCTTATGTTTGGGAACCGATGTTTGTTTCCGGTTTACCCTATGGTCATGTATGTTTTAGTACATTTACCTTGCATGCTTTGATGACACGCCATAATTACGCGTGACATTCCATTTATCAAAATGGGGTTTTACATCGAACATGAGCATGATCAGACTAGATGGTGTGAAGCTAATGGGGCGTTTCAAGATTTCATTGTTACTAGGGCGTGGGATGCGGTTCGTCCTAGAGGTAACGTGGCTGATTGGCAAAAGATTGTGTGGTTCTCACATGTTATTCCGAGACATAGCTATCATTTGTGGCTTGTTATGCGAACAGCTTTAAAGACTCGGGATAAGCTGCGTGCGTAGGATTTGAGTGGTGTTGATCCGGACACCATTATATGTGCTATTTGTAACTCCAACTTGATTCGCATCACCATCTATTTTTCTAATGCAGTTTTGGTGCAAAGGTTTAGGTTTACATTCGTTCTCTTGTAGGTATGGAGCAGATCGGGCTTAATCTTGATGATATTTTTGAGTTTCTTAAACCGGTGGCGCACAGAAGAAATATTTCAAGTATCATGCAAGGCTTATTGTTGTTGCGGGCACTTATTTCATTAGTCGAGAACGTAATACTCGTCTGTTTAAAAATGTTAAACGCCCCCCGGAAGATATTCGTGATGTAATTATGGTCACTGTTAGACTTAAATTGCTTACGTTTTGGTTCAAGAATAAGGAAAAGGTTCGACAGATTTTAGATCGTTGTAATATGCGTAGTAACTTTAGAATATATGGTAATACTTAGCCGTTTTGTTCTTTTGTCGTGCTAGGTTGTGTGTTGCGTGATCTTTCACGAACACTATTTTGTAGTTCAAGCGTTGCTTGAGGTTAATGAAATGATTTAGCCTAATTCAATTGTTCTTTAATTTTATAGTGGCTTATACATATTTATCAGAGTGACTCTTTACCTAAAAATATATAATCGACGTAGTCATTGCAAGAAAATATTTTATGGGTTATAATGAAAAGAGGTCAAAGTTTTAAGATAAAAAAATATTCAGAATATAAATCTAGTGGTTGATGTTGTTATCAAGTCAAATGTATTTATTATAAGATTTATACCTTACTTAAATTTTGGCATTTTCAGTTTTAAAAAATGCATATACATGCATTATAAGTAGGGTAGATATATATGTTAGAAAGGATAATTATGTGTAATTTTTTTTATAATCGTGATTTTTGACACATTGGTTGATTAATTCATGGGGTTTGAACTTATCGTCATACAGATTTAAACCATGTAAAACTCTTTTTTTTAAGGAGGTTGACTTAGCCACTTCAAAATTGTTTACATCTAACTGAAATTAAAGTTGAGACCTCATACACTTTTGAGTAATAACCACAAGTCTTTTTGCCATTAGGCCACCCTTGAGTGGTTTAGTTGACGCAAACGAGATGAATTTTTATCAAACAACTTTAGTTTGAGTTTGATTTGATCGAATCATGCTTTTATTGAGTTCAAACTCAAATCTGAGTTTAATAAATCAGTCTAAAACACATAACAGACCGAGATTAAAGTTTTAGTAGCTCGAGTTTGAGTTTTTATATAGCTTTTCGAGCCTTCAAGACATATGTATCTATTATATGTGTAGAAACAAAAGGACATACTAAAAATATACTCTATTCGTTTTAAAATTATTGTCTTTCGACAAAAAAACAACAATTTAAAAAATGTATTTATTATAGTATTTTTTTCTCTTTTTTTTAGCATAATGAGAGTTTTACCTTTAGCTAATTAATTAAATCTCCTTTAAAGTTTGTAATAACAAAATATTAAGTAATGATAATATGTTAAACTTTATCAAAATTTCCTATCTATTTTTAATAATAAAAATTAATTTTAAAACAACTTCAAACGAAAAAATAAATAATAATTTTGAAAAAACAAATATTAAATAAAAAAACAGTTAACCATAGCAACTAAACGAGCCAAACCTTACCGACTTAAATGCCTTTATTATCTAACATATATATTTAGTTATTTACGATACATATTTATAGAAAAATATGCATTGACCTGATTGTATCCTAAAAAGAGGCATAATCACAGAATTAAGACAAGTGTCGTAATAAAAAGCTGAAAATGAAGAAAAAAAATATGAAATAATAGGCCCCCTGCATTTTAACAATCACAACCCAACGTAAACTTAAGTCTATTTTAAACCTTCTTATTAGGTCCATATATTAACACTCATATTTATATAAACAACATTAAAGCTAACGTTAATACTAATATATTGTGAATGTTATGCATAAGTTTTTTTTTTAATGAATTCATCGTTTAATTTTTTTTTTGAATTTAATGATAAACTGATTAACAAATTTTGTGTTTATAACTTTATATATAAGTTCAAATTTAATGATTACATATAAATTCAAACTTTTTGAGTCAAGTTTAAGTTTTATTTGAGCTCACGTCAAGTCTGAATGATTAAAACTCATTAAACTATCAAGTTAAACTCAAATTTATATTACTACTTATAATTTAAAAAAAAAAGCTTAGTTCTTATGAAACTCGAACTCGACCTAACTTGATTACGATTGCTCAACCAGTTATCAAAGGAAAGACGAAAAGGCTATGGAACCAAGTGAAAAGGAAACCGTCAATTTGTTTGAACAAAAAGAACAGAAAACCAGAAGTCTAATCTATATATTCTATTAAAATGGAGTTTTTGCTGATGTCATTTTGTATAGGTGTCATTCAAGTAGTTATGAGTTGCAATGTTGCTGATGTAATAATATCTAATTTATTTTGTTTTAAAAATATATAACAAAAATATAGTATTCTATTACTGCCCTTCACAAAAGATGATTTGCATTGTCTTAACATTAGGCTTCTCGAAAATAGAAGCTGGCTCTTTAAACAAGAATTCAAAATTCAAACCTCTCATCTGCTTTTTTTTTCAACAGATCTACATCTAAAGAAAGTACTAATACAGTATTCTTTCTTTGTCAATTTCATGGGCTTCAGTTTACGGAGTACAATATTATTTTCGTTCTTGATTTACTTCATCTCATATTTCATACTTTTCTTATTTAACATTTATTCTTTAGTTTCTTTGATTAAAATATGGAATTAGATGTGTTATCTGTGGTACCTAGAGACACAATTAAATTTTTAATTTTTGGTTTTTTTTGGTGAATTTTTTGTTTATTAGTTCATTGACCCATTTTAATCCATGTGTTTCGCCACTTAATGGAAAACTTTGTTCTTTGCTAGAATATGCTATCTTTTAGGTTAGTTCTTGATTACAAGTGGAGGTTGAATCAACTAGATAATTTTTGAAAACTCTTTTGAATGCATTTAAGGTATAACCAATTTTTGCTTTTATGATTTTGAATTCTGGTTTATGATTTTGAAAATTAAATTGTTGCTCATGATATATGTACCTTAGGAATGTCTTCGTTAACCATTGTTGTACTACGTAATTGCTATGTTATAAGTTTAGCTGTATTGAGTAATTGAGATCATCATAATTTGTGAATTTCGTGGTACATAGTAGGTGGTATAGCCGTTATAGATAATATGATCAGTTCATATCTAATTCATTTTAACCGGACCTCAAATCTACCAATTGAACATCATAAAATCAGTTGGTATTAATATTGAACTATAGAGTCTAATGGCCAATGGCCAGTTTACAACATATCACAATATTATTGCTCTGAGATATTTGTCCATCTTGAGTGGAGGTGGCAAAATGGGCGGGCGGGCGGGCACGGGCGGTGGGCTAAACGGGCAACGGGCTAAACGGGCAATGGGCTAAACGGGTGCGGGCTAAACGGGCACGGGCGAAACAGGCGGGCGAAACGGGCGGGCTAAGCGGGCGCAAGCTAAAAAAGGAAAAAAAAAAACATATAAAAACCCACAAATAAAAAATAAATATACTTGTTTGAAAGCCGGGATAAAAATTTTAATAAAAAATATTCGTCGAGTATACTAATTTGTATTTTACAAGTGCGCCCGTTAAGCTCATTAGTTTCTTACATATGTGCCCGTTTAGCCCGTTCATTTTAAATAATGGGCAAAAAGTGCCCCACCCTTTTTTGAAAATGGGCAAAAAGTGCCCATATGTATCAAAATGGGCAAGATTTGCCACCTCTAATCTTGAGTGTCTCAACAATGATAAAATGTTTTTAAACAAGAGTAATCTTTGATAGTGCCCATATAAAATGTTTGAGTCACAAGAGTAACCTTCCATATTGCCCATATCAGTTTTTAAACAATTCTTTTTTATGCAATTATACTATTTTGACCAATAAAGTTTTTATTTATACGGACATGACAATCTGGACTAGATCTTTAACCAGTGGGAGGCCGAGTCACTATAAGAAAAATGGGAACGGCCGACGTTGTTGTCCTCGAGGACATACGGAGCCTTTATCTTTTGAGGGTCTCAACAGTCAAGACAACCTTTTTATGCCTCTTTATTTTGAGGGTTTTAAGACAAAACTTTTTCTGATTCACTGTAAACTCACAAGTATTTTGAATTTGAATTTCAAATTGTAGCTTTAGCACTGTATTTCTTTTCATAATCATCTTCATGTTCTTTCAGTTTTTAATCCCCTGTTCCGGCCACCATTTTTCATACCCGTATTCTTTGATCACAGGTAATTATTTACTAATTTCTATATTTTTCTGATTTATTAACTCATGTCTCGGGTTTGCAATTTTTGTTAGTATTAGTTGTTCACAAAAGTAATTTGTTGGTTCTTCCATTCTTGGTGTTTCAAGAATAGCTGTATTGTTTTCTCAGGTTATGCGGAGGCTGACAAGATTGATTTTGTGGTCTTGCTACTGCTAAGGTTAATTTTTTAGTTGTATTAAGATCATTATAATTTGTGAATTTGGTGGTATATAGTCGTTATATATAATAGTATATTCATTTCATATCTAATTTAGTTTAACCGAACCTAAAATATATCTACTAAACCATCTAGCTTTAGAAGAACATTATAAAATCTGTTGGTTTTTGAATTATAGAGTCTAATAGCGATATTATAACATTCACAATATTATTGTTTATGATACATTTGGCCATCTTGCGTACCCTTAGGATCCCAATTTTAAACCTTTGAAAGTTATTAGGATCAATAGAAAACACATTTGTATATATATCTAAAGAGAATGTAGTCCGAATTATCATCTAAAAATCTATATTGTAGTCCTAGGATCCCAATTTTAAACCGTTGAAAGTTATTACGATCAATCGAAAATAAGATTTGTATATTTATCTAAAGAGAATGTAGTGCGAATTATCATCTAAAAATCTATATTGTAGTTTCTTATTTTTTTTTAATGGCTAAAGCTATTATCCAAGGTACTGAATTTGTGAAACATTTAAAGTTTTGTGCTCAAAGAAGAATAAGGTATCATGTCCTTCTTTATAACTCTTGAGATGTCTCGTTTTCTCTAACTGTTTAACATTGTTTTAAAGTTTAATCAAGAATCTTCCTCGCACCTAACTAAGCTTCTGAGTCCATTAAGGTTTGCATTTGAGTTAGTCAATCAGTCTAAATGTTGTCCTCTTGCATTGTCTTTCATTTGGTTATTTAGAAGTGAAGAAATTTCAAGTGAACGAAACCTAAGCTGATATATGACATCATTATCATATATTTGGCAAAATATTTATAGTGAAGTCCTTTTTATGAGTGCATTGTGGCTGGAGTGTCAACATTTTGTTACTCATAGGTTATGTTGAGTGTCATGCTACTAAGGGCAGCAGATAATTTGTGAGAAAATTTTTTGAGGTTTAGTGTAAAACTTCACAGAATCAAATTATACGAACTGAGGTACTTTAACTATGTAGATTTCTATTGAAACCTTGTGGTTTTAAATGTATTAAAATCACTGTAATGTGTTTGTGATATTATTGTGCTCAAGTGAATGTTAATTCAAATGTTAGAAATGTTCAGATTGATGAGTAGTTTTCTTCTCTAATGGTACTTAAACAATCTTTCTAGAACCGCTGACTGGTTTCACTTTGAAAGAACATGTTGCTGTTGCAGGTAAGTTTCTTAGACTCGCTTCAGCTTAAATGAGTTATATAAGAAATATCTTTCTAAAGCTATTTTTTCCTCATATTAGGTTGCAGACATGCATATATACTACCTAAGCCAAAGATATCAAGCAACACTTCAGTGTCGTTTTGCTCATGGATAAATAAAAAAGTGAGAAGTGATATTTCAGGTTGCATGGGTACGAACATGCCTCTCGACTTTGTACTCCGAATTCGAGTAACTTGCCTTATGATTTATGATTTATTTGTAGAGAATGTACATGAAAGAGATGATTAGTTTTTATTTTCTCATTGTTATTATTATATTTATCGGTTCTTAACGTCAATAAATTAACTTGATTTTTTAATGCATTGTTTTCTCATATAACTTTTGATAATTTACTTATTACCGCCCGTGTTGAACACGGGTTATGAGCTAGTTTTACTGATATTAAACACTTTAAAATATAGTGATGGTTCAAGTTGAACCAATTTTAACGTGGGACAAATAACAAATAAAGACAAATAAAAAGTGGGGCAGTTGGTTTTAATCATTAAATTTGGTTCATTAATTGGTGATACAGAAGTTTGGTAAAATGTCAAAAGTAAGGCTTGTTGACCAAGTCTTGTAAGAAAGTGAGACCTCATATCATAGCTAGGTGTAGGTGTGTAAGCATTTTAGTCATACAAATATGGATAGATGAGACTATACTTGAAATATTAAAGGTCCCTATTTTTGAATAAAAGGTGGCCTGTCACTGATCTTGCAAAATATTCCAAAAGAAAAATTTGACATCCTTAGAATGATTTTTTTTAACCGCAGTTTTGATGCAACAGAGTATCTTGTGTGTTATTGAGGCATCAAGTCTCTCGATCCGAGTTCGAATTATCTCACGAACAGAATATAAACTCTCATACTAACCACCTAGTTTCTCATTAAATAGCTTTAAAACATTGCGTTAAGATTCAAATTCGGCTACCAATTCTTAGAAAATTCTTCACATGAGAAATTGCAAGAGTCGAACTCTTGGCCTCCCACACATAGAAAATATAACCGGATGCATTATTAGAATGATTTATGTAGATCATTAAAATAGATTGACAAAAGTTTTTTTTTTATTTGTGGTGTGCCAATATACCATATGTTATAAAAGATCAAAATTCCTTCTGTGTAGTTTAGAACACCTTATAGCCGAGGGCTCGAGGCGATTTACAATTTTTCAGTCATCTCAATGTGATTAATTTGACACAATAAGACAAACCGGCTCTAAAAAAATATCTCACAAAAAAACATTTTAAATAATTAAGCATACACAAAAACGATCAAGTTATGTTAGTCGAGCATGTGACCTAATACTCCAAAAAATCAAAAGCCAATCGAGTCGGCAATGTGGCTCACTGACTCACAGTGAAGCCAATTGTGTCGGCAAGGGTCGACCGAGTGGGTTCATACTGTTAGTTCATATTATTATTATACATTTATATTTAGGCTCAAGCTTGATTTTAAAATCGGGCTTAAACTAAAATACAAATGCATAATAATAATATACGGGCTAACATATCCAGCCGTTGCCATTGTGGGCAGCCTTAACATTAGGACTTAAGATATCTAGGAGATGTTCATGCTTATTTGAACACGCATATTACTGGTATATTATTAACTTATCATAGGATACTACTAAAAAAAAAAAACTAAAAAAAATCCTCAGTCTGTAAAAGCCTCCTTGCTTCAGTCTGTAAACTTGTTCCAAAAAAAAACTAAAAAAAATCAGATATGTTCACATAGTTTTTTTCCCGTTTTAAAGAAAATATTCAAAAAAATATGTATACACACTTGTGCATGAAATTTAGAAACAATACTATTATTGCCTGTTGTGTAAACGGTTGATTTGATGATAAAAGTATACAAATAAGAGAAATAAGACACTTGTTTGACTAGTTATTTTTATATGATTTTACTTCACTGTTTTGAAATATAATCGAGTGCACAAATATTTTTAAAACCGTAATATAACAGATGTAAAAGTAAATTAAAACGAAAGGTAGAAATAAGTTTCGATTGACTGGATGTATTTAAAAAAAAATTAATGTTTTTTTTAACAAATTAACAATAAAAAAATCCATAGCTATTACAGGCACTCGCGAAAACCTTGGCTCCGTCCCTATCACTACCTATCATAATTTGTTAGAGAATGACTTGATAGTTATAGATATTAATTTACGATAGGTCAAGATCCCAAGATGCATGCTACTAATTTCTCGTGTTGGTGTCGGTGGTCGTTTGTTGTAGATCCTAAAAGTTTAAGTAAGTGGACTTTGGTAGCATCAAAACGTAAAATAACAGTACCATGTTAGAATCAGTTCACATTGCTTAAAAAATACACAATTTTCGTTCCATATTTAGTTTAACACTTTTAACTTGCTAGAATTTATATTTTATGTTATGTAATTTTCATTTCAATTTTATAAAATAAAAAAAATTCAAAAATCAAAATGGGGATACAAATAGGGTAATTTTGTGTTATTTATGGTGAAACTGCATATGAATGGTTGTTGTTATGAGGTAGCTAGAGTCCAGTCCACCACAAGACTTAGCCCATTAAGGTACTCACCTTCGGACCAACAGATGCTTCCAACCAACGTATCATTTGTGGGAGCTAGAATCTGTAAGTTTAGGAAGAACCGCGGGAGAGGAACGTAAATGATCGAGCATATTGATACTATTCTTCTTAGAACATGATGTTAACATAAGCATAAACTTATCATGATCATAAGAGTAGTAGCAACGGGAGTCTTGGGTTCGGCCGAGCCAATTAAACGCGTCCCTCGATCTCCTTACGAGCTCAACATAGAACGTGCCCCCTTTGGTTTGGCTTGGTCATGCGACCAAATGCTTTTCACTGTTTGTGCGTGAGTGTGTGTTTTTATATTATATTTATAGGTAATTTTTGTGTTTAAATGAGGTATGTTACGATCGCAATAAATTAAACATGCTACCAACACCATGATACTTATACATAAACATCTCACGTAGAGAACGTTCGATATTGGTCTAAAACTAGAAGTATACAAGCATTAGTGTGCAAGGGAAACAATCCATAACAAGCCACATCCTTTGCACTGTTATTTAATGAAACATGTATAAACACTTGGGGCTTTTGCATATATTTATAGGTTCTAAACGTTGTTGTTGATTGGTAAAAGCTTGACTTTCAAACCATATTTCATTTGTAGTATGATTGAATCACTTGGACAAACCTTATGACCCTCAACCAAGTCCACATGGTAACGAGACATGATTGAAGCCGCCACCATTTTGATCTGAATCAAACCCATTTCCTTACCCAAACATGTCCTCGGCCCTGCATGAAACGCCGTAAATTTATAAGACGGCACATGTTTTATCCCCCCTTCATTCGTAAACCATCTTTCGGGCTTAAACTCCATACAATCCTCGCCCCATATATCTTCCATTCGTCCCATTGTATAAAAACACAGAATAATTCTCGCGTTTGCATCAATAACATGACCGCTTGGAAGCACGTCCGGCTTCAAAGGAGCCTTATGCTCTAAAGCAACAGGTGGATATAATCTTAATGCTTCGCATATACCTCCATGAAGATAAATGAGTTTATCTAGCTCTTTTACACCCCATTTCTCACCAATCTCAGCTCGGATCTTTGATTCTACACTCGGGTTTTTGGCAAGAAGATAAAAGAACCACGAAAGAGCCGTGCTCGTGGTGTCTCTCCCGGCAATCATTAGACTAAGTATTGTGTCTCTTGAAAAGTTTCTAACGTCCCTTGACATCCCACTTTTTCCTTCAAGACCTCTAACCAAAGATGTTAAAAAACCAGTCTCTTTATCATGCACTATTCCAACCCCGTCTTGTATTTGAGACAGATAGTCATTTATAAACTCATCGAAAGCCTTTGCCGCTTCATTCATCTTCTTCTCTTTCCCTAGTCCAAATCTCCTTTGCAGCTTCCAAACTCGTTCGGGCAAGAAATGCCTCCACAAAAGAGCTTCTTCAGCGTCCGTGAATGCCTTTTCGCATGGAATGAATGGTAAATGTATAGATAGGCTTTCAGGATCAAAATCTAGAAGCAGTAGGCATATCACATCAAAAGTAAACCTTTGAAATATTTCTTGCAAGTCTATTTCTTGATTATGCGTGGACGCGAACTCAAGGATAGGAAGAAGCCCATTCTCGACTTTCTTTACAATAGTTGTTTCTAAAAGCGTTTGAAATTCGGCGTGTTTGAGTAGAGACATGGTTGTTTTCCTATGAATTTCCCATAACTCGTGATCGGAGTTAAAAATACCATCTCCAAGGATATCAAACATGTTACGAAACTCAGGACCTTTAGGATAGTTTGGGAAGTTTTTGCTTAACATATAGTGGATATTGGAAGGGTCAGAAGTTATGAGCATGTTTATATTAGCAAACCAAGGACCTTTCACCATGAAAGTGGCATTACTAAGTTTGAGAACGTCAGTCGCGAAATTATGGATACGGTGACTATTTAAAAGGATATCGGGTGTCATGCCAAGAACGGGCCAGTTCGTAACAGGGAGGCGTCTCCGGTAAACAAACACGACACCGGATATCAACAAGAGAATGAAAAGGAGAAGCGCATCAAAGTAGTAGATTGAAGCCATGTGATTAGTGTGAGAGTTTATCTAGCTATGTGGATGAGAAACTTCTTTAAATAGTAAGAACATCGATTGATGAATACGAGCAAATCTGATAAGGTTTTGTATTTTTGTTTCGATAGCTAATAATGGAAGGAACATGAGGTCCCGCAGCTTTTAAACAATAACGAAACTTTTAAATCACCTTAGTGACTCTCGATTTCGAATTTCATTATTATAAAGTTTTATCATTGAACGAGTTATGAACAGTAACGTACACCCTTAGATCGACAAATGTAATTTTTTATAAAATTATTCAAAAGAAGCGAGCGACGCTATTTATTGTTCGTTTGTCATCCAACACTACGTAAATAAAAGTAAATCATAAAAATTTGTTGTTTTTTTCATAATTATCCGTAATTAGTGATTAATCGAAGAGAAAATTATCAGTGTCGGCCGCGGCTCTCTTTTACTTGATCCACATGCATGAATGTGGTGCTACAAGCAGCAAGAGGAGTTGAATATTACGTTTCACTATCAATAATAGCTGTACTTCATTATGATCGATGCTCAAATTAAGCTATAAAAGCTACACCAGTGATTATATCTGCTTAATTTCGTGTATGGAGTAGCTTCTTTGACGTGTGACTTGGAACTGAACAGGGTCACCTTTCATCTCTCGACTTCATCTGCAGCCATTCGTTATGTTTAGATAACGCGGCTATTACGACACTCAGCTAACTAATGAATTTAGAGCGCCTAAGTTAGCATGCATGATTCTGTGTCTGTTTCGTTATCATATACCAACTCTTCAAACGTAGTTTTCGTAGTGTTTAACTCTTGCAAGTTATCAGTTTGCTTTCCGACATTGATTTTCTATTTATAGGCTCTGAATGTAACGTTGTGGTGGTCCTAGTTCATTCTTGTGGTTTTGGTTCATGCAACTAGCACGAATGTTTATCATTATATACATGTACGTAGTACCTTTTTAATTATAACAGTAAGTTTTTATGGTACACCACGCTCATTTAGGGATGGCGGAGTCAGGGGTGTTTCATGTGTGCTCTATTATCACTTATAAATTACAATTAAAAAAGTTTGTGCACCCGATCATATATGATCTGGCTTCATCCATGTGTTCATTTTGGTAAGAAAAAAAGAGTTGATGAGACGGTTTCACCGGAGTATTAATGGGACATTTTAGAAAAAAGCCTATATAGACATGAGGGTAAATTTCAAACTTTGTCTCTAAACTATTTGGGTTTTGGAAAAATGAATCTTAAACCTACGTGTTTGCATTTTTTCCACTCTATTTTGTGTGACAGTGGAAAAAATCCTCGAACTATTTTCTTTAACGAGCCTTGAGCTCGTTATGTACCTCACATGCACGATACGTGCGGGTACTTCTTCCCGCCACTTTATCCCACCATGTCAACTATGATTTCTTTAAGATCATACCTTCAAATTCCAACGCCATTAACACGAGCTAACCATCAGTCATTGCATCACTCATAGCATTGATTCCAAGATCATACCTTTAAATTCCAACGCCATTAACACGAGCTAACCATCAGTCATTGCATCACTCATAGCATTGATTCCAAGAACATCACACAACTAGTACCCCTAATACCAAAACATAACACTTTAAATTGATTATCAATATTCTCTAATTTAAACAACTCTAACAGGGTTGTTGATATATTTTTAATTATTAACATTCAAATATACGGGTGTTGATGTTTTTAGTGTAAATTATGGCAGGTGTAAAGGCTTACAAAGAAGAAGTCGTTTTTAAAATTCACAATAATAGATTTTTTTGCAATAGGTCCATTCAGGTATGTAAATGGGTCGCTTAGTAAACTTTTTGCCTTTAAGTGTGATAGCAAGGTGTTTAGTACTCGCCTAGTGTTGGTGATTATGTGTTACCAATAATGATTTAAGTGTAATGAATTTACTTTGTTGACCAATGAGTAATCGTGATAAACGTTCATCAAGTCGGGGTTGTGCGGAGTGCACACTTGTATGACATTGTTACGGTTATCATACGGGGGCGAAGCCCCCGTACGACGGGGGTCCGGGGGCAGCGCCCCTGGGCAGGGTCCAAGGGGCAGCGCCCCTGGCTGGACCTAATTTTCTGCCCGTTGAAAAAGGTTGCAGTTGGTTGCAGTTTGGTTGGAATAACTGTCTTTTGACAGTTACAACTGCAAACTCGTTTTTTGGTCATATAACCTTTATGGTTTCTGGTTCTGGATCATAACAACAAAAACACAATTACAGTTCGAATCTGAGTTTTATCCGATTGGAGATTTCGATAGAACCATCGAAATACTTTGATCTGAAAGTGTTTGACACGACTCTCAGATTATTGATCCACGCACCCAAATTTCTAACACCTAGATCATATGTTCGCAAGGATTTATGTCGAAAAATGGGCTTTGTTCTTTTGTTTATCTTTTTTTTAACGGCAACTTTATTAAAATAAAAACTAGCAAGGTGCTAGATTACAAAGAAACCAAAAAGGGTGTTGCAACCAACTAACCCAATTGAATTTAAAACTAACCCTAGCGTTATGCCAAAAAAAAGAACGAAGGTAAATATCGTCTAAAATAGTATCTTTACGCGGCTTTTTAATTGAGAAAAGAAGCTGATTCCGGTATAATCACAAACTCCACCACGTAATAAAGAATATCCCTTCCAAAATAGTTTTCTTCTTAGAACCAAGACGTATCGAACTGAACCAAACAAGCCACTCTTCATATGAACAAAAATTTGGAACACCCACGTCCCACCAACGACATATCTGGCGAGTTACATCTTTAGCGAGAGAGGAATTGAAAAATAAATGGGTCGAATCTTCTAACTGCAACTCACAAATAGGGCATGCTGTAGAACCAGAAACCACCCCTCTTGCTGCCAAATTTACCCGGGTAGGGAGCCGATCCAAAGCTAATTTCCACGCAAAAATATTAATTTTAATTGGAACTGATTTAACCCACCTCGTCGGGACATTTAGCCTAGGAAGGAAAAACTCATCTATCAGCTTCCTAACATCTTTCACACGAAACCTACCATCCCCATCCAAGTCACAAATCCACCTGTCTGTTGAAGAAGAGAGGCTGACAGAATCGATAAGCGACTGCAATACCTGAAGTTGATGATCTTCTACGCCACCTCTAACTGTACGACAAAAAGAACCCTCAATAGATATTAGTTTAGCAGTCACTGTGGTGTCTTTATCTAATTCCAAAGCAAATAACCGAGGAAAAGAATCTGCAAGTATTGTATTATCAAGCCAGCGGTCTTTCCAGAACCGCGTGCACAACCCGTTGCCCACCTTAATCTTACAGTGAGAGAAAATGTCAATACCTTTCTCCTTGAGCAGATTAAACTCTTTTATAATAGATTTCCAGATTGAAGGATATGTTGCCCAAGAAGCAGATATATTAGGACCGTGCGTAGCCTGGATAAATTTGCTCCAAAGAGAGTTATTCCCAACAAGAAAACGACACCCCCACTTAGCCAGAAGACCCCTATTAAGCGCCAAAAAACTTGAAACCCCAAGACCCCCGTGAGCCTTTGCTGCCAGAACCTGCTGCCACTTGACCCACGCTATCTTACGCTCTCCATTTTGAATACCATTAAAGAAATTACTACGAATTTTTTCCATCTTATTAAGAACAGATTTCGGAGCTTTAAAAAGAGATAGATTATAAATCGGGGTGAACCCAAGAACTGATTTGAGTAGAGTTAAGCGACCTCCAATCGAAAGACTTTTAAGTTTCCAAATCGATAACTACTTATTAATCTTATGAATTGAATCGTCCCAAGATCTAATATGAGACATATTACCTCCAACCAAAATTCCCAGGTATTGGAAAGGTGTTTTTAACACCGAACATCCAATTCTAATAGTTACATATGAAACAGTCGTCTCTTGAACCCCCAAACCTAAAATGTGGATTTTCTTAAGGTTGATCGACATCCCTGAAAGTAAACCAAAACACTTGAGAATGTTTAAAATACCTGTTAAGTTACGATTAGAACATTCCCCATGAATATCACGTCATCTGCATAGAACAGGTGAGAGATCGTGAGCTCATCACCGAATCGTAACCCTGAAAAAACGCCCCCTTCAATTGCCCGGTTAATGGAGAGATGTAAAGACTCCATAACCAATATGAATAAGAAAGGTGCAAGTGGATCACCCTGTTTCAAACCCCTATGTAGATGAAACTCCTTAGAAGGACTACCATTCACCATGATCGAGGCTTTACCCGACTTGAGAGTACCTATAATCCAAGTTCTCCACTTTACCCCGAAAACAAAAGCATTTAAGACATCATCAAGATAATCCCATCTAACAGAGTCATAGGCTTTAGTGAAGTCCACCTTAAAAAACATAGTCTGATGGTGTTTATGCTTACATCTTGCTAGGATCTCATTTAAAATAAATGGACCATCAAGGATTTGACGGTTGGGGAGAAAAGATGATTGCACATTAGATAAAAGATCGGATATGACAAACGATAAACGAGTAGAAAGGATTTTAGTAATAATCTTATAAAGACTCCCAATAAGACTAATGGGCCTAAAATCACTGACCAATTTCGGGTCTAAAGATTTTGGGATGAGAGTAACAACAGAAGAATTACAACCTGTTACAAAATCCCCATGATCAAAAAACCATCTGACTGCACAGCAAAAATCCGGGCCCAGAATACCCCCAAAATTTTCGAAAGAACTCGAAAGTGAACCCGTCCAGACCTGGAGATTTTTTCTCACCACACCCCCAAACAGCTTTGCGAATCTCCTCGTCTGAAACCGTGGATTCTATTTCAGTAACCTGGTCCAATGATAAACGTTTCGGAAAATTAAAACTAATTTTTCCTTTACGAGTTCCCGGATCCTTAAATTTATCTTCAAAATGAACGCGAAATTCCTCTTTAATGCTAGAGGGATCATCTACCCATATGCCGTCAATCAAAATACCTTTAAATGCCAGTGTTGCTCGTTTCCTGTTAATAATTCCATGAAAAAACTGATAATTCTCGTCTCCTTCTACCGCCCAACGAACTTTCGCTTTTTGAACAAAATCACTGTTATTTTTAGCAATGAGATCATTCAACTGTCTCATAGTATCCACACGGGACAGCAAGACCTCATCAGTACCTCCACCTTGATCTAACACTAAATCGATATCTGTTAGCTTCTTCTTAAGATCCTTGTGATTACAAGACTTACTACTTTTAACTTCAGCAACCCAAATACGGATCGCCTTCTTTAAATGTTGAAGTTTTTCTTAAATCTGATCATCCCATTACTATCCGTAAATTTAAATGAATACCAGCTGTTTGTCACCATTTGATCAAACCCTTGTAAAGATAACCAGTAATGATGAAAACGGAAAGGTGAAGGTCCAAAATCTGAAAATTTCTCTCTAAGAATGATAGGACGATGGTCAGATAAATGTCGTTCTAAACAAACAGCAGATAAATGAGGGAAATAGGTCAAAATACCGTCAAAAACCAGAAAACAGACAACCTTACTCATCTTGGTAGCAGAAGGGTGAGCCCATGTGAACGAGTAACCTTCTAGCTGAACATCATTGAGCCCAGAATTTGCAATAAAGGCGTTAAACAAGCGTGCTCCGTGGACATGGAACATAGAACCCCATATCTCCTCTTTGCACCTAACTTCGTTAAAATCACCAAGAACAATATATTCCCCTTGCCATTGAGAGATTATCGACGTAACATAATCCCACAAGTGAATTTTGGCAGCTATTGGTTGTGGGGCATAAATAGATATGATAAGAATCTGGATCTTTTTAGGCAACGGCGTATCATATAAAGCTACAAAATTATCGGAAATAGTATGGTGAGTCTTCAGGAAAACATTATAATCCCACACACATAAAATACCTATAGACAAACCTAAAGCTTCACTTTCGACATGATCGAACTGATAATTACCCCATAAATATTTAATCTCCAAATCTGAAATATACTCTTTTTTAGTTTCTTGAAGAGACAAGAAACTAAGTTTATGTTTATTTTCTAAATCCCGAATCCAATCTTTTTTGGCCTTGGATCCGAGGCCCTGAATATTTAAAGATAAACAATTCATTGACCACCATGAACTGCTCCATTCGATCCTATGATTTTCTCCATATCCATAGTACACCCTACCATATCATAACCCATGGCTTGTCCTACCTTAATCATCTCATCAAGTGTGGCAAGTAGAGAACCACCTTCCTTCCTTATATGACTTCTTTCCTTGCCTCTCGATTGAACAAATGTTTCAGAATGCGCCACCTCCTTAAAAACCCGGGGACTACAACTCGTTGACTTATGTATGTCCTCCTGCACTACCGGTTGAGAGTTATCAGGTATACCAGCTTATGTTTATATATCAGGCGTAAAACCAGGTGGGTTAGGCAAACTAGATTCTGACTTCTCTTCGACCCTAGCCTTATTAAGATGATTATAGAAATCGAAAGGATCCTCTGACACCTCCTGATCATTACCCGACTGATTAATATTGTTTTCATTCGCCAGCATCTCTCCATTATCTCCAAAAAAAGTTTCAGATACTCCGTCACTTTCACTATCTTCATCTCTGTTTACATCAGCCATGCCCGCTTCTTGCTTATCGGAAGCACTCTTAAAAGGTTCTACATTAGAATGACATTCCTCATGAACCTCTATAAATGAAGGTAACCAAACAAATAATTCTTAGCACGTGCCATGAAAACTTTACCTTTCACAACGACCTTAAAACTATCTAGTATATTACGAACTAAATTAGTCTTAATACACAGTCTTTTCCTGGCAAACATGTCATCAGAACCGTCTTCAACATCCATAACCTCCCCCGATTTTAATCCAATCTTAATAAACGAATTGCGAGTCCACGCATTTAACGGAACCCCCTCAATGTCTATCCAAACAATGCGATCAGTAGCAACGAAATCACTTTGGGGATCACATATTTTAGTGAACAAGGAAGCAACTCCCACATGATTCATAAAATTTTGTTTGGATTTATCAGAACCAAGTTTCATGAGTACCCACAGACCACCCAAATATCTGATCTCAATATCTTTAAACCCTTCATTATGCAATATCACACGTAGATTATTGATCGAGGAAAATTGACGAACTTCCCCCATAACAGAGTGTTGAAGGTCCCTATCAACTAAACACTCTTCATCTAAAACGATTGCATGACCTGAAGTGTCTGCAGGTTAAACATACTGACCTTTCACCACAGAAACAAACGAATGAACTGGAGTCTTACCTTCGTGACCAACATTAACTCCAGACGGATTAAAATGAGCGGATTTAGAAGGGGCCTCATTTCGTTCATATCGAGCCACATTTGCGTGTAAATGGTAATGCCCAATCCAAAGAGTACAAAGGTTACCAACTAATCTCGTTATATTTTCTACTTTGATAAAACGAACAAAAGCAAACCTTTTCCCTGTTTTCGACTTGCGATTGGGGATGAACACATCCACAACCTTACCATACGCTTGACACAAAACCCAAAGATCTTTTGTTGTAGTATTAACTGAAAAGTTAGTGATGAAGACATATTTGGAAATGTTACGAATGTGATCCATTGGATTGAACGGAGATCTAAAAAACTAAAATAAAGACACGCAACACCCGAAAAACTATGGAGCGAAAAATTAATAGCCTGGCGGCGCCATCAAACCCTAATTAAACCAAACACACAATTAGAAAAATTATCAAACCCTCATTAAGTCACTACCCCACGAGTCAACGGATCACAAAGATGATAGGGAAGACGAATCCAAAGCCTATCACTTATCACAAATTGGGTGATGAAATAATGAAATTAATCAAGAAGGAAACCACCATACCCACGGATGAGTTGATCACAAAATAGCAGGGCAGACAAATCCGAGGCCTGAAATTTATCACAAATTCGCTGATGAGAAGATGATAGAGTCCAAGGATGACAATGAATTTCTAATCAAACGATTGATCGAAGAAAGATTAGACACGTCGAAAAAAATGGATCTGACAATCGCCCATAGTTGACATTGTAATTCTTTTGTTTATCTAACAAACGATTAGAACAAGGTTTGAAGTTTATTCACACATATAATGTTGTGCATGAGTTTTTGGAACTAGCTTGTAGGAATGATTCAATAGATTTGTTTTTTGCTCACAAGAAACACATACTACCTGATTAGTATTTAAGAAACATTGATTTAGAGCAGTTCATATGGGGAGGTTGTGGGATGCGTAGAAGAAGATGTTGGATTGTGTGGCTCTCGTTCAACTCCTTTTGAGACTAGACATCTTTTGCACAAAAGGAAGAAGAACAACACGTACCAAACCGAGGATGGAATAAACAAAAGTTTTGAAAAGAAAGGTTGTGGTAACAAAAGGTCAAAAGAGTGATAGAAAGAGGAAAAAAAGAGTGTCGCAAAGGAAAAATAAATAGTGTGTGAGGGTGAGGTTGCATTAGGGAAGAAGAATAGAGCTATGGAAGATGGTAAAGGAAACACGGTTGAAGATGGTGTGGATTTTAACAAGAAAAAATATGTCGTACTAAGGACTATAAGTATTGTCATTAAAAAGGGTGGATCTTTGAATGTGTGAAAGAGTAAATATGTAACATCCCACCTACTCAGACCACAATATTGTCCGATTTGCCCACAGGCTCACGGCTTTACTTTGTGTCCCTCGTGTGAGTACTTCCCGTCAAGTCACCCAATCTAGTACTACTCTGACATGAGCACGCTTAACTGCCATCCTAAGAACCCCACGTGCAGTAGACCACAAAACGCGTTGTGTCATGAGAAGGCGACTGTTATCTTATGAACCATAAATCTCTCTTGGCCACAGCTGATGTAGGATTTTCCTAGGGTGTCACAAAATAAATGAGTGTTGGAAAGGGAAAGGGAAACGTAAGTGAGGGTGAAGCTACATTAGTGAAGAAAAATAGGGCTATAAAAAGGTTAAAGGGATCATGGTTGAAAATGGTATGGTTTTTAACAAGAAAAACATGTCCTACCAAGGGCTACTGGTATTGTTATTAGAGATTGCGAATGTTTGAATGCTGGAACAAGTTCTGAAAAGTATTTAAAAGTGGGAGAAAGGTCTAATGGTTTTGATAATGTGGGAGGGAATAAGGTTGTTAGAAGCAGGTTTGTTGTATACTCCGTAGTTTACGAGCCCGTGACAACTTAGATCAGCAACCCCTAGCTCTTGCCAACATTGATCAACAAACTTTCTTAACACCTTCAACAAGTGTTAGAAACCAGGAAGTGATGTTAAAATCACTAATTTCATACTAGCTCTTAGAGCATAAAGATTTGTGGGGAACCAATGAAGCCATGGGCATATTTCAAGTAGTGTTTGTTTAACTAGGTGAACCTAATACACTGCATTGCATATTTTGTTAATTCATTGCATTGTATATTCTATAATTACATTACTTGGCATATTTTGATTTCGAAGGTATAGTTGATTGACACATTAAATACTAATTATACTAAATGTTGAATGTTTAAATACTAATTGTATCTAATGGGACAATGTAACGTAAACTATGCGTAGTGTCATATGATGTTAAGCATAATATGATTCATGATTAATGTTGAAATGCAATTGGGATGTGTTTTACTGCAATACACGGGTGTTTAGATATGAAATTGTTTCATGTACTTGAGGATTTAGCCGTCAAAGCAAACTCTACAAAGATGTGCGACCAAATGTTGGTTAAAATGGATAAAGAGACTTAAAGAGATATACATGTAATACATTAAATTTTAAATAGACTCGTTGTTATTCAAGCTGGTTTCAAAAGGAGGCAAGTGTTGATGCAATAACTTGAACAACGAATGTTAAAATTGGGTCATTATAGAAGTTTAGGGTTTTATAAGCAGTTTCAAAGGAATGATGCAAATTGAGACTAGTGATTGCCGATTTGCAGGTTTCCAATCACAGAAAGTGAGAGTTCACCCGTGAAATTATAAAGATCTAAGGGAGGTGGTCAGACTTGTGGGTTGAGATTTAGGGTGTGTGTTATCTTGTCTTTTCTCTTTAATATGTGTATGATTTAATGTTCCACTTATATCAGTTCCAAGTTTTTTCCTTTTGTTTTTTTTAATTAGTAACTCCTGCGGTGTAGCAAATGTTTATGTGTGGAACAACTCAAACATAAAACCATTATGTTAATGTAAGTAATTCTAAAAACCTTATCTACATCTTCGATCTTTCTACGTTTTGATAAAGACAAATTATAAGAACGTTTTATCGTTAAAGATAAACGTAAACGAATTATTAATCGTTAACTTCTATTACGTCATTAACCACCGAAGGTATGTACAAACATTCATTATGCTTGCTGAGTGATCAAGAGATTAATCTTTTTGTCCTAATTTCATATTTATTAGAATGTGACAAAATATTTCACAAAATGTATTTTATAAAATTACTTTTGTTTTAAGAAAATATTTTATTAAGTATAAAAGTTTAGAATCCCCCCCCCAAACAAAAAAAACCTCAAATCTGAAACAAATAAAATTTCTCCACAAAAGGACAAAAAAAGAGCGTCCCCCTATGGACGGTTTCATATAAGGTCCGGTTCTTTATTGATAACAAACAATCCCTAGGTTTAAAGGACTGCCCCTAGACTACACGCATCCTGTTGTGCCTATAAATACTGGATCATCTCGTATCCCAATCAACCTTTTTGGACATTTTTCAGTTTCTAAAATCTCACTTAACCCTTTTTTCTTCTGTCATCAGATGCATTTGAAATTCTGTAAACTATGAAACAACGGAAATAATGAAACTCTGTTAAAGCCTCAGTGTCATGAGAAACACAAGTGCAATTCCTTTATAACTACGAACGCGGGTGCAATTCTCTGATTATTACGAACACGGGTGTAGTTCCTAATAATTACAAATATGGCTGGATAACGTAACTTAATCATGTTGTAAACGTTGCTTTATTAAGAAAAACTAACTTTCTAAACTCTTTTATAATATTTCTTTCAACGGTTGAAGCTAATGCCTTTTGAAAATCTTAAACGTATTAAACTAAATAAACTTATGAAATTACCAACTTTATGTTGACATTTTAAGCATGTATTCTTAGGTACTTGAACTATATGGATTATTTAGAGTTTGCATTATGTTTTGGCATATAGAGTTCTTCTTTAGGATCAAGCTCTCGAATACTCATGAAGTAACAACCTCCAAAACAAGTTTGCCGCTACAGTGAATTTTGGAGTGTGACAAATAAGAAGGTTTCATATAACTTACTCGAATCTAATTATTTTAAAAATGAATTTTTATAAACTGATTGTTTAAGTAGTGCAAATATTCAACCCCCTTATACTTTCTACATAATCATTTAATATTTCACAAGCATCTTGTGCATATTGTTAGGTCGTGAGAATCTACATTGGTGATTTGAACGTAAATTGGCTATGTTTAACGAGAAAATATTAAACTATACGTAACAGTTGTCGTGTTATATGAACACATACTTATTTACGTAAATTAATTGCTTTATTTAAGTTCTTGAGTATCTATTTCACGAGTTAGCTAAAAATTTAGTCACCTTTACATTTTCATGTGCATGCATGACTAATAAATAAAACACACTAGTTTCACACTAAGATAAATGTATGTGTGGTTTTTCAAAACAAAGCTGGCAAATATCCCCCCCCCTGTTGGGTCAAAAAGTTGATGTGGCAGAAACTCAAAAACGAAGAAAACATGAAGACATTTGTCTAAGCGTTGTCAAGAGCAAATCAAGTGTCGACAAGAGCAAATCGGAGGTTGATGGCTCAAGTGTTGTCATGTGCAATCTAAGCATTGTCACATGCAATCCAAGCATTGACAGAAACGTAGACAAGAAGCCTTTGGAAGCTTCTATTTAGATAAACATGCAGGATATATTATGTATAAGTTTATTTGAATAGAAGATTTACATGTTTATTTGATATTATCTCTTGTAAAACCCTAGTCCTTACACTATAAAAGGAACCAAGGGTTATTAGGTTTTTCATAACTCATATTCACAATATAAACCTAAAAGCGTGTGTCGACTAGGACGTGGGATTCAATGAATACACGTCTAGTGGTTGTTTATTTTTAATATAATGAGCAACCCTTTTGTTTTAATTCATGTGTCTTGTGCCCTAAACACCTTGTTAATGTGTCGTGTTCTAATTCCGCTTTGATTATCTAATCATATGAACATGATGCATTCCTAGTAGCTTAAAGATCCGTGAAACCAAGGTTTCCACAATTGGTATCAGAGCCTCGTGCCTCATGATGCTAGGAACAAGGTGTTCGTAATGGTGAAAAGAAGAAAAATCCGTCTAGGGTTTTTCTGGACATTTTTGTGTGCACATCAGCATTCAGAAGGCCATAACTTTTTATTGAACCGTTGGATCGCCACGAAATTTTTTGTGTGTGTTCTACACACATATATCTAGATATCCACAGGAGGAATTGTCGAGATCTATCCCCAAGAAAAAGTTATTAAGCGTCAAAGTCAGCAGGGGTCATATGCTGTTTTCTGTGAACAATAATAGTAAAAACGCGATTTCTCCTTCGGTAACCGTTGGATCATTGTGAAATTCGATCTGTAGGTTCTTGACACTTATGTCTAGGATCTCACTGAAGGGATCTTCGATCTGATCATTTATGAAGAAGTTATTCGCTGTCGAAATTCACTGCAGTTTATGGATTTTTACATGAAATAATGATTTAGGGTTTATAAAACCCTAGATCAATTAGCCGCTGACGGGAGTTATTTAGACACTGATAGATGTTGGTGTGACGCTGATAGATATTGGTGTGACGCTGACAAGGCATGGATGAGACGCTGATGGCCAGGTGCTGACAGGTACAAAGTTGGTGCTGACAGGAATAAGTTAAGCGCTGTTGGGAAGCGCTGACACTTGTTGTCCGATATATACATTTTCAAACGCTGGCAAGTGTTGTCTGATATTGGACAACACACAGTGTTGATATCTTGGACAGTGAAGGATATTGGACAATAAAAGGAATAGTTGTTGTTTGAAAATTGATACGTTTTTAGCACACAAAAAAGAGGAATTTACACACGAAGGTACATGGAATCTCCGTTTTTATTTAGAATATCAAGTTGATATTAATGGCTCGGATATTTTTACAAGGAGTAAATGATTTTTAAGTAAGTTAGCAACAATTCATGAAGACTTTGATTGATATTAGAGTATGTAATCGGGATAGCCTTGTGAAAGAGTTATTCGCTAACAGCTTTTACATATGAAGATATTGGTTCATTAAGACTTGTCATGAAGAGGTGTTGGCTTAAGGGGAAGAATTATTATGGTAAGTTTGATGTCTGAAGAAGATTTTCGCGAGTTTATGTTCTATTATATCTTTAAATCATGGTTAACATCCCATTGATTTGAAGGTAACTTGTTTGTGCTTACATTGTTACTGATGAAGTGATACAAGATCTAGGAATATGTGATTTTTCTTATGGTTCTCTATGCACATATTTTCTATCACTTGAAGGAGTTATATTATCGTGCTCAGTGTCTCACAAAGGATGAGGATTTTGGTATCAGCAACACACTTCATCACATTGTACAAGATATGGAACATAGTTTTGGGTTATTCTACTTCTACATCAAGAATATTATAGTTATTTTTCTTCAAAATCATTACATAGAGCTACATTTGGAGAATCTTCAAGATTGCATACATTGTTTACTTCCCCGTTGATGTGACAAAAAGGGGAAGACATACGTGCTACAATTGAGGGGAAGCAGTTTGAAGATCATGTACAACTTACAAGAGATACACAGAGAGTTTTGCCGACATCAAATAGGGGAAGATTGTTGGGTCAAAAAGTTGATGTGGCAGAAACTCAAAAACGAAGAAAACATGAAGACATTTGTCTAAGCGTTGTCAAGAGCAAATCAAGCGTTGACAAGAGCAAATCGGAGGTTGATGGCTCAAGTGTTGTCATGTGCAATCTAAGCATTGTCACATGCAATCCAAGCATTGACAGAAACGTAGACAATAAGCCTTTGGAAGCTTCTATTTAGATAAACATGCAGGATATATTCTGTATAAGTTTATTTGAATAGAAGATTTACATGTTTATTTGATATTATCTCTTGTAAAACCCTAGTCCTTACACTATAAAAGGAACCAAGGGTTATTAGGTTTTTCATAACTCATATTCACAATGTAAACCTAAAAGCGTGTGTCGACTAGACGTGGGATTCAATGTTTACACGTCTAGTGGTTGTTTATTATTAATATAATGAGCAACCCTTTTGTTTTAATTCATGTGTCTTGTGCCCTAAACACCTTGTTAATGTGTCGTGTTCTAATTCCGCTTTGATTATCTAATCATATGAACATGATGCATTCCTAGTAGCTTAAAGATCCGTGAAACCAAGGTTTCCACCCCCCCCCCCCCCCATCCATCCACCTTCATTCCCCTTGGTTGGTTCGCACCTAGTCGCCACACACCACATGGGTTCAAATGGTGTTATTGGTTTCTCTAGTACTTAGCTACATGATTTTTTTAGTCACGACCTTGTGTCATACCATGGAACAAAAAAAAACTCCCACCCCTAGATCCCACCCTTCCTCTTGTACCCTCGTCAAACCGTCATCCACCACTACAACCTCGCTCATTTGTCTTGGTTATTTTGTTAAGGCACGCGATGCCTAAAAACATCATTTGTGATAACTAATATTTCTTAGTTTTGATCATGACAAACTGTAAAAATATTTATTGTTAAAGATAACCGCAAGACGAATTATTTATCGAACACTATCATTTAGGTAATAATTACTTAAGTCTTACACAAACCTACCTTAAAAAATGTTTAGTGATTATTAAAAGTGATTAACCTTAAAATCACATTTGATTAAATGTGACAAAACATTTTTAAATATACTTTCCTTTTAATAAATGTTTAATGTAAAATGGAAAGTTTGAATTTAGGATATTATAAAGTGAAATTGGATCTTCCATGAGAGGTATTGACCTCGCCAGATGAACTTTCTCCACTACAGGACAAAAAGGAGCGGAGTCTAGAGCTCGCGATTCTTTATAGGTACCTGTGGTTCAATATATATATTCAACCGTGGGAACAATAATAAACCGTAGCCAGACTAGCCATTGGGTCTTTGTCCATATGAATAGTGGATCAATTTCCATTTCCCATGAACCTTTTTGGACTTCTTTCTGCTTCTAAATATCTTTTCTATCTTTCAATCATTAGTAAATGATCACTTAATCTGTTAAGTATGTTTACTTATGATTATCTCCTTGATCCCATTCTTTATATGTCCAAAGAGAATATCACTCACACACTTGTGATGTGTTAAAAGATGAAGCCTTGGTAAAGATCTTTCTTCTATAGATCTAGTCATGTTCATCATATTTATTCATTTGAGTCTTGTGTAGATAAAAGGTATATGCGTATTCTTGGATGAGTCTTGTGTGTAAGATCTCACTTAGCTCTAAAGTGATGTTAGTATGAGTGTTGTGTGTGTTAGTTCTCACTTACCTCTAAATTGATGTAAGTGTTGGTGTCTCATGTGTAAGTTCTTACTTAGCTTGAAAGTGATGTAAGTGTGAGTATGAGTGTGTTAATTCTCATTTAGCTTTAAAGTGATGTAAGTGTGAGATATGAGTGTAGATTGGTTCTAGCTAAGATCAAAACTCGACATCTAGCCTTGTGTCAGAAAATAGAAATGGGCGATGAGTGTAGATTGGTTATAGCTATGATTAGAACTCGACATCTAGCCTTGTGTCGGTAAATGGAAATGGGTGACGAGTGTCGGTTGGTTCTATTTAAGATTAGAACTCCACATTTAAACTAGTGTCGGTAATTGGTGTAAGTGACGATGTAAGGTTTTCTCCACCAAGAAAGGAGCTTGTGGTTATAGTGAAAATATTGAGTATGTGTACTCGGGGAGTGGAGTAGGAACGAAGAGAGAGCTTCGTTGCCGAACCACTATAAATCCTTGGTGTCTTCCTTTTGGTCGTTTCTTTCCTTACTCTTTACGTATCTTTGTCATTATCTTTAGTCAATCATAATCAAGATCACTTGATATAGTAAATGTCTTGTAACATTATTAATTTGCTTTACTATCACGAGTAAGAAACAAGTTTTCAATTGATAGTCATATCAAATGTTAAACATAATTTTAAATAGGGAAACTATTCAACCACACCCCCCCCCCCCCCCCCCCCTCCCCTCTCCTTCTAGTTTCTACATAGTTGAAGTTATATAAATGTTCAAACATGGATCTACAAGTTTAGCTTACAACCACATGAAATAAGTATCATCCAATTGAAAGATAAAACTAAGCCCTTTTTTTAACAGCGATTTCATTAATTAGCCAAAGGCTAAAAGGTAAAAAAACATTAAAAAAAAATGAAAGAGTTTAAGGGTCTCGTAACTAACTATCCCATCTAAACTTACATTTAGGATTCCTAAAAGAAATCTAACAAAAAGATAAAGATAGAACCGAATCCGATAGCATAAACACACACATACATTAAAAACTTTGCTTCATTATTTACACACTTCATTCATTTTGTCTAGTTACTTTTTTCGCTTTTAGCCTTGTGAGTCACGACAAGATCAACAAAACATTCATAGATTTTTGTTGAATTCCTACTTCTAGAGTTTGGGTTTACTAATTGTTAGTTAGTTGATTTCCGAGTATAGACTAGCGTTGATTTGGGCTAAGATACTTCCTTGTTCATCTTATTTTAAAGGTTCATATTCTTCTTCGAATTTTCAAGCTACACATATTTTTATTACAAAAATATCACCATGAATATTGTTTACAAAAGGATTTTAACGAGAAAAATATACTAATGATGTTATGATTTTAGTTATAAACATTTAAGTCTCATGTCATTTAGGTGAATAAAATGAAACATTGCACACGCATGTATATTTTACTTGTACTTTTATGTTCATATTAGTTTTCTTAATTATTTACGAATTACGGTTATGATGAACGTAGATTTAGTGGTTGTTGTAAATATTGGCATGTACATATTGTTCTTGTGACTATATTGACGTTGATATTAGGCTTAGAAATTGAATTCGGTCGAGATGATGAGATTGTTGATGATGGGTTAGGTTAGTATGGATTTGTTAGATTTGTTTTGGAGATTTTTACGGTAACAATAGTATAAATAACTTTTTGTCCTGAAATTGAACTAGTGTTATGGAGTAGAAGTGAGATATTGTCTTGAGGGTAAAAATTATACAATATCATTGTACTTATTAAAATATATCGACTTTAAACACTTACAATTTAATCGCTAGACAATACCAATGAACTTTCAAATTGATTATAAACTTTACCAATATTACCCTGAAATGACTGTATTACCCTTATCTTCTTTAACATTTTATATTACATAAAAAAAACTCATATCCAAAATAAATCTTGTACCGAACAAACACGAATTAGTTTAACATTATTACCAAGATTAAACAAAAAATAGCTCGACATCTCGGAAACCTCCATTGAAGACCCATGTAAGCTTTTATATTCAAAAACAAACCACACAGGGTTAATCATATAGTTTTTTGTTATAATATAATTTTGTGGAATAAAGGACCTAATTAAACTAACTAGGCCTTCAAAGATAATTTCATAAACTGGACAAGCCACGTCTTGTTCATCAGCTCAGCAGCTTGGTCAACACACATAACAGCAAAACACAATTTCCCGTCTTTTCTAAACGATCAAACTCAAATAGTTTTGGATTCATGCAAAACCCTTCATGTTTGCCTCCACAATGGTGTCCAACACATATGACACTTTTGATTTGGTTGACCGCATTGGTTTGTTGAACATTTGCATATTTGGGGCAACCAATAGAACCCAAATCTCGCCACCGTCATTAAGATGCCGCGTCTCTTCTTGTGTCAAGAAATCATGAGTCTCGACAGTATGAAACTTGATAAAAAGACAAGTTTGGCTACACAATAAATTGAACAGTCATTGAATCTGGATCAACAACGTCGGCTACATGAGTATTCGTCTTTCCCATGATATCTGGATTACTTTTCGTTTTTTGATTCCTTAAAAAATAACTATATTAGGACTTAAGTATGGACCAACGATCAACTTTGTAGCTTTAATACACAATTTTACACCGACTAAGGGTTAATTATTTGTTTCCATTTATTAAGCAACAGGACTTTGCATCCTTTTAAACGTAGTATGAAATTAGGAATATGTTTCCTAGTTTATATTTAGGCAACTCATGACGTGATGAATTCAGTATATTGACTAGCTAGTACTTTCATCTCATGTCTGAAAATTGAAGTATTGTTAATCACTACCATAATCTATTTTATCCTCTAGAAATAACAACTTTCATAACTGTTATAACCAACTGCAGTTTGAAAGTTCTTTTAAACAATTAATGACGATCTATGTAATTATGTTAAAGAAGACAAGGGTAAAACAGTCATTTCACGGTCATATTGGTAAAGTATGTATGGTTAATTTGAAAGTTCATTGGTATTGTCTAACGATTAAATTGTAAGTGTTTAAAGTCAATACATTTTGATAAGTACGATGGTATTATATAGCTTTTACCCTTGTCTTGAAATTGAACTTGTGTTATCATACACTTTAAAACATAATTAGATAAGTGTGTCAGAAGTAAGATATGGTCATTTTGAGTTGTGTCGTAAAGTAACCGATTATTCTAAAAAATATTTGCTGGTAAGAAATTAAAACCATGTTTTAAAATGTTTTTAGTCAAAGTTCGAGGTCAAATGGTCAAAATCATTGTAGTACTATTTTATACACTTGTTTGTACATATTATACGCTATAAACGAATCTTTTTCTTTGTAAAGCAAAACCTAAAGTGGGGACTTTTTTAAAAGATTCTTTTTTTAGTAGGAAATAATCATTTGATTTATTCCTTTTGATTTTTAACTTTTTTATTAAAAACATTAGATATTTCTTAATTTAGTAAAAAGTATTTAAAATTTCGTTATCTATATTTGAGGAGAGAAAAATATACGTAAAAGTATACGTGTCAAATGTTTAAAGAAGTAAACTTTTGAAAAAGCGGGTATAACTTTTAATGATCTGGCTGTCTCATGTTAAAAGAAAAAAATCTACTAATACACATATAATTAAACATACCACACAAAACATACATAACCTACATTCCTAAAACCTTAACACCAATAGACCAACAATAACAATCGAATACCAACATTATCAATTAGAGATAACAACAACGACAAAAATCGAATAACATCGGTTTCTTGGATTGATCTTTAATTTAAGTTTTTAATTACAATAATTTGATATTTCTTAAAAGCCACCAAGATCATGTACTAGATGAGTTTGTACTGTATCGGGTATGTGATTTTCTATTTATTTTTTCAATGAGTGAAATTTATTGAAATTGTAATTTAATTAATAAAGATGTCAATTGTGGTGAACCAGTGCGGGTCAGGTCGTCAGGTGAGAATTGTGCATCTTTGATAATAAAACAAGTTGTCAGTTATGATACTGCGTATTTAGAAGTTAGAACTTACTTAAGCGCAATTGGTTTATAATCCGCCATGTTCATCTTTTGCAGGTGAAGATCAATAAACTTGAACTTGGACCATGTACTCATGGGCGTACCCACATTTGAGCCGGGTGTGCCACGGGCTACACCCGATTTTAGGTCACGAAAAGTAAAATTATTAAAAAAAATAGGGCTTTTCATGATATGTGCAACACCCATTTTTACGTAACGTAAGGCAACTTTAGTACTAATAATCATAGAAAAAAATTGTGCAACATCCCATTATAAATTCTGGGTCCGCCACTGCATGTACTTGATGATATAGATTTCGATAAACGAGGTATGATCTTTTTATGCTTAAAATTATTTGGTTACTTATGTTATTCAGTTCATATATTTTTTTGTATCCTTCGACAAATAAGTTAGACAATAACTTAAAATTATGACTAAGATGAGCTATTTGCGTTTGTGAACTTTTAGGATTTACGTGAACAGTATACTTAACGGTTAATGATTTCATGGGTTTGCAAAGCTTCGCTTGGGTTAGTGGCTTAGGCCATTAAACGATTTGGTTAAAAATGTCATAACTTATGACAGCTATGGGATTGGTTTTTTGTGTGGCGGGCTCTGGAAATACTATGTAATTGGTTTGTTTGTGAGTTGGGCTATGGAAAAGCGAAGCTTAGGTTACACAAAAAATTAGTACTAAAAGATAAGCATGTCCGTACCTGACTATTTCGAGACAATTAAGCGTTGCTTCTCATCATATTCTTGGACTTCGAATTCACTAAACTAAATACGTAGATAAATAGATGTCAGGAGTAATTCATCGTAATGAGTCCATATATTTCCACCCTCATATAGTATATGTTTTCGGATTACTATAGTTGCCTTAATGAGCAGCTTTAAACTGCTTATTCAAAGCAACTTACTTTGAATATATGTGAGTAAATGAACATTCTTAATCAGAAATCTCACACTCAATTTCTTATTGAAATATCATCTTTAGGATCGTAAGCCCTAAAGTAAGATTCTCTTTATTTCATAAATGATCATACAAAATTTAGCGCACATGAAAAACAATCAGCTTTCATAGCAACAGGTTGTGAAGATGGAACTGTGAGGTTGACAAAGTACACCTAATTAACACAAATCAAATTTATTATCTTTATAATTTTTTTTCAATTTATGATGCTCAAATACATATGTATTCTTCAGGCATTGATAACTGGTGTGCTACAAAAATGCCGTGAGAGCATGTTGGCGGATCAGCGGTAAGATCACTTCGCTCTGTATTTAAGGTACACACTCATACAGATATGGACACGAAAAAAGAATGGAATACGGTATTCTCCTACTAATTTCAGTAGGTGTAAAAAGGGTCCTAACTGCTTGGAAGGGTAAGATTAGTTCAATGTCTTTCAACTGGCTTTCAAGCGATTTTCATACCGAATTTGAAACAGAAACAGCAGTACAAATGTGAGAGAGTCAAAGAAGGAGAAAACCAATGGATATATTGATAATGGTTTAAATGATTCACTGACTCAAGAAAGTAATGAACTTTGTTGCACTCATAGTTTAGAAAATGACTGGCTGTACATGGCCGTGGGACGAAAATGTGCATCGCCAGACCAATACTAACACTCTAGGAGATAAAATGTTTTGACATATCAATTTGCCTACCTGACCTCATATTTTCACTTTTAAATAGTTTAATCCATTTATTTAATTTATATGCTGTTTGAGCAGGTCTTTGCTTGATATTTTAAGGTTGCTAGTGCGGCTATATATTTGTTCTTCAGTTCGCTTCATTTGAGATTTTTTCACCAGTAAGTATTGAATAATCATATGTGAAGGTAATAAGATTATCAAGTGTGGTTGTATGCCCTTATTGCCACATCTACCAAATTTCGTAAGCATCATAGATATATTTTTAAATTTATGTGATGACCTATTATTAACAGGTTAACCGAATGTAGGTTATTATTTAACTCATGTACACAATAGCCAGTAGGTACAATTTTGATAGGGATGTTTGGTGTTCTTATTATATACATGTGATTAGTTATGCCCTCGCATGTATGAGTATAACTTCATGTGTTCAGTTAACAAAAGTTTATAGCTTAGCATCAATGAAATTCTTGACACAGCCTTCTGCGCAATTTGGTAAGATAATCAATCATATCATCAAACCAATTGCAATGTTTCTTTAGCTTTAAGACTTTAACAGACATGATTAGATAAAAACTTTACCTTTGAGGAATATTTTTTTATTTTCTATGACTTATTCATATAACATATGCAAAATAGGAGTATGACATGACGAAAATAGGGAAATCATGGTTACTCAAGTAGCCTGTAAGACAGTGCATCATTGTCACATTTGAAGTCACCATTATAGAAAGCATTGCTACTCAGAAAGCCTAATACAATATGATGCTTTTCTTGCTGAACTAGCTACAATTGAATGGCTTGATGGACATCAAATATGATTCTTTTATTGTACCTCTATGATGCGGGTCATATTAGGTTTTATAATTTATTTTATGGACCATCAGTGGAGGATACATAGAAGGAAAAGAAACATAACTTAGTTATTTGGATCGTTGGAGATCTTTTTAGCATGTTATCATACCAGAACTCCATCATCATAATATTGTGGTAAGTGTGCCCAAGCTTTGAAACATGGATTGTTTATTAATGAGTTTATTTATTTTATGGACCAACAGTGGAGGATACATAGAAGGAAAAGGTACATAACTTAGTTTGTTGGATCCTTGGAGATCTTCTTAGCAGGTTATCCTACTAGAGCTCCATCACCGTAATATTGTGGTAAGTGTGCCCAAACTTTGAAACATAGATTGTTTATTAATGAGGTTGTTCTTAGTTGTTTTTTTTTTTGCTTAAATGAAACGTTGATTGTTGCAGCCTTTTTAAACAAACTTAAAATCACATGCTCTAAATTAAGATATTTTATATTTTTGCTAATTTCTACCATGAAATAAACATAATTTGATTGTACGCTCGACTTAAGAAAGTTATTGGCCGATTGATATAAAATAAAGTTGATACAAAATAAATCCACATTGTGGAGCATTCATCTCTGATCCAAAGAAAGCAGCACATAGATATTGACGTAGAAACTTACAGTGTTTGACTTCACGCATAGACCAAGAAAACTTCAAAGTATTTGCTGATGTATCTAAAAATACCCTAAAATAAAAGTTTAGTTTACAAATGTACAAAAGTTGTTTAGAAAGCGTCTTTGATGTGTCCATAAGAATATGTTATAGTCTTGACGATATTGAAATGATACATGAATTGTCATATCTTGCAATCGCTTGAATCTATATACACATAACGGTTCTCTTCTGTGTATTTTTGCTAAGGTCTTTAAGGAATTTCACATGTATGATGCTATGAAGCACTATGGGATACCATGGCTTAGAATCCTACTCATCTAGGTGAACATATAAGGTGAGCCATTTACTTGCTCAAGTGAAGTATGAGGTTGCAACATTATGTGGTCCCTGTCCTGTGACTCAGACGGATAATGTAAGACATGTGGCCCATGCCTTCTATATGCTCGGGGCGGTGGCATAGACTCTGATTTGATCCAGGCATTCAATCATGTGCAAAAGCGGTGTCAGAGTATTTACTAACATGGTATATGGAGGCATGAAAAAAGCCTATGCAGCTGTTGTATGTATGCCTTACCAAACTTAAGTTGTCATTCATTTACATACTTGCTAATGAAATATATATATATATTAAGAACTTAGAACCACTAGCAGTCGGATAACATAGTTGGGATGATTCTTAATAAAATTATGGACCAACAAAACCCAAAATGACTCTGATGTTAAAGAAGCTTTAAATCTGGACATGTTGAATACCTATTACAGGACTTTATATTTGGAAAATTATCAAGTTTTTTGTTGCCTTTTTGATACATTATTATGTTGATATAAGTCATCTTTATTTTAGTCCTCTATCATCTTAGGCTCAAGTTTAAAAAGAGTGTTGGTCTGATATATGTCATTTAAATGTATATGTAGGTACATGGTAGAGAGTGATCACGCCTCTTTAAACAATGGCCGAGCTTCACATAAGATGTATGAGGAATTAACAATGATCCACATAACCAGTGGTCATGCCTCTACTTTACATCATTTGGACGAAAGGTGACTGGGTGAGTAATTTAGTCGTATCTCAGAGGGCTGAATTGAACATTTGAACCACGATTAAAAGTTTTATTTTTTCGGCTTGCAGGGTACCCTACTAATAAACCGACAACTTAAATGTGCGGTGATGGCAACAGTTGATCGCAATACACTAAACTAGGTGGGTCGTTTGGTTTTAGTAACATTTAAAGCAACCATTTTCATTCAAAACAATAAACAGTCTAATTAATGCAAAATTATATTGTAACCAACGAATAAAATAATCAACAACATTATCTTGGGCTTCTACATATGGAACAGCTGAAGGATTTTCAAATTGGTCCACAACAGCAGAGGTTGATTTTCTAACATTCTGGTCTGAAACTTTGGAATGACCTGTATTGATGTGGCAAATGCAATGAAATCAGGAATGATATGATTGTCAGAATGCCTCGCGAGTTTAACTCTAATCCAAAATCATTACATAATAAATATAGAAAAACTTATAGACAGAAGATTCTCAATTTTTAATTCAGGAGATCAAAACTTTAGAAAAAAACACGTGCGTGCACGGGTATTATAACTAGTTTAAAACAATCGAGTTACATTAGTTTAAGATAAGTCGAAAATAAGTAATAAAATTTGTATTACTCGTTAAGACGGAAAATTGTTTTATTAGCAAGTCATATGATGTTTTTTATAAATATAGAATTTGTCGATGAATATGTTTTATAATGAAATAGTCACGTATTTTGGCTAAGTTTTATCAAAGTCAAGTCAAAGCCAAACATTTAAAAGTCAACCATTTTAATTAATCATGATTAAAAGAATTTATTTTTTGTTATGAATAATTATATTGTGGATGTCCAATAGAGGCCTATGGCCCATTAGCTATTAGAGTTTACCCTAATACTATCTTATATATAGACATTGAATTACTTCTCATTAATAAATTTAATGAATAATTCTTCTCTCTCATTCTTGTTTGTTCTTATTCTTTACTTTGATTCACAACACGTTATCAGCACGCTCTAAACTTCGTGAGCATAAAGGCATTAAGTAATTCGCTATGGGATCCATACCAAACAGATTGGAATTCTTTTATCAGGTCTGCTGAAGCAATTAAAACAGGTAACGAATTCAGTCTCTCATTCTAGTATGCTATATATATTCATATTATATACTCGTATTAATATCATTGATATCCAAAGCAAGTAAAATCTTCGATCTGATGGCCTTAAGAAGAAACTTGTACAAGAATAGATGAAAGAATTGCATGCTAGTACATTAATTCTTTGACGATTAATTAGTCAGTGCTATACCCTTTCATTATAATTAGATTTGGCTTGATCATTGTTCGGGAAGCAGTTAAGAAGTTTCAATAATTTACGTTTTCAGATAGAAGTATTTTGGATTGATCATTGTTAATTATTATACATATATAGCATTGCAACTAAATCAACTACTCCAAGATGCTGAAAGCAACTCATGAAATTTTTTATCGTTATTATCATTATAACCAGTTTCATTATGGCTACAAAACTTGTAACATAAAGTTTCGATCGAGTTAATATTCTCATAAGTTACAATGGTTAAACTTTTCAGAACTTTTTGTTTTGCGATAATCTCAATTTTCTTCATAGTAGCGGATGACCCAGTCGGTCTTGTTTACGGGGGTCAAAAAAAATTTTTAACCGTAATTTATAAGAGTTACAATTTGTTTTCTATTTGTAAGTATACTAACACAATAAGACTAGAAACACATTTTTGATGAACCGGAGTCAGATATTTTTTTTCGAAAATTAACACTGTATCGAAAAAGTTCATAGGTGTCACGGGCACCCACGGGACACCCTGGTTCCATCCCTGTATAGAATATCAGGAGTATAATATTTATATACTTGTAGTCATGTTATTGTTGTTAGTTGTAGTTTAAATAGTTTGATGTTGATTGTGTCCATGATAATGGTGAATGTGGCCTAGCTATTTTGTTGAGGTGTTACTTTTGTTTTCATCTTGCATAATATATACATCTATATTAAATACTTTGGGACATGTCATTCACGTTGTGTCTTAATCTGCTGGTTTCGCATTCTCCACTTGAGCTGACATGCTTTCGGTGATTTGCCTCGTAATAAAAAAATCCATGATTACTTGTTTAATCATTTATGCCGTATCGAAGGTAATAAAAAAGATATGTATTGAGTTTTGCATGAACTATTTAATTTTCTTTGAAAAAAGATAGCAAAATGTTTTTTTTCCATTGAAGATTCGACGAAAAAGTATATCACGAATTTATTCAACCGATCTTTAGTAATTGAGTAATTTATTTATTTGGAAGTTATTTTCTACGCACACTGTTTACTATGCTATAGTATAAAGATACGGTTATTTCCTACACACAATTTTGTTTTTCATTTATATTTTATGAACTTAAAACATGACATGTGTACCAAGGTGGTATTTTAAGCCAATTCATTAAAACACTACATTAATTCATATATTTCCAATTCATTAAAAGATATAAGTTCCTATTTCCTCAATTCATGCTTAAAAAACATTGTATATATGCATTGAAAACTTGTCATTTGGATAAATATGAAATTATCATGTTTATTTTGGGTATATATGAAATTTTTTCTTTTGTATTGAACCTTGAAAGTCACAGGCTTCTGCTTTTGTTTATTCTTTGATTGTTTATAACTTATACATGTCTGTGATTGAATTAACTTCATAAATTTTATATACTTGTTACGACCCTAAAATATATAAGATATCATACAAAGGTTAGAAGGTTTTTTTTAAATTGATTACTTGATTTAACTAAATAATTTATAACGAATGTGTTTTCATATTGGCATACTTTCTTTTGTTGTATATAGTTTTAATTCTTGTGATTTTAATTGTTATTTGCTCGCTATGTATGATAATAAATTAATGAATGGACATTATAAACATTACTCTAATAGATATGGTCGTTTACTAGTTCTATTTTGCATGTCTATACCTTATATATATAATGAAGTCATATTTTAGTTAATTAACAAAATTTTATTTTGGCTACTGTAATGTGCATGACCTTATATTTGAGAGTACGATGATATATATTAATGCCTAAAATACATTGTTTTATACATAAACTGTTACAAAATATGAGGTTTACCCTTATTCTAGAAATACGTAATAAGTAAACACATTTCTGCTATGGTCATTTTGTATGAAAAACATTTATTACAGCGCTTCAAACGAGTATGATACATTAAGTCTAAACCTCAATATCATTGTTGATTCAACAAAGTAAATAATATCATAATATGACACTTTGGTGTTTAAAATTGATTGGCATATTTGTAATAGAACTGAGTGATATTTTGATAAACAAAAAAGTCCATGAAAGTTACGTTAATGGCGACCATGTCGTTTTAAAATTCAAACGTTGTTACAGTAGATGTGATATCAAGATATAGTTACAACTATGAACATAGTTTTTTTTTATAAAATAATAGTATCGTTTATTTTTTTATATGTATGTGAACTTGCTTGTTTATCATGTACTTGATTTATTGACTAATGGCATACTATATTAGTTTTGATTGTCTTTTATTATTTGATAATGTAATAAAGTAATGTGAATATTATAATAAAATTAAGTGAAAGACATAAAAGAGTTGATTGAAAAAATGTGCGTTCTTCGTACTATTTGATTTATCTTTATAAAAAGACATGCAATTGAAGCACATGTGGCCATTTATGAGCCAAGATTACTGTAGTAATTGGCATGACAGGTTGGACCACGCCGAGTCAATGATGATGCAAAAAATATAGAAGAACCATGAGTTTCTTCAAAGATGATTTTGATTATCTTTATTGTTCTCAATGAGAGTTCATTACTTATTACCACTGAATATAAACAAGGACTCATTCCTTCAAATTTCGGAAAAGATAAAAAGAACATGTATGTAGGCCTATACATGTCTCATGTTGATCATTTTTAGTTATAAATCGATGCATCGTCAAAATGATTATTACTTCAAGTTGACGTGATTAGTTGCTCGATGTGAGCATTATTTTCCAAATATGATTAGTGAGAATAGTGCTGAATACATACAAGTTTGGGCGATTATTGAAATAAGTGTTGAACTTTATATAGCCCGTGTTCATAAGCTAATTGCTTTTATTGAAACATTTATAAAACGTCTTCACTTGATTGCAAAGCCAATAACTATGAGAACAAAAGTTTTAGTTTATGGGGTAATTTTAACATATGAATTCGCATCTTGCCAACAATTAATACGGAATCCTCCCATTTATAATGGTTATTGGTCACTGATGAGACTGCTTTTATACATAGTCTCATCTTCCAAATAGGGCTTAAAATGCATTAAATATCATCAAAATACCCAAATATATGCTTGTGTTTGTTGCTTGTGTATTTTAGGTACGAATATTGAGATAATGACAAAAGATCACAAGAATCATGCAAAAACGAACACGGGAAACGAAGCCGCACAATGAACCAAGCCCTAATGAAGACTTTCCCAAGATCAACCCTTGAAGATTTGAAGAATTATGAAGAAGGGTCCTCCAATTATGAAGAATTGACACTTTATACCCTTGTATCCTCATAATTACAAGTTTGGTCCCTAAAGTTTGTCAAAATTACAAAAAGGGCCCTCCACTTTGAAGAATTGGCAAGTTTAGCCCCTCAACAAAGCTAAATTGTCAACCAATATCATCCACAAAGTAAAATACATTATGAAGTCCTTCAAAGTACAAGAAATGACAAGTTTGGTCCTTTGAAAAATCCAAAATTATAAAAAGGACCCTCAACTTTCAACAATTGGCAAAAATGGTCCCTCAATTATCAAGACTTGGCAATTTCAGTCCTCCAAAATGTCAATATTGCAAGTCTAGACCATTATCATTGAAGAAAATACCAAACCATCCCTTGAAGAATTCAAATATGGCAAGAATTACCCCTGATTTCACTTTGCAAAAGTTTTTGGGCCAAAAGTGTAAAGATGCAAAAGTTGACAAAGAAGAAAGTGGGCGTTGATAGAGTTTAGAAGTGAAAAGACAAGAAGAAAGGAAGTGAAGGACCAAAACTGGCCAGCCAAGATTCTAACCTAGACCAACCAACACCTCCCACGTGTCCCACTCATCCCTCTCCTCCAATCACAACCCACCAAAACTCCACCTCACTTCCCACTCACAATCTGTTATAACTAACCACTAATTAATTGTTTAAATTAGGCGGTTAACACTTATTTAAAAACAAAAATAGATCAAAAACATGTTCTTGGTGTTCTTAAGCCGATCTGGGTTTTCTTAATCCTGTCATAATTAGGCCTTGATAAAGTGCAGATTTATGATTAAGGTGGCCTTAATCACATCCCAACTTTCAAACAGCTTGCCACATCATCAACCAAGTCACATGTTTCCCCTGCTTTTTCACTTTGGAGAAGATGCCAAAAAAGTAGGCCCTCATCCAACGTCTCACAACAAAGCTTGAAAGTTAAGCTTATTGGAGACCTTTGATCAACTTCACATGCTTGCCAGCTCCACAAACAGCCAAGAAATCAGTCACATGATCTTCAAAGTTCAAACTACTCAAGGGCAAAATGGGAACTTCATTAGCTAGGGTTACACGATTTTCAGCTTTCATAGTTCATTTGTATGCCTATATAAAGGCCTTAGGGTGCTTCATTAATAGTTTGCTTTTGATTTTTCCTTGGTTCAAGTTTCTGTAAATCCTATTTCTAAGTTAATGAAATTGAGTTTGAAATCTTGAAGAAAAGTCATTGGCCACTCTTGTTTACTGCTTTCATTTGTTATATGCTTGTTAGTTCTTGAAGTTCAAAACCTGTTTTCCAAAGAGGAGTGTGCAAAAGTTTGCATATTTCCTCATTTTCTTGATATTTTGCTAAGTCTTGTTCCAATCTTGGAATTCTTGGGCTATAGGGCTGATCATAGCATCCTAACTGAGTTGGTTAAGGTGTGGTGAGGCTTATAACTTGGGGATAATCAAGTGTGGGGTAACAAGTTTGCATTAATCAAGTTTTTTCCAAGTTTCTGATTTTTATGATATTGTGCTTAACCCTTGTTCAATCTTAGCAGGCTTATTGTGGAAGCTTGTGCTTGTTCTTGCTAGCACATAAGCTCAAAATTCATGGGTGTGGATGTACATCCATGCGGTTTGCATACTTAATCTCCAAATCTGCTTAAATTGTGATTTTTGGTGATATTTGTATGAAACTGTTGTTCTTGTGAATTTTGTGGCTTGTTCTTGCTTGAATCTGTTTATTAGACTTGTTTTAGTGTTAATTGATGCTTGGTTGGCCTGAAATCTCATTGTGCTTTTGAAAATTTTGATTTGAAAAAGTTAAAGGGGTGTTTGGGTCTACTGGTTTATGCTTGTAACTTGTTATTGTGTTAAGGGAAGTTGTTGTTTATGCTTTGTATCTGCTATACCTTTGTTTGAGAGTGTTTTGCTGCAAGTTTTTGGGTTTGAACACTTGAATTAATCAATCTGCTATATAGACCTTGTTTCTGCTTGTTTTGACCTAGGGTTTTGGGAACACTTAGTGTGTATGCATGCTTAGGGATAAAAGTGGTTTAAACAAAGTTAATATAACCTGTTTGAAAGATTTGAGGTGTTGAAATTGGCTTGTGTGTCAAATACATCAGCAAAAGTAGAAAACTGCATGAGTGTTCATAAGTAACTTTCATTGCTTGAATCTTGCTTAATTCTTTGAACCAGTGCATGAAACCTGTTTAGACTTGCTTATTGGAGTTTATTATAGCTTGTGTGTGCATTTGGTTGAATTTGGCTGGCTGATTTGTGCTAAAACTGCTCTTAAGTGTTAAACTGCTTATTGTTCATGTCTGTGCAATGTCTGATGAATGATTGATTAAACTGTATCAATTGGGTGTTAGTGATTGTGTTATTTTGATTGTGATTGACTCCTTTTGATCCAAAGATCATTTGGGTGCCTTTGTGAAATCTGAATCTCCAAAAAAGTCACTAAAGACAAAAAGTCAAATTAGTCAAGCAGTGGAAAAAGTTTCCACTACTCAACATCCAAAACTAGCCCCTGCTAGTGCAATTTTGTCATCAGCTTATCAATAAGCTATTCTAGCTTATTCTGACTTGCAACAACTTATTTTTTGTGATAGATCTTCATTATTTGACCCATTTGAGTGAACTGGAGCTTATGAGACTTTGACTTTGACTTTTTACTAGAAAACCAACTTGTTTGACTTTTAACATAAGTGCTTATTGGATTTTCCTGCTTATTGAGTGTGCTTATTGAGTAGGTTTTTTATTATTAAGCTTAGTTTTGTCATAAGAATCATTTTGCAACTTGAATCAGCTTCTGAGGTGGTCTAGATCATAAAAACGACTATTTTGTCGTTTTGTGAATAAGTTTGTGACTTGTTTCTGGCTTATTAAGTGGGCTTATTTGAAAATTCTTTTAGCAGAAGTCTTTGTTAGGTCAAAAGAAGCTTGTGCGTAAAATTTTAGCTTATGGCAACAGCTTATGGCTTAATGGGCCAAAAAGCCCATTAAGAATAAGCTGCTTATTATAAGTTGGCTTATTTCACATTTTCAGCTTTTGGGCCTTTGGAAAAAGTTGTTTAAAATCAAATTTTAAGTCAACCTGTGCTTTTTGGGCTTATTTTGAGTACTTTTTCTTATTGGGCCTTAATTAAGCCCAATAAGGGACTGTTTTGGGTTTGGCCCATTTTCTAGGCCCAATAGGGGTATTTAGGTAATTTCACTTTCATTTCTGAGTTTATTAGGTTAAATTAAGCTAGTTTGCAAGTTTTTAGAATTTTTTTATAATTTTTGGATTTTTAATATTATTTTAATATTATTTTATTATTAAAAATTAAAAGTCTGATTTTCTAGGTTTTTATATTTTTCCTAGGTTCTAAACTCTTAATTAGGATTTTTGCAACTTTCCAATTATTTTTTTAGGTCTTTTAATTATTTTCTATAATTAATTTAAGATTTAATTGATTTTAGGAGTTTTTAATTGTTTAAAAATAGTTTTAATAGGTTTTAAAATTTTGAAAAATAGTTTTTAGTTTAATTAGAGTATTTTTGAGGTTTACAAACTTGAAAATCTTGTTTAGGGCTTTTTAATAATTAATTTTGATTTTTAGGGCTTTAATTAGCATTAAAAAGTCATTATCTAATTAATTAAAAGGTTTTTGCAAGTTTTGATTTTTTGTAAACTCTTAGAATATTATTAGGGATTTTTGGTAATTTTTAGAAATTTTTAGGTTAAAATTTTAATTTTGGTGGTTTTTAGGATTTTACGTGTACGCCTTTTTAGACTTAGTTTAATCCGTCTTGATAACCGTCATTCTCTTCCAATCCCTTTTCTATTTTTCTTTTCTCAAATATAACCACAAACATTAATCAACTCTTAACACAACGCACTAGCCTCCTCGAGAACGAACTCACTTAGGGTCATTCACACACGGTTTTCCTAAATCGTCGTGCACGCTTGCCCTATTTTTACGCTCTTTTTCCTAAAAGAAGTAATTTTACAACCATCATTTTGGCGCCGCTGCCGGGGAGGCGTGTTGTGTTTTGATTGAACCATTGTTGTTTTTTATATTAGCCATAATATCTATTTGTATTAGTAGCACTCTACTAATACGTATTATCGATTTTCGGTTTTTGTGTGAATATTATTAATATATTGTATACGTAGAACAATAAATTCACAAGTACTCCAAATACGTGAGAAATCACAACCTTGACTTGGGAGGTCATTACCCAATCATTGTATTCGAATCTCAAACCAAAGAAAAAGGCAAAAATAGATAAATACTTTCGTGAAGCTTAATCTTGAAAATACAAACTATAAGGTGGGTATAAGGCGGATATTATAAAATATATCCTAAGGAAAAAGGCTCTTAAGTGCTTCGCGCCGCCTCGTTTCCCCGCTTGCTTGTGCGTATTTGATTTTTAGAGTGAATAGAGGGTTTTGCCGCCCAAAGTATTACTAAGTATCATATATATTTTCTTGGTTTCTATTGATTAAACCCTCTTGAACGATTTGGTGTTCCACCATCGTTCTAAAGTCATCGAAGGCGTTCACTTCACGTGATCGTTTTCATTCCTTGAGGCTTCTTGATACATTGATTTTGTATGGGTTCAGATTAAATCTCGGTATCCTCTCGAATTGATTACAGCTCAAAGTGGAATAGTTGTTCTTGGTACAAAAAGGGTTGTGATTTTCTATGCTACTTAAAAAAGATCAAATGCATGAAATAGAGAAAATAAGCCAAAAATAACTAATAAAAAAAAGTTCTGAATGAAGGAAAAAAAAGTTCGGAATGAAGGAAAAAAAAGTTCGGAATGAAGGAAAAAGTTCGGAATGAAGGAAAAAGTTCTGAATGAAGGAAAAGTTCTGAATGAAGGAAAAAAGTTCTGAATGAAGGAAAAGTTCCGAATGAAGGAAAAGTTCCGAATGAAGGAAAAGTTCCGAATGAAGGAAAAAGTTCCGAATGAAGGAAAAAGTTCCGAATGAAGGAAAAAGTTCCGAATGAAGGAAAAAGTTCCGAATGAAGGGAAAAGTTCCGAATGAAGGGAAAAGTTCCGAATGAAGGAAAAAGTTCCGAATGAAGGGAAAAGTTCCGAATGAAGGAAAAAGTTCCGAATGAAGGAAAATGTTCCGAATGAAGGAAAAAGTTCAGAATGAAGGAAAAAGTTCAGAATGAAGGAAAAAGTTCCGAATGAAGGAAAAAGTTCCGAATGAAGGAAAAAGTTCAGAATGAAGGAAAAAGTTCAGAATGAAGGAAAAAGTTCCGAATGAAGGAAAAGTTCATCCGGAACCTGGGAACATAAAAACAGTCGTTTACCCGAAGAACAAGGAAACCAATTTTGATCCAAAAATCACCAAGTTTTTCACCAAAAACTTAAATAAACTAATCACAAAGCATCTACTAACCATAAACTACAAATCCCATCAACAAAAACACAAAACCCAACAACTTTTGAAGATCAAATCAAGAAAATGAAAACTTAAAAACTTGAAGATAAAGATGATGATGAACAAGATGAAATGAAAGATTAAACAAGAACTTAGTATTGAATGATTGATGTTTTGACAAGATGAAACAAAGATTAAAATTACAAGATTAAAGAACTAAAGATAAAAATCACCACTCACCCTAGTGGTGGTGGTGTTACACGAACCAGGAGAAGGAGTGGGGAGGAAGAAAGAAAAACTAGCTTAAAATGTGTGTGGGATGGCCTATTTATAGGTGTTTCCTTTGGTTGGTGAGTGGGCTTTCTCCCGTTCTTCGTGTCTTTTCGTCTTTTCAGAAAAGTTTCCGTTTTCGATTCTGATTCGGGATTTGTTGTCGATTAAATTCAACTCGTCTTTTAATTTCTTCGTTTAATAGACTTGAGTTTCTTCGACTTATATAAATCTTCCATCTTTGGTCCTTTTCTTCGATAAATCTTCGAATAGGCCCAGCGACTTCAAATCTTTTGCATCTCTTGGACAATAGACTTTATCTTGAGTCTTTTTCTTCAGTAAAACCCGTGCAATCCCATGTTTTCTTTAATATTTATCCGGTTGTCTCTGAAAACACAACAAACACAAAAACCACGCATAATTCCAAACAAATGATATTAAATACGTGTTTTGGTCTCGTTATAGCCCGAATTAAGTGGTAAAAGGATGGGTGTTTACACACCTATCAAATCCCCTACACTTAACCATTGCCATGCCCTCATGCAATGCTTAGTGATAAAGCAAGTTTACACTTTTCTCATAATTAATCAACCTTGGCCTTATTTAAAATTCTACTAAACAAAAATTAAAGAAATAAAACTTCAAAGATTAACAAAGGGATAGAAAACCATTTTCACGTGAAAATAGCTATATGGAAATAACTTGTGGAGAAATCGATGACTTACATTAGGGCTTTGTTGCTGCGAAGATTTATCACCCTCAAGTTTCACGTTCCCCAAACTAAGCTTAAAAACGAGATCATTGTTATTATAAGTTAGCAATTCAAACACTTACACACATGGCTTAATTAAATGCTTAAACTCCCTTATTCCTAGGTGTATCTCTTATATTTTATTTTTGTCTTAGAATGATCATGAAGATGCATTTTTGGACTTATTTCGATAGTTTATTAGGGCTGAAAGCAAAGTAGGACGATTTGATCAATAGTTAGCTAAAGGACAAAATCTCTTAAAACTGCTTCTCGGGATATCAAAAAGTTCATATCTTGGCATAACTTGGTTCACGATTTGAGACCTTTCTCGGGCCGATATTTGGCATGTACTTCATACTTCATATCTTCGAGAGACGTTCTTGAGATAATGGTCTTCTCATCATAATAGAGTTTCTTCACTTGGAGACTTTTGAGGGGTTCTCCAACTTTGTTGACCACGACTTCATGATTATTTCTTCAATCTCTAATTGGGATTTTGAGATACAACGATCCGCCTCCTTTTCGGACTTGGATCTATTTATCCTCATACCTTGTTAGGGTCTTTTCGGATAGACTTCTCCATGATCTTTATGGGAGTTGATTGCTTTTCGTCGTGAATCTTGATCCTTCATATTGACTTTAGGAATAATGCTTTTCACATCACTTTGGATCTTCAGCAATAAAATTGAATCCTCATGCCTTGTTAGGGCCTTTTCGGACTCGCCAATCTTCGCGCCCCGCTTCATAAGTTATGCCTTGGCTATGAACTCTTATCATTACCGAGCAACTTTTAAACGATCTTGGGTTAGAAGCTAAGTAACTTTTCAAATTGTACGACCTTACTTATTGCAGATAAATTATTAGCAAGTGATGGGAGAATAGGTAAATAATTACACCAAGTGAGCTTGTGCAAGAATACCGACTTATAATTGACTCTATCATTTCTCGTCCTCCACAATTTAAAATCTCAAGGAATGAGACTTGTGGATGCTTAGCCTAATAAACCAATTAAGGTCTACATGGTTAAGGATACTAGCTAGAATAAACTTGGATAAGTCTATTCGGGTTGAGTCAAAATAAACGCAACGGGCCTAATAGATCGAAGACTTCTAAACTAGCTACACCACTTTATTAAAATTTGACTTTATTGTGGGATATATACATATGAAAGCAACGATAAAAATTTAAAAATTACAACTAAATGGCCAAAGTTAATAAAAAATTTGAAAAATGTTGAAAAATAGGATTTTCCGGTTAATTGAAGGCATTTTCATGGAAAAGTCCACTTAAAACTTCGATAGAAGTCCCCCCTACACTTAAGATAAACATTGTCCTCAATGTTTAAGCATGTGGGAAGAGCTTCCCCTACACTTATGACATTGTGCACGTTGGTTAACTCAAGTTAAGGAAGAGACGACTAAAGTGATCAATTTCAAATGTGATTATGAAGAAAATTGAATCACGATAGTTGAGAGATAGAACCGGATTTCGGATAAACATGGGAGCACGGTTCTTCAAAGATTCCAATAGTGCACTTATCCCTGTAATCACATCACCACACAAAGGCAAACACATATAGAAGTCCCCCCCCTACACTTAGGGGATTAAAACATACAAGGATAGATACTCGGGCTGCCTCCCGAGGAGCGCTTGTTTTTGATAACCGAGTCACGAGCCTGACTCGACCCAAAATTAGTTCATGGGGAACGTGGTGAGGGATGGAATCACCTCCTGAGAGGTGTCCTCACCAAAGTACAACTTCACTCGTTGGCCATTCACCTTAAAATTTGGTCCATTAGGTTGAGCGAGCTCGAGAGTACCATATGGAAAAATTTGGGCAATGGTGAATGGGCCGGACCAACGAGATTTGAGCTTTCCCGAGAAGATTTTCAACCGAGAGTTAAAGAGTAAGACTTTGTCTCCAACATGGAACTCTCGGTTTTTAATCTTGGAGTCATGAATGAGCTTAGTTCTTTCCTTATAGATCAAAGAATTTTCATAAGCCTCATTACGGAGTTCATTCAGCTCATTGAGTTGGATCTTGCGTAGGTCACCGGCTTTGTTAATATCAAAATTAGCCCACTTCAAGGCCCAGTAGGCCTTGTGCTCCAACTCAATGGGGAGGTGGCACGCTTTCCCGTACACAAGACGATAAGGCGTACAGCCGATCGGGGTCTTGTAAGCAGTACGGAAAGCCCACAAAGCATCATCCAATTTATCAGCCCATGAGGCACGATGCTCTCCCACGGTCCTTTCAAGAATTCGCTTCAGCCCTCGGTTGGATATTTCAGCCTGGCCATTAGTTTGTGGGTGGTAGGCTGTGGAAAGACGATGATTTACACCGTACTTAGCCATGACTCGAGCAAATTGATCATTGCAGAAATGAGTCCCACGGTCACTAATAATGGCGCGAGGCACACCGAATCTAGCGAATAGAGCTTTCAAAAAGTTACAAACCACCCTTGCGTCATTAGTAGGCAAAGCTTTAGCTTCAACCCACTTTGAAACGTAGTCAACGGCTACAAGGATGTATTTGTTTCCTTTAGACGAAGGGAATGGCCCCATAAAGTCGATACCCCAAACATCAAAAATTTCACACTCTTGAATGAAATTCTGAGGCATCTCGTCTTTATGTGTGATTTTGCCTTGCTTTTGGCAAACATCACATCTTTTGACCATATCGTGAGCGTCACGGTATATGGAGGGCCAATAAAATCCCGAATCAAACACTTTCTTTGCGGTGTAGTTGGGACCAAAGTGACCACCGGTGGGTCCTTTGTGGCAAGCATCAAGGATGTCCGACGCTGCCGGTCCATCAACACATCGGCGAATTATCAGATCAGCACATTGTTTGAATAGGTAAGGGTCGTCCCAAAAGTAAGTCTTGATGTCGGTAAAGAACTTCTTCTTTTGCTGGAACGTCAACCCTTCCTTGAGAATTCCACCCGCCAAGTAGTTTGCAAAGTCCGCAAACCACGGGGTTTCATTCGGCTTCGAGTTTATAGACATTAAGGTCTCCAAGGGAAAAGAATCATTGATTTCTTTGGTCGGATGATCCCCTTGGTAAGGATCCTCAAGTCTACTAAGATGATCCGCGGCTAAGTTTTCTGCTCCTTTTTTATCGCGGATGTCGATTTTAAATTCCTGGAGCAGCAAAACCCAGCGAAGAAGTCTTGGTTTGGAATCTTGCTTTGTCAACAAGTACTTCAACGCGGAATGATCAGTGTACACAATGGTGGTGGAAAGGACAAGATAGGGGCGGAATTTTTCAAAAGCATAGACAACAGCTAAAAGCTCTTTTTCGGTTGTCGTATAATGCAATTGTGCCCCAGTCATTGTCTTGCTAGCGTAATGGATCGGTTGGAAGTGTTTGTTCACTCTTTGTCCAAGAACCGCTCCAATAGCAAAATCGCTAGCATCGCACATCAACTCAAAGGGAAGCTCCCAATTAGGGGTAACCAAGACGGGTGCCTTAGTTAGCTTATCCTTAAGTGAGTTAAAGGCTTCAAGGCACTCTTTGGAAAAGATAAAAGGAGTATCTTTCTCTAAGAGGTGGGTCATCGGGCGAGCGATGTGCGAAAAATCTTTAATGAATCGACGATAGAAGCCTGCATGACCCAAGAAACTTCTCACACCCTTCACTGTTGAAGGTGGAGGCAACTTTGCTATAACATCAACTTTAGCACGGTCTACTTCAAGACCGGCTTTCGAAATCTTATGTCCAAGCACGACGCCTTCTTTTACCATAAAATGGCATTTTTCCCAATTTAGAACAAGGCGAGTGTCTTCGCACCGCTTTAGCATACGTTCTAAATTGGCAAGGCAAGCAGAGAAGGAATCCCCGAAGACCGAGAAATCATCCATGAAGACTTCCATGGTTTGTTCAACCATGTCATGGAAGATAGCTAACATGCACCTTTGGAAAGTCCCGGGCGCATTACATAAGCCAAAAGGCATTCTTTTGTAAGCGAAAGTTCCGTAGGGACAAGTGAATGTAGTCTTCTCTTGATCTTGGGGATCGATGGGTATTTGAAAATAACCCGAGAAACCATCAAGAAAGCAGTAATATTCATTACCGGCTAATCGTTCAAGCATTTGGTCCATGAAAGGTAGAGGGAAATGATCCTTTCTCGTGGCATCATTGAGTTTGCGGTAGTCTATACAAACTCTCCACCCAGTAACGAGACGAGTGGGAATCAACTCGTTGTGTTCGTTGGGAACAACGGTTATTCCGCCCTTCTTGGGCACACAATGGATTGGACTAACCCATGGGGAATCCGAAATAGGGTAAATCATACCCGCATCAAGAAGTTTGATAACCTCTGTTTTGATGACTTCATGGATTTTTGGATTCACCCTTCGTTGGCTTTGAATAGTGGGCTTATAGTCGTCTTCCATGAGAATTTTATGCGTGCAGAAGTGAGGATCAATTCCACGAATATCCGAGATTTGCCAAGCAATAGCCTTCTTATGAGCTTTCAGCACGGCAACGAGGCGAGTCTTCTCTTCATCTTTCAAATCCGTTGCAATAATGACGGGCGACTTCTTGTTGTCGTCAAGGAACACGTACTCGAGATGTGGCGGCAACTCCTTAAGTTCCAAATCCGGAGGATTTTCGACGGGAGGCGTTTTCAAAGTCGGAGTATCGATAGCAATGACCGTGGGAGATGGAGGCGAAGGATTGTCTTCGGTGAGAAGATTGTCAAAGAAACTCATGTCTTCATCCCCCTCGGTGGGAGAATCATTAGTAGCAAGATTCCCATCTCCCATGGTATCTTCAAGATTGTTCCAGAATAAATCACTATCTCCAAATAGAGACAACGATGAATCAATGGAGGACACGGTCTCAACAGTGGGAAGAGAGGTAGGAATACTTTTGCAAGCATCATTAAAGTGTTCTTCACAAGCCTCATCAAGAACGTCAATACAATTAACGCTCTCATATGAATAAGGCTGTTTAGACAACTTTCCCATGTTGAAGACTACTTTGTCGTCACCCACTCTCATGATAAGCTCTCCGGCTTCAACATCAATAAGAGTGCGACCGGTCCTAAGGAATGGACGACCAACAATCAGTGGTACACGAGGGTCCATCTCGTAGTCGAAGACAACAAAATCAGCAGGGAAGGTGAATTTGTCGACTCCTACAATGACGTCTTCGGCTATCCCCACTGGATAAGCAACCGTACGGTTGGCCAATTCCAAAGTCATTTTAGTGGGGACTAGCTCTGGGAGAGATAATTGCTTCCAAACACTTAGAGGCATGAGATTAATACTGGCACCTAGATCGGCTAGGGCCATGCAATTCTCTACTCCCGGGAAATTGCAAGGGATAAGAAAACGACCCGGATCACCAAGCTTGGTTGGTAATTTCCTTAAGAGCACTGCGGAGCAGTTCTCATTAAGTTGGGTGTTGGCAATATCGAGGAGCTTTTCCTTGTCGCTCAGAAGGTCTTTAAACATTTTGGCGTATTTGGGCATGTGAGCGAGAGCCTCAGCGAAGGAGATATTAAAATTCAGTTGTTTAAACATTTTAAGAAAGTTAGAAACCTGAATATCATCCTTGCTCTTTTGCTTCTCTTTCCTCAACCTAGAAGGATAAGGTATATTGGAAGAAGAGGAAGGCTTTGGGAGCATAGGATCACTCACAACCACGGGTGGAGGAGGGGTAGAAAGAAGAGGTGGAGAAATTTGGGAAGGAGAAGGAGAAGGAATAGGAGCAGGCGACTCGTTCTCCTTAGTCACAACCACCGGTGGAGGTATAGGAAGCTCGGGTTCCTTGGTACCTTTACCACTTCGAGTAGTGATTGCTTTCATCTCCCCTCTTGGGTTCGCAACGGTGTTACTCGGAAGAGTACCCGTAGAAGAGGGTTGACTACTTTGGAAAAAACTAGCCATCATGTTCCTCAGATCATTGGTTTGGCTATCCAACGTAGTTCTCATATCGGCTCTCAAATCATTTCCTTGCTTGACCAAGTCTGCCTTCAAATTGCGCACTTCCTCTTGGAGATTTCCCACTATCACATCATTGGTCCTCATATAAGTTGCAACCTCTTGGTGTAATGCAGTGTTGGTTTGGGTAGGAGGAGCATTGTATGCAGGTGGTTGGTAAGCAGGTTGTTGGTAGACTTGATTGTTACGTGGAGGTGGTTGTTGCTGCTTGTGAGGTGGGATGTATGGTTGTCGAGGTTGTTGTTGTTGTGGAGGAGGGCGGTTAAGGTTTTGTTGTTGGTTTGGGTTGGTAGGAGGAAAGCCAGGTGGTGAAAGGTAGTTGGTTGATCGATAGCTAAGCAAGTTACGGTCACCTTGAGGTCTAGCTTGATAAGCAGGTTGTTGGTAGGTGCCATATGCCGCATTCACATTCTCAGCAGGGTAATCTTGGGTGGCGGTACAAGTTGTGTAAGAGTGGGGACCACCGCATATCTCACAAGGTTGGCTGACAGCGTTCACTTGTGCGTTTTTGGCGTTGTTGCTGTTGTTGTTGCTGACGGTGTGGGTGACAAGCGATTCAAGAAGCGTAGTGATTTTGTCTAATCGCTTGTCGCTGTCATTAGTGCTAGCACTAGCAACATTGGTCCTAACGCTCTTGGTTTGCACACGAGACTTGTTCTCAATGATATCCCAAGCAGCATTGGAAGTCTTAGCCAATAAATTACCCCCGAGGCACTATTCAGTGAATCTTGGTCACTCATGCTTAAACCATTGTAAAAAGTATTTATTTGATGTACTTTGGTAAAACCATGTTGTGGGCATTTTCTTAAAAGATCTTTAAAACGATCCCAAGATTCACTGAATGACTCATCGTACTTTTGTTCAAAGTTTATAATCTCATTCCGCAAAGCGGTAGTACGAGAGGGTGGAAAAAAGTAGTTGATAAACTTTGTTTCCAAATCCGTCCACGAGAGAATACTCTGTGGCGGTTCTTTAGCAAGCCAATGCCGGGCTTGTCCCTCTAAAGAAAAGGGAAAAAGTTGTAACCTTATCACTTCTTGTGAAACTCCATTGAACTTGACCGTGTTGGTGAGTTGTAAAAACCTCTTGATATGGTCGTGTGGGTCATCAATGGTGCGTCCTAAGAACGGTTGAGTTGAGACCATCTGGATAAAGCCTGACTTGAGCTCGAAATTGTTGGCGGCAATTGGAGGGATGACAATTGGATCCGTGTTGCCATCAACATGAGCTTGCAGCAATTCAATCATTGGGCGATTATCCGGAAGGTGCTCATTGTTGTTGTTATTCATGTTGTTGAAAGGCGGGTTGTTGTTGTTATTATTGTTGTTCGGAGGTGGTATGTTATTGTTGTTTTGTACACCAGCCATGTCTAAGTTATCGAGAGGCTCGGGCTCTTGATAAGACGTGGATCGAGTGCGCATACACCTGCAAAAGAACGAACAAAGAAAAACAAAGCAAAAATATTTTTGGTTTTTATTGTTTTTTACTTTTTAGGATTTTTGAAAATTTTATATTTTTTAGTTGTTTTTGAAAATTTTCTTGAAAAAGTAACGTTCACGGGGAACGGATCCCAAAATCCAATTTCTCACAAAAAACTTTTGATCTTAACGAGAAGAGCCGGCAGCGGCGCCATTTGATACATTGATTTTGTATGGGTTCAGATTAAATCTCGGTATCCTCTCGAATTGATTACAGCTCAAAGTGGAATAGTTGTTCTTGGTACAAAAAGGGTTGTGATTTTCTATGCTACTTAAAAAAGATCAAATGCATGAAATAGAGAAAATAAGCCAAAAATAACTAATAAAAAAAAGTTCTGAATGAAGGAAAAAAAAGTTCGGAATGAAGGAAAAAAAAGTTCGGAATGAAGGAAAAAGTTCGGAATGAAGGAAAAAGTTCTGAATGAAGGAAAAGTTCTGAATGAAGGAAAAAAGTTCTGAATGAAGGAAAAGTTCCGAATGAAGGAAAAGTTCCGAATGAAGGAAAAGTTCCGAATGAAGGAAAAAGTTCCGAATGAAGGAAAAAGTTCAGAATGAAGGAAAAAGTTCAGAATGAAGGAAAAAGTTCCGAATGAAGGAAAAAGTTCCGAATGAAGGAAAAAGTTCAGAATGAAGGAAAAAGTTCAGAATGAAGGAAAAAGTTCCGAATGAAGGAAAAGTTCATCCGGAACCTGGGAACATAAAAACAGTCGTTTACCCGAAGAACAAGGAAACCAATTTTGATCCAAAAATCACCAAGTTTTTCACCAAAAACTTAAATAAACTAATCACAAAGCATCTACTAACCATAAACTACAAATCCCATCAACAAAAACACAAAACCCAACAACTTTTGAAGATCAAATCAAGAAAATGAAAACTTAAAAACTTGAAGATAAAGATGATGATGAACAAGATGAAATGAAAGATTAAACAAGAACTTAGTATTGAATGATTGATGTTTTGACAAGATGAAACAAAGATTAAAATTACAAGATTAAAGAACTAAAGATAAAAATCACCACTCACCCTAGTGGTGGTGGTGTTACACGAACCAGGAGAAGGAGTGGGGAGGAAGAAAGAAAAACTAGCTTAAAATGTGTGTGGGATGGCCTATTTATAGGTGTTTCCTTTGGTTGGTGAGTGGGCTTTCTCCCGTTCTTCGTGTCTTTTCGTCTTTTCAGAAAAGTTTCCGTTTTCGATTCTGATTCGGGATTTGTTGTCGATTAAATTCAACTCGTCTTTTAATTTCTTCGTTTAATAGACTTGAGTTTCTTCGACTTATATAAATCTTCCATCTTTGGTCCTTTTCTTCGATAAATCTTCGAATAGGCCCAGCGACTTCAAATCTTTTGCATCTCTTGGACAATAGACTTTATCTTGAGTCTTTTTCTTCAGTAAAACCCGTGCAATCCCATGTTTTCTTTAATATTTATCCGGTTGTCTCTGAAAACACAACAAACACAAAAACCACGCATAATTCCAAACAAATGATATTAAATACGTGTTTTGGTCTCGTTATAGCCCGAATTAAGTGGTAAAAGGATGGGTGTTTACACACCTATCACTTCTTTAATCAAGAGATTTGATTAAAGAGGAGATTTGTAGATTTTTGTCTACCTAATACATTTCACCAAGTTCCAAAAAGGTTAATACAATCCAAAACCACAAAAAATTTGAAAAATACAAAACACCAAAAAGAATCTTCTTTGCTCGTCCCCTCGTTGTACGTGACGTTTATGCTAACTCGAAATCAAGCAAGACGTGCACGTAAACGAAAGAACAAAACTCCCACTCCCAACAATTCTAGTGAGGAGTCTCCTATTGACGAACCCATTGTAAGAGAAGCACCAACCATGGCGAATCGAACTATGATGGAGTTACTTCAAGCACCCACCGAGGGTTATGGAGAGGCTATTGTGATTCCCGCAATCCTTGCGGAGAATTTTGAGGTGAAAACGGGTTTGTTGTCCATGATTCAAAACAACAAATTCCGTGGTGATGAGAAGGACAATCCACACAACCATATCCGCCAATTCAATCGTCTTACCGCTACTTGCAAGTTTAAGGATGTCTCTAACGACTCGATTAAGATGATGCTTTTTCCGTATTCTTTAGCGGGGCCCACTAAAATTTGGTTAGAGAAAGAGCCACCCAATTCTATATTGACGTGGAAGGATCTCGTGTCTAAGTTTGTGAACCAATTTTTTCCGCCCTCTAAGACTACGCACTTGAAAAACGAGATTTCAAAGTTTTCACAAGAATTTAATGAAAGTTTTTCAACGGCTTGGAATAGGTTTAAGGAAATGTTACATGAATGTCCTCATCACGGTTTTTCCGATTTGTATCAAATTGACACGTTTTACAATGGACTTAATGATCATGAAAGGGATTATTTGAACGCCGCCGCGGGTGGTAATTTTTTGTGTAAAACGGTTGAGGAAGCTTTGGTGATAATTGAAAATAGATCTAAGGTGTATAGTCCTCGTAGCACGTCTAGTGTTCGTAAGGCTTCGTCTTCGGCTTCACCTTCTTTGTCTACTACCATCGATGCTTGCCAAATTGAGGCGAATTTGGAAAACAAGATTTTTGATAAGTTGAAAGGACTTTTGATTGAGTTTAAAGTTGGTGAACCAAGTGCTCTCGCTACGGTTAAAGCGGTTGAGGTTTCTTGCATGTATTGTGGTGGAGGTCATGATTTCTCCGAGTGCATTACCAACGGTGGTAACACTTCGAGTGCCTTCGCGGCCACGGGAAATTACAACCAAAACGGTCAAGTTTACCGCTCTAATCAAATGACTCCACCGGGTTTTGGTTCAAATCAAAATGTTAACAACTATCGCAACAATGAAGTTGGTTTTAAGAAGAATTACAACAAGGGAAACTATGGGAATCAAGGGGCTAATAATCAAGTTTCAAACAAAAATGATTTTCAAAATAACAACAAAAGTTTGCAAACATTGAAAGATCTTCCAAGTGAGTTTGTTGAATATGCTAGTGGGAATGATGCTAGGTTTGACAACATACAAAGAGAAATCATTAGCCTAAGATCCGAGTTTAAAAACGACTTGAAGAAAGAGTTAAAAAAATGAGTTAGCTAATGAACTTAAAATCCACACCAACAAGATGGAAGGAAATGTCACTAGGTTGCAACAAAACCAACAAAAGATGGAACAATGGCAACATGAGATTAAACAAGAGATGCTTAAGGCCGAGAAAAGGCAAACCGAAGCCGTATTGAGGCAATCTAATTTTGAAGATAAAATCTCGTCTATGTTTGAGGCAATAATGTGTAAACCGTCGTCAAGTGGTCTTCCTAGCAACACCATATCCAACCCTAAGGGTGAGATGAAAGTGATTACCACACGTAGTGGTAAGACACTTAAGGAGGCGATTCCTCAACCAATTGCTCCTACGGAGGAAGCAATTGAGGAAGAACCCGAGGTGGTGGTCCAAAAGGAGCATGTCCCAATCCCACGAAGTACCGCTCATGCCACACCTACGGTTGACCCAATACCATCATTGGAACCCGAGGTTCCAAAGGCTATGCCTACTATGCCTCAACCCACACCACCTTTGCCCTATCCATCGAGACTTAGGAAGGAGAAACGTCAAGAGCGCGACAATTACCAATTTGAGCTTTTTATGAAAATTTTTCGTGATTTACACCTTAATGTGAGTTTCGCCGATGCTTTGGTCATGATGCCTCGATTTGCCGCTAACTTTAAGAGTATGTTGAACAACAAGGAGAAATTGCATCAATTGTCTAGTTGTTCGTCGGTTATCTTAATCGCATACCTCAAAAAGTCGGTGATCCCGGTAAATTTTTGATCCCTTGTGCAATCCAAGACATGGAAGAATGCTTCGCCTTGGCCGATCTTGGTGCTAGCATTAACTTGATGCCACTTGCAATCTTCAAGTCGCTCAATCTTCCTAATCTCACTCCTTCACTAATGTCTATCGAGTTGGCCGACCATTCCACAATTCCCGCATGTGGTTTGGCGGAAGACGTTTTTGTGAAAGTGGGGAAGTTCTACTATCCCGTAGACTTCATTGTTGTTGATATCCCCACGGATCCTCAAGTTCCTCTCATTTTAGGTCGTTCGTTTTAGATACGTCTATGGCTTTGATTGATGTTCATGCTAGAAAGATCACCTTACGTTTCAACGACGAGGAACTTGTTATAAACGCAACTCAAAACTCTCAAATTTATCATTTCTATTCCGTTGCAACCATAAACCTCGTTGATATGATCGACGTGGTTTGCGAGGAATTTTCACAAGAAGTTCTAGGTTTTGGTGATGAAGAAACTAGTGGCAATCCCACTATGTTGGATCCAATTCTTGATAATTCGACACCAACCTTCACTCCTTTTGAAGGTGGTGGTTTTACGTTGGAAGAATTCGATGTTCCACGTACTTGTGACGAAGACCTCGACAACGATGAGGACTTCTCGATTATCAAGGATTTTCTTAACGATTTCCCATTTCCTCCACCCGAGGAGGTTATGAGTATCGAGCCCAAATCTTCACTTGAGGAACCACCTATCCTCGAGTTGAAAGATTTACCTCCTCACCTCGAATATGTCTATTTGGAGGAGGACGACAAGTTGCCGGTTATTATTGCGAAGGACCTTTCGAATGATGAAAAAACCGCACTTGTCGATGTTCTAAAGGACCACAAAGGGGCGATTGCGTGGAAGTTATCCGACATTAAGGGAATCGATCCCAAATTTTGTACCCACAAAATCTTAATGGAGGAGGATTTCAAGCCAACAATCCAAAGTCAAAGGAGGGTGAACCCCAAAATTCACGATGTCATCAAAAAGGAGGTCCTTAAACTCCTTGACGCGGGAATGATTTACCCTATTTCCGATAGCCCTTGGGTGAGTCCTATTCATTGTGTCCCTAAAAAGGGAGGGATGACCGTTGTGCCAAACGATGCCAACGAGTTGATTCCCACTAGACTCGTGACCGGATAGAGAGTGTGCATTGACTATCGAAAGTTGAATGAAGCCACTCGAAAAGACCATTTTCCCTTGCCCTTCATGGACCAAATGTTGGAGCGTCTTGCGGGAAACGATTTCTATTGCTTTTTAGATGGTTTTTCCGGTTACTTCCAAATTCCCATCGATCCTCGTGATCAAGAAAAAACTACGTTTACGTGTCCATATGGAACGTTTTCCTATCGTAGAATGCCATTCGGACTTTGCAATGCACCGGGAACTTTTCAACGATGCATGATGGCTATTTTTCATGATATGATCGAGAAGACGATGGAAGTCTTCATGGATGACTTTTCCGTGTTTGGTGATTCTTTCACTTCGTGTTTGTCGAACCTAGAGAGAATTTTAAAACGTTGTGAGGAAACCAACCTTGTGCTCAATTGGGAAAAATGTCATTTTATGGTTAAGAGTGGAATCGTCTTAGGGCAAAAGGTCTCGAAAGCGGGGATTGAGGTAGATCAAGCTAAGGTAGACGTCATCGCCAAATTACCTCATCCCAAAACCGTCAAGGGAGTTAGGAGTTTCCTAGGCCACGCGGGCTTTTATCGTCGATTCATCAAGAACTTTTCAAAGATTTCTCGACCCATTACACATCTTCTTGAAAAAGAGGCACGTTTTGTCTTTGACGAAGATTGTGTACGAGCCTTTGAGATCCTTAAGAGGAAACTTACCGAAGCTCCCATTCTTGTTGCTCCAAATTGGAACCTCCCCTTTGAACTTATGTGTGATGCAAGTGATTACGCTATAGGGGCCGTTTTGGGGCAACGTCATGATAAGCACTTCTTGCCTATTCACTATGCTAGCAAGACGATGACCGAGGCTCAACATAAATACACTACAACGGAAAAGGAGTTCCTTGCCGTGGTGTATGCATTTGAGAAATTCCGACCTTACCTCGTCTTGACGAAATGCATAGTGTATACGGACCATTCGGCTATTAAGTATATCATGGCAAAGCAAGATGCTAAGCCGAGATTACTTCGTTGGATTCTCCTCCTTCAAGAATTTGATCACACCATTGTTGACAAAAAAGGAGCCGAGAATCTAGCGGCCGATCATCTCTCTCGTTTGGAAGATCCTCACCAAAGTGTTTACGAGCCCAAGGAAATCACCGAAACATTTCCGCTTGAAACACTTGGTGTAGTGAATTCTAAGCTTGATACTTCTACCCCATGGTTTGCGGATTTTGCAAATTACCATGCGGGTAACTTCATCGTTAAGGGTATGACGACTCAAGAAAAACGAAAATTCTTTCGTGACGTCAAGTTCTACTTTTGGAACGACCCTTACTTGTTTCGAACTTGTGCAGATCAAATCATCCGACGTTGTGTATTTGGCACCGAAGCTTCTAACATCCTTAGAGCTTGCCATGAGGGACCCACGGGTGGTCACCACGGTGCTAATCTCACGGCTAAGAAGGTGTTTGATGCCGGCTTCTTTTGGCCTACTATTTACCGAGATGCACAAATTCTTGTGAAGTCTTGTGATGCATGCCAACGACAAGGAAAAGCCTCACAAAAAGATGAAATGCCACAAAATATCATTCAAGTATGTGAGATCTTTGACGTTTGGGGTATAGACTTTATGGGGCCGTTCCCATCATCTCGTGGTAATAAGTACATCCTTGTTGCGGTTGACTACCTATCTAAGTGGGTGGAGGCGAAGGCCTTGCCCACTAATGATGCTCGTGTGGTAGTTAAGTTCTTGAAAAGCTTGTTTGCTCGGTTTGGAACCCCTCGTGCGATCATAAGCGATCGTGGAACCCATTTTTGTAATGACCAATTCGAAAGAGTCTTAAGGAAATATGGGGTTACACATCGTCTTTCTACGGCTTATCACCCACAAACGAGTGGGCAAGTCGAGGTTTCAAACCGAGCTTTGAAAAGGATCTTGGAAAGATCCGTTGGGGAAAACCGACAAACTTGGTCGGATAAGTTGGACGATACTTTATGGGCCTTTAGGACCGCTCATAAGACACCCATTGGGTGCACTCCCTATAAGCTTGTGTATGGAAAGAATTGTCATTTGCCTATCGAGTTAGAACACAAGGCTTATTGGGCCCTAAAGCATTGTAATGATGATATGGAGACCGCGGGGAAACACCGGAAAATGCAATTGAATGAATTAGATGAATTGAGGGACATTGCTTATGAAAATTCATTGATTTATAAAGAGAAAACTAAAAAGTTGCATGATTCTAAAATTAAAAACCGGGTTTTTAACATTGGGGATCAAGTTTTGCTTTTTAATTCTAGATTGAAAATCTTTTCCGGTAAGTTGAAATCCCGTTGGTCCGGTCCATTCACCGTGACTTAAGTGTTTCCGTATGGGACCATCGAGCTAGCTCAAGATGATGGTCCTAACTTCAAGGTGAATGGACATAGGTTGAAGCACTACTTTGGCGGGGAAGTTCCATCCTTGAACTACCTCGACCAAGTCACCTTCCCCAATGATAATTAGTATTGAGGGGATCGAGTCGAGCTCATGACTCGGTAATCAAAAACGAGGTGCCTCGTGGGGGAGTCCCATGCTTATCCTATGTACATATTATCACTTTCTAATGTAGCTTACGTGTGGGGATTTGTGCCCTTCCAACCTTTGTTCCGTGGTTGTTTGTGAATTGTGGTTTTTAGATCATGATCTTCACGATTGGAGCCTCTCGTGTTCGTTTATGGGAGCACTCGATCGTTTGCTTTGGAGACATTTCTCAATATCCATGATATATCCTTTTGATGTTCTAACCTTAGGTTTTTAGCACACTTCATAAACGGCTTTAATTTTAACGGTTACACCCTTTCCATGCTAGATTAGGCATTGGACTACGTCTCTATTATGGGGGTGTTTGCACCCCTAGACTCGAAACATTGAGGACAATGTTTAACTTTAGTATGGGGGGGGTGAATAGATACTTGCCTTGCCAAACCTTCACGCTTTCCCAAGTTTATCTTTTTGTTATCGTTTTTGTTGCAAAATAAGGCTAAAAATGCCCAAATTTTAAAAATTTTCTCATATTTTTAAGTGTTTGAAGACACGAATGTAGATTTTCCGATGGCGAGAATAAGAGTAATTTTTGACTCGACCGTGCGTGTTGAGCACTTAGCTTTGATTCCTTAACTACACATTAGGCTAAGTCTCTTAAATGAGGACGAGAAATGATAGAGTTAATTATAAGTTACTATGCTAAACGTAGAGTACTCGTATTCTTTCAAAAACTCATGTGTTCTCGTTGTTTGCTTATTCTCCCTTCGCATGTAAATATTTTTTTGCTTAATAATATTGACTTAGCGGTTTAGTTAGGATTGTTGGGTTTCTAGTCTTTTCTAGTAGCTTCCGTGTAATTAAATTGGGAAGACATTAAGATATCGCCAGCGTCACGGTTTTGAAGTATTGGCACCCCAATAATCGAAAGCTTCACCCAATAATAAGATTTCAAGTGCTCACCTAAATCTAGCAAACAATTTGAAGCCCCACAAGGCCGAAAAATCTATGCAAAAATTGAAAGTGAATCAAGCCTTAATCTTCGAAGCTTTAAAGATCCAAATTTCGCTTTAGCGTGAGGATATACGTCTTTGGCTAATAAAACCACCGATGAGGCGGATAAGAAAAGGCAAGGCAAGACCGAAGTCATAATAAAAGCTTCATGGCGAAGTTGAATAAAAGATGGAGGTAAACCAAAGATAATAAGGCCCTTCCGTTAGGGGGCGTATAAAAGTCTTGGTAATAAGTCTCATGTTCAAAACCGTTATAAAACCGTGTTTATCGATTCTTCTTGTCAACTTAATTTTTTAACATCGTCGTCTATTAGGAGGGGTTATTGATTTAATGGTCTTAGTTACACCGTTAGGACTCTATTTTTAGACCTAAATCTCTATTATCGCATAAGTCAAACAATGTATCCTCGTGAAACATTCAAGACATCATAAAATATAAGAGATACAACTTAGGAATAATGGGAGGATAAGTACGTGATTAGGGCATATGAGTAGTGTTAGCATTACTAACTTATAATGACAATGATCTCGTTGCACGCTTGGCATGGAATTGGGGTGAAAATCGAGGACGATGAAATTATTTCTAACAAAGCATTCACGTGTTCTTGTTCTATGAACCTAAACGTCCCATTTTGTGATGAAAATCATACATTATGTCTAAAACACAAGTAGTACCAAGTAGCAATAGTGTAGTTTATTATTATTTCAATAAAGTGAATAAAATAAATTTTGGAGGTGCTTTGATACTTTATTCTAGCATTGCGTGAGGGCACGGCAATGGTTTAGTATGGGGGAGTGATGAGACTGCTTTTATACATAGTCTCATCTTCCAAATAGGGCTTAAAATGCATTAAATATCATCAAAATACCCAAATATATGCTTGTGTTTGTTGCTTGTGTATTTTAGGTACGGATATTGAGATAATGACAAAAGATCACAAGAATCATGCAAAAACGAACACGGGAAACGAAGCCGCACAATGAACCAAGCCCTAATGAAGACTTTCCCAAGATCAACCCTTGAAGATTTGAAGAATTATGAAGAAGGGTCCTCCAATTATGAAGAATTGACACTTTATACCCTTGTATCCTCATAATTACAAGTTTGGTCCCTAAAGTTTGTCAAAATTACAAAAAGGGCCCTCCACTTTGAAGAATTGGCAAGTTTAGCCCCTCAACAAAGCTAAATTGTCAGCCAATATCATCCACAAAGTCAAATACATTATGAAGTCCTTCAAAGTACAAGAAATGACAAGTTTGGTCCTTTGAAAAATCCAAAATTACAAAAAGGACCCTCAACTTTCAACAATTGGCAAAAATGGTCCCTCAATTATCAAGAATTGGCAATTTCAGTCCTCCAAAATGTCAATATTGCAAGTCTAGACCATTATCATTGAAGAAAATACCAAACCAGCCCTTGAAGAATTCAAATATGGCAAGAATTACCCCTGATTTCACTTTGCAAAAGTTTTTGGGCCAAAAGTGTAAAGATGCAAAAGTTGACAAAGAAGAAAGTGGGCGTTGATAGAGTTTAGAAGTGAAAAGACAAGAAGAAAGGAAGTGAAGGACCAAAACTGGCCAGACAACATTCTAACCTAGACCAACCAACACCTCCCACGTGTCCCACTCATCCCTCTCCTCCAATCACAACCCACCAAAACTCCACCTCACTTCCCACTCACAATCTGTTATAACTAACCACTAATTAATTATTTAAATTAGGCGGTTAACACTTATTTAAAAATAAAAACAGATCAAAAACATGTTCTTGGTGTTCTTAAGCCGATTTGGGTTTTCTTAATCCTGTCATAATTAGGCCTTGATAAAGTGCAGATTTATGATTAAGGTGGCCTTAATCACATCCCAACTTTCAAACAGCTTGCCACATCATCAACCAAGTCACATGTTTCCCCTGCTTTTTCACTTTGGAGAAGATGCCAAAACAGTAGGCCCTCATCCAACGTCCCACAACAAAGCTTGAAAGTTAAGCTTATTGGAGACCTTTGATAAACTTCACATGCTTGCCAGCTCCACAAACAGCCAAGAAATCAGTCACATGATCTTCAAAGTTCAAACTACTCAAGGGCAAAATGGGAACTTCATTAGCTAGGGTTACATGATTTTCAGCTTTCATAGTTCATTTGTATGCCTATATAAAGGCCTTAGGGTGCTTCATTAATAATTTGCTTTTGATTTTTCCTTGGTTCAAGTTTCTGTAAATCCTATTTCTAAGTTAATGAAATTGAGTTTGAAATCTTGAAGAAAAGTCATTGGCCACTCTTGTTTACTGCTTTCATTTGTTATATGCTTGTTAGTTCTTGAAGTTCAAAACCTGTTTTCCAAAGAGGAGTGTGCAAAAGTTTGCATATTTCCTCATTTTCTTGATATTTTGCTAAGTCTTGTTCCAATCTTGGAATTCTTGGGCTATAGGGCTGATCATAGCATCCTAACTGAGTTGGTTAAGGTGTGGTGAGGCTTATAACTTGGGGATAATCAAGTGTGGGGTAATAAGTTTGCATTAATCAAGTCCTAACTGAGTTGGTTAAGGTGTGGTGAGGCTTATAACTTGGGGATAATCAAGTGTGGGGTAACAAGTTTGCATTAATCAAGTTTTTTCCAAGTTTCTGATTTTTATGATATTGTGCTTAACCCTTATTCAATCTTAGCAGGCTTATTGTGGAAGCTTGTGCTTGTTCTTGCTAGCACATAAGCTCAAAATTCGTGGGTGTGGATGTACATCCATGAGGTTTGCATACTTAATCTCCAAATCTGCTTAAATTGTGATTTTTGGTGATATTTGTATGAAACTGTTGTTCTTGTGAATTTTGTGGCTTGTTCTTGCTTGAATCTGTTTATTAGACTTGTTTTAGTGTTAATTGATGCTTGGTTGGCCTGAAATCTCATTGTGCTTTTGAAAATTTTGGTTTGAAAAAGTTAAATGGGTGTTTGGGTCTACTGGTTTAGGCTTGTAACTTGTTATTGTGTTAAGGGAAGTTGTTGTTTATGCTTTGTATCTGCTATACCTTTGTTTGAGAGTGTTTTGCTGCAAGTTTTTGGGTTTGAACACTTGAATTAATCAATCTGCTATATAGACCTTGTTTCTGCTTGTTTTGACCTAGGATTTTGGGAACACTTAGTGTGTATGCATGCTTAGGGATAAAAGTGGTTTAAACAAAGTTAATATAACCTGTTTGAAAGATTTGAGGTGTTGAAATTGGCTTGTGTGTCAAATACATCAGCAAAAGTAGAAAACTGCATGTGTTAGTGTTCATAAGTAACTTTCATTGCTTGAATCTTGCTTAATTCTTTGAACCAGTGCATGAAACCTGTTTAGACTTGCTTATTGGAGTTTATTATAGCTTGTGTGTGCATTTGGTTGAATTTGGTTGGCTGATTTGTGCTAAAACTGCTCTTAAGTGCTAAACTGCTTATTGTTCATGTCTGTGCAATGTCTGATGAATGATTGATTAAACTGTATCAATTGGGTGTTAGTGATTGTGTTATTTCGATTGTGATTGACTCCTTTTGATCCAAAGATCATTTGGGTGCCTTTGTGAAATCTGAATCTCCAAAAAAGTCACTAAAGACAAAAAGTCAAATTAGTCAAGCAGTGGAAAAAGTTTCCACTGCTCAACATCCAAAACTAGCCCCTGCTAGTGCAATTTTGTCATCAGCTTATCAATAAGCTATTCTAGCTTATTCTGACTTGCAACAACTTATTTTTTGTGATAGATCTTCATTATTTGACCCATTTGAGTGAACTGGAGCTTATGAGACTTTGACTTTGACTTTTTACTAGAAAACCAACTTGTTTGACTTTTAACATAAGTGCTTATTGGATTTTCCTGCTTATTGAGTGTGCTTATTGAGTAGGTTTTTGATTATTAAGCTTAGTTTTGTCATAAGAATCATTTTGCAACTTGAATCAGCTTCTGAGGTGGTCTAGATCATAAAAACGACTATTTTGTCGTTTTGTGAATAAGTTTGTGACTTGTTTCTGGCTTATTAAGTGGGCTTATTTGAAAATTCTTTTTGCGGAAGTCTTTGTTAGGTCAAAAGAAGCTTGTGCGTAAAATTTTAGCTTATGGCAACAGCTTATGGCTTAATGGGCCAAAAAGCCCATTAAGAATAAGCTGCTTATTATAAGTTGGCTTATTTCACATTTTCAGCTTTTAGGCCTTTGGAAAAAGTTGTTTAAAATCAAATTTTAAGTCAACCTGTGCTTTTTGGGCTTATTTTGAGTACTTTTTCTTATTGGGCCTTAATTAAGCCCAATAAGGGACTGTTTTGGGTTTGGCCCATTTTCTAGGCCCAATAGGGGTATTTAGGTAATTTCACTTTCATTTCTAAGTTTATTAGGTTAAATTAAGCTAGTTTGCAAGTTTTTAGAATTTTTTATAATTTTTGGATTTTTAATATTATTTTAATATTATTTTATTATTAAAAATTAAAAGTCTGATTTTCTAGGTTTTTATATTTTTCCTAGGTTCTAAACACTTAATTAGGATTTTTGCAACTTTCCAATTATTTTTTAGGTCTTTTAATTATTTTCTATAATTAATTTAAGATTTAATTGATTTTAGGAGTTTTTAATTGTTTAAAAATAGTTTTAATTGGTTTTAAAATTTTGAAAAATAGTTTTTAGTTTAATTAGAGTATTTTTGAGGTTTACAAACTTGAAAATCTTGTTTAGGGCTTTTTAATAATTAATTTTGATTTTTAGGGCTTTAATTAGCATTAAAAAGTCATTATCTAATTAATTAAAAGGTTTTTGCAAGTTTTGATTTTTTGTAAACTCTTAGAATATTATTAGGGATTTTTGGTAATTTTTAGAAATTTTTAGGTTAAAATTTTAATTTTGGTGGTTTTTAGGATTTTACGTGTACGCCTTTTTAGACTTAGTTTAATCCGTCTTGATAACCGTCATTCTCTTCCAATCCCTTTTCTATTTTTCTTTTCTCAAATATAATCACAAACATTAATCAACTCTTAACACAACGCACTAGCCTCCTCGAGAACGAACTCACTTAGGGTCATTCACACACGGTTTTCCTAAATCGTCGTGCACGCTTGCCCTATTTTTACGCTCTTTTTCCTAAAAGACGTAATTTTACAACCATCAAAACCATATAGTTCCATTATGAGATATTGAAATGTGTGACATATATCATAATAAGTCTACCACAACGCACAAAATGAGATTTTAAGAATGATAATTCATTCAGGGGGAGAATGAGCAGCGAGAAATTTGGAATGAATTATGATAATGAAAAGTTGATCCTCACAAGTAATGAATATGAACATAAAGTTCATGGGACAATTTACATTATAAATCTAGTAATTGCCAGACAAGGTTAGTGACCTAAATAAAGTGAGTAGATCACAAATGCTGCTAGTGCTCCAATTAAAATAAGTGTCCCAACAATAAAACCAATGATTGGTAGTAAGTCTATGGCACGGCTACAACGTGATAGACTATTTGATTCCAAATAAAAGTCCTCGATTGAAGAGATAATATGGAGCAAGAAAATTAAGATGGTCTTATCGAGGTAATAAAGACCCCTTGATAGTCTCCTAACGAGACACTAGACATGAAGGTAATTGAGAAAACCCCGGGTACATGAAATACTATGAGATCTCAATAAATGATAAAATGCAATTTCTAGTGGAATCGAAAAGAAATAAATCGACGTCGATAGAGATATAGTTATAATGTGAATGATAATGATAATATAGCGCTAAAGTGAATGTGAGGATCATGGATAGATGAATGGCCAAAATATAATGACGCAAGAAACTAATGAATAATTGATACCTCTTGTGATGAGACATATGGTTGAGGCTTAAAATCCATTTATAAAAGTTATTGGATATGCATTATTCTTTATGAGAAAGCAAAATTAAAATATGCATAAGTTGCAAATGATGGCACACGTATATTTTCTCAAAGACTTGAAAATGATCATGTAGATACATGTTCACATGTGGTGGATCCAATAGTTATTGTATAAGTTTGGCAATGTGACAAATAATTGACATGCGTCTAAAAGGTAAATATGAATAGAGCTCAAGTGATATTCAGATTTCATTATTGCATATAATATGTATGAAGCATGCTAGAGATATTTAATGCTTAAGGCATATAGAAACGTTCTCGAGAACATATTGATTGTATTGAACTAATCATGATTTGAGCATATATGTTATAATCGCCTTAGTGTGTAGTATTGTGCCAAATAAAGAGTTACGCTTATAAAGGCGACTGAGTGTATAGAAATTGAATTTGAAACAAAAGAGAAAGTTTGTCTTAGTTCCAGAATTGAACATCTTAATGATGAAATATGTGTGCATCATAAAAACTAAAGATAATATTGTATCTTTATGTGGATAAACAACACTCATATTTATGAAGTCACATGATGTTAGAAAGACTCTCTTGATTTATAGAGTTGATGATCACAATACCGATTGAGATATGTCATTTGAAAATGAACAATTCAATAATTGCTAAGGGTCATACTTACTGGAAATGAATAACTTGCAAAGTTTGATGATAAAGTTAAACGATATGTGTGACGTATTATTATGCAAAGAATATGTGTAAATAGTGTTCATACATATGATTTTATTAAGACACCTTAATGTGTATTTTAGTGACTCGGTGAGCTTAAATAATGTGATCATCAGGGGGAGAATATATGTGTTGTACTCTTTTTCCCTTGACCATGGTTTTGTCCCCGCGTGGTTTTCCTGCAAGGTTTTTAACGAGGCAACATTCCCGAGCATATAAAGGAATTATGTACTCTTTTTCCTTTACTGGAATTTTTGTCCCATCGGGTTTTGTCTAGTAAGGTTTTAATGAGGCATAATCCTCATATGGAAATCCGAGAAGGATTGTTATCAATAAATATGGAATGCATGTTCATATCTTTTATTTTTTGTATTATGTATTTTTCATTCACTAGTTTTTTTGTCCCAATGGGTTTTGTCTAGTAAGGTTTTAATAAGACATATTCTCTAGATGTAATAATTATTACGACTACTTTATCCAACCATGATAAGAAGACACTTACAGCTTTTGCATGAAGATAGTGTATCACGCGTTCTTAATCCAAAAAGAGTTATTACATCAAAGGCGGAAGATCAAACATTTCGTTGAAGTGGTGGATCGCTTTAAAGAACTCATGTGATGTAGTCATCAGAGGGAGATAATAAGCGCTACACTCTTTTTCCCTTAGCTATGGTTTTGTCCCACTGGATTTTCCTAGCAAGGTTTTTAACGAGGTAGCATTCTCGAAGCGTATTATTAATATGGACATCCAAGAGGGAGTGTTATGAATAATTATATTGTGGATGTCCAATAGAGGCCCATGGCCCATTAGCTATTAGGGTTTTACCCTAATACTATCTTATATATAGACATTGAATTACTCCTCATTAATAAATTTAATGAATAATTCTTCTCTCTCATTCTTGTTTGTTCTTATTCTTTACGAGTCCTAAGGTTAAAACACCCGCCTGACACATTTAACTTTGGCTGTTTAGCTTTGAAAATGACACCTTTAATTTGGCTTTCGAAAATATAAACATCAGATTGTCATGTCTTTATCACAATTTTTTTTGTTTTTTTCTCTTACACACACTTTCACATTTCTCTCCCACACACTTACATTTTTCTTCCAAAACCACCAATCTCCAAAGAAACTGCCATCAAAATCAAACAAACCGCCAACACCGGGTCAGTTTAACCGACGATTGCGGTAGTTGCTTTTCCGGCGACATAGGCACATCACAAATAAGCAAGATCCGTCTATACATTATTCAAGATCCGGCCACACATAAACAAAATCCGACCATATCACCACTGCATCCACGACCACCAACTGCCGCCTACAACCAAACCGCCTCTCTCGCCGATCAAAATAATCAGATCTGAGATTTAAAAATATAGATCTAAGATCTAATTTTTAAGATTTTATTTAAGGATATGATTCAAGATTCAATTTTTAAGATATGATACTTTGAAATTTGTAATTAATAACTATTTTCAGATCTGTAGCTTTTTTTCATTTTTGGATAGGTGAGGAAGAAGAACATTATTTAAAATAAAAAATATTAAATTAATGTTTATTCAGTGTGATTATTTAACGTTTTGTAAATTGTAAGAGTATGAAATAGAGAGACAAAAATAACTGAAGTTAACAAATGGAAAGGGACAAAAAAAATGATTGAGAGTGTTTGTTGCCAAAGTGTGAGGAGTTCAAATCCACAAACCCTTCTTTACTTTGATTCACAACATTTTTGTCTTTTAGTGAAACAAGTTATATTAAGATGAAATAATAATAAGGACAAATAACCTACAGAATTTTTCGTGATCCAATCTAAAACGTGAATTTTGCTTATAGTATCTTGGCTTAATGAAAACTATATAACTTTTATAGAAGACATCTTTGAACAGTAAAATCTAAACACAACAAGGTTGGGTGATATATATAACACATACACGTCATTTAATTTTCATTGCATACATCTCAATTACATCATTATCATAGGTTGCTGTTAGGACTTTGTGATGGACCAACTCTTGTTGATTTGCTTGTGAATCAATACTTTGCTTAAGGTGAGTTTCAGAGGCGGAGCCAGAGAATAAATCATCAGGTGCACAAAAATTTTAATAAGAATATTTATATAACACTTAATTTGAGACCGGGTTCATTTTGAAAAAATCGAGATTTTTAACATAAAAGTACACTACGCGACAAAATTCCATCGGGTTTCCGTGCATCCCCGGGAACCCCCTAGCTCCGCCCCTGGTGAGTTTATAGTCTCACTTTACTATTTACAACACTTTTATAAGTTTGGGGTGATATACATGTTATCGTTTATTCATGGACGCAAACAATTTTTACTCTTTACAAAATTACTGACTAACCTTAATGTTTCATCTCATATGCCTATTTTTATGTGGTTAGTTACTTCTTGTGAGCTAAAATGTCGTGAATAATAAATGTATTAGGACTGACATCCCCGTTCGGATAAGTTAAACACTTATTGTACGACTAATCAGACGAACGTATGTCATGTTAGAACAATATAAGTGGACTAAGGATAGCCATTTATGAATCTCTCTTAATTGAGAGATTCATTATAACTAGACTCTTTCTCCAACTAGAGTCTAATTAAGAGCTTGATAAGGAATCAATTAATTTAGTAAACATCCCCTTACGTTGTGCCTTTACTAGTGCATTTATGTGGAGACTTAATAAGTGTGTAAACACTTATCATTTTACTACTTAAAACAATGAAAAACGAGACCATAACGTGTAATTAATATCATAAATATCGGAATTATGCGTGGTTTGTGTTTTTGTTGTGAAATAGGTACAAAAGATCAAAGGAAATAAAACACGGGATTTCACGATCGTTTACCGAAGAAAAAGTCAAAGATAAAACCAAAGGACCAAAATGTGCCAAAAGAATGAAGTTTGGAGGGTTAAAGATGAAGATTTGATGAAGATTTTACAACAAGTACCATTTTTGCCAATCTCCAAAGTCATCTACTAATAAACCACATGAAAGAGCACAAAATTACGAAGCCAACGGTCCCGACCTCGCGTCGTAACTCTTTACGGTTTGTTTTCTATGACATTTTAATGTTTATTAAGTTTTTAAATTAAATAAATAATTTTTAATAATTAAATAAAATAAATAATATAAATAAAATTATATTTTCGAAAATAAATAAATATAAAAATTAAATAAAGTTTTTATTTAAAAATAATTTTTGTAATATTCACTTATTATTATTATTTTTATTATTATTATTATTATTATTATTTTAATAAACATCACTTTATTATAATAATAGGATTTACAAGAAATTAGTAGGGAACCGCGATACTATCTGGGCCCCCACTCCTCTAGCTATAGCAAAGCCTATCCTATTAAAAATATGAACAGCAGCGCGTGCACCAATATCTTGTGTCATGGAGAATCTACGAATCCGCTTTAGTAAGTTTATTGCATCCATCTCAAGTTCCCCAAGAGAAGAGAAAGAGAATGGCAGAAAACCGTATCCAATATCAGCACATTTAGCTTCATACTTGACGCGTTTACGTTGTGCAGCCTCAACCACCACACGTCCCGGTGCAAAATCAATCATCCCTGTTTGCGTCAAAGGAGATGAACCAGTCAGATCCACACATACATCAAGCCCTCCATTCCATGAGTAGAGCAACATATCAGCTGGACGTAAGTGTTTGTCCAGCCCACCACCAAGCCCAATATTATTATTATTATTATTATTTTAAATATTTTTTTTATAAACATCACTTTATTATTATTATTATTATTATTATTATTATTATTTTTTTTTTTATTTTTTTTATTTTTTTTTTTATTTTATTTTTTATTATAAACACCACTTCATTAGAATAATAGGACTTACAAAAAATTAGTGGAAAGCCGAGATACTATCTGGGCACCCACTCCTTTAGCTATAGCAAAACCAATCCTATTAAAGATATGAATAGCAGCACGAGCCCCTATATCTTGAGTCATGGAAAAATTTCGTATCCGCTTCAGCAAGGTAGTCGCATCCTCCCCTAATTCCCCCAAAGAAGAGAATGAAAATGGGAGAAAACCATATCCAATAGCAGCACATTTCGTCTCATATTTGACACGTTTACGTTTTGCCGCATCAATCACCACGCGTCCGGGCACAAAATCTGCCATCCCAGTTTGTGTCAAAGGAGAAGACCCAGTAAGATCAACACACACATCAAGCCCTCCATCCCAAGAATAAAGCAACATGTCTGTCGGGCGTAAGGGTTTGTCACGCCCCCCATCCAACCCAATATCAACTTCCTTACCAGCGGAAATTCCCGACCGATAACATATATCAACAAGGGTGTCACGCACAACATTATGACGATGCTTATTATTATTATTATTATTATTATTATTATTATTATTATTATTATTTGAACCTGGTCAAAGGGGTTAAAACTCACCAGGGTCCATCACGTTAGGGGTTAAATAGCTCATTGTGCATATATATAACAGAGGTGTTGCCCAGCTCAGCTGGCAATATCTCTGGCCCTAAGACCTGAGCCAAATGGCGAGGATTCAATTCCTGGTTAAGGCAAGTCGCTGGGTATATATACTCAGTGCCACGTGGCACTCTCTGAGTGGTCCACGTGGCAACCGGTTCAGACCGGACCCGATTCGAATCAAACCCGATTCAGACCGGCTGACGTCAGCAACACGTGGCGACGGCTGGCCAATGCCAGCGGCCACGTGTCACTGACGGCTTCATTAATATTGTAGGTACAGGTGTCAGTCCGAGGATGACGTGGCGGCGGCTGGCCAACGAGGAGCTGATACGTGGCATGAACAATGACCAGTACGAGGTATGCAGGTGGCGGCGCTGACATGTCAGTGGCGGCGCAGAGGTGGCAGTGAATGGCAGTACGAGGTTGCAGACTCAGCAGACACGTCAGGCGGCTGACCAATGAGGGTGTGCCACGTGGCACCTGGCACGCGCCAGTACGAGGTCAGAGGTTAGTAGAAGTGTGGCAGAGTGTGCAGGCGCTGGATCCCATACAATAATGAGTTGTCTCCCACTAGGCGAAATTTACAAAGTATACAACGTAGCCTCCAAGGAAAATTAAGAAGAAAAAGACTATTCTACCCTCAAGTGTGGCTAGCTTATATATACATCATTCTCATTGTATTTTAAAACAAGTTTTTTCATTATATAGTTTTTTATACATAGTTTTAAGCTTTGTATTTTTCTTTCAAAAGTTTGTACTTAGTTTATTCATTAAGCTTTTTCAATATTAATGAAATTAAACTTTTAACTTAATCTCTTTAGTTAATTCTCATTCTTCCTTTTCTTTTTACTTTACGTTATAATCTAGCTTATTATTTGGGATAAGTTTTTATAACTTTTTCCTTATAAGTTAGGTTTATATACAAGCTTATTTCAAGCTTATTGTTGCCTTATTTTCCTATATCTAGCTTATTGTTGGAGTAATTATTTAATTAGCTTTTTAACTTTTTAAATCTCATAAGTTCTAAGCTTAGGCTTACAACTTATTTATAAGCTAGCTTTTTATTTAAGTACTTTTAGTTTTTATCTATTAGTTTTTTTAGATCTATTAGTTTTAAGTTTTAAAAATTAAAAATACTTTCATAAAACCAAAAAAAATAGTTAGATCTATTAGTTTTTTATATTAATTAGTTTAGACCGATAAGTTTTAAGCTTAAACGTTAAAGTATTTTCAAAAAAACATAAAAATTAGTGTAGATCTATTAGATATTTTATAAATTAATGTAGATCTAGTATTATTTAGTTTAAAATCAAAGTTTTCTTATAATTCCTTTAAAAATAGTTTAGATCTATTAGGTTTTTTATAGATTAAGTAGATCTATAATTTTTAGCTTTAAAATTTGAAATACTTTTATAAAACATAAAAAATATTTTAGATCTATTAGTTTTAATTAAATCTCTTTATCATATAATAATTATTGCTTATTATCCTAACCATTTATGTTTTCTTTGATCTCGGCGTATCGATCTATCATTATGGGTAAAGAGCTTATGGTTGATTAATTTGGTTCGAATTTGATGTGGTTGGCCGTGTACTTTACGGGTCGGGATACGTTTAGTTTTGGTATTGATTTGGTTGGCCGTGTACTTTACGGGCCATATTTGGTGCTTTTGGGAGGCCGTGTACTTTACGGGCCATATATTATCACTTATGAATGGTTTTGTATAGAGCGTTATCTTCGGACTACGGGTACCAAAGTTCTCCTTTTTAATTTCTAGCTTAATCGTTTTAGTTTTATTAATTAGATCGTTATAGTTTAAATTGATTTCATAAAAGTTATATTTTTCATAAAAATCGGTTTAATTAGTTTTAGTTATTATTATTGTTTTAAAAAAATAGATTAAAAGGTTTAAAACTAGATTTCATTTAGATAAGCTTATTATTAGTAAAAAGTTTAAACCTTTTTGTGATTATTAAGCTTATTAGTATATAAAGCTTGTAGCTTTATCATCTAAAAATATTAATAAGCTTAAAAGGTTGAAGCTTTACGCTTAATTTTTAAGTTTATCTTTGTGATTTCATTTTTTGTCATTTTTATTTGCTATTAGGTGTTTGCATTTAGATTAATTTTTCATTTAGATTTATTTTTAATAATAGTTTATTTGTGTTGCATCTAGATCTAAATTTGTAGTTTAATTTTATATTGCATTTTAAAGTAATCTTACGTGAAATAATTGCGATTTTATTTTTATATATTCCTTAGCCTACATATTTTTTCCATTTTGAGTTTAATTAGACGATAGATACCAAACAATTATTATTAACCAAAAACAAATAAATCTTGTGTTAAGTTGTGAATCAATTCGAGTCGAGTCGAGGAAAAACGATATACTAAAAAAATGCTATATTAAAATGGCGCCGCTGCCGCATCGATCTCGTTACGACTGACGATTTTTCGTGAGACAATTTCGATTTTGGGATTCGTTCACTTTTGAACGTTATTTTTCTTGTTAAAAAAATCAAAAACATAAAAAAATCAAAAAACTTAAAAATACAAAAAAATATAAAAATATCAAAAGCAAATTATTTCCTAAGATTTGCACCAAAAAATTTAAAAAATCCAAAAGTAATACTTTTCCTAAAGTATTAGACAAAAATATTAAGTACTATTACTATTTTTCTTATTTAGATTTATCTTGATTTTTATTGTGAATATATTTTTTTTTTAAAAATACAAAAAGATTTTTCTTTTACTATAGATATTACGTATAAGAACCCCAATATACAATATTTCCATAAGTATTGCTTGCAATACCCCGTATTTGGAGGCGTTCTGGTTCCTTATACGTGTATCGATCAAACAAAAATAAAGGCAAAAATAGATAAATACTTTCGTTAAGCAATAATTCGAAAAAATACGAACTTTAAGGTGAATAGAAAGGCAACGTGTTATAAAAGGCCGTCTAAGGGAAGCTAGGTACTTAAGTGCTTCGCGCCACCTCATTTCCCCCGTTCACTTGTGAGTATTTTGAGAAGGAAGGCTCATCGAGGGTTGTGCCGCCCAAGTAGTAATACACATATATTTTTTGTAGCTTTTTAATATTGAACCTCAAGAGGGATAATCCCTTTCCTCTCAAAGTCGACCGAGGTCTCCTACCTCATTCCTCGAGTTTATTTGTATGCGTACTCGCGCGCGTGCACACATACCGAGTGGTGTACCAAATACTTCTAATTCCTCCTAAAAGAAGAAGAAGAACAAAAAGACCGTCAATCAAGCCGATCTCGAGAATCGAGCTTTGAACAATACGATGGCAACGGATAATCGACCAATGATTGAGATTTTACAATCTCACGTTGAGGGAAATGATGACACGATTGTGGTGCCGGATATTGGAGCGAATAATTTTGAACTAAAAACGGGTTTTATTCAAATGGTTTCCGCTACACCATTTTTAGGTCGTACTCATGATGACCCACACGCTCATATAAAACGTTTCATACAATTGGCAAACACCGTCAAATACAATAGGTTGCCATAAGAGGCCATTCGTTTAATCCTCTTTCCTTTTTCCCTCGAGGGACAAGCCCGAATTTGGCTTGATAAGGAATCACCCAAAAGTATCACCACATGGGTGGATTTAGAGACCGAGTTCATTAACTACTTTTTCCCACCAGCACGGACCACCGCTTTAAGTAATGACATCATTACCTTTGAACAAGAATATGGGGAGACGTTTAGTGAGTCTTGGGACCGTTTTAAGGAGCTTTTATGAAAATCTCCACAACATGGTTTTACAAAAGTGCATCAAATCAATACGTTTTACAATGGTTTAACTCTTAATGACCAAGCTCTCACTTAATAGTACCTCGGGGGGTAATATTCTTGTGAAATCCATGAACGAGGCTTGGGTAATCATTGAAAACAAGGCAAAAGTTCAAACCAAGAGTGTAAGGGCTACAATGGCTAGTGCTAGTGATAATGAGGTGACTAATCAAATTAAGGAGCTTACTTCAATTGTGAAACAACTTGCTTTAAGAGATAACCCTCCCACTACACATGTGAATGCCCTAAAAGAGACTTGTGAAACATGTGAGACTTGTGGTGGACCACTTCGTACTGTAATTGTGATAAGGTTTACAATCAACAACAAGAAGTTTATGCTTATAACAACCATGAAAATGAGCGGGTTCATTTCAAACCAAATGTTGACGTTAACCATTTGTCTTATAAGTCTAATAACTTGGCTCCCCCGGGTTTTGTAACTCCACAAAGACCACCCCCACCCGCCCAAAATAGGAACCAAGGTTCTTAAAGGGGTAATTTTCAAGGGAATTCAAATACAAGGGGTTTTAACCAAAATCAAGGGAATTTTCAAGGGCAAAAGCAAGGGTTTAATAATCAAAATCAAGGCTTTAATAACCAAGGTTTTCAAAACCAAGGTTTTCAAAATTATAATCCAAACCAAGGTTTTCCTAATCAAAGGTTTAACAATCAAGGGTATAATCAAATGAACATGCATAATCCTCAAATGGACTTGGTTCTACAAAAATTAAACGAACATGAGCGAACCATGAAAGAGATGCAAGAATCAACCAATAGGAAATTTATGCAAATGCTTCAAACCCTTCGTCCCCAAGGTGCCCTCCCTTCTAACACCGTGACCAATCCTAGGGCGAACGTTAATGCCATCACTAATAGGAGCGGTAAGACCACCGAAGAACCTTCTTATTCCCTACCTAAACAAGGACCCGAGATTCCTTCTACTTCTACCCACCCTCCTTCACCTTCTACTTGTGAGATACCTCCCTTAAAGCCTTCGTCTACACCTTATGTTTCCCCTTTACCTCAATCTTATACCACACCTTCTGTTCTCAAACCAATTCCTTCATCTTCCACTTCTACCTCTCCTCCACCCAAGGATGTGACTGAGTAATCCACTCCAAAGCCTTCATCTCAACCCAGTATACCTTATCCCTTAAGGTTGAGGAAAGAGAAATTGAAGAATAAGGATGATATTCAAGTTTCGAACTTCTTAAAAATGTTCAAACAATTGAATTTTAATATCACATTTGCCGAGGCTCTCGCTCACATGCCTAAGTATGCTAAGATGTTTAAGGGTCTTTTAAGTGATAAGGAAAAGTTGCTTGATATTGCCAATACCCAATTGAATGAGAATTGTTCCGCGGTTCTTTTGAGAAAATTACCGGTTAAGTTAGGAGATCCCGGTCGATTCCTTATTCCTTGAAATTTTCCGGGTGTAGAGAATTGTATGGCTTTGGCGGATCTCGGAGCGAGTATCAATCTTATTTCATTGTCCGTGTGGAAACAGTTATCTCTACCGAGCTAGTCCCCACTCGTATGACTTTGGAATTAGCTAACCGTTCGGTTGCTTATCCGGTGGGGATAGCCGAGGATGTGTTTGTAGGAGTCGACAAATTTACTTTCCCCGTCGATTTCGTTGTAGTCGACTATGAGATGGATCCCCATGTTCCCTTAATTGTGGGACGACCCTTCTTGAGGACCGGGCGTACATTGATTGATGTAGCCGTGGGTGAGCTTATCATGAGAGTAGGGGATGACAAAATCGTCTTTAACATGGGTAAATTTTCCAAACTTCCCGATGAGCTCAAATCCGTGAATTTCATCAATGTGCTCGACGAAGCATGTGAAGAACATTTTCACGAGGCTTGTAAGAGCGGGACTTCTCATTTACCTCATGTTGAGACCGTAGCTTCTATTGCTCCATCATTGACTCCATTTTGAGAAAGTGACTTTATTTTATAAGAATCCGAAGCAAGTCTAGGAGACGTGGATTTAAAATATGACGATTCTCCCATCGACTGGGAAGAAGACATTCGTACCATTGAGAGACTTCTCAATGAGGACCATATTTCTCCACCTACTCCTAAGGAAGTTACAAACGATGATCCAAATTTGACTAAGCCTTCCACCGGATTTAGAGCTTAAGGATTTACCGTCTCATTTAGAATAATTTTTCCTAGAAGAAGATGATAAGTTACCCGTCATAATTGCTAAGGACTTAAAACAGGATGAAAAATCTCGACTCATCGATGTGCTTAAGAATCATAAGAAAGCAATTGCTTGGAAAATCTCCGACATCCGCGGAATTGATCCTAACTTTTACACTCATAAAATTCTCATGGATGATGACTTTAAACCCGCAATCCAAAGTCAAAGAAGGGTTAATCCAAAAATTCATGAAGTCATTAAGAAAGAAGTTATCAAACTTCTAGATGCCGGCATGATTTACCCTATTTCGGATTCGCCGTGGGTTAGTCTCGTCCATTGTGTGCCTAAGAAAGGCAGAATAACCGTTGTTCCCAATGAAAACAACGAGTTGATTCCTACTCGACTTGTCACGGGTTGGCGAGTTTGCATAGACTATCGTAAGCTCAATGATGCCACTCGTAAGGATCATTTTCCTCTTCCTTTCATGGATCAAATGCTCGAGCGTTTAGCGGGTAATGACTACTATTGCTTCTTAGATGGTTTCTCCGGATATTTCCAAATTCCTGTCGATCCAAAAGACCAAGAGAAAACCACATTCACTTGTCCTTATGGAACATTTGCTTACAAAAGAATGCCTTTCGGCTTATGCAATACTCCCGGGACTTTCCAAAGGTGTATGATGGCTATATTCCATGACATGGTTGAACAAACTATGGAAGTCTTTATGGATGATTTCTCGGTCTATGGTGATTCTTTCTCTTCTTGCCTTGCCAATTTAGAACGTATTCTTAAACGGTGTGAAGACACTCGTCTCGTTCTTAATTGGGAAAAATGCCATTTCATGTTAAAAGAAGGCATTGTCCTCGTTCACAAAATTTCAAAAGCCGGTATCAAAGTCGATCGTGCTAAAGTTGACGTCATTGCTAAGTTGCCTCCACCTACCACCATGAAAGGAGTTAGGAGTTTTTTAGGTCACGCGGGATTCTATCGATGCTTTATCCAAGATTTTTCTAAGATAGCTCGACCAGTGACTCATCTCTTAGAGAAAGATGCTTCTTTCATCTTTTCTCAAGATTGTCTCGACTCTTTCGAACTTCTTAAAGGTAAATTTACTAAAGCACCGGTCTTGGTCTCTCCAAATTGGGAGTTACCTTTCGAGCTCATGTGCGATGCTAGTGATTTCGCGGTAGGAGCGGTTTTAGGTCAACGATTTAACAAACACTTCCAACCAATCCATTATGCTAGTAAGACAATGACGGGGGCTCATTTGCATTATACCACTACCGAAAAAGAGCTTTTAGCCGTAGTGTATGCTTTTGAGAAATTCCGCTCCTATCTTGTGATTTCCACCACCATCGTTTACACCGACCATTCCGCCTTGAAATACTTGTTGACCAAGCAAGATGCTAAACCGAGACTCCTCCGTTGGGTTTTTCTCCTACAAGAATTTAAAATCGAAATTCGGGATAAAAAGGGAGCGGAAAACCTAGTCGCGGATCATCTTAGTAGACTCGAGGATCCTTATCAAGGGGAACTTCCAAATCAAGAGATTAATGAATCTTTTTCCCCTTGAGACCTTAGTGTCTATTAATTCTAATCTTGATGATACCCCATGGTTTGCTGACATTTCAAACTATTTGGCGGGTGGTGTTCTTATCGAAGGGATAACGTCCTAACAAAAGAAAAAATTCTTTAAGGATATTAAGCACTATTATTAGGACGACCCTTTTCTTTTCAAGAAATGTGCGGATCTTAGCATTCATAGGTGTGTTTATGGGCCGACGGCTTTACAAATCCTTGAAGCTTGCCACAAAGGACCCACCGGTGGTCACTTTGGTCCTAACTACACCGCTAAGAAAGTTTTCGACTCCGGATTATATTGGCCCACCATTTATCATGACGCTCATGAAATGGTTAAGCATTGTGATGCTTTCCAACGACAAGGCAAGATCACACATAAAGATGAGATGCCTCAAAATTTCATCCAAGAGTGTGAAATCTTTGACGTATGAGGCATCGACTTTATGGGGCCATTTCCATCATCCAAAGGGAACAAGTACATCCTCGTAGCCGTTGACTACGTATCCTAATGGGTTGAAGCAAGGCTTTACCTACTAACAATGCGAGGGTTGTTGTGAACTTTTTGAAGCAATTGTTTGCTCGATTCGGCGTTCCTCCTGCTATCGATAGTTGTAAAACCCGCATGCTTTTACCATGCATAGTACCCTTAGGATCGTACGTACTAGATTAAAACTTTCCTAATATAGCATGATTACGATTACGTGTTAGGATTTTACGTATTACGTACGTGTTAGAACACGATAAGTATTTACTACGCACGAGCACGTAATAATTATTTAACAATAATTAATCACGAACATGAAATCATGAACGTAATTAAATCACGGGCTAATATTAGTTACGTATATATATTTATTACGAACACGAATAAATATATTAAGTCACGATCGATAACTAATTAAAACACGTAAAACACGAACACGAGAACACACGAGAACACACCAATATTTTAGACACGGAAAAACATTCGGGTTACCCCTTGTGGGCCCCATTACCACGAAATAGGGAGGGAGGATGGGCTTAGCCCATCAAATTTTACTAAAAGGGGTTTAAGGGATTTTCACTACTCATTTACAACTTACAGAAGATTTTTAGCAAAAACCTAAAAACCATCCTCTCCTTCTCCTTTGTCCCGCCACCTTCAAAACACAAAAGAGAGTGTTTGTTGATCTTGGATCTTGGAATTCTTGTTGGTGTTCGTGTTTGTTCTTCACCCTCTTGATCCACGAATTCGGTAAAACCTTTTTAAACCTTTTCTTTTGATTTAATCTTTTTATAAATTATGAACATGAGATGTTTTTACAAAAACATAATAATTAAGCATAGATCTAACATGTTTTGGTGTTAAATAAAATCAAAAGGTTGTTTTTAAGGGGTGTTTGTTTTGGCCGCAGGCTGCAACCGAACCCGAATGGGTTTCGGTTTGCCAAGCCGACCACCACCAAGACCATATGGTCTTGGTTGGTGCGTGTGGGTCCCACGGAAGCAAGGTAAAAACGGGGTACCCCGAGTTGATTCGGGGTACGGTGTCGATTTCATGTCCGGTTCATGTTTTTAGCCTAGATCCGGTTCATGGTGTATGTTAGTTTTTTTTTTATGTTTATGAACTTATGTTAAAATTAGATTAATAAAATGATGTGATTAATTTAATAACATGACTTAGGTTATTTAATTATTAATGATCATGAAATTATTTTAACCTAAGTATTTATATATTTAAGACTTATAATTAATTAATTATTTTAAAACCATGGATATAATTAATTAATTAACATGACTTAGGTTATATTATTAACATATAACAATACATATTTTAACCTAAGTATTTAACTTATTTAATTAAAAACATGTTATACTTTAATTAAATGTTATAACCTATAGTTTAATTAAATTACATGAAATAATTATTAAACTATACATTATATCATATGACTTAGAAAATAATCATGAAAACACTTAGGCTTATATACTTAGCTTATTTAACCAGCTTATTTCTAATTATGGAAACTTTCTATTTTTAGAAACTTAATTAAATAAGGCAGCTAATTTATTTATGGAAACCAACTATTTTTAGAAACTTATTTATTTCAGGCAGCTAATCTATTTATGGAAACTTATTTAATTAAGGCAGCTAATCTATTTATGGAAACTTTCTATTTATAGAAACTTATCTATTTTGAGCAGTAAATCTATTTTTGGAAACTTTCTATTTTTTGGAAACTTTTTATTTTTGGAAACTTTCTATTTTTGGTAACTTTCTATTTTTGGAAACTTTCTATTTTTGGAAACTTTCTATTTTTGGAAACTTTCTATTTTAGGAAACCTGCTATTTTTGGAAAGTTACTTATTATTACACAGTAAGTATAATAACACATGAAATATCAGAAATACTTAATCAGATTAAACAGAATATATAATTTTAACACAGTTTAAGGCTTTAAAACAATAAAACATGGTAAGAACACATAAAATAAGCTAAGACATGACATAAAACCAGCTATGTATTTAGTAAGCAGATACTTATTCATGTACGTATTTATGTAGCACTAGTGATTCGGAAGTAGGATTCCTCGCAGTTCGTCTTTCTCGTTCACTGGACATAAGGTACGGATTCCCGTCCTTTCAGTATGGACATTCTTTCCTTATTAGGATTCCCCGTATGCAGCTAACTGTTTTCCCGTAGTATAAGTTACGTGTTTGATTGCTTATGTTTAATTAAGATTGCCTATAGCCATATACATGCATGACCAGTTTCACCTAGTTATGGAGGTACCATAACCATAACATTAGAGGCACTGATGTTATGACTTCACCACGGCGGAGTGATTGCTCGTGGCGTCCCTTCAGCTTTTGGCCATTTATATTATATTTATCATGTGGGGCGTATGGGTGCATCCTAGTTACATGTTTTCAGTCAGGATTTCATGGTGAATGTGGTGTGTGCCTTGCATCCTTCACAAGGAGCTGATCCCTCCTACCCAAAAACCAGTATATTAGATTAGAGGCAGCCCCTCTAATTTGCATGATGAGGTCACCCCTCCAAGTATTCATGCACGGTGGATTTTCATGACCTATATTGGCTAATGGTAAAATACGTTAAACAGTTTTCATAAGATAAACATAAGGCTTTTCAAACTATAAAACCAGTTTTATGAACATGTTCCAGGTTTTCCAGGACTTATACATTTCCGCTGCTATTAAGTCTTTATTATGTTTTAGTCATTCATACTATGTCTATATCCGTGCACTGAGCGTTTTGCTCAGCCGTTACTTTCCTTTCCATGTCCCAAAACGGCAGGTACCCTAGGAAAGACTCGAGGATTTGGAGGACGTGCATCGGATGGAAGCTGCTAGAGACTTCTTTTCTTGTTGCCTTCATATATTTATGCTTGTTTAGTCTTTCATTCATTTCTTTTGCTTTGTTATGTTTTGGGCTTATGTTTGGGAACCGATGTTTGATTCCGGTTATCCCTATGGTCATGTAATGTTTTATACATTTATCCTTGCATGCTTTGATGACACGCCATAATTACGCGTGACATTCCAGTTATCAAAATGGGGTGTTACAATTATGGTATCAGAGCCAGGTTTCGACCTGTAGGCTCTAAAACTCGACCTGTGACTAGTGGGTAGTCACCAGGAGCTTCCTAAGCCAACGTCTGTTATTCTACGTATTGATGTTTTTAGCGCATTGTTATTTTAACCATGATGTTTTCAGCACCTTGAGGTTTTAACCTTGATGTTTTCATCGATATTGTTTTGCTAATATGGATGGACAACCGTCATTCATATTTAGTTATGTGTCATTGTTTCATGCATAATGTTCCTCGTGAACAGTGGCTATGTGGACTGAACCCCAATAGTTCATAATTAGTCACATAAATTTTTTTCTGATAAGTTTTGACATATGAGTTTCATTTATTTATGTTTCATGTATCATTGTTGCAGGGATTATGACTAAGTAATGGTTGGTACAGGACTGGCCCTATTTAGTCGCATGCGCTTTTATCGAAACTTTTAACTTTGGGACCGACCCATAGGCGTCCCCTCGCCATGTCTTTTGTTTTGGAACCGACCCATAGGCATTCCCTCGCACATATAAAGGTTTTATAAACTACATTACGCATTCATGCACTGTTTTTCATGCATAAAATTTTTCTCATGATTTAAATTGGCATAAAAAATTTTTTCATGCCCCCTCATAAGTTATTATGTTTTTATGTCAAGTATGTTATCATACTGTCATGGTTAACTTCAGTTTCATGTTGATTATGTTATACACTTCTTCGTGATAGATGGTTTCATGTTTCTTCATGATAATTCCGTCTTCATGTTGATTATGTTTTACGCCTCTTTTGTTATTTACGCTGTCTTGCAAGACATTGTTAGATTTCATTGAATCCTGCTTTCATGATAGTCATGGTTGGTTTTCATTGATCATGCTGTCAGGCAAATCATCGTTGAATTTTGTGTAACCACACTTTAGCGTTTCTCTATGCAACCAGAATGAGGTATATACTGGCATTGCCAGGTTATCATGATGGTTTTCCTAACCGTTTAACCGATATACTTTTCTTAAATCACAATAAATGATCGACCCCATACCGATCATTTCATGTGCATTCCACGTGTACTCCACGTATTGTATTCCATGTGTATTACACGTACCTAAATCCATGTGTATTTCACTTGCAATACTTCACGAGTATTCGCTAGTCGATTCTAATTCACATCAGACGTATTTTCAATTGCTGATGTTCTACAAGATTGCTGATGCCGCTCATAACTGGGAGATGTTACTAAAGGTTGATGTTGCTGACGTTTGGAGACGCTACGAGATGCGGATGCTGTTCACAACCTGGAGATCCTACAAGACGAAGACAAAGGCGTCGGAGCAAAGCAATTGGACGAGAAGATGTTTCACCATCAGACGATTTCCATCAATCATTATCCCTAATTCTTAGTTACATGTCATACGTCATTCAGCTGTCATTTCAGCCATATGAGTGCAAACCGGTACCAGCCGGCCACTCAGCTGAATAGTTACATGAATCACGGTCATGAGAATGACCGTCATGGAACTGACAGACAGGACGATAGTAACCACTACTATGACAGAAACTATCCTAGAAATCGCAACCGAGGCTCTGGCCGTGGACGTGATCAGACATACAAATGATCAGTAGTCCAACCGATCTGCCAATTCTGGCATAATAACCTTATATTGTGGTTATATTTGTTTCACATCTCGAGACACATGTCAAGACATCAGTCAAGACACATGTCTCACGTATACTTTCTGAAGACGCATGTCAAGACACCAGTCTAGACATATGTCATGCTTATTGTTCCAAGACACGAGTCAAGACACATGACTCACGTCTAACTATGGAACATTTCTAAGAAGTTCAGGGTACCCTTCAAGGGTATATCCATTTTGTTGTGCCATGTATTAATCAGGCCACAAGAATTTCAATACCATTATCGGCGTATCAGTGAGAACTGTCACGTTGCCGATGTCACTTTCATTCTTTCACCATACTTCATATATTCATGACCATGAAGGACGCCTTTCGTATTCCCACGTATACGAAGGTTTTCCTTCAGCTTAATGATGAGATCCAAGCTTCTAACGCATTCCCTCGGACAGACACGAGATGAATTTTATCCTATTATGTACTATGAACAGCACACCATACTACGGTTCATAAGTATGTACAGTAATGTTCAGGCTCCTGAATACATTCAGCTTGATTTTCCCTCGAGAAAATCTGTACAAATTATCTATGCTTACAAGCATATGCGTTGTTAGCCATGGTCGCTAAAATTTTCTAGCTGTCAGTAAGACACGACCACTTAAGTCTTTTACGCATAGCCAGTTGATTATTCCAAAATCTTCCCATACATTCCAGAAGAACTTACAAGGAGAAGGACGGTACCATGAGATTATGTGTCGACTACCGTTGGCGTAAACAAATCACCATTCATGACCGTTATTCTCCTCCACATATTGACAACATGTCTAATCAACCGTAGGGTGTTAATCGCTTTTCCAAGATCGAACTCATGATCATGCTGCCAACAGTGACGAATGAAACAGCAGGACATGTCCATGACTGCTATTCGTACACGACTCGGTCATGCTAGATTTATAATTTTGAATTAGTCTCATCAATGCTCCAATGGAACTATAAGAACGAGTTTCCATGAACTCTTAGCAAATTCATCAGTGTTGTCATTGAGGATAATCTGATTTCCTTTAAGCCTAGAAGAAGAACAGGAAGACCATATCTGCACTATGTTGCAAATTCTATGACAAGAGAAATTTCACCCTGGAAATTTTTCCAATATCAATTCTGTTGATTACAGTGACACGCTGGATCACATGGATTTGCATGGTTAATCTTACCATGACTCAGCTTATGCGTAAAGGAGAGAACCCTACACTACATTAGGTGTTCTAGAAAATCCTACGCTATGAGAGGTTTCGATTCATAGATTCAGAGTTTCGCAAACTCCTATGTATCAAGTTCGATGAAGCAAGATACAGTTACGTTCATATCTTCATACCTGTCATACAAACAGGTTAAGATAGGACACCAACAGACTGGGATGTTTTCATCATCCGAATTTGTGAACTAAAATGGGACAAGATCTCCGTGGATTTTGGTTACCAGATTAATGCAAACTCAGAAGAAGCATGATGCTATCTGGGTTATTGCAAACAGTTTGATCAAGTCTACAGAATCCTTACATCCGCAAGGATTGCAGAACCAACAGATTGATCAGACATGTTCCAGCCAAGGCTCATCCGACCACTTGGTAATCCCTCAGCTATCGGGTCAGACAAAGATTTGCAATTGTACTCCTAAATTACTTCACGTCTTCATTCTGATTCCACGGCCTGCTTTCGCGCTCGCGTTCATGACACTAGTTACGTTCATGATCGTACCTTGGCTTAAGATTTTACGTTCTTTTCGTTCTGGTAAGTTTTGCAAGAACTTGAGAGACCAGACCCAAGTTTAGTATAACTCTCCATCTTCAGATAAACGTTTCACGTCATACTCCACGTCTCACCTTGTAGCGTTTGGCGTTACCGCCATTGTATTCTATGATCATGATATGTTTCACATGTCATGTTCATTCCACGTTCCTTATATCATGATCAAGATATGTTACACATATCATGGATCACGATATGTTTACTCATACTACACTCGCCATATCTCCACGTAGCACGTTCAAAAATTTTCACGTATCACGTTCAAAATTTTTCACGTACTACGTTTCTTTATGTCTCGCGCATCGTTTTTAGTTAACAGTTAAGTCAGATTTGTCTTTCATCGTAACGTTTAAGTTACTCTTACACGATTAATTCTTATTCACTCGATCAAATTTAGGGGATCTACCTTACGTTGATAACCAAGAACTTCTTCGTATTCCAAGTCAAGGTCAGGAGGACCAAGACTTATCATTCGTGTCTAGATCTTATAAAGGAACCGTTCCAAGAGGGAAGCCACTTGGAAACGGACAAGTTCATCCGGACTTCTTATCCGTTTTCTCTTATCAATTAGATATGTCCTTTCAGCCACGTCACGTTCCATGTCCTTTTAAGACATGTCACGTTCCGCGTTCTTTCTGCCAGGTCACCTGCACGTTAATTTATCTTACATACCCTCTCAGTTTGATTCGGGTATGTTTCTCTTTCAGTTACGTTATCTATAATTCGGTGACGAATTATTCTTTTTAGGGGGGAAGAGTTGTAAAACCCGCATGCTTTTACCATGCATAGTACCCTTAGGATCGTACGTACTAGATTAAAACTTTCCTAATATAGCATGATTACGATTAGGTGTTAGGATTTTACGTATTACGTACGTGTTAGAACACGATAAGTATTTACTACGCACGAGCACGTAATAATTATTTAACAATAATTAATCACGAACATGAAATCATGAACATAATTAAATCACGGGCTAATATTAGTTACGTATATATATTTATTACGAACACGAATAAATATATTAAGTCACGATCGATAACTAATTAAAACACGTAAAACACGAACACGAGAACACACCCATATTTTAGACACGGAAAAACATTCGGGTTACCCCTTGTGGGCCCCATTACCACGAAATAGGGAGGGAGGATGGGCTTAGCCCATCAAATTTTACTAATAGGGGTTTAAGGGATTTTCACTACTCATTTACAACTTACAGAAGATTTTTAGCAAAAACCTAAAAACCCTCCTCTCCTTCTCCTTTGTGCCGCCACCTTTAAAACACAAAAAGAGAGTGTTTGTTGATCTTGGATCTTGGAATTCTTGTTGGTATTCGTGTTTGTTCTTCACCCTCTTGATCCACGAATTCGGTAAAACCTTTTTAAACCTTTTCTTTTGATTTAATCTTTTTATAAATTATGAACATGAGATGTTTTTACAAAAACATAATAATTAAGCATAGATCTAACATGTTTTGGTGTTAAATAAAATCAAAAGGTTGTTTTTAAGGGGTGTTTGTTTTGGCCGCAGGCTGCAACCGAACCCGAATGGGTTTCGGTTTGCCAAGCCGACCACCACCAAGACCATATGGTCTTGGTTGGTGCGTGTGGGTCCCACGGCAGCAAGGTAAACACGGGTACCCCGAGTTGGTTCGGGGTACGGTGTCGATTTCATGTCCGGTTCATGTTTTTAGCCTAGATCCGGTTCATGGTGTATGTTAGTTTTTTTTTTTTTTATGTTTATGAACTTATGTTAAAATTAAATTAATAAAATGATGTGATTAATTTAATAACATGACTTAGGTTATTTAATTATTAATGATCATGAAATTATTTTAACCTAAGTATTTATATATTTAAGACTTATAATTAATTAATTATTTTAAAACCATGGATATAATTAATTAATTAACATGACTTAGGTTATATTATTAACATATAATAATACATATTTTAACCTTAATATTTAACTTATTTAATTAAAAACATGTTATACTTTAATTAAATATTATAACCTATAGTTTAATTAAATTACATGAAATAATTATTAAACTATACATTATATCATATGACTTAGAAAATAATCATGAAAACACTTAGGCTTATATACTTAGCTTATTTAACCAGCTTATTTCTAATTATGGAAACTTTCTATTTTTAGAAACTTAATTAAATAAGGCAGCTAATTTATTTATGGAAACCAGCTATTTTTAGAAACTTATTTATTTCAGGCAGCTAATCTATTTATGGAAACTTATTTAATTAAGGCAGCTAATCTATTTATGGAAACTTTCTATTTTTAGAAACTTATCTATTTTAAGCAGTAAATCTATTTTTGGAAACTTTCTATTTTTGGAAACTTTCTATTTTTGGAAACTTTCTATTTTTAGTAACTTTCTATTTTAGGAAACCTGCTATTTTTGGAAAGTTACTTATTATTACACAGTAAGTATAATAACACATGAAATATCAGAAATACTTAATCAGATTAAACAGAATATATAGTTTTAACACAGTTTAAGGCTTTAAAACAGTAAAACATGGTAAGAACACATAAAATAAGCTAAGACATGACATAAAACCAGCTATGTATTTAGTAAGCAGATACTTATTCATGTACGTATTTATGTAGCACTAGTGATTCGGAAGTAGGATTCCTCGCAGTTCGTCTTTCTCGTTCACTGGACATAAGGTACGCATTCCCGTCCTTTCAGCATGGACATTCTTTCCTTATTAGGATTCCCCGTATGCAGCCAACTGTTTTTCCGTAGTATAAGTTATGTGTTTGATTGCTTATGTTTAATTAAGATTACCTATAGCCATATACATGCATGACCAGTTTCACCTAGTTATGGAGGTACCATAACCATAACATTAGAGGCACTGATGTTATGACTTCACCACGGCGGAGTGATTGCTCGTGGCGTCCCTTCAGCTTTTGGCCATTTATATTATATTTATCATGTGAGGCGTATGGGTGCATCCTAGTTACATGTTTTCAGTCAGGATTTCATGGTGAATGTGGTGTGTGCCTTGCATCCTTCACAAGGAGCTGATCCCTCCTACCCAAAAACCAGTATATTAAATTAGAGGCAGCCCCTCTAATTTGCATGATGAGGTCACCCCTCCAAGTATTCATGCACGGTGGATTTTCATGACCTATATTGGCTAATGGTAAAATACGTTAAACAGTTTTCATAAGATAAACATAAGGCTTTTCAAACTATAAAACCAGTTTTATGAACATGTTCCAGGTTTTCCAGGACTTATACATTTCTGCTGCTATTAAGTCTTTATTATGTTTTAGTCATTCATACTATGTCTATATCCGTGCACTGAGCGTTTTGCTCAGCCGTTACTTTCCTTTCCATGTCCCAAAACGGCAGGTACCCTAGGAAAGACTCGAGCATTTGGAGGACGTGCATCGGATGGAAGCTGCTAGAGACTTCTTTTCCTGTTGCCTTCATATATTTATGCTTGTTTAGTCTTTCATTCATTTCTTTTGCTTTGTTATGTTTTGGGCTTATGTTTGGGAACCGATGTTTGATTCCGGTTATCCCTATGGTCATGTAATGTTTTATACATTTATCCTTGCATGCTTTGATGACACGCCATAATTACGCGTGACATTCCATTTATCAAAATGGGGTGTTACATTAGTGATCGCGGTACTCATTTTTGCAATGATCAATTCGCACGAGTCATGGCTAAGTATGGTGTCAATCACTGACTTTCCACCGCGTATCATCCACAAACTAATGGTCAAGCCGAGGTTTCCAACCGTGGACTTAAGCGAATCTTAGAGCGTACCGTGGGAGTGCATCGTGCCTCATGGGCCGATAAATTAGATGATGCTTTGTGGGATTTCCGTACCACTTATAAGACACCTATAGGTTGTACTCCTTATCGCCTTGTGTACGGAAAGGCGTGCCACCTCCCCTTTGAGTTGGAGCATAAGACTTATTGGGCCTTAAAATGGGCTGATTTTGACATAAACAAAGCTGGTGATCTTAGGAAAATCCAACTCAATGAACTTAATGAACTTAGGAATGAGGCTTATGAGAATTCTTTGATCTATAAGGAGAAGACTAAGATCATTCATGATTCTAGGATTAAGAACCAAGAGTTTCATATAGGTGATCAAGTTTTACTCTTTAACTCTCGGTTGAAAATCTTTTCAGGAAAACTTAAGAGTCGTTGGTCTGGTCCATTCACCGTGGCCCACATCTCCCCTTATGGCACCATTGAGCTATCTCAACCAAATGGGCCTAACTTTAAGGTGAATGGCCAACGAGTTAAGTTGTACTTTGGAGAGGACATCTCTCATGAGATGATTCCATCCCTCTCCACGTTTCCCTGGAATTAAATTCGGGAAATCGAGTCGGGCTAGAAACTCGTGATAAATAAATCAAGCATCGTTTAACTATGTTAGATTTTTACCTTTTCCACCCTTTTCAATTTCACCCATTTCCACCAATAAGTGTAGGGGGAGCCAAGTAGGTTGTGTTTTGTGATGTTGTGCAGGGTCATGTGCTTTAATGATCCACTTTTGGTGCTTTTGACGCGACCCATGATCCCGTGTTTATGTGTACCCGGTTCTATCAAAACTATTGTGATTCATACTTGTACATAAATAAGTTGAATAAATGTAATCACTTTAGTTGTCTCTTCCTTAGCTAGATTTAATCAACGTGCACAATGTCCTAAGTGTAGGGGAGTTTACTTCCACATGCTTAAACATTGAGGACAATGTTTATATTAAGTGTAGGGGCGACTTCTATCGAAGTAATAAGTGGGCTTTTCCATTAATTTGTCCTCATTTTAACCGGAAAATCAATATTTTTCGACGTTTTTCAAAAATTTTGATCTATTTTGGCCTAGTAGTATTTTTCATTTATTTTCTTTTATATACTTTCCTTTTGTCATCACCATCATATGTATATATTCCATAATAAAGTAAAAAATAAAAATAAATAAATAAATAAATAAAATGGTTTTAACAAGTTTAGACGTCTTTGATATATTAGGCCCGTCGTTAATATTTTGACTCAACCCGAGTTTACTTATTTGAGTTTACTCTAGCTAGTATCCTTAACCATATGGACCTTAATTGGTTTATTAGGCTAAGCATCCACGAGTCTCATTCCTTGATATTTTAAATTGTGGAGAACGAGAGATGATAGAGTCAATTATAAGTTTTGTATTCTTTCATGAACTTATGTGAGTTAATTATAAGCTTTTTCTCCCATCACTTTTCAATAAATAACTGCAATAAATAAGGTTGTACGGTTTGAAAAGTTACTTATCTTCTAGCCCAAAATCGTTTAAAAGTTGATCGGGATTAATTAGAGTTCATAGTCAATGCATAACTTATCAAAGCGGGACGCGAAAATTGGCGTATCCAAAAAGGCCCTAACAAGGCATGAGGATATCCGAGTCCAAAAAGGCCCTCACAAGGCATGATGATTCACTTTTTTGCTAAAGATCCTAAGATGATGTGAAGATCATTAATCCAAATCAATATGAAGGATCAAGACACACGACGAGAAGCAAATACTCCCCTAAAGATCATGGAGAAGTCTATCCAAAAAGACCCTAACAATGTATGAGGATAAATAGATCCAAGTCCGAAAAGGAGGCGGATCGTTGTATATCAAAATCCTAAATAAAGACAAGGACAAATGAAGAAGTCGTGGTCAACGTTTGAAGCATCTCTCACTCCTAATGAAGATGTATACCAAAATGAAGAGAAGGCCATTATTTCAAGAACGTCTCTCAAGATTTAAAGTTTGAAGTCAACGCCAAATATCGGTCCGAGAAAGGTCTCAAATCGTGAAACGAGTTACGCCAAGATTATGAACTTTATGAGGTTTCAAGAAGTCGTTTTAAAATTTTTTGTCCTTTAGCTAATTATTGATTAAATCGTCCTACTTTATTTTCGGCGTTAATAAATTATCAAAATAAGTCAAAAATGCATCCTCGTGATCATTCAAGACAAAAATAAAATACAAGAGATACACCGTAGGAATAAGGGGGTCTAAGTGAATAATTAAACCACATGAGTAAGTGTTATCTTTACTAACTTGTAATTACAATGATCTCGTTTTTACGCTTGGTGTGGGGAACGTGAAACTTGCGGGTGATGAATATTCATGACACCAAAAGCCCTAATTTAAGTCTTAGATTTCTTTACAAGTTTCTTCCATCAAACAATTTTAAAGTTAATAAATTGAATGAAATTGTGGGAAAAAGTATTTTCTTTGTAAAAAGTGAGAAAAGTTCAGTTAAGACAAAAAAGGTGGGAAAAGTTGAAGACTTCTCTCACTGATATATAATGAAAGCCCTAATGTTGCCCTAATGTTGTTTCTTACATGTCTAGCGTTTAGTAAGCGGTTATTTGGTCATTTGAGTACTTCATTTGAAAAGAAAGAAATGCACTTGTTTTCAGTAATGAAGTCCCAAGAACGAATAAAAAAATCAAAATATCATCTCAAAAGCTTGGAATAAATTTTTAAAAGATCAAAGGGTCTCAACGAGAAAAGATAAGGTAAAAGTCAAAAGCTATCTAACTCCACAGCATTTCTAGTGGGATAAAAAGAAATAAATACTTCCACGGGACTAGACTCTCGAAGACAAAGATAAAATGTTCAGAAAAGAGAAACACTAATATATTTCTTGTGAGTGTATTATTGGTGGTATTTGTGTTTTAGTACTATTTATAAATAATAAAAAGAAGAAAAAAAATTCAAGAATAGTCCCTATCGTTTAAACTGAAAATCAACTTCTGTCCCTATTTCAAAATAAGTGCACCAGTCGTCCCTATCGTTTACAACTTGGATAAAAAATGGTCCCTATCTTGGATGGGAGTTAGTTCTAGTCGTTAAGTGGTATGAGAGGAAGGGTATTTTGGACTTTTCTATATTATACATTAATAAATCATATTATTTCTTTTTTTCTTTTTAATGTTTTTCTTTTCTTTTTTATATCTATCTATCTCTCTCTCTTTCTCTGATCTCCATCTCTCTCTCTCCCTCAAATCCATCAAAAACCCGGATGTCTCTCTCAAATCAAAACCCATATCTGTTCTGAAAAAAAACAACACCACCTAATGCAAGTAAACCAATCCTCTTGAAACTGAAACAAAAACCTTAACTCTCTCCACAATCTTTTCAACACCTGGACATACGAAACCCAGATCCTCTTGAAACCTCAAAAACAAGACCTGAACATCCTCTCGAAACCCAGACCCTCAAAAACATAAAAACCTCATCCAAAACGTAAGTATCAGGAAACGCAATCGAAACCTCATTCACTTTAAACACACCACCACTTCTACTAATCCTAATCTTAAATCCACTCAAATACGAATCAAACTCACTTCCATCACCTTCATCATCCTCATCAATCACAATCTGATATCTCACCTTGAGTTTCATGCATATAACCATTTTCACATGTTCAATATCACCAGCATCACGTGCCATTAGCACCATCTCAGGGACATTCCTTTACCTTTGGCTATAAACACACTACTCGCCTCTGAAAACCACATACCGGCCGAACACTTAAATGGCTCAAAATGCTTCACAAGTGCAACCCGTCTCTAACAATCAGCAACTATACCCAAAAGTAGTTAAAACATTAAAAGTAGTGACAATCTTTTGGTGCCAAGGTTCTAAATAGCGCGCTATAACGCGCCTTATAGCGTGCTATAGCGTGAAGTGTGGCCTCCACGTTACCAAACAGACTAAAGCGTCACCTCTAGGCATTGCGTGCTAAAAAGCGTCATAAAGCGCGATATAGCGCGCTATATCGCGTAGCGTGGCACTTTTTTTGAACCTTTTTGCAAAATTACAAGAATTGGGCTTATTTACTAGTTTTGAGCTATTTAGTAGACTTGGGTTTAGTAATTTTACTATGGGGAAAAATCATTAGGTAACCATTAGCCGATTTTGTTTTATATTTGAATTAAAGTATTGCTCCATTTGTAAAATCGCTATATAAGTATCAATTTATAAATATTTTGTGCCGCTATATATCACGCTTCGGAAAACGCCATAGCTTCGCTATAGCTTGTGGAGCTTGAATCTTAGCAATGCCGCTACGCTACGTTTCACGCTATTTACAACCGTGTTTGGTGCATATATCATTTTTAGCCCGGCGCTGATCATCTTTAGCCCATTGTGGGTCTCAGCCTTCTTCGTTTATTGGATGTATAGTTACGTCACTGGAAAACATCCTATTGGGGCAGGCCAGGTGGACCTGGTACGTGATGCAATCCTTGAGACAGTGGACGAGGTAAAGAACAAGGTGGAACAATTAGGATGATATATATGAGAGATTTGTATCCAGCAAGAGGGGAACCATATATTTTGGATCCAACAAGAGGAGATCATCTTTTGTGATTAGATGAGGATACAGATTAGTCAATGGCTTGACTCCCCTCCATATATTTTGTAGAGATAGGATGATGTATATGAGAGTGATTTGTGAATCCGATTATGCTTTTTAGGATGATGTATATGAGAGTGAGAGAGATCTAGGTTTTGATGGATTAGAGTGAGAGAGAGATCTGGGTTTTGATGGATTAGAGAGAGAGAGAGAGAAAAAAAAACATTAATAAGAAAAAAAGAATTAATATAATTTATTAAGTTTTTATTTAATGAAAAGGCAAAAATACCCATCTATATTCAAAAGTTAACAGTCAAAACTAACTCCCATCCAAGATAGGGACGATTTTTGATCCGAGTTGTAAACGATAGTCAGGGATGACTGGTGCACTTATTTTGAAATAGGGACGAGACTTGATGATCAGTGCAAACGATAGGGACTATTCTTGAAATTTTTTCTAAAAAGAATAATTGCTAGAACCACATAATTTTTACAAAAAAACTTCCACATAATTTTTACAAAAAAACTTCCACAACTCATTATGTGAAAATTTTTTTGTAAACATTATGTGATTCTAGCAAATCTCATAATAAAAATGAATTGAAGAAAGAGGACGATGCAATGCTTGAGGGGAAGTTAAGGGAAAAGATTAAGAGTGCGTTTACTTTGGTTGATTTAGAGAAGGAAAACCCAACTACACCCTCGACCCTAGGAGATGGACAAAAATAGTTGCAGCAGTATCCATAAAAAGTTCGGCTGCAATAATTTTGTATTTTGTCAGGTTCGAATTGTCCGTTCCGAGTTTTCCTAGGTGTTTTCGGTGATTATATATGCAGTATAATTAAAATACTTGCAGTATCCTAAGTGTGTCTGCAGTATAATTATATATGCAGGTATATGTAGGTCTGGTAGTCTTGTGTCATGCACCATCTGATTGGCCCGTCCCTCCTAAAGTAGCGAGTTAAGACGGCTTGGTGGACTTTTGATAGGCCAAATGAAAATGTATACAAGCCTAACGTCTTTTAAGCGTAGTTTGTAACTTCAAACCAGAGTTAACCAGCCCATATAATAATCCCAACTAGCAATGCAACATCACGCACCGGTATAGGGTTGAGCAAAACCAACCGAAAACCAAACTGATGCTCACCCCTATATTAGTAGTACTTAGCAGGAGTATAAAAGAAAGAAAAAGACGACCTCTGTTAGATGATACTGCTTATATACCCACACTCCCACAGGCCACAGTACACAATTTCACATGGTGAACCAAATAAATGTTTCAAAAAAGAAGACTAGAAAAACAGAGTTACATATCTCATATACTGGAAAAACACAAGGGTATAAAAGGAAGTTAACAACATTGGTGTTTGGAACCAGCCAGCAGAATCATATAAGTTTTAATCTCGAAATTTCAAGACCTAATAAACAAGTACATTGTTATTTTCCAGGAGTAACATGTTGACCGACATTCCAGTTAGGCACCACTTGCGTACAAACGAGTCCACTCCTTCGCTGCAATTTTGACAAGAAAGCAATTATAAATATCAAAATGCCGCCAACTTCACAATGCATTACGTGTTATGTTTTTCTAGATGATATATTGTGTAGTTTCTAGAGAGATAAAAAATCGATTTGTTTATCCAAGTATACCTGTTTCCACAGCTTCAGCTTCATTAGATTTCCAATGCTTAGCTATGTTCTCAGATAGTGGATCATCAGGATTTGGAGCACTTAGAAGAGCTTGAATGCTAGTGAATACAATTGAAACAATATGTCAAGGTTTGATGTAATGTTAGCAGATTAACTATAGCGACAATGGGTGACGAGACAAAAGAACTTAGATAAGAATTCCTCATCTATGTACAGGAGGGGCTTTCTTCAATTTGTTTTAAGTATACAAAACAAAGTTTCATAAATCTGGGAGTGAACATTTTGACCCATTACCTACAAAAGTGTCTATTCGGATTATGTTTATCTGTAACGGATCAGATATGTTGAGCAAAATAATTAACTAAAAAGGGTCGATTGGGTCAAAAAGGTTAAGTGAGACAAATCTCAGAAATCAGTCAAAAGTGTATTTATGCATAAAAACTGCAAAATCATTGATTAACGAAAAACTATATTATAACAGTGGTAAAATACTTGTGATTGCATTCAACACATTGGGTTACTTGTATAAAAATAAGTGTTTGTGTTGGGCCTGGCCCATCTTTGACACGTTACTTAACCCACCCTAACCATCACTGTCTGTTGGTATAAGCTCATTAATGAAATCATGGACATAAATACCTCAGGAGTACAGTGCGGATCTGAAGTGCAGGGCTCCATTTGTCTTTAAGGATATCGAGACAAATCCTACCAAGCTGCATAAAAAATTAAAATTATGTAAAAAGAGCACAGACTTGGAGACTGGCAAACTAAAAAAAAAGCAAAAGCAGAACAAACCTTGTCAATGTTCGGGTGGTAAATTTTCGTTAGAAAACGAACCTGTTACAGTAGGCAATTATCAGAACAGTTCGAAGCAATAACATCTTATTGGGCCCAGCCATGCAAAGTAAAAGCTAAAAACAACAGGCTAGCAAAACCAGAACAATATTCTCAGACATAGAACAAAAAAAATTAGGGTTGCCACTTGCCAAACATGATTCTCCCAAATCCCAATAGCACAAAAAACACAGATAGCAAAAAAATTCCTTAAATAGTCAAGTTAAATGTTTGGAACATCGGTCGGCTACTTAAATAATCTAGAGAAAAAGATATCCTACAGGTCACATGTAAACCCTTCATCAGGAAGGGCTTGGTGGTGCATATTTGATGATATGCAAAGGATTCTTGTTCAAGAACTTGTGTTGTGGATTCAAATCTAAGAGTTTGTGCTCATCTAAGACTGATCATATAGCTGCCTGAGAATCATTTTGGTTGGTCAGGGACCCAACCTTTGATAAAAGCAGCACATGTTGACAACAGTACTATATAAAACCAGATTGAGAAAGAAATGGTCCCAGGACAAAAGATGCATCAGTACCATTCATGTAGTAAATTGGTAATATCATTATTCTAGGATTATAATTTAGATGGTAAAGAGCCAACATATTGATAGGTAATTTATGTGCAAGGGTGAAGGAGGTTGGCTGGTCCCTTGCTATCATTTAAAAAAGAGTATTGATTTATGTGCAAGTCAAGGGTGAACGAGGTTGGCTGGTCCCTTGCTATCATTTAAAAAAGAGTATTGATTTATGTGCAAGTCCAGGTTGCATTTTCAGACTGAAGCTCACAAAAAATAATATGAACCTTTTCCATCTATATTTTAATCGCTGCATATCCTAGCTAATCAAAATACTGTAAAGTTCAATCATATCTTTAATTTTTGTGTTATGTGTAGATAAGACTATCACCTATCCTAGAGCACGAATAGACAGTCACCAAGGTGAGATAATAACTCTTAAGCGCATACAATAACAAGCCGCAGCAGGAATTTCAACTCAGTTTTACCAAGAAAGAACAGGACTGATTCTTTATTGATCTCTATGGGCAGTGAGGACTGGGGACACAAGCAAAACGAATTCCAGAAGCCGTACACCAACTCTCCGTCAACGGCCATTATATGTAACTTGTGGCATATTTCGCTAACCTTACTATCAGATTGCTTTACTTAACCAGCTCTTCAATCCAATTCCATTACAACACTCAAGCTACTTAATCCATTTGCACTAAGATGGACACCAATGATTCCCAAGAACTTAACTAACCCAAATGAAAGTCATATGACCAACATAGTTAAGAGGTGAAAGCTTTATAATGCTAGACTTGCATAAGGGTATTGTATGTGCAGGTCCAATACGACACAAAACCGATAAAGTCTTATTCCTGGCCATGCCCTTCAATATATCCCTCATAACTAAATGAAGTGAAGACACATGATACCATGAGTATTTCATCAAAGCTCTATAAACGAGCATAGGTAGACCAGCAGAAAGAAGTTTACAAGCAAACATACAACTCATATTACATCCTGAATAATGTAACCAATCGAAAACACTCATGATTAAGAGCATAGGATATTGAGACTATGGAAGAAATAAGAGAATTGGGAAGTGTGAATATTGAAAGTGGAATGAAGAAGATAATAGAGAACTGCATGAGTGTCTCGATAGGTAACAAAAAGTTTGTACTTTCGACTTTACTTATCAACCGTAATTACTTTTAGATTTATCTTATTTTTTGTTTGGTGAGTAAGTAGATAAGGATCCATGGTGTAATTGGGAAGTGTGACCAATTTCTAGTAAAAGCAACAGATATGTGACACTAACCTTGAATGACTTCCTAATATGACTTCTAGTCGTAGTATTTTAGGAGTTACTGAGTTGGAGACACAACTTTCCATGCATGCTTTTGATTCGCTGCTAATTATTCAAAAAATGAAACTTTTGATCTTCATTTTCAACCTTTTATATGTTTTAGCGATATGGAATCCCGAAATATATGATAAGACAATGGTATCTTTTGGTATAAAATGTGGTATTAACGTATTTTGTGTACTATATATAATTTAAAAGTATTTTTTATAAAGTTTTCGCCTTGTGTGTGTGATGTGTGTGCTTTCGCCTCGGCTTTTTAACCCTTATCGCAACGCGCATCGCACTTTTGAAACCCTAGGTTAACTCACTCATTATACAATAATCAATGATAGAGGAGCCCACAATGCTGGTCAATAAATGAAATAACGACAATATTATCACTAAATCCCATATAGAGCAATATAATCATAGAAATTACTATGCAAAGGAGCTGATAGATATCCTAATTAAGATGCATCAGGACAATACCTTGGGAGCAGCCATCGGATATTCTTCCGGCAAAAATAACTCGAGCTTGAAAACTCCTCCTACAGGAAATGAGAGTAAGATGAGTGCATATAACATAACTTTACTCTCAGTTACACACATATTGATTAGAAAACAGATTCAAAAATGATTAAATACGAAGAAACTGTGTCTCGTGAACATATATGATACAGATGTATAAGGTTTTAGTAAGTTTAAGTTGTTATTTGTTATGTTAGAGACAGCGTACATTATGACTTTGTAATATCGTTCCTATATATAAATAATACATAATTGATATTAAACTCGCCACTAATTTAACCTTGATATATATACTATTTTGTAAAAAGAGTCTTTCAAAAAGTTTAAGAAGTCGTGGGAGTACAAAACCATTAACCTTAAATAGAAAGATACAACTTCATTAAAGTTAAACGTTAAACCTTAGCTTTTATTTTCCATTTTTATGGAAGAACACTTTTGTTCATCCATAATTACTTTACAGACTACTACCGGTCTCTTAGATTTCTTAACGTCATTATTTCACTGATCTATAAATTACGATAAATAAGAACTAAATAATGCAGTAAGTGAAATACCGAGACCAAGAAATCCAAGACACATAAGGCAACTACTCCTCATTATTGCCATTGTAGAGGCAGTACACGTGTAAAATAATGAAAAAAACAATTCTTAAGGAAATGAGCAAAAACGTTTGTACCATGTAAAACAAATGCTAAGGCTGCGTTTAGTTAGAGAAAAATCCTTCATTTTCTAATTTTTGAGATCTGTAAAAAAAGGATTGGGATTTAATTTTCCGCAAAACATAGAAAACGCGTTCCTATGATATTGTTTTCTATTCTCAATAAAACAAGGGGGTATTGAAGGAAAACAAAAGAAAATGTAAATTTTTAATTCGATGTGAAACATTCGATTTGAACGGGATCTCCATTTCCGTTGCTTTGTACAAAACATTTTGCAGAAAACAAGGGTTTTAACTCGGATAAGAATAGATTGTCTCTTTGTAAGGTAAATAATTTTATACTTCCTTAACCTTCATAAAGAAGAAACCCAATACAAACTTTCTATTCATTATATACTTGGACACGCGTCAAAAAGTATCCAACTATCAACCGCTAAAACTTTACAAAATTATCAACTACTAGTACCCAAACATCATATCGATTAACAACCAAATTATACCTTCATAAGGAGACTGAGTTGGACCAAGAATCATAACATTAAAATACCGCATATTATCTTCAGATGGTGACGCGCTTATCCCCGGCGCTACACAACAACAACAACAACATTAAATCAAAATCAATCAACACATGAAAAACCTAACCTAATCCGCAATCCTAATTAAATCACATAAAAACAACAAATAAAGTTTAAATTAAAAAAAAAAAAATTCACCTGGCTCGCTGAGTAAACGCTGAGTCTCCTGAAAAATAAAAAAATAAAATAAAAAAAAGTCAAAATTAGGGTTTCCAGATATAGAAAGAGTAATATCGGATGAATGAAAAAATATTAGATAATTACTTTGATGATTCTTCGAGGTAGATTACTGTTCGCCATTGAAAATGAAGATGAAGGTTTACGCTAAGTTGATCTTTTTCTAGAGAGAGAAAGTGTTTTTTTTAGAGAGAGAGTGAATGGAGAAAAGACTGCTTTCTCTAGCTTCCGTGAGGTAAATATGTTCAAGGGTTGAGGAGATTATTTGCAATTTGGGGCTTGTGTTTTGTGAAATGTATCGTTTTTTATCGATCGGATCAGACTGAAAATCGATTAGTTTAAAACGCAGGATCGATTATCGAGACGAAATGATCAATCCCTGTTCGTGTCGGTCTGGTTCGGTCTAACAAAGCATAATGTTCGGCTTTGCTAAATATCAAACCGGATTAGACCATATCAAAGACGAGACAAAGGACGACCCAATGCTCTGACCGAAATATATTAATTTTGGTATGGGTCAGTACGGTTTCTCGGTCCAGTCCAGCATACGGTCTAATATGCTTAGCCCTACTCAATTGTTTATATAGCCTAATTTTATCGTGATACATTTTGTAAAAGGTTACGTGTCTTTACCACAAAGTCATATGATGATGCTTTGCAAAACATTGAACGTGAGTTGTTTAGACTCTGCTTATTTCAACTTTTGTTCCATATATTGAGTTGTTAACGGGTGACTTGGATAGTATGAGAGAAAGACGTTAATCGAGAATTATTAATGTTCATGTGAGCTAAGGAAAGTCAAAACTTATATTAGAGATGTACGCAATCTAACTAGTATTCTCGTGATTGTTTGTAAACTGTCTAAACGGTTCCCTATGGCATCACAAAATGTTTAGCTAACAAGGGTTGAACGTATGTCTCTTTTAAGATACTCAATCGCCAATAGGGCGCATAAAAATTGTTCATTTACAACCAAGTTTATTGACTTTAAATTTAAGTTCAAGTACTCACTTAAACATTTTGGGTTAGGTACGTGTGTGTAGTTGTGACTATAATCATGGTATTCAAGTGAAGAGTCAAACAAAAATATTAAGTAACTTTTGTAAAACGTCTTTTAGTTAAATTATGACCTTAATCTATTTATGTCTAATATTAGATTATCATCAAGTCTACTTCTTTCTTTTTTTCTTTTGCATTTGAATCCTTCATAGCTTAATCTAATCAGTTCTAGTTTTGTTTAGCTTTTTGGTTTGGCTTATTCATAGCAACTTATGTTCGTGTAGCTTAGCTTGTGTACCTTATCATGGTAGCTTATTGCTAGCTTATTTAGTTTGTGTGTATCAATCGTATAATTATAGTACATAAAATAGGTTGATTTATTTAGATAATTACTAATTGATTACTATAATGTTGCTTATAAAGATTGATACGAGATTTAACTAAATAAAAATATTACAAATTATAATATATATCGTATATGGAGTTGATCAGTATTCAGTATCTCACCATAATAGGGGTTTAGTTCCACGCCAACACACCCAAAATCTTTGTCATCTTGTGAGATGGTTCAGTAGAATATCATAATTTCACTCAATATTTTATGTCATTCACATCTCAACTCACGTAAGTGTCCTTTTATGTTTATTGTTTTGATCGTCCGTTTTTGTGTTACACGTGTTTATTAAGAACTAAACTAATATGTGGTATCATAGCAAATGTTCGGAATCATCACTACAAGAACTATGATGAATACCCACAAAAATTACCCACGAATGTCTACTAAATGGTAATTACCCACAATATTCCCACATGCTAACCATGACTAGAGAGTCCAAAAGCTAAATCATATTTAGTCACAAATTTCCCACTATTATCCCACTAAATTACCCACAAAATTATTATGCTTGGGTAATTAGTGGTTAAAGTATTGGCGTCAAAAGGATTCCTACGAAATACCCACAAGTTAGTCATCGTGGCTAACCAACGTGGGTAAAATCGTGTGTAAATTTAATGACCCGCAAGTTACACACGTTTTATACTATGGTATTTTTTTTGGTATTTTATGGTTAAATATATACTCGTACACTTGTTAATATTGGAGTTATGTATTTATCGGTGATGCAAGATACAAGCACTCTATTATTGATATATTAATCATATTAAACTAGCAAGATATTTGCGCGTTACGGCTGCGGGTACACTGAAACTAAAATTCTACAAGCGTAATATTTTATAGTTATATTTATAAATAATGACGATATCTTTAAGTTTGGATAACTTTGAGCAATAATAAACCATTTCATATAAAAATAGTATTACGGGATTGTGATGATTGATGGTGAAAGGTATTTGCAAATATGTGTAACATTCGTCGCAATATTATATAACATATAAATATATCAAATCTTATTAATTTATATGTTTGCACGTTTTCATACATCATAATTAACTTAAAATCTTCATACTTTGATTTGTACAATTTAATAGAAAGCAAAATGATCATTGTTTCACTAAATTTGTAGTAAAATGCATATATAGACGACATATGTTTTTGAAAATGCAAATTTATAAAAAAAAATTGAATGGTTCAAAATTAAATGTAGAAATATGATATTAAACTTATATTATTGAACAATTTAAGTAATTGTATTTAAAAATTTAGAATTTATAACAATAATTATTTGTAGATGTTGCATATTAAGGTATTAATTATGTCATTTAATGTATATTGCCACGAATTGAATAAAAATAAATTAATGAAAATTTTGTGTTGTAAAGTTTGTATTAAAACCTTATAACGTTGTACTACTTCAAAATTTTGGAGAGATGGAATGCAATCTCTTTTTATAAATAGTACAAATTTATGTGTTGTTAAAAAATAGTACAAATTAATTTACTGGTGCTGTTTTTATCAGTTTCGGTGGGTCCTCTCCAGATCGTCTTCTAACGATTTTTATTGGCTAGTTGAACCAACTATTATGTGTTGTTCAGAAAAGTAGTACAAATTAATTTTAACAGTGCCGTTTTTATCAATTTCGATGGGTCCTCTCTGGTTCATTTTCTGGCGGTTTTTATTGGCTAGTTGAAGCAATTGTAACTCCTGTCCCCAGCTGAACCTCATCATTTTCGATAGACAATAGTTACGATTTTATAATTATATATGCTTTTAATTATTGTACATTGTGAATATATAATAGTATTTTTAGCTAATGGGTGTATTAATTATTTTTTAAAGTATATTAATTATTATGTATTAATTAGTTTTAATATGAGTATTAAATTTTGTATTAATTCGTTTTAATATTATGTATTAATTAGTTTTAATATTATGTATTAATTAGTTTTCATAATGAGTATTAAATTATATAAAAATTAGTTTCTAATTATGTTTATATACTTGTACATCATGCATATTGTCACACCCCCAAATTCACCGCAGCGGAAGACTGGCTTTGGAAGGCTGTGACTTCATGAGTATTCGAGAGCTTGATCCGAGAACGACCTCTACATGCCAAAAACCACAAAGTAGACTCCAAATAATCCACATAGTCAAGTACCTGAAATACATGCTTAAAAATGTCAACATAAAGTTGGTGAGTTCATAAGTTTGTTTTAAAACGTTTATGAAAAATTAGAGTTTTACCGACCACTGCACCTTGCAGTAAAATATAAGAGTTTAAAAGTCACAGTTTCTGTTAAATAAACTTTCTTTGATAATTTCAAAGTTTATTAATAAAAACAAAGTTTATTGATAAAAACAGAGTTTACTGATAAAAGCAGAGTTTACTGATAGTAAATATAGCTTACTGATAACAACAGAGTTTTCTGGAAATTAATAGAGTTTTCTGATAAAACAGTGTTCACAGATAATAGTTAGCGTATTCTAATAAAAACAAAGCTCACTGATAAATAATAAAGTTTTCCAATAGAATAGAATTGTTTAATGAACCACAAGATTTTTCCAACCACTTAGTGACAATATAACAAATACAAAGTCACTAAATAAAATAAGGCATTTATTATTGTCTAAGCTCATGACACCGAAGCGTTAACAACACCGGTAGTATAATCATATAATGCAGCCCCTACGGATGCCTAACCCACGACATCCGTCCACACACTCAAATGAAACTGTGCCCGCTTGTCCTCTGTTGGACCAAGCCGGACAGGGGCGTCAACCCCGATAGATCTATCCATAACATTCGCGCTTTCGACCGGTCATCCGATCTGAAATTAACGGTTCATGATAATGGGCCAAAGTAATTGGGTTAAAGCGGGACTTAGACCAATACATAAACGAGTATATGCACTTGTGTTCATTCTTGCAACCATTGTCTCTACCCGAGAACTAGTGAAAAGCAGTTAAAGTTTTGGGCTAAGAAACTCATAATAGAAATTATAGTATCAGCATTCACAAGTATAAAAATTAAAGGAGTTGGCTACTCAGCACGTAACAATTAAACCAGTTTAAATATAGTTTATGACCAACAAAGTAAGCTTAACAATAGCTTATGACAATCAAGTAGTTTATAAACAGTTATAAACAACCAAACAAGTTTAATATAAGTTTTTGACCAAAGCATGTACCTCCCCCAAAGAGCAATTATAAAACATTTATAATTCAATTTAAAGCAAGAAAATGTGGGGTATGAACTCACCTCGACGATGTAGAGCAAACGCTAGTGATGCTAACAATACGCTCCGCACAAACGAAAATCGATACGGCCCGGCATGGTGTTGTGGTTTACTAATCGGCTAAATCTAATAATTTAAAAATGTGTATTTGAGTTTTCAATAGGTATGTACATCAACGTGACTCGTTGATAAAATATTTAAATTCCAAGTTATAATAGTTTGGTGGTTGGTTTAATAAAATGGATAATATATGCACACACAAAGTATTCGCTGTATTATGTACACATTACGAAACCATACGATTATATAATTCTTATGTTGAATTATATAATATAGATAACAATTTTAACAAAATAAACCAAAGTATATATTTATTTTGTAGTTACCGTATAACGATCGTGATAAAATAATTAGACACCATAATTCGACACATTTAAATAAAATAACCACTTAACTAATAATTGTCACTTTTAAATAAAAAGTATAACTTTCATCAGTTTATCAGTACAATAGAATCCATCTATTTTACCAGTTTACAAATATAATAGTATATATTTATTTATCGATTTACAAATATAATAGTAGTTTGTACCCAACAAAATATAAAGTATAGCATTTTATAGAAATTTCGACATGACCTTTTCGTTTATACAACCTTTTCCATATTAAACAATTCTCAATATTTTCTAAACAATTTACGTTGCGCAAATCACGTTTTAATGTATATCCAAACTAGACTATTTAATCACCATAATTAAATAGAACCAAACACAACCTATGTGTTATACATTAAAAGTCAAACGCCCGATGTGAGCTATTTAAACACATATTTAAATGTATAATCATATTTATAGTTCTAGTAATAACGATAGTGTTCAACATATTTATTTAACCAATAAATATATATACTACCATTTTAATCCGCTTTAATACTTAATAAAATTAGATATGTTATTAGCCGATCCTAAACCACAACGAACCATGAACTTAAATCGTGCCCGGCATCTAAACCCTTGCAAATCCGCGTCTAAACGCACTCAAATCTATACATCAGCAGCCAAACGCGCCTATATAACTTTCTGCAAACCCAAACGCAGCCCTTACTGCTGGAAATCAGCGAGCCAAACGTACCCCTGCTGCTGGAAATCAGCGAGCTACAACGCACCTCCACTGCTGCAAATCAGCGAACCAAAACACACCTCCACTGTTGGAAATCAGCAAACTAAAATGCACCCTTGCTGGTGTTTTAAACCCGAACCAAACACGCCTCGCTTATTTTCTGCCAAAACCAAATGCCCCTACTGGTCGTTTTCTACCCGAGCTAAACGCACCCTCTATCGCGTTTCTGTAGTCCCAAACGCCCCGCAACCCCTTATACGCCTGTCTGCACACCCAAACGCCCCTTATGCGCCTGTCTGCAGACCCAAGCGCACCTTACGGCTGTGCTGCTAAACCAAACGCACCCTAACATTGGTGCTGCTGAACCAACACACCCTATTGATGGTGCTACGGAACCAAACACACTCCTATGGCAGTATACACAACGAACTAAACGCACTTCTATGGTTGTTTAACAGCGAGCCAAATGCACCGCTTTTGTTAACAGTGAGCCAAACGCTTCATGTGCTAATTTTTCTGCCAAAACGGACGCGCGAACCCGTGGGGTTGATGGAAACTCGGATTGACATATAGTTACCCTTAGTGGCTGCAGCTATCCGAAACACACACCTCTATGGGCTGAATAAAAACCGAAACATATACACCACCACTGTGATGATCTATTGATGGTGACTCGTGGTGTCATGATGACGCTACTGCTGTGGTTGTCGCTTGATATGACCACAACGGATCGTGGTGTTGCTGACGGCTCAAGTGACGGGGGTCATGGCGGTTCGAGGTGGATCTATTAGTAATGATGGTGGTGCGGCTGTTGGGTGGTTCTTTTAGAGCTGTCGGATCTACGGTGGTACAGGTGAAGTGGTTACGTCGTGTGGTGGGTGGTGATGATGAATAATCGTGGTGGTGGCTGGTGGGACGGTAGAAACAGCGGCGGCTGTCTATGGTTGTGGCTGGAGCGTGTTTAATCACCACGAACATGGTGGTTTAGGGGTAATAGATGAAGGATCGAACGATGCGTAATATAGATCTATCTGATATGTTAATTTATAGTGATGGTGGAGTTTTCCGACGGTCGGAATAACTGGCCGGAAAAGAAAGAGGCGTCGGAAAGTTTAAGTATGGTGGCTAGGGTTTTGTGTGTGTGAATATTAGGGTTAGTGTTTGTTATAAAATGAATAAAAGGGTTATTGTTTTTAATTTATATCAAAATGAAAGTGTAAAATTTATATGGTTGAGGGTTAAAAGTGTAACTAGTTATTAGCTTTTCTTTTATCTTGTTAAAACGTAATTCGGGACTCGATCGGGTTTGTTAAAATTCGATTCGTTTTACGAATGTGCGCCGTTGATCTAAAAATAAATATTTTTTTTACAATAAAGTAGAGTATTTACTCGACGAGTTTTCGTAATCGTTTACATTTTTATTTAAAATTGTTGTTATTTATCGGTTAACTCGAATAGTTGCGTTCAAACAAAAATAAAATTCAACTTAAATGTTCTCATTTTCCACGTACATTATTAACACTAAAATAAAAGTATCATATAATTTAATAAGTCTTTCTATTAAATATCTCTGAATAATTAAAAATAATATTTGATTTATATCAGTTCAGTTCTCAAATTTTTGCGCAGTCTTTTACACTATGTAAAATAAACTCCTGTTTTCGAATCAAATGACTTTGATATCTCCCGAAAACGAATTTTGATTAATAAATAATATAATTTATTATTATTTAAAGTACAGAAAATTCCCTGTTGTCACAGTACATCCGTGTTATTTGGAGTTCGTCCTCGGACTCAATCGCTGTTACCTTATTAAAAATGTAGAGAGAATGATTTTGAAGTTATACCCTAGTGTTATATCGAATATACCTATATTTATTCACAAATAAGTCTATCCGAAGTTTTTTTTTGTTTTAAATTGTGTTGTCCACCAATATTAGAAAAGGGATATATCTGAGCAGTTCCACATGTCAATCTGACAAATCGGCCCTCGTTCATAGAACGATAAAAGGAAACAATTCGAAACGAAGTGTCTAGAAAATCGCCAGCTCTTAAAAGTCTACAATGGTTCACCACCACCAGCCCGTTAGGTTCGCGTCAATCAGTATATATTCAGAAAGATTCTCGTAACAATTCGCGAATCAAACGAAGTTTCAAAATCACTCGTCAAAACGTCGTAATGATAAGATAACAAGACGAAATACGATATATTCGTATGGACGAATCCTGAGTTAAAAGAAATACACTCCAAACTAGAATACTAAAGCAATACCATAAGTATAAAGGGTCACGTCGGATATCCTTAAGCCCACTCATTTATAATCACATATTTGCATACAAAAGCGTCCTAATCTATGCAAATATGTCATTATAAACTTATGATTCGGTGATTTATGATTTCTTAATTCAAATGCAAAGGCGTCCCAATCCATTTGAATAAAGACTTCATAAATCATCCTACTTAAGTGTCACCGGCAAGATACCCAATTCAAAATCGTTAGAATCTCCCAACGATATTATCCAAAATTACAAAAAGCAAAGAGTATGAGTTGAAAATAAGCCGTCTTCCATAAGTAGACGTTTCGAACGTACCAGATCGAAGAACATAAGTGTCGATAGGCGATAAAGCAGTCGTAGACGTATATCAAGTAAAGAAGAAACTCACGGTTATAAGTAGGATAAGTATATAATAGTCGGTTCTAAATAAGCAATTGTCCAATCACACAATTCTTTCTCATCCTCGAGGAAGACTCATCAAATACTAAGCTGAGTAATAACTTATCATAACCCAACCTCGAAACTCACTCACAAAGAATGGCCCCGGGTTTTGTTATGAATTATTACACATCTCAACCTTTCGATGACTCAGCTCGACTCTGAGCATACAACACATTCCATATTATTACGTAAGACTACGAGTCTTACCCACCCTCGAGGTAATCCATCAAAAATCATAGGTTGTGTAACGTCCCATACTTAATTCCATCTCGCACTCAATCAAACATGAGGCCCACTGAAGCATAGTTAAGTATTGTTACACCTCTCAACCTTTTTGAATGAATTAGCTCGAAACTGGAGATTACTCACGACCAATTGTCAACAAAAATTCACATAATGTCTCTAGGGTTTGTTATATAAAATAAAATCGTGGGACCATTGTGTAACTCACAATCCCAATAAATGTTCTACTGTTCACATATAAGAATATGTTATATGCCTAAGTGCCCTAGTCAAGCAATCGAACTCATGTAAACAAGTAATAACAACCATGCATTACAAATATTCATATAGCAGCGGAATAAGTATGATGTGATGAGTGTTACTACTAAATAAAACTGAGAGCCAGTTATAGTCTAGAATTACTAATGCACCCTAGTTCTCTATAACCAAGGCTCTGATACCAATCTGTCACACCCCCAAATTCACCGCAGCGGAAGACTGGCTTTGGAAGGCTGTGACTTCATGAGTATTCGAGAGCTTGATCCGAGAACGACCTCTACATGCCAAAAACCACAAAGTAGACTCCAAATAATCCACATAGTCAAGTACCTGAAATACATGCTTAAAAATGTCAACATAAAGTTGGTGAGTTCATAAGTTTGTTTTAAAACGTTTATGAAAAATTAGAGTTTTACCGACCACTGCACCTTGCAGTAAAATATAAGAGTTTAAAAGTCACAGTTTCTGTTAAATAAACTTTCTTTGATAATTTTAAAGTTTATTAATAAAAACAAAGTTTATTGATAAAAACAGAGTTTACTGATAAAAGCAGAGTTTACTGATAGTAAATATAGCTTACTGATAACAACAGAGTTTTCTGGAAATTAATAGAGTTTTCTGATAAAACAGAGTTCACAGATAATAGTTAGCGTATTCTAATAAAAACAAAGCTCACTGATAAATAATAAAGTTTTCCAATAGAATAGAATTGTTTAATGAACCACAAGATTTTTCCAACCACTTAGTGACAATATAACAAATACAAAGTCACTAAATAAAATAAGGCATTTATTATTGTCTAAGCTCATGACACCGAAGCGTTAACAACACCGGTAGTATAATCATATAATGCAGCCCCTACGGATGCCTAACCCACGACATCCGTCCACACACTCAAATGAAACTGTGCCCGCTTGTCCTCTGTTGGACCAAGCCGGACAGGGGCGTCAACCCCGATAGATCTATCCATAACATTCGCGCTTTCGACCGGTCATCCGATCTGAAATTAACGGTTCATGATAATGGGCCAAAGTAATTGGGTTAAAGCGGGACTTAGACCAATACATAAACGAGTATATGCACTTGTGTTCATTCTTGCAACCATTGTCTCTACCCGAGAACTAGTGAAAAGCAGTTAAAGTTTTGGGCTAAGAAACTCATAATAGAAATTATAGTATCAGCATTCACAAGTATAAAAATTAAAGGAGTTGGCTACTCAGCACGTAACAATTAAACCAGTTTAAATATAGTTTATGACCAACAAAGTAAGCTTAACAATAGCTTATGACAATCAAGTAGTTTATAAACAGTTATAAACAACCAAACAAGTTTAATATAAGTTTTTGACCAAAGCATGTACCTCCCCCAAAGAGCAATTATAAAACATTTATAATTCAATTTAAAGCAAGAAAATGTGGGGTATGAACTCACCTCGACGATGTAGAGCAAACGCTAGTGATGCTAACAATACGCTCCGCACAAACGAAAATCGATACGGCCCGGTCATGGTGTTGTGGTTTACTAATCGACTAAATCTAATAATTTAAAAATGTGTATTTGAGTTTTCAATAGGTATGTACATCAACGTGACTCGTTGATAAAATATTTAAATTCCATGTTATAATAGTTTGGTGGTTGGTTTAATAAAATGGATAATATATGCACACACAAAGTATTCGATGTATTATGTACACATTACGAAACCATACGATTATATAATTCTTATGTTGAATTATATAATATAGATAACAATTTTAACAAAATAAACCAAAGTATATATTTATTTTGTAGTTACCGTATAACGATCGTGATAAAATAATTAGACAACATAATTCGACACATTTAAATAAAATAACCACTTAACTAATAATTGTCACTTTTAAATAAAAAGTATAACTTTCATCAGTTTATCAGTACAATAGAATCCATCTATTTTACCAGTTTACAAATATAATAGTATATATTTATTTATCGATTTACAAATATAATAGTAGTTTGTACCCAACAAAATATAAAGTATAGCATTTTATAGAAATTTCGACATGACCTTTTCGTTTATACAACCTTTTCCATATTAAACAATTCTCAATATTTTCTAAACAATTTACGTTGCGCAAATCACGTTTTAATGTATATCCAAACTAGACTATTTAATCACCATAATTAAATAGAACGAAACACAACCTATGTGTTATACATTAAAAGTCAAACGCCCGATGTGAGCTATTTAAACACATATTTAAATGTATAATCATATTTATAGTTCTAGTAATAACGATAGTGTTCAACATATTTATTTAACCAATAAATATATATACTACCATTTTAATCCGCTTTAATACTTAATAAAATTAGATATGTTATTAGCCGATCCTAAACCACAACGAACCATGAACTTAAATCGTGCCCGACATCTAAACCCTTGCAAATCCGCGTCTAAACGCACTCAAATCTATACATCAGCAGCCAAACGCGCCTATATAACTTTCTGCAAACCCAAACGCAGCCCTTACTGCTGGAAATCAGCGAGCCAAACGTACCCCTGCTGCTGGAAATCAGCGAGCTACAACGCACCTCCACTGCTGCAAATCAGCGAACCAAAACACACCTCCACTGTTGGAAATCAGCAAACTAAAATGCACCCTTGCTGGTGTTTTAAACCCGAACCAAACACGCCTCGCTTATTTTATGCCAAAACCAAATGCCCCTACTGGTCGTTTTCTGCCCGAGCTAAACGCACCCTCTATCGCGTTTCTGTAGTCCCAAACGCCCCGCAACCCCTTATACGCCTGTCTGCACACCCAAACGCCCCTTATGCGCCTGTCTGCAGACCCAAGCGCACCTTACGGCTGTGCTGCTAAACCAAACGCACCCTAACATTGGTGCTGCTGAACCAACACACCCTATTGATGGTGCTACGGAACCAAACACACTCCTATGGCAGTATACACAACGAACTAAACGCACTTCTATGGTTGTTTAACAGCGAGCCAAATGCACCGCTTTTGTTAACAGTGAGCCAAACGCTTCATGTGCTAATTTTTCTGCCAAAACGGACGCGCGAACCCGTGGGGTTGATGGAAACTCGGATTGACATATAGTTACCCTTAGTGGCTGCAGCTATCCGAAACACACACCTCTATGGGCTGAATAAAAACCGAAACATATACACCACCACTGTGATGATCTATTGATGGTGACTCGTGGTGTCATGATGACGCTACTGCTGTGGTTGTCGCTTGATATGACCACAACGGATCGTGGTGTTGCTGACGGCTCAAGTGACGGGGGTCATGGCGGTTCGAGGTGGATCTATTAGTAATGATGGTGGTGCGGCTGTTGGGTGGTTCTTTTAGAGCTGTCGGATCTACGGTGGTACAGGTGAAGTGGTTACGTCGTGTGGTGGGTGGTGATGATGAATAATCGTGGTGGTGGCTGGTGGGACGGTAGAAACAGCGGCGGCTGTCTATGGTTGTGGCTGGAGCGTGTTTAATCACCACGAACATGGTGGTTTAGGGGTAATAGATGAAGAATCGAACGATGCGTAATATAGATCTATCTGATATGTTAATTTATAGTGATGGTGGAGTTTTCCGACGGTCGGAATAACTGGCCGGAAAAGAAAGAGGTGTCGGAAAGTTTAAGTATGGTGGCTAGGGTTTTGTGTGTGTGAATATTAGGGTTAGTGTTTGTTATAAAATGAATAAAAGGGTTATTGTTTTTAATTTATATCAAAATGAAAGTGCAAAATTTATATGGTTGAGGGTTAAAAGTGTAACTAGTTATTAGCTTTTCTTTTATCTTGTTAAAACGTAATTCGGGACTCGATCGTTTGTTAAAATTCGATTCGTTTTACGAATGTGCGCCGTTGATCTAAAAATAAATATTTTTTTTACAATAAAGTAGAGTATTTACTCGACGAGTTTTCGTAATCGTTTACATTTTTATTTAAAATTGTTGTTATTTATCGGTTAACTCGAATAGCTGCGTTCAAACAAAAATAAAATTCAACTTAAATGTTCTCATTTTCCACGTACATTATTAACACTAAAATAAAAGTATCATATAATTTAATAAGTCTTTCTATTAAATATCTCTGAATAATTAAAAATAATATTTGATTTATATCAGTTCAGTTCTCAAATTTTTGCGCAGTCTTTTACACTATGTAAAATAAACTCCTGTTTTCGAATCAAATGACTTTGATATCTCCCGAAAACGAATTTTGATTAATAAATAATATAATTTATTATTATTTAAAGTACAGAAAATTCCCTGTTGTCACACATATAGTGTTGTAAGTTGATTTTGTAACATTTCTAAAAATATAAGGGGTTTTCTTTTAATATATAATAGAGATATCATTTACACAATAACCCGGTAATTACTCACGTACAACGACAACGATATATAGTGTTAATTTGTGTGTTTGATTATTTTTATGTATATATGAGTTGAAGAAAGTGAAAGAGAATTAGTAGTTTAAATTGTGATTAAGTATTAATAGATTCAGTAGCGGGGACAAAAGGAGTCACGTGCCCTTATCGACAAAAATTGTAGGGTAAATATACTAAAATATTGGGCTGTTTTCGTAATTTGTCCTCCTACAAAACCAAATATCTTATATCTCTACTATATATTAAAAGAAAACCCTTTCGATTTATATAAATGTTGAAAAATCACCTTACAACATTATATGCATATTGTACAAGTACATAAACATAATTAAAAACTAATTCATACATAAATTAATACTCATTATCACAACTAATTAATACATAATATTAAAACTAATTAATACATAATAATTAATACACACTTAAAAAAAATAATTAATACACCTCATTACTTAGAAATGCTATTATATACTCATATTGTACAACAATTAAAAGCATATATATCTACAAAATCATTCGTATTGTCTACCTAAAATGATGAGGTTCAACTGGAAACTTGATTCATATTCAGTTCAACTAGCCAATAAAAACCGTCAGAAGACGAACCATAGTGGACCCCTGAAACTGATAAAAACGATACCGTTAAATTAATTTTTACTACTTTTTTGAAGGGATTGAATCATTCATTCATCTTTTATGTCTTCTTCGATGATCCATTTCATGTCAACTCTAATTAGTTATAAAAAGGCCTACTTACGCCGGAGTTGGCTGCTGGCACAATAGGGTGGTGCCTTACCGCACCGCAGGCGGACGCGCGGTAGCGTTCGTGGTGGTGCTTCAGGATTCCAATGTACTGCGTCCGAGATTAGAACGAGCTTGCCGGTGGACCACTGCCGTCCCATTCTTGAGTGAGCTGGAGCGCAACCATCTTATCCACTGAACTAGCTAGAAGCTATCGGTTCGGGTCGAAGCACTAAAAGAAAAAATAACACATAAATTTGTACTACTTATAAAAGAGATTGCGCTCCTCCTGTCCAAAATTTTAAGTAGTACAACGTTACAGGGTTTTGGTACAAACCTTTATAACACCAAAATTTCATAAATTTATTTCTATATTACTATACACATTAAATGACAAAATTAATACTACAAATTAATATGCAACATCTATAAATGATCATTGCTATTAATTTTATTTTTTCAGATACAATTATTCAAATTGTTTACTAATGTAAGTTTAATATCAAATTTTTGGGTTTGATTTTGAAACTATTAATTTTTTTATAAATTTTCATTTTCGAATACATATATCATCTATGTATGTATTTTAGTATCATTTAGTGAAATATTGATAATTTTGCTAATTAATTCAATTCGTACACATTAAATCAGGAAGATTTCAAGGTCATCATGATGTAAGAAAACGTGTAACCATATAAATTAAGAAGATTTTCTATATTTGTATGTTATATAATATTGCGAAGAATGTTACACATATTTGCAAATACCTTTCACCATCAATATCAGAATCTCGTAATACTATTTCTATATGAAATGGTTTATTACTGCTCAAAGTTACTCCAACTTAAAGTTATCGTCATTATTCACAAATATAACTATAAAGCATTGCGCTTGCCGAATTTTAGTTTCAATGTATCCGCAACCGCGGCGCAGGTAAGCTGCTAGTTGTTATTAAAGTTTTCTCCTTGATGATATGACTCACCTCTTGAATAAATTGAATTGTCTTTTATATGAAGACGTGTTTTAAGTTTTTAGCAAATTAGCCTTATCTAATATAGAAAATATGAAAACAAAATATATTGTCATTTTTTATAATAGAGGGAAACTTCCCGCTTTATGAGTCCAAGATAAAAAATTAAACATGCTTTAAAATTAACTTTTCTCCTACTTCCATGAAATCCCCAAAATTACTCTAATCGCCTCACCCCTCTTACTATAATATTCCGCTCATCATTATTTTGTTGAAAAGGGCACCAACCAATCTTTTGTTTTAATTTATAAGTGTTATATATCATGTTTAACCTTTGTATTTTACTCCATCTAACCTTTATATAAATGTAGTGGATTGTTTGCGTCAATGATAGGGTAGATGATGGATTGATTATACATAGATCTAAATGCATGATTTTAAAGAGACAACGATGATTGATGGATTGATTATACATAGATCTAAATGCATGATTTTAAAGAGACAACGATGATTGACGATGATAACCGTAATTTAGAATTATATTGTATCACTTTTTAGAACAATTACATGCTTTTAATAAAAGATTCATGGCAATAATTAGGCGTTGTTATTTTGCAGGTGGGTTTTCTCCTAAAGGTATGCGCACAAATCTTGTTATACTTGATTATTAGTATGATATTTTATTTCTTTATTCGCTAATATGTTAATGAGTGCTTGGAGTTCTATACTTTATTATTAATTTAGATAGTTAAATATGACATGGATTCTTTGCTATAGTAATTGTTATACTATAATGTATAATCAAACTTGAAGTGCCTTGAATGTTTGTAATATATATATCGCAAGTTACCTTTTTCTATCTTTTAATCTATTTCTACTACTCAAAAATTAATCTATTTCTACTAGATAAATATAACTAATGATTCACTTTAACATTTTAATATCAATATTTTAATCTTATTTGATAATATGATAAGCCGGTCATGATAAAAACGATAGTTGCGATCAAAGGCCAACATCTGAGACGCACAAAAGAGATGAATGACATATACTATAATGAACTGAGATTGTTAGGCGTCATGTTTTTCAAGTTTGATTTTTTTTAAATTAAGGTTGAATCAATGTTTATAGTTGTACATCGATGTGCCATTATTCGTATAAAAATTTGTTTCATCTATATGTTCACAATCTTGTATCTTGTATTGTGTTTTGAGTCATGGTTAGATGAGTATAAATATGTATCAAATGGAATATATATAAAAAAAGATGTTTCATGATTCTCATGGTTTGTCCACTATCTATGTGAAGGGTAAATCATATTCGGTAACTCGAAAACTGGTTCCCGCGAGATAATTAAATTACACACCCGTACATTTTTGAATAATTGCTCACGAAGTACACATGGCTCGATTGTGGGTGTTTTCATGTTCACTTATGAAATCCCACAAAAATACCACGAACGTAGCATAATCAACCATAAAAAATGTATGGGTAATACACCCACGTCTTGAAAATTTTGTGGGTACAATTTTAGCCTAGAAGGTTATACCCATGTGTACGAGATCATGGGTATGTTGTGGGTATTAGCAAGTTACACACGAATTACGACCATTTAGCCATAATATATGTCCGTGGGTAATTGACTGATTTTTTGTAGTGCAATAGTGCATGTTTAATGATATGTCGTCTATTAGATTTTACGTATCTGTATGACTATTTTATTACATTTACATGTTAGCCAATTAGTTTATGAAACACATATCATGTTGATAAGGATAAACTAAATAATAAGTATAATTAGCGATAACTCATAAAAATCTAAACATTTTTTGTTTGCTTAGGTTATTATTATTCCGCCCGCCCGTATGATTAGATTCACAAGAAATAATTGATATATCAATGACATTTAAAAATAATAACTAGTTTGCTTTTCTTACATGCATTTATAATATTGTTTATTTATTATTATTTGTCAATATATGTTTTGTTATCGATTCATATGATGTGAGATCAAGCTTACGAATTATTAGTTTTTTTATCAATGCTTTCATGTGATATATGTTTTGTTTTATTGCATATGATCACGTCTTTTGATAATTATTGGTTTATAATATGTCTATGACTCCCTTACTGGTCAAAGTTATATAATATTTGTTTTTATTGCATATCTAATTAGAATGTAACAAATTATGAAAACATAATTAACTAACACGTCTAAAACAAAAATAACGAATTTGTTTTGTGACTCGATTGTTTATCTTATGAGACTATTACTTTGATTATGTGACTTTACTATTGTCTCATGTATAACCAGCTTATTTCATATTTGAACATTAGGTCATGTTTGGTAAAGGGGGATGTAAATGGTAGAAATGAAATGTAATCTAGTTTGTTGTCTGATATTCGTGGAGAATGAAGTCGGAGAATCAAAAATACGTTCTCTTTTCATGTTTTCCTTTCTTTTAAAAAATAAATAATAAAGAGAATCACAAATTAAAAGGCATCTCAATCAACCATGCATTCTCCGTTATAGTCAACTAATCCAATATAACTTCGGTCATATAAATTAGAAAATCACGTGAATGACACATCTCTTTTTATTTATGATGGGCCTACAAACCTAGCTGGCACATTTCATTTTGGTGTCTCAATGATTATCGGTTACTCATGTATGTTGATAACGTCTTATTAAATGTGAAATTCATCCTTGATATCACATACTTCCTCTTTCTCATATATAGTCCATATTTAATTTTTAGTTTGTCTCGAAATTATTACCCTTGCTAAAAATAAGTGTGACTTTTTATTGTTTCCTATATTACCCCTAATTAAATTGGTCATCGTCAACCTAATTAATAAAGTAACATCATATAATCACTTATATCTAAAACAAAGACAAAGATACATTTTTTTGTAAACTAGGTTTTTAACTCGATATTGCAAGTCGACTAATCTAATTCGGACTACCCTTTTGGATAGCCTGGAATTATCGCATGTGAACCTATGTGTCCACCTTAAATTGTACACACCTAGCATTATGGAAAAGATTATCACATTATCTTGTTTAAAACACTATAAACTTGATTATCAAATTATTACGATATGCAATAGCATAATTAACATTAAACACTATGTTTCAAAATAAAGTTTTAAATAAGTGATTGTCTAATTATCCATTTTCAAAACATATTACTTATTTTCAATAAGCAATCTCAAACACCTCCTTGACTAGACGGAGACAATATAATTCATACGTGAAACATAAAATGCCTTTTATCAAACAATGAATAAGAACTAAAGAAACAAAAGAAGCTTTTTTCTTAGACTAATTTTATTCACGATTCCCTCTGACCGGTTGAGAGAGAATGAAAAAAATAATTTTATATTTCAAGTACATAAGTGAGAGATTGAAATGTGGGACGACCGATTCGTATAGTGATTTTCACGTCATGAAATCAAACTTCTCTTGCATCGGGAACAATGACATATGATGCCAATTTTGACACATGTCCTATTATGGCCCATCAAACTCTTTAGTATTTATTTTATCTTTATTTTAATTTTTCTTCATGGGCTCATGTTCTTCACATCATGTATTTCTTTCATTATGATTCTTTTAATAAATAGTAAAAAGTTAAGCGTCGGGAAAAAAGGATGAGGAGAAACTATTTGTTTTTGTCGGAGAAGAGACGGTTAGAAGATGAAGTAAAAAAAATTAGAAATAACAAATAACATATGAAATAACAAACTGGAATAACATATGCATAGTTAAACTATTTTTTGGTTAACTCAATAACTACACATAGAAAATACAGTAACAAATTAGGTTTTGTTTCTAACTATAAACGTAATATTCAATGTATAATTTTTTATTATATTTTATGTAATTAAATTGGATATAAAAGAAATAATGTAATATGTTTGTTCATCAATTAAAAGTGTTGTTCAACAATAATAAGCGTTGTTTATCATTAAAAATATTGTTCATTAATATAAAAGTCTTGTTTATCGTTAGTTTTTTTCATCAAGTAATCATTTCATCAGTCTTGATCCAAGTTGTTCATAAACTATGTTTCATCATCAAATATGACTAAACGTCATCTTTAACGTGCGATATCTCACTCATATGACATCGAATTTGAGTGATTTCAAAAATATGAGTAAAGATTGACTTAAAATCCATAACTCTTATGTTTTATGATGTTTCTAGTTTAAATGTAATATTGATCAAATTATAGTTAAAAAGTAACAAAACACAATACATATAATTTTCTACAACATTAAAAATAAAAAGAACAATATTTTTAAAGCTTCTTGTTCTTGAAGTGACTGGATTGCTCGAAAATTACCAAGATCCGACACATTCAAATCTAGAGATTAGGCGGTTAAAAACTAACCCGGATATCAAAACCATCTTGAGACGTTGCCTCTTGTTGGATTGTTTTCTTAGTCCATGAGGATTAAGTGTAATCTAGTATGGTTAAGCTGGAGAAATTTTCCACATGGAGAAATTTTCCACATGGAGAAGTTCTCCATATGGAGTACTTTAAAAGATACTAGCTAATACTAGAGCCTAACACTTTGGGACACATCTTGGGTCCATTTAGTTCTTATTTATGCTATCCTTCAATTGATGATGAAGTGTATACAATAAGAGAGATGTGAGAGAAACTCAAAAAAAAGGATAAGATTTTTCGGAGTGTTTTATCACTAAACACTTAGCAGTAGTGTTTCGTTGTTTCCTGGTGTTTGCAACGTTGGATCGTCACGAATTTTAGATTGTTACTTCTTTACATATAAAGGAAGGTCCTGGCCGTTGGGATCTTGATTGTGATGCCTGAAAGTCTTGTTTTTTTGTCCGAACAGATTGCATCATATTGATGATATATATCCTTTCTTGTTATTTGTTTGTTGCCATATATTGTTGATGTTGATTCCAAGATATATGAAGATTGTTGTATGTCTCTAATGTTATCTAGAGAATACATAGTGTACCTCTCTTGATTGATATTAAATTTAAGCGGCAATACATGTCCCGTAGTTTTTACCCATTTCGGAGTTTTTCACGCTAAAAGTTTTGGTGTTCTTATTGTGCTTGATTAACTTTAGTATATGCTGATTAGAGTTGATTTGATATTGTTTGGGGCCTCATTAGAGTTTCTTTTAGTTTTCCTTATTTGTTTACCTCCTCATAGGTTCATACGGGTTGTGTAAGTGTTGTTAAATGAAGGTTTTGCTTTCGTGCATTTGTGTTTATACTGTTGTGACCCATTGCACTGTACCCGTCAAATTAGTATCAGAGTTATAGGATCTTGGTTGGGGACTTACATGTTTGAATAGGGGAAGCTAATACAAGTAGGATGGTTAATTTGAATGGTTCTAATTATCATGTTTGGAAAGGAAAGATGGAGGATCTCATTCATGTTAAAGACTACTAATTGCCTGTTTTTAGTACTAAGAAACATGAGAACAAAACAAATGTAGAATAGACTATTTTGCATAGACAGGTTTACGTATATATTAGGCAGTGGGTAGATGATAATGTTTGAACCATATTTGTGAGGAGACGCATGCTCTAACTCTTTGGAACAAACTTGAACAGTTGTATGCTCGAAAAACTAGAAACAACAAGTTGTTCTTAATTAAGCAAATGATGAGATTAAAGTATACTGACGGATCCCTATTACTGATCACCTTAATGTTTTCAGGGTATTATAAATCAGCTTGCAGGAATGGGTGTCAAGTTTGAAGACGAGATTCAAGGCTTGTGGCTTCTTGGTACTTTACTTGACACTTAGGAGACTTTTAGGACATCTTTGTCCAACTCTGCACTAGATGGTGTTATCAACATAGAATTGGCTAAAGACAGTATTTTAAATGAAGAGATGAGAAGAAAGTCATAGGTTCCTCTTCACAGTAAGATGTATTTGTCACAGTAAGATGTATTTGTCACAGAAAGTGCGGGGTAGAAGTCAAAGTAGAGGCCCGAGTAACAGATGTAATCATCATAGCAGTTCTAGCAAAGGAAAATTTTCTGATGTTGAGTGTTATCAATGCCACAAGAAGGGGCACAGATGAAGTTATGCAGACAGTGAAAAAAGGAGAATAAGATGAAAGACTACAATAATCAGAAGAACAAGTACAAGAAAGATGATGATGGTGATGACAGTATTGAAGTAACTGCCACAACATATTAGTTATTTGTTCGCTCTAATTATGATGTGGTTAACCTTTCTCATGATGATTCGAGTTGGATTTATGATAATGGTGCTACATGTCATGTTGCAACACGAAAAGAATATTTTTTTCATCTTACACACCAACTGATTTTGGTGTTGTTAGGATGGGTAATATTGGGCTATCTAGGATTGCTGGTATTGGAGATATTTGTTTGAAGTTTGACACGGGTGATGAGGTAAAGTCCCTAGTCAGGCTGGATAGCCCGACCCACGGGTACTACCCGCATCTATCAGGAATGGGTTGAATGCTTATGTGATGCGCACGTAAGCCCAGGAGGCCTGGTAAGCCACTGTCGCACATAAGGTTAATTACTTAGCCGGGTCCTTGTCGCAGTGCGACAGGATCAGGCGAGAATATAATCTATCATATAGATATATTCGCCTAAAGGAGAGAGATATACACTTGCGTTGGTTATGTGATAAGGATCAAGCTATTTTAGGTCATTATCTCTTCCTTTGGCCGCAAGAGTAGGAGAGCCCAGCCAGGACTCTATCGGGTATAAAAGGAACCCCATAGGTTCCACAAAGGTACGACACACACAATACCCTAAACACTACATACTCAAATCGATTACTTACTCTCACGCTGGAGTCTAATCGTGGGTCACAAACCCACGGTAAGCCTAAAGGTGTATTTTTAGTACGTAGGGTCCTCAAAGCAAGTTTCACTTGGTGCAAGAGCCGGAGTCCACAAGACCCCAAATTAAGCCTAATTTGGGCCAAGCTCGGTCTATCCAACTTTTGTATCAACAAGTTGGCGCCATCGTGGGACCCATATTAAGCTCTAGCTAATGACGAAAAGTGGCGCAAACCCGCCCCCACAAAAGGGGGGATCCAAGAAGCCAACAGGTCCATACTCAAGCCTTGAACCTAATAACCCAAGTCGTGGAGGGAAGGGACTGCAAGTATCTTTCTCTCCGCTAGTCACTCCGAACCCACAGGCGGTTGAAACTGCATCGTCCTCTCAGGAGATCCCTAATCAAGGCCGCTAGGATGCTCTGGACGCAAGGGTTGTGATAGATCCGCAAGCTGAAATAGAAATTCCCTCCTCGGCGAAGCAAAGTATGAGCGACTACGTCGCATAAAACTATGAGGCTTTAATCCCACTCATGAGGGCGCAGATGAGAGTGAATCCAACAAGAGATCTTCAGATCAGTCTAGACTTCGATAAAGAATTCAAGTCTAGAGGAGCGTCAAGACCTAGCAAGGAAGCTAGAAACGAGAAAAGAAAGAAGCAAAGAGCGACTGAGATCCCAGCATCCCCCTCGGACGTGCCTCTCATTGAGGACGTATCATCCTCAGACAGCTCTAGGGACTCAAGAGAAGAAGATGGTTTCATGACACCAGTCAATGACCATCAGAGCACAAGCGTGAAGGACAGACTAGGGCCTAACCCTACTAGTAGACAAAGCGCCCTTAAAAGACTGGGTCCCTTGGAAGGCAATTCATCTCAGGATCTGCAAGTTCAGGAAAGGAATAAGAGCACTGTAAGGAGGCGCAAGAGGGACTCTTCAAGTGAAGATTCCTTGATCTCTAATCATAGCGACCGCCACCCCGCCATAAAAGGGTCTCTCCTTCATCCACTGAGGACTCTGATTCCTCTGACTACGATAGAAAACACCGCAGGGCACCAAAAATATCAAGGATACAAGGTGAAGATCAATGGACCTTGCCATTGCGTCGATAGAAAGGAAGCGCGTTTTCAGAACGCATAACTACTTTCGGGGATAACAAAAAAAAGACGAATGTCGTCCAACGTCAAGACCTACGACGGTATGACGGATCCAGATGATCACCTAAAAGTGTTCGAATCTCAGGCAGGGATAAAGCAATGGCCAGAAGCCGTGTGGTGTCATATGTTTAACTCGACGCTCATCGGGAACGCTCGGACATGGTTCGACCGTCTCGCGCGAAGGATCATTCATGGGTTCGAAGAATTTCAGAGAGCGTTCGAAGAAACTATGTGCAGGAGAAGAAGTATGAAAAAAGCCTAGTTTCACTTGCGAGAGTGAAACAGAGGCACAACGAAAGCCTAGAAGACTTCATGAAGCGCTTTAAATCTGAATGCAACCAGATTAAGGGTTTCCCGGAGATTCTAAAAATTTCTGGATTCCTCACAGGCATCATAAATCCGGACCTAATAAAAAAGTTGAACGACATAACCCCGACAACATTTGACGGGGTAATGAAAAAGGTCCGAGCGTTTATTCAAGGAGCGACAGCAAGCAGATAGCAGGCAGATGGCGTCAGGCTACAAGTACCAAGACATGCCCAAGAAACAATCATATGGGCAAAACATAATTCGCACGTTAGACTTCTAAGGAGCGGCAAAGCAAGGGCGCAACAACAACATCAAGTTCACCCCGCTGCAAAAAACCTCTAGGGATATATTCCTATCAGAAGGAGCAAGTTTTCCAAAGCCTAGCCCAATGATGGGACCAGCAGATAAACAGGATAACACAAAGCACTGCGAATATCATGATGATAGAGGGAACGCTACTGATGAGTGCATTCAGTTGAAAAGGCACATTGAGAGCCTGGTAAAAGCAGGGAAGCCGAACCACCAGACAAGAGATTGGAGAAAGAACACGGATATGAAGAAGGTTAAAGTGAAGAAACAGAAGGATAAACCCATAACCATATACATGGTAGATACGGAAAAATCTTTCATGCAAAGAAGGGTGGTCGCGGAATTTTCGCACGATAAAGAAATAGCATTCCATATTCTTTCAAATATGGACTATAGAGTCGGGTCGCTGACAATTGACATAGACCTCGTGGACCACACTATAGAAGGCATGTGCGTCGATGGGGGGTCTGTAGCGAACATATTAAATGAACATTGTTTCGCACGACTCCCATGAGAAATAAGGAAGGAGCTAGAAGAGACAACACAGATCCTCACAGGGTTTAGTGGTGATAAGACTTGACCACTGGGACACCTCTACACACAAGTGACCATTGGAAACGCAGAACACTCGACGACGGAATGGATGGACTTCATGGTTGTGCGGTCTCAGTCGTCGTACAACAGGATAATTGGACAGCCGTCACTAAAGACATTGCGCGCAGTACCTTCCACAACACATGGTATGTTCAAATTTCCAGTACAAGATGGAGTAGTTACCATAACAGTACTTCTAGCACAAGCGCTAAAAGGAAGCATGTAGACAGGTGTCAGCACGATATAGAGCCCAGCACACAGATAAAAAGAAGGAGGCGTATCTCAGAAGAGTCTTAGGCGAATAGCATATCCCTGCACGAGGGCTCGCTGTCAGGGCTCCCGTGGGTCCTCTTCTCGACAGGCTTCGTAGGGAACGGAGGACCAGATGCAGGGTTCATCCTCACGAACTAGGGCGACATAAAAATCACGTACGCATTGCTGTTTGATTTCCCTACAACTAGCATGGAAGCAGGTTTTGAAGCCCTCATAGCAGGTCTCAGATTGGCACTTAGAATGGGCATGAAGAGCCTAGTGGCCTACACATACAACCCCTGGTAGCGAGTAGGGTCGACGGGTCATGCAAGCCACGAGGGCAGGTGCTAATCCAGTACACGGAAAAGATACGGGACATGATGGCATAGTTCGCAGAATTTGCTATACGAAGGGCTGCAAAAAAGAAGGGCGAAATCTCGGTAGACATGGACCAACTTTCAATTGTGGACATGGATAAGCCTCATAGTCACGTTCTAGTCGATTTTATCTTGCACAAGAATGTGAGTGTGGACATGGAGTCACCAACATGGATGACACCTATTAGAAAGTTTTTTTTCACATAACAAGTTGCCAAGCAGCAGAAGGAAAGCTAAGCAAATACAGGTGCGAGCTAGGCACTTTAATATTGTTAAAGGAACATTGTATAGTTAATCAGGTAACAGTCGGATGTTGCAATGCTTAGCACCAGATCAAACGCGGGTAGTGGTGGAAGCCGCGCGCAGAAGAGTATTTCCTCGTGGCCCGGTAGCTGTGGTTGAGGAAGTCACTCGCTCAGGGTACTTTTGGCCATTTATACATAAGGATGCTCGTAAAAGAGTGGCGCGTTGGTCAGAGATGCCAAGCGGACTCAAGAAGTAGGACAAATTCTAACATGGTTACTGGCCTACTCTCAACCAAATGCGCAGAGGGAGGAGGACTACTCTCAAAGCTGGGGCGTACTCTTGGATCCCTAGCAACATCAACTGGAAATATGGCACGGCACGCAGCAACACTGCTCCCGTCCAAAGGTAAACACCAGCAACAATGCAGGGGAGCAGTCGCCCCCGCAATCAGGATAACTGCTCGCACCATGCGGCAGCAGGATCGTATGGGCGTACTACCAGCAGCACGAAGCACACAACGGCGCGGTCAGGCAAGCAAAGGACTCTCACGGACTGGGATAAGTGCGCATGACTATGCAGAGTCAGTATCCAGCCCTACAAGAAGTGAGTTGAGAGGCAGCCAGAATTGTGGACGATATTCTCCCTAACATATTACATAGTTAGCATGGGCCATATTCTTGGCTACTAATAGCCCCAATAAGGATCCATGTATTTTTTCTTTATTGTCGTTTTTTTAGGCTTTCCTTTTTTGTTATTTATTTCAACATCTTACTACTTTATAAAAGGTTTATGCCTTTTTCTAATTATAGAAGTCTTAAACTTTTAGCCTAAAACATTTCTATTAAAAGAAAGCTTCATTTCTTAAACAATTTATGCATATAATTATAATTAAAAGTCTAGAAATTTAAATCTCTTCCTTTACACCCTTAATGAAACGTTCACACAGATTTGTAACAACCCACTAATATAGCTCATTTAAACAAAAGTTATAACAGTCCATTTAATAACCTCCAATATATATATTACCACCACTCTTCTCTTGTTCTATACAACCTCTGTGTAACCTTAACACCGTCACCACAACTTTGACCGACTGCCGCCTCATCATCTGCTAAAGGCCCCTCCATCATCACCTTTTTCACCTCTATAGCTCCCGCCACTTCGGCCGCCACCATCATCCGCAAACTATCACAGGTTAGTTGTGTGTTGATGGTTTTGGTGGTAGATCTGGTGGTCTTGCTGACAGATATGGGTGCTTTAGTGATAGATCCGGTGGTTTACTATTTTTCTTGTGGTTTGGTTGTCGAGGTTATTGTGCTAACCAGAAGGTGAAAATTTCCAGGGGCGGAGCCACCTTGCAAGCGGTGGGGGAAGGCGCCCAATAAACCTCTAGCGGAGTAGCTTAAATTAGTAGAAAAATGATCAAAATGTTTCCTAAAAATCTTAGTGCCCCAAGCTTAAAAACTAAAATTCTCCGTGCGCAAGAAGCCAAAATCAAGAAATGCATCTTGAATTTTTTGTTAATTGAAATCTATGATCACATGATACTATGATATGAAATAGAAATGGTGAGAAGTGGAGATGGGAAAGAGAATGAATGATGGATAGTGAAGATAATGGGTAATAATTGTATTAGAATATTTATCTATAGTAGATACTTGTTGTTACTCATAGTACAGTTCTAATAACTATTTATGTACGGAGTAGATACTTGTTACTCCTACGCAATTTGCTTCTATAGAACACATATATTTTTAGTTTTTTACTATGTCAAATTTTTTGTTTTTATAGTGTCAATTGTTACATGGTGTTAAAAATATTATCGTATTATGTGTGATTGTAAAAGATGACAAAAAATAAAGACATAAGCAACAAGAAAATTACATTCTCTTTATAAATAGAACTCTCTAAATAAAAAAAAAATACTATTTTATAAAAAGTTTAGAACATTTTAAATACAAAAGCCTTAAAATATTTAAGACAATAAACAATATATAATAAGAATGTTACTTTTTGTAATTTGTAAACATAAAAGTTCACAGTTATAATTCAAAATCTAAATGTTATACATCTGATTTCTAACGGCCCATTGACGCATTTCATTTCATCAATATTTGTAACGGCTTTAAAATCACCCATAGTAATAGCCCATTCAAAATCCATATTGTAACAGCCCATTTAATATTATTTATAACCATTCATTTGAAATATAAAAACTTTTCAGATTTATAAAACTTTAAACATGAAATAATTTAAATTTTTAAACAACTTAAATAATAAAAGTGTAATGTACCCCTTATATTTTAAGTTGTTTCACTGTAAGTATGATGAATATTTTCGTATATCAATTGTTTACAACTTTCGCAAATAAATGCGATGCAACTAATGATTCGTATCAATAGTTGCATATTTGTGTTTATGCAAAATTACATAATTATTTTAGTGACGTTTATCTCTAATTTATGTTTTAATAATTGTATTTGTGATACTCACTTTAATTTGGAGTTATTATTTATTTATGTATGAAATAATTTGCATTGCCATTACTTATAGTTATTTTTAATTAAAGTTTTCATTCATTTGTTAATGTATCGTTAGAAAAATAAATAAATAAAAAACATAGCTCGTCACAAATAATATACCGGGTACCTGCCGCCGCATTGCGCGAGTACCCGGCTAGTTGGCGAAAAGTATGAATAAAACACTGCGGTTCCTAGCTAGCTCCACAACCCAAATAATCTTTTTCTTTTCTATATTTTATGCATAAGAGTGTTGTTTCTTTTTTGAGATATATATAATTTTGGCCTTCCGGTGTACATGTACAATAACATTTCCCGGTGAAATAAGAGGACTAAGTTTACCCTACTAATTAAACTTGTCGTATAAGAGGGATGCACCCCCAGCAGCGCCGGATCAGGTATCCTTTGTTAGGTAGATTCCCACAAGACGTTGTGGTAAGTGTAGCAGTCCGCGTACTTTATGACGGATATGCACAAGACACAGTGTGCACGCCTAACAAACTTGTCATTCTTTATGACATTGCTTATGGTAGTAGTGGCAGGACCACACGTAATGACTTTCGACTCGCCTTGTTGGAAATACGTTTTACGTATTTATGAAGGATCGGTCGCTCCAACGATAATTATGTAATGGGCTCGTGGTCCACTTTATAATGTATAGTCCATATAGCCCACATGTAGGGTGGGCTATATATATACCCCTCCTAGCATGTTAGGAGGGGGCTGGTTAGTTCATTCATTTCACAATTATTCATTAATCTAATCACTTTCTCTCTCTACTTTTCTTCCCTCTCCTTTCTCTCTCTACACTCCATCTCCTTCTTCCCCATCTCTTCCACCAAATCCATAGATCTAATCCATCATTTACCAAATCTTTAGAAATCGTAGACCTTCAATTGGTATCAAGAGCCATGTTTGAATCTTAGGATTTGCATTTTTTTATCTTTTGATTTGGTGGTAAAAATCCTTTCTTTTCTAATTTTTTATCAATCTTTTCATCATTCGATAAATTTTTTATCAATTTTTATAAATCTTATCATTTTTTAATAAAGTTATCCATTTTTCTATCAATTTTATCAATTTTTATTTTTTTTATCAGTTTTATTTTTACGTTTTTTTTAATCAGTTTTTTTTATTATTATCAGTTCTATCAATTTTTTTAAATCATCTAGTTTTATCAAATTTTTTAAAATAATCAAGTTTTTTTTTTTAATCAGTCTTCTTTTTCATTTTTGTCCATTGGTCCAAACTGTCTAAAATCATCAATCTGTCTACTGTCCAAACATATCCTTAGAAAGTTATCAGTTCTCGGATCAGATCTCCGTCTTTCCGCATAGGTTTTCCGAATGGTCATTTTTTTCCGAATGGTCATTTTTTCTGAATAAACAAAACTTTCCGAATTGACACGACTTTTCCGAATTATATATATCGCATAAGTTATTGTTTTCATTTTTTTTACTTTTTTAATTTTAGAAAGTCTCGTTATTCTTTTTTCATTTTAAAATTTTTCATTCTTGTTAACTTTTATTTTTATAATCAATTAATATTTTTATTTTGAAAAAAAATTGTGCTATTAAGTTATAATCGTGACGTGACAAAGTGACGTGTTAAGGTGACAAGATTTATTTGTTGACGGGTTTATTTTTTTTTGAGTGAGCCGAGGCTGTATTTGATCTCCGATTTATTTTATCATCGCTTGAGCCGACAACATTTTTATTTGAACCGAGAAAAGATATATCATCCATTGTTGATTATTAAAAGTTATTTACGGATCCTTCGAAGTTCCTTCACGACTTGATAAAATTCCGAAAACAACTACAATCACGATCATTTTTCATCATAATTAAATGGAGTCTTTGAATTCAACGTTTCAAGAGGGAGAATCGCATCAAGTGCAAGCCAACGCTAGGGAAAGTGGTATAAATTCATTTCAAATGCTTCAGTATCATCTAGTTACTCTTTCGCGGCTTCAAGGAGGGAGCGAATTTGTGACAATCTTTGGACAAGATCGTCATATATTCATCGACTCAATTTTCACCACTTTGACCAAACTCGCCGAGCAACTCAACCATAACAACTTTAATCACTCTGCATCGGCACTTGCATACAAGGCTCTTGTGACACAACTCACGCCTTTCCTCCAATTCAATATCATCAAGTCTGAAAGTTCGATGCTTTGCCAATCATTTCTTCGAGATACACATACCGAGCTTCGAGTTTTTCGTGATACAATATTAAAACTCATGTCATCAGTCTCGTCTTCGATTTATGAAAGATCTCGACTTCAGCAAACGTATGATAATGGAGTGCAAGAATCAATGCCGCAGATGCAAGAGGAGAATTGTCATACGGTTGAAAAATTGGAGCCTATCAATGCCAAGAGCACGGAATCAGGAGGACAACATGATATCAGTGGCTCGTCAGGGCATGTTCACGAGATTTCTCTTGATGACACCTTACCCGTTTATGACGAAGAGCCGGCAAACATGGTACAATGTGATGTTGTTTATGATGTTTATGCTGACGACATGTCGCATATTGAGCATTCCGAACTTAATTATGACAAACATAGGATGCAGAAGAGTGATAGCAATACCACTTCTGATTCATCTGATGTGAGTTATAATGGGGGAGAAAGTGTTCAAAATGCTAAACATAATTGTATTATAACTGCTTCATTGATTGCTTCTGATTCCAAGATTAGAGAGCTCGAAACGATTGTAGCTCAACAATCAAAAGATCTTGAGGATGCCAAACTTGAATTTTCTAAGAAAACGGTCAAATTTGAAACATACTTTGAAAAACTTGAAAAATCAAACGTTGTTCTTGAAAGAAAATTGGATCAAACTGTTTTAGATTCTAAAGCTGAAAAGGATAATTTTTTGAAACAAATTCAACTGCTTGAATCTAAGTTGGCATCCCAAGATAACTTGCTCAAAGAGAATGAGACTTTAAAGGCCCAAGTACAGGAAAAGGTTTTTGCTATAGCTGCGTTGAAAAACGAGTTAAGGAAAACTAGAGGATCTAGTATGGACACTAAGCTTGAAAAACCATCAATCTTGGGGAAACCGCCTACAAATCAGTTCGTCAGACAACCGAGTGTTAGACAACCTACTGCATTTAGATCCGAGCGAACACAATCCTCGAGACCGCGGTTTGCCTCCCAAGTTGATTTGGTTCATCTTTTTAGACCAGTCACTCCAGCAACTAGGCCCAATGTGATCACTCCAGCTTTAGCAAGACCAAATCATATGATTGCCTCTAGTTTCCCTAAAAATACCAAGACCACGACTAGAACTAGTTCAAATGACGTTTGCCATAAATCTGGTCAAAGGGAAGCTAAGCAAAAGACACATGTAAGAGATAGCAATGTCCAACCTAGTCAGATGCCTTCTAGATTACCCAACACTGCTAACCGTAGCATGCCATCTTCTAGGAGCATTGATCAATCATCTAGGAATTATTCAGACATTAAATATGCTACTTGTAAAACATGTAGAAAATGTGTCTTTACGGCAAATCATGATGCTTGTGTCAAGAAATTACTTGATGAGGTGAACTCCCGTGCTAGACTTAAATCCCAGTGGGTTGCTAAAATCAAACCCGTTGGTAAAATGTGGCGCCCCACTGGTAGAACTTTCACTCTTGTAGGAAACGAGTGCCCTTTAACTAGGATTGTCTCTGATTCTACGAAGACTACTAGGGAGGAAATTGCAAAGGATGATACATCACTTAAGCCTGAACTTAAGGTTTTCTATAAAAGGAAACGTTTACCAACTAAGACAAGTGAATCATCCCCTCAGGCCACCTCTGACACAAGTAAAGCCAACTGTGAACCCCCACGTGCTTCAAAAATAGATATCTCTAACCCATGCAAAAGTATACAAACTCCTAATGAGAATGCAGGTACCAAAGTTGATGTTCCAATAGAACGAAGCGGTCCAATCGTTGTGTACCGTTCAACTAAGGACACTCTTAGAGTTTGGTTGCTGAAGAAGCAGATATCAGAGAAACAAATGTCTCAGGGGATTCATGGTTAAGCTGCACAAAGGACTTACAGTCACATAACAGACTGTAACTCGATCCTCAAAGAAAGGAAAGTTCATCCCGATGATGACTTATCCTAAAAACGAGAAATTCATTTTTCTCGGGCATGAGCTTATATCAAAAACATTCCAAGTTTTTAAGCTCATGCATTAAGGCTTATAGATAAATGCAGTCTGTAACCCGCTCTTCAAAGGCAGGAAAGTTTATCGCCGATGATAAACTTATCCTTACAACGAGAAATTAATTTTTCTCGGGCATGAGCTTCTATCGAAAACATTCCAAGTTTTTGAGCTCATGCACAATGACTTACAGTTAAATGTCAGACTGTAACTCGAATTTCAAATAAAGGAAAGTTTTTCATTAATGATAAACTTATCCTCATAACGAGAAATTCAATTTTCTCGGTCATGAGCTTGTTTTAAAACATTCGAAGTTTTAAGCTCAGAAAGGAAAGTATATCTTTTAAATAAGAGAACTTTTCCTCATAACGAGAAATTAACCTTTCTCGGTCATGAGCTTTCCGTTAAAACAGTCAAAGTTTTCAAGCTCATGAATACGACTTCTAAGTATATGTCAGCTTAGGACTCGTTCTTCAGATAAAAGGAAAGTTTTTCGCCAATGATAAACTTATCCTTAACAACGGGAAGTTTACAACTTCTCGGACTTGAGCTCGCTTTTAAGATATTCAACATCTTAAGCTCAAGTAATTGTTTTTTCAAAACTGTGAACACAATTTTTCAAGAATTTCTCAAAAAGGTTTTTCTAAATCTTTCAAAATTATGTGTTCAAAAACGTTTTGATAAAACGAGCATGTCTTCTGGAATCGATAATATTTACGAACCTAGAAATGTCATTCAATAATGACACGGGGTTGTAAATAAAGTTCGAGCAGAAGTTCAAACTTTTAAAACATGCTCAAAATGGTTTGCTATTATTTCAGATAGCAACCCGCTTTTCATAATCAAGTCAAGCATTTCACCGAAAAGCTTTGACTCAACAACGGGAATTAATTTTCTCGGGGACGTGACGAGGTGACCAACATTCGTGAACAAGAACCATGTGCTTCTTTCATATGCTGTTCTCCATTATTCAGGTCCAACCTCGTACATTGCTAATCTTGTGAATTCATTATTATATCTGATCTTTGCACGTAATAAATACCTTACACTTGTGTTTAAAAGGTATTTAATTTACGTTTCAAGTACACCCTCATTAATTTGAGGGGGAGCTTGTTAAAATCACGAAGATAATTGGATTTGCATTTTTCTTCCCAAATTTTCTTAAAATGTTATTAAATCAATTGATATTAAAAACATCGATTGGGTTAATATTTTTAATATGGGGGAGAAAATGTGATTTAATATGGGAAATGATTAATCACAAATGGTTTGACTTAACGTGTTAGCTCATCCCGACATGTGCGAAATGTTTTCGAATATCGTAGCATATGTTAAGGGGGAGCAAAATGGATTTGCACTTCAAAATGGATTTCATGGTGACACACACTTACCCAAAACATCTCTATTCACGACGGTGAAGATTGTGGTGACATAAGGATGGTAGGATAGGTTAAAGTCCAATGATTTCTCTAGAACCGGAGGAATCTTCCCAAGGACATTCCATAGCTAGAAATAGTAGTCCTTAGGAAAGATGGAGAAAGATTGTGAACGTAGCTGAATGCCGACCAAGTACTTAAGTTAGCACTGGAACAATCACGACAAGGTGCTAATTATGACGTATTGGTAAGCATTGAAGGGGTTGAAGAATGAAAAAGAATTGTAAAGATAAAGGGTGTAAAGAAAGAAGCCCTCCTTACAACTTTAGGCAGAAACCGGGTCAATACATATGCTATTGAGGTCATTTTTGCTAATGATTCTCGGTATTGAAGAAAGACATCATGGACCCAGTGATGCAATGCACAACCCTTTCCAGCTAACTCAAATATCTCTCAAAAGGTATTTGTTTTAATCACACGGAGATCAACACATTATCTATTGATTTATTCACTCCGAATAAATTGGTATTGAAAAGGTGGCACTCCTCTCCAGCCTCCGATCACTAAAATCCAAAATGCACGATCGAGTCTAGAGCCATTTGAGATCATCAAATATCTCATTAGGACACACTTTCATATCTACTTGCTTCTTCACACACTGTGAAAAGTAAGAAAGTTCTTAAGAGTCCTACGCAAAATCTTGATGATCTTGCCTGAACATCCGAGTAATACGAAAGTATTTACAATGAAGATGGAAATCCTTCTTGAGCGAATATCAAAAAGCTCATGGTAGGTGACTTGTGCGATTCTTTATGAATCAAACTTGTGATAACTGGAAAGCAACAGTGGTTTAATTCTTAAATGAATTTAAACACGTTCCAGGCCTCTACGCATTATCATATGATCTTGCCAGAACATTCAGAGTGACTCTTTATTGATCACAGTGACGAGTGGAAATCCTTCTAGTGTTAACATCAAACAGCACTTGGTAGGTAACTTGCAAGATTCTTTATGAATCAAGCTAGTGACAACTGGAAAGCAACGATGGTGCGGTTCTTAATTGAACTTCACTTGTTCCAGGAACATGAATTGACGGCTTCAAATCATGCGGATAATATTATCCAAATGATTCACTCTTTACGTTCGCAGTCAGCTTTGGACAGTCGAGTAAAGAGAACGGGTTTACCCGCGAAATCTTGTCAAGGAGGTTCTTTATTGAAACTACCTACCACAAGTACGATATTTAATATCGTCCAACGGTCTTCACCGACCGGAGGTAAAATGCTACCGAATTAGAATGAAATGTTCAAGGCCATTTCATCCGTGTATATTGTTTGTTGCTAACTGTCTTATGCAGTGTAACAAGAAGGTGGCATTGCGGTGTATAATCCAGAAGAAGTCGTCACCACATGCTTATACTACATACACTTAGTACTTCAACAAATTCAAGAAAGTCTGAAGGTCAAGTCTTCCGCTGTATCAAACTCTGAAGCTTTCAAGAATTTAAAGGTATAAGTATGTGGAACATGAAGTCACAAAGAGGCAAATTTCACAAGTGATGAATGCACAAGGTCAAGGCAAGGAAACATGCTCAAGAACTAAAGTCAAAGGTCACTTCAAGCATATTCACAAGAACAAGATCGAAGACTCAAGCATAGATGCTAGGTTTAAGATTTTGTAAAATGGTGTGACCTCCCTTAGGGGGAGATTGTTGGAAATGTGTTTTCCCAAAGAAAGTCTCGGTCACATCATTATTAGCATAGATCACGAGCCATAGAATATTTAGAACTTTGTAACTTGGAGCGACCTCCCTTAGGGGGAGATTGTTGGAAATACGTTTTACGTATTTATGAAGGATCGGTCGCTCCAACGATAATTATGTAATGGGCTCGTGGTCCACTTTATAATGTATAGTCCATATAGCCCACATGTAGGGTGGGCTATATATATACCCCTCCTAGCATGTTAGGAGGGGGCTGGTTAGTTCATTCATTTCACAATTATTCATTAATCTAATCACTTTCTCTCTCTACTTTTCTTCCCTCTCCTTTCTCTCTCTACACTCCATCTCCTTCTTCCCCATCTCTTCCACCAAATCCATAGATCTAATCCATCATTTACCAAATCTTTAGAAATCGTAGACCTTCACGCCCATAAGTTTAGAGTCACACTCCAATGAGTGTACTCATAAACAGGCGTTCTGTCTCACTCAGGCGTGAATACAGACACCTGGACACACGTATATAAACAAGGAACGTGAGCGTAGCGCAGGACGCTACGTATTGGCAAACATACGGGTTGTCATAAATATTATACAAATTCCTTAATTTACAAAGTTATTGTGCGTAGTTAGTACAAGGAAAATAGTAAAGAAAGGTGCCCTCTATAGGAGGTCGTTCGCTGACAGCGACCTCTTAAACCTGCGGTGCGCCGGGTTCAATGACGCGGAGTGATGTACCCATGCCTCCTTCATACATTACAGCACGTGATTCTAATACACATCGATGGAAGGCAGGCTAACTGGTACACCATCGGATCGACAGGGTGTGCTAAACCTAAACCAATAGCGACACCTTTAGTTGAAGTCCGGTTCTTCTTCGCAACACGTCTCACGTGCTGTTTCAACTTGTCTTCTAGCGAGATCATTATTGGTGCACCAGAGATGTAGACAGGGACCTGTAGTTGCGAAATATCCGGTTTGGCCAGGGCAGGGGGACCTTCTTCCGTTCTTTCTACGCAATGGCTTGCTAAGGTAAGGCCGGCCATGATCACACTTATAGTAAAATCTTGGTCTTTCTTAAGGCGGTCTATGATGGGCAATGGGAGGCCTTCTATTCTTTGGAATGCAGCATCAAAGAGTTCTTGTGTGTACGTGGAGTAAATTTCACTACCCTCCAGGGGTCTGGTTAGTAACTTCTCCTTCAAAGCGCGCTCTATGGCGAGGCTTTGCCCTAGTAGCCGCGCAACATCGAAGATATAACTGGTCACTTTATGGAGGTTGGGCTGCTCCACGGAACTTTTCGCAGCTAGTGGCAGGCCATGCTTTATTAACCAATGATTCTTCACACGCACGGCGGTGAGGTGTGGATAAAGCTCTTCATCAACATCGGTGCTCATATACTTCAGAATTTCGAATTTCTTAGCCATATCTTTGTGACAATTGGCAACAAAATTGTTACAATTTGCATAAAGGGCACTCATACCTTCTTCTAGCTTCGACATAGCCCAACGATTTTCATCCTCCTGCTTCACACGCAAGCAGCGCTCTCGATCTATAAGTTCATATAATGTTGCCTTTTCATCCTCTAAATATTGGATGGATCCGACATTTATGTCGGACAAACGTGCAAGTTCGTACTTGGCAATTGCGAGTTCGTGGTCTTTTTGTTCTGTTGCTTGGTGGACCTTTTGATTTGCTTATGCCAGTTGCTCTGATAGCTGTGATACCTTCTTTTTCAAATGCTCGACTAGAGTTATTTCTTGTGAGGTAACTGTGTCCAACTCTCTCATTAGGGTTGTGGCGGGCATTTCCTACAAGTGCTGGGCGCGACCAGGGGGAGTTAAGTGGTGGAGAAAATCCTCGCATACAGTTGTGCAGTCTAGTACGCATGAGTGGGTACACTTCCAGGAGGGTAAGAATTTGGTAGACTTCAAGGTGCTGGCACCAACTTTGGTCGTTGCAACATAGGAGCTACAAATTTAATACCCTACGAGTATTAGGAAAGTGCACGCAGTGTTTGATTCGAGCTAATGATAAGGAATGGCGTGGTGATGTACCTGGACATATATGTCTTTTCCCGCGGCCTTGAGAGTATTCCCCACGAAGTCACATCGGCGCGAGGTCTAGTCTGCAATGTTCTCCCCCTTTTGGGAACTTGTTGTGTGGGGGAGCACGGGAATTTTTTGTAACTAGGAACCGGTATGCTCTCTTCTGGTGGGCCTGCATAGGGGACCCCTTCGAAACCACGATCTTCCTCCCCTCCCAGATCCGTTTCTTCTGACGAAGACTCTATGATACATGGCATACTTCGGATGGGAGTAACATTCACTACAGTTATCCTCTCGACGCTCCCTCCAGGTGTTGGGGAAGGGAACTCCAGGGCTACGGTGCGTTGGCCAACACGCCATCCATTTGATAGCTCGAATGGTGTGAAAGGCCGAGCGCGCATAGTCACCACGCACGGATTCTCGCGCTTCATTAGCTGCGTATAGGTTAGTTCTGCAAAAGTGTGTGGAATATGTGAGTATATGCGCATACGTCGTTTGAATTTTTTGGCATACAAGGTCCTTACCATGGTCGAATTCATCAAAGTATTGAGGAAGGTGGTTTGCAAGAAGGGTCGAAGTGTGGCTCAGCCCTAGGGTGTATAGAAGGGCCTCTGGGTATTCCTGCATTGGTATCCGGTCGGTGGTAATTACCTGTGCGTCTGGTTCATTGTACAAGCCAGCAATGGGGCGGTCATCTTTCATCATTGTCTCGGAAGTGATGAAATCGTAATCGAATAGAAATACAGCCTTATCTACCCAAAAGAATTTATCGTTCCACTTCTTTAGCGAATCTATCTTTACCGAGTAACATTGTAATTGACCAGGGCGTTTTGCAAAAGATATCCACACGTTTATCCACGAGGGTCTGTAGAAGGCGCGTAACAAGTTTATTGTTGGATCAACATTCTTAAGTAAGCAGTTTATTTCAAAATTTGAGATTTTGGCGGCGCCTATACAGTGCAGCTGTGAAAGGTGTATGTTTTAATAGCTTAGTATGTCCGTCAGAAAGCGGCTTAGGGGAATGCGATTGTTGGAAAACTCGATGAACCTGGTGTATATACCAATTTTTCCATCCGGGAAACTTCCAATATGTGCTTGTGGATCGGGTACGGTTGGATGGAGATCTGTAGATATATGGTATTTCGTGACGAAACGGGAGAGTTCTTGTTCTGTCATGCAGGACGTTACATCAAACAGCTGTGCTACCATTTTTTCTTTGCAGATATTTTAAGACGGGGAGGAGATGGTATTGTTTTTTGTTCAAAGTTTTTGTTTCCTGCTATTTTCAACAATGGTGGGAGGGTTTTTTGGATACACGCATGGGATCTTGCGGCACGTGTCTAACATGCTTTGTTCATCCTACGGTGTTTGTTAGTTGGATCCTATGACGTGGTTTGTGTCTTTCCTAGTTCTCGATGCATGGTTGTGATAGTGGAGTCTGACGTGGATACTTGTTCGAATTCATTTCATGTGGGTTGTGCGTGGTATTTCTTTCGACGATGTTTGCACAAGGGCATGAGTGGTTTATAGTCTAGTAGCCGTAGTTGGAACCTGCGACTACTAGACTGGGGGGACATGATGACGTATAGTCCCTAGTCGGGCTGGATAGCCCGACCCACGGGTACTACCCGCATCCATCAGGAGTGGGTTGAATGCTTATGCGATGCGCGCGCAAGCCCAGGAGGCCCGGTAAGCCGCTGTCGCACATAAGGTTAATTACTTAGCCGGGTCCTTGTCGCAGTGTGACAGGACCAGACGAGAATATAATCTATCATATAGATATATTCTCCTAAAGGAGAGAGATATACACTTGCCTTGGTTATGTGATAAGGATCAAGCTATTTTAGGTCATTATCTCTTCCTTTGGCCGCAAGAGTATGAGAGCCCAGCCAGGACTCTCGCGGGTATAAAGGGAACCCCATAGGTTCCACAAAGGTACGATACACACAATACCTTAAACACTACATACTCAAATCGGTTACTTACTCTCACGTTGGAGTCTAATCGTCGGTCACAAACCCATGGTAAGCATAACAGTGTCTTTTTAGTGCGCAGGGTCCTCAAAGCAAGTTTCACTTGGTGCAAGAGCCGGAGTCCACAAGACCCCAAATTAAGCCTAATCTGGGTCAAGCTCGGTCTATCCAACTTTTGTATCAACAACGGGGATGGAATTGGTTTTGCGTAATGTGAAACATGTCCCGAGTATGAGACTCATTATTATATCACATATCTTCTTGATGAAGATAGTTATCGCAACATTTATGGAAATGGCTTGTGGAAAGTAACTTTTAGATCCTTGATTGTGGAAAGAGGTAAAACGAAATCCAAATTATACTTGGCACATCCAAAGATATCCAAGAGCATTGTCAATGTTGTAGACAATAATGATATGACCGAGTTATGGCATAAGAGACCTGGTCACATGAGTGAAAAGGGTGTCGATTCTTTCTAAGAAGAATGTGTTATCCACCGTGCATGATATCAACTTGAAGAAGTTTTCTCACTGTTTGGTGGGAAAGCAGACTATAAGTGTTTTCAAGAGTCGTCCTTCTTTTAGAATGAAGAACATACTTGATTTGGTAAATTCTGATATTTGTGGTCCTATGAAGACTAAGACACTTGGTGAGTGTTCTTACTTTGTCACCCTCATAGATGATCATTCAAAGAAGCTTTGGGTTTACACCTGGAAGACTAAAGATCAAGTATTATATGTGCTTAAGCAGCTGCATGCTCTAATTAAGAGGCGGAGATGAAAGAAACTAAAATGTATTCGAAGTGATAATAGAGGGAATACATTGGACCATTTGGTGCTTACTGTAGAGGGCATGAAATTCAACATCAAAAGACTCCGCCAAAGACACCGTAGTTGAATGGTTTAGCGAAGAGGATGAATAACTCTTGTTGAGAGATTCAGATGCTTGCTTTCACATGAAGGGTTGCTTGCTATTTTTTAGGGTGAGGCTTTGAATACAGCGGTACATGTTATTAATCTAACCTCTTATGTTCCTTTGCCTTTTGATGTTTTCAAGACAGGGTTTAGAGCGTCAAAGATGTTTCATATCGTGATTTAGGAGTCTTCGGATGCAAGGCATCTGTGCATATTCCCAAAGATGAAAGATCAAAACTTGACTTGAAGAATAACCCATGTGTGTTCCTCGGGTATGGTCAAGATGAACTTGGGTATAGGTTGTATCATCCATTTCAAAAGAAGCTTGTTTGTAGCCGAGATGTAGAGTTTGAAGAAGATTAAACTTTGAAAGATCTTGAGAACACTGAGAATGAGACAACTTCTCAACATAATGATGATCATATTGACTTAGATTCGGTTCCTCCAAAACACTTTGACGCATAGTTTGGAGATGATATTCAAAATGATGAAGAACATGGTGTTGATGATGTTTACGCTGAAGAGCAGTTAGATGAAGACGTGCATCTTGAGTTACCAGTGCCAATGCCACCATTCTTCCGCTTAGGCGGTCCACTAGACATCATCACCCTTCCACACGCTATTCTGCAAATGAGTATGTTTTACTCACTTATGGGGGAGAGCCCGGGTGTTATGTAGAAACTATGGAAGATGACCACACGAAATAGTGGTTTGATGCTATGCAAGATGAGATGACTTCCTTTCATGAAAACAATACATTTGAGTCGGTGAAGTTGCCTAAGGGCAAAAGAGCTTTGAAAAACAAGTGGGTTTTCAAATTGAAGACTGGAGTGTATACTTCGAGACCGAGGTATAAGGCCAAATTGGCGGTTAAAGGGTACAATCATAAAAGAGGTATTGATTTTGATGAGATATTCTCTCTGGTCATGAAGATGGGTTCTACTAAAGTTGTTCTTGATTTGCCGGCTACCCTCGATCTTGAGGTGGAGTAAATGAATGTCAAGACAACTTTCCTTCACGGTGATCTAGATAAAGAAATCTAAATGAAGCAACCTGACGGGTTTCAGGTCACAGGAAGGAAGATTACGTGAGTAGATTTCAGAAAAGTTTGTATGTGATGTTCGTTTCGCAAGTCTTAACTTTATATTACAAGGTTTAGACAAAACAAGGGACTAGAATACAAACACGGAAAGTATACCCTTTCGTTCGTAATATAGCTTGTAGTGGTAAGCCAGGATTGTTCGCTGAGACTTAGTTTTGTTTTGGTAATCAATATAATAATTGAAGTAAGAAATGGTTGATATGAATAACAATAGTAACAAATATGACTAATATGCGATAGTTCGTATGAGTTCTTGATGATGATAATAATTACCGAGATATGTTTATGTAAGTAAAGAGTGATAATCCTTTGTCGTCAAAATGACATTTGCACAATTCACTTTAGGGTGATTCAAGACTTATGTTTATTCAAGCGACTAAGCTCAAAACAAGTTGCCAACGAGTTCAATATTTTATCAAGGTTTTTAAGCGGATCTCTCCAACCAAAGATTCAAAACCATAGACAAGTCTTTAAAAACTTATTACAACAATTTGCGTTTCTCAACGCCAAGCAAAAAAATCAACTCTTGATAAAATATGGTTTATAGAACGAGGTGGTAAAATGGTTCTACAACATTAGCTTGAAATCAATTTATAAAGGATCATATCATAGCATCATCACCAATCATAATCACATACCCATATAATCACAAATAGATTAGCCTAACATAGTGATCAAAGTAACAAATGGAAAAGAGTAAGGGAACATCATACTTAGATTTGATCGAATGAACGAGTACACAAGTTTCACGATTGTATCGTTCCTCCAAGAATCAAAGAGTGGAATACTCTTGTTACAAGTATTTCCCAAAAGTGGATAATACTAAAAATACTACTATAAAGCTAAGAATACTCGGATTAGAGTAGTGGTTGAAAGATGAGATATATGTCAAATGAGTAAAAGTAGCTTCTATTTATAGTGCTGGCTGAGAGCAAATGTGCGCGGCACTTTGATGTGGGAATGTGCGCCACACTTTTGTGCGTTCCAGAATCTTCTTTCAATAGTTTGGCTAAATTGCACAATAAGGACCCATCTTTGTATTTTCTTCACTTTGCTTCATATACTTGATACCTGCATGTAAAACGTAATATATTAAGTATCGAAAGCTCTTATTTATAATACAAAGTGGCATTATAATAACGGGCCGAATATGTATATTTTGGTCGTTATCAAATTCCTCCATACTTAGCTATTGCTTGCCCTCAAGCAATCAAAGCGAGAAAACAAATTAGATTTTAAAAATGCTTTTAAGTGTTATGAAGTATGATAGGAAAATGATTAAATTTTTATAAGTAGCAAAAGCAAATGACAAAATAATTTCAGCACCTCACATGGATAGTGTTTTGATTTTAAGTTCACACAAATGTCACTCACAAGGGATAAATGTAAGATAACACTCAAATAGCTCGGTCATAAAATAGATAGCTACCATAGGTTTGTACATGACACATAAACATAACCGTTGCGGCGTGAGCACCATACAATTTTTCAAAGAGACAAAACATGATAATGGTGAGGATGTAAGAACAAAATATGCCTTGTCAAAGTCGTAGAACAACTATACTAAAATACTTTTTTAAGAGAGAACATCATATATACTTTTTTTTTCGACTTGACAAAATGGATAGGCATCAACACAAGGATAATATCACAAGGGATAATATAGCACATAGGTACGAGTGCAACATATTGTGGCAAGCCAATGTAGCTTAACTAAAATGATAAAATGGTGATTTATTTTGCCTCTTCTCAAAAATATCTATAAATTAACCTCACTGCGGTTTAGTAAATGATGATCAAGCACAAATTCTGAAGCATACTAGATTATCGGCTTTCACACAAAATAGAGAAATATAAGGCTAGGTTTCCTCATATATTTGGTGGATGGATTTTGTGCTTAGTTATAGTGTCAATCAATGAGATTTTTGCTTTGCTAAAACTTTATTTATTTTAAAATATATCTATTTTTATTTTATTTTCAAAAAGGTTTTTATGTGGAGAATTTTTTTTATTTTTTTTTTATTTTTCCTATTTTTATCCTCCTCCACAGTTAAGGTGAATATCGTCCTCGAGGTGATAACTAATAAAAACTAAAAATAGGAAAAATGCAAAGGGAAACGAGAACTTCCCGGGGCTAAGTAGAAATTTGCGGGACTTTAATAGATGAATCCAGCTCGGAGCTCCAAGTTTGCTATTTTCCTGGATGCTATAAAACAAAACAAAACACATACAATATATACAAGGACGGTTTTATTTATTTATAGGTCCTCCTTCACACTTAAGGTAAAAAGTGGGGGATAAAATACGGATTGCCTTCTGAATAGCGCTAAGTTTAGAGTCTTCAGCCAGACTCGGCTACTCGGTTTTATTTCAAAAAGAAGGGGATTTCTTCTTCATCGAATTATTATAGCTTTCTTCTTCGTGGTAGAGCTTGAGTCTATGTCTATTGACAATAAAAGTGGTATTGTCTCTACCGTAGAGTTCAACATATCTAGATGGATATTGGTGTTTTACTATATAAGGTCCAGTCTATCTCGATGTAAGCTTAGGTTGCTTGAACTTATATTTCGAGATAAAGAGAAGTAATTTATCTCCATGTTTAAATTCTTTTCTTTGTTGCATTTTGCGATCATGCCACACTTTGGTTCGTTCTTTGTATAAACGTGAACTTTCATAAGCTTGATGTCGAAATTCATCTAACTCATGAAGTTGAAATATACGTTTTTCTCCAGCTGCAATAAGATCAGGGTTGCAGTTCTTAAGTGCCCAATATGCACGGTGTTCAGTTTCTCTTGGTAAGTGGCATGTTTTTCCATACAAGAGCTTGTACGGTGTGGTTCCAGTTGGTGTTTTGAAAGCGGTATGAAAGGCCCATAGAGCATCTTCTAATTTCTTAGACCAACAAACAGGGTTGTTTTGGACGGTCTTTTCAAGGATTCGCTTAAGAGCTCTATTAGTGTTTTCAACTTGGCCACTCGTTTGAGGGTGGTAAGATGTAGAAAATCGGTGGTTGACTCCATATCTTTTCATGATTTTTTCCACGAGTTTGTTATAGAAATGAGTTCCTCTGTCGCTTATTAGTGCTTTTAGAATTCCAACACGACAGAATAATTTCTTTAAGAATGCTATAACAACTCTTGCATCGTTAGTTTGCAAGGCTTGAGCTTCGACTCATTTCGATACATAGTCGACGGCGACTAAAATGTATTCACATTTATAAGATTTAGGAAATGGTCCCATGAAGTCGATACCCCACACGTCAAAGATTTCGCAGACTTGGATATTATTTAAAGGAATTTCATCTCTTTTTGTAAGATTTCTAGTCATTTGACATGCTTCGCATAATCGTTCTAAGGTATGAGCTTCACGAATAATCGTTGGCCAGTAAAAGCCAACATCGAACACTTTTTTAGCGCTGGCGTTCGCTGCATAATGTCCTCCGGTCGGTCCCTAGTGACATTCATCGAGAATTTTTCGAGATTTGGATCAGGAAATACCGTCGGATCATTCCATCGGAACAGATTCTAAACAGGCGAGGATCGTCCCAAAATGTTTTTTAAGTTCAGAAAAGAATATTTTCTTTTGTTGATATGTCATTCCCTTCCGCAAAATACCTACAACCAAATAGTTTGCAAAGTCTGCGAACCATGGTGTAATGTTAGTATTTATTTGCATTATGTGTTCATCGGGAAAATCGTCGATTACATCGCTAGAATCATCATTCACTATGCGAGATAAATGATCGCCAACAACATTCTCAGCACCTTTTTTATCTTTAATTTCTAAATCAAATTCCTGTAAAAGCAATATCCATCGTATGAGACGAGGTTTGGCATCTTGCTTTTTGTACAAGTATTTTAAGGTTGAGTGATCGGTGTAAACTATTGCTTTTGACAATACGAGGTATGATCGAAATTTGTCAAACGCATAAACTACAGCCATGAGTTCTTTTTCCGTGTTGGTGTAATTTTGTTAGGCTGCGTTTAGAGTTCTACTAGTAAAGTAGATGGGGTGTAATTGTTTTCATCTTTTTGTCCAAGGAAAACTCCAAGGGCATGTTCACTTGCATCGCACATAAGCACTAATGGAAGGTTCCAATTAGGGCTTGCAATAATTGGTGTGCATGTAAGCTTTGCTTTAAGAGTTCCAAATGCTAAAAGGCATTCATCATTAAAATCGAATGTTCTTTCTTTTTCTAGAAGTTGATTTAAAGGTCTTGCGGTCTTCGCAAAGTCTTTGATAAATCGTCGGTAAAATCCGGCATGACCTAAAAAACTTCTAATGCCTTTCAAATTAGTAGGTGGTGGGAGTTTTAAAATTACGTTTATTATTTATTTGTCAACTTCTAAGCCTGCGCCAGACACTTTGTGTCCAAGCACAATTCCTTCTTTAACCATAAAGTGACATTTTTCCCAGTTTAGCACAAGATTTGCTTCTTCACATCGTGCTAACATTTTATCAAGATTGCTAAGACATGCGTCGAAAGAATTTCCAAAGACAGAAAAATCGTCCATGAAGACTTCGACTGATTCTTCAATAATATCGTGAAAGATTGCAATCATACACCTCTAAAAAGTAGCAGGTGCATTACATAGGCCAAAAGGCATGCGCCTATACGCGTAAGTTCCAAATGGACAAGTAAACGTGGTTTTCTCTTGGTCCATAGGGTTTATTGGGATTTTAAAATATCTGGAAAAACCATCGAGGAAACAAAAGTATTCATTCCTTGCGAGTCTTTCTAACATTTGATCCATAACGGGCAAAGGAAAATGATCTTTCGCAGTTGCATCATTTAATTTTCGGTAGTAAATACAAACTCTCCACCCGGTGATGGTTCGTGTTGGTACTAACTCATTGTTTTCGTTAGTTACTTCAGTGATACCTCCCTTTTTAGGTACACAATGAATATGGCTAACCTAAGGGCTATCTGCGATTGGGTAGATTATTCCAGAATCGAGGAGTTTAAGGATCTCTTTTTTAACAACGTCCTTCATGTTAGGATTTAATCTTCGTTATTTTTCAACAATCGGTTTCTTGTTATCTAAAAGTTGGATTTTGTGTTTACAGAACGATGGACATATGCCAGGAATATCAGAATTTTCCAAGAAAAAGCTTGTTTATACTTCTTGAGAACTTCAATTAGATCGTTTTTATGTTCTTCCGAAAGTTGGGATGAAATAATTACAGGCAGTAATTTTTCTTCGTGAAGAAACACATATTCCAGATGTTGAGGTTTAAGTTCTAAATATGTAGGGGGTTCTTCCACAAATTTCTTAATTTTGAAATCAGTTTCGAAAGTTATGGTTTCAAATGGTGCTTCTTTTTCTTCTTTAGGTGTTTCTATAGGTTCGTCGGTATTAACGGCTATGAAGGCGTCAAATTCAGCAAAAAGTTCTTCTTCGAGGATGGTTCCTTCGATAGAATATAAAATTTCGCTTCCTTCATCAAGAAGAGCGTCAAAATCGGATTCAACGACTTTGTCAATGACATCAATACTAAATCAAGTATCGTCATTAGAATAAGAGTGTTTCATTGCTTATAGAAAAGGAAATTCTATCTTCTCCAACTCCAAGGTTGAGTTGTTTTTGTTTTACACGAAACACAGCATCAGCTGTATGCAAGAAAGGTCTACCAAGGATAAGTGGTACCTTGCTATCTTCTTCCATCTCTAGGATTACAAAGTCGATAGCAAAAATAAATTTTCTAACTCCAACGAACATGTTTTCGGCTATTCCCATTGGGTATTGAAAAGAACGGTCCGCGAGGCGAGCGCTCATTTTTGTGGGTTTGAGAACGTCTTTTGAGAGTTTAGCATACAAGGAGTATGGCATGAGGTTGATACTAGCGCCAAGATTGGCCAAGGCGTTACAAGAGTATGAGTGATGGAAAGTACATGAAATTAGAAAACTTCTAGAATCTCCAAGTTTTGGTGGTACTTTGTTTTGGATAATGGCATAACATTCATCATTTAGAAAAGCTGAAGATACATCTTCAAACTTATGTTTGCTTTTGATAAGTTCTTTGAGAAATTTGCCATAATTTGGCATTCCAACCAGAACATCGACTAAAGGCATGTTGATTCGAACTTCTTGGATTAAGTCGAGAAATTTACCATACTTAGCTTGCATATTTTGCTTGCGTAAGCGTTGGGGGTATGGTACTTTTGGTTTATAAGGTTTTGGTGTTGGGTTTGAGTTTTCAGTGGGTTTGGTTTTGGTTGGTTGGGCTTCATCCTCATCGTCACTATCGAGTGGGTTTTCGATTGGTGTGTCTTGGGTAGGTTTGGTAGGTGATTCGTAGGACAAACCACTCCGCGTGAATACGGGTTTACATGTTCATTACGAGCTTGCGGTGGTTGATATTTGTTGTTGTTTTTGGGGTTTGGATTGGTGTTGCTTGGTAAAGAAGCAGAAGCGCGATTTGATTGCTTATCGGCAAAACGATCAAACTTAGCTTCAAGGTTTTGAATGAAAGCTTGGTGATTTTTGTTTGAAGTCTCGAACTTCGTTTTAAGGTCAGTGAATGTATCTCACACGAAAAGGTTGGTTTTTCTTTGAGATTCAGTAAAATTGTTGAGCTTGGTTTCGAGGTTGGGTTTGTCTTCGGTTTGGTTAGGTTTCTTTTCGTCTCGATTGTAACTTGGTTTATCGTTAGATCTCCAATTATCGCGGTCACGATTTCAATAATCGTTATAAAATCAAGTTCGACGAAAGGTGTTCATGAAATTGGCTTCTTCTTCTTTTGTCATAAGAGTGTCATCGTCATCACATTCACTAGAAGGATGGTTTCCTCCACAGTGTTTGTCAGTTTCACGACTTTTGTTTTTCATCTCTTTGTATTGAGTGTCTATTTTGAGAGACATGGCGTCCATACGAGCCATAATTTTTCAGTGTCTGTTGGGTTGTTGCTTTCTTCAGCAAAAGCTACGGTTTTTCGTGGGTTTTTGTCTTTGTGATTTTTGGACCAATCAAGCTTGAGTAAGACTTTTTCATCTAACAATTGGTAGGCTTGGTTAGGGGTTTTGTAAAGTAAAATACCGCCTGTTGCGGCGTTCAATGCATCTTGGGTAGTATCGTCAAGACCATGATAGAAAATCTTGATTATTCCTTCCTTTTTTAGTCAATGACCATGGCAGTTTCTGAGTAATTCTTTCATTCTTAACCATGCGTCAGTGAGAGTTTCTCGATCTTGTTGAGAAAAGCTTCGGATTTCTCCGAGGAGTTTTTCAAATAGGTCAGGAGGAAAGAATCGGCTGATGAAAGCGGTTCTAATACCTTCCCATGTTCGAATGGTTCCTTCATTAAGTTAGTCGAGCCACGACTTGGCTTCTCCAGTGAGGGATGATGGAAACATCATGAGTTGAACGGCTTCGGCTTGTCCTTCTCCATAGTTAAACATTTTGCATATTCCGCTAAATTCATGGATGTGTTTCTGAGGATCTGTTTTGATTCGACCATCAAATTGGTGGTTTTTGACAAGTGTCAAGTGATTTCCTTTGATTGCAAAACCGTCCGTAATTTTAGGTAAAACAATTACGGAGCCAGGAGTTGGTGCTACAACTCTATCGGCTGACCACATTGGTTCATCATCGGTGTCCGACATTGGATCGTAACGATTGATGAGTTTGGTGAGAAATAGGAATTGAGAAAGATTGTCGAAAGGTTGGTTGATTTCGCGATGGTGAGGTTGCTCGTGTCTCCTATCGAAAGGTACACGAAGGTGAAGTCTACGTAAACTTCGGTTAAGGGTATGTTCAGGTTCTGATAACGGTGATAATGGTAGAGTTTCAGATGAACGGGTGTGCATCCAACAAAGGTTTTGGGTTTACAGAAGAAATGTGCGTCGCATTTTTTGGATTGCGCGGCGCACTTTGGTTCGCTACAGGAAGTGCGACGCACTTTTTGGATTGTGTGGCGTACTTTCTGTACTGCAGGAAAAATTTTGGTTTTGTGGGTGGGAAATGGTTTAATTCTTTAAAGATTACGAAAATTTTGGTTACAAAACAGGATTATAAGTCCCCGACGACGGCGCCAAAAACATGATGTTCGTTTCGCAAGTCTTAAATTTATATTACAAGGTATAGACAAAACAAGGGACTAGAATACAAACACCGGCAAGTATTCCCTTTCGTCCGTAATATAGCTTGTAGTGGTAAGCTAGGATCGTTCACTGAGACTTAGTTTCATTTTGGTAATCAATATAATAATTGAAGAAATAAATGGTTGATATGAATAACAATAGTAACAAATATGACTAATATGGGATAGTTCGTATGAGTTCGTGATGATGATAATAATGACCGAGATATGTTTATGTAAGTAAAGAGTGATAATCATTTTTCGTCAAAATGGCATTTGCACAATTCACTTTAGGGTGATTCAAGACTTATGTTTCTTCAAGCGACTAAGATTAAAACAAGTTGCCAACGAGTTTAATATTTTATCAAGGTTTCTAAGCGGATCTCTCCAACCGAAGATTCAAAACCATAGACAAGTCTTTAAAAATTTATTACATGATCAACGTCGAAGTACCGATAAAAAATAAACCTAATTACCTTATACTAGATAGGGTGAGCGAGTATCGAACCCACGAGGAATATGTGGTTTTAATTTAAGTTTTGGGGTGATCACTAATCAATAAAAATTTTGGTTTTAAAATCTAATTCACTAAAATACTTTTAATAATAAAAATGTTGATTAAAAATTAAAATACTTATTTAAACTAATAATAAAGCTAAAAAAATATAATAAGTATGTAAACCAATAAAAGAAAAATGCAATCCCTTCCAGATCCCAATATTTTTGGTTGATCACACTTATGGATTATCGAAACTTTTTAGTTCGTTTACAAAGATTTTTTCGAATTAATATGAATGAATTAATGTCGGCACTTATTATGTTTATCAATGACTCGTGATAATAAATCGTATATTAATCCAACCAATAATTATGTTTTAATAATTTATTTAGGTACAACTTATATTGATTATGCGACCATATTTTTCTTTAACTAAATAGAATAAGTATGAATCGTTAACTAAAAATAAATTGTCTCACACAAATAATTAAACATAATATTAAGTCAATCAAAATAATTTATAAATAAATTATAAATCAATGTAATAAAAATATGATAATCCAAAAGCAATGATTAAACAATAAATAAAGTTACCGGAAAGAATTACAACAAAACTAGCCGGATATCGCGGTGTACCCGACCCGCTTGAGAAAAATAATAGCAAAAGCTATCATCTTTTTTAATTTTTTTTAATTTTTTCTTGTCGTCCTTGCTTTTGATTCCTTCTTGCCGTCATTGATTTGATGTCTTCTTTTCAATTCCAAGTCAACATTTTTTTTAAATCGGTTGTTCTCTAACTCCAAAAGCAAACCAATTGTCTTGTCTTTTTTTTGTTATCTCCTTTTCTTTCTTGCGTTGAATGAGATTCTTCCACCGGGGAGATTGTATATATAACATATTAGAGTCGGTTAATGTGTATTAGTGGGCTAATGGGCCGAAAGTTGTTTGGATATATTTTTTTAATTCTCTAGAGATATAATAACTTTTGCTCAATAAAAAATAGCCGAACACCAAAAATTGCTCAAATGAAGCCCGGACAAATAAAATATGACCAAAAATTTCCGACGTCCTCAAATCTTTTTCTTCGACATTTTTCTTTATTTATTGGCGCTCTCACTATCTTTTCTCCAAAAAATTAATAAAGCGGCCATTTTATTCCATTTCGCGCGTAACTTACATAATCACAAAACACACTAAAAGTACATGTATAATAACAAATAAATATATAATTATGCTAAATTAACATGCTATGAGGTGGATGCAAAATACACCGATTAAACCCCTAAACTTAACATTTACTGGTCTCCAGTAAAAAATTTAAAAGAATGTTAATTTCATAATTTTTAATCATACTATTGAAATTTCATCAAAAAGATCAAATTCAATCTCGTACACTAATAACCACCCTACATGACGAATAATAAAAAATGATTACCAATATTTTTGTCATTCTTAAACACTTAGCATAACCATTCCCATATATTCCATTTACTTTATGTTTCATATAATTAACCATGTGTCCAATGTACCTAATGCACACCTATAGCCAATATAAACATTAATATAAAACAAGAGGTGAGGATATCTTACACCTTTTATAACATTGGAGTTTTTATACCATAAGAGAACATCATAAGGTATCATACTTTAACTTACATACTTTCATTTTTTTTCTTCATTTTTTTCCACATTTTTTTCTTCATTTTTTTCCACATTTTTTTTACTTTTTTTTCTTTCATTTTTTTTTCACATCGCACATAAGCTCCTTTTTTAGCCATCCGGGACCGTTTCTTATACAAGTCATCCCGAACGCTTTATACACTCCTTTTAAGGTTGATATAAAGACCAATCATTCACAAAAAATGAATATCTATCCTATAGGTGCATACAAAGACACATTGGCACATGAGAACCGGTTAATTTATTCCATTTTAATTAAATGGGAACAATTATGCTTCGTGCCTACTGGTACATCACATGATGGAGTTATCTACCATATAGTCGAATTAATCAATGCACTAAATTAAATTAATTTTCCTAATTTCATTACAACAATACAAGGATTGGGTTATGTTACATAAAATTGTCTCACCTAAGTGCAATGTTATCCATCATAAAGATTAGCGTCTGACCCATGCTAACAACTAAAGTATCACCTTGCGCGGGTGACGAATCAGATAGGCAAGCCCATCATATGACTACCACCAATAATTATGACAGTTCTCCAACTCTTTCTGAATAAGATCAATTCTAAGTGTCATAACTCAACTATTACATTACTATATTTTATACTATATATTCAAACTTTCTACTCGATCTAAGCAAAGGTAAGTGGAGGGAACTCAACCAGGCATGGTTTGATCATCTACTAATTATACATATGTCGAACTACATGCAAACAATTAAATCAATTTAATAACCAAGTTATACAATGGAATCGGGTGCACTTGATAATTATGGCCAAATCCTCTAGCTTGCTCCAATAAATCATCCACAAGCTAATCTTCAAAATCTGCAAACACTCAACAAACATATATGTAGAAGAAACTTCCACATCTAATTAGCACAAGACTCTTATAATGTGATTAATTTTTTTAAAAAAATTTCAAATTTTCCCAAAAGTCACATTTTAACCCATTTTGACCAAAATTTCACACAAAAACATGTAACACATGTGCCACCCCCCTCAACTTAAAGCATTGCATTGCCCCGAATGCAAAATCTTTAAATTGAAATTTTGGTTAAAAATCAATTTGACAAACTCACACAAAACAAAAACCTAACTCACTTTCGTAGGAATCACGGTTACATTTAGCGTATGAAACAAGCCTTTAAACCACTCGGTAGCCTGACTGGACGAGTTTTGTCTCGTGAGGGTTCGTAGTGAACACACCCACAAAGTTTAAAGCACACACAAAAATAAGATAATAAATTGCAAAAGAAAATACACACACTACAAACCACAAACCACGGGTTGCCTCCCGCGAAGCGCTAAGTTTACTGTCTTTAGCCAGACATAACTCATATGAGCTATTAAGACGGTTGGAGTGGTTCCAAGTAAACCACATCAACCGTTTCCATCTGATCACTCTCCAACTCAACATACGGCTTCAAATGGTGTTCATTAACTTTAAACGGCTCTCCACCCACCATATTTTTTATTTCGATGGCTTCGTATGGAGAGACTTGAGTCACAATGTATGGACCCGTCCATTTACTTCTTAACTTTCCTGGAAAAAGCTTATGTCTAGCATCGAATAACCAAACTTTTTGATCAACCAAGAAAGATTTCTTGGTGATGTGTCGATCATGAAAAGCTTTGGTTTTATCCTTATAAATCCTAGAACTTTCATAAGCATCACGTCTAATCTCATCTAGTTCAGATAATTTAAGTTTCCTAGAACTACCCGCTCGCTCTAAATCCAGATTAACGGTCTTAATCGCCCATTCAGCCCTATTCTCTATCTCAACCGGTAAATGACATGCCTTGCCATATACCAACTTATACGATGACATTCCAATAGGAGTTTTAAAAGCCGTCCTATACGCCCATAAGGCATCATCTAACCTCAAGGACCAATCTTTCCTATCACTACGAACGGTCTTTTCTAAAATTCGCTTAATCTCCCTATTCGATACTTCAACCTGTCCACTAGTCTGTGGGTGATAAGGGGTAGCTATCCTATGATTAACTCCATGTTGTTTCAATAATTTTTCAAATCTAACATTCTTAAGGTGGGAACCCCCATCACTAATGATAGCCTTAGGAATTCCATGCATAGCAAAGATATTCTTCTTAACAAACTTAAGAACTACACTATGATCATTGGTTCTAGTAGCCTCGGCCTCTACCCACTTAGACACATAAACAACTGCCACTAAAATGTACTCATTGCCATGGGAAGTAGGGAATGTTCCCATAAAGTCAATACCCCACACGTCAAAGATCTCAACAACAAGTATGGGTTTCATAGGCATTTGATCACGCCTTGAAATCCCACCAACTTGTTGGCAACAAATACATGCTTTCACAAAAGACTAGTATCCTTAAATATAGTCGGCCAAAAGAAACCGCTTTGTAGGACTTTATGTCTAGTTTTTGTAGCACCAAAGTGTCCACCGCATGCATAAGAATGGCAATGAGCTAATATGTCCATATGCTCGTGGTCGGGAACACATCTCCTAACAACTTGGTCAGCACACACTTTATATAGTTCCGGATCCTCCCAAAAATAATGCTTCAACTAAGAGAAGAAGGATTTTCTTTGTTGCTTGGACCAAAAATCCGGAAGCTTTTTAACAGCTAGGTAATTGACTATTTTTGCGTACCAAGGAACCTTAGAAACCTCAAACAAGCTTTCATCCAGAAAGCTTTACTTAATCACGACAGCAGGGTTGAACGGCGGAGGGATAATTCTAGACAAATGGTCAATAACCACATTTTCTGACCCTTTTTTATCTCGGATTTCTAGATTAAATTCCTGTAAAAGCAAAATCCACCTAAGCAACCTCGGTTTTGTTTCTTTCTTAGTCAAAAAATGTCTTAAGGCACTATGATATGAAAATACTATCACCTTAGAATGCCCCTAAATATATGACCTAAGCTTATCAAGAGCAAAAACCCCGACTAGCAACTCTTTTTCAGTAGTGGTGTAATTCATTTGGGCTTCTAAAAAAGTCTTACTAGCATAAAAGATTACAACAGGTTTCTTATCGACTCTGTTAGACCTATATTTTATATAGTCGAACAAGAATGTAATAGGTCATCTTAGTCGTAAATGGTCTTGTATTGTAATAGGTTAGTCGGGAAAACCGGGCTTGGACTTTAAGCTAATATTGTATAAGTTAGGGGCGTAAGCCCAAGACAAAGCCAAGCCCGACCAAAGTCACAAACCCACGGCCCATGGAAAGCCCATTGGTTCGTGGGTGTATAAACCCTCTTCCATGTGTGGAAGAGGGTGTTGGTTCATTTTACTTTCTCTCTCTAGTAAACATTAACCTTCCAAATTCTCTCTCTACTTTTCTACTCCTTCTCTCTCTAGAATCTTGTGTTATGGATTGATATAGGAATAACATTTGGTATCAAGAGCCTATAGTGGATAGGTGATTGAAGATTCGTGTGTTGTGTTCTTGATTTTTCGTGGCTATTTTGATCTTTATCTCACGTCCCAATTTTTTGTGTGTGTTTTTTATGGTCTATTCTTGATACAAATCATCTACATACTAGTTGTAGTGATTTGGGTATCTTGGTTTTGGTTAAAACACAAGTCTTTTGGATCAAAAGTTGAGAAATCTCTTGTTTTTCATCTTTTCGAATTTCCAGCTAGTTGAACCATCGGAATGTACAAAGGGAGTGAGGCTAGATCGCAATAACCACAAGGTTCTACTTTGTGATCTAAGGATTCCGATACCTTATTCCGGCGAGACATTCCGATCGTACATTGCGATCGAGGATTCTGACGGTTTTAAGGGATTTTTAAGTCGTTACTCTGTCCAATTTGTTTTAGCTATATTGCGATCTAGACATTCCGACAAGTAACATTGCGATAGGTATTGCGATCACATATTCCGATAACATATTCTGATAACATATTCCGATAGTACATTCCGACGGGTATTCCGATAGAACATTCCGACAGACATTCCGAGTGGTATTGCGATGGACATTCCGACAGGTATTCCGATGGACATTCTGACATGTATTCCGATGGACATTCTGATGGATATTTTGTTTGAGTAATTATTAGACTTAGCCACTATCTAGACTAGTTTCGGAACATAGTTTACATGAAGATTAAAAAAAAAATTAAAATTTTTAGGTCAAGTAAAATCAAATTTTTTCCCTACTAGTTTTTAGCTATTTCTAACTCAAATTCAAAATTTGGCGATACAAAATTTTTCGGCTTATGGTTTTGTCAGACTGAGGAATTTATTGTCGGACTGAGAATTTTTTTTTTTGAATTTTCGGAATTTCAATTTCAACCACAATCAAATCACAACACATCCACTAAGATCCGTAATCCATTCACAAGTAATCACCATGTCTAATAACAACAACAACAATGCAACAACCAATCAAATTCGTCTGGAACAAGGTGGTAATGGAAATCCACCTGTGCTCACTGTCGGTTGCTACGTTCAGTGGAGATCTCGTTTCCTTAGATTTCTCGACACTAAGGAAAACCGAACCGCTCTTCGTCATTGCCTTGAGAACCCACCTCCAGTTTTTGAATTCAGACCCTTTACGACACAAGCAGAGGATGGTACTTCATCAACTACACGAGCTATGGAGAATTTCGACACATGTCATGCAGAGAAAAAGAAACTCCTCCAAGCTGAAGCTGATGCCGTCAACTACATACTCACTGGGATTGATAACGATATCTATTCCACGGTTGATGCATGTCCTGATGCTATGGAAATGTGGAATGCAATTCATCGACTGAAGCAAGGTGAGTCGATCAATGTTCAAGATCTCGAGAGTAATCTGCTTTGGGAGTTTGGAAAATTCACATCCGAAGATGGTGAATCCATTGACTCATATTACTCGAGATTCTACAAAATGATGAATGAGCTTGTCAGAAATCAGTGCACCATTTCCAATCATCATGCCAATGTTCAGTTTTTACTTCAACTCAAACCGGAATGGCAAAGGTTTGTGACTTTAGTCAAACAAAGGGAGGATATCAAGACTATATCTTACCACAAACTTTATGATATATTTAAACAACATCAGAAGGAAGTGAATGAACTTAGGGCTGAAAAGGCAGAACGATCTGCGAACTCTATTGCTTTTGTGGCTGCTACTTCAACAAAACCCGTTCCCCGTCAACAACCAGCTACACATTCCTCAAGGTCATCAAGCTCATCCACCAAACCTCTAGCTAGTGCTGGAAACAAAGCAAAAGAAATTGTCCCCACTCCACCTCCAAAGTATGACACCAAGTCAGATGGAGACAGTGATGATGAACAAACTTCAAGGGACAAGAAGATTGAAGAACTCATGTCTTTACTCACCACAACTTATAAGAAGATCTACAAACCTACCAACAACAACCTCAGATCATCATCCAATGCTAAATATAAGGAAGTTGATCATGCACCTAGGTATGATTGTGATGCTAGGTATGATAACCAAAGGATGACGAATCAAGTTGGGGCTAGAGATACTGTAGGCACTCCGGTTGTGCAGAAGACAGGGATTCAATGCTTCAACTGTAAGGGATTTGGGCACATGACTAGGGAATGTAAGAAGCCAAAACGGGTTAAGGATTCGGGATATCACAAGGAAAAGATGCTGCTGTGTAAGAAAGAAGAAGCAGGGATTCCACTCACAGCAGATGAAGTTGACTGGCGTGATGACACTGATGATGAAGCCGATGTTCAAGAGTTGGAGGCACATTATGTATACATGGCAAAGATTCAAGAAGTGCTTCCAGAGTCTACTGATACTTCTGGACCTATCTTTGATACTGAGCCACTTGAAAAGGTACCATCATACGAACTATAATGTGTCTGCCAATGAACGACGTCATCCTGAGCAACCCGAAAGCATCAATGACACATATGTAATGGATACGGAGGATAGCAATATCTCTACGGATTCACAGCATATGTGTAATGATGACGGAAAAGCTGTTCAGGATACTGACTCGGAAGAGGACCATGATTTGCTTGCGTCTATTATTAATTCTTTAAAATGTGAAATTAACGAAAACAAAGAGGCTAATAAACGTCTGAAGCAAGCAAACACATCCTTAGCCGAGGAGATAGACAGGCTTAAAGAGTGTAATTATGTAAAGGAAGCTGATCGACGAGTTGCAATAGCTAATGGTTTGGTATATGAACGTAAGGTGCTCAACGAACAATACTGTTGTAAAGTAACACACGAAATTCATATGTCAAAACAAAAGATATCGGAACTTGAAGAACAACTGTTGCTACATAAACTCTAGATTACTAAATTAGAGTCAGCTAACAAAGAGAAAACTAAGCTTTATAAAATTCGTGAAGATAAGGATATTGAAAAGGTTCTTGCTTTGGAAAAGAGAATCGAAACGTTAAAAAACATTGTTTACAAAACGGGTCAATCTATTCAAACTATGAACATGCTCAATAAAAACATCAAAACGAGTTTTATTAAGCCTGACTATCTCAAGAAAGTTCAAAGTATTATGCCTGGTCTTTATGATATCGGCTGCTATAATGATAATCTTGCCCTTATGCTTTCCCCCGACTATGAAGAAATCCTTCGTCGTGACGCAGAACGTCAATCCAACCTAAATGACTTCATTGCACCTTATGATTATACCGCATGGAATGAGAAACATGTCATTAACTTTGTCCCCCAAAAAGAGCGTTCATATGAACAAGACTATTTTCCAAATATTCCACCAACGGATAATCACACGAAAACGAAAAGTTCTTCAAAAAGGGGTTTCAAAAAGCAGTCAATTTTGTTAGAAAAGCGAATTTTGGATGAAAAACGTAAATGGGATGAAAAATGTAAAAGTGTTCAGCAATTTGAGTTTATAAAACAAGGGGTTTTAAATTTATACAAAGGTGTTGTCGATTATGAAAAAGTTTCTAGAGATACCGTTTGGAGTATTAAACCTCACCCACAAGTAGAAGTCGTCATTCAATAATGTATTGTCCCAACCATCGATGACCTTTCAAACAATGTGGAAATGTTTTATAATGCTCTCACTGAAGAAATGACAACTGATTTAGGATATGTTAAATCTCTTGAAGATGAAGTTGATTTTCTTCAAACTAAATTAAAGACACAAGAAACCCATCTTTCTAACGAAATTGATCGACTTTCGTAGGAATTCTATCGTATAGATCATCTGAATGTTTTAGTTGTTGATAAATGTCACAATCTTGAGGTTGAGCTTTCAAAAAAGGTCGAGTCATACAAAGAACTTGAGAAAAGATTTTTTAATCTTGAGAAAAGTTTTCACACCCTTGAACTTGCTTCACAAAGTAATGATCAATCTTATAATCATCAAAAATGTAACGAAATGGCAGCATCTTCGTTTCGTACTTTAAATGAAAAAGATTTTGCCATAAATGATTTGAAAGCTCAACTACAAGAAAGAGATATAGCAATCAGTGAGTTACAAAAGCTCATTGCAAAACTGACAGGAAAGTCGGATTTGGGTAAACCATCCGTTGTTCGTCAACCGAATGCGGTTAAATGCCCTAAATCATCTATTTTGGGCAAACCCCAACAGACTTTGCCTAATCTAGGAACTGATAAGAGCACAAATGTGATAACACCTGGAATGTATAAGATGAACACTAGGTCCACTCAAACTGGAACATCGCGGTTACCTCAGAATACTAGGAAAACTAATCAACGCGTGTCTTCTTCTACAGGAGTAACTCCCACTACTAGCGTTAGCGGACCACAGCTTAAGAGCACTAGAATTGAAGATAGAGTCATGCCTAACAATAGTCAAGGGAAGAAGAAGGAAGTAGAAGATCACCGTAGTAATTTTAAGTTTTCTAAGAATAAAACATCTGTAACTTCTTGTAATGCCAGTTTAAATGCTAAGACCTTGAATGTTGAATTTGTTTGTGTTGAATGTGGAAAATGTGTTCGTACTTTCAATCATGATGCTTGTGCTTTTAATCATAATGGCATGAATGCTAGAACTAGGAAGCCTATTCTTGTGCCCACTAGTACTAGAAGACCCACAAGAAATTTGAACCAATCCACTGATCAACCACTTAAGAAACTAAGTGCGTTAGACTCCACTACTCTGTGTAAACAAAACAGATTAAAGAAGCTATATGAGAACATGATTAGAACATGTACACGGGGGTATTCGAGATTTACACCACCTGGATACAAATGGGTACCTAAGACAACCACTATTATAATTGGGTCTATGAATGTTAGTTTGCCTTTAGAATCTATGCCTACTAATATTTTAGAACCCACTTCTATCAAGGGCTCCCATTTGTCAAATGCTACATTGTCTTTTAATTCTTCTGCAGCTCGTCAAAATCATCCTATTCATAATGGACTCCGGGTGCACAAAGCACATGACAGGAAATCTCAAGCTTCTCATTAACTTCGTGGAGAAGTTTCTAGGTACGGTGCGGTTTGGAAATGATCAGTTTGTTCCGATACTTGGATATGGCGATTTGGTTCAAGGAAATCTCACTATCAAACGGGTTTATTACGTCGAGGGACTGAATCATAATTTATTCTCGGTTGGTCAATTTTGTGATGCGGATTTGGAAGTGGCTTTTCGGAAATCTACTTGCTATGTTAGAGACTACGATGGGAATGACCTTCTTACAGGTTCTCGTGGTTCTGATCTCTACACAGTAACTCTTCAAGACACATCTTCAACAAATCCAATTTGCTTAATGGCTAAAGCTTCATCCTCTCAAGCATGGTTATGGCATCAACGATTGTCACATCTCAACTTTGACACCATCAACTTGCTTTCGAAGAATGATATTGTGACCGGTCTTCCTAAGTTAAAATTCGTCAAAAACCATCTTTGTTCTTCTTGTGAGTTGGGGAAAGCAAAACGGAAGTCTTTCAAAACAAAGACTACCCCAAGCTCAAAAGGACGATTGGAACTTCTACACATGGATTTATGTGGTCCCATGCATGTAGAGAGTATTAACGGGAAAAAGTATATTCTCGTGATTGTTGATGATTACTCTAGATACACATGGACTTTCTTCTTAAGGTCCAAAGATGAAACACCAGAGGTTCTCAAAAACTTTCTCAAGATGATACAACGCAATCTTCAAACTCAAGTCTTAACCGTAAGAACGGATAGGGGTACTGAATTTTTGAATAAGAACTTACAATCTTACTTTCAAGAAGAAGGCATCGAACATCAAACGTCTATTTCTCGAACTCCTGAACAAAACGGCGTTGTCGAAAGACGGACCCGTACTTTGGTTGAGGCTGCTCGAACAATGCTTTCTGCTTCAAAATTACCACTATTCTTCTGGGCTGAAGCTATTGAAACCGCCTGTTATACTCAGAATCGTTCTCTCGTCATTCCTAGACATGAAAAGACACCTTACCACATTATCAATGGCAGGAAACCTATAGTTAAATTCTTTCACGTATTTGGATCTTTATGCTACATTCTTAAAGACAGTGAGAATCTTGACAAGATGAAAGAAAAAGGTGTTGCATGTATTTTTGTGGGGTATGATACATTGTCGAAAGGATATCGAGTTTACAACAAGAAAACAAAGATTATTGTCGAAACAATTCATGTGAACTTTGATGAATTTCCACACATGGTACTTGATCACAACAGCTCAAGTCCCGCACCTCAATGTCCAGCGATGGCACCTACACAAAACAGTGTACGTCCCGTGCAAGAATGTCAAGAAAATACTCCTGCAGCAGACTCGACGGATACAACACAAATGAATGAGTTGGTTGATTTATATGATCCAATGTTTGATGAATATTACTATGGAAACAATCAAGTTGTGTCAAAGCCTTCCGCTGTCATTACTGCTGATGCACCCGAACAAAGTCAACATGACACAACTGCATCTACTTCAGCAACCGTTGCTCAAGAGACAATTCCAGTGGATACTCAACAAACTCAAGAAACAGTCATACAACCAACATCACCAACCGTCAATGCTGAAGGAGGAAACAACAATCAAGCAGTCGATGCACAACCTGACGCAGAAGATTTTATCAATCCGTTCGGTACACCAATACACGAAGTCGAAGAGTCTTCTACTCAACATGTTGATCCGTCTAACATGCATACATTCTACCAACCATATCCATCCACTCACCATTGGACACGTGATCATCGATTGGAACAAGTAATTGGAAATCCTTCACAACCGGTTCGAACACACAGACAAACTGTACCTACAAACATCAAACAAGCCATGACTGATCATGCGTGGATTGAATCAATGCAAGACGAAATTCATCAGTTTGAACGCCTAAATGTTTGGGAACTTGTTGACCGACCCTGTGGAATGTCAATTTTAGATTTCAAATGGATCTGGAAAAACAATCTGGATGAAGAACAAACCATCATCAAAAACAAATCTCGTCTTGTGGTTAAGGGATACCGTCAACAAGAAGGCATAGACTACGATGAATCATTCGCTCCTGTCGCTCGTTTGGAAGCAGTCAGGATATTCCTTGCTTATGCTGCACATAAGGGCTTCACGGTTTTTCAGATGGATGTTTAAACTGCTATTCTCAACGGTCATTTGAAGGAAGAAGTGTATGTGAATCAGCCAGAAGGATTCATCGATCCTTATCATCCTGACAAAGTTACCGTCTCAAGAAGGCTGTATATGGACTTAAACAAGCTCCAAGGGCATGGTACGAAGAACTATCAAACTTCTTGGTTTCCAAAGGATTTTCCAAAGGATTTTCCAAAGGTACTATTGATCCTACTCTCTTTACTAATAAATATGGGGATGACATACTGCTAGTGCAAGTTTATGTTGATGACATTATTTTTGGTTCTACGAACCCAAAACTTTCAAAACGTTTTGAAAAATTAATGCACAACAGATTTGAAATGTCAATGATGGGGGAGCTAAAATTCTTTTTAGGCCTCCAGATTCATCAGTCCCCACGTGGTATCTTCATAAACCAAGCTAGGTATGCTCAAGAGATACTTAAAAAGCATGGTATGACCTCATGTGCTCGCGTTGGTACACCATTGTCGACCAAATCCCTAGACGTTGACTTGTACTCATATCCCGTAGATCAAACGCGATATCGCAGTATGATCGGGTCACTTACGTACCTTACAGCCAGCAGGCCTGATATTCATCATGCCACATGCTATTGTGCACGATATCAAGCCAGACCTACTCAAAAGCACCTCAAAGAGGTTAAACGGATCTTTCGGTACCTTAAGAATACCATTCACATGGGACTCTGGTATCCAAAGGAAACCGGTTTTCATCTAACAGCTTTTTCAGATTCTGATCACGCAGGTTGCCTTGATAGTCGTAAAAGCACTTCTGTTAGCGTACAATTTCTAGGGGAAGACAAGCTTGTGAGCTGGTCATCAAAGAGGCAGGATTGCACTTCGCTCTCATCAGCTGAAGCAGAATATGTGGCTCTATCCACATGTTGTGCTCAAGTCCTCTGGATGAGAACTCGACTCACGGATTATGGCTTCCACTTTGATAAAATACCTATGTATTGTGACTCAAAGTCGGCCATAGCCATATCTTGTAATCCGGTTCAGCACTCCCGTACCAAGCACATCGCAGTCAGATATCACTTCATCAAGGAACAAGTGGAACGTGGTATCGTGGAATTATACTTTGTCAGAATTGAGTACCAGATAGCAGACTTGTTTACTAAAGCCCTATCTCAAAATAGGTTTCAGTATCTTATTGGCTGTCTTGGTATGAAGTATATGAATCCAGAAGACTTGGAGGTTTTAGCAAATGAAGCTGCTTGATATTCTCTCATAATGACTTCTAAGCGCATCACAGCTTAGGACTCGGACCTCAAATAAGGAAAGTTTATCACGGACGATAACTTATCCTTCTCAACTAGAAATTAATATTTCTCGGTCATGAGCTTCTCATAAAAACATTCAACGTTTTTAAGTTCATGAAAAACGATTTCTAAGTAAATGTCAGCTTAGACCTCGAACTTCAACTTAAGGAAAGTTTATCACGGATGATAACTTATCCTTCACAATGGGAAATTTATTTTTCTCGGTCATGAGCTTGTCACAAAACAATCAAAGTTTTGAGCTCATGAAAAACGGACCCGAAAGGGAAGTGTACGTTTCAGTGCGCTTTCCCTAAGCAATAGAAGAGAAGTCTTCTATCCTGATTATTTTAAAACCGTTGAACACAATTTTTCAAGAATTTCTCAAAAGGTTTTTCTAGATCTTTCAAAACTGTGTGTTCAACACTCCCTTCCTCATATGTGGCTCTTATATCTCAAAATTGTCATATGTTATTTTGATCAATATTTGAGGGGGAGCGTTTTAAAATCAAGCCTTTAATGCTGTTGGGTACATCTCTGAAATTGTCATATTTTATGTATCCAACACATTCCGAAAACGGTCTAAAACTGTCATATGTAATATACCATATCGGATAAGGCATCTCTTCTCCGTACCTCAACATATTTTGTGGTGTCGTTTTTCCAAAATTTTGTCAAAATTTTGTCAAAATTTTGTCTCAAGACACACATATATTTCTGAGGGGAAGCAACCCGACTCAATGTTCCATGATTCATGCGTGCACACATGTTTCTCTCCCAATCGGTTTTCAGAAATTGTCATATTTTAATCAATTGATATCTCTAATATGCTATTTTTATATTAGAGATAGGGGAGAAAATGTGATTAAAATGTAATATATCTCAACATGTGATCTTAAAGACTCAAGTGCAACTCTTTCCTTCACATGCCAAACTATTTCGTATATCGATGCATGTGTGTAGGGGGAGCTTTTCGGAAATGTAAAACTTTCAAAGTGTTAAAAGTTTTGATTTTTATCAAGCACTATGAATGGTTTTTCAATGGTTCTATGGTTACGATCTATACCCAAAACAACCTACTATCCACGACGGAATGTTGGAGTCAAAAGGTGGTTTACGATAGGAAACTAAGTCCTATGATCCAACCAGAACCGGAGGGATCTACCCAAGGACATTCCATAGCTAGAAATAGTTGTCCTTAGGAAAGATGGAGTTGAATGAAGCTGAATGCGGACCAATTACTTAAGTTAGCACTGGAACAATCACAACAAGGTGCTAGTGATGACGTATTGGTAAGCATTGAAGGAGTTGAATATTCTATGCAACTTAGGCAGAAACCGGGTCAATACATCTATTGAAGACAAGTAATCATGGACCCAGTGATGCAATGCACAACCCTTCCTAGCCATTCGAGTTTCTCTCAATAGAAACTTGTCTCATTGTCACGAAGATCAACACGTATCTATTGACTTTCTCACTCCGAGTTAGTTAATATTGAAAAGGTGGCAGTCTGCTCCAGCCTCCGATTACCAAAATGCACTTATTGAGTCTTGAGCCAAACGAGATCTATCTATCATCTCATTAGGACACAATCGAGTCCTACGCATTATCCTTGTGATATTGCCAGAACATCTGAGTGATACGATTCACAATGAAGATGTAAATCCTGCTTGAGCCAGCATCAAACAAGCTCATGGTAGGTAACTTGTGCGATTCTACACGAATCAAACTTGTGAGAACTGGAAAGCAACTAAGTTTGGATTCTAAATTGATTCAAACTTGATTCCAGGTTTCTTCGCAAAATCCGTGTGATCTTGCCAGAACATTCAGAGTGACACTCCTTAGTGCTCACAGTGACGAATGGAAATCCTTCCAGTGTCAACATCAAACAGCACTGCGGTAGGTGACTCGCAAGATTCTCTATGAATCAAGCTTGTGACAAACTGGAAAGAAACAATGGTGCGATTCTTTTAGAATCAAACTTGTTCCAGAAAATCTGAATTGACGACTCTAATCGGACGGATAATTTATCCTTATGATTCACTCTTTACGTTCGCAGTCTGCTTTGAGACGGCCGAGTAAAGAGAACTGGCTACTACCGTCGGGAAATCCTGTCAAGGAGGTTCTTAATCGAATCTACCTGATCATAAGTACGGTATTTAATACCGTTTAACGGTCTTCACCGACCGGAGGTAAAACGCTACCGAGTTATGGTGAAATGTTCAAAGCTATTTCATCCGTGTCTATATATGTTGCTACATATCAAGAAGGTGGCGTAACTATGTACTAACCGATGTCGATTCAGAAGTCACAAGAGCACAAGATGGCGATAATCAAGATACCTAAGAATGAAAGAATGTAATAGGTCATCTTAGTCACAAGAAGCACAAAATGAAGATCTCAAGCACTTAAAGTCAAATGACAAAGGCTCAAGATAAAGATCACAAGGCGTGAAGGAACAAAGCCGTTACAAACAAGATCAAGACCAAGATACAAGACCAAAGAAGGAAGATCTCATCTACAAGAATGTATTCACTCAATTATCTTATGCTTTTTATGCTTTTTAAGATGATCGATACATTGGGGGAGATTGTTAGCCCTATATTTTATATAGTCGAACAAGAATGTAATAGGTCATCTTAGTCGTAAATGGTCTTCTATTGTAATAGGTTAGTCGGGAAAACCGGGCTTGGACTTTAAGCTAATATTGTATAAGTTAGGGGCGTAAGCCCAAGACAAAGCCAAGCCCAGCCCAAGTCACAAACCCACGGCCCATGGAAAGCCCATTGGTTCGTGGGTATATAAACCCTCTTCCATGTGTGGAAGAGGGTGTTGGTTCATTTTACTTTCTCTCTCTAGTAAACATTAACCTTCTAAATTCTCTCTAGTTTTTCTCTACTTTTCTACTCCTTCTCTCTCTAGAATCTTGTGTTATGGATTGATATAGGAATAACAGACTCGTTGTCCCAAAACCGCCCCAGCGGCATAATCACTCGCATCACACATGATCTCGAAAGGCTTCAACCAATCAGGTGATTGCAGAATAGGGGCTTCTACAAGCTTTTGCTTAAGCATATTGAATGCTTTAAGACATGATTCATTAAAGTCAAATCGTGCATCTTTTAAGAGTAAATTACAAAGAGGCTTTGATATTGTACTAAAATCTTTAACAAATCGCCTATAGAACCCAGCATGACCAAGAAAAGATCCCACACCTTTGATGGTAGTGGGAGGAGGAAGGGTTAAAATTACTTGAACTTTGGCACGATCAACCTTAAATCCTTTTTCAGACACAACATGCCCTAATACAATTCCTCTCGAACCATGAAATGGCTCTTCTCCCAACTAAGAACCAAATTAGTTTCGGTGCATCTTATTAACACACTTTCAAGCTGATCAAGGCAGCTTTCGAAGGACTAACCAAAGATGGAGAAATCATCCATAAATATCTCTACAGATTCTCCAACTATGTCAGAAAAGATACTCATCATGAACCGCTGAAAGGTAGCGGGTGCATTACACATGCCAAATGGCATTCTTCGAAATGCAAATGTCCCATATGGAAATGTAAATGTAGTTTTGGCCTGGTCATCAGGATGGATGGGTATTTGATTATAACCGGAGTACCCATCTAGGAAGCAATAGAACTTCTTACCAGAAAGCTTCTCAACTATTTAATCAATGAAGGATTGTGGAAAATGATCTTTATATGTGGCATTATTTAGCTTACGATAATCTATACACACTCTCCACCCAGTAACTGGTCAGGTTGTGAGTTTTTCCTCATTCTCAGTTTCCACAATGGTGATTCTGGCCTTTTTAGGCACCGTTTGAGTGGGACTTACCCATTTACTATACGAAATGGGATAGATGATACCAGCATCTAACCATATAAGAACTTCCGTCTTCACTACCTCTTTCATATTAGGATTCAGACGCCTTTGCGCATCTCTTGATGGCTTAATATCTGGGTCCTTAACAATTCGATGCATACATAATGAAGGGCTGATCCCTTTCAAATCTGCAATCGTCCATCCCACTACTGCTTTATGCTTGGAAAGTACTTTTAGAAGTGCTTCCTCTTATGATTCAGAAAGATCAGAAGCAACAATAACGGGTAACATATTATTAGGACCTATAAAGCATATTTGAGATTGGATGTCAAAGTTTTTAGTCCAAGAGTTGGAGGCACCTCTAGAGACGGCTTCGTGGCCGTGTCAAAAGTAGAAGATAAGGGCTCTACTTTATAAGACCAAGGTGGTTTTTCATGGTCCAAAGAACTGACCAAACAATCTTGAATCCCTTGAACTTTAGCAACTTCGAGAATCTCCTCATTCTCACTGGTTAGATATAATTCCAAGGGATCATCATCGATCACATCTACTTGGTAGCATTTATTCATCGATCACATCTACTTGGTAGCATTTATTCATCGTAGGAGAACTCATAGAATTAAACACATTTAATCTTATATTCTTATTACCGAATGTAATATCCATGGCACCAGTCCGACAATTAATCCTAGCATCTATCGTGGCTAAGAATGGGCGCCCAAGGATAATAGTTGGTTGAACATCCTTGTATGATGACTTGGTGTCCATAACAAAGAAGTCAACTGGGTAGTAGAAGTCATGAAATTTCACAATAACATCCTCTAAGATACCTCTAGGAATTTTGGTAGATCGATGGGCTAAGGAAATAATGGTGTATGTCTTACAAAGAGTTCCTAAGTCATATTTATCGACCAAACTAGCAGGAAGGATGTTGATATTGGCACCACGATCAAGGAGTGCCTTCTTAATGGCAATATTTCCTACCACAACTGAATTCAATGGTGCTCCAGGATCTTTGAATTTAGGAGGAAGGGAGCTAGATAAGACTGCACTAACATGCTCAGTTAGGTCGATCTTTTTAGGTAAAGACGCCTTCAACTTCCTCTTTTGGGTACACAAGTCCTTTGAAAACTTGGCATAAGCAGGAATTTGCTTGATAACATCAATAAGGGGGAGATTGATCTTAACTTGCTTGAAAGTCTCCCACATATCCTCAGCATGAGGACCCTTTTTAGCTAACCTTGCAGATGTCGATTTTTCCGAAGCCGTGGGGTATGGTATGCTGGACACACCACCCTCCCCAACTTTGGGAGATTCAATAGCTTTAGGATTCTGTGTTGTTGGTTTAGGAAAATCATTTAACAAACCATTTAACAAATCATTTAACATATCATTTACCAACTCAGAACCGAACTTAACATTATCAGAACTTTTACTTCAACAATAATTTTGTCATCAATAATGAAATCCTCGACATCATGAGAGGAATTTGGAATTCCCTTGTCATTGTTGTAGATTTTCCCATTTCAAAGAGATGTTACCATATTCACGTGCTCATTTCCAGTTTTCTTGTGTGCCGAATTCATGGTGTGGTAGCTCGGTAGCTTTCCCTCATCTCTTTTGTTCAATTGATCCGCCAATTGACCAACTTGTATCTCAAGATCTGCAATAGATTTAGTAGTGGTCTCGTGTCTTTGATTGGTGACCTCGAATTTTCTATTGATCTCTTGATTGTTGGTAGGCAATGAATCCATAAGCCTATCAAACTTTCGGTCAAGGTTCAAGAGACGTTTATCATCTTGCCCTTGGCCCTGATTTGGATATTGTTGTTGTGGCCTATGATTATAAGAATTTTGTTGGAAGTTAGATGAATCGCCACCCTCATACCTTGGTTTGTAACCATAATGTTGTTGTTGGGCATTATTAGGGCGACTGTCTTCATCTTTCCACCGGAAGTTGGGGTGATTGCGCCATCAAGGATTGTAACTTTCGGAGAATGGGTCATTTCATGGACGACCTCCATAAACTCCATTCACCTCCTCATTTGGTGGCGCCCCCAACTTTGACAATTATCGACTGAGTGACTCGGATCACCACACATTGAACACCCACTATGTGACACCTTAGACACATTTGGAACACCTTTCCTAGATTTCTCAACAAAAGATCAACTTTCTTACTCAACTCGCTAATTTCCGAATTTGTGCCACGTTGGTTAGACATAGAATTGGCAGAAGATGGGTGGTTGTTTCGATCCACTGAAGCTTGGGTCTTGGAACCTTTGCTTAGTTTTTCAAAAACCTCCCATTCTTCCTCCATAGGTCGCGAGAAAAACATACCCCCACTAGTTGCCATCACAAATTGTTGGTTGTTATAATCCAACCCATCATAGAAGACTTTGACAAGCTCCTATTATGGGACATCATGATGAGGGCATGTTCTTAATAACTCCTTAAGTCTACTAAATGCTTCATGAAACTGCTCGCCTGGGATTTGACGAAAGGATTTAATCTTATTCCTAATGGCAGCAGTTTTACTTACAGAATAAAATTCCTCAAGAAAAGCAGATTGCATTTCAGACCATGAGTTAATACTACCTGGCTCAAGAGATGAGAACCTGTCCTTAGCTTGATCTTTAAGAGAAAAAGGCAAAAGGCGAAGTCTTACCTCATCCTTAGTAATGTTATTAACCTGATGTGTGTCAGCAATTGAGAAGAATTCTTGCAGATGTGCGTATGGCTCCTCACGACCTCTAAACACTGGCAAAATTGCTATGAGGTTCGGCTGGATCTTGAAGTTACTTGTAACCCCTTTAACCGGATTCGGATAAACGATAGGCCAGGGATCCTCGAAGGTACCCGACCTGTAATAAGAATCCACACCCCGTGGTGGGGATTCTTCTCCGCTAGTATCTCCACTAGCATCTCCGCTAACATCGTCATCACCTGGCATTTCAGCGAAAAGCTCTTCTAAACCTGTAAAATCAAGATTAGTAAAAAACTGTCGAAACGATTTCCTCCTCAACGTTGCACTTTTCTCAACCTCAGGATCGTATGCTAACGACGCATGTGCACATACACTAACCTGCACACTTACAAGAAACAAAACAAACAAAACAAGAAAAATAAAATCTTTTTGTATTTTTTATTTATTTTAAAAAAATATTAACAAAAACTTAAACGAAAAGCTCACTATTGCCCGGCAGCGGCGACAAATTTTGATCAACGTCGAAGTACGGATAAAAATAAACCTAATTACCTTATACTAGATAGGGTAAGCGGGTATCGAATCCACGAGGAATATGTGGTTTTAATTTAAGTTTTGGGGTGATCACTAATCAATAAAATTTTTTGTTTTAAAATCTAATTCACTAAAATACTTTTAATAATAAAAATGCTGATTAAAAATTAAAATACTTATTTAAATTAATAATAAAGCTAAAAAAATATAATAAGGACGTAAACAAATAAAAGAAAAATGCAATCCCTTCCAGCTCCCAATATTTATGGTTGATCACACTTATGGATTATCGAAACTTTTTAGTTCGTTTACAAAGATTATTTCGAACTAATATGAATGAATTAATGTCGGCACTTATTATGTTTATCAATGACTCGCGATAATAAATATTATATTAATTCAACCAATAATTAGGTTTTAATTATTTATTTATGTACAACTTATGTTGATTATGTGACCATCTTTTTCTTTAACTAAATAGAATAAGTATGAATCGTTAACTAACAATAAATTGTCTCGCGTAAATAATTAAACATATTATTAAGTCAATCAAAATAATTTATAAATAAATCATAATATGATAATCCAAAAGCAATGATCAAACCATAAATAAAGTTACCGGAAAGAATTACAACAAATTAGCCGGACATCGCAGTGTACCCGACCCGCTTGAGAAAAATAATAGCAAAAGCTATCATCTTTTTTTTATTTTTTATGTCTTCTTGTCGTCCATGATTTTGATTCCTTCTTGCCGTCTTTGATTTGATGTCTTCTTTTCAATTCCAAGTCAACTTTTTTCTAATCGGTTGTTCTCTAACTCCAAAAGCCAACCAATTGTCTTGTCTTTTTTTGTTATCTCCTTTTTTTCTTGCATTGAATGAGATTCTTCCACAGGGACGATTGTATATATAACATATTAGAGTCGGTTACTGTGTATTAGTGGGCTAATGGGCCGAAAGTTGTTTGGATTTTTTATTCTCTTAAGATATAATAACTTTGGCCCAATAAAAAATAGTCGAACACCAAAAATTGCTCAAACGAAGCCCAGACAAATAAAAGATGACCAAAATATCCCGACGTCCTCAAATCTTTTTCTTCGACATTTTTCTTTATTTATTGGCGCTCTCACTATCTTTTCTCCAAAAAATTAATAAAGCGGCCATTTTTTCCATTTCGCGTGTAACCTACACAATCACAAAACACACTAAAAGTACATGTATAATAACAAATAAATATATAATTATGCTAAATTAATATGCTATGAGGTGGATGCAAAAGTACACCGATTATTACAACAATTTGCGTTTCTCAACGCCAAACTATCGTAACAAATCAACTCTAGATAAATATGGTTTATAGAACGAGGTGGTAAAATGGTTCTACAACATTAGCTTGAAATCAATTTATAAAAGATCATATCATAGCATCATCACTAATCATAGTCACATACCCATATAGTCACAAATAGCTTAGCCTAACATAGTGATCAAAGTAACAAATGGAAAAGAGTATGAGAACATCATACTTAGATTTGATCGAATGAACGAGTACACAAGTGTCATGTTCCTCCAAGAATCAGTATTTTCCAAAAGTGGATAATACTGAAAATACTACTATAAAGCTAAGAATACTCGGATTAGAGTAGTGGTTGAAAGATGAGATATATGTCAAATGAGTAAAAGTGGCTCCTATTTATAGTGCTGGCTGAGAGCAAATGTGCGCCGCACTTATTCGAAAGTGCTCCGCACTTTGGATATGGGAATGTTCACCACACTTCTGACAATGTGTGCCGCACTTCTGACAATGTGCGCCACACTTTTGTGCGTTCTAGAATCTCCTTTCAATAGTTTGGCTAGATTGCATAATAAGGACCCATCTTTGTGTTTTCTTCACTTTGCTTCTAATACTTCATACCTGCATGTAAAACGCAATATACTAAGTATCTAAAGCTCTTATTTATAATACAAAGTGGCATTATGATAACGAGCTGAATATGTATATTTTGGTCGTTATCAGTATGGGTTGAAGCAAGCACCTGAGACAGTGGGACAAGAAATTTCAGTCGATTATAGGAAAGCAAGGCTATCGAAAGACCTCTTCAGATCACTGTGTTTTTTCCAAAAGTTTGGTGAAGATGATTTCATCATCTTGTTGCTATTATGTTGATTATATGTTGATTGTTGGCAAATTGGAAGAATTGCCCATTGAAGCGAGATTTGAGCAAGTATTTTGCTATTGTGAGACTCTAGTTATATGTGATAACCCGAACCCGAGGTAATTATTTAATCCTATTTTATGAATATTTTTGAAATTTTTGATGAGCTTGAATGCTATGACATTTGGTGGTTTAATTTAAAACCAATGTTGGAAGTCTTATTTTTACCTTTTTACTAGTTGCTACTAGTGATTACGATATCGACGGATGCCCGAAATTTTACCTTTTATTATTTGTTGTTTCAATGTTTATATTTTTTGACATTTTTGTTTTTAAATTGCGTATTAAGTCATGCCGGGACTATATTATTATCATATTTGTGTGCGTTTTAACTTTTGAAAAGTATTTTTACGAAACCCAAGTCCCATAAATATTTTCAAATTGACCAATAGTCATTTCCAGGTCTTTAACTAGCTATTTGGTTTTTAGTCCAAAAGATTACAAAAAATGGCAAAATGAACCCTCACCCACCACTATATATAATTTTTCCACTAACTAAAACACATAGTAAATTGATAAATCAAAAACTCCACCCACCCTCTTTCTTCCTTATTTATGCCGTGAGCCACCAAGTCCCAAAACACCCCATTTTTGTGATTTCTAGTTTGATTTAAGTAAAATTAAATAGAGACCCATCCTAGAATTTCAAAGGTGATTCTTTTGGTACCAAATTTATCAACATGCAACAAGTTTTTATTTTTCTTATGAACTAGGGTTGGTGATGTTGTTTTAAGATCATGCATGTGATGATCTCACCATGATCATGATATTTTGATGATTGAAAGCTTGAATTTTTTATAAGGGTTTTGTTAAAATTGACATGCAAGTGTTAGTAATTGATTTGGGTAAATATAAGATGATAGTAGTGATGTAAAAAATGGGTAAAATGAGTTGAAAATTTGATTTAGTATGATTTTTAAAGGTGTGTTTTAGATCAGTAAGTTTGAAGGCAATTTTGGGAACCTTAAGTATAAGTTGAGGTTGAGATGATTAGATTTTGTTGTAGAGATTTTTATAAGCTTCGTTTTGATATATATTAGAGCTTCTAACTCAAATCGAGAAGGAAGTTACAATAGTTTGATTATTCGTGTACCGGGAGACGAATATCGACACAATCCGAATTTGTCGCTGATATTTGGATCGAATCTCGGGGACTATAAAACGAGTTTTAAAAATGGTCAAGGGCTGTTCTAAGGTTCTAAACCTAGGTTTGTGAGTCTATTTTCAAACTCAAGCGCCGGTTTTGTAAACGAAGTTGTTTAGGAAGGTCAAAATGGTTTTATGAGTCGAAGGCGTAAAACTGTCCGGTTTTTGTAATTTAAAGATGTGTCGGGCAGAAGGTATTAGAGGTCGAATCTTTTGATGAAATTTCTGAGGGATTTCTATATAATGTGAGTGAGTTATACAACAAGTTTCATACGAATTGGAGTTGTTTAGGTAGGGTAAATCAGCTTGTACATTTGGTATGTGCCGACAGATTATAATCGAGAGTGTAGTTTAATAAAATAAACATATAGAAGGTAATAGTAGTATCACTTGCATTGTTGTTCTTTTGGGTTTGTCATGGTTTTGTAATTTTGAATTTTGTGTTATTAAGTATGGATTATACTTGAGTCTATTTATTAACGAACGCGCTTTATTTGGTAGGTTGCGGTTTTCGTGTTCATCGGGCATCATCTATCGTCGAAGATCGTCTTGTTACTTCTATTACTCAAGGTGAGTATATAGCCTCGCTTTTCTGCTAGCTAAATGTTTTTAAGCCCGCGAGGGGTATACATGCTATTTGAAAATAAATGGAACACAAGTCATGAATAATTGTTTGGACCCGTATGTTGCTTTTGGACCCGAATGTTGCCTGAATTGTGTTAAGTACCTAGTTGTAGAAGACCCTAAATTCATGAACCGTTAACCATTGCTAGCTCATTGTTGTGAGTAGGAAATGGCCACTTAAAGAATTGATAGTACTATCGGGGTTGACATCCCTATCTGAGACGAGAGTTAGTACGCTGAGTGCGCTGCTCGAACGGATAACTCGAATAAGAGAAAAGATAAAATTTACAACGAATAACATAAGAGGGGAAATGGTTTCACTTTTTATCATGCCGGCCTTTTGGAGGATGATTGGTTATAACGGGTCAGTGTCATGAGCTTAAACACAGTTATATAGCTTTTGCTATAAGATGGAATTCCTGGATAATAGATTGTAAATGTAACAATTCTATTAAATAATTATGATTGATTTTTCTCTTGTGTTCAAATGTGATTTGATAAACCTATTGACTCGCTCAACCATTATGTTGATGACTTTAAGCATGTGTTTCAGGAAATTGATGTTGATGGATGGCAGAGCTTGCTTGAGAAGGTTGTGGGTTGCTTTTGTGGTAGTTGGGTCTAAAACTGATTTCTTTCCCTTTAGTCATAAAACTAATTATGTTTGGTCATATATTTTGGTAAAAATGTTTTTTGATTGGTTGAGACCTTTGGGGGACCAAAACGCTGCTCTGATTGTTAAAATTTTGTTTTAGTTGGGATCGACGTTTTTAGATCGACATTTTTAGACAATGGTTAAAATATCTCCTTTTATATTTTAAACGTCTCATTTTGAGGTCTCAAGGTGTTTTATGTAACGATGTTTGAGTTTAGCATCCAAATGTGTATTTTCGTTGGGCAATATTTTTGGTGGTGTTAAAGATTGGTAATCAGAGCTTTAAGTTATACAGAACTAGGTCGATTTTGAAATGTCCTAAACTATAACTTTGGCGTCGAAAATATTTTACAAAATCACGCAACTTCTTCGCAAGGCTCTGGTAAGATTATTTGTTTTGCATTGTTTTATAGTTAGATGTATCCCTTAAAACTGAAATGATTTCCCGAGTATTAGTTAAGTAAATACTATGATGATGTATTGATGTTGTTGAAAGTACGTCGAGTACTTGTTATCGTAATTTTCTTTATGCAATGCATATATATATATAATTTTGAATAATGACCTTATATACCGCCGAGGGTCCAGTATAGTAGACCAGATCATGAACGATTTTACAACTAATTTCTTGCGACTTGTATCTGGTATGAGTAAGTTTTGATCGATTGATGTATGAGAGATACATTGTTGAAGCTCGTGTGATTAGGAGGTTTAAAGTGAATGAAAAGATGTTTTAAAGGATGTATCTGATATGTGGAGATTAGAGTTTGTTAGGACTCGGAAGATAGATGAGATTTCTAGCCTTAGGTCGATGGTGATGAATTTGAGTGCTCAAATTGAAAGGTTCGAAGAGGATCAAGCAAGGTTTGAGAGGATGAGTGAATAGGAGTCTCATGTGAGATTAATTATGAGTCAAAGTTGGAAGTTTAGGGATGATGAAATCCGTACTGAGACTGGTTTTGTGATTAATCCGCCGTGTAGGGGTGAGCATTTGAACTTTGGGAGTGAGCTGCCATCATATTATGGATTCAACTTTGAGGTGCGAAAGGGAGGTAGACGAGTGTGATGAAGTTGACAGCAATGTTAAGAAGGATGAGGAGCTGGTGTCTAAGAAACCAAGCACGTGAAGGGTTTCTTTGTATTTTATTTTTTTACTGTGATCGAACTTATTAGACTTTATGTCGTAGCATTATGATGAAACTTATTATCTTTTAAGTTTGTTCGGTAAATGATCGTAGTGATGTACATTATCACTATCTTGTTGAATCCTCAACGCAATTTGAATTACCCTCATGATCTATGATGCATCTTTATTAGCTCCTTTGAGATTTTGTTGATGAATCATTGTAGTTTGTGTTGTTCGTGCATGTAGTATTTATGATATGTCCCGATAAAGAAATCCTTCTTTTATCTTGATATGAATACTTACCATGTTTCTTTCTCTTGTCATCACTGAGAAGGAGTAGGGGAAGCATATTTCTGTCATTAGTGGATCCCCGCGTGACTAAGTTTCTTGAAATATGTCGCCAAAGCTAACAACTGCTACTGTGAACACTATGATCAAGCGAGCTATTGCTAGAGCACTTGAAGCTGATCGTGCTGTAAGGAATCAGGGTGCTGGGAATAATGATGATGCTGCTGGTCTAGTTGGGGATATTGCTGCTGTTCAGCAAGTTCCAAGAGAATGTATGTATTCTAGTTTCATGAAATGTGGTCCTACTCAGTTTCGTGGTATTTGTGGTGCTTTGGAATTGCGCAGATGGATTGAGAAGATAGAAAGTACTTTTGAGATTAATGGGTGTTTCGAAGCTAATAAGTTGAAATTTGCTGCTGCTACATTTCAGGATGATGCACTAAGTTGGTGGAATGGCCAAGTGGCTACTATAGGATTGGTTGTGGCTAATGGTAGGACATGGACCGTGACTAAAGGATTATTGACTGCTAAGTTTTGTCCCGAGGAGTAACCGGGATAGTTGGAAGACGAATTGAGGCACTTTGTGTTAAGAAATGATAATATTACTACTTATACTAGGAGGTTTTCTGAGCTGTGTTTGTTATGTTCTGATGCTTTTGCAGATGCCGTAAGAAGATGAAGCAGTACATTAAAGGGTTGTCTAGTAACATCAAAGGCGAGACTATTTCTTCAAGACCTAAATCTTTCGATGAAGCTGTTCAGATGGCGCATGCTTTAATGGACGTGAAAGTGCAAGATAAGAAAGATAGCATTGCTGAAAGAAATAAGAGGAAGTGGGAATCTGCTTAATTCAGCCAAAATCAAGGTCAGAATAGTGGGATTACCGTAATAACAATAACTAGAGACAGAACCGAAATCATTTTTTGAACCGTGGAAGGAATGATGGGATTCGTGCTTCCACTGTGCCTGGAGGTAACAAGATAAATCCCAAGTGTGTTTGCTGCACTTTATACCATGTGGGTAATTGTCCTCCAGCTTGTCGTAAGTGTGGACAAGCTGGTCATAAAGTTGCTAAGTGTAGGACAAGGGGATTAGTTACTAGAATTAGTACCCCTGGAGTTGTGATATGTTTTCACTGTGGTGAGAAAGGACACAAGCAAGGGAATTGTCCAAGGAGGGGGGATCGACAAGGTGGGAATACTGCCGCTCCAGCTTACGTTTTGGGTGATGCTGACAAACCTTAAGGTCCAAACGTTGTAAATGGTACGTTCTTACTTGACGCTCTTTATGTTAGTATGTTGTTTGATTTTAGATCAGATAGAAGCTTTAGAAATGTAAAGATTCAGTCGCTTTATCAATAGAGAATTAATAAGATTGACAACTAACTATGATGTGGAGTTAACCGATGGAAAGGTTGCTAGTATTAGTTCTATACTAAGAGAGTGTTCTTTGAATTTAGGGAATTAGGTGTTTAATATTGACTTGATGCTCATAGAGTTGGGATCTTTAGATGTAGATTATTGGTATGCATTGGTTAGTTGTGCATGGTGCGGTGATTGTATGTAGTGAGGACTGGTTTAAATTTTGCTGAGAAGCTGAGTGTTGACTGTGAAAGGTGATAAGTGAACTTTCCGTTTGAGAAGTGTGTCTTGCTTAGAGATGAGAAAGTATGTGGAAGAGGGATGTGGTGTATTTCTAGCTTAGGTAACTAGTGATGGTGTAGTTGAGAAGAAGTTAGGAGATGTGCTAATGATTCGAGAGTATTATGAAGTTTTCCTGAAGTTTTTCCGAGTTTACCGCCATCTTGTGAAGTGGAGTTTCATATCGATTCAGTGTCGGGAGTTGCATCTGTTGCTCGTACGCCTTATCGTTTGGCACCATCAGAGTAGAAGGAGTTATCTGATCAATTGCGAGAATTGATGGATAAGGGACGTGTTAGACTTAGTTTCATTTCCATGGTGATCGCCTGTGTTGTTTGTCAAGAAGGATGGATCGTTTCAGATGTGCATCGACTTTCGTGAGCTTAGCAAATTAACTGCCAAGAATCGGTATCCACTGCCGAGGATTGACGAATTATTTGACCAGTTGTAAGAATCCAGTGTGTACTCAAAGATCGCTTTGAGGTCTAGTCATCATCAAATGAGAGTTAGGGAAGAAGATATTCCTATAACTGCTTTTCGTACTCGATGTGGGTACTTTAAGTTTCAAGTGATGCTTTTTGGATTGACGAATGCGTCTACCGTATTCATGGACTTGGTGAATCGTGTGTGCAAGCTGTATTTGGATGAGTTGGTCATTGTATCTATTGACGATATTCTCTTTTAATCCAAGAGGGAATGAGGAGCATAAGTAGCATTTTGAGAATAATTTTTGAATGGTTGGAGAAAGAGAAGCTGTATGCAAAGTTCTCTAAGTATGAGTGTTGGTTAAAATCAGTGCATTTTATGGGGCATGTTATTGAAAACAAAGGTATTCATGAAAATCTTGCCAAGATTGAAGCAATTAAGTATTGGTCGGTACCAATGACACCGACAGAAATCTGTTAATTCCTTGGTCTAAGCTGCGAATTATCGGAGGTTTTACTGACTGTTAAACCATTGATTAAGCTGACTAAGAAGAATTGGATGTGTGAGTCCTACTTATACATCTAAATTTCTACGTTTCGAGATCTGATCCTTATCAGATGAGGAAACAATTTTTCCGAACACTGAAGGGTAGGTTGTGTTCTGCGCCAATGTTGTCATTGTTGGAAGGAAATGAAGATTTTATAGTCTATTGTGACGCGTTTCATATGGGTTATGGAGTTGTGGTATATGCTTTAAGATTGTGGAAATATTACTTGTATGGAATCAAGTGTGTAATAATCAAGGATCATAAGAGTTTCCTCATATTAAATTTCATGGGAAGACAAAGGAGATGAGTAGAAAATGACCAGTTATCAATTTTGAGTACTTGAGTATGTTGGTGGTTATCACTGTGAGTGATTATGACTACGAGATACGCTACCATCCGGGAAAGGCGAATGTGGTAGTTGATGCACTTATCAAGAAGAAAAAGGGAAAAGCCTCTGAGGGTTTGAGCTTTGGTAATGAAAAAAGTGTGGACTAGGCAGAAAGGATATTGAAATCTTAATCTGATGGTTTGATGGAGAAGAATGTCAAGGTAAGTGGTTTCAAAATTTCGTCAAACTTATGGAAAGGATTTGTAGTAAAGTCGATTGAGATGAGGTATTTTGGAGAATCGGATTTGATTGCCGTTATGTCGATTCTTCAATGTGGTGTTGGGAGTGCGAGATTAGTGATAAAGGAATCTCACAAGTCAAGTATTCGATACATTCTGGTTTGGGTAAAGGTGAAAATTGAGTTGAGTACTGCGTGTTATACAGAGACTGATGGACAGAGTGAAAGGACGATTCGAACATTGGATGATATACTTGTGCGCGTGTGATTGACTTAGGAATTGGAATTCTTATACAACAATAGTTATCATGCTTGTAATAAGGCTGTACTGTTTGAGGTTCTTTATGGACGTAAGTTAGGACTTCTGTGCATTGAAGTGATGTAGGGAGAAATAAATGACTGAACTAGAAATGATGTTGGTGACTGCCGGTAAGATTGTAAAGATTAAGGATCGTTTGTTAGCAGCAAGGAGTCGTTAGATGAGTTATGTTGGCAATCAAAGGAAATCGATGGAGTTTAAAATTGGAAACGTGATTATTTGCTTTTTAGTCCAAAAGATTACAAAAAATGGCAAAATGAACCCTCACCCACCACTATATATAATTTTTCCACTAACTAAAACACATAGTAAATTAATAAATCAAAAACTCCATCCACCCCCTTTCTTCCTTGTTTATGCCGTGAGCCACCAAGCCCCAAAAACACCCCATTTTTGTGATTTCTAGTTTGATTTGAGTAAAACTAAATAAAGGTCCATCCTATAACTTCAAAGGTGATTCTTTTGGTACCAAATTTATCAACATGCAACAAGTTTTTATTTTTCTTATGAACTAGGGTTGGTGATGTTGTTTTAAGATCATGCATGTGATGATCTCACCATGATCATGATATTTTGATGATTGAATGCTTGAATTTAATATAAGGGTTTTGTTAAAAGTGACATTCAAGTGTTAGGAATGGATTTGGGTAAATATAGGATGATAGTAGTGATGTAAAAAGGGGTAAAATGGGTTGAAAATTTGATTCAGTATGATTTTTAAAGGTGTGTTTTAGATCAGTAAGTTTGAAGGCAATTTTGGGAACCTTAAGTCTAAGTTTAGGTTGAGATGATTAGTTTTTGTTGTAGAGATTTTTATAAGCTTCGTTTTGATATAAATTAGATCTTCCAACTCAAAACGAGGAGGAAGTTACAATAGTTTGATTGTTCGTGTATCGGGAGACGAGTATCGACACAATCCGAATTTGTCGTTGATATTTGGATCGAATTCCGGGGACTATAAATTGAGTTTTAAAAATGGTCAATGGCCGTTCTAAGGTTCTAAACCTAGGGTTGTGATTCTATTTTCAAACTCAAGTGTCGGTTTTGTAAACAGAGTTGTTTAGGAAGGTCAAGATGGTTTTATGAATCGAAGGCATAAAACTGTCCGGTTTTTATAATTCAAAGATGTGTCAGGCAAAAGGTCTTAGAGGTCAAATCTTTTGATGAAATTTTTTGAGGGCTTTGTATATAATGTGAGTGAGGTATACAACAAGTTTCATTAGAATTGGAGGTGTTTAGGTAGGGTAAATCAGCTTGTACATTTGGTATGTGCCGGCAGATTATTACCGAGAGTGTAGTTTAATAAAGTAAACATATAGAAGGTTATAGTAGTATCACTTGCATTGTTGTTCTTTTGGGTTTGTCATGGTTTTGTAACTTTGAATTTTGTGTTATTAAGTACGGATTATACTTGATTCCATTTATTAACGAACACACCTTATTTGGTAGGTTGCAGTTTTCGTGTTCATCGGGCATCATCTATCGTTGAAGATCGTCTTGCTACTTCTATTACTCAAGGTGAGTATATAGCCTCGCTTTTATGCTAGCTAAATGGTTTTAAACCCACGAGGGTGATACATGTTATTTGAAAATAAATGGAATACAAGCCGTGAATAACTGTTTAGACCCGTATGTTGCTTTTGGACCCTAATGTTGCCTGAATTGTGTTAAGTACCTAGTTGTAGAAGACCCTAAATTCATGAACCGTTGACCATTGCTAGCTCATTGTTGTGAGTAGGAAATGGCCGCTTAAACAATTGATAGTACTATCGAGGTTGACATCCTATCCGATACAAGAGTTAGTATGCTGAGTGCGCTGCTCGAACGGATAACTCGAAGAAGAGAAAAGGTAAAATTTACAACGATTACCTTAAGAGGGGCAATGGTTTCACTTTTTATCATGCTGGCCTTTTGGCGGATGATTGGTTATAACGGGTCGGTGTCATGAGCTTAAACACAGTTGTATAGATTTTGCTATAAGATGGAATACCTGGATAATAGAATGTAAACGTAACAATTCTATTAAATGATTATGATTGATTTTTCTCTTGTGTTCAAATGTGATTTGATAAACCTATAGACTCGCTCAATCGTTGTGTTGATGACTTTAAGCATGTTTTTAGGAAATTGAAGTTGATGGATGGCGGAGCTTGCTTGAGAAGGTTGCAGGTTGCTTTTGTGGTTGTTGGGTCTAAAACTAATTCCTTTCCCATTTGTCATAAAACTAATTATGATTGGTCATGTATTTTGGTAAAAATATTTGTTGATTGGTTGAGATCTTTGGGAGACTGAAACGCTGTTCTGGTTGTTAAACTTTTGTTTTAGTTGGGATCGACATTTTATACAATGGTTAAATTATCTCCTTTTATATTTTAAACGTCTCATTTTGAGGTCGTTCAAGGTGTTTTGTGTAAGGGATGTTTTAGCTTAGAACCCAAATGTGTATTTCCGCTGCGCAATATTTTTGGGGGTGTTAAATTATACATAGTCTCATCTCCAAAATCGAGTTTAAAATACAGAAAAATATCATAAAACCTTGCAAAATACCTTTGTTTTGTTCAATGTGTGATTTGGCTCGGATATCGTGAAATTAAAAGATCATAAGAAACAAGCAAAAACGAACACGGGAAACGAAGCCGCACAAAAGAACTAGACCCGAATGTTGAATTTCCAAAAAGACCTTGAAGAATTGAAGATATACAAGTTTTGTCCCTCAAGTTTGAAGAAAGTACACTTTATAGCCTTGTAATTATCAAAAATATAATTTTGATCCCTAAAGTTTCATAAATATTTAAGATTGGCCCTTGAAGTTCAAAGAAATGTGCAAAAGAAGTCCTTTTCCATTATTTGCCAACTACAAGGACTATTATTGCCATTTTGAAACTCATTTAACAAAGGAAAAGTTGCTAATAGTTTACCACATGCCAAGGGTAATTTTTGCCAATGTTCAAAGATGGAGGTCCAAAAGCAGCCATACCAAACCCAACTAACCCGATTCATACCCAAAGTTTACCCAACCTTTAACAAAAGCCCAATTACCTAATCCACTTATCTTACTCGTTTTGGCTAATAAGCCCAAGTTTTGAATTAGCCAAAGACACGGTTAACACTAAACCTTAACCAAAAATAGATCTACGAGCACTATTCACCTACCATCTAATCCTTATCCACCCCAGCTCGAATTATACCATATCAAAGGGGTTTTGTTAAAGCGTATCTAGAAAAACAATTAACCACCCCCTTAATCCAGTCACATGATGACCTTCTTGTTGACAACTCATCCATGGGACCTACCCGTACCTCCCATGCCCCATGAAGAACACATTTTTGGCAAAACAACAAGATTGCACCAGAGATCCAATGGCCTAGGATCATTTTTTGCTCACTACAACAAAATGAAGGGTCATGATTACTTTGGCCAACTGCAAGATCACATGTACATCTTATTGACCAGAATTCAAAACTCAACAAAGGCATTAATAACTTATTTTTGATTAATAAAATTGTTCTAATTATGTCGAATCGAATTGATCCGGTTTTAAGTGTGACTCAATCATTTTTGGTTAATTATAAGAAAGGTGTCGTTATCTATTTCTAAAAATTAAAACTTGAAAATCATAAACTTAAAACAAAGGACTATACAAAAATAAAAACTTTATAAAAAGCAAAATTTGAAATAAAATTAAACAAGATAATTTAAAATAAAGCTTGACAAAAAGACGGGAAAATACAAATTTAAAAACAGTTCGAAAAAAGAATCAAAACATAATTCGGGAAAGCAAGATCAATGTAATTCGGAATAAAGATAACCCTAACCTAGTTCGGAATTTGGTAAAAAGATTAATTCGGAATACACAATAATGTAACTTATTTCGAAAAAATGAGTTTGCACCTAATTTGGAATTTGGTTCTAGACCTAATCCGGAAAGCAACACAAAGACCTAATTCGGAATCTTAACGATTCCGAACTATGTTCGGAATGATTAGAGGCAAGTAATTCGGAATGTTGGATTACAAAACATAATTCGGAATTTTTAATATACTTTAATTCGGAATAACAACTTTTGAAGTTAATTCAGAATGTTTAGTTTTTAATCAATTCGGAATATTGTTAAAAGTATAGTTCGGAATAAAATTTTAATAATCTAATTCGGAATGATCTGAATTACTATCTAATTCGGAATATACAAAAACTATATAATTTGGAATAATAGACTGTGTTTAATTCGGAATACTTAAAATTAAAACATAGTTCGGATAAAGAGGGTTTTAAAGTTCGGAATAATGAAAAATAAGCAAAAATCAAATAAGGAATTAACCAAAAATTAAACTAAACAAATTTAAAATAAGCTATTAAGACACAAATTAAAAACTATAAAAACACCAAATAAGCAAAAATAACAAAATCAACTTTTAAAATATTAATCTACCAAATCCACTTAATTAAAAATAAGCTAAACACAAAATAAACAATAAGCACAATAAGCTATAACCATCAATCACATCAAAACAATAAGAACAATGAAATAAGCACTTCAATCAAATAGGCAATAAGATCAAACAAACTACATGATTAACCAAATCAAACATAAGATTAAAAACAAGAAAGGAAGAATGAGATATATTTAAAAAGCTTGAATTAAAGATGAAGATTAAGATTCAAAAATACAAGATTCAAGATGAAAAGCTTGAAAACACAAAAGAAAGCTATAGTGAGAAAGTAATTACACCTACTCCTAATTACTTTCATGAAAAACTAAAAATTATCGACTTCCTTTTACAAATGAAGGTTTAAGGTCTATTTATAGTGGAAAGGATGTGGTGTTGTTGCTTCCTTCTTTCTCTTTGTCTTCTCGCTTTTTAAATAATTCGTCTTTCTCGACTTTGTCTCGAGATTTATCGATAGATAAAATGAACTCGTCTTCTAATTTTCTTCTTTTATTAGACTTGGTTCTTCGACTTCGTTAAACTTCCTTCTTTGGTCTTTTTCTTCGATAAATCTTCAGAATAGGCCTTTGACTTCCCTTCTTTTTGCACTCTTGATCTTTTGACTTCGTCTTTTGTCTTTTTCTTCGATAAAAGCCCGTGAAAGCCCGTATTTTTTTCCTTTTTCATATTTTGGTCCTAAAACACAATAAAAACACAAACCACACATAATTCCGACTTTTACGACATTAAATACACGTTTTGGTCTCATTTTTAATTGTTTTAAGTGGTAAAAGGATAAGTGTTTTCACACTTATTAAATCCCCTACACTTGACCATTGCAATGACCTCATGCAATGCATTAATTTCAAAGCAAAGTTTACATTCTCCATCATAATTAACCCAGCCTTTATTACATACTACGATACTATAGAAACTAAAAAGATAGAATATTACAAAATGTTTGAAGGAATAAACTTGTAAAGAAATCTAAGAATTACATTAGGGCTTTTGGTGTCATGAATATTAATCACCCTCAAGTTTCACGTTCCCCATACCAAGCTTAAAAACGAGATCCGAAGTATAATCATCATATTCATCATAGATTGTGGAGCATCCAAATCGGAGAAAGACTCATTAGGATCTTCCACATGTTCTTGAAAAAGTGGATTATCATAGAAGGTTTGGAAAAGAGGATTGTTATGTAGCACAAAATCATCAAGCTTTGTACTTTCCAAAGGAATTGTAACAAGCTCGTCTTGAAGCACATCAATCATTTTCGCCGATTCTTTTCCATTTGATTTGCTTGTAAGCTTCCCCATTTTTAACACTTGTTGATCATTCCCGAACCTAAGAATTGGTTCACCTTCGACAACATCGACTAAAGCTTTTCCGGTTCTCAAGAATGGCCGTCCAAGTATTAACGGAATACGAGGATCCATCTCATAATCAACAACAACAAAGTCAACCGGAAAAGCGAAGGTACCAACTTTAACAAAAAGATCTTCGGCAATACCAACGGGGTAAGAGAGAGTTCGATTTGCTAGCTCAAGGGTCATACAGGTTGGTATAAGATCAGGTAATGCTAACTTCTTCCAAACACTTAACGACATTAAATTGATACTTGCCCCGAGATCGGCTAAGGCAGTACATTCCTTGATTTGAGAAAATGAACAAGGTAGCACAAAACGACCGGGATCTCCAAGTTTCTCCGGAAGTTCTTTGAGAAGGACGGCAGAACAATTTTCATTTAATCGAGTATTGACAAACCCAGCCATCTTTTCCTTCTTACTAAGCAACTCCTTGAACGCTTTAACAAATTTCGGCATTTGGACAAGTGCTTCAACAAGGCTAATGTTAAAGTTCATTTACGTGATCATCTTCAAAAAGGTAGTAACTTGAGAATCCTCCTTAGTGAGCAATTTGCACTTATCTAACTGAGATAGATAAGGAATATTGGGCTTAGGAGGTGTAGGTGGAGAAGGTAAAGGTTGAGATGTTGAAGGTTGAGAGGTTGAAGGTTGAGAAGTTGAAGGTTGAGAGGGTGAAAGGTTTTTCTTGGGTACATCTTCAGTAAGAGGTGGAGACGGTAATGGAGAACTAGTACTAGGCGTGGTAGTAAGAGTGATAAATGGGGGAGGGATAGAAGGTCCTACTAAAGTTGCTCCATTGCGTGTAGTAATTGCACTCACATTAGCTCTAGGGTTGGATTCAATTGTTGAAGGAAGAGCACCTTAGGGACGAAGGGCTTGAACATTTGAACGAATTTCCTATCCGTGGACTCTTGCATTTCTTTTAATTTCTTATCTTGTTCTGAAATCTTTTGAAGAACTAGGTCCATTTGCGGATTAGGTAAATTAAACCCTTGTTGTGGATAACCTTGGTTTGGGTGTTGGTTGTATGGTGGAAAACCTTGTGGATTAAAACCTTGGTTTGGAAAGCCTTGATTTTGCATTTGATAATTTCCTTGATTAGCATTGTAGCCCCTCACATTTGCATTTTGGTGAAAATTAGCTCTTGGTGGACCTTGGTTGTTTCGGGTGGGTGGGTGTGGTCTTTGTTGAAAACCGGGTGGAGCCAAGTAATTAGTCGAATTGTAGGACAAATAATTAACATCGACATTTGGCTTGAAATGAACCCTCTCAGTGTTGTTGTAAGCATACACTTCCCCGTGAGATTGGTCATAAGCCTGATCACAATTAGAATAAGAGTGTGGCCCACCACATGTTTCACAAGTTACATTAAGAGCATTCACATGTTGACTAGGGGTGTTTTGAATATGTAAGGCAAGTTTAGTCACTATTGAAGTAAGTGCTTGAATTTGGTTGTTGGTCTCACTATCCCTAGTACTAGCCATAGTATCCCTTACACTTTTAGTTTGCACTTTTGCCTTATTTTCAATGATTGCCCAAGCCTTGTTTATAGATTTCACAAGAATATTACCCCCCGAAGCACTATTTAGTGAATCTTGGTTATTCAAACTTAATCCATTATAAAAAGTATTAATTTGATGCACCTTAGTAAAACCATGTTGTGGACACTTTCTTAAAAGTTCCTTAAAACGATCCCAAGATTCACTAAACGTCTCACCGTACTTTTGTTCAAAATTGATGATATCATTCCGTAAAGCGGTAGTACGTGAGGGTGGGAAGAAGTAATTGATGAATTTGGTTTCTAAGTCAGCCTATGTTGTAATACTTTGGGGTGGTTCCTTATCAAGCCAAGTCCGGGCTTGTCCCTCGAGAGAGAAAGGAAAGAGGAGCAAACGAATTGCCTCTTGCGATACCCCATTGTATTTCACGGTATTAGTTAAGTGGACAAACCTTTTGATATGATCATGAGGATCATCATGAGTGCGGCCCAAGAAAGGTGTTGCGGAAACCATTTGAATAAAACCGGTCTTGAGCTCGAAGTTGTTGGCGTCAATAGCCGACACCACAATCGCATCGTCATTGCCTTTAATGCGTGATTGCAAGAGCTCGATCATTGGGCGATTATCCATGGTGTTAACAACAGGAGGCTCGATGATAGCGGCTTGAATGGATTTCCTCCTTCGTGAACGGGTACGCATACACCTACAAAAGAAAAAAATATCAAAGAAATAGAAGAAATAAAGTTAACGTAAAAAGAAAATAATTTTGGTGCTTTTTATGAGTTTTTAAATGTTTTTGGATTTTTTGAAATTTTTTAATTTTTTTTGAAAATTTGAAAAATGTAAGCAAGAAGAATAACGTTCAAAAGTGAACCGATCCCAAAATCCAACGCGTCTCTCACAAAAAACCGTTAATCTTCACGAAAAGAGCCGGTAGCGGCGCCATTTTAATAACTGATTTTTGATTAATAAAATTGTTCTAATTATGTCTAATCGAATTGATCCGGTTTTAAGTGTGCCTCAATCGTTTTTGGTTAATTAAAAGAAAGGTGTCGTTATCTATTTCTAAAAATTAAAACTTGAAAATCATAAACTTAAAACAAAGGACTTAAACAAAATAAAAACTTTATAAAAAGTAAAATTTGAAATAAAACTAAACAAGACAATTTAAAATAAAGCTTGTTAGGTCCACTAGATGTGGATCTTGCAGTCTGTTAGGGATGGTGAACGAATTCTGTAATCACAAGTCTATTCACAGAGAGACTCTAGATGAATCACACAGTATAAGTGCGGAATACAAATACTATGAACAAGAAGAACAAAATAACTATAATGACTTGATCCTTTACTAAGGATTTCTAATATTAATATGAACTAGAATAATGTTTGATGAAGGTGTGTCTAACCCTTCTGCCTAAGGTTCCTTTTATAATCCAAGGAAACCCTAATACATCATTAAACCAAAACGTGTAAAACTGATATGCATATCCTTTCCTAACATATCTCATGCATATCCTAACAGAATACTCAAAATAATAAAGTTTGACTTTCTAAAGACCAGGAGCACGTGTTGCTCCTACTACTACTAGGACCAGGAGGAACTACATACCTCCTAGTATACCTATTACAAATAACTATTCCAAAGGTCCTAACAATCCTCCCCTAAACTTGAATTTGACCTGTTGAGTTCAAGTTTCCTGGTAGATCTTGCAAAACAACTTGAGGATTGGAACAACAAATTAAACAACAGCATCATAACCATCAGCATAAATAACATAAAGACTGCTGCAACAAGTGACACCTAGAAGCTTCTTGAAAGCTTGAAAAAAATCTGCATCTTGTTGAATCTTCACACCAACATGAGCATATTTTATGAGCCTTTACTAAGTAGCTGCTCGCTCTTGGGCTAGCCAGTCTTTATGGTGGAATAAGCATCACCCTAGGAGACCAGAACCCAGTCCAACTCTTAGAACGTGAATCAATGGTGAGTGGGGGTACCCTGATGATTTTGGACAAACCATCACAGTCGTCAACGGATTTGATATGTCTTTACCAGAAGCCGTACTCTTTTGGACTCGCCAACTCTTAGCAATTAAGCATCGGTGAGCTGAAAACCCTATAGCTATGAGCAAGCTATTATAGCTATCAACAGATTTGATAAGATCTTTACCAAGAGCCGTACCCCCTTGGACTAGCTACTTTTCAGTCTAGGACCATGGCAAGTGAAAACCATCCAGTTTTGGGTAACCTGGCAACCATCAACGGATTTGACTATCACACCAGAGCCATACCCTCATGGTGAATCAACTCTTTCTTGTCTGTGAAACATGGTGAGTTGAGCACCATTTTTTGTGTGGACTAGGTCCAACACCAGAAGTAACTCCAAAACAGCCCAAGTGTGAAACAGTCAAATGAAAACCAATTTTATGATGGAAAAGTATAAGCAGATAGTATATTATGCACAAGTGTGAAATTCCATCATATGTTTAAAGTATAAGCAAATATTATATAAAAAGTATTTTTTTCTTTTTTTTAAGTTATAATGTGAGTCACCAGTCACTGTACAGATTGGTGAAAAGAATGTTAGTATAATCACAAGAATAGAAGAACCATACCAATCACTTACTAGAAGCAACAACTTTATCCGCATGCAACCGGGCTTGAATACCTTCCACCAAAGTAGTAGACATGGTAGACTCATTCCTAGAAGGAGCATTGGATATCTGTAGATGACAATCCAACATAGCCTCCATAGTAGCAATCGTTAATGGATACTCCATATCCGTAAGCATAAACACCACAACACCAGTCTCTAACTCCAATACATGAACCCCACAACCAGCATAAAGTTTCCACCTCTTGATCACCCAGCGAGGCTGATCTCTCCAGACACCAGAAAGAGGAGCATCAGGAGGGGAATCTAGCATCATCTTCAAGTCACCCCAGATTGTCAAACCAGGCCAGTTGGGCAACTCACTCGGAGAGTGAGGAATCTCAGCATCCACTAGTCCATATAACGACATAAGATCACGACGGTCCACCCATGTCAAAATACTTTGCAGTTCCGAGACATAACGAACATAACCTTCACTGGTTGTAATCTTATGAGTGAATGTACCAGCAACAATAGGGGATGGCCGAACTTCCCAAGTGACAATCCAACCCTTACCCATGTGTAACTCTGTCTCACTATCCAAAGAAACATTAATTAGATTTACAGGATCTCACTTCTCAAAAGGAACAGACTTACCACGTCGAGCCTTCTTCTTTCTAATTGAGCGACGAGGTGAAGGAAAACCAGAAGAAGATTCTACCTTGACCTTTCCAGCAGCAGCATAATCAGCAATAGTAGACTCAAAACCTTAACCAACCATAGGATCAAGTTCTGCTGCACCAGCGGATGAGGTAGGGTGTGGTTCAGTTACCGGTGTGGATGGTTGCTCCACAACAGGAGTAGCAGGAGTAATAGTAGTAGCAGGAGTGGTAGTAGTGGCAGAAGTGGTAGTAGCTTCATTGGTGGTAGTGGTATGAACCTGAGATGGAATGGGATGAACAGCCAAAGTTGTGGTAGTAGGACCATCAGTATAAGTAGTAGTAACAAATGGAACACTAGAAGTATCACGAGGAACACCAGATGAAAAAGTATGAGCAACAGCAGGCGGAGAAGTGTGAACAACACGTGGAGGAGGGCGATATATAAAGCGTTCAAGGACCGGTGTGTTTTGACGCTTGATCATCTTATGGTACATATCTTTAAGCTCATCAAAGGACAGTCCCCTAACCCGTTCCCAAGTCCACCCAACATTAAAGTAACAGCCGACTGATTTTTGACATATTGCTGCATCAACTTCCTCTCCTTTGTTCTTGACATAGGCCTGTTACGACGCTGTTCACGAAGCTGAGCAGCAAGAGACAATTGTTGTTGACGCATTAAGGCCAGTGCCCGTGGGATACAATTATGTTGATTCACATCAGCTCCCAAAATATCTGTGAACTGCGAGTAATCAGAAGTAAGAATAGTAAGCACCCGCATCCAGTCATTATCATCCCAATGCATGACATCATACCTCAACTGCTCACGCCTATGCTGTTGAAGGGCTTATTCCTCAGCCCTAGCTTGTTGATCAATCTCCTCTTGCAGTCTCCTTGCAGCCTCCTCCCCCAACCTTTCTTCCTCAATTTGTCTGCGAGTACGCTTCCTTGGAGGAGAGGGTGCATCTGTCATAGGGGCTTTCCCCTTGGGATCATGAGATGGACCAGCAGAAGTACCAGCAGAAGGACCAGCAATATCCTCCATCGGTCTAGGATCAGCAGCAGCAGTATGGATGCTTGATGGACTAGGAGGAACAGGTAAATCATCATACGACTTATCAGCAAATCAGCCCTAGCCAACAAAGTCAGACCATCCACCTCAACATCCTCATCAGAATCAGAAAGCACAAGCTTCTTCTTTTGGCGCCTCTGTTGGGACTCCAATGCTTTAATCCTGTTCGCCAATGGAAGGACAAAGTCCCGGATGAGCTTGCGGTGCTGATTTAGATCATTCTCCAAAGAAACAACCCTTGCGTAATACTTGTGCATGAGAGCTAGCAAAGAAGTTAGTGAAACAGGTTCCTCTGCTTCCCCACTAAGAGGACTTGGATCGGGGAATGCATCATTGGGACCAGAAGCAACAAAGGGGTCATCGTCATGAGCATGAGAGCTAGATGGCTTCTCACCAGAATGAGGAGCTGGACTAGAAGGGGGAGTATCAACAAATGGGGACTTATGTGGCAGAGAAGAGGGGGAAGCCTTAGAAGTGGATGGAATTTCTACCACCACTTCTTTAGCTGGCTCATCCACCTCCACATGAGGCACACCAGTAGCATGATGCTTGATAGGTGTGTAAACACCCATCTTTTCTACCACTTAATTACAATAATAACCGGACCAAAACGTGTATTTTATGTCTTTTATGTCGGAATTATGCGTGGTTTGTGTTTTTGTTGTGTTTTAGGACGAAAAGGTGAAAAGTGGAGAAAACACGGACATTCACGAGCATTTACGGACTTTTATTGAAGAAAAAGACGAAAGACGAAGTCGAGAAATCAAGAGTGGAAAAGAAACGGAAGTCCACGACCAATTCTGAAGATTTATCGAAGAAAAAGTCAAAAGACGGAAGTTTATCAAAAGCCGAAGAATTCAAGTCTATTTTATTGAAGAATTTAAAGACGAGTTCGAAGAAATCCCGAAGCCAAAAGTCCATTAAGTCCAAGTTTAAAGAAGATTAGAAGAAAAGGACTAATGACGCAATTAATGAAGATTAATAAAAGGAGGGACTTAAGCTTATAATTAAGAAGAAATGAAAGAGGGGAGGAAGCTTCCTAATCCTCCCCTATAAATAGTCATTAGTTGTTTACATTTCATTTTGTTGGCTAAGTGTGACAATTAGTCTTCCACCATTTCATTACCTTGCACCTTTAATTACCTTGTCAATTTAAATACTTGTCAAATTTAATTACCTTGTCTTGCACTTAATTACCATTTAATTTCAAGTAAGTTTTCCTTTTAATTCTTGTTAATCTTTATCTTTATCTTGTTGATCTCATTCTTCCTTTCTTAATCTTTGATTGATTTGTTTATGTTCATGTTCTTAATTTTTGTTGATTTATTTAAGTGGGTTTTGATTATTTTGATTAAGTTTTGTGAGTTTGATTGATTTGGATTGATTGTTTATGCTTAATAGTTGTTTATTTGCTTGTTTGATTTAATCTTGTGTTTGATTTACCTTTGTTTTGGTTTAATTCGTGCTATCTTCTTATCCCTTGTTCTTCAGATTTTGTTTCTGTTCTTTCCCTGGACGCAACTCCATTTATTCCGAATCAAGGTTTTGAAAGGCTATTTATTCGGAATATTGAATTATTCCGCGTAAGTGTTTTGTCGAGATTTCTATTCGGAATATACATTATTCCGAATAGGGGTGATTTTCCGAATAGGGTTTCTTATTCCGAATAGGAATATATTCCGCATAAAGCTGACTTTCCGAATAGGACTGGATATTCCGAATAGGAATTCCGAATAGCAATTCATTCCGAGTAAGGCTTTTTATTCCGAATAGGAAGTATATTCCGCATAGAGACTTATTCCGAATAGACTTGTTATTCCGGATAGGGATAGTATTCCGAATAGGCCATTATTCCGAGTAGGGTATTATTCAGGGTAGGTGACATATTCCGAATTGCCATATATTCCGAATAGGGTTTATTCCGGATAGAGCTTGTTTTCAGTTTCTTTAATTTAGTTTTTAAGTTTCTGCCCTTTTATTTTTCCCGCCTTTTTCCTTTATCGCACTTTAAGTTTATTTGCCTTAGTTTAAGATTTAGTTTTAGTTGCGTTTTAAGTTTGCCTTAGTTAGATTTAAGTTTGCGTTATTTACCTTTAGTGCCTTTAATTTTAGTCACGCTTTTAAATACTTGTGCCTTTTATTTTAAAATTAGACTTAGATTTAAATTAACGCCATTTACTTTAATTGTTTTGCACTTTTCATATACTACAACGACATAACTTTTGTTTCACCAAAGAACGACTGAGTCACACACTAAACTCAGTTTTCAATTCGAAGAGATTGGTTCAACGATATTTTTAACTGAGTAAAATCTTAGTTATCAAATGGCGCCGCTGCCGGCTCTTTTCGTAAAGATCAACAGTTTTTTGTGAGAGACACGTTGCTTTTTGGGATCCGTTCACTTGTGAGCGTTATTTTTCTTGCCTAAAAAATTCAAAAAAAATCATAAAAATTAAAAATTGATAAAAATACATAAAAAAAAAAAAAAAATTTCAAAAATCCAAAAAGATTTTATCTTTCTTGTGTATATATATTGTCTTTGTGTTTGGTTTTGTTTTCTTTTGCATTTTCAGGTGTATGCGTACTAGATCTTCTAATTATCAAGAGCCCGAGCCTCAAGAAGATTTAAGTATGGCAGGTGTTAACAACAACAACATTCCACCGCACCTCAATAATAATAATAATAACAACAATGCTCTTCCACAGCCTGATCTTCGGACCATGGAGGAACTTTGTCAACCAACAATGTTTGGACGAGGAGGACCGATTGCGCCGATGCAAATCAACGCTCCTGAGTTTTCGTTGAAGCACCACCATGATTCAGCAAGTACAAACAAACCCATTTAGAGGATTGCCTGATGATGATGCCAACAAACACCTCGACAAGTTCATTACAATCACCCAAAGCATGAAGTTGCCTGGTGCCACAATGGATGTACTTCGCCTACAACTCTTCCCACATACTTTATCGCATCATGCCGAGAAATGGTTTGATCGTCTCCCAAAGAATTCTATTCACACTTGGGATGACATGACTCAACGCTTTCTATCGCGCTACTTTCCACCATCCATGGTCACAAGCCTTCGCAATCAGATCAGCGGTTTCATGCAAGACCCTGATGAATCTCTTTTTGACGCTTGGGAGCGATATAATGTCTTGATCGATAGATGTCCAAACCACAACATGCTCCCTGTAACCTTAATCGATACTTTCTACAACGGATTGACTTTTCGAGATCGTGATACGATAAATGCAGCCGCCGGTGGCACATTCATGAAAAGGAGACCCGAGGAGTGTAGAGAGTTAATTGAGAACATGACTACTCACCACAAGAACTGGGATTCCTCTGCTTCTTCAAGGAACAACCCGAGAGTCAATGTTTCTTCTACCTCAGCAAACCCTGAGATGACCGAACTCACCCGCATGATGGCCGAAATGAGCAAAAGTATTACGCTTCTCGCTTCAAACCAACAACAACAACAAGTTAAAGCGGTTGCTAATCCTTGTGAAACATGTGGCGGTCCTCACTCATACACCGATTGTCCTTCTACACAAGGAAATCCGGAAAATGTGTATGCAGCTTACGGTAATTATTCACCGGAAAATTACCAAGCTAGACAACAAGGGGATAGAAATCTGCTGAGTTACCGATCTAACAACTACCTTTCCCCCGGTTTTTCTCCTCAAAACCAAAATCCCGCCAACAACTACAATAGAAGCAACCAAATCCCACCAAGAGCTTCTAACCCTTATCAACCACCCACCCAACAAAACCCACCCATTAATCCCGATGTTGATGCCATCATGAGAACTCAAGGTGAGCAAATCAAGAATCTACAGAGCCAAATAATTAATTTGAAAGGAGATATCTTGAAGCAAGGAAATGACATCAGAACCGAGGTTCGTGATAATATCCAATCTTCCTTCAGCACTCAAACGACTGAATTAAAGAATCTATTGGCTAGTTTCTTGCCCGAAGCTCAACCTTCTTCTTCGGGTTCTCTACCTTCAAACACCGTCACTAATCCGCGAGCTAATGTGAGTGCTATAACTACGCGTAGTGGAATTACCATTGTCAATCCACCTACCCCACCACCATCATCTACACCTCCTCCACCACCATGTATCCCTACTCCCCCTACACCTAGTAGTAGCACACCATTACCGTCTCCGCCTCCTCATGACGATGTATCTCGGAAGGACCCTTCAACATCACAACCTTTACCAACTACACCTTCACCTTCCCCTTATCAACCTAGAATCCCATACCCTTCTCGCATAGGCAAGACCAACGAGCTAACCAAGAATGACTGTCAAGTATCGAAATATGTGGAAATGCTATCTAAAATGACCATCAACATTAGCCTTGTTGAAGCACTTTGCCATATGCCGAAATTTGTCAAAGCATTCAAGGAATTGCTTAGCAAGAAGAAGAAGCTGATTGAACAAGCCAACACACGCTTAAATGAAAACTGCTCTGTAGTTATTCTTAAAGAACTTCCGGAAAAGCTTGGAGATCCCGGTCATTTTGTGTTGCCTTGCGTGTTCAACAAAACTGAAGAATTTACTGCCCTTGCTGATCTCGGGGCTAGTATTAATTTGATGCCACTAAGTGTTTGGAAAACACTATCATTACCCGACCTCATTCCAACAAAGATGACTCTCGAACTTGCAAATCGCACTCTCGCTTACCCCGTTGGTATAGCCGAAGACGTGTTTATCAAAGTTGGCACATTTACTTTTCCGGTCGATTTTGATGTAGTTGATTATGAAATGGACCCTCGTATTCCTTTAATACTTGGTCGGCCATTCTTGAGAACCGGACGTGCTTTAGTAGATGTGGCCGAAGGTGAGTTAATCTTACGAGTCGGGGATGATTCAAAAGTTTTTAAAATGGTGAAGCTTACAGGCAAATCCTTTGGACGCCGAGAATCAGTGAATATGATAAATGTGCTCGATGACTTTACCGTCTTTGACAATCCTCTATTCGAGTCTTCCACTGATAATCCATTCTTTGAAGATAATGTGGATGATTCTCACTCTCCTTTGGACGCTTCTCTCATTTATGATTCTCCACCGGTCTTTGATGCTTATGATGATGATGATTCTAGCTCAGATTCGGATGATTTTGATTGTACTTCTGAGTATCCCGAGCTGCCCACTTTCGATGATTTTGATGAGGCCGATACTCTCTCGAGCGATTCTTCACATGATGAAGATCCTCCGCCATCACTCGATCCTACTTTGGACGATTACTCATTTGAGGAAGATTTCTCTGAATTTCTCAACACTTACTTCCCTCATGAGAGTGATGCACCTCCTTTGGACTTTGAAGATTATCGTCTTGATCCTACTTTGGATTTGAAGAAACTTTTGTCAAAGGAGAAGAAACCGATCGACACCGAAATCCGTTGCACGTATGATTTGACACCTCTTTGTCCCACTTCTGAGGACGAGGTTGTGCTTCTTTGCGGATCTTCTTCACACTCGGCTGAGCCTGAGTGCCATTTTCCCTTAAAGGAAAAGGTGTTCGACCCCGGTATTGAAGTCTTTAAGCCATCTCAGTATCCACCTGATGAAATAAAAGGAAAAATCTTTGGAACCATTGAAGACATGCTTGCACCACTTCATCCTTGCTTCCACCGTGCTCCATCGTTGCTTAAGGGAACCCTGCCACTTCTTCTTTGGCTTGCCTTGTTCGCCTTAAGCTCGTGCTTATTAATGGATGAAAACTACGTCTTTGATCCTGGTGGATATGTTTCATGCTACTTCCGTTGATGATCAAGGTCGAGTCAGGCTCACGACTCGGTTAACAAAAATCAAGCGCTTCTTGGGAGGCAACCCATGCATCTATCTTTTCGCTTTCTTTACCATAAGTGTAGGGGGACCCTTTGGTTTGCTTTCCTCTCCTCACTTCTTAATCAGGGATTCGAGCTTCAATGATCCACTTTTGATGATTCTTGACGACCCGTGATTCCGTGTTCCATTATCCCGGTTCTATCCTAAACTCTTTTCGATTCTCTATTTTATATATTTTCTCAATATTAAAATAGGAATATCTTTAGTTGTCTTTTTCTTTAGCGAGATTTAAACAACGTGCACAATGTCCTAAATGTAGGGGAGTTTACGCCCACATGCTTAAACATTGAGGACAATGTTTATCTTAAGTGTAGGGGGGATTTCTATCGAAGTTAAGTGGTCTTTTCCTTGTATTTGCCCTCATTTTAACCGGAAAATCAATTTTTCGACATTTTTCAAAATTTTTGATCTATTTTGGCCTATTAGTTTTTACCATTGTATAGTTATTTTCTTTCCTTATTAGAATAAATGTTTAATAAGTGGTTTTAATTTTTAAACGTTGTGAATCTTTTGACTCAACCCGAGTTTACTTATCTAAGTTTCTCTAGCTAGTACCCTTAACGTGTTTAAATCGAGTTTTGCTAGGCTTTTATTTAGGGAGCTATAAAACGCGAAAGTCTTAACTCTCACGGGTTAAGAACAAGAACTTTTCGCAAGTTCCTATAATTGATCCTAGAGAGTCGTTTATCAAGGGAACTTTAAAATGCGATTTCTAAACTTGAAAAGTCTAAGAATTTGCAAGATCCTATAGGCGACTCGAAAACCCAAAACTTTGATTTAATAGGCTAAGTATCCACGAGTCTCATTACTTGAGATTTTAAACTGTGGAGAACGAGAGATGATAGAGCCAATTATAAGTTCGGTATTCTTTCGTGAATTTATGTGAGTTAATTATGAGCCTATTCTCCCATCGCTTGCTAATAAATTTATCTGCTAATAAATAAGGTTGTACGATTTGAAAAGTTACTTAGATTCTAGCCCCAGATCGTTTAAAAGTTGCTCGGTATGGATTAGAGTTCATAGCCAAGGCATAACTTATTGAAGCGGGACGCGAAGATTGGCGAGTCCGAAAAGGCCCTAACAAGGCATGAGGGCTATATTTTGTTGCTAAAGATCCAAAGTGATGTGAAGAATCATTTATCGAAAATCAATATGAAGGATCGAGACACACGACGAAAAGCAAATACTCCCAAAAAGTCATGGAGAAGTGTATCCGAGAAGACCCTAACAAGGTATGAGGATAAATAGATCCAAGTCATAAAAGGAGGCGGATCGTTGTACATCAAAGTCCAAAATAAAGATTGGAGAAAAATGAAGAAGTCGTGGTCCAAGTATGAATCTCTCAAAACTTCAAGTGACGAAATTCATATATGAAGAGAAGACCATTATTTCATGAACGTCTCTCAAGATTTGAACTATGAAGTCGCTGCCAAATATCGGTCCGAGAAAGGTCTCAAATCGCGAAGCGAGTTATGCCAAGATATGAACTTTATGAGGTCCCGAGAAGCAGTTTTAAAAGATTTGGTCCTTTAGCTAACTATTGATTAAATCGTTCACTTTATTTTCAGACTTAATAACTATCGAAATAAGTCAAACAATGCATCCTCGTGATCATTCAAGACAACAATAAAATATAAGAGATACACCTAGGAATAAGAGAGTCTAAGTGAGTAATTGGCCCACATGAGTTCGTGTTAGTTTACTAACTTATAATAACAATGATCTCGTTTTAAGCTTGGTTTGGAGAAAGTGAAAACTTGAGGATGATGATTATTCATAACATTTTCAAAACCCAAGGTATGCTTTTGATTTCTTTACTTTGCATGTTTTTGATTTTCTATCTCTTGAATAAAGGCCAACGTGGATTGATTATGACGGAAAATGTAATCTTGCTTTGTAACTAATGCATTGCATGAGGACATTGCAATGGTCAAGTGTAGGGGATTTGATAGGTGTGTAAACACCCATCTTTTCTACCACTTAATTACAATAATAACCGGACCAAAACGTGTATTTTATGTCTTTTATGTCGGAATTATGCGTGGTTTGTGTTTTTGTTGTGTTTTAGGACGAAAAGGTGAAAAGTGGAGAAAACACGGACATTCACGGGCATTTACGGACTTTTATTGAAGAAAAAGACGAAAGACGAAGTCGAGAAATCAAGAGTGGAAAAGAAACGGAAGTCCACGACCAATTCTGAAGATTTATCGAAGAAAAAGTCAAAAGACGGAAGTTTATCAAAAGCCAAAGAATTCAAGTCTATTTTATTGAAGAATTTAAAGACGAGTTCGAAGAAATCCCGAAGCCAAAAGTCCCTTAAGTCCAAGTTTAAAGAAGATTAGAAGAAAAGGACTAATGACGCAATTAATGAAGATTAATAAAAGGAGGGACTTAAGCTTGTAATTAAGAAGAAATGAAAGAGGGGAGGAAGCTTCCTAATCCTCCCCTATAAATAGTCATTAGTTGTTTACATTTCATTTTGTTGGCTAAGTGTGACAATTAGTCTTCCACCATTTCATTACCTTGCACCTTTAATTACCTTGTCAATTTAAATACTTGTCAAATTTAATTACCTTGTCTTGCACTTAATTACCATTTAATTTCAAGTAAGTTTTCCTTTTAATTCTTGTTAATCTTTATCTTTATCTTGTTGATCTCATTCTTCCTTACTTAATCTTTGATTGATTTGTTTATGTTCATGTTCTTAATTTTTGTTGATTTATTTAAGTGGGTTTTGATTATTTTGATTAAGTTTTGTGAGTTTGATTGATTTGGATTGATTGTTTATGCTTAATAGTTGTTTATTTGCTTGTTTGATTTAATCTTGTGTTTGATTTAGCTTTGTTTTGGTTTAATTCGTGCTATCTTCTTATCCCTTGTTCTTCGGATCTTGTTTCTGTTCTTTCCCTGGACGCAGCTCCATTTATTCCGAATCAAGGTTTTGAAAGGCTATTTATTCGGAATATTGAATTATTCCGCGTAAGTGTTTTGTCGAGATTGCTATTCGGAATATACATTATTCCGAATAGGGGTGATTTTCCGAATAGGGTTTCTTATTCCGAATAGGAATATATTCCGCATAAAGCTGACTTTCCGAATAGGACTGGATATTCCGAATAGGAATTCCGAATAGCAATTCATTCCGAGTAAGGCTTTTTATTCCGAATAGGAAGTATATTCCGCATAGAGACTTATTCCGAATAGACTTTTTATTCCGGATAGGGATAGTATTCCGAATAGGTCATTATTCCGAGTAGGGTATTATTCAGGGTAGGTGACATATTCCGAATTGCCATATATTCCGAATAGGGTTTATTCCGGATAGAGCTTGTTTTCAGTTTCTTTAATTTAGTTTTTAAGTTTCTGCCTTTTTATTTTTCCCGCCTTTTTCCTTTATCGCACTTTAAGTTTATTTGCCTTAGTTTAAGATTTAGTTTTAGTTGCGTTTTAAGTTTGCCTTAGTTAGATTTAAGTTTGCGTTATTTACCTTTAGTGCCTTTAGTTTTAGTCACGCTTTTAAATACTTGTGCCTTTTATTTTAAAATTAGACTTAGATTTAAATTAACGCCATTTACTTTAATTGTTTTGCACTTTTCATATACTACAACGACATAACTTTTGTTTCACCAAAGAACGACTGAGTCACACACTAAACTCAGTTTTCAATTCGAAGAGATTGGTTCAACGATATTTTTAACTGAGTAAAATCTTAGTTATCAATGCTCCTCCTCCATAGGATCATCCCCTAATGGAAGTTCCTCCTGGGCTTCACCAGCCGGAGGAATAACATTAGGATCCCCTTGTGCAAGGCCCAACATAACATCTGTAAGAGGCCTCCAAACACCCTTAAATCCAAGTGCCATATTAGAATACACCTTAGAACTAAGCTTAGGGGTCTCATATTCCTCCCTATTTCTAGGTAGGCACATAAGAACCTGTTGCAAGAACCTAGGGTACATTAAAAACTTCTTCCTAGAACCAGTACTACTAAGGTTGCAAATCATTCCATCAAACAGGTAGCGAGAAAAGTTAAAGACACGACCCTCTGCTATGCAAATCAAACCCGTAGCCAAAGGAATGGGAAGGCATCCCAACTCCTAGACTTTGGACTCAAGCAATGAATCAAGAAGTGCACTAGAAGCTTCCATTGGGGGAAAACCTATTTTTCTGGAAGTTAAACTTCCCCCCATAATTATAACCAAGATCAGCCATCCATCCAATACTTCAGAATTGGGGATGGAGACAACACCACCTTCATCCTGAAGATGAAGAGCAGACCTAATAGAAGCTTCAAACACCACATATGAGCGTCCATCTAGGTAGCATGGAGCTCTAGTGGGCGTCCCAAAACATCCACAAGGTGGGCAGTTACCCAGAACTGACGAATAACACTGTCATATACAGTAGGGCAAACCGTAAAAGCATACCTGAGGTTGGAAGCCTCAATAAACTCGATGATGTCTGTGAACTCTTCTTGTTTAGGACCTTCTCCAAGATATGCCACCTTGTTATGATCGGGTTTGTACTGGAGAGCAGCCAGTGTTGATGATTGGAAGTGATGGAAGATGATTGATTGAAGAGGGAAAGAGTAGGAGCGTATGTGTGTGTTTTTGGTTGGGATGAATGAGTCAATTGTGAGATTCGACCATAAATAATGGTCATGTAACTCTCCAGTGACCCATAATTATGTGGGGTGCCCTTTCAAAATTAAGTAATTAATGCAAAGGTAACCACTTGCCCTTTTACCATTATATGCAAATGCCAGTTACCAAAGTTAAATAAAAAGATATATACCAGAAGTAACTTGCGTTGACTAATAGTCAAAACGCGTAAGGGTCAACACTAGGAGCAGGGCCGTCCCGTGGAATTTAGAGGCCCTGTGCCGCAATTCTGATGAGGCCCTAGTTTAACTCCGAAAATTGAAGCACCGGTAAAATTTAACAAACTGTAAACTTCATTAGCGTTGATATTTTGATATTGCTAGCAGCTTACTTTATTCTACAAAGGATATATATTATTTTCTGAATGTTATTATAGAACTTTCAAAACTATATACCATAATCATAAAGTCTAATGATTACAACATTAATATGTAGTATAAAAATGATTAATACGTGAATCATAAAGTTTTTTTTCAACATTTCAAACTAATATAGTGCTTTTTCTACCTGTCCAAATTCAAACAAATAAAGATAAGGGTTGATATTGTAAATTACAAACATATGTACTAGCAACTGGTTGTACCAAAATGAAAGTTAGGCCCCACAAACATGGGGTTATCTTCTCCACCAAAGAAAACGTTTTTATAATTCAGTGTAAAACACAGGTTCACCATTTTTCTTTGTAAAAACACAGGTTCACCAGTTTTTTTCTTTTTCCTAACAGATTTTATATTATTCATTCAAACCAATCTATTAATGAGATCTAAACCTCCAAAAATGAATGCGTACCTCTACCGATGTCTTAGAAATTGGAGGCCCTTCACAAATGGAGGTCCTATGCGGTTGCAGATGGCCCACATGCTAAAATCCGGCCCTGACTAGGAGCACAAAGTGGTCAATGAAAGTCAACGAAGTGAACAGTGACCCAAACCGATACTAGAAGCCAACCATCAATGACATTGAAGGGTTTGTACCCACTAGGAGCTGAATACAGCTACTAGAAGTGACCAAAGTCCTCCACTAGAAGTAGCACACACCGCAAATACCCATGAAATCTGTTGTTAGAAACTACCATATGTTAGACTGTGCACTAAAATATGTACACTAAGCCTCCCCTTAGGCTTAGCCTCCCCTCAATCCTAGGTCTCAAGGATTGACCATTACAATGTGAACCACCAAGTGGTTGAACCGAGGACCATCAAAGGCTTTAGTCAATAAATCAGCAACATTATCATTCGTATGTACTTTAAGAACCTGTATCAACTTCTTCTAATTGGCATCCCTTATAAAGTGGTGCCTAATTTCAATATGTTTTGTTCGTTGATGAAAAACAGGATTCTTCACAATGCAAATAGTGCTTTGATTGTCAATGAAAATTTTGGTGTTCATAAAGTTGAACCCCTAATCCAGCATCTGATTTTGTATCCACAAGACTTGTCCACAACAACTAGCAGCAGCTACGTATTCAGCTTCTGTTGAAGAAGTAGCTACCATCGTCTGCTTCTTACATTGCCATGAGATAAGTCTTCAACAAACTGACAACCACCAGTAGTAGACTTCCTGTCATTATTAGCACCTGCATAGTCACTATCACTATAGGCTTCAAGAACAAAAGGTGATTCTCTAGGATACCACAAGCCTAGCTTGGGTTGAGCCTTGATGTACTTGAAAATTTTCTTGACTGCATTCAAGTTAGAAACAATTGGAGCCACCTGATGTCTAGAGCAAGCACTTACTGCAAACATAATATGCGGACGTGATACAGTCAAATACATGAGGGAGCCAATCATTGAACTGTACATGTGAACATTTACCAGAGGATCTGGCTTACTCTTGAGTTTGACTTTAGTGACTTCATAAGGTGTTGCCGCAGGTCTAAGAGGTTCCATATCAAACTTCTGAAGGATCTCATGAACATACTTGTCTTGACTTATGAAGATTCCATCTAACTGTTGCTTGACTTGAAGACCAAGGAAAAATGTAAATTCTCCCATAACACTCATCTAGAATTCGCCCTTCATTAGTTGTTCAAACTCATCACACCATTCCTTCTTAGTAGAACCAAAGATAATATTGTCCACATACACTTGAACTAGGATGATTTCCTTGGTATTCCTCTTAAGAAATAGTGTTTTGTCAATCGTGCCTCTTCTTTAGCCGTGTTTTAACAAGAAGGTGGAAAGACGCTCATACCAAGCTCTAGGAGCCTGATGTAGGCCATATAGAGCTTTGACCACCTTGTAGACTTTCTTTGGATGAAGTGGATCCACAAAAACCAATAGGTTGAGTGACATAAACTTCCTCATCAATCTTGCCATAGAGAAAAGCACTCTTGACATCCATCTGAAAAACCGTAAAGCCAACATAAGAAGCAAAAGCCAAAAACAGACGAATGGCCTCAATCCTAGCAACATGAGCAAACACTTCAGTATAGTCAATGCCTTCAAGTTGTGTGTGCCCTTGTGCAACCAACCTAGCCTTATTTCTCACCACAATACCCCTCGCATCTTTCTTGTTTTTGAGAATCCATTTGGTACCAATTGCTGTCTTTCCATCTGGCAAGTCAACAAGGATCCAAACATTCTGAAACAAGAACTGCTGCATATCCTCCTGCATAGCCTCCACCCAACTTTGATCCTCAAGAGCATGAGAGACTGATCTAGGTTCCACCTGTGAAAGAAAACAAGCAAACAAACAGTGTAGAAAGTCCGTGTGATTATTAGGCTTTTGGTCCTCAATATAGCTCACAAGAGCATGATGATCAGACTTTGCTTTCTTATGCATTCTGCGAGTCTTGACAGTAGAACCAGGATCTCCAATGATTTGAGTAGTAGGATGGTCTTTATGCGTCTGCTGAACTTGATTAGAAGCTACATCCACTTCTAGTGCCAAGTTATTAAGATCACCAACAATGTCATCATCATATGAAGCAGAGTCGAAAATGCCATCTATTGGTTGTTTATGAATATCATCCAGCTTAGTAGTAGACTTGTTTTGATAGTTTCCCAGGTCAGAAGGACCAGAGAATCTAGTAGAGGAAGCAAGATCACTAACCGGACTACCAATAGGTGTGAAACTTGCACTAGGAGTAACATTAGGAGCACTAGGAGTAACTTGGACAGCAGGGGTACTCAAGGGAAACTCAAAGCCTCCTTGACCATTCTGTTGAGGAGTTCTTGCTGCACTATAATCTCTTTTGATACCTTTGGAGTTGCAAAGTGGTATGAGGTCTGCATTTTTGAATTCTGTTCCATTATCACACCGGATACCTTTCACCTTCTTGGACAGCTGATTCTCAATTAGTGTAATGAAGTCCTTGAGAATTGAGTAGGTCTCATTTTTGGCAGCCAGAAAGAACACCCACGTAAACCTGCTATACCCATCTGTTACCACAAGACAGTATTGTTTGTGGTCAATGCTCCTAATGAAGGTAGGACCAAATAAATCCATGTGTAGTAGCTGCAATGGTTCAGTTATGACACTCAGAGCAGTAATGGCCTTGAAGGATGCTTTGTGTTGTTTGCCTTTGCTGCATGCATGGCAATTCATGTCATTTCTGAAAGTTTTGGGAGGTAAACCAGAGACCAAGTTTATATTTGCTAATTTGTGAATGGTATTGAAGTTTACATGTCCCATCCTTCTGTGCCATCTAGTGGCTTCATCTTCGGAGGCTTTAGCAACCAGACAAGTTAGTTGACCAGTAGGATTAATTTCATTCAGCTTGATACTATAGAGATTGTGTCTTCTAGGGATTCTGAGTAGAACTTGTGAATCATCCAGGAGCTTAAAGTCTTTGGATAACACCAGTGCATCAGTATCCGTAAAGAGGACAAACTGCTTCTTGTTACAAATTTGAGAGACAGAGATCAAGTTGAAGTGTTGAAGTGCTTCCATATAGTAGACCTGCTCAAAATTAAGGTTAGGTGTCTGAATCGTTCCTTTACCAGTGATCCTTCCTTCACCACCTCCAAAGTAGACCTTTCCGCCTTGAAATGGTACAAAGTTAGATAGAAGACCTTTATTCCCTGTCATGATTCTAGAGCAACCACTATCAATAATTCCTAGAGTAGGATCTTGGTATGGAGTAACCTACAACAACAAGAAAAGATATATGCAAATGTTAGTGTCTTAAAGGGACCTAAACCTTTCCAGGTTTGAGCCTGCCTTGTGGATCTTTAGTAGATAGCCAAGAAGATTGATGAGATCCACTGTTGTTCTTAGGTTTCCTATTCATCATATGGGTTTTATTGTTTGACCAAGAACAACCTGCTGAGGGCTTAACAGCAGTACCGAAATTTCCCAACCCAAAATACATTTGGTCTGAATTAAATGCATAATTCTGATTAAAGTTCTAAAAATAGTTGCTGGTTGGTCTATTATGGGTAAATTCATTGTTTCTCCAACGATCAGAAGCTAAAGGAGAGGTCCTTCTAGAAGAAGAGAAAGATTGGGCACATGGGTTTAGTCTTCTAGAAGAATATGGAGCAACTCCTGGTGGACCAGGAGTAGGATATGTATGATAAACAGAAGAAGGTTGACCATAAAAGTCACAATCTTTAATCAAATGAAATTTACTCCCACAAACAAAGCATGTTTTAAACGACCTTTTATTCAAATGACATTGTTTCATACTGCTAAATTTATTACACACAACTCTAGGAGAAACAACATTCCTAGGACTCAATAAACTAGAACTAGACATAGTTGAAGTAGAAGCAACTCTCTCTTCACTCTTCCTAGCACTAGTAGCAACAGGGTCATTTGTCTTGGAGCTTGTAGGTCTAGACTCTTCACTTGAACCACATGATGCAGAGTCACTGGCTTTGTCACTAAAAGTACAAGAGACAAAGTCATTAGTATTAGTAGAGCTTTTTGGGGACTCATGCATCTGTGATCCATCCAAGTCATTATGCCTAGATATGGGCATAAAAGTTCCTGTAAGTGGTGGAGGGACAACATGCATTGCTGCAGCTGGTTGAAACCTATTGTAACTAGGTTTTCCCTCCTCCTCCTTGTCAGGATCAAAGACACTTGAAAAAGATAAATCAAACACATCTTCTGAATCAATATATTTATCAAATCCTAAACCTCTCTTGGTCCTACCAGAAATGCTACTATCAATTAACTTTGAAAGATTTTTAGGTGCATTTTGCCATTTTTCAAATCTTAAAAGTGTAGCATCCAATTTTTCCTGCATGTCTTGCTTATCCTTGATACTGTCATCTCTTACTTTTTCAATGTATTTAAGCATATTGGTGGTGTTTTCTAAATCAATGTTCAGAATTCTAATTTTATCCTCATACTCACGTTGAGTATCTTGAAACCACCTCTTTTGTTGTTCCAATGTTTTTAAAGAATTCTTATATGCTTGAACATCTAAAAAATACTTATCATTTTGTTCATTTAATTCATTGTATTGAGACAACAGTTCTGAATATTTATCATGACAACCAAGTGGGCAATGTTGTACCTGAGGTGAGATGCCCATAAGAGCAAATTCTTCTGCTTCCTTAGCATCAGACAGATTCCCAGCAATCATTACAAACACGTCAGTAGAAGGTTCAGCTGTTTCCAAGGTAGCATTCTGATGATCACTCCAGTTAACCATAGAGTCAACAGACACCAAAGCTTTCTTGTCGTCCTTGACCTCCTGAATCTTGAAGGCTGAATACCTGTTCTTCTCCTGGTCATTCTTGTTAGGGCATTCCGTATCAAAGTGATAGGTGTGTAAACACCCATCCTTTTTACCACTTAACTACAATAATAACCGAGCCAAAACGTGTAATTTATGTCGTAAATGTCGGAATTATGCGTGGTTTGTGTTTTTGTTGTGATTTAGGACGAAATTGTGAAAAGGGGAGAAAACACGGGCGTTCACGGGCTTTTATCGAAGAAAAAAAGACAAAAGACGAAGTCAAGAAATCAAGAGTGCAAAAAGAACGGAAGTCCAAGACCAATTCTGAAGATTTATCGAAGAAAAAGTCAAAAGACGGAAGTTTACTAAAAGCCGAAGAACTCAAGTCTAATTTATTGAAGAATTACAAGACGAGTTTAAAGAAATCTCGAGACAAAGTCGTTAAAGTCAAAAAATTAAGAAGATTAAGGACTTAATGATGAAATTAAAGAAAGAAGAAAGAGGGGAGGAAGCTTCCTAAGCACCTCCCTAATCCTCCTATAAATAGATCATTAGGATTTATATTTCATTTTGTTGGCTAAGTGTGACAATTAGCTCTTCCACTTTAATTTTTGCACATTTAATTACATGTCATTTAATTATTTGTCTTGCACCTTAAATACCTTTAATTTCAAGTAAGTTTCCTTTTAATTATTGTCAATCTTTACTTTTATTGTTTGATCTCCTATCTTCCTTTCTTATTTGATCATTAATCTTTATGCTTTATTGTTCATGTTTATGTTTTTGATGTTTTATTGATTTGATTAAAGTGGGTTTTGATTATTTTGGTTATATTTGTTAGTTTTTGTTGATTTGGATTGATAGGTTATTGTTATTAGATCATTTGTGATTAGTTTGATTTAATCTTTTGGTTGATTTGATTAAGTTTTGTCTAGATTCGTGTAGCTTTTTGTTTCCCTTGTTCTTCGCTGTTATTTTGTTTCCCAGGTACATTCCGGATCAACAAGTTCATTCCAAATCAAGCAATCTTTCCTAGTCATGTGAATATTCCGAATCAAGGATCTTCATTCGGAATACTTGTATTCCAGATCAAAGGTGCTCATTCGGAACATTCCGAATCAAGGTGTGTTGTGATTATTCCGAACCAAGGAAAATATTCCGGATCAGAGGAATATTCCGAACCAACTTGACATTCCGGATCAGTTCCACATTCCGAACCAAAGACTACATTCCGGGTCAACTTGTTCATTCGGAATAGTAAAATATTCCAGATCATGGGAGTTTATTCGGAATAGTAATTATTTCGAATCAAAGTTGTGGTTGCTCATTCGGAACATTCCGGATCAGGGGAGTTCATTCGGAACATCTATTATTCCGAGTCAAGGTGTTCATTCGGAACATCCAATATTCCGAATCAAGGCAATATTCCAAATAAAGAGTTTATTCCGGATAAGTGACATATTCCGGATAAAGGATTTATTTCGGATGAAGGTTTTGTTTGAATATTCCGAATAAGTGTTTTGACTTGATTATTCCGAACGAAGAAGAATTATTCCGGGTGAAGGTGACATTATGAACGAGTATTTATTCCGAGTGAGGTATTTTTAGTTTATTTTAAGTTTTAGTTTATTTTAATTTTCAAGCTTTACTTTTCCCGCCTTTTAATTAGTAGCACTTTAAGTTTACTTGCCTTTGATTCATTTAGCCTTAGTTTAAGTTTTAGTTGCGTTTTAAGTTTGCCTTCGATAGTTTTAAGTTCGCGTTATTTACTTTACTTACCCATTTACTTTAAGTGCCTTTTAATTTTTCGTCACGCTTTAAATTTCCCGTCATTTATTTTAAATTAGATTTAGATTTACTCTTAAGTCTTTGCATTTTATTTTACTACAACGAAACACCTTTGTTTTCCACCAAGAAACAACTGAGTCGCACACTTAACCAGTAATCAATTCGATTAGACCAATACAACGAACTTTAATCTTTTTTATACTGGGTGTAAAAAGCCTAGTATCAAATGGCGCCGCTGCCGGCTCTTTTCGTGAAGATTAACGGTTTTCTGTGAGAGACGCGTTGCTTTTTGGGATCCGTTCATTCGTGAGCGTTATTTTTCTTGCTTAAAAATTTCAAAAATCCATAAAAAAATAAAATTGTTAAAAACCCATAAAAATTAAAAATTTTCAAAAATCCAAAAAGATTTTATTTTCTTTATAGTGTATATATATTCTCTTTATGTTTGGTTTCTTTTTTTTTTGCCTTTTCAGGTGTATGCGTACTAGATCTTCTACTTATCCAGAGCCCGAGACTCATGAAGATTTAGCTATGTCAGGTGTGCACAACAACAATAATCCACCGCACCTCAACAATAACAAAAATGTTCTTCCATAGCCCGATCTTCGGACAATGGAGGAGCTTTGTCAACCTACCATGTTTGGACGAGGTGGACCGATTGCGCCGATGCAAATCACGGCTCTAGAGTTTTTGTTGAAGCATCACATGATCCAGCAGGTGCAAACTAATCCATTTCGCAGAATGCCTGATGATGATGACAACAATCACCTCGACAAATTCATTACTATTACCCAAAGCATGAAGTTGCCCGGTGCCACAATGGATGTTCTTCGCCTTAAACTCTTCCCACATACTTTATCCCACCACGCCGAGAAATGGTTTGATCATCTCTCGAAGAATTCCATTCATACTTGGGATGACATGACTCAACGTTTTTTGTCGCGCTACTTTCCACCATCCATGGTCACGAGCCTTCGCAATCAAATCAGCGGTTTCATGCAAGAACCCGATGAATCTCTCTTTGATGCTTGGGAAAGATATAATGTTTTGATCGATCGTTGTCCAAATCACAACATGCTCCCTGTGACCTTAATTGATACTTTCTACAACGGTTTGACTTTTCGTGATCGTGATACGATTAATGCAGCCGCCGGTGGCACATTTATGAAAAGAAGACCCGAGGAGTGTAGAGAGCTTATTGAGAACATGACTACTCATCATAAAAACTGGGATTCCTCCGCTTCTTCAAGGAACTACCCGAGAGTCAATGTTTCTTCTACTTCAGCAAGCCCCGATATGACCGAATTCACCCGCATGATGGCCGAAATGAACAAAAATATCTTGCTCATCGCTACAAACCAACAACAACAACAAGTTCAAGTGGTAGCCATTCCTTGTGAGACATGCGGTGGTCCTCACCCATACACTGATTGTCCTTCTACTCAAGGAAATCCGGAAAATGTGCATGCGGCTTATGGTAATTATTCACCGGAAAATTACCAAGCCCGACCTCAAGGGGATAGAAATTTGCTAAGTTACCGGTCCAACAACTACCTTTCACCCGGTTTTTCTCCTCAAAACCACAACCCCAACAACAACTACACTAGAAGCAACCAAATCCCACCTCGAGCTTCTATCCTTATCACCCACCCGCTCAACAAGCCCCACCCATCAATCTAGATGTTGAAGCTTTAATGAGAACCCAAGGAGAGCAAATCAAGAATCTGCAGAGCCAAATTATCAATTTGAAAGGGGATATCACTAAGCAAGGTAATGACATCAGATCCGAGCTTCAAAATGATATACAATCCTCCTTCAACAATCAAACGAATGATTTGAAGAATATGCTGGCTAGTTTCTTACCAACCACTCAACCCTCTACTTTGGGATCTCTACCTTCAAACACCGTCACCAATCCGCGAGCGAATGTGAGTGCTATTACTACCCGTAGTGGAGTTACTTTAGTAGGACCACCTATCCCGCCCCCATCATCTACACCTCCTCCACCACCATTTATCCCTACTACTCCCACACCTAGTATTAGTACACCATTACCGTCTCCGCCTCATCGTGAAGAAGTACCCAAGACGAATCCTACACCAACCCCACCCTCTACCTTTAACCCTTCAACATCAAAACCTTCACCTTCTACACCTCCACCACCGAACCCCAGCATTCCTTACCCTTCTCGACTCAACAAGGCTAGAATTTTGACTAAGAATGACATTCAAGTCTCTAACTTTTTGGAAAAGATTGCCGGCATGAAAGTCACCTTTACCCTTGTTGAAGCTCTTGCTCAAATGACAAAATTTGTCAAGATGTTTAAGGAATTGCTTAATAAGAAGGAGAAGATGGTCGAGTTTGTTAATACTCGCTTGAATGAAAATTGCTCTGCAATCCTTCTTAAAGAACTTCCGGAAAAACTTGGAGATCCCGGTCGTTTTGTGCTCCCTTGTACTTTTAACCAAACCGACAAATTTACTGCCTTAGCCGATCTCGGGGCAAGTATAAATTTGATGCCTTTCAGTGTTTGGAAAAAGTTATCATTGCCCGACCTTACACCCACGAAAATGACTCTTGAGCTAGCCAATCGCACTCTCGCTTACCCCGTTGGTATTGCCGAAGATGTGTTCATTAAAGTTGGCACATTCACTTTTCTGGTCGACTTTGTCGTTGTTGATTATGAAATGGATCCTCGTATTCCGTTAATACTTGGACGCCCATTTTTGAGAACCGGTAGAGCTTTAATAGATGTGGATAAATGTGAGCTCATCTTAAGAGTCGGGGATGATGCACAAGTTTTTGAAATGGGGAAGCTTACAAGTAAATCCTATGGAAGAGAATCAGTGAATATGATTAATGTGCTCGATGATTTTGTCATCTACAACAATCCTCTATTCGAGTCTTGCAATGATAATCCACTGTTTCAAGATGATGTGGATGATTCTCTCTCCAATTTGGAACCTTCACCCATATATGATTCTCCACCGATCTTTGATGACTATGATGATGATTCTAGTTCCGATGGGGATGATTATGATGATTTTACTTCCGAGTATCCCTACATGCCCACCTATGATGACTTTGATGAGGCTGATACTCTTTCGAGTGATTCTTCTCATGATGAAGATCCTTCGCCTACATCACTTGATCCTACTTTGGACGACTACTCTTTTGAGGAAGACTTCTCTACTTTTCTCAATACTTACTTCCCTCATGAGAGTGATGCCCCTCCCTTGGACTTTGATGATTATGGTCTTGATCCTACTTCGGATTTAAAGAAAATTCTTTCAAAGGAGGAGAAACCGGACGACACCAACATCCGCAGCACGTATGTTTTGACACCTCTTTGTCCACCTTCTGAGGACGAAGTTGTGCATTTTCTTAGCGGATCATCTTCAAATTCTGTTGAGCCTGAGTGCTATTTTCCCCTAAAGGAAAAGGTGTTCGACCCTGGTATCGATATTCTTCAGCCATCTCAGTATCCGTCTGATGAAATAAAAGGAAAAATCTTTGGAACTTTTGAAGATATGCTTGCACCTCTTCACCCTTGCTACCACCGTGCTCCATCTTTGCTTAAGGGAACCTTGCCTACTCTTCTTTGGCTTGCCTTGTTCGCCTTAAGCTTATACTACTTGCTGGATGAAAACTATGTATTTGATCCCGGTGGATATGTTTCATGCTTCTTCCTATGATAATCAAGGTCGAGTCAGGCTCACGACTCGGTGAACAAAAATCAAGCGCTTCTTGGGAGGCAACCCATGTATCTATCTCTTAGCTATCTTTATCCTAAGTGTAGGGGAGACCTGTTGGTGTTTGCTATTTCCTCTCTTCTCATATTCAGGGATTCAAGCGCTCAATGATCCACTCTTGATGATTTTTGACGACCCGTGATTCCATGTTCCGTCTTCCCGGTTCTATCCTAAACTCTTTTCGATTCACTATTTTATATTTCTCAATATTAAAATAGGAATCTCGTTAGTTGTCTTTTCCTTAGCGAGATTTAAACAAAGTGCACAATGTCCTAAGTGTAGGGGAGTTTACTCCCACATGCTTAAACATTGAGGACAATGTTTATATCAAGTGTAGGGGGACTTCTATCGAAGTTAAGTGGCCTTTTCCTTGTATTTGTCCTCATTTTAACCGTAAAATCAATTTTTCGACATTTTTCAAAATTTTTGATCTATTTTGGCCTATTAGTTTTTACCTTTGTATAGTTATTTTCTTTCTTTACTAGAATAAATTTTAATAAAGTGGTTTTAATTTTCAAACGTTGTGAATCTTTTGACTCAACCCGAGTTTACTTATCTAAGTTTACTCTAGCTAGTATCCTTAACGTGTTTAAGTCAAGTTTTGCTAGGCTTTTATATAGGGAGCTATAAAACGCGAAAGTCTTAACTCTCACGGGTTAAGAACAAGAACTTTTCGCAAGTTCCTATAATTGATCCTAGAGAGTTGTTTATCAAGGGAATTTTAAAATGCGATTTTTAAACTTGAAAAAGTCTAAGAATTTGCAAGATCCTATAGATGACTCGAAAACCCAAAACTTTGATTTAATAGGCTAAGCATCCACGAATCTCATTCCTTGAGATTTTAAACTGTGAAGAACGAGAGATGATAGAGTCAATTATAAGTTTAGTATTCTTTCGTGAATTTATGTGAGTTAATTATAAGCCTATTCTCCCATCGCTTGCTAATAAATTTATCTGCAATAAATAAGGTTGTACGATTTGAAAAGTTACTTAGCTTCTAGCCCAAGATCGTTTAAAAGTTGCTCGATATGGATTAGAGTTCATAGCCAAGGCATAACTTATTGAAGCGGGATGCGAAGATTGGCGAGTCCGAAAAGGCCCTAACAAGGCATGAGGGCTACATTTTGTTGCTAAAGATCCAAAGTGATGTGAAGAATCATTTATCAAAAATCAATATGAAGGATCGAGACACACGACGAAAAGCAAAAACTCCCGTAAAGATCATGGAGAAGTCTATCCAAAAAGGCCCTAACAAGGTATGAGGATAAATAGATCCAAGTCCTAAAAGGAGGCGGATCGTTGTATATCAAAGTCCAAAATAAATATTGGAGAAAAATGAAGAAGTCGTGGTCCAAGTATGAAGAATCTCTCAAAACTTCAAGTGAAGAAATTCCTATTATGAAGAGAAGACCATAATTTCATGAACATCTCTCAAAGATTTGAAGTACGAAGTCGCTGCCAAATATCGGTCCGAGAAAGGTCTCAAATCACGAAGCGAGTTATGCCAAGATATGAACTTTATGAGGTCCCGAGAAGCAGTTTTAAAAGATTTTGTCCTTTAGCTAACTATTGATTAAATCATCCCACTTTATTTTCAGCCTAAATAACTATCAAAATAAGTCAACAATGCATCCTCGTGATCATTCAAGACAACAATAAAATATAAGAGATACACCTAGGAATAAGGGAGTCTAAGTAAATAATTGGCCCACATGAGTTCGTGTTAGTTTGCTAACTTATAATAACAATGATCTCGTTTTTAAGCTTGGTTTGGAGAACGTGAAAACTTGAGGATGATGATCATTCATGACATTTTCAAAACCCTAAGGTATGTTTTTGATTTCTTTACTTGTTTTGTTATCTTCTATCTCTTTAATAAAGGCCAATGTAGATTGATTGTGATGAAAAGTGTAATCTTACTTTGTAATCAATACATTGCATGAGGACATTGCAATGGTCAAGTGTAGGGGATTTGATAGGTGTGTAAACACCCATTCTTTTTACCACTTAACTACAATAATAACCGAGCCAAAACGTGTATTTTATGTCGTAAATGTCGGAATTATGCGTGGTTTGTGTTTTTGTTGTGATTTAGGACGAAATTGTGAAAAGGGGAGAAAACACGGGCGTTCACGGGCTTTTATCGAAGAAAAAAAGACAAAAGACGAAGTCAAGAAATCAAGAGTGCAAAAAGAACGGAAGTCCAAGACCAATTCTGAAGATTTATCGAAGAAAAAGTCAAAAGACGGAAGTTTACTAAAAGCCGAAGAACTCAAGTCTAATTTATTGAAGAATTACAAGACGAGTTTAAAAAAATCCCAAGACAAAGTCATTAGAGTCAAAAAATTAAGAAGATTAAGGACTTAATGATGCAATTAAAGAAAGAAGAAAGAGGGGAGGAAGCTTCCTAAGCACCTCCCTAATCCTCCTATAAATAGATCATTAGGATTTACATTTCATTTTGTTGGCTAAGTGTGACAATTAGCTCTTCCACTTTAATTTTTGCACATTTAATTACATGTCATTTAATTAGTTGTCTTGCACCTTAAATACCTTTAATTTCAAGTAAGTTTCCTTTTAATTATTGTCAATCTTTACTTTTATTGTTTGATCTCCTATCTTCCTTTCTTATTTGATCATTAATCTTTATGCTTTATTGTTCATGTTTATGTTTTTGATGTTTTATTGATTTGATTAAAGTGGGTTTTGATTATTTTTGTTATATTTGTTAGTTTTTGTTGATTTGGATTGATAGGTTATTGTTATTAGATCATTTGTGATTAGTTTGATTTAATCTTTTGGTTGATTTGATTAAGTTTTGTCTAGATTCGTGTAGCTTTTTGTTCCCCTTGTTCTTCGCTGTTATTCTGTTTCCCAGGTACATTCCGGATCAACAAGTTCATTCCGAATCAAGCAATCTTTCCTGGTCAAGTGAATATTCCGAATCAAGGATCTTCATTTAGAATACTTGTATTCCGGATCAAAGGTGCTCATTCGGAACATTCCGAATCAAGGTGTGTTGTGATTATGCCGAACCAAGGAAAATATTCCGGATCAGAGGAATATTCCGAACCAACTTGACATTCCGGATCAGTTCCACATTCCGAACCAAAGACTACATTCCGGGTCAACTTGTTCATTCGGAATAGTAAAATATTCCGGATCATGGGAGTTTATTCGGAATAGTAATTATTCCGAATCAAAGTTGTGGTTGCTCATTCGGAACATTTCGGATCAGGGGAGTTCATTCAGAACATCTATTATTCCGAGTCAAGGTGTTCATTCGGAACATCCAATATTCCGAATCAAGTCAATATTCCGAATAAAGAGTTTATTCTGGATAAGTGAGATATTCCGGATAAAGGATTTATTCCGGATGAAGGTTTTGTTTGAATATTCCGAATAAGTGTTTTGACTTGATTATTCCGAACGAAGAAGAATTATTCCGGGTGAAGGTGACATTCCGAACGAGTAATTATTCCGAGTGAGATATTTTTAGTTTATTTTAAGTTTTAGTTTATTTTAATTTTCAAGTTTTACTTTTCCCGCCTTTTTAATTAGTAGCACTTTAAGTTTACTTGCCTTTGATTTATTTAGCCTTAGTTTAAGTTTTAGTTGCATTTTAAGTTTGCCTTCGATAGTTTTAAGTTCGCGTTATTTACTTTAATTACCCATTTACTTTAAGTGCCTTTTAATTTTTCGTCACGCTTTAAATTTCCCGTCATTTATTTTAAATTAGATTTAGATTTACTTTTAAGTCTTTGCATTTTATTTTACTACAACGACAAACCTTTGTTTTCCACCAAGAAACAACTGAGTCACACACTTAACCAGTAATCAATTCGATTAGACCAATACAACTATACTGGGTGTAAAAAGCCTAGTATCACAAAGTGACCTTTCTGCTGGCAGTAATAGCATCTAACCTTGCTTCTATCAAACCTTGCTGGCTCTCTTGGGTTGTAGTTAAACTTTCGACCGGATTTCTTCTCAAACTTGTGAACCTGGAGAGTGAGCATGGCCATCTGCCACTTGAGATCCATTTCATCCAGTTCAAGTTTATCAACCTGTTTGAAGTCATCAAAAGCAAGCTGCTGTTGTGGATCAACATCAGCAACAAAAGAGTGAAGAACAACTTCTACCATGCTACCAAACTTGGCTTTTGGTTCAGGAGTAGAAGTATGCTGAGTAGAAGTATGCTGAGAAGACACAGTACAGCTTGGGCTACTAGTATAAGACATGTGACTAGATCCCATGGAACTCACAAAGGCAGAGTTAGCAGGAGTAGGAAAAGAATCACTTGAGTATCCTCTCACATGAGGCTCAAAGGTTTTGAGCTTATAAAACAGATCATCAAAATTAAGATAGTCAAGGCCACCTTTTGCTTTGAGAGAGATTACTACCTGATTCTATGAGTAAGGTAAAGCTCTAAGAAACCTGAAATTGATATCTCCATTGTCAGGTTTAGACCTGAGTTGATTCAACTGGCTCAGTATCTTTTGGAACATATCATACCCTTGATGAATACCTTCAGTTTCAGAGATCTTAAATTCTATGAATTCATCTCTTAGCATAGATCTGCGCATTTTCTTTGATTCCTCATTACCTCCAAACCTTGCTTTTACTCCATTCCAAATCTCTCTAGCATCATCCAAGTGATAAAAATCACCCATGTGATCATCAGGAAGAGACTGAAGCAAAATAGTTTTTGCTTTGATATCCTTCTGAACAGCTGTGATCTCCTCATGAGTTTTAGGATCAAGAAGAATGATGTTACCATTCTTGTCTCTTCCAGTAAACCTCTTACTGTTTCCATTCTGAATAATCTTCCAAAGGTCTAGATCAGTGTTAGTGATCCAGCATTCCATCTTCATTGCCCATCTATCATACTCATCCTTTTTCAATAGAGGAAATTTTCCATTTGTGTTGGAAATCGTAGCAACGATCTGCTGAGGCTGCTGTGTCTTAGGGGTGCTATCTTCTCCTGTTTGAGTGGAACTAGAGGCAGACATGATTAAACAAAGATGTTAGTAATAAGAAAATTGATTCTTCTTGTACAGAGACTCTCCCAGGCTCTGATACCACTTGTTACGTCCACTAGATGTGGATCTTGCAGCCCGTTAGGGATGGTGAACGACTTCTGCAATCACAAGTCTATTCATAGAGAGACTCTAGATGAATCACACAGTGTAAGTACGGAATACAAATACTATGAACAAGAAGAACAGAATAACTATAATGACTTGATCCTTTACTAAGGATTTCAAATATTAATATGAACTAGAATAATGTTTGATGAAGGTGTGTCTAACGCTTCTGCCTAAGGTTCCTTTTATACTCCAAGGATACCCTAATACATCATTAAACCAAAACGTGTAAAACTAATATGCATATCCTTTCCTAACATATCTCATGCATATCCTAACAGAATACTCAAAATAATAAAGTTTGACTTTCTAAAGACCAGGAGCACGTGTTGCTCCTACTACTACTAGGACCAGGAGGAACTACATACCTCCTAGTATACCTATTACAAATAACTATTCCATAGGTCCTAACAAAGCTTGACAAAAGGCGGGAAAATACAAATTTAAAAACAGTTCAGAAAAAGAATCAAAACATAATTCGGGAAAACAAGATCAATGTAATTCCGAATAAAGATAACCCTAACCTAGTTCGGAATTTGGTAAAAATATTAATTCGGAATACACAATAATGTAACTTAATTCGGAAAAATGAGCTTGCACCTAATTCGGAATTTGGTTCTAGACCTAATTCGGAAAGCAACACAAAGACCTAATTCGGAATCTTAAGGTTTCCGAACTAAGTTCGGAATGATTAGAGGCAAGTAATTCGGAATGTTGGATTACAAAACATAATTCGGAATTTTTAATATACTTTAATTCGGAATAACAACTTTTGAAGTTAATTCGGAATGTTTAGTTTTTAATCAATTCGAAATATTGTTAAAAGTATAGTTCAGAATAAAATTTTAATAATCTAATTCGGAATGATCTGAATTACTATCTAATTCGGAATATACAAAAACTATATAATTTGGAATAATAGACTGTGTTTAATTCGGGATGCTTAAAATTAAAACATAGTTCGGATAAAGAGGGTTTTAAAGTTCGGAATAATGAATAATAAGCAAAAATCAAATAAGCAATTAACCAAAAATTAAACTAAACAAATATTTAAAATAAGTTATCAAGACACAAATTAAAAACTATAAAAACACCAAATAAGCAAAAATAATAAAATCAACTTTTAAAACATTAATCTACCAAATCCACTTAATTAAAAATAAGCTAAAGACAAAATAAACAATAAGCACAATAAGCTATAACCATCAATCACATCAAAACAATAAGAACAATGAAATAAGCACTTCAATCAAATAAGCAATAAGATCAAAAAACTACATGATTAACCAAATCAAACATAAGACTAAAAACAAGAAAGGAAGAATGAGATATATTTAAAAATCTTGAATTAAAGATGAAGATTAAGATTCAAAAATACAAGATTAAGATGAAAAGCTTGAAAAATGAAAGAAAGCTAGAGAGAGAAAGTAATTACACCTACTCCTTATTACTTTCATGAAAAACTAAAAATTATCTACTTCCTTTTACAAATGAAGGTTTCAGGTCTATTTATAGTGGAAGGGATGTGGTGTTGTTGCTTCCTTCTTTCTCTTTGTCTTCTCGTCTTTTTAAATAATTCGTCTTTCTCGACTTTGTCTCGGGATTTGTCGATAGATAAAATGAACTCGTCTTCTAATTTTCTTCTTTTATTAGACTTGGTTCTTCGACTTCGTTAAACTTCCGTCTTTGGTCTTTTTCTTTGATAAATCTTCAGGATAGGCCTTTGACTTCCGTTCTCTTTGCACTCTTGATCTTTTGACTTCGTCTTTTGTATTTTTCTTCGATAACAGCCCGTGAAAGCCCGTTTTTTCTTCCTTTTTCATATTTTGGTCCTAAAACACAATAAAAACACAAACCACGCATAATTCTGACTTTTACGACATTAAATACACGTTTTAGTCTCGTTTTTAATTGTTTTATGTGTAAAAGGATAAGTGTTTTCACACTTATTAGGCATCTTCGTGGTATATTAAAGATTCGTCAAGGACAACTTGAGAACTTCATAGCATTAGGGTTTTACTATCTCCTTGTTAGATAGTTCATTAGACTAGTATAAATATCATATAGCACGTTAGCAATTTTCTTGTTCCAAAATTTATGTAAACCCTTTCTTTTTAATAGATAAAGTGATTGAGTGGCATTGCATACTTTTTTTGTTCCATTTATTTTAGTTATCATTTAAATTCGTGTTCATTACCTTTCACTTGTCTTTTATTTAACAAAATCTTCTTTTCAAACTGTTTTTGGTTAAGTTGATTTTGGGTCCCAAGAGCTTATAACTGTTTGCATATATTTGATTGACACTCAAATATATGAGAAGGTTATATTAACTTGTTTTATTCTTCTTTAGTTACCTTGTTTCAAGTTTTCAAAAGTTTGGTACTATTTAAAAAAATCATGTTTTCTGTTTATTTGTTTTTTTATCACCCACGCTGTAGCAAAAACTACTTCAAGCTTGACTGACAATCAAGCTTGAATACCTTTTGGTGCTTGTAGTATATTGTCTTTGTTTGTGCAGGTTCAAACTTATGTCTGTGTAGATCTTTGGTAGATATGTTGGATTTTTTTACTCAAGCCCTCATAGCTCTTTATAAAAGCCAAATAGTCCTCATAAGCTCACCAAAAGCTGGTGGCATCAGTTCATTTAACTTGACTTGAACAGGTTGTTGATGCAAAAGTTGGATGATCCTAGCTTGACCCGAATTAAGCTTAATTCGGGTGCCTAGGCTCCAGCTCTTGCACCAAGTAAACTTTGGTTTGAGATCCTGCACACTAAAAGTAACACACTGTTAGGCTTATCGTGTGAACGTATCCCATGATTGGACTCCGGCGTGAGACTAAGTAATCGGTTTAGGGTTAATAGCACGTGAGATGTGAGAGTGAATAATACGATACCTTTGTGGAACCCTTGTGGGTTACTTATATAGGCGGTAAAACCCTAGTAGGGTTTTACCGAAGCTTCGGCCCCAAGTAAAGGATAAGTACTATAATTAGTTTGACTGTTATCTTCTAATTATAGTTAGTGTATATCCTATACTTTAGGGTAAATCACAATCCTAATTAGGTTGTGATTCTGTCTAACCCTGCACCAGCCGTGGGCCGCACATAACTCATGCGGCCACTATTCATCCTTTGACCCATAGTCTCAAATGACATCAATCCAACCCACTCATGATATGCCGGATACGGGTAATACCCCTGGGCCGGGTTGATGACCCGACTAGGGACTAAACGTCATCATGTCCCCCCAGTCTAGTTGTTACAACTGTAGGCGTAACCTCTAGACTAACCAACGTCCCCTGTCTCACGTGTACAAACACAGCCGTAGAACAAAAGTTGTTTGACCGAGACAACATTAATGAAGGCATTAATGGTAGTCAATGTATGGTCGTGTAAGCGTCTGTTCGCATGAATATCTGAAAAAGTGCACCAGGCTGGCCCCACGCTCGAGCCATATAAAAAAATGTGATGAGGTGACCCATGGTTCCCTATGACATTTCAACTGTGCTCTTAATCCCATCCGTTAGATGGGCGTAGTGGACTACATGTGGCAGTCATCCAGCCAACCTCGTAAAACGAGACAACAGTATAAATACTATGTATGCGACTGTTCAAACAGATAGTTTACAAATCATCCACCATTGTTGTAACCTTCCTTCCTTCTACATCCATATTTTCCACGGATATCCGTATTACCAGGTTAGATTACCACGCCCTTCTCCATACTTATATAAATCATGGTTAAGGATAACCCTACTATTACGACCGTGCTCAACGTATTCCCACCTGGGAAATTGGTTGAGTTCTGTTCTGATTACTATATACCGGAAAGCGTGCATCCCACCTATCCAGGTGATGATGAAGCTATCACGGATGCTCCCGCCAGGAAAATAGGTGTTTACACAAGCTTATTTTACTCGGAAAACTACCGTATTCCTTTTTCTAAGTTCCTTGTAGAGATCCTTTCATACTATGATTTCCACATAACCCAATTACACTGTATAGGGGCGTGTAAGATTAACCAGTTCGAAATAACTTGCTATACATGCGACATAGGTCCAACAGTAAGCTTATTTAGGGTTTTCTATGTACCCCAAATGATCAACGGCTGGCTGTCATTTAGAAAACGTCCGGGTAACACCCCTATGTGCTATAGCAAAGTATTAGATTCACTGAAGAACTGGTATGACCGGTACTTCTTTGTAGATGCCAAGGTATTCCCCACCCGCTTTGTCTTAAAAACCTTAGTCCGGGTAGATTATCCCCCCCATCGAACAAATATGACGACAGAGAGGTCAGAATTTTAGATACGCACCGCACATATTTCCATAAAGATCTACTGGAAATTTTTTTGTGCTTGATAGGAATCAGTCGTAACTACTTTGGCAGGGCGGACAGATACCTCGTCTTCTTGAACAACCGTAGAGAGGGTAGGTGTACGTTACTTTGAACTTTACACACATATATTTTGTATGAAACTAACACATTTGATGCATGTGTCCGCATAGATGAAGTTGTTTGGTCTGTTACGGCAGGGAGATCCTTCCAAGGTCCCCGAAGGTACACGACCACTACGCCAAGACGAACCACCCATACTCACAGCCACCCAAAACATAACCATCCCTTTGGAAGCAGTCCAAGAGCCGCATTCAGACATGGGCGAAACAGAGATTGAGAAGTCGCCGTTGGATTTCTACAACGAAGATGGTGACCAACCCCTACTGGAGGATGGCACTGGCACGACTAAGGACACCACTACCCCGCATAAAGAAGACCAAGGGGACAAACTGGAACAACTCTCCGAGGATATCAACCGGATGTTTGAATCTGAAGATGAAGAAGTGGCAAACGAGACAGGTGACACAACTCAGCCAAATCCCGCCCCCAAGAGGCGTAAATCTAAAAGGAAGGTCATGAAAGTGGCGGGGCAGAGGCCGGTATCTCAAACGCACCTCCCAATAGGCTGCGTAAAGATCACCCCCAATATCAAGAGGGTAGTAGTACAACTGCGCCCAAGGACAACCTAATGCCTCCTCCCACCATAGCAGAAGGCCAGGTGGACAAGACAGTATGGAATGCCACACCGGTAACCACCGTAGCTTCCACCAACACTCAGCCTATGATAACACCCACGTAAGTGATATATAACCACGCTGTAAATTTATCAGTATAAACTTATTTAAAATCAATAATTTATCAAATAACCGGGTAGAGAAACCCACAACTGCACTGAATGAAGAGGATACTTCCAGGTTAGCTTCACCCGTGATCCGAGATACTCCACCAACTCCTCTTCCTACCTCCGTAGAGGAGCCGCTGTCTGAGGAACCTGCCCTATGCTTCTGCCCGCAATGGAACATATCCGAGCTTAGCAAGATAGAGACGTATGAGTCATGCAAAGAGTTCATAGATCATTTGACTCCTCCCAGCCTGATTCAGGACTTGAATGAGCTGACCCATAAAACACTACTAGAGCAATTCAATGTGGCCACCAATCATCAAATGACTATCAGTGCGGCCTTACGACATCGTTTCAAAGGCGCCTTGAGCCCCGTAAGGAGTTCTGATAGGAAGATTGCTCGCAGGGAAAAGGTGATTGAAGAGCACGAGCAAACAATATCCACCCTGCAAGCCGATATGTCCATGGCCGAGGCGACATAAAAGAGCAGGCGAACCACGCTACCACCCGTGAAGCCCGGATTACGGAGTTAGAGGCTAAGGCGCAATCCCAACGCGACAAGGTATGCCTAACTCATATGTAGCCCCCATCTTGCTTATTTCCTTTATGTTTATAGGTTTGAAGTATGCTAAATAACAACTAACATATACCATCATACCAACAGGTGTCTACCGTCGAGGCCACTACTCAATCCATGCCTAATGATGTGGCCACCATCTCCAAGGATCGTGACGACCTGCGCCTTTTAGTAAAAGGTGAGGAACAACTACCGCAACCTTCGTTGATTACAAGGTCGATCATGAGAAGGTCGTGGAGGGACGCCTGGAGGAGATGGATACGCGGCTGGATGCCATGGCTGTTGACTTTGATGAGGAGTTATACCCTCACATGCTCACAGCTATCACAGGCCGCAGGTGGATGATAGGATCCGGCCTAAGGTTGGCAGTAAAAAAGATTACAGATTCTCCTCAGCTAGCCCACCCGTTCGCCGACGTAGTCTCTGATGGGATAGACCATGGCAGACACGAAGGTCTACTAGCCGAGATGAATGGGCGGGTCTGGGTAAGGAAGCTAAAGACCATGCATATCATAAGCCAAATGTCGAGGACAATATGACTGCGTCTATGACGGCCCTGAGCCAAGTTGAGTACCCTTTAATAGATGAACTTGAAGCTCTGAAGGACGCCCCCATAGACATGGTCATGGAGCGGTTATGCGTGGAGGCATACTTCTATTCGCAACTCATGGTCCCTTTATATGCATATAATCTTCCCCCCGAGAACCCATGGGCTCTTAATGGGGAGAGAAGATTAGGGGAGGCTATTAAAGCCAACATGGACCGCGCCATGGGGAAGCGAGGAAGTTGCATCATATGTCGTACCCCTACTGCAGGGTCCGCTTATCTACCCAGGTCTGACGGCGTTCCCGTGACAGCCCCTACCAGAGCTGGTCCAACCTTGTTGTTAGGAGGCGATGCGATTCTTGAAGGATCTACATTAACATCGATGACTCAACATAAGAAGGAGTTGGGAGAATCTATGCTTCCCCATTGATGGCATTTATACTTGTGAAATATTGACATACACTTTGTTATATTCGTCCGTGGATGTCCATGGTAGACACTTATCATCTTATGTATGAACTGTGTAACATTTATTTTGTAACTCCATTTGGCCGTGGATATCCATGACACTTTTATGGATGAACTTGAAACTTGTCTTTTGAATGTTGACTAGATACTCATATATCCACACGTAATGTATCACGGCTTTTGAAAAGACCATGTCTATGTGTTAGTAGACGTGCACTGTATGGCTTTATCATGTCCGGCCTTTCATAAGTACGGTATGTTGAAACTTATTACAACGTCTTGTGAATAAGGTGTCTAGTAAGGATTCATGATTTGTGGTCGCGGGGGTTGCATCCCTATTATGCGCCAAGTTGAACTATTAGGTTCACTTAATCCTCTTGCTTCACATGAAAATGAATAGTACATGTACGACTAAATGAATGCATAGGAATTAGAAATAATGATAAGAACACAAAAAACAAAAAAACAAAAAATATTCCTAAGTATAAAAGAAACACTGTTTGTACAAGAACAATTCGTGGAGCTAGCTAGGCACCACGGAGTTTTATTATCAGGTTTACGTTTTTTGACAGAATGATAAAATCCTAAGACAAGTAAGACCTAGAAAACATAAAAGACAGAATTACATGGATCTTTATTGGAGCTGTCTACAGCTAGATGTCCATGCGGAGGCCGTTGCCTTTTAGAGATAGCACCTTTTGAGGCTGCAGATGTTCCATGTACGATCCAAATCACGGCCATCCATGTCACGCAACTTGTACGCGCCTTGCCCCAAAGCTTCTACGACCTCATACGGTACATCCCACTTTGGGCCTAATTTCCTTGTGCTCTCCACGCGACTTGCTTCGTTTGCACGATAGACAAAATCCCCTTGTCGGAAAGAAACGCTCCTAACTTTGGAGTCATAATAAGCCTTCATCCGCGCCTTAGCTTTTGCTTCATTGATGGTTGCTATCTCCTTTTTTCCTCTAGCAAGTCTAGATTGACCGTAAGTTCCTCATCATTCGTGACAACGTTAACCTCCAACGTAAGGATTGTTGGCATTCCAATATCTGTTGGTATGACTGCCTCAGTTCCATAGGCTAATGCAAACGGAGTATCCCCATTAGACGTTTTGATCAACGTTCTGTGTGCCCAAAAGACATATGGTAGCTCGTCCACCCACTTGGCTCTTTTTTGATCTAAGCGTGCTTTGATTCCTTCGCCCAAGCTTCTATTTGCTCATTCTACCAAGCCATTGGTTTACGGACGCTTGACTGACGCGAAGCACCGTTTGATGTTCAGCGCGGCACACTAATCCTTGAATGGATTGTCTACAAACTACTTCCCGTTATCCGAGATAATCTCACATGGTAAACCAAAACGACATACAATGTTTTCCAAAAAAACTTTTTTACCTGTTTGCCCGAAATTGTAGTGACCGCCTTAGCTTCAATCCAGCTAGTGAAGTAGTCTATGGCTACGATTAAGAACTTAATGCCTCCAGCTGACACAGGGAAAGGCCCCGGTATGTCGATTCCCTATTTGTAAAATGGCCATGGGGTTGTGATAGGTGTTAGCTCTTGTTGTGGATGGCGCGGCACTGGCCTATGTAGCTGATAATCGCTACATCTGAGAATCAAGTTACGCGCATCTTGATGCATAGTTGGCCAGTAATACCCTGTGCGTAAAGCTCTTACCACCACAGATCTGGGGCCGGCGTGCATGCTACACAACCCTTCATGAATTTCGCTGATCACATAACTGGCTTGGCGTGGACCGACGCATCGTAACCACGGCTGTAAGAACGAGCGCTTGTACAAGACACCATCGCGTAGTTCAAACTGTTGTGACTTCCTGCGGATGCGACGCGCCTCCGTCTCGTCATCAGGCAGAGCCTCGTTTGTTAAATAACTGATGATTGGGGTCATCCACGTAGGTCCCTCCTCATCGACTATCGTTGCGACCCCCTATCCTATAATGGGTTTATCCTTAAGTATTTCCACCAACACTTGTTTGGATAGATGGGCGAAGCTCGTGGATGCGATTTTGCTAAGGGCATCCACCTTCTTATTCTCAGCTCTTGGTACTTGCTTGATAGAAAACTTTCCAAAGTCGACGATGAGTGACTTAACCTTTTCCAAATACTGGATCATGTTGTCCTCCTTGGCTTTATACTCCCCCAGGATGTGATTTGCGACAAGCAGCAAGTCCACGTAGCCTCAAGGTTACGTACGCCCATCCTGGCTGTGACTTTTAAGCCTGCAATCAATGCTTCGTATTCCGCCTCATTGTTTGTGGATGCGAATTCAAAGCGCAAGGCATAAGTGAATTCCATGCCTTCCGAATTTGTGAGTATGAGACCCGCGCCTGACCCATCCATACAAGAAGATCCATAAGTGAACAGGACCCATGGTTCTTTTAGGATTTCTTCCTTTGGGGCTATTGGCACATCCTCCTCAGGTTTCTCAATAATGAAATCTGCCTAGATTTGACCCTTGACGGTTGTCCTTGGTCTATACGATATGTTGTGTTCCCCGAACAGGATGCTCCACTTCTGTAGTCTTCCTGCCACGTCTGGACTCGAGATGATCGGTTTTATTGGCTGGTCCGTAATGACCACTATTGGGTGCACCTGAAAGTAGCGACGCAACCTTTTTGCGACATAAACTAATGATAGGACCAACTTCTCCATCGGGGAATAATTTAGTTTTGGTCTCTGTAATGCTCTGCTTATGAAGTAGACTAGAGTCTGAACTGAATCCCGGTCGGTCATTAGGATGACGCTTATTGCTCCATGTGTAGCGAATATGTATATGATTAGCTCCTCCTTGGGTCGCGGGGCGACAAGCATGGGAAGAGCCGCTAGGTGCTGCTTAAGTTGTCCAAATACCTCCTCTACCTCTCTTGTCTAGCGAAAATCCCCTTTTTTCAAGAACTTCTTGGGTGTTTTGAATAGAGGAAGTGACTTCTCTACGGATTTTGACAGGAACCTGTTAAGCCCGGCCAACTTCCCATTAAGTGATTGCACCTCTTTCAGTATCCAAGGAGATGGTAACTGTATCACGGCCTCAGTTTTCTCCGAGAAAGGCTTGATGCCGTTTGGGTCTATCATTTACCCTAGGAACATTCCTTCGGTTTCCCCAAATGTGCGTTTTTTGGGATTCAACTTCATGCTGATTTTTCTCAAAGTATCGAATGTCTCTTGGACATCGTGAAGGAGCTCGTCTTCTGTGTGGCTCTTAATAACCAAGTTGTTGACGTAGACTTCAAGGTTACGGACAATCTTTGAGTCGAACGCTTTGTCCACGAGTCGTTGGTACGTTGCACCTGCGTTCTTGAGTCCGAACGGAATTTTTGTGTAGCAATACACACCATGACTGGTATGGAATGCCGTCTTCTCCTCATCCTCCTTTGACATTTGAAATTGGTGATAACCCTTATATGCATCTAGAAAACATTTAAAGGGGTATCCGCATAAGGATTCGACCTTCCAGTCGATTTCTGGTAGCGGATAGCAATCTTGTGGACACGCTTTATTCAAGACCGTGAAGTCCACACACATGTGCCAGCTCCCATCATGCTTCTTGACCATGACAGGGTTAGAGAGCCATTCATGGTAATAGACCTCCCGCATTATTCCTGCTTCCACCAATTTTTTTACTTCATCCAGAATAGCCTGGCTACGTTCTGGAGCTTGACCGCGCTTCGTTTGCCTCACAGGAGGATACCCAGGACAGATATGAAGCTTGTGTTGTGCGACTGAGCGTGGTACGCTTGTCATGCGCTTTGGTTCCAATGCGAATACATCAAGGTTTTCCTTAAGAAGGGAGCATATGGCATTCCTACCTTTATCGGAGAGAGTTCCCCCCATGGCCACTTCTTGTTCTGGGTAATCAGGGTGGATAGTCGCCTTCCAATTTGCGGGGGGCAACCCTTCCTTCTTGGAAGTTGGTTGTATTGGTGTGGTGACGACATAACATTCCGATGGTGGTACTATTGAATTGAATATAGTGACAATTCTCCCTCGACCGGGTGAAGGTCTACGGTATCTAAGGATTTGGTAATTGATGGATTGATCTATTGAATAGATGGTGGAAATGGGGAAGAAGGAGATGAAGTGTAGAGAGAGAAAGGAGAGAAAAAGAAAAGTAGAGAGAGAAAGTGATTTTGATTAAATGAAAAGTGAAAATGGGAAGAACCACCCCTCCTAACATGCTAGGAGGGGTATATATAGCCCACCCTACATGTGGGCTATATGGACTATATTTACTATAAATTGGATCACGAGCCTAATATAATAATATATCGTTGGAGCGACCGATCCTTCATAAATACGTAAAACGTATTTCCAACAATCTCCCCCTAAGGGAGGTCGCTCCAAGTTACAAGGTTCTAAATATTCTATAGCTCGTGATCTATGCTAATAATGATGTGACCGAGACTTTCTTTGGGAAAACGTATTTCCAACAATCTCCCCCTAAGGGAGGTCACACCATTTTACAAAATCTTAAACCTAGCATCTATGCTTGAGTCTTCGATCTTGTTCTTGTGAATATGCTTGATATGATCTTTGACTTTAGTCTTGAGCATGTTTCCTTGCCTTGACCTTGTGCATTCATCACTTGTGAAATTCGCCTCTTCGTGACTTCATGTTCCACATACTTATACCTTTAAATTCTTGAAAGCTTCAGAGATTGATACAGCGGAAGACTTGACCTTCAGACTTTCTTGAATTTGTTGAAGTACTAATTGTATGTAGTATAAGCATGTGGTGACGACTTCTTCTGGATTGTACACCGCAATACCACCTTCTTGTTATGCTGCATAAGACAGTTAGTAACAAACAATATACACGGATGAAATGGCCTTGAACATTTCATTCTAATTCGGTAGCATTTTAAATATCGTACTTGTGACAGGTAGTTTCAATAAAGAACCTCCTTGACAAGATTTCGCGGGTAAACCCGTTCTCTTTACTCGACCGTCCAAAGCTGACTGCGAACATAAAGAGTGAATCATTTGGATAATATTATCCGCATGATTTGAAGCCGTCAATTCATGTTCCTGGAACAAGTGAAGTTCAATTAAGAACCGCACCATCGTTGCTTTCCAGTTGTCACTAGCTTGATTCATATAGAATCTTGCAAGTTACCTACCAAGTGCTGTTTGATGTTAACACTAGAAGGATTTCCGTTCGTCACTGTAATACTTAATAGTATTACTCTGAATGTTCTGGCAAGATCACTAAGATATTGCGTAGAGGCCTGGAACGTGTTTAAAATCATTTAAGAATTAAACCACTGTTGCTTTCCAGTTATCACAAGTTTGATTCATAAAGAATCGCACAAGCACCTACCATGAGCTTTTTGACGTTCGCTCAAGAAGGATTTCCATCTTCATTGTAAATACTTTCGTATTACTCGGATGTTCAGGCAAGATCATGAAGATTTTGCGTAGGACTCTTAAGAACTTTCTTACTTTTCACAGTGTGTGAAGAAGCAAGTAAATATGAAAGTGTGTCCTGATGAGATATTTGATGATCTCAAATGGCTCTAGACTCGATCGTGCATTTTGGATTTTAGTGATCGGAGGCTGGAGAGGAGTGCCACCTTTTCAATACCAATTTATTCAGAGTGAATAAATCAATAGATAATGTGTTGTCTCCGTGTGATTAAAACAAATATCTTTTAAGAGATATTTGAGTTAGCTGGGAAGGGTTGTGCATTGCATCACTGGGTCCATGATGTCTTACTTCAATACCGAGAATCATTAGCAAAAATGACCTCAATAGCATATGTATTGACCCGGTTTCTGCCTAAAGTTGTAAGGAGGGCTTCTTTCTTTACACCCTTTATCTTTACAATTCTTTTTCATTCTTCAACCCCTTCAATGCTTACCAATACGTCATCACTAGCACCTTGTTGTGATTGTTCCAGTGCTAGCTTAAGTACTTGGTCGGCATTCAGCTACATTCACATTCTTTCTCCATCTTTCCTAAGGACTACTATTTCTAGCTATGGAATGTCCTTGGGAAGATTCCTCCGGTTCTAGAGAAATCATTGGACTTTAACCTATCCTACCATCCTTATGTCACCACAATCTTCACCGTCGTGAATAGAGATGTTTTTGGTAAGTGTATGTCACCATGAAATCCATTTTGAAGTGCAAATCCATTTTGCTCCCCCTTAACATATGCCACGATATTCGAAAACATTTCGCACATGTCGGGATGAGCTAACACGTTAAGTCAAACCATTTGTGATTAATCATTTCCCATATTAAATCACATTTTCTCCCCCATATTAAAAATATTAACCCAATCGATGTTTTTAATATCAATTGATTTAATAGCATTTTAAGAAAATTTGGGAAGAAAAATGCAAATCCAATTATCTTCATGAATTACACAAGCTCCCCCTCAAATTAATGAGGGTGTACTTGAAACGTAAATTAAATACCTTTTAAACACAAGTGTAAGGTATTTATCACGTGCAAGGATCATATATGATAATGTATTCACAAGATTAGCAATTTACGAGGTTGGACCTGAATAATGGAGAACATCATATGAAAGAAGCACATGGTTCTTGTTCACGAATGTTGGTCACCTCGTCACGTCCCCGAGAAAATTAATTCCCGTTGTTGAGTCAAAGCTTTCCGGTGAAATGCTTGACTTGATTATGAAAAGCGGGTTGCTATCTGAAATAATAGCAACCATATGGAGCATGTTTTAAATCTTTTAAACTTCTGCTCGAACTTTATTTACAACCCCGTGTCATTATTGAATGACATTTCTAGGTTCGTAAATATTATCGATTCCAGAAGACATGCTCGTTTTATCAAAACGTTTTTGAACACACAATTTTGAAAGATTTAGAAAAAACCTTTTGAGAAATTCTTGAAAAATTGTGTTCAAAGTTTTGAAAAACCAATTACTTGAGCTTAAGATGTTGAATATCTTAAAAGCGAGCTCAAGTCCGAGAAGTTGTAAACTTCCCGTTGTTAAGGATAAGTTACCATCGGCGATAAACTTTCCTTTTATCTGAAGGACGAGTCCTAAGCTGACATTTACTTAGAAGTCGTTTTCATGAGCTTGAAAACTTTGACTGTTTTAACGGAAAGCTCATGACCGAGAAAGGTTAATTTCTCGTTATGAGGAAAAGTTCTCTTATTTAAAAGATACACTTTCCTTTCTGAGCTTAAAACTTCGAATGTTTTAAGACAAGCTCATGACCGAGAGAATTGAATTTCTCGTTAAGAGGATAAGTTATCATAAAAGAGAATCTTTCCTTTATCTTAAGTTCGAGTTACAGTCTGACATTTAACTGTAAGTCATTGTGCATGAGCTTAAAAACCTCGAATGTTTTTAATTTTAGCTCATGCCCGAGAAAACTTAATTTCTCGTTATAAGGATAAGTTTATCATCGGCGATAAACTTTCCTGCCTTTGAAGAGCGGGTTATAGACTGTCATATATCTATAAGCCTTCATGCATGAGCTTAAAAACTTGGAATGTTTTTGATATAAGCTCATGCCCGAGAAAAATTAATTTCTCGTTATAAGGATAAGTTTATCATCGGCGATAAACTTTCCTTTCTTTGAAGATCGAGTTATAGTCTGTAATGTGACTATAAGTCCTCGTGTAAGCTTTAACCATGAATCCCCTGAGATACTAGTTTCTCTGATATCTGCTTCTTCAGCAACCAAACTCTGAGAGTGTCCTTAGTTGAACGGTATACAATGATTGGACCGCTTCGTTCTTTTGGAACATCAACTTTGGTACCTGCATTCTCATTATGAGGTTGTATACTTTTGCATGGGTTAGAGATATCTATTTTAGAAGCACGTGGGGGTTCACGGTTTTCTTTTCTTGTGTCAGAGGTGGCCTGAGGGGATGATTCACTTGTCTTAGTTGGCAAACGTTTCCTTTTATAGAAAATCTTAAGTTCAGGCTTAAGTGATGTATCATCCTTTGCAATTTCCTCCCTAGTAGTCTTTGTAGAATCAGAGACTATCCTAGTTAAAGGGCACTCGTTTCCTACAAGAGTGAAAGTTCTACCAGTGGGGCGCCAAACTTTACCAAAAGGTTTGATTTTAGCTATCCACTGGGACTTAATTCTAGCACGGGAGTTCACCTCATTAAGTAGTTTTTTGATACAAGAATCATGATTTGCCGTAAAGACACATTTTCTACATGTTTTACAAGTAGCATATTTAATGTCCGAGTAAGATCTAGAATCCCTAGATGATTGATTGATGCTCCTAGGATTGGACATGCTACGGTTAGCAGTGTTGGGTAAACTAGAAGGCATCTGACTAGGTTTGAAATTCCTATCTCTTACATGTGTCTTTTGCTTAGCTTCCCTAAGATCATATTTATGGCAAACGTCATTTGAACTAGTTCTAGACGTGGTCTTGGTATTTTTAGGGAAACTAGAGGCAATCATATGATTTGGTCTTGCTAAAGCTGGAGTGATCACATAGGGCCTAGTTGCTGGAGTAATTGGTCTAAAAAGATGAACCAGATCAACTTGGGAGGCAAACCGCGGTCTCGAGGATGATGGTCGCTCGGATCTAAATGCAGTAGGTTGTCTGACAATCGGTTGTCTGACGAACTGATTTGTAGGCGGTTTCCCCAAGATTGATGGTTTTTCAAGCTTAGTGTCCACACTAGGTCCTCTATTTTTTCTTAACTCGTTTTTCAACGCAGCTATAGCAAACACCTTTTCCTGAACTTGAGCTTTTAAGGTCTCATTATCTTTGAGCAATTCATCTTGGGATGCCAACTTAGATTCAAGCAACTTAATTTGTTTCAAAAGATTATCCTTTTCAGCTTTAGAATCTAAAACTATTTGATCCAATTTTCGTTCAAGAACAACGTTTGACTTTTCAAGTTTTTCAAAATATGTTTCATATTTCTCCATTTTCTTTGAAAATTCAATTTTGGCATCCTCAAGCTCTTTGGATTGCTGAGCTAAAATGGTTTCAAGCTCTTCAGTCCTAGACACAGAATTGGTTAATGAAGCAGTCGTAAAACTATTAGCAGGATTGTTAATTAGCGCATTCATTTCAGACAACATATGAAGAATATTATCTGTACCTGACATGCTACTTGGTTCCCGTTTTCCTCCTGATTCTTTTCTCTTGTGGCTGCTTCTTGTATCGTCTTGCAATATATGCAATTTTCCCTCTTAAAAACAGCCTATTCGGAAAAAACAGTCTATTCGGAAAAAACAGCTTATTCGAAAAAAAAAAAAAAAAAAAACAGCCTATTCGGAAAAAACAGCCTATTCGGAAAAAACAGCCTATTCGGAAAAAAACAGCCTATTCGGAAAAAACAGCCTATTCGGAAAAAACAGCCTATTCGGAAATAACAGCCTATTCGGAAAAAACAGCCTATTCGGAAAAAACAGCCTATTCGGAAAAAACAGCCTATTCGGAAAAAACAGCCTATTCGGAAAAAATTGCTATTCGGAAAGATGCTGCTATTCGGAAAATCTTCTATTCGGAAAGTCTATTCGGAAAAAAAAATCATACTATTCTGAAAATTCTCCTATTCGGAATATCTATTCGGAATACCTATTCGGAATGTTCTGGAAATATCAGTCCGAGACTTAGAAAACAGCTTTAAATCCGATTTTTTGATCAAAAACCACAAAAAGTTTTATGATTTTTACCAAAATAAGCTAAACCCAATCCTTATCAATCAATCCCAATAACAAAAACACCAAAAACAACAAGATTCAAGATTGATTTTTTCTAAAGATCACTAATTGATTCAAAAACTAAAAAAGCAACACAATCCAAAAATAACTTTATAAAATTGAAAAAACTTTATAAAATTGATAAACTTGATAAATAACTTTATAAAATGGATAGATAAAAAGATGATAAAAAAAATAGATAGACAATAAGAAAAGAAAAGATTTTTACCACCAAATCAAAAGATAAAAAGATATGCAAATCCTAAGATTTAACCATGGCTCTTGATACCAATTGAAGGTCTACGGTATCTAAGGATTTGGTAATTGATGGATTGATCTATTGAATAGATGGTGGAAATGGGGAAGAAGGAGATGAAGTGTAGAGAGAGAAAGGAGAGAAAAAGAAAAGTAGAGAGAGAAAGTGATTTTGATTAAATGAAAAGTGAAAATGGGAAGAACCACCCCTCCTAACATGCTAGGAGGGGTATATATAGCCCACCCTACATGTGGGCTATATGGACTATATTTTCTACAAATTGGATCACGAGCCTAATATAATAATATATCGTTGGAGCGACCGATCCTTCATAAATACGTAAAACGTATTTCCAACACCGGGAATTTTATCATGTCGTGTGCTGTAGATGGGACTGCTCGTATGGCCAGGATTCCTGGCCTCCCGATGATCCCATTGTACGGAGAATCTGAGCGTATAACTATAAAGTTCATCCACGCTTTAGTTGAATGTTCTTTATCTATAATAGTTACTAACAATCATAACAACCCTATTGGTCAGATGATATCTCTGCTAAAACCAACGAGCGGCGACGTGGCCGGCATTAGTTGGCTTTTGATTTCCGGACGTAACTGTACGAAACAATGTTCGTAGAGTACTTTCGCGGATGACCCCCCCAACATACATGTGGCAGACATTATGGCTTCCAATGTTCACCTCAATCGTGAGAGGTGCGTCCGTCACATTGCTCGCTGTATGGGAGGGAATGAGATTTCCTTGCTACGAGAAATTTTTTGGCTAATTTTCTGCTTTGTTCTGCGCTGCCATGACTGAATCATGAATATGGTTGTGGGCTTGTCCTTCTGGAAGTCTTTCTTGTCATTCTTTTCGTTATCCTTCCCGTCCTTCCAGTCATTGACTAGATGTTTGAGTTTGCCGGATTTAATCAGTGACTCAATATGCTTCTTGAGTTGGATGCACTCGTCCGTAGAACATGACCTTTGTCGTTATGGATATCGCAAAAGCGATTCCCTGACGACGGTCGACTGGAGTTGTCATTGGGGGCGGCCTTGGGAAATTTGCCCCTTCTGTCAGTAGGATATCTCGGTATGTCATCTTGAGAGGGGTGAACTTGTCGTTCGACCGCCCTCCTTTCGCTTGATTTTTGTAATCCAAGCTCCTACTGCTACCTTGGTTATTTGATTGCCTTTTTAGCTGGTCGTTCGATCGATAACTTTAGTTTCCCTTTGTGAGATATGCTGCGGACACGACAGTCTCTTCTTCCACAAAGTTCCTAACCCTTTTCATGAGCTCATCAAACGTTGCGGGACGCCTATCATTGAGGCGCCTAATTAGCTCCTTGTCAGTTATGGCGTGCATATAATCAGAGATCTTAAGAACTTCCGGACACGCTCTTATCCGCGTGCACTCGTCTTTTAAACGCTCTGTGAAGTCTTCCATAGACTCTCCGTGCAGCTGCTTGACTGTCGCCAATGAGACTGGATCCCTATTATACTTCTTTCACTGGGTATAATTTCTTCTAAACGCCAAGTGTAGTTCATCGAAGCTGTTGATGCTCCGGTGGGGAAGTTTTTCAAACCAGTCACGGGCGTTTCCGATCAAGGTCGAATTAAACATTTGGCACCATATAGGCATTGACCATCGCTCAATTTTGCTTGTACGGTGAAAACATTGAGATGGTCGTCTGGGTCACCAGATCCATCTTAGGTTTTGACACATGCCGGCATGCGGCGTTTTTATCCTCAGAGTAATTTCGTATACGGGGTGTGAAGGCATTTTCTCTCTCGCTACACCACGGCAGGGAGTGTCTTCTTCATCATCCGTATGATGATGGGAGTGCCCGTAGCGTCCTCCCTCCTTATCCGATGGTTCATAGGAGGAATACCTTGTTCGACGGCGCCTTGGGTGGTGGTAATCCGAATCAGATCCTGAAGGATCATGGTAGGGCAGTCCTGCTCTATCCCTTGATTGGCTTTGGTAGCCACTTTTGTGAGAGGAGGTGGTGATTTTATTTGGTTCATAATCTATTCTACTGAACACACTAGTACGACGATTATCGTTCTAAGGAGTTTCCAAAGTTGCGCGCCTTACAGATCCATCAGACTGATCCGAATCTCCCTGCGTACCTTGAAATTCTTGCATGATTTGATCCCCTGTACGTTTGAAGACATTCCGTGCTCGAGGTCATTCCTCCCCCGGAGGTTGTTCCTCGATCTGGTGCATTCTTCGTCTTTGTCGGGTTTGAAGAGGAGTGTCACGTGCGGTACTGCTAAAATTGAGTCTGGATTGGAGGTTCCTCCCCAGGTTCAACCTTGCCGTGATGGCAGGGATGATTCTGTCCATGTTTTATGTGAGCACGCCCTCAATGTCTTCATCATCGAGTGAGGCGAGCTCGTGGTCCATCTCCCCAGCAGGTTGCCTTTGCTTTTCCTTGTTGGGGGCGTGTGGTGTTGGCCCCGTCTCAGGTTTGTTTAAAGTGAGAGTAGGTGGTGGAGTGTTCAGGGACGTGCGTGCACCCCCAGTGGATTGAAGTACCGTGTTGCGGCTATTTTTTACGCCCTCCTGCCTGCCCAGTGAGAGGTGGAGTAGGGGTAACGAGGATCTCTCCCCCTGATTTTCAGTTCCCCGCATTGACGTTCCTTAGGTTTCCATGATAAGGACTTCCCTTCGTCGTCAGTAGAGTTCGAGTTTAGTGTAGGGTCCCACGGATGGCGCCAACTTGTTGATACAAAAGTTGGATGATCCTAGCTTGACCCGAATAAGGCTTAATTCGGGTGCCTGGTGTAACACCCCCAAATTTATACAACTCAGTACAGCGGAAGACTAGTTGGTGTTACGGGATAGCACATTACTCACATCATAGACAACGCATAAAAATCGCGTCGTTTAATAATAAATCATTTCCATTCATAAATATCAAAGTTACATCGGTCCCAAGTCATTACATTTCATACAAAGTTTTACAAAGTGTTTGAATGGAAAATATTGTTTAAGTGCGGGCCATGAATTCTTGTCGTCTTCCCGAGAATTACCTTCAAGTACCTGAGATAAAACATGTTAAAAGAAAAGGTCAGCGATAACGCCGAGTGAATTCATAGAGTTTGATAAAATTCATCAATATAATATCAGTATAAAATTATTACTGAAAATCATTTTGTATAAATCATTTTAATAGGCCATAAAATAGCCAAAGTCATTTTATACAATCCTTATCGAAAATCATAATATAGGCATTTGCCTTGAAAATCATTATACGAATCATTGTCGCTAAAAACACCATAGAATACGTTTTGCAACGTTGTATAGATTAAATAAAATCGTTCTATGAATATGGCTATAAAAAGCCTTAAAAATCATTATACGAGCCAATGTCGTAAAAACGTCATACAATACGTCTTACGACGTTGTATGAAAATAAAAACCTTTATATGAATATGGTTATGAAAACCAAAATACAATCATAATATCAATAGTATGACCCAGTATTGCTAGTCAGGCAATACTTCGTAAGTCGATGCGTCTAATAGTATTTCGTTAATTCGGATTATTATAAGCCGCATGACATTGTTACCTTACTAAACCAACAACGGGTAGCTAACCCGATACCAATTTTGCCCATCTAAAGTAGCGTGTCGTCACAAAGGTCACGCTATGGAAATCTTCTCATACATAAATTCGCTTACCAATCAATGTGGCACGACGGGGATCAACCGTCAAGGCGCGAACTGGGGTGATCATCCCCAAATAGTACTATTAAATGCATAAGCGTCTACCAACTCCCGGTAGTTCACAATTCATGCTAATGGGACTTTTAGTGACATAACCTAACTTTAATAATCCATTTAATTTCATCTATCGGGTCCATTAATCATTTATCGGGTCATACAATCGGGTCATTCAATCATTCGGGTCCAAAATCAATAAACAAACAATCGGGACAAATGGTGTCCTAATTTTATAAAAACTAACATGTTATCTCCCTCGCGGGTTTATAAAACATTTATAAAAACATTTAAAAGAGTGCGAGGCTATGAACTCACGTTGATGCGGGAAGGCGGGTTATCGGTAATTCGGACGTACGGTACGTGCTTCAATCACGGAAACCTAGACAAATAATACTCGGTCTTAGACGTTTGTCCAATGACTTTATAAAAATACCAATTATGTATACATATGATGATTATATATATATGATGATCAAGTGGGTTTACATATTCTCGTTTTACCTATTTACGTGTTTTAGGTCCAATAAGCCTATTATAAGTTATTTAACTTATTTTAATCCATTTTGTACCTATATTATCAGTATGTATACTTTCCAAGTTGGGCCTAAATGGGTTAAGCCCAATAGATTCTTTTTACAAGTTTTTATCCTATTTAGTCCATTTATTGGTCCAATATGTTTATTTAACTTGTTAATGTCCGTATGCCCTATAGTTCGGGTTTTATCGGTTTTTACTTGTTATACATGTTTATATATCAGTATATAAGTTTTATAAAGTTTTCATTAGACGGGTCCAACCATCTAAGTTTTATTTAACAAAAACGTTAATTTTACGGCAATAGCCGAAAAAGTCGTAAAAATCATGTTTATAGTTTTATTACTTATAAACATTATTTCACCACCATTTATATAATTTATCCATTTGATTACCCTTTTATATATATTTATATAAATAAGTTTTATAAGTTAGTGGGTTTTTATTTTACATTTTATATATTAAAATGTGAGTGCTTATATAATAGTATTATTCTTTAATTTCCAAAAATCTGATTTTTAACTTCATCTTCACCAAAACTGCCATATCTTGAGTTCTATATGGAGATAGAAGCTCAAATTTTTATCACATAAACTACATGATATGTGCTATATTTAACTCTTTTATAGCTACTGTTGAATCATCTTATAAATATTTTCAAAAAATCGTCCAAAACAGTAACTTCAGATTTATACCCTAAACTTGTTTTGATCATATCTCACTCATTATTTTGATTCCATTGCATGGCCAACTCTCACATGTGTACAAGACCCATAGCTTACTGTAAATCTATTCCACTTCATCATTTTATCAGTTTATGACTTACTTTTTTACTGTTTTATACAGCCATCAAATTTAACCAAGATTTTAACCTTGTTTCTTATGGTTTTTCACCTTTTTATCCATGATTATCAACAACAAATCCCCACATAACATTTTTATCATCATATAATCATCATAAATATATACAATAGGAAATAAAATACATGTTTACATAATCAAAATAACAAGAAGTTGAAGAGGACAATCTTTATACCACCAAGTTGATGTAGGTTATGATTTTGACATGGTTTTTGATGGAGAAACTTGTAGTAAACCATGACCATCTTCAAGACCATCGTTCTTCATGAGAACCTTGTGGAAAATCAGCCCTCCTACTCTATGAAAACTCCTCCTTGGATGTTACAAGCACCACCAATCAATAGGGTTTCAAAGTGGCTTCAACATGTATATGAATAACATGAGATTTTGTGGTTGATTTAGATCAAATGAGGGTATTGTTGTGAGACATGGGACGACATAGGTGAAGAGGGAGAGAGTGTTTGTAGCTTGTTTGCATGTTGCAAATGAGAAAAGTGCTATTTGGTTGTTAGTTTTGATGTGTAGTTAGCTTACCAAGTAAGCTTAAGATGACAAGTGTTGTAGCTTGGCTAAATAGATGACACCTTATGGTGTAACTAGTTACTTAGGCCGGTTTTGGGAGTGGGGTGGGACAAGTGTCCCACTTGTCTCATCCCATTTATTTACGGGTACTCCTCGATTCTAGTTTCCTCGATTTACGTGCCCTCGGGTCGTTTTACGAAAAACGTTTTTATAAATTATGAATCGACGTCACAAAACGAATCCAATAAAAATTGTCTTATAAAAAACGGAGTTCGAAAACGTAAATACGTAATCCTAAGGTTTCCGGTTTAGTCGTAAAAGACGTTAAAATAAAATCGTAAGTCCTAGTCTTTTCTCGTAAATTTGTGAGTTTATGAACCAACACAAATTTAAAACTCCAAAATAATATTCATGGACAAATTTATTTTCTGAAATGTCGGACTGTCACCAAGGACGGTGTATGTAAACGTAAGCACGTAACGTTGAATCCTCCGGTTTAGACGTAGTCGATGCTACTCCAAGATGTAAATCCAAATTTCTTCCCAAAAATATGTGAGTTCATATTGTAACATTAAAATAATGTTTTTAAATAATATTCGAGAATAAAATATCAACCATAAATTGACGGATTGTCACAACATTTACCCCTAAATAGGATCTTTGTCCTCAAAGATCATCTTACCTTACTACTCGCTTCTTATAGAGTTAAAGCCATGTGGGTATTTCCTCCACATTTGGTCTTTTCTCACAAGTGCAATCCATTACAATACGCGAGTTTCATTAAGCATAACTACGGGAATAAGATCGGGCTTAATGTTGACTTACTTTCTCTATCCATGATGTTCACGGGTTTCTGATGAATGCAACTTTTCGCCGATCTAAGCTCTACTAAGAATAATCAGAATTTCACTTGATAGATATTCCATCAAGTTCGATTTACAAAACATAATTCACGCAGTCTTTGAAGTCCTAGGGTAGATCCAGCTTATATGCCTTTCAATCCCAACTTTTACATCATCTCAATGGTCCCATACAACGGGGACTTATATCCCATGATTTGTCAGATCATGAATTCATTTTTTTTCCAAGGTTAAAAATTGTGGCATAACTTCGCTACCCATTTGGCACTTCAAGATCTACATTTCACATTCACATAACCTCCTGCCTACTATCGGCAGTTAATAATCAGATCTTAATTTCAACAATCATTTCAGATCTCGCGGGTCGGGTATTTTGCAAGGATAGGTTCGCCATCATAGGAAACCTTAAACCTAAAAGACATGTCCAACTCACAATGGGTGTATGTCGGGTGTCTTTATCTCAACTCCTGCTTACAGATGCTCTAAGATTTAGATCCTAACAAGATTCGATCTCAATCCTAAGACGATAATTATCAATGATAATCTCTCCAAAGGAAAACGATTATACGGTCTATTACCAAAGGTCAATCATTCAACCATAAAACAGCACTTATATTACTTTGTATCGTTACTTTACCTCGTCCCTTCGATTTGGGGCGGTACATAGTACTCTTATCAAGGTTCGTTCTCAATGATTTCTGAGCAAATCTCAAGAAATTCGATGCGAAGCGAGGATCTTGATATATAGATGATCGATACAAGCACACTATGTTTACATAACTCTTTTGCATTTATCATTAACGAGAATGATATTAGCAGATTTGGTCAGTCTGTCGACGATGACCCAAATCGAATCAAATTTAGATGATGACCTTTGCAATAGCTAAACGTTTACTAATGTATGAGGCGATGTCTGCCTTCATAATTGCCATTAGTACAACTTCTTCAGACAAAGATACTCTTAGTCAAAAATGACATACATATAATACTTATACTTACAAATTCCAACATAGCTATATCTCACAATCTCCATATTTAGACATTCACAAGTGGTCTTTAAAACATTTAGCGCTATCAGCTTCTCAATTCTAATGGTTCACATTAGCCGCGAACCCCCTTTTATTATCTATCTTATCCTTTTTACAAACATCGTTTATTTTTATATCGTTCGGCAATTTATTTTGCACCTTCATTATTAAGGAACATGTCCTAATTGGTTCTTTATCTTTTTACATAATGCGTCGGTATCTATATTCACTTCTTATGATGATATAATTATCATGTCCACAATTCACTCAGATATTCTTTCTATATTATGCGTCAGTAATTACGTTCACCTTCCTGATGAAATAAATATCCTAACCGTATTTATTCAAAATTCTTTCTTCATATCTTCTATGTTTTAGTTTCGTCTCATCTATCATTTTTATCCGTTTTACTCAATCCGGCGTCTAAAGCGTCGATAATTATTATAATTAATTAAATAATTATTAGTTAATTTTTATGAAGCGTAAACGTAAAAGTTTTAAATTTCTTAGTTCGACCAATTATATAAAATGTTCAAAAATAATTTGAATTTAATTAACAAGATTTTTGTTGATTTATCGAAAATATTTAATAAGATTTCGTAATTGTTCGAAAAATCTTTGGTTTATACTTTAGTCAAAATTTTCTTATTTAAAATGCAAAAATTGTCGTTTCAAATTTCAAGTCATAATTTATATAGTTTCCTCAATTCTTCTTAAGTTGTCTAGAAGTATACACAAACATTTACCCCTAAACAGAAGTTTAGTTAAATGGTTTGTGTATAAGGGAATAATCCCTTTAAAAATCCTTTGTTAAAACATTCGTTAAAACATATTTCCATTTCTTTTTGGTAATATCCAAAGTCTTAAAAGGGCTCTTAATTTTTGAAGAGTCAGTTTATATTCCATTATCCTTTTAATCACATAGTCTAATCATGTAAAGGTTCAAGTCTTTAATCACGTGTTAATTATTCAAGGTTCAAGTTTACACTGTTCGGCCAATTCAGGGCAGTCTATAAATAATTATTAACTCATTCTTATTCTGATAAACAAACATGTAGTTCTTAATGATCACGAGCATGAATTTATCAAATTACAGCCTACACACGTGATTCATCATAACTATGAATACTACATGTGCATTGTCAATCCAAACGACATCACGTGAAACTCATAACGTTCATCACAAGTTCGGGATGTGATGATTGGAATAGATAATCTCTTTCGCAGATGCGAAGTTGATGATAACCATGCCATGGATCAAATTTGCTAGAACCTTGTAAATGATCGAACAATTCTTCCATTTCGAGTTATGGATATCGTTTTCGATTGTCAATTTACTCAGTCACAGTAATCTATAAATATAAGGAAAGATAACACCATAGCTCTTCAGGATGACAGGCTTGGTATAATAAAATCTTTCTCCGACAACTTTCTCAGTTGTACGGTAATTCCTTTAATTTAGATGGTGCTGACGTACAGTGCACAAGCCGCAAGTGCAGCACCGGGAATAAAATCAATACCAAATTCAATCTTGACTTAATGGCAAAAGTCCAGGTAATTTATCAACAAATATCTCCTAAGGTTTCAGATAACATAAATATCTTTTAATAAATTCATATTAAGTTCTTCTAGATTACAATATCTATAACTAATTCACAACCATTCACGGTAAAATTTCAAGTCTCAATACAGGATATAGTCATCCATCAAGAATTATTTACATCACTTTTGATAATCAACATCTTATCTTTTAGGGGAATTTAATTCGAGTTCCCATCAATTAAGACAATGTCGTCATGTCATAATCAATCAATCCATTCTACTGGCACTATCAACTCTCCAGTTTCATTGCCGTCGATAAGATGTGAACTTCTCAAAAGACTAATAATAATTCATAATCCTTCACAAATTCAAGGATATATGGAGACACAACTACCATTAAAAGAGTAAGGTCAACGCATAATCTACGCGAGAGGATTTCAAATCAGATACAGACGAAAACATTTTAACGAATATGAATATATCCCATGTTTTCATAATTTGAGTACGCATTCGAAAGCTCCTCGGATCGTTACCCAGGTCATTCAAATGAAATCAAATCAAAAGAAATGATAAGAACGTCGATACATCCAGTCGGGTATCAACACTCGGTAATCAAATATTTTTCCTAAGAATCTCACTACGGGAGAATTGGATACGAAAGAATTGTCAATTGTCAAATAAGACAATTTCCACAGATGAGTAAATTCGACTCAGAAAAAATAGATGCTACAGGCACATATGTAGATGTCTCTAACATCATGTCCTTATTTTTCACTTCTTGTAGATCTCATATAATTTATTCTTTCACAATCTTCAAAGAAAATGTAGCGTATATCCATTAGTTTTATGGTGACTACTAATCAGTCTTGCATAGTCCATTCCAAATTGTATGTAGGCGCGCAACTATATACAATTTCAAGATTAACGATGCAATACTCAGTTCGTCAAAATTTTATCACCATGTTTATAATAAAATCATTTTCATGCTTAATTCTCAAATAAGAATCAAGAATATATTTACAAAGATTTTCTTTGTTATGAAAACAATTAGTTTTTCCAAGATGTTTTATAAACAACTTCATTTCGATAACAATCACTTACAAATCTTACTTTGAGTAATCCTTTTAGTGATGAAAATTCAATTTTTATCAAGGAATACTGTTTTATCTTTATAAAAACAATGAGCGATCTGCAAAGGAGTGATGAAAGCTTGTTCACCAAGAATTAACTACGATATAATAGGAAATGAGCTTAGCCAAGAAATCATGAGGTTCATGACCTTGATGGCACTCACGAAGAATAATTCACAATGTAACTCAAATCAAGATGAGTACTTGTTCAATGGTTGCATCACTAATGCGAACATTAGGATGAAGCAAGAAAAGATAGATAACATCGATACATGTAGAATTTAGTAATCAAAGGTAGTCTTTTCATTAATCACAAACAAGTCAAAATTTTACCGTAACACATTACGTGTCACTATGTCATACAATTCCCAGAACTCATCCTACCAACTGATATCTCAGTTAAGTTAGGGATTATTTTTAAAAGATACCACAATGAATACTAATCTACAAGAGTCATTAGGTGTTCCACATGTCCCAGAAGATCCATCGGTCTCAATTCAGAAGAAGATTTCTTCAATTTATTTCTTGGACACTGGGCATCCTCGTCAGTGGACAATGGCCTAGGAACAACCCTTAACACGAATCAACAATCAATTAAAACCTTATAATTCAATCACAGAACTTAACGACTTATAATAACAATCTCATATTCCATACAGGTTAAATTTTACTTTATTCAAGTTTCAACCAATTTTATACTCAATTCAATATCCTACCTCATTATCCAATACTTCAACCTTATTCTTAGGCCTTAAAAGGGCAACATAAGTTCATTATGATCAACACTTAATTCCAATCCTATAACTCCTTTATCAATAACAATTATCAAATGAGTCATTAATATGAAATGACTTGATCATTCAACTAGACTTCTCAGAAAGGTATTAGTGGCATGAGGCTTTTGGGTAATGGTTCCAATAACAGCCTCAAGTGCAACATTCACCCTTTCGATTTCAATTTAAGAATTGGGTGACAATGAATCAGATGACATCTTTCTAGGTGGTAACGTTTTGTCAAACTTCACTCTATAAGAAAAGATCGTCATAACATCGATATCAGATTTAATCTCGCCAATTCTTCTTCAATATCGCAATCAACTAATATCTACACTTCTACGAATTTCAACCATTTGTTGGGATCATAAATATCCGCAACTTGGTTTAGATCTAGGATAGCTAGAATTCCTACGAGAATAGCTTCGATTAATTTACTAGGGGATTTTAGGGTTACTTGTGACAATCTACGTCGTATAAATACCTCGTATAAACATCAAAATAATCATCAAACAATCATGTAATAAAATTACGTCATATATATAATCCAAGTTATATATATATATTAAAATAACACTTCTTAGTCTTGGCCTTGTCGGTAACTCGGGAATTCTTCGGCACCGTTATAGTCAAAAGATTTTTAGACATTTTTAGAAAAATGTTTTTAGTTAAAAGATTTTGAAAAGTTTTATTCAAAACCTTGGTTTTAAAAATCTTTTGTTCTCTATAACGAGAGCTCTGATACCAAACTGTAACACCCCCAAATTTATACAACTCAGTACAGCGGAAGACTAGTTGGTGTTACGGGATAGCACATTACTCACATCATAGACAACGCATAAAAATCGCGTCGTTTAATAATAAATCATTTCCATTCATAAATATCAAAGTTACATCGGTCCCAAGTCATTACATTTCATACAAAGTTTTACAAAGTGTTTGAATGGAAAATATTGTTTAAGTGCGGGCCATGAATTCTTGTCGTCTTCCCGAGAATTACCTTCAAGTACCTGAGATAAAACATGTTAAAAGAAAAGGTCAGCGATAACGCCGAGTGAATTCATAGAGTTTGATAAAATCCATCAATATAATATCAGTATAAAATTATTACTGAAAATCATTTTTTATAAATCATTTTAATAGGCCATAAAATAGCCAAAGTCATTTTATACAATCCTTATCGATAATCATAATATAGGCATTTGCCTTGAAAATCATTATACGAATCATTGTCGTTAAAAACACCATACAATACGTTTTGCAACGTTGTATAGATTAAATAAAACCGTTATATGAATATGGCTATAAAAAGCCTTAAAAATCATTATACGAGCCAATGTCGTAAAAACGTCATACAATACGTCTTACGACGTTGTATGAAAATAAAAACCTTTATATGAATATGGTTATGAAAACCAAAATACAATCATAATATCAATAGTATGACCCAGTATTGCTAGTCAGGCAATACTTCGTAAGTCGATGCGTCTAATAGTATTTCGTTAATTCGGATTATTATAAGCCGCATGACATTGTTACCTTACTAAACCAACAACGGGTAGCTAACCCGATACCAATTTTGCCCATCTAAAGTAGCGTGTCGTCACAAAGGTCACGCTATGGAAATCTTCTCATACATAAATTCGCTTACCAATCAATGTGGCACGACGGGGATCAACCGTCAAGGCGCGAACTGGGGTGATCGTCCCCAAATAGTACTATTAAATGCATAAGCGTCTACCAACTCCCGGTAGTTCACAATTCATGCTAATGGGACTTTTAGTGACATAACCTAACTTTAATAATCCATTTAATTTCATCTATCGGGTCCATTAATCATTTATCGGGTCATACAATCGGGTCATTCAATCATTCGGGTCCAAAATCAATAAACAAACAATCGGGACAAATGGTGTCCTAATTTTATAAAAAATAACATGTTATCTCCCTCGCGGGTTTATAAAACATTTATAAAAACATTTAAAAGAGTGCGAGGCTATGAACTCACGTTGATGCGGGAAGGCGGGTTATCGGCAATTCGGACGTACGGTACGTGCTTCAATCACGGAAACCTAGACAAATAATACTCGGTCTTAGACGTTTGTCCAATGACTTTATAAAAATACCAATTATGTATACATATGATGATTATATATATATGATGATCAAGTGGGTTTACATATTCTCGTTTTACCTATTTACGTGTTTTAGGTCCAATAAGCCTATTATAAGTTATTTAACTTATTTTAATCTATTTTGTACCTATATTATCAGTATGTATACTTTCCAAGTTGGGCCTAAATGGGTTAAGCCCAATAGATTCTTTTTACAAGTTTTTATCCTATTTAGTCCATTTATTGGTCCAATATGTTTATTTAACTTGTTAATGTCCGTATGCCCTATAGTTCGGGTTTTATCGGTTTTTACTTGTTATACATGTTTATATATCAGTATATAAGTTTTATAAAGTTTTCATTAGACGGGTCCAACCATCTAAGTTTTATTTAACAAAAACGTTAATTTTACGGCAATAGCCGAAAAAGTCGTAAAAATCATGTTTATAGTTTTATTACTTATAAACATTATTTCAACACCATTTATATAATTTATCCATTTGATTACCCTTTTATATATATTTATATAAATAAGTTTTATAAGTTAGTGGGTTTTTATTTTACATTTTATATATTAAAATGTGATTGCTTATATAATAGTATTATTCTTTAATTTCCAAAAATCTGATTTTTAACTTCATCTTCACCAAAACTGCCATATAATTGAGTTCTATATGGAGATAGAAGCTCAAATTTTTATCACATAAACTACATGATATGTGCTATATTTAACTCTTTTATAGCTACTGTTGAATCATCTTCTAAATATTTTCTAAAAACCGTCCAAAACAGTAAATTCAGATTTATACCCTAAACTTGTTTTGATCATATCTCACTCATTATTTTGATTCAATTGCATGGCCAACTCTCACATGTGTACAAGACCCATAGCTTACTGTAAATCTATTCCACTTCATCATTTTATCAGTTTATGACTTACTTCTTTACTGTTTTATACAGCCATCAAATTTAACCAAGATTTTAACCTTGTTTCTTATGGTTTTTCACCTTTTTATCCATGATTATCAACAACAAATCCCCACATAACATTTTTATCATCATATAATCATCATAAATATATACAATAGGAAATAAAATACATGTTTACATAATCAAAATAACAAGAAGTTGAAGAGGACAATCTTTATACCACCAAGTTGATGTAGGTTATGATTTTGACATGGTTTTTGATGGAGAAACTTGTAGTAAACCATGACCATCTTCAAGACCATCATTCTTCATGAGAACCTTGTGGAAAATCAGCCCTCCTACTCCATGAAAACTCCTCCTTGGATGTTATAAGCACCACCAATCAATAGGGTTTCAAAGTGTCTTCAACATGTATATGAATAACATGAGATTTTGTGGTTGATTTAGATCAAATGAGGGTATTGTTGTGAGATATGGGACGGCATAGGTGAAGAGGGAGAGAGTGTTTGTAGCTTGTTTGCATGTTGCAAATGAGAAAAGTGGTATTTGGTTGTTAGTTTTGATGTGTAGTTAGCTTACCAAGTAAGCTTAAGATGACAAGTGTTGTAGCTTGGCTAAATAGATGACACCTTATGGTGTAACTAGTTACTTAGGCCGGTTTTGGGAGTGGGGTGGGACAAGTGTCCCACTTGTCTCATCCCATTTATTTACGGGTACTCCTCGATTCTAGTTTCCTCGATTTGCGTGCCCTCGGGTCGTTTTACGAAAAACGTTTTTATAAATTATGAATCGACGTCACAAAACGAATCCAATAAAAATTGTCTTATCAAAAACGGAGTTCGAAAACGTAAATACGTAATCCTAAGGTTTCCGGTTTAGTCGTAAAAGACGTTAAAATAAAATCGTAAGTCCTAGTCTTTTCTCGTAAATTTGTGAGTTTATGAACCAACACAAATTTAAAACTCCAAAATAATATTCATGGACAAATTTATTTTCTGAAATGTCGGACTGTCACCAAGGACGGTGTATGTAAACGTAAGCACGTAACGTTGAATCCTCCGGTTTAGACGTAGTCGATGCTACTCCAAGATGTAAATCCAAATTTCTTCCCAAAAATATGTGAGTTCATATTGTAACATTAAAATAATGTTTTTAAATAATATTCGAGAATAAAATATCAACCATAAATTGACGGATTGTCACACCTGGGCTCCGGCTCTTGCACCAAGTAAACTTCAGCTTGAGATCCTGCACACTAAAAGTAACACGCTGTTAGGCTAATCATGGGAACGTATCCCACGATTAGACTCCAGCGTGAGAGTAAGTAATCGGTTTAAGGTTAATAGCACGTGAGATGTGAGAGTGAATAATACGATACCTTTGTGGAACCCTTGGGGGTTCCTTATATAGGCGGTAAAACCCTAGTGGGATTTTACCGAAGCTTCAGCCCCAAGTAAAGGATAAGTACTATAATTAGTTTGATTGTTATCTTCTAATTATAGTTAGTGTATATCCTATACTTTAGGGTAAATCACAATCCTAATTAGGTTGTGATTCTGTCTAACCCTGCACCGGCCGTGCCAGGCCATGGGCCGCACATAACTCATGCGGCCACTGTTCGTCCTTTGACCCATAGTCTCAAATGACATCAATCCAACCCATTCATGAAGGGCCAGATACGGGTAGTACCCGTGGGCCGGGTTGATGACCCGGCTAGGGACTATACGTCATCAAAGGTCAAGTGGTGGTAACACTTAAACCCCCTTTTATAGCTTAACTAAATTTTTTCTTACCTATGTGATTTACCATGAACTGCTTGTTTTGTTGAATCTAGTTCTTAGGATTGTTATTTGTTGCTATATAATATATTCTTGTACATATTATCGCTTTCTAATGCAGTTTAATGTGAGGAGACTCGTGCTCTTCTGATCCTTTGTTTCGTGGTTGTTTGTGATTGTGATATTCTAGGAATCATCATCATCACTGAAGCGTCTCATATTCGTTTTTATGTATCACTCGAGCTTCGATCGTTTGCTTTGAAGAATCCGACATCCGATGATATCCTTTTATGTTCTAACTTTTATCTTTTAGCATACTTCATAAACGACTTTTAGATCATTCATTATACCCTTTCCATGCTCGAGATTAAGCATTCAACTTTTTGTCTCTAGTATGGGGGTGTTTCACCCTTTGACTCGAAACATTGAGGACAATGTTTAGTTTTAGTATGGGGGTAAATAGATACTTGTTGATAACGCCTCATTTATACATGTTTGTATGATGCCTTTGCCCTTGTTTGCTATGTAAATAAATAAAATATGTTTTGAATTACTACTAATTTAGTGTATCACTGATTGTAGGAGAAGAATAAAACTATGGAGAAGGAAATGAAAGAAGGGAGAAGAAAAGGACTAAAAAAATAAAGCTGGAAAAGGCCAAAGTGCGACGCGCTTCTCAATTTTGCGGCACACATTTACTTAGAATACGATTTGGAAAACTAGCCAAAGTATGGCGCACTTTTCGATTGTGCGGCGCACTTTAAAGTGTAATAACAAAAATTAAGTGTAATTATGCATGAAATTCATGGAGATACTTTTGGCATACTTTTTAGAGTAACTACCTACATTTTTGGGGATTATATAATAAACCATATCCCTGGCCATCCATATACACCACTACTCCATCTCCATTGTTACAAAAAGTTTTAAGGAATCAAGGATTCTTCAATCCTTGATTATTGTTATTATCCATATTTGGTTCAAGGTGAACTTTAGTTAGTTCATGCTTGGTATTGCTATAGCAAGGAGAACTCAGAATATTGGTTGATTGCTTGTAATAGTTGAATCAAGACATACACTTTTGGAGCAATATATTGATTACACTTTTGGGCATAATTCTCATCTTAATCATGTTTGTCATTACTTTTAATTTACAACTTATTGATATGTTTGTTATTACTGTTATTATGCAGTAGAGACTTGTGTATTTGGTTAAGGTGTTTACAACCTAATGATTAGATAGAAAAATAGCTTCGCAAGGACGAAGTGCGGTGCACAATTAGTTTTGTGCGGCGCACTTTCTCCCTGGTTCGTGATTAGAAGCATGGTTGATTTGTTTTTGTACTTGATACTATTATGTTTGATCATTGTTATGTATTTGGTTCATTCATGGTTACAAATAGTACTTATATGATTGAATGGATTTCATGTCATCTAGTCAATGAATCTTGGTATTCGCCTTGTAGAAATTGGTGGAATAAAATACATAACAACTCTTGCATAATTTTGTTTAATGCTTTGTCATATTCTAAAGAGGGTTTGGTTCAGATAGTGCTTGAATTATTGAAACCAACATAAACTATCCTTATTGCTTTTGGTATAACATGATCTATAGGTCGAAACGATTTCTTGTTATATTGAATAGATGTTGCATGTACGACTAGTAATCGATATGTTGTCTTACATTGTTTATGTGCTTATATTCATCTTTTATATCTATCGTTTCCATGTTTGTAGCCTTAACCAAACACACCTTTTTAATCATTTGATAAAGTATAATTTCTAGAACTTGTGACACTCTAGAGATAACTGTTTGACATTATAACACCAATCCCGTGGAACGATCTGGACTTACCTTAATACTATACTATACATGAAAGGGTATACTTGCCCGTGTTTGTGCTTTAATCAATTGTTGGGTAATCTTTAGTAATATAAATTTAAGACTTGCAAAACGAACATCACTTGCTTTGCTTACGTCTTCACGCTATCCAATTTTCATCTTTTTGTCGCTAAAAGTGCCAAAAATTGCCATTTTTTTATGTTTTTCATAATTGTTTAAGACACGAATATAGGTTTTTCGTTGGTGAGAATAAGAGTAATTTTTTACCCGACCGTGCATGTTGAGAACTTAGCTTTATTCCTTAACTATATTAGGCTAACTCTCATTAAATTGAGGATGAGAAATGATAGATTCAATGATAAGTTACTAGGCTAAACATATAGTATTTGTATTCTTTCAAAAACTCATGTGTTTTAATTGTTTGCTTATTCTCCCATCGCTTGTATATGTTAAAATTGTTAATAAATATTGTTTTTGCGGTTTAATCTTTATTGTTGGTTTTTAACTAATTCTAGTAGTTTCCATGTAATTAAATTGGGAAAACATTTAAGATTTCGCCAGCGTCAAGTATTGGCAAACCGAATAATCGAAAGCTTCCCAATAATAATTTTTAAGTTCATCTCACCCAAAGTTAAACAAAAAATTTGAAGCTCACAAGGCCGAAAAATCTATGCGAAATCAAAGTGAAAAATCTATACGTTTCGACGTTGAGTATATATGTCTTTGGCCATAATAAACACCTCATCGCGAGGTTAAATAAAAGGCAAGGCAAGACCGAAGTCATAATAAAAGCTCCATGGCGGATTTGAATAAAAGACCGAGGTAAACCAAAGATAAAAAAGCTCATCCGTTGTGGGGCATATAAAAGTCTTGGTAATAAGTCAAACGTTCAAATCCGTTGTAACCGTGTTTATCGAATCTTACTTGTTGACTTAATTTTTTGACATCGTTATCTATTAGGAAAGGTTACTAATTTAATGGTTTTGATTACACCGTTAGGACTCTATTTTTGGACCTTAATCTCTATTTACGCATAAGTAAAAAATGTATCATCGTGATCATTAAGACAAAATAAAATAAAATGTAAGAGATACCCACTAGGAATAAAGGAGTCTAGGTACGTGATTAAGGCATATGAGTAGTGTTAGCATTACAAAATTATAATGACAATGATATCGTTTCACGTTTGTCATGGAATTAAGTGAAAATAGTGGACGCCGAAATTATTTTTATGAAGCATCCGTTCAAGGATCCTAAAATTCACATTTACGTGATGAAAACAGTACATTATGTCTATAACACATCTAGTTAAGTTAAGACAAATTTGTTTTCAATAAATATCGAATAGAAATGAATTTTGGAAGTGCTACGATACTTAATTCTATCGGCACGACAATGGCTTAGTATGGGGGAATTGATGAGACTCTAATTATACATACTCTCATCCGCAAAATCGGCTCGAAATACGGAAAAATCATAAAACCTTGCAAAATACCTCTGTTTTGTTTACTGTGTGATTGCAGGCTCAATATCGTGAAATTACCAAAAGACCACAAGAAACTAGCAAAAAACGAACACAGGAAACGAAGCCACACAAAAGAACCGGGCCTGAATGTTGAATTTCCAAAAAAAGACCTTAAAGAATTGAAGATGTACAAGTTTGGTCCCTCAAGTTTAAATAAATGACACTTTATATCCCTGTAAATATCAGAAATAAAAGTTTGGTCCCTAAAGTTTCATAAATATCCAAGATTGGCCCTTGAAGTTCCAAGAAATGTGCAAAGAAGTCCTTTACCATTATTTGCCAACTACAAGGACTATTATTGCCATTTTGAAACTCATTTAACAAAGGAAAAAGTTTCCAATAGTTTACCAAATGCCAAGGGTAGTTTCTGCCAAACTTCAAAGATGGGGGTCCAAAAGTAGCCATACCAAACCCAAGTAACCCGGTTCATACCCAAAGTTTACCTAACCCATAATAAAAGCCCAATTCCCTAATCCACTTATCTTACCCGTTTTGGCTAATAAGCCCAAGTTTTAAATTAGCCAAAGACGCTGTTAAGACTAAACTATTACCAAAAATAGATCTACAAGCACTATTCACCCTAATTACCATTTAACCCTAATCCACCTAACTCGAATTAATACCATATCAAAGGGTTTTTTTTAAAGCTTATCTAAAAAAACAATTAACACCTTAACCCAGTCACATGTTCACCTTTGATGACAACTCATCCATGGGCCTTACCCGTACCTCCCCTGCCCTATCAAGAACACATTTTTGGCAAAACAACAAGATTGCACCAGAGATCAAATGGCCTAGGATCATTTCTTGCTCACCACAGCAAAATGAAGGGTCTTGATTACTTGGGCCAACTACAAGATCACATGCTCATTTATTGACCAAAATTCAAAATTCAACAAAGGCACTTTCTTGGTATACTAAAGATTCGTCAAGGGCAGCTTGGAACTTCATAGCATTAGGGTTTTACTATCTCTTTGTTAGATAGTTCATTAGACTAGTATGAATAGCATATAACATGTTAGTAATTTTCTTGTTCCAAAATTTATGTAAACCATTTCTTTTCAATAGTTAAAGTGATTGATTGACATTGCATACTTTTTGTGTTCCATTTATTTTAGTTATCATTTAAATTCCTATTCATTACCTTTTACTTGTCTTTAATTTAATAAAATCTTCTGTTTCAAACTGCTTTTGGTAAAGTTGATTTTAAGACCCAAAAGATTATAGTTGTTTGCATATATTTGATTGACATATCTGCAAAGGTTATAAGATCTTATTTTATTCTTGTTTGGTTACCTTGTTTCAAGTTTGAAAAAGTTGGTACTATTTTTAGAAGAAAATCAATTCTCTATTTATTTGTTTTTTCTCACCCTCACTGTGTAAAAGCTACTTCAAGCTTGACTAACAATCAAGCTTGAGTACCTTTTGGTGCATGTAGTTTATTTTCTTTTTTTGTGCAGGTTCAAACTTGTGCTTGTGTCGATCTTAGTTGATGTTTGGTAGATCTGTTGATTTTTTTATTCAAGCCTTTATAGCTCTTCATAAAATCCAAGGAGTCCTCATAAGCTCACCAAAAGATGGTAGCATCAGTTCAATTAACTTGACCTGAACAAGGTCAAGTGGTGGTAACACTTGAACCCCCTTTTATAGCTTAACTGATTTTTTTCTTGCCTATGTGATTTTTCATGAACTGCTTGTTTTATTGAATCTAGTGCTTAAGATTGTTATTTGGTGCTACATAATATGTTCTTGTTTAGTTTTTAGCTTGTCTTGTTTTTATTCCAAGTATTCCTTTGTTAAATTTCATCTGCTCATAGTTATAAGGTGTTTGGGAGTGCTTATTATATAGTAGTTGACTACTAGCTGAAAACTTGTCTTTGCCTGCTCACCATAATGTACTTTAGAGTATTTGTTTAGTGATTTAATATCAGATTGTTTATTGTAAAAGTTTGGTTTGCATGGTTTCAAGTTTTTCTACTCATTGTCTGATTTTTCATTTTTTATATTATCTTATATCTGGTAGTTTAAGGGGCATGAATTGTATGACTTCTTGTGTTATCTGTTATGCTTGATTGGCTTGTGACACCTATTGTTGAGAACCATACTTGTGCAAAACTGTACCAAAAATCTGCCAAATGCACCAGATGATATATAAGTTTTATTTTGTGGTTTATGCCTTTATAACTTAGGAATTAGTTAGAGTTTGTCATTACCTTGAACTGTTTTTAGTTGATTTTGCATTTTGTCTGCTTGTTTGTTAGTTCTGTTTAGCCCAAGTTGGCGTATTTCCATGTAAGGTTGAGCAGTGGTAAACTGTAGCCACTGTTAGCCTTATTTTGTTACCACTGTTAGTTATTTTTTATTGCCATCTTTTTATCTTAATTGCTTTTCTATTGTGCTTTTTAGTGTAGTTCTTGCTTATATTCATCCCACAATCCAACTGGTTGTGGGATTGTTGCCTGTCGAAAAAAGAAAAAAAAGAAAAATAATAATATGAGCAAAAAGCTGTAGCCTGGATTCAAACCCCTAACCCCTCGCTAGGGGACTAAGGAGCTTACTAGTGTGCTATGCTTTATTACTTGTCATCGCTTCATTTCTATTTCTGTTTAAGCACACTTTATTTCCCTTTGTTAAAATAAAAGCCATAGCTTATTCTTCGACTTGTAGCTTATTTTGATAAGCTGGTTCCTCTAGCTTATATTTCCTAGGAAGTAGATTAAATTTTGGTCTTTAATTGATTTTTCCAGATTTTTCTGTTTTAATTTAATATTTTTAATCTTTTTTTTTCTCTTTGTTTTAATTAGTTTAAAAATAGGAAAAATAATTTTAAAATTCAAAAAAATATATTTCAGTCTTTATAAAAATAGTTTGAAAAAGTAATTTGTCGTAGTTTTTCGTCTCGATTTGCGTGAAAACCGTCGTACTTTAGTCCGTCTTAGTGTAATCTCGTCTTTACTTTTAAACCTTTCTCTTCCAAAATCATAAACTAATCCAAAAATGTTTAATTGGCCATAAATTTCTCCTTGATTTACAACGATCCCGTGGTTTTTAAATACATTTGCGTTTTTCCTAAAACGTAAACGTTGTTTATATACTACCTATATTACCAACTATCAGCTATAAAAGACTTGGGGCCAGCAAAACAGATCATTGGCATTCGGATTTTCGGTGATAGAGGTGCCACGGAGTTACATATCACAAGAGCAATACATTGAGAAGGTGTTGCGCATGTTTAACATGGATAAATCTAAAGTAGTTAGTTCCCCTATAACTCTCAACTTTAAGCTTACAAATAAGGATTATCCTTCTTCTAAGAAGAGTGTTGAAAAAATAGATAGAGTTCCATATGCCTCAGTGGTTGGTAGCTTGATGTATGTTATGGTGTGTATAAGGCAGGATTTAGCCTACGCGGTTGGTGTTGTCAGTCGGTTCATGTCAAATCCTGATAAGATACATTGGGAAGCAGTTAAATGGATATTTAGATATCTAAGAGGTACTTACAAATTGGTATCACATTTAGAAATGGGAAGCCCATGCTTTTTGGTTACACATACTCAAATTTAGCTAGAAATAAAGACAACATGAAGTATACTTATGGATATTTGATGACCTTTGTAGGGAGAGTTGAGGGGAGGTGGAGAAAGAGTTTGGTTTTATATTCTGATGAGGACCAATGTATTGATGAGCATGCTTGTGACAATCCATCAATTTATGATTGATATTTTATTCTCAAATATTATTTAAAAATATTATTTTAATGTTATATTATGAACTCACTTATTTTTGGGAAGAAATTTGGATTTACGTCTTGAAGTAGCATCGACTACGTCTAAACCGGAGGATTCTACGTTAAGTGCTCACGTTTACATACACCGTTTTGGTGACAGTCCGACACTTCAGAAAATAAATTTATCCGTGAATATTATTTTGGAATTTTAAATTTGTGTTGGTTCATAAACTCACAAATTTACGAGAAGAGATTAGGACTTACGATTATAATTTAACGTCCTTTACGACTAAACCGAAAACCTTAGGATTACGTATTTACGTTTTCGAACTCCGTTTTTTATGAGACAATTTTTATTAGATTCGTTTTGTGCCATTGATTCATAATTTATAAAAACGTTTTTCGTAAAACGACCCGAGGGCACGCAAATAGAGGAAACTAGAATCGAGGAATACCCGTAAATTAGTGGTATGAGACAAAACAAGTTTTGCCCCACCCCACTAACAAGGGACGACCAAAACATTTACTCAACACATGAGGTGTCAAGTTTATAAGCTTACTAGCAACACTTGTTGCTAAAGCTTAACTTGTAAGCTACATGCACATCAAAACAAGCTACCAAAAACTACTACCTTCATTTTCAACATGAAAATCTCACTTTCTCTCCCTTTTTCCTCTCAATAATGCCGTCCACTTTCTCCCATTAAACACCCATCTTGATCAAAATTAACCATGAAATCTCATGTTATTTACACACATGATGGAGCCCTTTTGAAGCCCTATTGATTGGTGGTGATTATAACATCCAAGGAGGAGTTTCTATGGAATCTTAGGGCTGATTTTCCACAAGGAGTTCTTGAAGATTTGTGGTCTTGAAGATGGTCTTGGTTTATCACAAGTTTCTCCATCAAAATCCATGTCTTGATCATAACCTACATCATCATGGTGGTATAAAGATTGTTCTTCTCATCCTCTTGTTATTTTGATTATGTAATCATGTATTTTCTTTCCTATTGTATATGTATATGATGATTATATGATGATAAAAGTATTGTGTGGGGATTTGGTGTTGATAAATATGATTAAAAAGATGAAAAACTATAAGAAACAAGGCTAAAATCTTGCTTAAATTGTTGGCTGTATAAAAACAGTAACTAACCACATGTTAAACTGATAAAATGGCAAAGTGGAAACAATATACAGTAATTATAAGATGTCATACACATGTGAGAGTTGACCATACAATGGAATCATTATAATGAGTGAGATATGACTAAAACAAGTTTAGAGTACCAATCTGAATAGTCAGTTTTGGACGGACTGTTAAGGATATTTAGAGTTGGATTGAGCAGTAGCTAAACTAAGTTAATTGTAGCACATATCATGTAGTTTATGGTGTCCAAAAATGAACTTCTATCTCCTTGTAGAACTCAAGATATGGTAAAAATGGTGAAAGTGAAAGTAAAAATCAGATTTTGGGAAATTAAAGTATAATAGTATTATATAAGCACTCAAATAAAATATAGTATAAAATGTGAATTAAAACCCACTAACTTATATAATACATTTATATAAATATGTATAAGGATAAATAAATGTACATTTTATATAAATGGTAGTTTGATAAGTTTTATAAGTTATAAAACTATAAACATGATTTTTACGACTTTTTCGACTATTACCGTAAAATTAACGTTTTTCGCCAATTAAAACTTAGACGATCAAAGCCGTCTAATGTAAACTTTTATAAACTCATATACTGATATATAAACATATATAACAAGTAAAAACCGATAAAACCCGAACTATATAACATACGGGCATTAACGGGCTAAGTTTACGTTATTGGACTAATAATACAACAAAATGGGCTAAAACACTTATAAACTTATTTATTGGGCTTAACCCATTTGGACCCAACATGTAAAGTATAAATACTGATAATACAAGTATGAAATGGATTAATACAAGTTAATGAACTTATAATAGGCTTATTGGACCTAAAACACGTAAATAGGTAAAACTAGTAAACTAGTGAGAAGTTACCAATACATAAACACAAAAATGAGTGAATGAAAATATATAAACCCACTTGATCATCATCATATATATATAATCATCATATGTATACATAATTATTATTTTTATAAAGTCATTGGACATGAGTCTAAGACGAGTATTATTTGTCTAGGTTTCCGTGATAGAAGCACGTACCGTACATCCGAATCGCCGATAACCCGCCTTCCCACATCAACGTGAGTTCATAGCCTTGCACTCTTTTAAATGTTTTTATGAAATATTTTATAAACCCGCGAGGGATATAACATGTTAGTTTTACTAAAATAGGACACCATTTGTCCCGATTGTTTGTTTATTGATTTGGACCCGGATGATTGTATGACCCTATGAATGATTATATGACCCGATAAATGAAACGAAATGGATTATTAAAGTTAGGTTATGTCACTAAAAGTCCCATTAGCATGAATTGTGAACTACCGGGATTTGGTAGACGCTTATGCATATAATAGTACTATTTGGGGACGATCACCCCAGTTCGCGCCTTGACGGTTGATCCCCGTCGTGCCACATTGATTGGTAAGCGAATTTATGTATGAGAAGATTTACACAAGCGTGATTATTGTGACGACACGCTAATTTAGATGGGCAAATTAAGTTTCGGGCTAGCTACCCGTTGTTTGGTTTAGTAAGGTAACAATGTCATGTGGCTTGTAATAATCCATAAATAACGAAATACTGCTATACGCACAATTACGATATATTGCCTGACTAGCAATACGGGGTCATATTATTGATATTATGTTTGTGTTGTGGTTTTACATAACCATATTCATATAACGGTTTTTATTTAACTCTACACGACGTTATAAAACGTATTGTATGATATTTTTACGACATTGGTTCGTATAATGGTTTTGAAGGCGAAAGCCTATATTATGATTTTTGATAAGGATTTGTATAAAATGACTTTGGCTATTTTATGGCCTATTACAAAGATTTGTACAAAAATGATTTTCGGTAATAATTTTATACCGATGTTATATTGATGGATTTTATTAAACTCTATGAATTCACTCGGCGTTATTGCTGACCTTTTCTTTTAATATGTTTTATCTCAGGTACTTGAAGGTAATTCTCGGGAAGACAACAAGAATTCATGGCCCGCACTTATATAATGATTTCCATTCAATGCTTTGTAAAACCTGTATAAAATACAATGACTTGGTACCTATATAAATTTAATATTTATGAATGAAAATGATTTATTATTAAACGACGCGATTTTTATGCGTTGTCTATGATGTGAGTAATGTGCTATCCCGTAACACCAACTAGTCTTCCGCTGTATTGAGTTGTATAAATTTGGGGGTGTTACAGTTTGGTACCAGAGCTCTCGTTATAGAGAACGAAAGATTTTTAAAACCAAAGTTTTGAATAAAACATTTCAAAATCTTTTAACTATAAACATTTTTCTAAAACTGTCTAAAAAATCTTTTGACTATAACGGTGCCGAAGAATTCCCGAGTTACCGACAAGGCCAGACTGAGAAGTGTTATTTTAATATATATATATATATAACTTGGATTATATATATATATATATATATATATATATATATATATATATATATATATATATATATATATATATATATATATATATATATATATATATATATATATATATATATATATATATATATATATATATATATATATATATATGTACATATATATATATATATATATATATATATATATATATATATATATATATATATATATATATATATATATATATATGATGTAATTTTATTACATGATTGTTTGATGATTATTTTGATATTTATACGAGGAATTTATACGACGTAGATTGTCACAAGGAACCCTAAATCCCCTAGTATATTAATCTAAGCTATTCCCGTAGGAATTCTAGCTATTCCAGATCTAAACCAAGTTGTGGATATTTATGATCCCAACCAAATGGTTGATATTCGTAGAAACGTTAATATTAGCTGATTTTGATATTGAAGAAGAATTGGTGAGATTAAAACTGATATCGATGTCATGACGATCTTTCCTTATAGAGTGGAGTTTAACAAAATGTTACCACCTGGAAAGGTGTCATCTAATTCGTTGTCACCCAATTCTTAAATTTGAAATCGAAAGGGTGAATGTTGCACTTGAGGCTGTCAATGGAACCATTACCCAAAAGCCTCATGCCACAAGTACCTTTCCGAGAAGTCTAGTTGAATGATCAAGTCATTTCATACTAGTGACTCATTTGATAACTATTGTTGCAAGAGCTATAGGATTGGAAATTAAGTGTTGATCATATCGAGCTTTTATTGCACTTTGAAGGTCTAAGAATAAGGTTGAAAGTATTGGAAACTGAGGTAGGATATCGCATTGAGTATGATTTGGTTGAAACTTGAATAAAGAAAAATTTAACCCGTATGGAATATGAGATTGTTAATATAAGTCGTTAAGTCCTGTGATTGAATTATAAGGTTTTAAATGATTTTTAGTTGGTGATAAGTGTTGTTCCTAGGCCATTGTCCACTAACGAGGATGCCCAGTGTCCAAGAAATAAATTGAAGAAATCTTCTTCTGAATTGAGACCGATGGATCTTCTGGGACATGTGGAACACCTAATGACCCTTGTAGATTAGTATTCATTGTGGTATCTTTTAAGTATAATCCCTAACTTAACTGAGACATCAGTTGGTAGGATGAGATCTTGGAATTGTATGACATAGTGACACATAATGTGTTACGGTACAATTTGACTTGTTCGAGATTAATGAAAAGACTACCTTTGATTGCTAAATTCTACATATATCGATGTTATCTATCCTTTATTGCTTCATCCTAATGTTCGCGTTAGTGATGCAACCATTGAACAAGTACTCATCTCGAATTGAGTTACGTTGTGGATTATTCTTTTTGAGTGCCATCGAGGTTATGCACCTCATGATTAATTGGCTAAGCTCATTTCCTATTATATTGTAGTTAATTCTTGGTGAACAACTTTTCATCACTCTTTTGTAGATCACTTGTTGTTTTTATAAGATACAACAGTATCCCTTGATAAATATTGAATTTTCATCACTATATGGATTATTTAAAGTGAGACTTATAAGTAATCATTATCGAAATAAAGTTGATTATGAAATACCTTGGAAAACTTAATTGTTTTCATAATAAAGAAAATCTTTGTAAATTTATTTTTGATTCTTATTTAAGAATTAAGCATGAAAATATTTTTATTATAAATATGATGATAAAATTTTGACGAACTGAGTATTGCATCGTTAATCTTGAAATTGTATATAGTTGCGCGCCTACATAGAATTTGGAATGGAGCATGCAAGACTGATTAGTAGTCACCATAAAACTGACTAATAAACACTACATTTTCTTTAAAGATTGTGAAAGATTAAATTCTATGAGATCTGCAAGAAGTGAAAAATAGGGACATAATGATAGGGACACCTACATATGTGCCTGTAGCATCTATTCTTCTGAGTCGAATTTACTCATTTGTGGAAATTGTCTTATTTGACAATTGACAATTCTTTCTTGTCCAATTCTCCCGTAGTGAGATTCTTAGGAAAAGTATCTGATTACCGAGTGTTGATACCCGACTGGATGTATTGACGTTCTTATCATTTCTTATGATTTGATTTTATTTGAATGACCTGGTTAACGATCCGAGGAGCTTTCGAATGCGTACTCAAATTATGAAAACATGGGATATATTCATATTCGTTAAATGTTTTCATCTATATCTGATTTGAAAATCTCTCGCGTAAATTATGCGTTGACCTTACTATTTTAAGGTTAGTTATGTATCTGGATATCCTTGAATTTGTGAAGGATTATGAGTTATTATTAGTCTTTTGAGAAGTTCACATCTTATCGACGGCAATGAAACTGGAAAGTTGATAGTGCCAGTAGAATGGATTGATTGATTATGACATGACGACATTGTCTTAATTGATGGGAACTCGAGTAGAATTCCCCTAAAAGATAATATGTTGATTATCAAAAGTTATGTAAATAATTCTTGATGGATGACCATATCCTGCATTTAGACTTGAAATTATACCGTGAATGGTTGTGAATTAGTCATAGATATTATAATCTAGTAAGAACTTAAATTAAATGTATGAAAAGATGTTTATGTTATCTGAAACTTTAGGAGGTATTTGTTGGTGAATTACCTAGACTTTTGCCATTAAGGCAGATTGAAATTGGTATTGATTATATTCCCGGTGCTGCACTTATGGCATATGCACTGTACGTCAGCACCATCTAAATTAAAAGAATTACCGTACAACTGAGAGAGTTGTCAGAGAAAGCTTTTATTCTACCAAGCTCGTCATTATGGAGAGCTATGGTATTATCATTCCTTATATTTATAGATTACTGCGAACTGAGTAAATTGACAATCGAAAACGATATCCATAACTCGAAATGGAAGATTTGTTTGATCATTTACAAGGTTCTAGCGTATGCTCTAAAGATTTGATCCTCGGCATGGTTATCATCAACTTCGCATCTTCGAAAAAGATTATCTATTCCAATCACTACATCCAGAACTTGTAATGAACATTATGAGTTTCACGTGATGTTGTTTGGATTGACCAATGCACATGCAGCATTCATAAATTTAGTGAATCGCGTGTGTAGGCTGTAATTTGATAAATTCATGCTTGTGATCATTAAGGATCATTTGTTTGTTTATAATAATAGGAAAGAGTTAATAATTATTTATAGATTGCCCTGAATTGGCCAAACAATGAAAACCTGTACATTGACTAATTAACATGTGATTTAAAACTTAATCCTTAACATGATTTGATCATGTGATTAATAAGATAATGGGATCTATGTTGACTCTTCAAAAATTAAGAGCCCTTTTAAAACTTTGGGTTTTACTAAAAAGAAAATAGAAATATGTTTTGACAGACATTTTATCAAAGAAATTTTTAAGGGATTATTCCCTTATACCCAGAACATTTAACTAAACTCCTGTTAAGGGGTAAATGTTCGTGTATACCTCAAGACAACCTAAGAGGGATTGAGGAAACCGTTAAACCATGACTTAAAATTTGAAACGACAATTTTTGCTTTTCAACTAAGAAAATTTTGACCAAAATATAAACAAAGATTTTTCGAACATTTACGGATATTACTAATTATTTTAATTATTTTCGATAAATCAGCAAAAATCATGTTAATTAGATTCAAATTTGTTTTGAACATTTTATTATAATTGGTCGAACTAAGAAATTTAAACTTTTAACGTTTACGTTTCATAAAAACTTAATATTTATTGTTAATTTACGTGTAGTAATTATCGACGCTTTAAAACGTCGGGTCAAGCAAAACTGATAAAAATAATAGTTGAGATAGAACTATGACTTAGAAGATATGAAGAAAGAAATTTTGAATTAATATGGTCATGTTATATATATTTCATCAGGAGAAAGTGAATGTAGATACTGACACATTATGTAGAAAAGATAAAGAACCAATTAGGACATGTTCCTTAATAATGAAGGTGCAAAATAAATTGCCGAGCAATTTAAAATATAGCCAATGCTTGAAAGAAGGATAATATAGATAACAAAAAGTGATTCTCGGCTAATATGAACCATTAGAATTGAGAAGCCAATGGCGTTAGATGTATAAAAGGCCACTTGTGGTTGCCTAAATATGGAGATTTTGAGATGTAGTCATCTCATAAGTATAAGTATTCTATTCATGATATTTTTGACTAAATGTATCCCTATCTGAAGAAGTTGTACTAATGGCAAATTATGAAGGCAGACATTGCCTCATACATTAGTAAACGTCTAGCTATTGCAAAGGTCATCATCTGAATTTGATTCGATTTGGGTCATCGTCGACAGACTGACCAAATATGCTAATATCATTCCTGTTAATGATAGATTCTTGATGAAGAAATTGACTCTTTTGTATTTAAAGGAGTTATGTAAACATGGTGTGCATGTATCGATCATCTCTATCAAGATCCTCGCTTCGCATCGAATTTGTAGAGATTTGCTCAGAAGTTATTGAGAACGAATCTTGATGAGAGAACTTTGTACCACCCCAATCGAAGGGACGAGGTAAAGTAACGATACAAAATACTAGAAGTGTTGTTTTATGTTTGAATGATTGACCTTTAGTAATAAATCGAATAATCGCATTCCTTGGGAGAGATTATCATTGATAATTATCGTGTTAGGATCAAGATCGAATCTTGTTAAGATTTATATATTAGAGCATCTGTAAGCAGGAGTTGAGATGAAGACACCCGACATACACCCATTGTGAGTCGGACATGTCTTTTAGGTATAAGGTTTCCTATGATGGCGAACCTAACCTTACAAAATACTCGACCCGCGAGACCTGAAATGATTGTTGAAATTAGGATCTGATTATTGACTGCCGGTAGTGGGCAGGAGGTTATGTGAATACGAAATGTAGATCTTGAAGTGCCAGATGGGTAGCGAAGTTATGCCAAAAATTTTAACCATGGAAAAATGAATTGATGATCTGGAAGATCATGGGATATAAGTCCCCATTGTATGGGATCATTGAGATGATGTAAAAGTTGGTTTGAAAGGCATATAAGCTGGATCTACCCTAGGACTTCAAGAGCTGCGTGAATTATGTTTCGTATATCGAACTTGATAAAATGTCTATCAAGTGAAAATCTGACTATTCCTTAATGAAGTTTAGATCGGCGAAAAGTTGCATTCATAAAAAACCCATGAACATCATGGATAGAGAAAGTAAGTCAACATTAAGCCTGATCTTATTCCCGTAGTTATGTTTGATGAAACTCGCGTATTGTAATGGGTTACGCTTGTGAGAAAAGACCGAATGTGGAGGAAATACCCACATGGCTTTTACTCTATAAGAAGCGAGTAGTAAGATGATCTTTGAGGACAAAGATCTTGTTTAGGGGTAAATGCTGTGACAATCCGTCAATTTATGATTGATATTTTATTCTCAAATATTATTTAAAAATATTATTTTAATGTTATATTATGAACTCACTTATATTTGGGAAGAAGTTTGGATTTACGTCTTGAAGTAGCATCGACTACGTCTAAACCGGAGGATTCTATGTTACGTGCTCACGTTTACATACACCGTTTTGGTGACAGTCCAACATTTCAGAAAATAAATTTATCCGTGAATATTATTTTGGAATTTTAAATTTGTGTTGGTTCATAAACTCACAAATTTACGAGAAGAGATTAGGACTTACGATTATAATTTAACGTCCTTTACGACTAAATCAGAAACCTTAGGATTACGTATTTACGTTTTCGAACTCCGTTTTTTATGAGACAATTTTTATTAGATTCGTTTTGTGCCATTGATTCATAATTTATAAAAACGTTTTTCGTAAAACGACCAGAGGGCACGCAAATCGAGGAAACTAGAATCGAGGAATACCCGTAAATTAGTGGGATGAGACAAAACAAGTTTTGCCCCACCCCACTAACATGGGACGGCCAAAACATTGACTCAACACATGAGGTGTCAAGTTTATAAGCTTACTAGCAACACTTGTTGCTAAAGCTTAACTTGTAAGCTACATGCACATCAAAACAAGCTACCAAAAACTACTACCTTCATTTTCAACATGCAAATCTCACTTTCTCTCCCTTTTTCCTCTCAATAATGCCGTCCACTTTCTCCCATTAAACACCCATCTTGATCAAAATTAACCATGAAATCTCATGTTATTTACACACATGATGGAGCCCTTTTGAAGCCCTATTGATTGGTGGTGATTATAACATCCAAGGAGGAGTTTCTATGGAGTCTTAGGGCTGATTTTCCACAAGGAGTTCTTGAATATTGGTGGTCTTGAAGATGGTCTTGGTTTATCACAAGTTTCTCCATCAAAATCCATGTCTTGATCATAACCTACATCATCATGGTGGTATAAAGATTGTTCTTCCCATCCTCTTGTTATTTTGATAATGTAATCATGTATTTTCTTTCCTATTGTATATGTATATGACGATTATATGATGATAAAAGTATTGTGTGGGGATTTGGTATTGATAAATATGATTAAAAAGATGAAAAACTATAAGAAACAAGGCTAAAATCTTGCTTAAATTGTTGGCTGTATAAAAACAGTAACTAACCACATGTTAAACTGATAAAATGGCCAAGTGGAAACAATATACAGTAAGTATAAGATGTCATACACATGTGAGAGTTGATCATACAATGGAATCATTATAATGAGTGAGATATGACTAAAACAAGTTTAGAGTACCAATCTGAATAGTCAGTTTTGGACGGACTGTTAAGGATATTTAGAGTTGGATTGAGCAGTAGCTAAACTAAGTTAATTGTAGCACATATCATGTAGTTTATGGTGTCCAAAAATGAGCTTCTATCTCCTTGTAGAACTCAAGATATGGTAAAAATGGTGAAAGTGAAAGTAAAAATCAGATTTTGGGAAATTAAAGTATAATAGTATTATATAAGCACTCAAATAAAAATATAGTATAAAATGTGAATTAAAACCCCCTAACTTATATAATACATTTATATAAATATGTATAAGGATAAATAAATGTACTTTTTATATAAATGGTAGTTTGATAAGTTTTATAAGTTATAAAACTATAAACATGATTTTTACGACTTTTTCGGCTATTACCGTAAAATTAACGTTTTTCGCCAATTAAAACTTACACGATCAAACCCGTCTAATGTTAACTTTTATAAACTCATATACTGATATATAAACATATATAACAATTAAAAACCGATAAAACCCGAACTATATAACATACGGGCATTAACGGGCTAAGTTAACGTTATTGGACTAATAATACAACAGGCTAAAACACTTATAAACTTATTTATTGGGCTTAACCCATTTGGACCCAACATATAAAGTATAAATACTGATAATACAAGTATGAAATGGATTAATACAAGTTAATGAACTTATAATAGGCTTATTGGACCTAAAACACGTAAATAGGTAAAACTAGTAAACTAGTAAGAAGTTACCAATACATAAACACAAAAATGAGTGAATGAAAATATATAAACCCACTTGATCATCATATATATATAATCATCATATGTATACATAATTATTATTTTTATAAATTCATTGGACATGAGTCTAAGACGAGTATTATTTGTCTAGGTTTCCGTGATAGAAGCACGTACCGTACATCCGAATCGCCGATAACCCGCCTTCCCACATCAACGTGAGTTCATAGCCTCGCACTCTTTTAAATGTTTTTATGAAATATTTTATAAACCCGCGAGGGAGATAACATGTTAGTTTTACTAAAATAAGACACCATTTGTCCCGATTGTTTGTTTATTGATTTGGACCCGGATGATTGTATGACCCTATGAATGATTATATGACCCGATAAATGAAACGAAATGGATTATTAAAGTTAGGTTATGTCACTAAAAGTCCCATTAGCATGAATTGTGAACTACCGGGATTTGGTAGACGCTTATGCATATAATAGTACTATTTGGGGACGATCACCCCAGTTCGCGCCTTGACGGTTGATCCCCGTCGTGCCACATTGATTGGTAAGCGAATTTATGTATGAGAAGATTTACACAAGCGTGATTATTGTGACGACACGCTAATTTAGATGGGCAAATTGAGTTTCTGGCTAGCTACCCGTTGTTTGGTTTAGTAAGGTAACAATGTCATGCGGCTTGTAATAATCCATAAATAACGAAATACTGCTATACGCACAATTACGATATATTGCCTGACTAGCAATACGGGGTCATATTATTGATATTATGTTTGTGTTTTGGTTTTACATAACCATATTCATATAACGGTTTTTATTTAACTCTACACGACGTTATAAAACGTATTGTATGATATTTTTACGACATTGGTTCGTATAATGGTTTTGAAGGCGAAAGCCTATATTATGATTTTTGATAAGGATTTGTATAAAATGACTTTGGCTATTTTATGGCCTATTACAACGATTTGTACAAAAATGATTTTCGGTAATAATTTTATACCGATGTTATATTGATGGATTTTATTAAACTCTATGAATTCACTCGGCGTTATCGCTGACCTTTTCTTTTAACATGTTTTATCTCAGGTACTTGAAGGTAATTCTCGGGAAGACAACAAGAATTCATGGCCCGCCCTTATATAATGATTTCCATTCAATGCTTTGTAAAACCTGTATAAAATACAATGACTTGGGACCTATATAAATTTAATATTTATGAATGGAAATGCTTTATTATTAAACGATGCGATTTTTATGCGTTGTCTATGATGTGAGTAATGTGCTATCCCGTAACACCAACTAGTCTTCCGCTGTATTGAGTTGTATAAATTTGGGGGTGTTACAATGCTTCCAAAGGGAAGGAAGAAGATCGGGACTTAGGAACTGAATGGTATGATTATCCAAGTCCAAGTGGAGCCAAAGGTAGTGTTGAGAAAGGGAGTGATAAGGGGAGTGCAGACACTAATGATGTAGCTGATGTGTTGTTAAATTTGATGCAAAACCCCACTAAGACAGATCCCCCTGCCACAACAGTTGCCCTTGTAACCACAGAAGTTTCCCCTGCTTTTGTAAGTAATCTCCTTGCTAGTAGTAATGTTCAATCTGTTTTTATTATTGTTTATTCTACACCTACTACAGCTGCATCTACAAAAGTCACACCTAAAAGGATGTTCACAAGAAGTAGAAGAAGGTAAGTACAGTCTGGGATATTTGCTGGTAAAACTGCATCAAAGAGTTACTTGTCAATTGATCCAAAAGACAAAGGAAAAGGGATTATGATTGAGGAGCCCAAACAAAAGCCTATAAAAGCTCAAGTATCGAGTGATGCAGAACTTGCCAAACAAATGCATGAGGAAGAGTTGCAAGAGGAGCAGGAAGGGATAAGACAAAGAGACGCTGAAGCTGAATTAGATATGAATATCATTTGGAATGAAAATGAGGAAAAGGTTGATCCGGCTCAAATTAAGTAAGAAATTCAGGTAATGTTAAATCAAATTGACATAAGTATGCCTATTATTGTTGAGTTCTTTGAATATTGGGAAAATGGAAGGAAACTGATTCATTGGAGAATAGGTATGAACTTTTTCACATGACTTTGAACCATCAGAAAGATGTTAAAGATATGAAAGAAATGCATGCCAAAAGGGATAAATATTTGAATACTGAAGCTGGAAGGAAAGTGTACTACAAACTATCCTAAAAAGACACAAAGGTTATAAGAGATAACATTTTGTAAAGATGTCATTTGAGGAACTTGAAAAGAGGCTCTTTATGTGATCAAGTATGCCAATTACTTCATAGAGATAGGCTTAGCAAAGGAGCAGGAGTAGGTAAAGGAAAGAGATCCTTTTATGCAGAAGTGCGGACATAATGTGAAAAGGAAAGCAGAGGCTAGTGTAGTGGGAACTTCATCAAAAATCTTGGCTGAGAAAAGTAGAGCTAAAAGGTTGAAACGTATGGAGAAGCTACGAAAGATTGTTGATGATAATGTAGGACGAACAGGTGAATTGTTGGACAGATGCATGGAGTTGGTTGTCTCTGATGATTATATTCTAGAACCTCTTAGGCAGAAGTTTCCAATTGTTAAGTATGAGGTTCACTATGACAAAGAGATGAGTCGGTGGAAGTGGACAAGAGCTGATGGAACTGCACAAACATTCCAGTATATATACATGATGTTTCAAACATTAGATAGAGAGAATTTGGATACTTTATGGAGGTTTTGAAGGCTCACTTTGGAAGTAGTCTTCCTACAATGATGTCAGTTGAAAGGGATTCCAAGATTATTGGGAATAAAATGTAGCCAGTCTACTTGAGCGCTGACAAGAGGAAAACAAGCGTTGATAGGAAGAAAACAAACGCTGACAGATCAAGCGTTGACAAGAAGAAGTCAATCGTTGATAGATTGAAGACAAGCACTGATGAAAAGATATAGTCTACACGTATATTGTTTCTAGTAAAGATAAGTTCAACATTGTATTTTATATAATTATCTTTGTAACACCCCATTTTGGAAATGGAAATATCACAAACATTGTCATCAAAGCATACAAGGAAAAATGTCTAAACATTACTTGACCATAAAAGGAAAATACCGGAATCAAACATCGGTAGTCCAAAAGTAAAGCTCATCACACACAGACATAGTATAATAAAGGAAAGGACTAAACAATGTCCAAAGCATAAGTATCATAAGAAAGGAAATGCATAATGTAAAGAAGGCTAGACAGCTTCCAGTCCATATGCACGTACTCTTAGTGTCTACGAGCGTCCCTGAGTACCTGCCGTTTTGGGAACATAGAAAAGGAAAACGGCTGAGCAAATACGCTCAGTGCACGGATGTACAATAAATCATGAATATGATACGCATATAACATAATAATAGCGGAAGAAAACTAAGTCCCGAGTAACCTGGTTAAGTCTTAAATAAACTGGTTTAATAGTTTGAAAGTCTTATGTTTATCTTATAAAAACTGTTTGTCATATTTTACCATTAGCCAATATAAGTCATGAAAATCCACCATGCATGAATACTTGGAGGGGTGACCTCATCATGCAAATTAGAGGGGCTGCCTCTAATTTAATATACTGGTTTTTGGGTAGGAGGGATCAGCTCCTTGTGAAGGATGGAAGGCACACACCACATTCACCATGAAATCCTGAATAAAAACATGTAACTAGGATGCACCCATACGTCCCACATGATAAATATAAATAAATGGCCAAAAGCTGAAGGGACGCCACGAGCAATCACTCCGTCGTGGTGAAGTCATAACATCAGTCCCTCTAATGTTATGGTTATGGTACCTCCATAACTAGGTGAAACTGGTCATGCATGTATATGGCTATAGGTAATCTTAATTAAACATAAGCAATCAAACACATAACTTATACTACGGGAAAATAGTTGGCTGCATACGGGGAATCCTAATAAGGAAAGAATGTCCATACTGAAAGGACGGGAATCCGTACCTTATGTCCAGTGAAAAGACGAACTGAGAGGAAACCTACTTCCGAATCACTAGTGCTACATAAATACATACATGAATAAGTATCTGCTTACTAAATACGTAGCTGGTTTTATGTCATGTCTTAGCTTATTTTATGTGTTCTTACCATGTTTTACTGTTTTAAAGCTCTAAACTGTGTTTATCCTATATTCTGTTTAATTTGATTAAGTATTTCTTATATTTCATGTGTAGATTTGCTAAAATAGATCCGGTGGTCTAACATGGTGGAATATGGTGGTTGTAGCCATTGTTGGTTTAGAGAGAGAGAAGAGAGGTTGAATGTGTGAAAGATAAAATGTATTAGGAATGAAAAATCACAAGCAACACCCCTCCTTGGAAGCTAAGGAGGGGTATATATAGTCACACACGCACCTTAAACTATACATCAAACCTAGTCTAGTCTAAGCATGTATGATTATGATAACTAATGGGAATTCTTAAATGTCGTCACATAAAGTGAGTTTCCAACAATCTTCCCCCATGGGACGACGTGTAGAATTCCTTACAATATTTTTCCTAACAAGTACATAATGATAAGAACAAGAGCTTCCATGAAGCGTCCAATGCTGATGAGGTCTTCTGAGGCCTTTGACTTCAAAACGACTCATCTTTAACTTGTAGTAGAAATACTGTAACGACACGAGCTAAGTAACCCATACACTTCTGGTTAAGGAGAAGCTTCTGAATTAGCTTCCCCTAATTCATGCCACATAAACTTGATGTAGAAGCTTTTAAATAGCTTCCCCTAAACCGACAATCCTCGTAAGCAACTTCAAAGCTTTCAATAAAGCTTAGAATAATTAAGCGCACAGCGGAATCTAACAAGCAAATCCCATCATATAACATGATAACGTTGCTAAGAGGAATTGAAAGTAAGGGGTACACCAAGTAGATCAACAACTTCTCTTCTCACGCTTGAATAATTCTTCTGAACTTTTCTTCCCCCTGAGAGTTCAAGTTATGCATACCAGAAAGAATCAAGACATTTCTTCCCCCACGTGGTTGAAGAAAGTAAATCAATCCCAATTATGAAGCTCAAATACTGAAGTGGACACTTTATCCCATTCATGAAGTTGACATCGTAACACCAGAGTCAATTAAGTCCCGGAAATGCACATGTCTTATTCCGGAGATGCACCAGAGTCAATTAAGTCCGGGGAATGCATATAGGAAAATGATGATGAATAATTGCAACAATCAAACAATTAAACCTCGAATCAGTAGTGTACCGTTTGGAGATTGATAACGACACGAGTTAAAACACTAATTTTCTCTGCGGCTATGACAAATGTCATCCCGGAATATCTTCAAATCAAAAGAAGGTATAAAGTTCATCACGTGTACTCGTTGTGCGTTCAATGTGTCTTCTTCTTCCCCCTTGATGGTTTCGAAATTCGGAACCATCAACAAATCGTACGCACATAAACCTGAAATCTCGTGAGAATAATAGACAAGCTGAATTATATATTTTGTGAGTATCAGCTGTTGATCGAAAATCTCTTCTCATAAACTCTCCATGGCCACCTTTACCAACCCATGTGAAAGCAATTTGAAGTGACAACTGAAAGAATGAACCGGATACATCAAACGTGAAACTGAATAAGAATCCTTCGATCTTGTGACTTAAGCTTGCACTATTGTTGAATGAAGAACGGTGGAGAAATCTCTAAGTACTCAATGCATCACTGAAGAAGTCTATAAGCACAACACCTCTTGAAATTATCCACGTCGACTAAGCGCGTGACACTGAGTACCACAATGTAACCCCTTTAAGTGATAGTTATCCGAGTCATCAACCAACCACCCCGAACCCGGAAACCAGATAACCAAGTCTTCATTCTAATTTGAAGCACGAGCAAGTTATCTTTGAAAGATAAAATAAGTACACGCCTTAAAAAAATCCGTCCTCAACGTCACGTAATTATTACCCGATCCAGAAAAATCTGTAGTCACTAAAAAATCGCCCATTTTTTTTCTTGGTCTCGTCTCAAATAAATTTTGTCACATTTGTCACGTTACTTTGTCACGTCTTTTGTTGTCTCGTCAAAACCCCAGTTATAACCAACAATGCAACAATTTCCAAAAAATTATCCAAAATATTGAATTTTGAAAAAAATTCAGATAAATTTACAACAATTGGCCCATGGTATTGCACACAGCTCAATTTACACGGTCCATTATCTCTTGTCCAGCCCGTCATGTCACTTGACCCAATAACCAACCCGGGCTAAAACATATATGGGATAAAAATTAGGGATAGCTAAGCATTAGGGCATAACTCTTCACCTAATCTCCCACACATAGTGAAATCCGCCCCCAAATACTCTCTCAACCTTGTTAACATCGCCCCTCTTTTCTCTCACTACTCCATTTCTCCCAGCCTTGTAACCTCCGTCCCCTCCATTAATCTTCATCATCTCCAAACAGAAAGCTAAAAAACTCCATCCCCCAAAATCCTCTCACTACTCCCCTTCATCTCCTCACCCACCATCGAAACCTCCGTCCCCCATCATTATCTTTAATCTCATACAAAATCAATCTATCAAACCAAATCCCCATTTAATCTTTTAATTCGAAAACCATTTAATTCGAATAAGCAACCATCATGATCAAATTTATGATAAAATCCGATATACCCCCACCTTGGATCCTTTAAACAGCCTAGTCAAGAACAACTTAGTCATGTCTTCAAGATCCTTTAAATAAAGGGTCTCGGGTAGGTTATGGTTTGATAGGATTTGATTTAGTTTACGAAATAAAGAAAGATTATTAACAAACTTGTTCTTGATCTTTCTTGAATATTTCAAAAATAAAAAATAAGCATGGCTTGGACATTTGATCAATGATGAATTCGGTTTTGTGGTAGATCTTTATAGATCTTGACATGCAAGTGAGAACACAAAACGATTCTGAGATCTTATGATTTTTAATTATGTTTCGATTTTCGAGTCAAGTTGGGTTTAGGTGGAGATAGGAGACGATGGGATAAGTAGATTGTTGTTGGATTTGGTTTTGTGGTGATAAAAGGTTGGATGTCGAGTCAACTCAGTGAGTTAACTGAGTCAACTCGGTAATTACCGAGTTGACTCGGTTGTGATGGATTTGGTTTTGGTTTTGGTTGTGAGGAGTTAAAATTTGGTTCACAAGTTTTTAAAAAAAAAACATGGCCATCGGAAAGTCAAAAAAAAAAGTCCCATCGGAATGTTTTTTGAGTTTGAGTCAAAGTAATGTTTTCAGAAACAAATAAGGCACCCATCGGAATGATGTTAAATCTCCATCGGAATGATTTTTTTTGTTTTCCATCGGAATAAAACAAACATCCCATCGAAATGGCTATCCAAATGATCATCGGAATGACCATCCGAATAATCATCGGAATAAACATAATCTGAAGCCCCATCTGAATCCCCATCGGAAACGCTGTCGGAAACCCAATCGGAAAAGGGTTTTGAAGAACCGAAAATGGTGGATTTGCAAACTTTGTTTAGTATTTTGTCCTTTTCCCAATAAATTAGATCTTATAGTTGAAAGGAGCAAAAAACGTGTAAAAATGGATAAAGATTTGAAGAAACCGAGAATGAGAACAGATTAATAAATGGATACCACAAAACATTGTGGCAGTTTGGACAGATTGGACAAAAATAAGACGTGACAAAAAAATTTGTGACAAAATGGACCAAAAAAAATTATAGAACGAGACTCAAAGAATAATCAGACCACCAAATCGAATATACGAACACGATCCAAGGATGGAACCGAGGCTCTGATGCCAAATGTAGATTTGCTAAAATAGATCCGGTGGTCTAACATGGTGGAATATGGTGGTGGTAGCCATTGTTGGTTTAGAGAGAGAGAAGAGAGGTAGAATGTGTGAAAGATAATATGTATTAGGATTGAAAAATCACAAGCAACACCCCTCCTTGGAAGCTAAGGAGGGGTATATATAGTCACACACTCACCTTAAACTATACATCGAACCTAGTCTAGTCTAAGCGTGTGTGACTATGATAACTAATGGGAATTCTTAAATGTCGTCACATAAAGTGAGTTTCCAACATCATGTGTTATTATACTTACTGTGTAATAATAAGTAACTTTCCAAAAATAGCAGGTTTCCTAAAATAGAAAGTTTCCAAAAATAGAAAGTTTCCAAAAGTAGAAAGTTTCCAAAAATAGAAAGTTACCAAAAATAGAAAGTTTCCAAAAATAAAAAGTTTCCAAAAATAGAAAGTTTCCAAAAATAGAATTACTACTTAAAATAGATAAGTTTCCAAAAATAGAAAGTTTCCATAAATAGATCAGCTGCCTTAATTAAATAAATTTTCATAAATAGATTAGCTGCCTGAAATAAATAAGTTTCTAAAAATAGAAGTTTTCCATAAATAGATTAGCTGCCTTATTTAATTAAGTTTCTAAAAATAGAAAGTTTCCATAATTAGAAATAAGCTGGTTAAATAAGCTAAGTATATAAGCCTAAGTATTTTCATGATTATTTTCTAAGTCATATGATATAATGTATAGTTTAATAATTATTTCATGTAATTAAATTAAACTATAGGTTAAAATATTTAATTAATGTATAACATGTTTTTAATTAAATAAGTTAAATACTTAGGTTAAAATATGTATTATTATATATTAATAATATAACCTAAGTCATGTTAATTAATTAATTATATCCATGGTTTTAAAATAATTAATTAATTACAACTCTTAAATATATAAATACTTAGGTTAAAATAATTTCATGATCATTAATAATTAAATAACCTAAGTCATGTTATTAAATTAATCACATCATTGTATTAATTTAATTTTAACATAAGATCATAAACATAAAAAAACTAACATACACCATGAACCGGATCCAAACTAAAAACAATGAACCAGACATGAAATCGACACCGTACCCCGAACCAACTCGGGGTACCTCGTGTTTTACTGCTGCCGTGGGACCCACACGCACCAACCAAGACCATGTGGTCTTGGTGGTGGTCGGCTTGGCAAACCGAGACCCATTCGGGTTCAGTGCAGCACGCGGCCAAAAACAAACACCCCTTAAAACAACCTTTTGATTTTATTTAACACAAAATCATGTTAGATCCATGTTTAATTATTATGTTTTTGTAAAAAACATTACATGTTCTTGATTTATAAAAAGATTAAATCAAAAGAAAAGGTTTAAAAAGGTTTTACCGAATTCGTAGATCAAAAGGACGAAGAACCAACACGATCAGTCACTAAAACTTCAAGATCCAAGATCACAAATCACCTCTTATGGTGGTTGTAGGGTGGCGGCACAAAGAGACAAGGGGAAAAGAGGTTTTAGGTTTTCTTAAAAATCTTCTATAAAGATTAAATGACTAGTGAAAAGATATTAACCCCCCTTTAGTAAATTTGACAAATGGGCTTGGCCCATTTGTCCTTGTTGCCGCGGGTAGGGACCCCACTTGGGGTACCCATACCTTTTTCCGTGTCTCGTTGTTAAGTTAAACGTTTGTGATTATTTGTGTTCATGTTTTTAATGTTCTCGTTACGTAAATACCGTGATCTAATATATTTAATTACGCTCGTAATAAATATATATACTTAATTGATAATAGTTCGTGTTTTAATTACTTCATGATTCATGATCGCATGCTCGTGATTAATTATCGTCAAATAAATACTACGTGATCGTGCATAGTAAATACTTATCGTGTTCTAACACGTACGTAATACGTAAACTCCTAACACATAATCGTAATCATGCTATATTAGGAAAGTTTTAATCTAGTACGTACGATCCTAAGGGTACTATGCATGGTAAAAGCATGCGGGTTTTACAACTCTTCCCCCCTAAAAAGAATAATTCGTCCCCGAATTATAGATAAAGTAAACTGGAAAAGAAGAACATACCCGAATTCAAAATATGAAATGAGGGAAAGAAGCCCGGATAGACTCCTCCGTTTCCCAAGTGGCTTCCCGCTCGGTATGATCCCTCCATAGAATTTTGACGAGTGGAATCGTCTTCTTTCTCATGACTCGTTCTTGTCTGTCAAGAACTCGTTCGGGTTCTTCTATAAAAGTAAGATCTTCACGTATCTGTTCCAGTGGATACTGAACAATGTGAAGGGGATGATACTGGTACCCTCTTAGTAAGGACACATGAAACACATTGTGCACATGCGAAAGCTGCGGAGGTAACCCCAATCGGTAAGATACTTCACCGACTCGTTCAATGATATCAAACGGTCCGATGAAACGAGGACTGAGCTTCCCTTTAATCCCGAAGCGTCTAACACCACGTGCCGGCGAAACCTTAAGAAAGACCTGATGATACATGCTTTTTGGATGGGGTTCAGATTAGTTCTCGGTATCTTCTCGAATTGATCACAGCTCAAGGTGGAATAGTTGTTCTTGGTGACAAATAGGGGGTTTGGTTTTCTATTCTACTTTAAATTACAAGCAAGTATGAAAATGTTGTTGAGCAAAATTAAGGCGTTTAAATATTAAACTAGAAGCTATTTAGAATAAACTTTTTGTAAAAACTTTAATACTTAAAACTTAAAAACATATTCTATCGGAATATTTCAAATGAAGGTCCATCGGAATGTCAAAATCAAGTCTGTCAGAATATGGCTCTGTCGCAAAGTTCAGATCGGAATGCAAGTAAATACTTCTGTCGCAATGTGCATCTATCGGAATGTACTAGATCGCAAAGTCAGATGGGAAAGTTGTAAACTAAAATTGGGCAGAGTTTCGTTTCAAAGTAACCTTAGTCCCGTCGGAATATGCGATCGCAATGAGCGATCACAATCCAGATCGGAATAAGGGGGAATGACCAACCGATCGCAAAGTAAAACCCTTAAGGGTTATTGCGATCAACACCAGTAACCCGTCGGAATGTGGAGAATCCCCAGGACTGCGATGGAAGCTCTACTTAATCCGAAAATGGTGGCAACCTTAGAACTCAATAAGCACAATCAATAAGCTATTTTACCCGCAACTTAAACACTTCAAAAACCTTAAATTTGACAACTTTCGAGAACATAAAATCATAAACTTTATAAACGAAACTTTTGAGTGACTAAAACCTTGATGAAATCCGAAAACCAATAAGCTAAAACAATAAATAAGCCAATAAGCATAGAGAGCTTATAACTTATACGTGTAAGAGCTTATGTATAAACTAAGAAGTTTAATCCTTCAATCACGAAATCATCAAATCACATGAATGAAGTATGTAATTCGGATCAAAGATAAAACAAACCAAGAAATATAGAACGAGATTAAAGAACACAAAGCTTAAACTTAAACTTGAATTTGATTAATGGAATCCAAATGCAAAGATTAAAGAAAGCTTAAATTTAAAAGATGAAAACAAAGAAAAACTTAGTGAGAGAAAGTTGGGAACTTTCTCTCTCTAAAACAAGAGAAATGAAAAAACTAAAAAAACTAACTCGCCTCCAAAATTGTGAGGGGAAGTCCTATATATAGGCATTTTCTTGTGGGCTTGTGAATGGGCTTCCCTTCTTCTTTCTTCTTTAGTCTTTACGTTTCTTTAAATAAACGTTTCCGACTTTTGATTTTGAGAAGTGTCGGTGAATAATTCCAACTTGTCTTATAATCTTTTATTTAATAGACTCGAGTTCTTCGACATATATGAATCTTCATCTTTGGCCATTTTCTTCGATAAATCTTCAAATAGGCACAATGACTTCAAATCTTTTGCATCTCTTGGACAATAGACTTCGTCTTGAGTCTTTTTCTGCGATAAAACCCGTGCAATCCCATGTTTTCTTTAATATTCATCCGGTTGACTCTGAAAACACAATAAACACAAAAACCACGCATAATTCCAAACAAATGATATTAAATACGTGTTTTGGTCTCATTTTAGCCAGAAATAAGTGGTAAAATGATGGGTGTTTCCACACCTATCAAATCCCCTACACTTAACCATTGCCACGCCCTCATGCAATGCTTAGTGATAAAGCAATTTTACACTTTTCTCATAATCAATTAACCTTGGCCTTATTAAAATACTACTAAACAAAAATTAAAGTACTAAGAGAAGTTAAAACTTTAAAGTAAACAAAAGGGTAGAAAACCATTTTCTCTTGAAAATAGCTATATGGAAATAACTTGCAAAGAGATCAAGGACTTACATTAGGGCTTTGGTGCTGCGAAGATTTATCACCCTCAAGTTTCACGTTCCCCAAACTAAGCTTAAAAACGAGATCATTGTTATTATAAGTTAGTAAATCAAACACTTACACACATGGCTTAATTATATGCTTAAACTCCCTTATTCCTAGGTGTATCTCTTATATTTTATTTTTGTCTTAGAATGATCATGAAGATGCATTTTTGGACTTATTTCGATTGTTTATTTAGGCTGAAAGCAAAGTAGGACGATTTGATCAATAGTTAGCTAAAGGACAAAATCTCTTAAAACTGCTTCTCGGGATATCAAAAAGTTCATATCTTGGCATAACTCGGTTCACGATTTGAGACCTTTCTCGGGCCGATATTTGGCATGTACTTCATACTTCATATCTTGAGAGACGTTCTTGAGATAATGGTCTTCTCTTCGTAATAGAGTTTCTTCACATGGAGACTTTTGAGGGGTACTCCAACTTTGTTGACCACGACTTCATAATTATTTCTTCAATCTCTAATTGGGATTTTGAGATACAACGATCCGCCTCCTTTTCGGACTTGGATCTATTTATCCTCATACCTTGTTAGGGTCTTTTCGGATAGACTTCTCCATGATCTTTATGGGAGTTGATTGCTTTTCGTCGTGAGTCTTGATCCTTCATATTGATTTTGGGAATAATGCTTTTCACATCACCTTGGATCTTTAGCAATAAGATTGAATCCTCATGCCTTGTTAGGGCCTTCTCGGACTCGCCAATCTTCGCGCCCCGCTTCATAAGTTATGCCTTGGCTATGAACTCTTATCATTACTGAGCAACTTTTAAACGATCTTGGGCTAGAAGCTAAGTAACTTTTCAAATCGTACGACCTTACTTATTGCAGATAAATTATTAGCAAGTGATGGGAGAATAGGCAGATAATTACACCAAGTAAGCTTGTGCAAGAATACCGACTTATAATTGACTCTATTATTTCTCGTTCTCCACAATTTAAAATCTCAAGTAATGAGACTCGTGGATGCTTAGCCTAATAAACTAATTAAGGTCTACATGGTTAAGGATACTAGCTAGAATAAACTTGGATAAGTCTATTCGAGTTGAGTCAAAATAATCACAACGGGCCTAATATGTCAAAGATTTCAAAACTAGCTACACCACTTTATTAATATTTTTGACTTTATTGCGGGATATATACATATGAAAGCAACGATAAAATTTTAAAATTTACGACTATATGGCCAAAGTTAATCAAAAAATTTGAAAAATGTTGAAAAAGATGATTTTCTGGTTAAATGAAGGCATTTCATGGAAAAGTCCACTTTAAACTTCGATAGAAGTCCCCCCTACACTTAAGATAAACATTGTCCTCAATGTTTAAGCATGTGGGAAAAATCTCCCCTACACTTATGACATTGTGCACGTTGGTTAAATCAAGTTAAGGAAGAGACGACTAAAGTGATCAATTTCAAATGTGAGTATGAAGAAAATTAAATCACGATAGTTGAGAGATAGAACCGGATTTCGGATAACACGGGAGCACGGTTCGTCAAAGGTTCCAAAAGTGCACTTATCCCTGTAATCACATCACCAGACAAACACAAGAACCTATAGAGGTCCCCCTATTTAACACCCCCAAATTTACACGCAGCGGAATACATCTTTGGGTGCTAAACAATGATACAACAACACATAATTTATAAAGAACGACTCGAAAAGAGACGTTTTAGATTTATCGTTCCTAAAACATTTGTCAGAGTAGCGTAGTCCCAAGACATCGTAACCAAAGTACAACCAAAACAAAAGATTTAAATTGTTTTGAACAAAAGGAACGACAATTATTCAAAGAGTTTATATTGCAAAGTAGTGCACAACATTCATTCCCGTGGCTTCCAAGCTTCACCCTTCCTGATTACCTGAAATACATGTGAGTAAAACATAAGCAAAAATGCCGAGTGAATCTATAGGTTTATGTAATCAGTTTAAAAACAAGCAAAGATTATAAGTTTGTGGCATGCTTATAAGCATCAAATAATAATTTGCATCAACAATGATAATTGTATATAGCATAAATTGCAATAAGCTCATGGAACCGAGCCCTTAGACACTCCCTTTAGAGGTCTGATAAGACAGGAGATTTATTAATTGTCGGTTACCTCTAGATTAATGGTACATTGCCGTATACCTGACTTCTCAATACAATATGTTCAAACAGTGTGGAGGTCGGGCCTAAGCTTCTATGACAAGTCCACAAAAACTGAACCGGGGCGGCTTCCCCCATAGATCTATTAATTGTACCAGCGGTTAACCCATCATAGGTTAATTAACGGTCCATAATTGAAGTTTTAACAAAGGCAATCACTTAATGCAATTTAAAGGCAACCACGGGTCCATTCATAGAGGGACAAAGCATACCATACAAATCTTGTGTTCTAAGTTTATAAAACATGTATTCCCCCTCGCGGGTTTAAAATCATTTAATAACTAGTATAAAGCGAGGCTATAGACTCACCTTAGCCGATAGTGGTAATAAGACGATTGCCGACGATAGATGATGCCTTTCAAACACGAGAACCGCAACCTATCAAATGAGGTGCGTTCATTAATAATAGACTCGAGAAATAACCCATACATAAGAATATAAAACTCTACTCATAAAATCACGACAAAATCGAGAGAAAACGATACAAGTGATACTATTACACTCTCCTATATATTCATTTTATTATTCTACGCCTTTAATAAAAAACTGCCGGAACATACCGAATGTCCAAACCGTTTTCCCATACTTAAACATATCAACTTTTTATGATACTACTCAGAGAACTCACTTACTATATGTAGAAAGTCCTCCCAAGAGACCATTAAAATATTTTACTGAAAGTTTATGGACTTTAAAATCGATAGTCGTGTGATAGGATCGAACTCGAGATCACGGGATTGCACACATTACGTGAAGAGTTAATTGATTTATTAAATATATTTATTATATTTATTAAATCAAACTGCAGCTAACGACCGTTAAGTAATTAAAGGTTAAGTTTTAAACAATCGTTATAGAATATTAAAGAAGCTAAAAGAAGGTGTCAGAAAGTTCTGGAAACCCCCTTTTAGCACATGTTATATCCGGCCTAAATAGAGGAGACAAGAGAGAAGGGAAAAGATTTTGTTGCTTTATCTTGTTTAACCTTGGAAGAGAAGTTTTCCAAGGTGTATATAAACAAACCTAAAGCCTCATAATGTTTCACTCCATTCTCTCTTTTCTTTGCTCTAACCGCCGGCCAAACACACCCTTATTAGGGTTTACCTTTGATTTTCTATAAGCTATTTTAGATCTAGTCCTAGCCCCTCTCTAGGGTTGTTGGGTAGATCTTCCATAGGCTTGGAAGGCTCGGTTCTGTTCGTGCTAGACTCACGATTAGCTCATCGTATCACGTGTGTACAAGATCGTGGTGTGATCTTATTTTAGATTACATCCTGGTGGTGTTCTTGATCTATTTTTACCGGTGATCATTCTGCTAAGGAAAAGGTATGTAACCCTAGCCTTGATTAATTATAATTGTGTTATTTAAAGATCTTGTTAATCTGCTTCCGCTGTATGCTCTTTGATCTATGTTAGGGTTTTTATAATTGTTATGATAATCATAAACCATCAGTGGCATCGAGAGCCGTTTTAACATGATTATAATTATCAAGATCTAAAGTTTTTTTTTAACTAATATTGATTTGTGTTAAAATTACATGTTGTTTTTAGGTTTTATAAAAATTAGGGGTTTTGTTTTTATTGTTTAAAAATGGCTTTGCCGTTTTTTTATATATAAAAAAAAAAATAAATTTGTAAACCCTAAAATTACATGGTAATTAACTTTAGATTTATGCATGAATTAATTGTTATGTCATGTGTGGTTACGATCCGTAGTAGTTTTTTAATTGTTAAGAGAATATGGAAGATCCGTAATAAACATGCATGTCTTTACGGATCATATAATTTTGATTGCTATTTGCTTTATTTGATTCAAAGTTTTAAAATTAGGGAAGACTTTTTATGTTAATAAAAACCCTAGATTTGATGTTCTTTGAATAAATTGTTATGCATGTGGCTATTTGATTTAGTTTTTTTGTACTACTTGTTTTCATGCGTTTTTAACATTGTATGTTGTAAACAAGGGTAATTTTTTTTAAGAAAAAATAATATGGACTAAATCCTATCAAAATTAATGAATTGTTTTGAGATCTAAATTACATATGATTTGTGTTGATTAGAATTGCAATAGCAACTTAACGGCCTACTCAATTTTGACAAACTATAAAGTGGGTATAACGCACCGCTGGTCAAGTACCCGGTTAAGGAAGGAGGTGCTATGCTTTTACGCTGACCAAATTCCCGGCTCGCCTGTGCGTCAAAATTGGAATTACCTACGGTTGTTATTGGTATAATTCTTTAAGGTTGTTTGGTTTAACCAATACCTCAACTTGCAAATATATGATGAACTTTTAGTCTCACCAAAAAGTTTACTAAACGTTTTATTAAACTTATGCTATGGAGATGTATGCATGCTTCTCCATACATGATTTTGACACCAAAATCTATACCCTAAAAATTTAAGTCATATGCCCTCTAATTGACGAACACTTGAAGTTACAATTGTCGTCATATAAGATATCGGACGATGTTGTAATGGAGAGAAAACTTCATGACTGAATAAGATTGCACATGAAGGTTTTACGTTCTTTAGATTAGTCGACTTAATTGAGTTACTCAGTGAGAACTGGAAACTTAAGGCATAAAGAAGGGATAAAACATGTTTACAATGCAAATGGTTTTGGCAATGTAAATCCCTGACATATCTAGAAATTGCAATATGATTTGGCAATTATTGTTCGACAAGTTACTATGTTGAATACATTTGTCACTAGCAGATCAACTGATGTGATAAATCTATGTCAATATGGATTCTAGTTTTTCAAGGAAATACTATGGTTTTATTACCGGGGTAATTTTATTTTCTTGAATTTTATTATCGAAAATACTAATGTTTGAACTTATTTCTGTAGAAATGGCTCAACCCGAAAACAATCTGACAATAAGCTCGGCGTTCAAAGCATTTTTTGAACGGCCTAAACTTACTGGCCCTAATTTCAATGATTGGTACCGCTCACTAAGAATTGTTCTGAGAGCAGCGGGTACCATCAATATCTTGGAAACTCCTTTTCCGGAGGATCTTGCTGAAGGAGCAACTGATGCGGAAAGGCTTCAACACGCTGCTAACGTTAAGAAGCACCATGAGGTGGCTGCTGTAATGTTAGGGAGAATGGCTCCATCACTTCAAAGGAAGTATGAGCTATTTCATCCTAAGCAGATGCTTGATGAACTCAAGGCAGTGTATGAAACGCCACAAGCTGTAGAGATCTATGATCTGGTTGATGCTCTACATAGTTGCAAGCAAGCTCCTGGAAAGTCCGTAAGTGCACATTACATGGAGATGAGGGGTTATATGGAACAACTCATCGCACTAGGACAACCCTTCGATCATAATATGGCTATTAACTTGATCAATAGGTCCCTTAATAAGGACTTCGGTGATTTTGTTCGTAACTATAATATGCATTGCACGGGGAAGACAGTGAATGATTTGCATGCAATGCTCATTGACTTTGAAAAGGGTTTGAAAGATAAGGCACCCACTGCTACTCCTCAAGTACTTTATGTACAAAAGGGTAGAGTGTCGAAACCAAAACCGCAAGGGAATAAGAAGCAGAAAGGCAAAGGCAAGGTTGATAAGAGCAAGCAAGTTGCGACTACATCAAAACCGAAGCATAACTTTGCTAAGAAATCTCTGAAAGATGAGACTTGTCACCACTGCAAGATGACTGGACACTGGAAGAGGAATTGCTCTCTCTATCTCCATGAAATGGCAGAACATAAGAAGAAGGCTGAGCAAGTTGCTGCAGCACCATCTTCAGGTAACTTATTTATGATAGAGTTATTTAATCTTTCATACAAATCAAACTCCTGGGTATATGATACGGGATGTGGTATTAACATTTGTAATACCCTGCAGGGATTTGAGTTGAAGAGGAGACTATCCTATGGGGAACAATCTCTGTAAGTGGGCAATGGCGCACAAGCACCGGTTGAAGCTATAGGAATATTTAAATTAGTTTTACCTTCGGGTTTAGTACTGTTTTTAAATAATTGTCATTATGCACCTACAATTGTTAGGGGTGTTATTTCCTTTTCTTGTATGTTGGATCTTGGATTTACTCACACGATTGATAATAATAGAATTTCTGTTTTCAAAGATGGTCTATTCTATTTTGATGCAATTTCTGTGAATGGTGTTTTTGAAATTAACATGCATGATGAAAATTCCAAGAGAAAAAAAATAATTCTGTTTTTAGCATGAATAAGAAGAGAAAGTTAGACAAGAACTCTTCTTATCTTTGGCATTGTAGGCTTGCCCATATTGGGAAGACTCGCATACAAAAGCTTCAACGTGATGGGCTTTTGGAAAGTATCAATGATGAATCATTTGATAAATGTGAATCTTGTATCTCTGGGAAGATGACCAAGAAACCTTTTAATAGCAATATTGAAAGGGCTACTGAACTACTTGGTTTGATACATACTGATGTGTGTGGACCACTTAGACATGTGTCGAGGAAAGGTGCTAGCTACTTCTTGACGTTTACGGATGATTATAGCCGTTATGGTTATGTTTATTTACTTAAGCATAAACATGAGGTATTTGAAACATTCAAAACGTTTAAAGCCGAAGTAGAGTTACAACTGGGAAAGAAGATTAAAGCTCTTCGTTCTGACCGTGGTGGTGAATATTTAAGTCAAGAGTTTAAAGATTATTTAAGTGAGAATGGAATTGTTCAGAAACTTACTTCTCCGTATACTCCACAACAAAATGGTGTATCTGAAAGGAGAAATCGTACATTATTGGGGTACGATCTATGTTTAATCTTACAACTTTACCATTATCTTTTTGGGATTATGCTCTTGAAACTGCTGTTCGTATTCTGAATATGGTTTCCACAAAGAAGGTTGATAAGACACCATATGAACTATGGCATGGCAAGAAGCCATATTTATCTTATTTGAAAGTCTGGGGTTGTGAGGCGTATGTGAAACGTGACTCTGGAGATAAACTCCAACAACGCTCAGTAAAATGTATCTTTGTAGGTTACCCTAAGGAAACTATGGGTTACTACTTTTATTATCCGGCTGAGAACAAGATAGTTGTGGCTCGGTATGGAGACTTCCTTGAAAATGATCTTGTAAATCAAGAATTCAGTGGGAGAAATTATGATCTTGAAGAAATTCAAGAAGATACATTGCCTTCTGAAAATACTAGCGATGAAATTCCTGTAGAACCAGAAATCTGAGTGTTCCACCGGAATTAATTCCTCCACGTAGGTCACAAAGGACTATACGTGCGCCGGATAAACTATGTCTTTACATAGAGGATGATGAGGAGGAAGTAGGGGATCTTAGTAAACCTGCTAACTATCGATCCGCAATGTCTGATCCAGAAAAGTCAAAATGGATGGTTGCGATGAATGAGGAAATGAAATCTATGGAAATCAATGATGTTTGGATTCTTGTGGACGCACCTAAAAATGCTAAAGTAGTGAAAAATAGGTGGATCTATAAGAAGAAAATTGACATGGATGGCGATGTACAATCCTACAAAGCACGTTTAGTGGCTAAAGGTTTTACTCAAACTTTTGGCATAGACTACGAGGAGACATTTTCTCCTGTAGCAGACTTACGAGCTATTAGGATTCTCATAGCTATAGCAGCATACTATGACTATGAGATATGGCAAATGGATGTTAAAACTGCCTTCTTGAACGGTCGCTTAGATGAAGACATCTATATGCAACAACCGGAAGGGTATGTTGATCCTAAATTTCCAAAACGCGTGTGCAAGCTTCAAAGGTCTATTTATGGTTTGAAGCAAGCATCACGTCAATGGAATAAGCGATTTGATGAAGAAATCAAAAAGTTTGGATTTATTCAAAATCGTGATGAGCCATGTGTATACCGCAAAGCTAGTGGGAGTAATGTAGTGTTCCTAATTCTATATGTCGATGACATATTGATCATGGGAAGTAACATTCCAAGACTTAAGGAAGTTAAGGATTATATTGGTAAATGCTTCTCTATGAAAGATTTGGGAGATGCTGCATATATTCTGGGAATTAAGATCTATCGAGATAGGAGTAGACGGTTAATTGGTCTTAGCCAAGATGCTTATATTGATAAGATATTGAAGAAATATAACATGCATAACTCTAAGAAAGGTTTCTTACCGATGGAGGTTAAGCATGAGTTAAGTCATGAGAAAGATGCATCATCACCTGAAGAGGTGGCTTACATGAAGAAGGTGCCTTATGCTTCGGCTGTAGGATCTATTATGTATGCTGTAAGATGCACAAGGCCCGATGTGGCGTTTGCTCAGAACTTGGTCAGTAGATACCAACAGAATCCAGGGAAGTCTCACTGGACTGCTGTTAAGCATATTTTGAAGTATTTGAGAAGTACGAAAGATATGTTTTTGGTATTCGGGGGTAAACCAGACACAGAATTGAATGTAACAGGATTCTGTGATGCGTCCTGGCAATGTGATAAAGACGATACGAAGTCTCAGACGGGTTACGTGTTTGTCATCAATGGAGGAGCAGTTGACTGGAAGAGCAGTAAGCAGAAAACCATTGCTATGCATGCGACTCAATCTGAGTACATGGCCGCTTCAGAAGCTGCAATGGAAGCTGTTTGGATTAGGAAGTTTATTGGAGATCTTGGAGTGATGCCTTCAATTAAAGAACCTATTGATATATATTGCGACAATTCTGCGGCAATAATATTCGCCAATGACCCTGGAGTCATGAAGGGCGCCAGACACTTTAAACGTAGATATCACTACGTTCGAGAACAAGTGGAAGCTCGAGAAATAAAATTGATAAAAGTTCACACAGATGATAACGTAGCTGATCCTTTTACTAAGGCTTTATCTAGGCCAAAGGTAGTTAAGCATGCCAAGGCAATTGGGCTGCAACTAGCTAGCGAATTCATGCAATAAATCTGTTGATTAGTATTTGGATAAAGGATGTAAGACATTATTGAATTGATGAAATAAAGATTGGATTTCGTTTATTTGTCTGTTATTTGATTTTGTATCCTATTTTACATGTTTTAATCCATGAGCATTTTGATGTTTCTAAATGTCCGTTGTCGATTAATAATATGGGAGTATTATTAAATTAAGACAATTCAAAATAGTGACAGAGTATACTTGAAAGTATATTGGTCAATTTTGGATGATATTTGATGGATCAAATATTGGACTTATCCCAACTATGTGATTTTACTTTATGGATCTTTGTCATTAAGTAAATCATAAACAGTTATCCTTAGACCTGAGATGCCAGAAAACTGCATTGAATATAGTGCATTTCTGTAAGGTAACCTAACGCTAAACGTAACTGGTAGTCATAAGGGTTATTTTCAGAAGTGTTGCGAAGTTCATGTGTTTTGCTTGTAGTCGAAATGGGATTCGTTTCCTTCAAATTATTATTTGAAGTATAAATACAACTGGGCCCCTCGGGGGAATAGTAAGATGTTTGTGTGGCCACACCCAAATGTGTTTTGGTAATCTTGCTATATCCGTAAACGAGAAACAGAATAGTTAATGAAGGAATGACTAAGATCCATATCCTTATTAACAATGTATTTTAAATGAGAGGATAATAATAATGATTATATATCATTAAAAGGTTTTGTCCAGGAAGCCTTACTCGAGTTGTACTAGTGACATTGTTAGTGTAACTAGACGCTAATCAATGTGATCACGACATTCGAATTTTGTCCAAGTGGGAGCTGAAAGTTTATGGACTTTAAAATCGATAGTCGTGTGATAGGATCGAACTCGAGATCACGGGATTGCACACATTACGTGAAGAGTTAATTTATTTATTAAATATATTTATTATATTTATTAAATCAAACTGTAGCTAACGACCGTTAAGTAATTAAAGGTTAAGTTTTAAACGATCGTTATAGAATATTAAAGAAGCTAAAAGAAGGTGTCAGAAAGTTCTGGAAACCCCCTTTTAGCACATGTTATATCCGGCCTAAATAGAGGAGACAAGAGAGAAGGGAAAAGATTTTGTTGCTTTATCTTGTTTAACCTTGGAAGAGAAGTTTTCCAAGGTGTATATAAACAAACCTAAAGCCTCATAATTTTTCACTCCATTCTCTCTTTTCTTTGCTCTAACCGCCGGCCAAACACACCCTTATTAGGGTTTACCTTTGATTTTCTATAAGCTATTTTAGATCTAGTCCTAGCCCCTCTCTAGGGTTGTTGGGTAGATCTTCCATAGGCTTGGAAGGCTTGGTTCTGTTCGTGCTAGACTCACGATTAGCTCATCGTATCACGTGTGTACAAGATCGTGGTGTGATCTTATTTTAGATTACATCCTGGTGGTGTTCTTGATCTATTTTTACCGGTGATCATTCTGCTAAGGAAAAGGTATGTAACCCTAGCCTTGATTAATTATAATTGTGTTATTTAAAGATCTTGTTAATCTGCTTCCGCTGTATGCTCTTTGATCTATGTTAGGGTTTTTATAATTGTTATGATAATCATAAACCATCATTTACTTCTAAAGTTCCCTGCCCGACTCATCTTTGAATCACAAAATCCGGACAGTTTAGCGACCTTGACTTACGAAACCATTTTGACCATTCTAAACAACTCCATTTGTAAAACCGCCACGTGATTCTAAAAATAGACTCAAAATACTAAACTTGGAGCCTTAGAACAGCCCTTGAATCATTTTGAAACTCATTTTATAGTCCCCGAGATTCGATCCAAATATCGACAACAATTTTTGGATTGTGTCGACACTCGTCTCCCGGTACACGAAAATCAAACTAGTGTATCTTCCACCTCGTTTGGAGTTGGAAGGCGTACTTTATATCAAATCGAAGCTAACGAAATTCTCTACGACATAATCCCATAATAACAAACTATATTCAGACTTAAGATTTCCGAAAATGACCTCAAACCTACTGCCCAAAATTGACTATTAAAATCTCTTACAAAATCAAGTTTTTGATTAAAACCAACAACTTTTATCATCATTCTAACATCCTAATATCACCATAAACCAATCCTAACACTTGTATCATCATCAAAATCAAAAACCCAAAAATTAAAATTCAACTTTTTAACAAAAACATTACATAAACATCATTTGATCATCATCTCTAACACATGCATGATCAAAATCACCACCTAACAAGCCTAGTTTTTTTTTTAATCAAAATTCAAAACTCAATGCATGTAAGTAAAAATGGTATCATTAGAATCACCTTTCAAAATTAGGAATGGGACTTGTCTTTGTTTTGGAAGAATCAAGCTAGAAAATCCAAAAAAATTTGATGTATATGTTGAAAGGGGTGTATGGTTTTTGGAGAAAAAAGAGAGAGGAAGAAGAAATGGTGGTTTTTATTTTAATGATTTTTTTTAAATGAAGAGTTGCTAGTGGAAAAATTATATATAGTGTAAGGTTAGGGTAGTTTTTGCCAATTTGTGATAGTTTTGGTCCAAAATATAATAAAATAGTTTAAAAGGGTAGAAAATGTAAATTGTAAATTTTGAAATATTTACGAGACTCGGGTTTCGTAAAAATACTAAAAAGTTTAAATGCACACGAAAAATAATAATATAACGACTCGATACGTAATTAAAACGATATCGTCGAAAATATTGAATATCGAAACGGTCGATAATAAAATATAAAATTTTAGGCATCCGTCGGTATCGCGATCACTAGTAGTCCTCGTTACTCGTCAAAATATTAAAATATAATATTTAATATCGGTTCAACTTAAACCGTTAAACATAATAATATTTAACGTTATAAAATACTTCAAATAATTGAAAGTAGAATTAAATTATGACCTTATTTTTACGGGTTTTACATCCTCACCACCTTAAGGGAGCGACGTCCCGACGCTCAACTCTTTTCATACTCGAGTTGTTCACTACCCGGAAGGATGAGGGCATTCTTTATAAAGAAGTCCTTACGTTCCCACGTGAACTCGATCCACGGTCTCCACTGGTTCTTTTACAAAACGCAAGTTGTCGTCAAGTTGTATCTCACCAAAAAGGAATAATAAATCCTTATCCACCAGTCACCCGTCAAGTTCGACACATGAAAATTTTATGAATCACACGAAGCTCATTCGACGACAAGAATAGGTGACAGGATTTTCGGGTAAGTCCAGTTAAAAAGAATGTTGAAATTTAAAGGATAGCCACTGGCCGGATAGCCATGGACACACATCAAAAAGAATTAACAAGAAAAACATTTCCGTCATCGGAGGGTGCTCACACGCGGGTCCTCACTCAAAAGATAATACAAAGACACCATCTCACTTTCGCCAACGCGCATTAAAGTCTCAATAAACATCGTCGTTGAAAGTCAAAAAGATATTACATAATATATGTTCTACATGATCGGACGTCATCGGATGATGCCGTCTCAAGTTCTCACAACTTACGATCATTTGACTAGATCACATACGACATACGTACATAAAAATAAAAGGTCGAACAATAACATCAAGTATAGATTTCCATCGTTAATCATCGAGAAAACCTTGAACGAACCCTTGATAATAACCACTTGATCACAAGAGTCTTTTCACTTGCGGTGTCGGCTTCAACATGCTCCTCGAGGTTGTAACAAATTTATTAACTCCATTCATTAAGAGATTCGGTCCTCAATCATTCCACAAGTACACGCATAAATCCTGGTGACACTTATCGTTTCTTCTTATACACTGCTTCCCAAGATTCATTTTAAACTCAGAATAAAATAGTAATCTTCAATACGAGGAATAGAACGAGAAAAAAATGACTTCAATAAACGCATAAACGGGCAAGATGTGGTAAAATGATTTAAGGTTGACGATCGTCGAGGGATCTCGAATCACGTAACCGTAAAACATAATAAATCACAATACTTAGAAAATGAGAGCGAAGAAAGAATTAAATATTAACATTAAAGTAACATTTGTCACAATTATCCATCCCGGTTTTGGTATTACCTTAAAACGCAATTGAGGTACTTTCTTGATAAAGATGATATATTAAAAATAGAAGTTAAATAGCTTCATAATTTATTTTGGTTGTCTTAAGAAACTTTGAAAGAATGACATGAATTTTATAAATTAAACTCATATTGTTGGTTACAATTAGAAGATATAATTTCCAAATTAAATCATTATCAGGAATATAAATTAAACCGATAATTTCATTACATTTAAAGTAAAGTATGATAAGTCAATTACTTCAAAAGATAAAAACATAATTTCAAATTAAACATTAGTTTTAGTTATACAAAATATGATGTATAAATTTGACCTTTTACATGTGATGGTTATTTCGATAACTGAGAATCATTGGAAAAATGTATAAAAGTTCCATAAAAATTTTATAATACCTTGTAGGAATACATAAAGGTGTTTATAATTCCAAAATAAATATGGGTTACATTCGGGTTTCGAAATGTGACAAGATAACAAACGAATACGAATGGAAATAATAGTCAACAATTAGTACGAAATCAATGGTACAAAAGGGGACGAAGCAAATGTCGTATGAATTCTTAAAGAGAATAATAAAATAAAGGCGTTGATGGTAAGACGATAAGAAATAATAGATTAAACAAGTTGTCAACTTTGTTAGTGCGGTTGATGGTTCACCAATATCAGCTCGTTAACTTAGCGGTGGTCGATACATGATCGGAAAGAAGATCCATACAAAAATTTTAATAAATAAAATTCCTAATAATCACTTGTAATTAAAACAAATCAAATGAACGATGTTAGTGTTTAAAGAGAGAAGTCAAAGCACGATTCACAAGAGTGGATTTCGAGACAAACGAGAGTGACGGACGTCATCCCGGATATAGGGAAATCACTCTAATGATAATTCATTATTCACGTGCGGAGACATTCCAAAGATCTACCCAGTCGTATATAAAGAAGATTGGACAAGAAGGAAGGATAAAACATCGAGACTTTCAAGTCATTTATCAACAGTCAGTAATTAGACGAATAGTCAAAAGAAATCAGTTATAAGACAAAATGAAGTAACAAGTGGAAAAACAATCATCGAGTAAAAATGTATTCGTAAGCGCGTAATTCGTTCAAGAAAAGGTAAGAAAACATATGCGGATGCATAGAAATTGCGCTACTTGCATGAAATATAAAGGTTTTTAAAACTACTTTTAATTTTTTTCATTTTATTTATCTTTATAATAAATATAAGTAAAAAGTTGATTATTATCAAGATTTTTAAGTGGACTACTATTCAGCCTAGCATGGCTCCTTCTAAATTAGGCATAGGTGATCAGGCCATGTATAATCTAGGAATAGCAATGCAATGCTCAGTTTCGTCGAAAAGTATTACGTTTCTTATGTTTATATATAAACCATGCCATTTGAAAAATGGAATTTAAAAATAGTTTATGATTTTATAGGATACAAGTAATTTGTGAGATACTCAATAAGCAACTTTTAATGTTACAAAAAGTATTTTATAAGACCAAAATAAAAACAATTGGTGAAAATAATCGTAAAATAATATCAGATTTATTTATAAGGTGACATTATGACAACGTATAAAGTAGCCAAAGGTTTGTAAAAAGTGGCAAATAGTAGCTCGTAAAACAATCAATGAAATTGTTACAAGTTGTTAAGGTTTCAAAAGGTTATAAGGTTTAGACGGAAACGCCACGAGACACGTGATAAGAATGACGACGAAGAATGTGAAGACAAACTTCAAAACTCAACCCAAATCAGTGGAAAGTTAGAAGAAAATAAAAATAAAATAACATCGAATGACAAATGAGTCATATATATAAAAAGAATAAATCAATCCATATGTGTATTCTATGTAAGATACTCGACACAACATGCTTTTAAGAAAGTATATTATTCATTTTCAAATTACACCATTAATCCGATAATTGTTAATACTGTAATGTTTTTATTTTTAAACATTTTCACATGCAACTAGTATTCGTTAGTTGTAAAATAATATTCGTTAAAATTTTACAATCTCAAACGAAAGCAAAACTGCTTAGAAACGTTTAAAACTCATGTTCTGAAAAAAAACTTTTATCAGATTTAACTTTTAAATATGAGCCGATTAATTGACCCGATAAACGACATCTCCAAGACTCGGAGTCTAAAGCATTTTGATGCAAACGACGTTTCAGACGACTTTCTAGTTTTACCCGAGACCTGAAACCCAATAATAAATGACTAAAATACCCCCGCAAGTTCTGTGCAGGTTTGACTATTTTATTTAAAAAAAAAACACAGGTTTTACTTTTAAGTTTTGACCTGTTTATACACCCCCTGCAGTTTCTCCATTAAATGGATTTTTCGACACTTCCTAACGGCTCAATATATATATATATATATATATATATACACACATGTCTTGTGGATTTTACAACAACGAAAAATAAATCTCATAACGAGCATCAAATAGAAATATAGCATAATGAATGACAGAATATGCTTCAAGGTATCCAACACGAAATTTAGGAAGCAAAACGGGGAATGACATTCATAATTTAAGTTTCAAAATGCAATGTAGGCAAATCTCCCTGGTGCCACGATTGTCAAAAACACAAAACATAACAAGAAAAGAATGGAACATTAACGAGTTGCGTTCCGGGAGCAAGAAGGTTAATGAAAAACAAATGATACAATTTTATATAAGTATAATCGTATTCCAATTCTAGTGCCATAATCTAGACGATGATTTATAAAATAACGATGATGTTACCGAGATATAAGTGAACAATACACTTCGGAGTCGATACATATAAATGTCAACGAATTAAATCTTCGCATGTCGTGTAAAACGATAATAAAAATCAACAAATATTATGAAAAATCATGGTATTATTCAACACGATTATAAGAAGTGTTTCAAAATGTGTGATTCACACAATAGCGGTTAGTCTATTCCAAGGACACATTGCTACACAATGGTCTAGAGATTATGTTTCAAGACGTCCAAGCACAAACAGCCGGAAAACGATTTGGATATCTATATAAATATCACAAGGGTTAAACAATAAAAGTAACGCGCGCAGATGAATGTAAGGTCATAATATAAAAAATTTGCAATAAAGGAAATTTAAATACTTCAAAAATAAATACAGAAAGATCTTGAAAATTCAATGTATTTATTTAAGTTAATCATTAATAAATGATAAACTTTTATCGAAAAGTTTAACGACATAAATATATATCGATAAAGGATTATAGTATTTATTTAGAAATACTTAGCAATAAGGCATACATAATAATGTATACTAAAGTTGTAATCCCAGAAGTAGCTTGAACCTGAAGTCACGCGAAGTCATGTGCACCGACTCTTTGAAAAATAAAAACTGACAGTTATAGTTTAGGTTTTTAAAATAAAGACCTAGTTCTCTATAACTCATGGCTCTGGTACCAATCTTTAACACCCCCAAATTTACACGCAGCGGAATACATCTTTGGGTGCTAAACAATGATACAACAACACATAATTTATAAAGAACGACTCGAAAAGAGACGTTTTAGATTTATCGTTCCTAAAACATTTGTCAGATTAGCGTAGTCCCAAGACATCGTAACCAAAGTACAACCAAAACAAAAGATTTAAATTGTTTTGAACAAAAGGAACGACAATTATTCAAAGAGTTTATATTGCAAAGTAGTGCACAACATTCATTCCCGTGGCTTCCAAGCTTCACCCTTCCTGATTACCTGAAATACATGTGAGTAAAACATCAGCAAAAATGCCGAGTGAATCTATAGGTTTATGTAATCAATTTGAACACAAGCAAAGATTATAAGTTTGTGGCATGCTTATAAGCATCAAATAATAATTTGCATCAACAATGATAATTGTATATAGCATAAATTGCAATAAGCTCATGGAACCGAGCCCTTAGACACTCCCTTTAGAGGTCTGATAAGACAGGAGATTTATTAATTGTCGGTTACCTCTAGATTAATGGTACATTGCCGTATACCTGACTTCTCAATACAATATGTTCAAACAGTGTGGAGGTCGGGCCTAAGCTTCTATGACAAGTCCACAAAAACTGAACCGGGGCGGCTTCCCCCATAGATCTATTAATTGTACTAGCGGTTAACCCATCATAGGTTAATTAACGGTCTATAATTGAGGTTTTAACAAAGGCAATCACTTAATGCAATTTAAAGGCAACCACGGGTCCATTCATAGAGGGACAAAGCATACCATAAAAATCTTGTGTTCTAAGTTTATAAAACATGTATTCCCCCTCGCGGGTTTAAAATCATTTAATAACTAGTATAAAGCGAGGCTATAGACTCACCTTAGCCGATAGTGGTGATATGTGTGTAAACACACATCTTTTCTACCACTTAATTACAGTAATAACCGGACCAAAACGTGTATTTTATGTCTTTTATGTCGGAATTATGCGTGGTTTGTGTTTTTGTTGTGATTTAGGACGAAAAGGTGAAAAGTGGAGAAAACACGGGAAATCACGGGCATTTACGGACTTTTATTGAAGAAAAAGATGAAAGACGAAGTCAAGCAGTCAAGAGTGCAAAAAGAACGGAAGTCCAAGACCAATTCTGAAGATTTATCAAAGAAAAAGTCAAAAGACGGAAGTTTACTTAGAGCCGAGGAACTCAAGTCTTATTTATCGAAGAATTAAAAGACGAGTCCAAAGAAATCCCGAGCCAAAAGTCATCAAATTCCAAGATTAACAAAAAGATTAAGAAGGAAGGACTTAAGGGCGCAATTAAGAAGAAAGGAAGGAGGGGAGGAAGCTTCTCTAACCACTCCCCTAATCTCCTATATATACCCCTCTTATTCATTTCATTTAGTTTTGTTGGATAGCTTGACAAACTATCTCTTCCATTTCTATTTACCTTGCACCTTTAATTACTTGCACATTTAAATACTTGTCTTGCACTTTTAATACATTTAATTTTCAAGTAAGTGTTTCTTTAAATTCTCGCACCTTTACTTTATCTTGTTGATCTCATTCTTCCTTTCTTTAATCTTTGATTTATATGCTTTTTATCTTGTTTACTTGTTTAAAGATTTCATTTTTATGCTTTTGATTGTTTCAAATCATTTATTTTCATAGCTTATTTTGATTATTTTCAAGTTTATATAGTTTTTACAAAAGTTATTTTCGTATAAAAACTTGTTTTTCGTTAAAGCTTTTTCATTTCTTGTTTTAAAAGTTTTCAAATTTCTGTTTAGTAGCTTATTTTCACACGTTTTACCTTAGGATTTCGTCTAGTTCTTATTTAGGATTATATCTTATTTTCTAGCTTATTTCCATTTCCTTTTACTGTATTCCGATTGGGGAGATCGGAAAAGGGTTTCATTATTCCGACCATAGCTACATTGCTTGGTCGGAAAAGGGTTTCATTATTCCGATCTGAGTGGTTTTTGGTATTCCGATTGGGGCAAGGTAGTGGGTATTCCGATCTAAACTTGTGACAGATATTCCGATTGGTTCTTCACTCCTCATTCCGATCGAGGTGCATTTTTGGTATTCCGATTGGGACTAGTGACAGTATTCCGATCACGGTTTCCAAGCTGCATTCCGACCATGACCTCTCCATATTCCGATCAGGTAGGTATCATCATTCCGATCAGAGGGTCGTGGGTTATTCCGATTGGGCAAGTGACAGCATTCCGATTGGTCTACCCCGATATTCCGACAGGTTTGGTTCGATATTCCGATCAAGGTAAGATCGGAATATATTCCGATTGGAGTTGTTTTCTTATACTTTGTCTTGTTTAATTTTTACGTTATTATTTTAATACTTGTCTAATTTTAATTTCCGCCACGCTTTAATTTTTAGTCACTTAATTAATTACTTTCCGTCAAGTTTTAAATATCGACCATTTATTTTAATTAGACTTAGTTATTTAATACTTACCACTTTACTTTAACGACATTTACTTTTAAGTTTTGCACATTTAAATTTAAAAACACAACGAACTTTAATTTTTATACGGGCCAAAAGCCATGTATCAAATGGCGCCGCTGCCGGCTCTTTTCGTAAAGATTAACGGTTTTCTGTGAGAGACGCGTTGCTTTTTGGGATCCGTTCACTTGTGAGCGTTACTTTTCTTGCATAAAAAATTCAAAAAACCATAAAAATTAAAAATTGATTAAAAATACATAAAAATTAAAAATTTCAAAAATCCAAAAAGATTTTATCTTTATTGTATATATATATTGTCTTTGTGTTTGGTTTCTTTTTCTTTTGCATTTTTAGGTGTATGCGTACTAGATCTTCTAATTACCAAGAGCCCGAGACTCACGAAGATTTAGCTATGTCAGGTGTAAACAACAATAATCCACCGCACCCTAATAATAACAACAATGTTCTTCCACAGCCCGATCTTCGGACCATGGAGGAGCTTTGTCAACCTACCATGTTTGGACGAGGAGGACCGATTGCGCCGATGCAAATCAACGCTCTTGAGTTTTCGTTGAAGCACCACATGATTCAGCAAGTGCAAACAAAACCATTCTATGGATTGCCTGATGATGATGCCAACAAACACCTCGACAAGTTCATTACAATCACCCAAAGCATGAAGTTGGCTGGTGCCACAATGGATGAACTTCGCCTACAACTCTTTCCACATACTTTATTACATCATGCCGAGAAATGGTTTGATCGTCTCCCGAAGAATTATATTCACACTTGGGATGACATGACTCAACGCTTTTTGTCGCGCTACTTTCCACCATCCATGGTCACGAGCCTTCATAATCAAATCAGCGGATTCATGCAAGATCCTGATGAATCTCTTTTTGATGCTTGGGAGAGATATAATGTCTTGATCGATAGATGTCCAAACCACAACATGCTACCTGTGACCTTAATAGATACTTTCTACAATGGTTTGACTTTTCGAGATCGTGATACGATTAATGCAGCCGCCGGTGGCACATTCATGAAAAGGAGACCCGAGGAGTGTAGAGAGCTAATTGAGAACATGACTACTCACCACAAAAACTGGGATTCCTCTGCTTCTTCAAGGAACAACCCGAGAGTCAATGTTTCTTCCACCTCAGCAAACCCTGATATGACCGAACTCACCCGTGTGCTGACTAAAATGAGCAGAAGTATGCAACTCTTGGCTTCAAACCAACAACAACAAGTTAAAGCTGTTGCTACTCCTTGTGAAACATGCGGCGGTCCTCACTCATACACCGATTGTCCTTCTACACAAGGAAATCCGGAAAATGTGTATGCAGCTTATGGTAATTATTCACCGGAAAATCACCAAGCTCGACCTCAAGGGGATAGAAATCTGCTGAGTTACCGATCTAACAACTACCTTTCACCCAGTTTTTCTCCTCAAAACCAAAACCCCACCAACAACTACACTAGAAGCAACCAAATCCCACCAAGAGCTTCTAATCCTTATCACCCACCCGCTCAACAACTCCCACCCAGTAATCCGGATGTTGAGGCCATCATGAGAACCCAAGGTGAGTAAATCAAGAACCTGCAGAGCCAAATTATCAATTTGAAAGGAGATATCATGAAGCAAGGAAATGAGATAAGATCCGAGCTTAGAGATAATATTCAATCCTCCTTCAGCAATCAAACCAATGATTTGAAGAATATGCTTGCTAGTTTCTTGCCCACCGCTCAACCTTCTACTTCAAGTTCTCTACCTTCAAACACCGTCACTAATCCGCGAGCTAATGTGAGTGCTATTACTACTCGTAGTGGAGTCACCATCATAGCACCAACAATCCCACCCCCATCATCTACAACTCCTCCACCACCATTTATCCCTACTCCTCCTACACCTAGTATTAGTGCACCATTACCGTCTCTGCCTCGACGTGATGAAGTTCCCACGAATGACCCTTCAACATCTCAACCTTTACCTACACCTGCAATTTCACCACGCAAACCCAATATCCCTTATCCCTCTCGTTTAGGCAAGACCAAAATGCTAACCAATTACAGTAATAACCGGACCAAAACGTGTATTTTATGTCTTTTATGTCGGAATTATGCGTGGTTTGTGTTTTTGTCGTGATTTAGGACGAAAAGGTGAAAAGTGGAGAAAACACGGGAAATCACGGGCATTTACGGACTTTTATTGAAGAAAAAGATGAAAGACGAAGTCAAGCAGTCAAGAGTGCAAAAAGAACGGAAGTCCAAGACCAATTCTGAAGATTTATCGAAGAAAAAGTCAAAAGACGGAAGTTTACTTAGAGCCGAGGAACTCAAGTCTTATTTATCGAAGAATTAAAAGACGAGTCCAAAGAAATCCCGAGCCAAAAGTCATCAAATTCCAAGATTAACAAAAAGATTAAGAAGGAAGGACTTAAGGGCACAATTAAGAAGAAAGGAAGGAGGGGAGGAAGCTTCTCTAACCACCCCCCTAATCTCCTATATATACCCCTCTTATTCATTTCATTTAGTTTTGTTGGATAGCTTGACAAACTATCTCTTCCATTTCTATTTACCTTGCACCTTTAATTACTTGCACATTTAAATACTTGTCTTGCACTTTTAATACATTTAATTTTCAAGTAAGTGTTTCTTTAAATTCTCGCACCTTTACTTTATCTTGTTGATCTCATTCTTCCTTTCTTTAATCTTTGATTTATATGCTTTTTATCTTGTTTACTTGTTTAAAGATTTCATTTTTATGCTTTTGATTGTTTCAAATCATTTATTTTCATAGCTTATTTTGATTATTTTCAAGTTTATATAGTTTTTACAAAAGTTATTTTCGTATAAAAACTTGTTTTTCATTAAAGCTTTTTCATTTCTTGTTTTAAAAGTTTTCAAATTTCTGTTTAGTAGCTTATTTTCACACGTTTTACCTTAGGATTTCGTCTAGTGCTTATTTAGGATTATAGCTTATTTTTCTAGCTTATTTCCATTTCCTTTTACTGTATTCCGATTGGGGAGATCGGAAAAGGGTTTCATTTTTCCGACCATAGCTACATTGCTTGGTCGGAAAAGGGTTTCATTATTCCGATCAGAGTGGTTTTTGGTATTCCGATTGGGGCAAGGTAGTGGGTATTCCGATCTGAACTTGTGACAGATATTCCGATTGGTTCTTCACTCCTCATTCCGATCGAGGTGCATTTTTGGTATTCCGATTGGGACTAGTGACAGTATTCCGATCACGGTTTCCAAGCTGCATTCCGACCAAGACCTCTCCATATTCCGATAAGGTAGGTATCATCATTCCGATCAGAGGGTCGTGGGTTATTCCGATTGGGCAAGTGACAGCATTCCGATTGGTCTACCCCGATATTCCGACAGGTTTGGTTCGGTATTCCGATCAAGGTAAGATCGGAATATATTCCGATTGGAGTTGTTTTCTTATACTTTGTCTTGTTTAATTTTTACGTTATTATTTTAATACTTGTCTAATTTTAATTTCCGCCACGCTTTAATTTTTAGTCACTTAATTAATTACTTTCCGTCAAGTTTTAAATATCGACCATTTATTTTAATTAGACTTAGTTATTTAATACTTACCACTTTACTTTAACGGCATTTACTTTTAAGTTTTGCACATTTAAATTTAAAAACCAACCAAAAATATTTGTTTCCACCAAAATAAAACTGAGTCACATAGAGAACCTAGATCAATTCGATTAGACCAACACAACGAACTTTAATTTTTATACGGGCCAAAAGCCATGTATCAAGTGGTAATGAGACGATTGCCGACGATAGATGATGCCTTTCAAACACGAGAACCGCAACCTATCAAATAAGGTGTGTTCATTAATAATAGACTCGAGAAATAACCCATACATAAGAATATAAAACTTGACTCATAAAATCACGACAAAATTGAGAGAAAACGATACAAGTGATACTATTACACTCTCCTATATATTCATTTTATTATTCTACGCCTTTAATAAAAAAACTGCCGGAACATACCGAATGTCCAAACCGTTTTCCCATACTTAAACATATCAACTTTTTATGATACTACTCAGAGAACTCACTTACTATATGTAGAAAGTCCTCCCAAGAGCCCATTAAAATATTTTACTTCTAAAGTTCCCTGCCCGACTCATCTTTGAATCACAAAATCCGGACAGTTTAGCGACCTTGACTTACGAAACCATTTTGACCATTCTAAACAACTCCATTTGTAAAACCGCCACTTGATTCTAAAAATAGACTCAAAATACTAAACTTGGAGCCTGAGAACAGCCCTTGAATCATTTTGAAACTCATTTTATAGTCCCCGAGATTCGATCCAAATATCGACAACAATTTTCGGATTGTGTCGACACTCGTCTCCCGGTACACGAAAATCAAACTAGTGTATCCTCCACTTCGTTTGGAGTTGGAAGGCCTACTTTATATCAAATCGAAGCTAACGAAATTCTCTACGACATAATCCCATAATAACAAACTATATTCAGACTTAAGATTTCCGAAAATGACCTCAAACCTACTGCCCAAAATTGACTATTAAAATCTCTTACAAAATCAAGTTTTTGATTAAAACCAACAACTTTTATCATCATTCTAACATCCTAATATCACCATAAACCAATCCTAACACTTGTATCATCATCAAAATCAAAAACCTAAAAATTAAAATTCAACTTTTTAACAAAAACATTACATAAACATCATTTGATCATCATCTCTAACACATGCATGATCAAAATCACCACCTAACAAGCCTAGTTTTTTGTTTATCAAAATTTAAAACTCAATACATGTAAGTAAAAATGGTATCATTAGAATCATCTTTCAAAATTAGGAATGGGACTTGTCTTTGTTTTGGAAGAATCAAGCTAGAAAATCAAAAAAAAAATGATGTATATGTTGAAAGGGGTGTATGGTTTTTGGAGAAAAAGGAGAGAGGAAGAAGAAATGGTGGTTTTTATTTTAATGAATTTTTTTTAAATGAAGAGTTGCTAGTGGAAAAACTATATATAGTGTAAGGTTAGAGTAATTTTTGCCAATTTGTGATAGTTTTGTTCCAAAATATAATAAAATAGTTTAAAAGGGTAGAAAATGTAAATTGTAAATTTTGAAATATTTACGAGACTCGGGTTTCGTAAAAATACTAAAAAGTTTAAACGCACACGAAAAATAATAATATAACGACTCGATACGTAATTAAAACGATATCGTCGAAAATATTGAATATCGAAACGGTCGATAATAAAATATAAAATTTTAGGCATCCGTCGGTATCGCGATCACTAGTAGTCGTTACTCGTCAAAATATTAAAATATAATATTTAATATCGGTTTCAACTTAAACCGTTAAACATAATAATATTTAACATTATAAAATACTTCAAAATAATTGAAAGTATAATTAAATTATGACCTTATTTTTATGGGTTTTACACCCTACACTTAGGAGGTTAAAACGGAAAATGATAGATACTCGGGCTGCCTCCCGAGGAGCGCTTGTTTTTGATAACCGAGTCACGAGCCTGACTCGACCCAAATTTAGTTCATGGGAAACGTGGTGAGGGATGGAATCATCTCATGAGAGATGTCCTCACCAAATTACAACTTCACTCGTTGGCCATTCACCTTAAAATTAGGTCCATTAGGTTGAGCGAGCTCGAGAGTACCATATGGAAAAATTTGGGCAATGGTGAATGGGCCGGACCAACGAGATTTCAGCTTGCCCGAAAAGATTTTCAATCGAGAGTTAAAGAGTAACACTTTGTCTCCAACTTGGAACTCTCGGTTTTTAATCTTAGAATCGTGAATGAGCTTAGTCTTTTCCTTATAGATCAAAGATTTTCATAAGCCTCATTTCGGTGTTCATTCAGCTCATTGAGTTGGATCTTGCATAGGTCACCGGCTTTGTTGATATCGAAATTAGCCCACTTCAAGGCCCAGTAAGCCTTGTGCTCCAACTTAATGGGGAGGTGGCACGCTTTCTCGTACACGATGCGATATGGTGTACAACCAATCGGAGTCTTGTATGCGGTACGAAAAGCCCAGAAAGCATCATCAAGTTTATCGGCCCATGAGGCACGATGCTCTCCCACGGTTCGTTCAAGAATTCGCTTTAATCCTCGGTTAGAGATTTTAGCCTGGCCATTAGTTTGTGGGTGGTATACGGTGGAAAGACGATGATTTACACCATACTTAGCCATGACTCTTGCAAATTGGTCATTGCAAAAATGAGTCCCTCGATCACTAATAATGGCACGAGGCACACCGAATCTAGCGAATAGCGACTTCAAAAAGTTACAAACCACCCTTGCATCATTAGTAGGTAAAGCTTTGGCTTCAACCCATTTTGAGACGTAGTCAACGGCTACAAGGATGTATTTGTTTCCTTTAGAGGAAGGGAATGGCCCCATAAAGTCGATACCCCAAACATCAAATATTTCACATTCCTGTATGAAATTTTGAGGCATCTCATCTTTATGTGTGATCTTGCCTTGTTTTTGGCAAGCATCACAACGTTTAACCATCTCGTGAGCATCACGATAAATGGTGGGCCAATAAAATCCCGAGTCAAACACTTTTTTGGTGGTGTAGTTGGGACCAAAGTGACCACCGATGGGTCCTTTGTGGCAAGCGTCAAGGATTTCAAAAGCTGCCGGTACATCAACACATCGGCGAATAATCAAATCAGCACATTGTTTGAATAGATACGGGTCATCCCAAAAGTAAGTCTTAATGTCTTTGAAGAACTTTTTCTTTTGCTGGGATGTTAACCCGTCAACGAGAATTCCACCCGCCAAGTAATTTGCAATGTCCGCAAACCATTTGGTTTCATCAGAATTCGAGTTGATAGACATTAAGGTCTCCAGGGGGAAAGAATCATTGATTTCTTTGTTCGGATGATCCCCTTGGTAAGGATCCTCAAGTCTATTGAGATGATCCGCGGCTAGGTTTTCAGCTCCCTTCTTATCACGAATTTCGATTTTAAATTCTTGAAGTAGCAAAACCCAGCGAAGAAGTCTTGGTTTAGAATCTTGTTTAGTTAACAAGTACTTCAACGCGGGATGATCGGTGTAAACGATTGTGGTAGAAAGGACAAGATAGGGGCGGAACTTTTCAAAGGCATAGACAACAGCTAAAAGCTCTTTTTCGGTTGTCGTATAATGCAATTGGGCCCCCGTCATTGTCTTGCTAGCGTAATGGATCGGTTGGAAGTGTTTGTTCACTCTTTGGCCCAGAACCGCTCCAATAGCAAAGTCGCTAGCATCGCACATCAACTCGAAAGGCAGCTCCCAATTAGAGGTAACCAAGACGGGTGCCTTAGTTAGCTTATCCTTAAGCAAGTTGAAGGCTTCAATACACTCGTTGGAAAAGATAAAAGGAGTATCTTTTTCCAAGAGGTGGTTCATCGGGCGACCGATTTTAGAAAAATCTTTGATAAAGCGATGGTAGAAGCCCGCATGACCAAGGAAACTTCTCACACCCTTCACGGTTGAAGGTGGAGGCAACTTAGAAATAACATCGACTTTAGCACGGTCCACTTCAAGACCGGCTTTGGAGATCTTGTGTCCTAGCACGATGCCCTCTTTTACCATGAAATGGCATTTTTCCCAATTAAGAACAAGGCGAGTGTCTTCACACCGCTTAAGCATTCGTTCTAAATTGGCAAGGCAAGCAGAGAATGAATCACCATAAACCGAGAAATCATCCATGAAAACTTCCATAGTTTCTTCAACCATGTCATGGAAGATAGCCATCATACACCTTTGGAACGTCCCAGGAGCATTGCATAAACCAAAAGGCATGCGTTTGTAAGCAAATGTTTCGTAGGGACAAGTGAATGTGGTCTTTTCTTGGTCCTTGGGATCGATGGGAATTTGAAAATACCCGGAGAAACCGTCTAAAAAGCAGTAATAGTCATTACCAGTTAGACGCTCGAGCATTTGATCCATGAAAGGAAGAGGAAAATGATATTTTCTCGTGGCATCATTGAGTTTGCGATAGTCGATACAAACTCTCCACCCAGTAACGAGACGAGTTGGAATCAACTCGTTGTGTTTATTGGGAACAACGGTTATTCCGCCCTTCTTGGGCACACAATGGACGGGACTTACCCATGGTGAATCCAAAATAGGGTAAATCAAGCCGGCATCAAGAAGTTTGATAACCTCTTGTTTGATGACGTCATGAACGCGAGGATTAACCCTTCTTTGGCTTTGGATTGCGGGTTTAAAGTCATCTTCCATGAGAATCTTTTGAGTACAAAAGTTTGGATCAATTCCGCGGATGTCGGAAAATTTCCAAGCAATTGCCTTCTTATGATCTTTAACCACGGCGATCAGGCAAGATTTCTCTTCTTCGTTCAAGTCCTTATCAATAATGACGGGCGATTTCTTCTTTTCTTCAAGGAACACGTACTCGAGATGGGATGGTAACTCCTTAAGTTCTAAATCCGGAGGATTTTCGATGGTAGGCGTATTCAAAGTTGGTTCATCGATAGCAATAGCCTTGGGAGATGGTGGGGAAATATGGTCTTCTTTAAGAAGGTTCTCAATGAGGCGAAGATCTTCATCCCAATCGGTGGGAGAATCGTCATGTTCTAAGTTCACATCTCCCATGGTGGCTTCCAAATCTTTCCAAAGAAAATCACTTTCTCCAAATAGAGATAGTGATGAATCAATCGAGGAAACGGTCTCAACATTGGGGGGAGAGATAGGAATACTTTTACAAGCCTCATCAAGAACGTCAATACAATTAACACTCTCGTTAGAATAAGGCTGTTTAGAAAGCTTTCCCATGTTGAAGATAATTTTATCGTCACCCAATCTCATGATAAGCTCACCTGCTTCAACATCGATGAGAGTGCGACCGGTCCTTAGGAATGGACGACCAATGATCAATGGCACACGAGGGTCCATGTCGTAGTCAACGACAACGAAATCGGCAGGAAAAGTGAATTTGTCGACTCCTACAAAAACGTCTTCGGCTATCCCCACTAGATAAGCAACCGTATAGTTAGCTAATTCCAAAGTCATTTTGGTGGGGACTAGCTCAGGGAGAGATAATTGCTTCCAAACACTTAAAGGCATTAGATTAATACTGGCACCTAGATCGGCTAGGGCCATGCAATTCTCTACTCCCGGGAAGTTGCAAGGGATTAAGAAGCGACCCGGATCACCAAGCTTGGTTGGCAATTTCCTTAAGAGGACTGCAGAGCAATTCTCATTAAGTTGGGTGTTAGCGATATCAAGAAGCTTCTCCTTGTCGCTAAGAAGATCTTTGAACATTTTTGCATACTTAGGCATGTGAGCTAGAGCCTCAACGAAGGAGATGTTAAAATTCAATTGTTTAAACATTTTGAGAAAGTTCGAAACCTGAATATCGTCCTTGCTTTTGAGCTTCTCTTTCCTCAACCTTGAGGGATAAGGTATATCGGAAGAAGAGGAAGGCTTTGGGATTGAAGGATCACTCACATCCTTGGGTGGAGGAGGGGTAGAAGTAAGAGGTGGAGAAATTGACTCGTTTTCCTTAGTCACAATCACCGGTGGAGGTATAGGAAGCTCGGGTTCCTTGGTACCTTTGCCACTGCGAGTGGTGATTGCTTTCATCTCCCCTCTTGGATTCGCAACGGTGTTACTCGGAAGAGTACCCGAAGAAGAGGGTTGATTACCTTGGAAGAAACTAGCCATCATGCTCCTTAAGTCATTCGTTTGACTTGCCAAAGTGTTTCTCATATCAGCTCGCAAATCGTTCCCTTGTTTCACCATGTCTGCTTTCAAGTTGAGTACTTCTCGCTGGAGATTGTCCATGATCACATCATTAGTCCTCATGTAGGTTCCAATATCTTGGTGTAATGCGGTGGGTTGGTTGGGAGGAGCATTGTAGGCGGGTGGTTGATAAGCAGGTTGTTGGTAAACTTGGTTGTTTCTTTGAGGTGGATATGGTTGTTTATGAGGTGGTATGTATGGTGCACGAGGCTGTTGTTGAGGAGGGCGATTGAGGTTTTGTTGTTGGTTTGGGTTGTTAGGAGGAAAACCGGGTGGTGAGAGAAAGTTGTTAGAGCGGTAGCTAAGCAAGTTGCGGTCTCCTTGTGGACGAGCTTGATAAGTGGCCGGAGGATAGGTACCGTATGCTGCATTGACATTCTCAGAAGGGTAGTATTGGGTGGTGGTACAAGTTGTGTAAGAGTGAGGACCATCGCATATTTCACATGGTTGGCTGACAGCATTGACTTGAGCGTTTTTAGCGTTGATGCTGTTGGTGTTGCTAGCGGTTTGGGTAGCAAGCGATTCAAGAAGCGTAGTAATTTTGTCAAGTCGCTTGTCGTGGTCACTAGTACTAGCACTAGCGGCATTGGTCCGCACACTCTTGGTTTACACATGAGACTTATTCTCAATGATATCCCAAGCGGCATTAGAAGTCTTAACCAAAATATTACCCCCCGAGGCACTATTTAGTGAATCTTGGTCATTCATGCTTAAACCATTATAAAAATATTAATTCGGTGCACTTTGGTAAAACAATGTTGTGGGCACTTTCTTAAAAGATCTTTAAAACGATCCCAAGATTCACTAAAAGATTCATCGTACTTTTGTTCAAAATTGATAATTTCATTCCGCAAAGCGGTAGTACGAGAGGGTGGGAAAAATTAGTTGATAAATTTGGTCTCCAAATCCGTCCACGTCAGAATACTTTGTGGCGGTTCCTTTGCAAGCCAATGTCGGGCTTGTCCCTCTAAAGAAAAGGGAAAAAGTTGTAAACGGATTACCTCTTGTGGAACACCATTGAATTTGACCGTATTCGTGAGTTGCAGGAATCTCTTGATGTGGTCATGAGGATCATCAATGGTACGCCCAAAGAATGGTTGAGCAGAGAACATCTGGATAAAGCCGGATTTGAGCTCAAAGTTGTTGGCTGCAATCGCGGGTATGACAATTGGATCATTGTTGCCTTCCACATGTGCTTGTAACAGTTCAATCATAGGGCGATTGTCCGGTAAAGGTTCATTGTTGTTGTTATTATTGTTGTTGAGAGGTGGATTGTTATTGTTTTGATGTGGGTTATTGTTGTTGTTTTGTACACCGGCCATGTCTAAGTCTTCGAGAGGCTCGGGCTCTTGATAAGACGTTGATCGTGTACGCATGCACCTGCAAAAGAACTAACAAAGCAAACAAGAAATATTTTTGGTTTTTTGGTTTTTAAATTTTTTTTTTTTGTATTTTTGAAAATTTTATATTTTTTAGGATTTTTGAAAATTCTTATGAAAAAGTAACGTTCACGGTGAACGGATCCCAAAATCCAAGTTCTCACAAAAAACTGTTAATCTTAACGAGAAGAGCCGGCAGCGGCACCATTCAATACATGCTTTTTGGATGGGGTTCAGATTAGTTCTCGGTATCTTCTCGAATTGATCACAACTCAAGGTGGAATAGTTGTTCTTGGTGACAAATAGGGGGTTTGGTTTTCTATTCTACTTTAAATTACAAGCAAGTATGAAAATGTTGTTGAGCAAAATTAAGGCGTTTAAAAATTAAACTAGAAGCTATTTAGAAAAAACTTTATGTAAAAACTTTAATACTTAAAACTTAAAAACATGTTCTATCGGAATATTGCAAATGAAGGTCCATCGGAATGTCAAAATCAAGTCTGTCAGAATATGGCTCTGTCGCAAAGTTCAGATCGGAATGCAAGTAAATACTTCTGTTGCAATGTGCATCTATTGGAATGTACTAGATCGCAAAGTCAGATCGGAAAGTTGTAAACTAAAATTGGGCAGAGTTTCGTTTCAAAGTAACCTTAGTCCCGTCGGAATATGCGATCGCAATGAGCGATCGCAATCCAGATCGGAATAAGGGGGAATGACCAACCGATCGCAAAGTAAAACCCTTAAGGGTTATTGTGATCAACACCAGTAACCCGTCGGAATGTGGAGAATCCCCAGGATTGCGATGGAAGCTCTACTTAATCCAAAAATGGTGGCAACCTTAGAAATCAATAATCACAATCAATTAGCTATTTTACCCGCAACTTAAACACTTCAAAAAGCTTAAATTTGACAACTTTCGAGAACATAAAATCATAAACTTTATAAACGAAACTTTTGAGTGACTAAAACCTTGATGAAATCCAAAAACCAATAAGCTAAAACAAGAAATAAGCCAATAAGCATAGAGAGCTTAAAGCTTATACGTGTAAGAGCTTATGTATAAACTAAGAAGTTTAATCCTTCAATCAGGAAATCATCAAATCACATGAATGAAGTATGTAATTCGGATCAAAGATAAAACAAACCAAGAAATATAGAACGAGATTAAAGAACACAAAGCTTAAACTTAAACTTGAATTTGATTAATGGAATCCAAATGCAAAGATTAAAGAAAGCTTAAATTTAAAAGATGAAAACAAAGAAAAATTTAGTGAGAGAAAGTTGGGAACTTTCTCTCTCTAAAACTAGAGAAATGAAAAAAATAAAAAAACTAACTCGCCTCGAAAATTGTGAGGAGAAGTCCTATATATAGGCGTTTTCTTGTGGGCTTGTGAATGGGCTTCCCTTCTTCTTTCTTCTTTAGTCTTTACGTTTCTTTAAATAAACGTTTCCGACTTTTGATTTTGAGAAGTGTCGGTGAATAATTCCAACTCGTCTTACAATCATTTGTTTAATAGACTCGAGTTCTTCGACATATATGAATCTTCATCTTTGGCCATTTTCTTCGATAAATCTTCAAATAGGCACAATGACTTCAAATCTTTTGCATCTCTTGGACAATAGACTTCGTCTTGAGTCTTTTTCTTCGATAAAACCCGTGCAATCCCATGTTTTCTTCAATATTCATCCGGTTGACTCTAAAAACACAATAAACACAAAACCACGCATAATTCCAAACAAATGATATTAAATACGTGTTTTGGTCTCGTTTTAGCCAGAAATAAGTGGTAAAAGGATGGGTGTTTTCACACCTATCACCTGATCTCCTACATTAAAGTGTATATCCCTACGATGCTTATCGGCGTAACTCTTCTGACGTGACCGTGCCTCCTGAATATTCTGCTTAGCTACTTCGATCTTCTCATTGGTCATCTCTATGATTTCTGGTCCTTTAAGTGTTCGCTCGCCAACCTGATCCCAGCAGATTGGGGCGCGACACTTTCTGCCATACAACATCTCAAATGGAGCACACTTGATGCTTGCGTGCTAACTGTTGTTGTATGCAAACTCCACCAAACAGATATATTCGTCCCAATCACCCATCCATTCCAACGCACATGACCTCAACATATCCTCCAATGTCTGAATGGTTCGCTCCGACTGTCCTTCCGTTTGAGGATGAAAAGCCGTGCTAAGCTTAAGTTGTGTACCCCAAGCTTTCTACAGACTCTTCCTAAAGCGCGAAGTGAAACGAGGATCTCTATCTGAGACGATGCTGGATGGTGCACCGTGGAGTCTCATGATCTCTTGTCTGTACGTATCTGCGAGTTTACTTACCGAATCTTCCTTGTGGATCGGTAAGAAATGAGCTGATTTGGTAAGTCGATCAACGATAACCCAAACTGCATCGTGCTTCCTTTTGGTAGGCGGAAGACCGGTAACAAAATCCATGGTGATTTTGTCCCACTTCCACTCTAGAATATCTAACGGTTGAAGGAGACCGCCAGATCGCTGATGCTCGATCTTAACCTGCTGGTAGGTAAGACATTTTGAGACGTAAGTGGCCACATCCTGTTTCATACCACTCCACCAAAAGTACTGCTTGATGTCATGGTACATCTTAGTCGAACCAGGATGTATCGAAAATGGGGAGCTATGAGCTTCAGCTAACAAGGCTTCCCGGAGTTCTTGGTCATCAGGAACACAAAGTCTCGTGCCCTGCCATACGATACCATCTGCATCTACTCTGAATTCTGTCTGCTTCTCCAAATTCTGTACTATCGCCCAGATTTCTCCGTCATCCTTCTGAGCTTCCTTGATCTTAGATAGCAACTCTGGTTCCACTCTAAGATTAGCCCAGTAACCGTGTTGTCCACGTACCATGATCTCGATGTCTAGTCGCTCCAAGTCTCTGATGATTTCCTCTTCGATTTTAATGCCGTTGATCATTCCATACTTCCTGCTAAGAGCATCTGCTACTACATTTGCCTTTCCGGGATGATACTGTAGATTAATGTCATAATCCTTCAACAGTTCTAACCATCTCCTTTGCCTCATGTTCAATTCACGCTGAGTGAAGATATAATTCAAGCTCTTATGGTCCGTGAAAATGTCACATGATTCTCCATATAAGTAGTGCCTCCATATCTTCAATGCAAACACGACTACATCAAGTTCCAGGTCGTGCGTGGGGTAATTTTCTTCATAAGTCTTAAGCTGCCGTGAAGCGTATGCGATCACTTTCCCATGTTGCATGAGAACACAACCAAGTCCCTTCCCCGATGCATCGCTATAGATTTGAAATCCACCCGTACCAGATGGTAGAGTAAGAATAGGTGCAGATACTAGCTTCTGCTTCAGGTCTTCAAAGCTCATCTCTCGATCTTCAGTCCAGACGAATTTCTCCCCTTTCCGCATCAGTTTGGTCAATGGTAGTGCTAGGCGGGAAAAGTTCTCCACGAACCTACGGTAATAGCCAGCTAAGCCTAAGAAACTGCGGACTTCTGTCGCTGATGTCGGCCTTGGCCACTTAGTAATGGCCTCAACCTTCGCTGGATCCATAGTGATTCCTTCTGCTGATACAATGTGACCTAAGAATGCCACCTTGTCTAACCAGAACTCACACTTGGAGAATTTAGCATACAGCTGCTTCTGGCGAAGAATCTGTAGTACTGTACGAAGATGGTCTTCGTGTTCCTCCTTGGACTTTGAGAAAATCAGGATGTCATCGATGAAGACAATGACGAACTTGTCCAGAAATTCATGGAAGATTCTGATCATCAAATCCATGAACACTGCTGGAGCATTTGTCAGACCAAATGGCATAACTACAAACTCGTAGTGGCCATAACGGGTACGAAAAGCAGTCTTAGCGATGTCCTGCTCCTTGACCCGTAGCTGATGATAGCATGACCTAAGATCGATCTTGGAGAAGTGTTTGGCCCCTTGGAGTTGGTCAAACAGATCGTCAATGCGTGGCAGTGGATACCTATTCCGAATAGTAATCTTGTTGAGCTCGCGATAGTCTATGCAAAGACGCATACTGCCGTCCTTCTTCTTAACAAACAAGAACGGTGCGCCCCATGGAGATGCGATCGGTCGAATGAAACCTCGTTCAAGAAGTTCTTACAGTTGATCCTTCAGCTCCTTCAGCTCTATGGGAGCCATGCGATAAGGAGCCTTGGAGATTGGTTCAGCTCCTGGAACTAGCTCGATACTGAATTCCACTTCTCGTGCAGGTGGTATGCCCGGAAGTTCTGCTGGAAAAACATCTTGGAATTCCGACACTATAGGTTGATCCTGAATCGATGAAGATTCAGCATCCATGTCGTGAACCGTAGCTAGATAACCCTCGCAGCCATGGGACAGTAGTACACGCGCTTGCAGGGTGGATATGACTTGTACAGACCGTCCGGGTATGAACCCATTATGAATGTACTCTGGTGCATTAACATCACCGAAGATAACTCGATATGAATGGCAGTCTATGGTAGCATAATATTTGGATAGCCAATCCATGCCCAAAATCATGTCGAAGTCATTCATGTCCAGCGGAAGTGCGTCGACAGGTCGAATCTTATCATCAAATTCTAGGGGAAGACTCTTGTATACATGGGTGATTAATACAGAGTCCCTCAAAGGCGTGGAAATAGTAAACCTATTTTCTAGTGGCAAGGGAGACATCCTAATGTTCTTAGAATAAGCAGTAGAAATAACCGAGTGAGTAGCACCCGTAACGAAAAGAACATATGCAGCTTGACCATACATATACAAGATTCCAGTGATGGTACATGTAGACTTGTTGGCCTGGTCTCGAGAGGTCGTGTAGACACGCCCGACAGTAGGAGGCGGCTTAGTATCAGCATGTCCCGATGTACCCTCCATCTCGCCCTTACGACAATCCTTCATAATATGGCCAGGAAGACCACACTTGAAGCACGCATCAGTATTACGGCGACATGGTCCTGGGTGCCTACGGTGGCAAGTAGAGCACAGAGGATGAGTGTATCCTCCAGCAGGTGCTCTGACTGGCTGAGAACCTGATAAAACATTTTACATAAGACGTGGTAATTGGGTACAAAGGACAAAGCGGATAATCGTAAGATGGAATACCAGTGATAGCTGGACGGCTAGGCTGCGAACCTCTCTGGTTCTGGTCCCTACCGTTTCCATGATTCTTGGTAGAAGTTTTGCTAAAGTGTCAGAATATGAGTTATAACATAAAACATAAGGAATTGCGTAAGTATTAGGACCTGATGTTGTTGGAGTGCCCAGCGTTGTTACGGTAATTGTCATTACCGCCACGCCTATCCGTAGCAGAACGGTCGTTAGTCTGACCGTTTCCCTTAGGCTGATGAGGCTGCTGCTGAGTAGCCGGCTGAGACCGGTCCCCAGTTTTATGCCTGGAAGGTACATTTAAGAGATGAATAATTGACATATGGAAAGTATACGGATTGGTCACCGCTTGAATACGAATGTTTACCTCTTGTCGGGTCTTTCGGCTTCCCCGAACTCGTCTCTCTCCTGCAGCATCTCCAGCTTCCGTGCTGCATCGGCCACTTGTGCTACACTGTTGAACGTAGCACAAACCAGATTGTTTGCGACCAATGTGCGAAGAGCCGATCTAAAGTGAGGTGCCTGCTCTTCAGGAGTACCTGCTGCCGTACCAAGGAAACCAGCCTAGCGAAGAAAGCGCTGCATAAACTCGTTGCTATTCTCCCCAGCTCTCTGTCGGATCCCATGGTACTCTCTCTTGAGCTTGTCCTGCTCAGCCTTGGGAAAGAACTGCTCCATCACCCTGTCCTTGAACTGAGCCCAAGTCAAACCAACAACCCACTCGTCACCACCTTTAGATTGCATCAATGCTAACCACCAGTTGAGTACATCGCCTTCGAACCGATAGCATACCAACCTCGCCTTGTATGCGGGGTCACAACCCATAGCGTTGAAAATCTTCTCGATGTGAGCCAACCAGCTTTCAGCATCGCTGGGGCTATCTGTCTTCTCAAAAGCTCGAGGGCGGAGCTTGTTGAATCTCTTCAGCCATACTGCTAATGTCACTAGAGGAGGAGGAGGAGGTGGCTGATTGTGCTGCTGATTGTTGGCAGCTTGAACTTCAGCCCTGATGTCATTCCTTAGTTGAGGAAGCAAGGCTTGCATGGCAGCCTGAATCGCAGCATTGAGCTGCTCCTGTTCGCGTGTGAGAACCATCTGACAGTATAACATAAAACATATGATTAAACAGATCAAAACATAAAATATAAATATATACATGAAAAAAATTTATACTAAAATTTCACGAGAAAATTTTTATGCAAGAAAATTTTGTGTATGAATGCATGATGCAGTTTTATGAAAACTTTTGTAGGCTCGAGAGTGAACGCTTCTGGTCAGTTCACCCAAAACAAAAGACATAGCGAGGGGACGCCTATGGGTCAGTCCTAAATCTAAAAGTTTCGATAAAACACATGCGACTAAATAGGGCTAGTCCTGTACCAACCATTACTTAGTCAAAAACCTTGCAACAATGACATGTATATGTATGCTGAAAAATGATGAATGCATGAAAACAACTGTCAGTTCTAGGAAGACCGTAGTGACTACCCACTAATCACAGGTCTTATTTGAGAGCCTACAGGTCCAAGCCTTGGCTCTGATACCATAATTGTAACACCCAATTTTGGAAATGGAAATATCACAGACATTATGGCGTGTCATCAAAGCATACAAGGAAAAATGTCTAAACATTACTTGACCATAAAAGGAAAATACCAGAATCAAACATCGGTAGTCCAAAAGTAAAGCTCATGACACACAAACATAGTATAATAAAGGAAAGGACTAAACAATGTCCAAAGCATAAGTATCATAAGAAAGGAAATGCATAATGTAAAGAAGGCTAGACAACTTCCAGTCCATATGCACGTACTCTTAGTGTCAACGAGCGTCCCTGAGTACCTGCCGTTTTGGGAACATAGAAAAGGAAAACGGTTGAGCAAATACGCTCAGTGCACGGATGTACAATAAAGCATGAATAGGATAAGCATATAACATAATAACAGCGGAAGAAAACTAAGTCCCGAGTAACCAGGTTAAGTCTTAAATAAACTGGTTTAATAGTTTGAAAGTCTTATGTTTATCTTATAAAAACTGTTTGTCATATTTTACCATTAGCCAATATAGGTCATGAAAATCCACCGTGCATGAATATTGGAGGGGTGACCTCATCATGCAAATTAGAGGGGCTGCCTCTAATTTAATATAATGGTTTTTGGGTAGGAGGGATCAGCTCCTTGTGAAGGATGCAAGGCACACACCACATTCACCATGAAATCTTGAATAAAAACATGTAACTAGGATGCACCCATACGCCCCACATGATAAATATAAATAAATGGCCAAAAGCTGAAGGGACGCCACGAGCAATCACTCCGCCGTGGTGAAGTCATAACATCAGTGCCTCTAATGTTATGGTTATGGTACCTCCATAAATAGGTGAAACTGGTCATGCATGTATATGGCTATAGGTAATATTAATTAAACAAAAGCAATCAAACACATAACTTATACTACGGGAAAACAGTTGGCTGCATACGGGGAATCCTAATAAGGAAAGAATGTCCATACTGAAAGGACGAGAATCCGTACCTTATGTCCAGTGAACGAGAAAGACGAACTGAGAGGAATCCTACTTCCGAATCACTAGTGCTACATAAATACATACATGAATAAGTATCTGCTTACTAAATACGTAGTTGGTTTTATGTCATGTCTTAGCTTATTTTATGTGTTCTTACCATGTTTTACTGTTTTAAAGCTTTAAACTGTGTTTATCCTATATTCTGTTTAATCTGATTAAGTATTTCTGATATTTCATGTGTTATTATACTTACTGTGTAATAATAAGTAAATTTCCAAAAATAGCAGGTTTCCTAAAATAGAATGTTTCCAAAAATAGAAAGTTTCCAAAAGTAGAAAGTTTCCAAAAATAGAAAGTTACCAAAAAAAGAAAGTTTCCAAAAATAGAAAGTTTCCAAAAATAGAAAGTTTCCAAAAATAGAAAGTTTCCAAAAATAGAATTACTGCTTAAAATAGATAAGTTTCTAAAAATAGAAAGTTTCCATAAATAGATCAGCTGCCTTAATTAAATAAATTTCCATAAATAGATTAGCTGCCTGAAATAAATAAGTTTCTAAAAATAGAAGGTTTCCATAAATAGATTAGCTGCCTTATTTAATTAAGTTTCTAAAAATAGAAAGTTTCCATAATTAGAAATAAGCTGGTTAAATAAGCTAAGTATATAAGCCTAAGTGTTTTCATGATTATTTTCTAAGTCATATGATATAATGTATAGTTTAATAATTATTTCATGTAATTAAATTAAACTATAGGTTAAAATATTTAATTAAAGTATAACATGTTTTTAATTAAGTAAGTTAAATACTTAGGTTAAAATATGTATTATTATATATTAATAATGTAACCTAAGTCATGTTAATTAATTAATTATATCCATGGTTTTAAAATAATTAATTAATTATAAGTCTTAAATATATAAATACTTAGGTTAAAATAATTTCATGATCATTAATAATTAAATAACCTAAGTCATGTTATTAAATTAATCACATCATTTTATTAATTTAATTTTAACATAAGATCATAAACATAAAAAACTAACATACACCATGAACCGGATCCAAACTAAAAACAATGAACCGGACATGAAATCGACACCGTACCCCGAACCAACTCGGGGTACCCCGTGTTTTACTGCTGCCGTGGGACCCACACGCACCAACCAAGACCATGTGGTCTTGGTGGTGGTCGGCTTGGCAAACCGAGACCCATTCGGGTTCGGTGCAGCCTGCGGCCAAAAACAAACACCCCTTAAAACACCCTTTTGATTTTATTTAACACCAAATCATGTTAGATCCATGTTTAATTATTATATTTTTGTAAAAAAACATTACATGTTCTTGATTTATAAAAAGATTAATCAAAAGAAAAGGTTTAAAAAGGTTTTACCGAATTCGTGGATCAAAAGACGAAGAACCAACACGATCAATCACTAAAACTTCAAGATCCAAGATCACAAATCACCTCTTATGGTGGTTGTAGGGTGGCGGCACAAAGAGACAAGGGGAAAGGAGGTTTTAGGTTTTCTTAAAAATCTTCTGTAAAGATTAAATGACTAGTGAAAAGATATTAACCCCCCTTTAGTAAATTTGACAAATGGGCTTGGCCCATTTGTCCTTGTTGCCGCGGGCAGGGACCCCACTTGGGGTACCCGTACCTTTTTCCGTGTCTCGTTGTTAAGTTAAACGTTTGTGATTATTTGTGTTCGTCTTTTAAATGTTCTCGTTACGTAAATACCGTGATCTAATATATTTAATTACGCTGTAATAAATATATATACGTAATTAATAATAGTTCGTGTTTTAATTACGTTCATGATTCATGATCGCATGCTCGTGATTAATTATCGTCAAATAAATACTACGTGATCGTGCATAGTAAATACTTATCGTGTTCTAACACGTACGTAATACATAAACTCCTAACACGTAATCGTAATCATGCTATATTAGGAAAGTTTAATCTAGTACGTACGATCCTAAGGGTACTATGCATGGTAAAAGCATGCGGGTTTTACAATCTTTACCTAGAATAGTTGATACGTAGACTCTTGTACAAGGCTTCTTATGTCTATAAAAGAAGACCTTTAGGTTATGTTTAATATAAGTTTTCATACGTTAAACACTTTCATTGTAAGCAAGTTTGTCATTATCAATTAAGTGAAAGTTTGTTTACATCTTTGTGTGTTCTTGTTTAAGTGTTAATTCCGCATAACACTTAGATTACATTATACATAAACAAAGTTTCTCTACGTGTATAACTTGATCTAATCTCGTATACACAAAGCTAAATCGATCTAAGTTTGGGATCAACAAGTTTTATCAGAGCTTGTTGAGAAACTTTTGATCTTAAAGAACACAAGAACCCTAAAATCACCAAAACCCTAATTTTCACAAAACCCTAAAAACATCATGTCCAATCCAGAAGTAAACCCCTCCTCCTCCCATGCTTGATGCAAACAACTTTGAGCTGTGGAAGTTCAACTTTGAGAAATATCTGGGGATCTATGACTACACTCTCTGGGAGATTATTGAATATGGAAACACATTTGATAAAGCTACAAAGATTGCTAATGCAATTACTACAAGATCAGCTGTTGCTGGATGTCCAGAAGAAGATAAGAAAGAAAAACCTGATGATGGTAGAGTTGTGTTTGCTGAAGACATAGCAAAGAAAAGGGTTGATATGAAAACCTTAAACATTCTGAAACTCTCTCTGGGGCAAGAAAATCATCACAAATACAGAGGTTATGAGTCTGCAAAAGACCTTTGGGCAGCCCTTGAAGTTTCCTATGGTGGTAATGCTGATATTAAGGAAGAGAAGAAGAAGCAACTCATGCATGAGTATGCTGTTTTTAATTTTCAACCTAATGAGAAGCTTAGCAGTGTGAGAAGCAGACTGCTTGACATTACAAGCAACATTTCCTTCATGGGGACACAAGTTGGTGATGTTGACATTATTGCCACTTTTCTTAAAAGCCTTGGTGATGCGTGGAAGATTGAGGCAAGATCTATACTTGCCAATAATACTCACAAAAGTTCTACTTTTGATGATATCTACAACAAACTGAGGCTGTTGGAGTATGAAACTGTTGGGAATCTAAACTTGTTAGATTCCCTGATCATTGATTTAAACATAATTAGGCTGATAGATAGTCCCTTGCCTGTGCCTAGGAGGCAGGCAAGTTTCGCAAGACTCACAGAGATCCAAGTCTCTGTGAGCAACCTCAGAGGAGTCCATGTCAGAGACATTGTCAGGGAAGTCGAAGATTACCTGAAGACATACTCCTTGGCTGTGATGGATAACAGCCAAGATGTATTAGGGACTCTGAGGGGTTGAGAGTTAACAGGGGTGGCAATACCCTGATAACTCTCGGCACACTTTGGACATGCCATTTGTGTGTTCGAGAATATGAAGAATAAGGAAACTGTTTTTGACAACTGTTCCTTAAAGCATAATGGAAGACTACCAAGAATAGAAGGACATCATGTGACTGATGTGGGAACTTGTAAAAGCTTGTGTAGTCGACATCAAGTACTGTTTAAGTCAAACTCGTAACACTATAAATAGGATGTGTATCCATGCATTAATGTTTAACACTTTGAGATATTAAGAACATTAGTGCGTATAACTTAGTGAATCAAACAGCTACGACTGTATTCATAAGTTAAGGTTTATTGTTGTTCAAAGTGTGCACAACACATTGTCATCAAACGGTGTTATCCATAACACTTGTAATTCTTTATTATACAATAATAAGATTACGTTTGAAAAGTAATACCTTGTGTTGATTAAGTTAAGATTAGGGTTTCTTGCATTGATTAGGGACTTTCAATTGGTATCAGAGCGGTGTTTGATATTAAAACCTTCAAGAAACATCGTTCTCAGTTTTATAATCAAGATCCACCATGCCGGAAACTTCTAGCCCACACTCACCTTCCACAAACCCATCTTCACCAAGACTTAACCCTCCAGCAAATGACGATGATCTACCCCAACTTCTTGACTCAAGAGGTGGATCACATGTAACCAGTGTACCAGTCTTTGATGAAGAAGACTTTGCCAGTTGGAAGAGTCAATTTCTTGTATACCTTGATGGACTTGAACCTTTTCTCTTAGAAATTTTAGAAAATGGTCCATATATTCCCATGGCGCTTACATCTACTGAAGAAAACCCTCTTCCCAAACCTGTCAAACAATGGACCTCAGCTGATAGGAAATTAGCAAACCAAGATAAACGTCTCAAAAGCATCATAATTTCCTGTCTTCCCAAGCATATCATGAAGTCTGTCATTCAATGTCCTACAGCTAAACAAATGTGGACAGACCTCATTCTTGGCCATGAAGGACCCTCTGAAACAAGAGAGACAAAGATTCAGGCACTCAGACTTCAGTTTAATGCCTTTAAGTCACTTGAAGGTGAAAAGGTTCATCAAACCTATACTAGGCTGAAGATTCTTCTTAATGACCTTGCTATGAATGATGTCACTATTGGTCAAGCTGAGATCAATGCTACTTTTGTCAACAGCCTTCCAAGAAAGTGGCTGAGCATGAATCAGACTCAGAGAGCTAACAACTCAATCAAAAATGATACCCTTGCTCAGCTCTATGGTAAGTACAATTATGAAGAAGGGATGATCGATACTATCTACAAATCAAAGACTGAAAGATTTGTTGTCCAAGGAGCAACTTCCAAAGCTTTGATCTCTGCAACACATCCTCATGACAGCGATTCTGATATTGAAGAAGATACCCGTAGCAGCCAAGAATTCTTGTCAGACCTCAATGCAGAATTCCATGAAAGAGCACTGCTAGCCAACCAAAGAAGATACTACAAAAGATCTGGAAGAGTAGGATCAGCTAGCAAACCAACTGACAGGTCAAAAGAAACATGTTTTGCCTGTGGAAAGCTTGGACATTATCAAAAAGAGTGTCCTTCTACCAAGACATCCTCACCCTCTTATCCATCATCTTCATCCAAACCCTACAAGTTCAAACAACATAACAACTCATCTCAATCCAATTCTTCAGACACTGAGAAGAAAGATTACAAAAATAAGTACAAGGCACTTAAAGCCGAGTTAGAACAAATGAACTTGAAGATTGAAGCTATGTCCAAAAAGAAAGGTGGTGAGAAAAAGACTGAGAAAGGGTTGGTTGCTGAAACTTATGATTGGAATGATGAACCATTGACTTCAGATGAAGAAGACACCACAAGAGTCAGGGCTTTTATGGCGATAGCTGAGGATGAACCAGCTGTTGGAAAAGGTGATGCAAGATCAGGACAATGGGTTGACATCACAATGAAAAAGGTACACAGGCTTCTATCTATATCTGATAGTGATGAACGTAAGCATGTCCTTGATTACACCATTGTTGATTTGCACTTTGTTGAGGAACAAAGGAAGAACCTACTTGATAAGTTTCACTCTGTTAAAACTGAAATGATTAATGCTAAGGCTGAATGTGAAACTCTCAGGCGGGTTAACTTAGATAAAATATCCCTGAAAAATGAAGTAGCTAGATTAACCTTGAAAAACATAGCTTTAAATGATAAAGTCACTGAATTGAACAAGATTATTGAAAAATGGCTGTGTGCTAGGTTTACAATTGATGAATTGCTTAGGGATGAAGTGCCTGCTGACTTAAACAGGGATATAACTGCTAAGAATAAAAAGCTGAGGATTCTCACCAAACCCAAAGACATTGTCTTTAAATCTACAGAGACTATTCATATGTCTGATACCTCTTTGACTAATGACCATGTCTCTGAAGATGTGGCTGAGCTACCACCTTTGCCCAAACTCTCTGGAGTTGAACCTAGCAGTTCTTCTAGATCTGCTAAGGACGAACTTAGGACAGACATTGAGAATCCTCCAGCCAAAGTTTTTCGTGTGCCTGCTAAACAAACTGGTAAACAAGTAGCTTTTAAACCTGTTACTACTAAAGCTGTGAATAAGGTTGACCCCACCAATGAAGATCGCCTGTTGTCTCTTATGAAAGAAGTAGAACTCTTGAAACAACACATTAAGCCTTCCGCTGAATGCTCTACTTCTCATGAACCTAAGTCAGTCCTAGGTGAACCCAAAGGGGAAAGGTTAATCAAACCTTATTGCAATGTTTGTAAAAATTCTCACCATTCGACCTTAGATCATGACAGACACATGGCAGCTAAAAGAGCTCAGACACCCTCTAGGGACAGACCACAGAGTTCCAAAAGACAACAGGGAAATTACAAATCTTATCCTCCCTGTAAATTCTGTGGGTTCACAGACCATCACTCAGATGAGTGTGGTGACTTCCCTGGGTGTGATATCTGTGGGAGTTATAACCATGAAACAATGAACTGTCCATCCCAACGCCAAAAGTTTTTCAGGAACACAAGAGTTGCTAACAAGCAATTCAGGGAACCCACTGGAAAGTGGGTTCACCATAGGAACTAATCTGTTTCTATGTATCTGTGCAGAAATATCTCAAGGAATCGGTATGGTATCTAGATAGTGGCTGTTCTAGACACATGACAGGGATTCAACAATACCTGCACAGATACTCAAAGGAGCCAGGTCCCAAAGTGGTGTTTGGAGATAACTCTTCAGGTGACACAGAAGGATATGGCTCAGTGAATTGCAATGGGATCACATTTACCATGGTTGCATATGTGAATGGTCTTAAACACAATCTTATTAGCATCAGCCAATTATGTGATGCTGACTATAAGGTTTTGTTTACTAAGACTCAGGGAACCATATTCAACAAAAATAATGATGTTGTGCTGGTTGCACCTAGAAGGAGAGATGTTTATGTCATCAACATGGCTGTGTGCTCTGGAGACAGTTCAAATTGTTTTCTTGCCAAAGCCTCTGAAAGTGTCAACTGGCTGTGGCACAAAAGACTATCTCATCTCAACTTCAAGAACATCAATAAGATAGCCACTCAAAACTTGGTTGCTGGTCTACCTTCAGTAATGTTTTCCAAAGACAAAACTTGTTCTGCCTGTGTCAAAGGAAAACATCACAGGTCTTCATTCAAGACTAGGCAATCATTCTCTATTGACAAGTGCTTACATCTCCTTCACATGGACTTGTTTGGGCCTGTCAAACCTCAAACCATTAATCACAACAAATACACCTTGGTCATAGTTGATGAATTTTCAAGATATACATGGGTGTTCTTCCTCAGAAGGAAAAGTGATGCAGCTGATACCATCATGTCCTTCATCAGACAGGTTGAAAATATGAATGATGTTAGAGTCAAAGCTCTAAGAAGTGATAATGGTACATAATTCAAGAATCATCAACTTGAATCATTTTGTGATGAAAAAGGGATTTCTCAGAACTTCTCTTCAGCTGGCACTCCTGAACAAAATGGTGTGGCTGAAAGAAGAAACAGGACTCTGATTGAAGCAGCAAGAACTATGTTAAATGGTGCAGCCTTACCAAAGCAATTTTGGGGAGAAGCTGTACACACTGCCTGCTACACTCAAAACAGATCAATCATTGTCAAACGACATGGCAAAACCTCCTATGAAGTTTTCAGAAAAAGATCTCCAGATGTCAGCTATTTTCATGTGTTTGGATGCCCTGTGTTTATTTATAACTACAGGGATAAACTTGGAAAGTTTGATGAAAAAGCTGATGATGGTTTCTTTTTGGGATACTCTCCAACAGCCAAATCCTTCAGAGTATTCAACATCAGAAGACAAGAAGTAGAAGAAACTTTCCATGTCAGATTTAATGAAGATGATGATGTCATACAGAGGGCAGGAACAGAGGGTGATGAAGTAGATTTTAATGAAAATATTTCTTTCCCAAGTGATGAATTCACAGAACCCAGACCTACCAGTCATCACCACTCCAACACTCTCACTCCTTATGTTCCTGCTTTTGACCCTCTGTCTACTCACAACATAGAAGTTCCTACCTCTCAGGAACTTGATGAAGAAGAACCTCAAATCTCTGATGGTCCTTCTCATAATATTGATGACTCACAAATTCTTCAAATCTCTGAAGATTCTCCTGCTGATAATGAAATAGCTTCCCTTGATATGGCTGAAGAAGACTCTGACACTGAAGTAGTCTTTGAAGAAAGCCCTCCTAGTCAGCATGATGAGACTCAAATTGTACCAGATGTGCCCTCAAGTACCCCTGTTCTTGAATCCCCAGCTCCTCAAAATAAGTGGTCAAGAGATCAACACATTCTTCTTGTCAACATTATTGGGGAACCAAATGCATGGGTCACAACCAGACAGCGAATCCAAGACTCAGAGTCAGCCTCAGCCAATGAATGTCTATTTGCTGAATTTCTTTCTCAAATTGAACCTAAAAGAGTTGCTGAGGCTCTGGTAGAAGAAGGATGGGTAGCTGCTATGCAAGAAGAAATCAATCAGTTCAAAAGGAACAAAGTATGGACACTAGTGCCACCTCCACCTGGAAAGAATATCACAGGCACTAGATGGATCTATAGAAATAAGATGGATGAAATTGGGAACATCATCAGGAACAAGGCAAGACTGGTAGCACAGGGATTCTCTCAGACTGAAGGAATTGATTATGATGAAACTTTTGCACCTGTTGCTAGACTTGAGGCCATCAGAATCTTTCTTGCCTATGCTGCCTATATGAACATCACTGTCTATCAGATGGATGTAAAGAGTGCCTTCCTCAATGGTGATTTGGCTGAGGAAGTCTATGTTGCACAACCCGAAGGATTTGAGAACAGCGAGTTTCCCAACCATGTGTACAGACTTCACAAGGCAATGTATGGTCTGAAACAAGCTCCAAGAGCATGGTATGAAACTCTTTCAAATTTCTTATCTGAAAATAATTTTATCAGGGGTTCTATTGATAAAACACTCTTTACCTTCAATGACAAGAGTGATTTCATCATTGTGCAGATTTATGTGGATGATATCATCTTTGGGTCAACAAATGTCAATCTTAGTAAACGTTTTGCTAAATTAATGACCAAGAAATATGAGATGAGTATGATGGGTGAATTAACTTACTTTTTGGGCTTTCAAATTAAACAATGTCCTAAGGGAATTCTATTTGTCAAGAAAAGTATGTTAAGGATTTACTTAAAAAATATGACTTAGCTGATTGTGCATCAGTGAAATGCCCCATGCTTCCACCCAACACTTGGGCCCTGATGAGTCAGGGGTCTCTGTCAATGAGACTTTATATAGAGGCATGATTGGGTCACTGATGTATCTAACAGCCAGTCGTCCAGATATCCAATTCTCCACATGTCTCTGTGCAAGGTACCAAGCTAACCCAAAAGAATCCCATCTAGTGGCTGTTAAGAGAATTTTCAGGTATCTCAAAGGAACACCATCCCTAAGTGTATGGTATCCAAAGGAATCAGGCTTTGATCTTAAGGCCTATTCAGATTCAGATTATGCTGGATGCTGTATTGACAGGAAAAGTACTTCAGGCAGCTGTCAAATCCTAGGAGGAAAACTGGTTGGATGGAGTGCTAAGAAGCAAAACTCTGTGGCTATGTCTTCAGCTGAAGCAGAATATGTCGCTGCAGCCAGCTGTTGTGCTCAGGTGCTCTGGATGAAAAGTCAATTGGCTGACTATGAAATCTTGTATGACAAAGTGCCAATATTTTGTGACAACACCAGTGCAATTGCCATATCCAACAACCCTGTTCTTCACTCTCGTACCAAACACATTGATATCAGGTATCATTTTATCAGGGATCATATAATGAAGGGAGATATTGAGCTGCATTTTGTTCCCACAGAGCTGCAACTAGCTGATATCTTTACAAAGCCTTTGGCTAAACCTTCGTTCAACAGGCTAGTTGTTGAGCTAGGGATGCTCAATATCTCAAAGCCTGTGGCTTGATATTAAATGTGTTCATTAAATGATTGATTCTATATTAAATGTTTTATTAAATGTTTTTCACATGAAACTAGGTAGTTACTTTCCAAGTAAATGCAAAAAACATTCTCACATATTTAATCATTTATTTTTCGGATAATAAGGAGACAAACTTTTTGAAAGGTCAAGGGGACCCACTTGAGCAGTCATTTTCGCCCTTGCATTTAATACGGTTGAATAACTATTCACTTAAGTTTGAATATATATTGTCTTCTTTCTCTTCTCACCCACCACCATTCTAAAATCAACTTCTCTCTCTAAATTCTTATCTCTCTCAACCATCCGCCATTTTCACTCACCTTCAACCTCAAATCAATGGCGTTTCCCGTTCCAAAAGCCTCAAATGTGAACTTCGAGATCAACGAGAGCATCATCGCCTCCAACAACGCCATTGGATGGATTAAGGCACCAAACAGCACCTATTTAGATCTGGTAAATTTCATGCAGAATTGTGACCTAAATGAAGCCTTCACCAAATCTCCATCCACTTTTTACCAAGAATACCTTAGGGAATTCTGGTATTCTGCTGAAGTAGTAGAAGACACCATTACTTTTAGCCTCTCATGCAATGAACATCCTTTTGCCTTTTCCCTTAACGACTTTTCTAGTGTGGCCGGACTAAAACATGGGGATGAATGCTTGAAGACTGTTGACAAAAAGGCTGTCAAGGAAGCCCTGGCCACACTAAACCCTTGCCATGATGTTAACCCTGCCCTTACTCCAGCTGAGGTCCTAGCCAAATCGCCTCTGAAGATTAAGTATTTTACCCCTATGTGGCGTGTCCTCTTCACCCACATTGTGAAGTCCCTGGGAGGAATGCAGGGATCACAGGATCAGATGTCCTCCAATCATCAGGCTATTGCGTATGGATTAATTTGGGGAGCTGATGTCGACTTTGGAAGCATCCTGTTCTCAAACCTGGTAGAACAACTCAAGGGAAGGAATCAAGTCAGGGAAAAGAACATCTGTTATGTGCGCTTCCTGTCCCTGATCTTTGAGAGTTTGTTGGGAGATAAGTATCACAACAAGGCCTTGACTGCTCTTAAGCCCTATCGCATCACAAGCGCCATCTACAAGGAGATAGGAGCTGAGGATATCCCTGTCACCGCCCACATGCTGAACGTGGCCAACCAGGTACCCAACGCTGAGAAGCCCTTGCTCCCTTCCTCTGAGAAGGTGAATACTTCTAGTGTCGCTGGCAAGTCTACGTCTTTGACCTCTGGGCAGCACACTACTAAGTCCAAGGCTTCATCTGGCCAACAGCCAAAGAAGAAGAAAATCCCCTCTTCTTCCCACTCCAAAGCTGTTACTAAGGCCAAGGAAAAGAAGACTGACACCGCCTCTGGTCCAGATACTCTTGTGGATTCAGAATCTTTGGCTGACAAACAACAGGCGTCTAGTATCTCTAGGTCAGCAGAGACAACAGGAAACCAACCAAACCAAGCTGATATCTCACAGGTAATCAGTGTACATTTTTAGAGGTTCACAAGCAACCACTCTCATTATGTCTGTAGGAGAGAGTGGTGAAGTTAGGGTAATCCTCGACCCATAGAAGTCTGTCATTACACTTAGAATACTTTAAGACTTCTGTACACCCAGTCTTTGCACCAGGGAATGATTCATTTGTGTTTATAAAGCACCCCGATGACCCTGAACCCTCTAGACAGTATTCAGGCTAACAACAACCTGAATACATTAATGTCTCAACCTTGATCAGCTGTACTTCACACAGCCTCTTGGTTCCCTCCTTAAAAGAGTCCCAAAGGATTTATCCTTTCAGGGGGAGCTGAATCATCACCCTCAGCTTTCCTAGGGGCAGCGTAACAGGCGACCTACAACAACATATGTTTCACTCTTAAAAGAGTCCCAAAGGTTTTACCTTTTGGGGGGGCTGAATAATCACACTCAGCTTTCCTAGGGGCAGCGACTGGCGATCATTAAACAACATATGTTTCACAATCAAAAGAGTCCCAAAGGTTTTTTACCTTTTGGGGGGGCTGAATAATCACACTCAGCTTTCCTAGGGGCAGCGAATGGCGACCATTAACAACACTTCATTCACACTTAAAAGAATCCCAAGGATTTATCCTTTGGAGTGGCTGAGTAATCACCCTCAGCCTCTCTGGGACAGCGAAATGGCGACCATTCCCCTTATATTTTTCCCTGTTACTAATTACAACAAACTTGCAGGCTGAAATTGTACAGCCAGTCAAAGAATCTCAGGTACATGAAAAGGAGGCTAAAACAATAACTCAGGACATTACAAATGAAGAAGAACCTGTGCTCAATGCTGATGAAGAAATGCTCTCAGTAGAAGATTATGTCTCTGAGTTTGAGCCCATGCCTGAAGATGAATTCCCTGAGGGAATGTTTGATGAAGAGGATGAAGAAGATGAGGATGACCAGCTGTCAGCCTCTCCTCCTAAAGAAGATGACAAGACTTCTCCTCTCAAGGAAGCTGTTGACACTCCAAACTCTGCTACATCTGCAACAACAGTCTTCCAAAGACCAACATATGATCCAACAGCCTAATTCCTCATGTTTGATCATCCTACCCAGACCAACTTCGACTTAATTCCAAGGGGGGATGATTTTGCTCAGCAAAGCCTCAATATCAAGAATCTTCAGCCCGTACATCATCAATCTGATATTGAGCGCTTATCAAGGAAGCTGGACGTGATCAAGTCAGAGATGCACAATTTTACTGTCACTTTTCCAGGCATTATAAAGAAGGCTGTGACTGAGGCTGTCACTGAGCCAATTCAGGAGGGTGCAAGAAAAGGTGTGGCCCAAGGACTAAGTCATCTCTCGACACGAATCAAGGATGCCATTGACTCAGTTGTCCCTGCTATGTTCCATGAACAAGAAAACAACATGAACAGGCACTTCAATGCAGTTCGCAACAGGAAATACAACCATGCTGGCTTTATTGTCAGGCGTGTTCAGGCAAATACTAATGCCAATGCCAACCTCTTGCTGAAGATTGCCAGGGCTTCGAGGAAGAGACAACGTGCCATGGCTGCCTCTGTGGAGCAGATTGCAAGACGCTTTCAGGCACGTTCATCCAAACATCAGGGAATTTTATAGTAAGGATGAACGTGAGGGGGAGAAGAATGCTACACTCAGCCTTGCATCTGCTGAACAAGGCTCATCATCAGCCAATCCCTCAACTACACCTGTTCCTCTACAAGTCATCACACCAGTTATAGTACATGATGATGAGGCTGATACTCAGGGGGAGCAACAAACACAAGATGGAGCTGACTCATCTAAATCCATGATCTTAGTTAACATCAGCAAGCCTGAGGATGAGGATGAGCCAGCGGCCAAGAAACTAAAATTCACTGTGAGCTCTCTCCCAAAATCTATTCAATCTTAGGCTCAGACAGCGTTTCTCAAAAGAGCTGATGATTTGAAAAACATAAGTGTGGAATCCTCTGTCTCGAAGAAAGGGAAGGAGATAGTTTTGGTTGATACTGACACCAAACTTAAGAAGATAGCTGCGATGCTAGAGACAGGAGGATCCACCACAGACCTTTCCCACTTTTCAACCTTTACACCTTCCGATGAGAGTCCTTTAACTCCTGAAGAAATAGAGCAACAGGCTGAAGAATTCAAAAGACTTAATGAGCTCAAGACAGCCAAAGAATTAAATGAAGCTACTCTGAGGAAGATGACACCACCTGAAAGGGAAAAACAAAAACAAAGGTTGAGGGAAATGGAACTAAAACGCGCTGAGGCCTTAAAGAAAGTCAAAGCTGACTATGATGCCTGCGTGAACAACAGGTATGCTGCTGGCAAGATAACCAAGTTTAAATACACCATTCACAAATCCACAAACACCCCACATATGATCTTATGGAGGGAAAACCAACAGAGGAATATGGATGTGTTTGACAACTTCAGGTTAAAGACACTTGGGTTATCAGAATGGTTTGAACTCGAAGCCTTAGCTGCCAAAAAGTCTGGACAGGCAAATTTCCTTCTGCTTAAAACTCTTAAGGCTAAGTTTAACTGGATCTAGGAAACAGCTTCCAAACTCAAGATTGATCCCCCACCACAGCTTTTCGAACAAGAACCCCCAAAGACAGGCAACAAAAGAAGAAGAATTTCACAAATTGTTGATGAAAATTTTGTTACTGAAGATGTTCGTGTGGATGGTATGCACAAGGATTTGATCCTTCCAAATGGTATTGTTGGCCCTGTTGATGGTCAGACATACTCAGTGCCTGAAAGAGGAATGGCATTTATGAACAAGGCTTGCCAGTATGCTTTTCAGAGGGAAGATGAGTTGTGCCTGGCTTCAACTATTCAGCTACTCTGTCACAAGAAGTGTCTCAAGATCAACACAGAGTATTCCAAGAAGTTTGCAAAGACTTTGCAGGATGAAATTGATAACAGATTAGATGTGGCCGAAGCTGAAGAAAGAATCAAAAATGATGACTATTGAAGATGGTGTCAGCCCTTTTTACCTTCATCTTTTATTTTACTTATGTAATGAACTTGTAATTTTCTTTAAGTCTTAATAAAATCATGAGGTATGTTTGTTTAGATCTGTTATGTGTAAGAAGAAGCTGTTAAACTCACTTACCTTAACTTAGTTAGATCTAGCATTATTTATGTTTAAATAGGGGGAGATTGTTGGGAATCTAAACTTGTTAGATTCCCTGATCATTGATTTAAACATAATTAGGCTGATAGATAGTCCCTTGCCTGTGCCTAGGAGGCAGGCATGTTTCGCAAGACTCACAGAGATCCAAGTCTCTGTGAGCAACCTCAGAGGAGTCCATGTCAGAGACATTGTCAGTGAAGTCGAAGATTACCTGAAGACATACTCCTTGGCTGTGATGGATAACAGCCAAGATGTATTAGGGACTCTGAGGGGTTGAGAGTTAACAGGGGTGGCAATACCCTGATAACTCTCAGCACACTTTGGACATGCCATTTGTGTGTTCGAGAATATGAAGAATAAGGAAACTGTTTTTTGACAACTGTTCCTTAAAGCATAATGGAAGACTACCAAGAATAGAAGGACATCATGTGACTGATGTGGGAACTTGTAAAAGATTGTGTAGTCGACATCAAGTACTGTTTAAGTCAAACTCGTAACACTATAAATAGGATGTGTATCCATGCATTAATGTTTAACACTTTGAGATATTAAGAACATTAGTGCGTATAACTTAGTGAATCAAACAGCTACGACTGTATTCATAAGTTAAGGTTTATTGTTGTTCAAAGTGTGCACAACACATTGTCATCAAACGGTGTTATCCATAACACTTGTAATTCTTTATTATACAATAATAAGATTACATTTGAAAAGTAATACCTTGTGTTGATTAAGTTAAGATTAGGGTTTCTTGCATTGATTAGGGACTTTCAGAAACTCTTTTGGAGCATGGAAGTAAGTCCACCAATAGCAACATGGCCTTCTTCTCACATAGTGAAGGTCAATTTGATCAGAAGGACTCATACATGCACCCAGTTACTGGATCAACATGTGTCAACGCTGGATCATGCCCTGTCAACGCCTCACACTCAGACACTGACACATACAAAATTGACTCACCAAGAGTTAAACCTGCTGGTTTGGATCTGGATACTGTGTGTGCATACATTGCTTCTTTGCCCAATGGTTCAGTGATTACATATGAGGACCTTAAGCAAATAAGTGATGAGCACTTGGAGGAGATGGATATAAAGTGGAACATAGCTCTTGCTAGTATAAGAGCAAACAGGTGGAATATAAGGTTTAAGAAGAAGATGACCTTTAATGCAAAGGACACTACTGATTTGATAAATCTAAGGTTTAGTGCTACAATTTTCATCGTATGGGGCACTTCATGAGGGAATGCAGATCTCCAAGAAGATCTGATGCTGGTAAACCCTCAAGCCAAATTGTTAAGGCTCAGGATCCTAAGGCCATGGTAGCAGTGCAAGAAATTGATGGCATTTGATGGGACTGGAGCTATTTGGCTAAGGATGGGGAAGAGGATAAAGCTTTGGTTGCTGAGATAAAAGAAGAAGAGCATGTTCAATATGCTCTCATGACACACACCTCCTCTTCATCTGATAATGAGGTATATGGTGATGCTTTTTGTAGTAAGGGTTGTCGTTTAAATATTGAAAAACTTAACAAAGAGGTTTTAAGGTTGTTAAGTGATGTTAGTACTGAGAGATGCAAATTGTCTAACTATCAAATAGCTCTCACCCAAACTGAAAAGACAGTTGAGGAGTATAAGAAAATGGAATTTGATTTAAAAGATAAAATAAATATCTTAAAACATGAGTTAAATGCTAGTAATGATGTTAGAAACATCATGAAAAGGGTCAATGGTGAATTACAGGCTAAGTTAGATGAGGCTATTAAAAATAAGGATAATGTTGACCTTAAAATTCAGAGATTTGATAAGGCCTCACAAACCCTAGAAGAATGTGTTAATAAACAGAGTGATCCTAAGGACATGATTGGGATTGGGATGAAAGACTATACTGTTGTTCCACCACCAGCTGGGGACTTCTATGGTGTCCAAAGAAAGGACCTATCTTGGACTGGTTTACCAGAACTCCAAGAGGATGAATTTATTCCTCTACCAAGAGTCATTACCCCAGTTGAAGAGTATAGACAAAAGTTGACTGACTTGAATGAATGGAAGAAAGCCAACCCTACCTTGTTTGTTAAGGGTGGTTTGTTATGTGAAAGTCCAAATGAGTCTACCCCTACTAAGGTAACAAACCCAATCACTGGCAAGACTATTGACATTGGCTCAAACACTGTTAAGAAACCTAGCATTAAGTATGCAGAAATGTATAGGAATACTGGGTCACCAAAAAGCCAAGTTAGTAATGATGGAACATGCTTCTTCTCTTCTAGACCTAGGGTTGTGTCTAGAAAAACCTGTTACACTTGTGGTAGCTATTCACATTTAGCATATAAGTGTGTCAACGCTTCCAAGTTCAACATTGTTAAAAAGTCAAACATTGTCAGACCCAAAACTTTTATGGAGAAAAGTCCACAAGTTGTTAGACCAGCCCCATTCTTCACTAGAGGGTATACCATTCATGGACAAAGACCATTTTAGAAGACCAATACTTGGTCTAATAGGCAATGGGTTTCTGTAGCAAACCCTAAGTTCAACGCTAACAAGGGTAATTTCAGCATTGACAAGACCAAATCCAACGCTGACAGAAACGTTGCCAGACCTAAATATTTGCAACCACAGGGAAAAAGGTCTAAAGCTTCTTCTATCTTGACATGGAGACCAAAGCAAGATCAAAATCCTAATTCTAATGGACTTTCTATGACCTGTAACAGATTTAATTATATTTCAAAGGTCATTACAAAACCAATTGGGGTTAACTGGGTATTTCATCCAAAAAGGGATGAACAAGGGGTTGTTATGAGAACTAAGTCTGTTCTTGTTGAACAATCAGCTGAATCCAAGTCTGCTCAGGCTTGGGTTCCCAAAGAAAACTAATCTGTTTTCTTTATGTGTAGGGCATTCAAAAACAGGTCAATGATTATGTATATTGGGACAGTGGATGCTCTAGGAACATGACTGGGAAGGAAGATTATCTCACAAACTTCACTCCCATTAAGGATGGTGATAAAGTTTACTTTGGAGGCGGATATGGAACTATCACAGGCAAAGGAACTCTTCTCACCAAGAACTTGCGTTTTGAAAACGTGTTTCTGGTAAAAGAACTTGATTACAATCTTCTTAGTGTATCACAAGTTTGTGATAACAAAAATAAAGTTTTGTTTACTGATATTGAATGCTTGGTGTTAAGCAAGTATTTTAAAATCCCAGATGAGAAATACATTGACTATAGAACACCTAGACATAAAGACATTTATAATGTGAATCTTAATGGGATTAGGATGAATAATAATATGTCATGTTTTTATGCTAAAGCTTCAGTTGATGAGAGTAATCTATGGCACAGGAGACTAGGGCACATAAACTTTCAGAACATAAACAGGCTTGTGAGACTTGGCTTGGTTGATGGTTTGCCTGAAAAGGCTTTCCACAATGACCACTCTTATGTTGCATGTCTTAAAGGCAAGCAGCACAAGGTCTCATTTAAGTCTAAACAGGTGCACTCTAGTTCTAAACCACTTCACTTGCTGCATATGGACCTATTTGGTCCAACTAATATAGAGAGTTTGAATGGTAAATCGTATTGCTTTGTCATCACTGATGACTTTTCTAGGTTTACTTGGACTTTCTTTTTAGCTATGAAAAGTGACACTGCTGATACTTTGATTGACTTTATTACTCAGATAGAGAAGAAAAGTGGTAATGAAGTTAAAATGCTTAGAAGTGATAATGGTGGTGAGTTTAGAAATAATATGTTAGATGATTTTTGTGCCAAGAAAGGGATTACTAGGCAGTTTAGTGTTGCCAGAACCCCACAGAAAAATAGGGTTGCTGAGAGAAAGAATAGAACCCTAATTGAAGCAGCCATGACTATGTTGGTTGATGCTCAATTTCCCATAGCTTTTTGGGCTGAGGCTGTGAATACAGCTTGTTATGTTCAGAATAGGGCATTAGTCAACAAGATACAGAACAAAACACCTTATGAGTTACTTTGGGGAAGGAAACCTAATATTGGTTTTCTTAAACCTTTTGGCTGTCATGTAGTTGTATTAGATACTAGTGATGCCTTAGGTAAATTTAGTGCTAAAGGTGATGAAGGCTATTTCATGGGTTATTCAATGCAGAGCAAGGGATATAGGGTTTACCTTAAGAAGGAAAAACGTATACTTGAAAGAGTATATGTTAGGTTTTTAGAAAGTAAACATAGTGATCCTGAAAGTGGTCCAAATTGGTTGTTTGACTTGGAACCTCTATCTAGGACTTTAAATTATATGCCTGTCACTAATCCAGACATTGTGAAGGTAACTTCAAATGTTGTGGAAGAACAAGTTGTTGATGTTTTAGGTACACAGGTTAATGAAGAGGTTGGATCACATGCAGACACGTCATCTCCCATACAAGAGTATGTTACAATTCCCATATGGACATATGCTTTTGCTGCTGCTGCTGGAAAGGATAATGGTGGTCCCCAAGTACCACCAGTTAACAACATGCATGGTCCTTCAGGCGCTGACAAAGGCAAATATAGCGCTGACAGGACAAATTCAGGCGTTGATGGCTCAAACGTTGACAACAACATTTCAGGCGTTGATAACCCAAACGCTGACAACCAAAGTTCAGGCGTTGACAGCAGTTTTGAGCATATCTTCTCTTCCAATTTTGAACAAGGTGAGCCTTCAAATTTACATGAAGAGGTTCACACAAGTATTGATGGAAGAGAGTCTGAAGAAGATATTGGCAACATGGATGATGAGATTGAAGACAACAGACTTTTTGAGGGAGGAGTACTTACTTCTACTATGAAGAATCACCCTACTTCTCAAATTATTGGGGATGTCATGTCTCCTATTCAGACTAGAAGATCTCATCAAAGCCTTGGTGGATTTATTGCCAATATACACAAGAAGGTTGATACCCCTCTTGTTCAAGCATGTTTGTTTGCCTGTTATCTGTCACAACAGGAACCCAAGAAGATTTTTGATGCTCTCAAAGAACCATGTTGGGTGGAAGCAATGCAGGATGAGCTTCACCAATTTGCAATTCAGGATGTTTGGGAGCTGGTTGATTGTCTCAGGTATGTCAGACCTATTGGAACAAGATGGGTTCTCAGAAACAAGAGAGATGAAAGAGGCATTGTGGTCAGAAACAAGGCACGTTTAGTGGCTCAGGGATATACACAGGAGGAAGGGATAGTCTATGAGGAGGTATTTGCACCAGTTGCAGGGATTGAAGCTATAAGGATATTTCTAGCCTATGCTTCCTGCATGGGCTTCACTGTCTATAAAATGGATGTGAAGAGTTCCTTCCTCTATGGAACAATTATTCAGGAGGTATATGTTATATAGCCTCCTGGTTTTAAAGATCCAGAGAATCCAGACAAGGTGTATAGAGTCAAGAAAGCTATGTATGGACTTCATCAAGCCCCAAGAGCATGGTATGGCACATTGTCCACTTATTTGGTGGACAATGGTTTCAAAAGGGGCACCATAGACCAGACATTATTTACAAAGAAGGCTGGTAAGGATGTCTTACTTGTTTAGGTTTATGTTGATCATATCATCTTCGGCTCCACCAATCCAAAGATGAGTGAAGACTTTTCTAAGCTTATGACAGACAAATTCAAGATGAGTACAATGGGGGAGATGAACTTCTTTCTAGGGTTACAAGTTCAGCAGAAAGAAGATGGTATCTTCATCTCTCAAGATAAGTATGTAGTAGAGATCTTGAAGAAGTTTGGCTTTTCTCCACATGAAAAGAGGGCTACTACTCCTATGGATAGATAACACCCTTGGGGAAAAGTTGGAGATGGAAAGGATGTGGATGTCAGACACTATAGATCAATGATTGGTTCATTGATGTATCTCACAGCCTCCAGACCTGACATCATGTTTGCTGTGTCTGCATGTGCACGCTATCAAGTGACTCCCAAAGAATGTCACCTTAATGCTGTCAAGAGAATCTTTAGGTACCTTAGATGTTCTCCAGCTCTTGGCTTGTGGTACCCAAAATATTCCCCATTGGAGCTTATTGCATATTCAGACAGTGACTATGGTGGTGATAAGTTTGATAGAAAATCCACAACTGGTGGATGTCAGTTTCTTGGGAGTCAATTGATATCTTGGCAATGCAAGAAACAAACAATGGTGGCCAATTCTACAACTGAAGCAGAGTATGTTGCTGCAGCAGCTTGTTGTGGACAAGTCTTATGGATTCAGAACCAACTGTTGGATTATGGGTATAATTTCATGCATACCAAGTTATTTGTTGACAATAACAACACTTTATGCATTATTAAGAATCCTGTACATCATTCTAAAACAAAACACATAGAAATTAGACATCATTTTATAAGGGATTGTTTTGAAAAAGGTTTAATACAACCAGATAGGGTTGACACAGAAGAAAATGTGTCTGATTTATTAACTAAACCTTTTGATGCTGGAAGGTTTCAATACTTGGTACCAAGTATTGGAATGATCAATCTCACATAATATATGTTTTGGGGTTTTATTGTAAAAGTATGTACAGGATAATGTATTGTTATTGGTCTTTTTGAGGATTTAGATTTTCCACTATATTTTTCTAACACTAACAAAGGTTACCTTAACGCTGATAAGTGTTATTGTGACGTTGTCAGCAATATATTTGTCTAACGCTGACAAAGGTTTTCTTAACGCTGACAAGTGTTATCGGGACGTTGTCAGCAACAATGTTAGTTTTGTGGTTTTTAATCTAAATGTGCAGGTGGTGTTAGCATTATCCATTGGATACAAAGTTTCTTATGGATCCTTGGAGAATCATTTGAGCATGTTTTTATTTATGGATGATGGTTGGAATATATATATTCCTATCTTGACATAAATTTTTTATGTTCATACATATTTTTGGGCAATATATGTGTCACAGTTTAAGGGGAGGTTTTAGGAACCTTTAGGCCTTTTGGGTATCCTTATGATACTCTTATCATAATTCTAGATTGTGTCCACAGGTGAGTATGAGTTAGTTTTACTAAATCATGATGCACTGTAGCATGCAAAGTTGATATACTATGCATGCTGCCAAGACATTTTTGGCCTAGAATTGGTTGTGGTCTGTTGGAAGACTTAGGAATGATTTTATCATGGGTTTACCTAGGAGTAACAAGGAATTTTATGAGATAACTTAGTTGTTAAGAGTTTTGGTTAGCAAGGGACTCTAGAGGAATGTTATGTCTATCTTGCATAAGCAAGTGTGCATAACTGGACAGTGCTTGCCGCCCTATAATAATTATCAACTTATAGGTTATTTTCACTAGGATAAATTACTTTGTTAAGGTCCTTTTTCATTTTTATAAACTTTTATTTTTGGACGTTGACAAGTCTTTTTCCAAGCGTTGTTATGACCAATTTAGACGCTGACATGGCTTTGGCAAACGTTGACAAGAATATAGCCGTTGGGCGTTGATAGGTTATTTTTTACGGTTGATACCCATTGGGGCCTACCCAGTTGTTACTTTTTGACAAATTTTTGGGTCGTAATTTTGGGAGCAGATAACTTTTAATTAATGCATGAGATAACTTATTTTCTTTTCAATATTTTCATCATGATATTTTGAAAATAGTTGCCTCATTTTTGACCAATCACATATATGTATCTCTCTTATATATTTGGCTCCTATTTTTAAACATGGTACCTATCATTCTTGTCTCACAATTTTATCCTATAATTCATATTTCTAAATATTCACAAACAGCTTTCTTCTACAATGGCACCCAAATTTAAACCAAGTGATTTGGTATTGGGATTCAGGAGTCAACACAACATGATTGCATATTTGGACGCTGATGACACTCTGTTTCCACAATACACCCAGATGGTGGCGTATTTGAATGCATCCCCAATTAGGTATGCTCTTTCTCATGCTCCTCTCATCCCTGTCACGCATATTAAGCAGTTTTGGAACACTGCTAGTTCCTCAACATTTAATAATGTGACTACATTATCATCTATTGTTCATGGGCGTACATGGGTGGTTACTGAAGCCTTGATTCGCCAGGCTTTGCATCTTGATGATGCTGATGGTATAACCACCCTTCCCATTCATGAAATTGAACAAGGACTAAGGGCTTTGGGTTATCCTTTCCTTGATGAGGGAACTTTAAACAAATATCATAAACAAGACTTTCCCCCAGCCTGGAAGTACCTCATACATGTCATCTTACAATGTTTGAGTCCCAAATGCACTACACACAATGAGATTAATAGATCCATTGCTAGTGCTATTGTGTGCATTGCAACTGGGCAAAAGTTTAATTATTCTAAAATGATTTTTGATGGCATGTGTAAAAACAAAGGGAATAAGATGACTTTAGCTTATCCCAGATTTTTACAAATGGTTTTTGATGTGCAAAATTACTTCACAAGGGATCATGATGACTTTTATGAGATCCCTGTGCAAAAGAAAACAATTTTTACAAAGATGAACTCACCCGCTCATCGTGACTTACCCCTCACCTCATCTATGCTTGCTGTTATTGCAGCAGCACAACTCCAACCAGGCCCTCAACCATAACTTGATCTTATCCCAGAACCTTTACCTTCCCCTCAACACATGCAACTTGACCAAGAACCCTTTGACGCTGACACATTAAATGTTGGCTTTGACACACCTAATCCAGACGTTGACACCATTCCTTCACAGACCCAAACACCCCTTAACCAACCCACATCCACCCAATCCACATCATCTTCTCCCCCACCACAATATAGGTTGCAAAAACGCCAAAGGACTACTGGAGTGTTCTCCTCTAGTGGTCCTAGCCATGTAGCAGAGAGAACCACCACCACAAGTGTGGTTGGTGCTATGGATGAGGCTGGGACTATTGGTTCTGGCTTAGATGCTGGCCAAGAAAGTCCTAACATCTTTAAGACCTCATCCATGCCCCATGAAACTAACTTGGGAGGTCTAATGCCCATTTTAGTGGAGGGCAGATTGGAACCAATGACCTTAATGGAATTGACGGCTGTCTGCATTAGCTTGCAAAAGCAAAATGCAGACTTGGTACATATTGTCAGTACATAAGGCCTTGAACTCAAGCAATTGAGGGAGAGGATTGTTATTTTGGAGAATGCTAGCACAAGACGTGGGATGGAGGAATCTTCCAAAGGGGAGGATGAGCAGATTAATGTGAGTGATAAAGGGCTCACATGATGGTGAATCTTTGGGTATTGCTGAGGCCCTAACTGAATTGAAGAAGCAGCCAGGTTTTGATAGATCTCTGGTAACTCCTACCAATTTAGACTTGTCTTTTATAGCTATGTTGGAGCAAATTACAAAAGGCGCTGAGACAGGTAATTTGGGCGTTGACAAGCAAGATTTGAACGTTGACAAAGCAAGCACTGACATGAGCAAATTGGGCGCTGGCAAAAGTAAATTGAGCGTTGACAGACTTGCAGATGAGGTTGATGTATTCCAGTCATCATCCATCATTAAATAAGTTTCTTCACAGGTATTACCATCATCTTTACCTACCATTGATCCATTAGATAAAGGTAAAGTTGTTATGGTAGAAGTAGAAGTTCCAAAGGATGCAGCACAGGTAGAATTTGATAGAAGGTTAGCTGCACAACTTGTGGAACAAGAGATGAAAAAGGTGGGTGAATCACTATTTGTTGTCACTTCAGAGGAACAAGAAGGAAGTGATGAAACAAGTTCAGACTCAAGTGTGATGATAATAGAACAACCAGAAAGACTTGAGTATGGTGATGATTTAGCAAGAGAGAAGCTGAGTGAGTTGAAATTGCAAGTAGATTTTGATATGCCAGAAGTGGTTCAGATGTACCATGCTTGGGAAGATAGGTGTATGAAGAATCCAGATTTGACTATTTCAGACCAAATATAGGGTTTGGAGATTCTTCTAAGAGTACAAAAAGACTGCAAGGTAATTCTGAAACACAAAGCTAGCAATATTCTCTCAATGCTGAAAAGGGATAGAAGAGAGTTGTACTACATGCTACTCAGATGTCATGGAACAGGATGGACCCATAAGAAATTGTTGGGATTATCCTTTGAAGAGTTAGAGTACAAGGCTTATCCCATTTGGGCAAGAGTGCAGGAAGAAAACACTCTAAGACTTCTTTCTGATGAAAGGAAAGAAGAACTTGCAGAAGAGATGGAGCTCAAGAAGGCAATGATTGTTCCCAGACCTTTGAAGAAAGGAGTTCCTCTTGAGTTTCCCAAAGATATGGATAGATTGAATCCAAGTGAAGCTGTTATAAGAAGGATCATCAAGCTCTCACCATTGGAAGCTTCAGATATGGTCCAAGTGTTACCTCTGGATTCCAGAAACCCTATTATAAGCTATGAAGAAGATGAAAGTGGGTTTTGGAAGATTGGCAGGTATGGGAAAGAGGTACACACATTTACCACTCTTATATCTTTGTTTGCAAGTGTTGATAGAGAAGACTTGGTAGACCTTTGGAGGTTGTTAGAGGCCAAGTATGAGACTGAAGCTCCTACTTCAGTCAATGGAATAAAACTTTGGTTAACATTCAAGAGAATGTGTGGATCAAGAGATGAAGATCCTACTGTTTGGAAGGATCTTGAGGATGATCTCAGTGGTCTTCAATGGCGTTTGTATTCAGCTGCTGGAGTTTATTATTTGAGTTCTACAAAGTTTGCTGAGTATCTTCTTGTAGATGGTCTGTATTCCATGTCCAAGGAAGTCTTGGAGAAGATGAAAACAACACAGCTGGAGATTGATTATTCAAGTAACGTGGCCAAAGATTTGACCAGACATATTCATTACCAATATGATCAAGTTTGTAAGATTCCTCCTAGTTCTTAATGTTTATTCAGAAACTTGATTACTAGAGTAGATATCAAGTTTAGGGGAGGATTGTTGGGAATAAAATGTAGCCAGTCCACTTGAGCGCTGACAAGAGGAAAACAACCGTTGATAGGAAGAAAACAAACGATGACAGATCAAGCTTTGACAAGAATAAGTCAAGCGTTGATAGATTGAAGACAAGCACTGATGGAAAGATATAGTGTACACGTATATTGTTTCTAGTTTGTTTCTAGTAAAGATAAGTTCAACATTGTATTTTCTATAATTATCTTTACCTAGAATAGTTGATACGTAGACTCTTGTACAAGGCTTCTTATGTCTATAAAAAAGACCTTTAGGTTATGTTTAATATAAGTTTTCATACGTTAAACACTTTCATTGTAAGCAAGTTTGTCATTATCAATTAAGTGAAAGTTTTTTTACATCTTTGTGATTTCTTGTTTAAGTGTTAATTCCACATAACACTTAGATTACATTATACATAAACAAAGTTTCTCTACGTGTATAACTTGATCTAATCTCGTATCCATAAAGGTAAATCGATCTAAGTTCGGGATCAACAAAGATATGGGTTGATATGTAGAGGATGTTTGAGACTGATCCTAATGATGTGGCATTCAGTTGTCAACATGGTGCTAAAATGCTTGAGTGGAGGTTGTTCACCTCATCAGGAGTGTATGAATTAGTAATGAAAGGATTGATTGTGTATCTGCTCTTTGATAGATACTATCCTCTTACTCAGTAAACCTTGAAGAAAATGATAGGTACTACTTTACAGGTGTATGATAAGAATCATGTTCCTTATCACTTTATCAGGTTTATACATAGTCAGATTTTGCCTTGATAAGTATTTTGTAAGCATCCTCATCACTAGCAGTATTTATTCAGAAAACTTATGTTCAGTAGTGAGAACAAGTTTAGGAGAGGATTGTTGGGAATAAATGACTTTAGAGTTCCCCTTGCTAAATCGTACAAGTTCCCCCTACTAGTGATAATTCCCACTGCTAGAGATAATGAAGACAGTGGGATCTTTTTCCACTGAATGAAGATAAAGACCCTGCTGTGAAGATAACTTTGGAAGAGATTTTAATGCGTTTCAGTTTCATTTATAATATATATTCTTTATTTGGTTCATAGTTATCTTGTACAAGAATCCTTGTGTATAAAATGATACCTTAGGATTTATGTTTATCATCTCTTCTTTTACATTTTGCTTTAAGGTTGTAAACCCTAACACTATTAAGAGTGTTCGTATATTGCTTCAATATATTAAAGCTTTCAATCATTTCAATCGTATTGTTCTTGTACAAAACATTACATTCCGCATCTTGTTTAGTTGTGCTTCATATCCAAAATTTCTCTAGTGTTAGTTTGGACTTGTCCTTTCTAATACACCTTTAAAAGCTAAGGTTTAAGATCTGATTTTGGGATCAACAGGTTGCCACATAGGACGCGCCGGTTTTTCTCAGTTGCCACATAGGACGCGTTGGTTTTTCTTGGTTGGCAAGTAGGGCGCGCTGGTTTTTCTCGCTTGCCACGTAGGGCGCGTCGGTTTTTCTCGGTTGCCACGTAGGCGCGCTGATTTTTCTCGGTTTCCACGTAGGGCGCGCTAGTTTTTTTCGTTTGCCACGTAAGGCTGCTAGTTTTTCTCGGTTGCCACGTAGGGCGCGTGGATATTTCTCGGTTTCCACGTAGGGCACGCTGATTTTTCTCGGTTGCCACGTAGGGCTGTCAGTTTTTCTCGGTTTCCACGTAAGGCACGCCAGTTTTCATCGGTTTCCATGTAAGGCGCCCTGATTTCTCTCGGTTGCCACATAGGACGCACCGACAATTTAATCGATTTCCTCGCTAGGATCGAAATTCTCAACATTTTACTCGGCTTACCGAAATTCTCAATATTTTTTGCTTTACTCGACTACCTCGACAGGTACCGGGATTCTCAATATTTTTTTACTCGGCTACCCCAACAGGCACCGGAATTCTCAAAAGTTTTTTACTTGACTACCTCAACAAGTACCAGACTTCTCAAAAGTTTTTTACTCGGCTACCTCAACAGGTACCGGAGTTCTCGGCATCCCCGAAGGACACACCGGCATAATATGTCAGTATGTCACATGGTGCTTAACGTCCTTGTCATTTGTACTTTAGCCTCCACCAAATTTTGCTCATATGATCAACCATGAAACATATAACATGAAAGCTTTCGCTCTCTTCATTACAAATGACAAACACGATAACCTGCGTCAAAGAAACACCAAATCCCCACCATTATGACAAAAGTGTACTGTCCGAACTGACTGTCCGGATATACACACGTATTATGACATACGTGTTGGAAATACGTTTTACGTATTAGAAAGGATCGGTCACTCCAACAATAGTCTAAGTTATAGCTCGTAGTTTAGTTTTACTAATATTAAGTAAACAAGACTAAGCCAAGCCTACAACTTGTGTAGGCCGACCCAACTTGTAAGCCCAATCCCATCTTATGGGCTTGGGTATATAAACCCTCTCCTTAGATGGAGAGGGTGTGGTTTCATTATAATTTTACACATAGTTCTCTCTTTTCTCTCTCTAGAAGTGTGTGATATCTACCAAGTTTCTATCTCTTTCTTTCTCTAAAACATAAGCTAGATTTACAATATCCTACAAATGGTATCAAGAGCCATGGGATGATTGTTTGGTTTATGTGTTTGTGTTCTTGATTCATACGCCTATTTTGATCCAAATACATTTGAACCAATTTTTTTTATTTTTTTTGTGTTTTTCATGGTTTTTTTCTTGATACAAATATTCTACATAGTTGTGGTAGAGATTTGGTATATTTACTTTGGCTAAAAACACAAATTTTTTGGGTTTTTTGATCATTTTTTGGCTTAAAATCTCGAATTGGTTGAGTTTTGTCCGAGAAAAGTGCGTATTATTCTGACAGAATCCATCGGAAAAGGGTTTGGATATTTCGACAGCTCCCATCGAAAAAGGGTTTACATATTCCGATCGTTATTCCGACGGGTATTCCGATACTGGTATTCCGACAAGTCATTCCGACGGTTATTCGGATACTGGTATTCCGATAGGTCATTCTGACAGTATTCCGATAGTGATATTCCGTTAGGTTTTCCTATTGGTTATTCTGACAGAGTATTCCGATAGTTTATTCCGACAGGGGTATTCCGATAGTTTATTCCGACTGGGGTATTCCGATAGACTATTCTGACAGGGTATTCCGATCAGTATTCCGACGATCCAAAAATTATTCCTTAAAAAATTTCGATCGTGTGTTTTTGTTCGTCTTGGAATTTTTTGGTCATCGAGAACATATTTTAAGGGATTTCAACATTGTTTCACGACTTCAACTCACAACAACAAACACATTTACTTTCTTTCATTGTTCGATCAACTTTTGTAAATCTTAACTTATCGAAATGGAGTACACATCTCTTACGGATAAGTCCATCCTCTCGGGTACGGATAATCGTACACCAATGTTGGTGAAGACTATGTACGAGGATTGGACTTCCCGAATGGAACTTTACATGTTGAACAAAGAGAATGGATATCTCCTTTGGGCATCGGTGCTCAATGGACCATTAGATTATGGTACTGTGATGGAAGGTACAATTACTCGTCCTCGCACAACGGGTGAATTGACCGGAGATATGAAGATTCAAGACAAATTTGATAAGTATGCTACAAACATCATTCTCCAAGCCCTTCCTCCAGATGTCTACAAACTTGTCAGCAAACATAAAGTTGCCAAAGAGTTATGGGATAGAATTCGTGTTCTAATACAAGGCACCTCGTTAACTAAACAAGAACGAGAGTGTAAGCTATATGATACGTTTGATAAGTTTGCCTATGTCCCCGGGGAGACTCTCAATGATTACTATTTGAGATTTACTCTTTTGTTGAATGAGCTCAATATCTATGGCATGGAAATTCCTACGTTTCAATTAAACACCAAGTATTTGAACACCCTTCCTTCAGAATGGCGTAAGTACGTGACAGATGTTAAATTGGCTAAGGACGTGCATAACACCAATGTGGATCAACTTCAAGCTTTTCTTCAACAACATGAATGCCACGTGATCGAGGCTCGGTTGTCAACACCACAAGTTCGTGATCCACTTTCCATGTATGCTTCTCAAAAAATGACCCCCCAACAAAACATGGCTTACACTTATCAACAACAATCATACTTGCAGCAACCACCACAACACACATATCAGCAACCACAACAACCATCTTATCAACCACCAATGATGCCACAACAAGTATTTCAACAAATTGTTCTTCAACAGCCTTATCCACAACAACCAGCAAATCAAGCATCACCATCACAAGCTAGCACTTCTCCAATGGGATATACTCCTCAGCAAGGATATTTTCCAATTGAAGCACCACAAGCACAAGCCCTTTACTCCAATGAACTTCCACCAATTAAAGCATCGGTCTTTACTCCAAATGATATGACAACTGATGTTCTAAACCATCTCACTGCCTATTTATCAAAACTTGTTGCAACTAGAGGATTTCCACCAATAAACAATCAGCTCCACACCTCTTCAAATCCTCGACAACAAGCCACTATTCAAGATGGTCAAGTGACGATGCAATCCATTTAGGGTAGGCAAAATTCATATGGTCATCCTACAAGGACCGTGAACGCTCAAGCCGTGACTTCTCATGCTACTGGAAATGGAAGCCCTATTGGACCTCAAAAGGTTGTGTCTTGTTACAATTGCCGAGGACAAGGTCATATGGCTTGGGAATGCACTCAACCGAAAAGGAGAAGGGGTGCAACATGGTTTCGTGAGAAGATGTATTTGGTCGATGCTCAGTCTAAGGGAAAGATTTTGGATTCAGAAGAGTTAGCATTTCTTGCAGACCCAGAGGAAGCAGACAATGAAGGCATTGCATTCGTTTCCACTTTTAATGCAGCTTATCAAGCAGATGATCTTGACACATATGATTCGGATTGTGATGACATTCACTCTGCCCAAGCTGCTCTCGTTGCTAATCTCTCTCATTATGGTTATGATGTCGTCAGTGAGGTACCAACCACATCTAATAATATTCATGATAATCCACATCATGTTGAGCATGACCATAACAACCTTGAACAACATTCGAGAACTAGTAATTCAAATGATGTGGTATCCAATCCAACACATTTGAGTGAACCACAACCAAATGCTACGACGGGTATGGAATCTTATGATCAACGTGATTTGGTAATGGTGCCTAAACATATTATTGATAACATTAATGTGGTTGTTCGACAAACCATAGATATGAATGCCAACCTAACCGCTGAGCTTGCGCTGTATAAGGAAAGGGTCAAAACTTTTGAAATGGTTTCTCAAGCAGAGAAAATAACGTGTTCTGAATTTGACCAATTTTGTTTTGAAAAGATTGAACACTTAAAAGAAATAGAATCATTAAAAGCTAATCTTTCCAATGAATTAAAAGCAAAAGAGTCGGTTGTCAATGATTTTCAGAAACTTAAAATGGATTTTGAAACTATCGAGTCTAAAAAGTTTGAATCGGAAATTAATGCTACCAAACTTCTTAAATTCAAAGAAAAACAGCTTTTAAAACAATACGCTTCCATAGAAAAGGTTCATCTTTTAACTAAATCGTTTAAAGAACTCGAACTTAAGCGTCTTCAAGATTTACCACCTAATCCCGGTTATGCAAAACAAGCTCAGGAATATATTCCTTGTCTTTATGATGTGACCCTAATTGGCAAATCGAAAGAAGCACCTTATGTTCGTAGTATTGAGGAGACACAGTCACTTGCGGAAGAAACTCAATCTAAAATGCTTTCAAAATTCCATAAGCTTGATTATGATAAGCATAATAAAGATCAATTTTCTAAAAAGACCCGCATTCGCTTACAAAAGGAATTAGCTCAATTAACAGTTTTTGTGCCTCAAAGTTTGTCAACAGAAACCCTTCTTAGTACGTCTCCAACACTTGTCAAAAAGGATTTAACTAAGTTAATTCCACCGGTAAGTAAGGTGTCAAATAGCTTAAATGTTGTGCACCAACACTTGGCCGATTTCGACAAGGTCATTACGGAACGTACGATGGCCACGGCCATAACGGAAGGTGAATGGAATTTTGAGCACACTAGATCTGCGTTCCGAGACGAAATTGTTCCATTTATAAACAATGTTAAAGCTTGCCTTAGTAATATTGATCAAGATTCGCTTTTGGAAATAGAAGAAGTTAGACGTGTTTTCAATGAAATGGATGATGCTTATGAATACAGTTTACTTGAAATAGAACGAGTTTCACGCCAAAATGATCAGCTTCTGAAGCAAGTGATGTCTCATGATATAGTTTCCGTTTGTGTGAATAAAAGTGTTGATAATGATTCTATTGTGCATAATGTTGAATCTGTGGATAATGCGGTAGATAGTACTTGTCACAAATCTGACGCTGAATTTTTAAAGCTTCAAGATTCATATTCTTCGCTTTCAAAACGTTTTGATGAGATTCAAACACATTGTGGTTTGCTTGAATGCAAGCAACAATTTATTCAAGAAATCTTTGAAACGTCATTCGAAGGTGTTAATATCGATAATGCAAATTTTCAAAAGAATTTCGATTGAATTTATAATCAAAACAGCGTCAGCCAAGTGACAAGGTTGCTAAATCATTGCCGATAGACATAGAGAAATCTAGGGAGATTAACTGTGTGAACGTACTTGAGGTCGCTGAGAATTTTAAACTTGATCTAGATAATCGAGTTTCCAAGATTTTGTCCAAAGTTGATAACTTAAAACAGAAAAATACACGACTCTTCGATTCATTAAAGCCCGCACGTGATAATACAACTTCACAGAATCAAACATTGATTGAACAATTGAATCGAAAGTCGGTGGAAATATCTGATTTGAGGGAAAAAATTTGTCATAAAAATCTGGCTTTGACTGAGTTAAAGGAAACACTTCGTACCCGAAAAGGTAAGAATGTTGTGGATAACGCAGCCACTGTCACAACATCGTCTTCTAGTACAACTAAAAGGAACCTCATTGCCGTCACACCATTTAACAAAGGCCCTAGGACTAAACTATCTCAAACTTTGGTCACTAAAGATAAGGAAAAATCAAAACCCGCTTCTAATATTCTCGTGTTGCCTTCTACAGGAGTAAGCACCACTACTAAGGCTCAAAGATCTAAGCTTAAAAGAAACAAGAAGAATGATAGGATCTTGCCCCAATCTGGTAGTCAAGTGAAGAAGAAAGTAGAAGCCCATCCTAGGAATGTTATTTCTCTTTTGAATAAAAAGAATCATGTAGCTAAACCTAAAGGCTCTGCGGTTGTGAGCGTTCTAAGCCTACTGTGAATTATAATTTGAAATGGTGGAATTGCAATGAATGTATGTTTTCTAGTCGTCATGATTCATGCCTTATTGACCATGTGAATGAGATGTATGCCCGGAAAAATGGATTAGAATAGAAACCGACTGGGAAATTGTTAACCCAAGTTGGTTGGTTATGGTGCCCCACTGGTATAACTTTCACTATATTAGGAAATACGTGCCCTTTAACTAGGATCACTCCCACTAAAGCGAAGAAAGCGTGCCCTTTAACTAGGAGTACCAAGGCTACCAAAACAAAAGCGTGTCCTTTAACTAGGAACACCGACAATACTGTAGGAACCAAGTGCCCTTTAAATAGGTCTACTCCCACTATAGTGCCCGCTAATACTCCAAAACCTTAGAAAATTGGAACAATAAAACCTGTTAGTGCTAAAACTCACATTAGAAAACGCAGGAAATCTTAGGGTAACACAAATGTTAGCAATTCTGATAATATCATATCTGTATCTGCTAACACTCCGGAACCAATAGTTTCCAATGCATTGTCTACTGTTGTTACTGAAAACAGGTGGTCCAAATTGTTCTCTGGTATTTGGACTCAGGTTGCTGTAAGCATATGACCGGAGATCGCTCTCATCTCAGAAATTTCGTCAGCAAGTTTCTTGGTACTGTTCGATTTAGAAATGATCACATTGCAAAGATAATGGGTTACGGTAAATATCATATTGGGAATGTTATAATTTCAAGAGTGTATTATGTGGAAGGTCTCGGTCACAACTTATTTTCTATGGGACAATTCTGTGATGCAAACCTAGAAGTTGCTTTTCGAGAGCATACCTGCTTCATTCGTAATTTGGAAGGGGTTGATTTATTGAAAGGTACTCAAGGGAATAATTTGTATACTTTGTCTCTACAAGACATGATAGCCGCTTCTCCCATATGTCTTCTCTCCAAAGCATCAAAGACTAAGTCATGGTTATGGCATCGACAATTATCTCATCTTAACTTTGACGCTATTAATCACTTGGCGAAAAACGAACTTTTTCGTGGTCTTCCTAAACTTACATTTCACAAGGACCATTTGTGTTCCACGTGTACAATGGGGAAAAGCACTAATAAATCATACAACCCCAAGACTGAAGACACCAACCAAGAGAAACTTTATTTGTTGCATATGGATCTTTGTGGGCTAATGCGTGTTGAAAGTCTTAGTGGTAAAAGGTACATCCTCGTCATTGTCGATGATTACTCTCGGTTTACATGGGTGAAATTTCTTACAACAAAAAATGAGGCACCTAAATTCATCATCGGATTTCTCTAGATGATTCAAGTGCGTCTCAACACTACTGTCTGACGCATTCGTACAGATAATGGAACCGAATTTGTGAATCAAATTTTGCGTGATTATTATAAAGAAGTTGGCATTTCTCATGAAACATCCGTTGCTCGCACTCCACAACAAAACGGTGTCGTTGAAAGGAGAAATCGCACACTTATGGAAGCTTCTCGAACGATGTTAATTTACGCAAAGGCTCCATTGTTTTTATGGGCAGAAGCAGTATCTACAGCAGTGTACACCCAAAACTGGTCACTAATTCGTAAACGCCATGGTAAAACACCTTATGAGCTTCTCCATGGAAAAGTACCAGATTTATCATATCTTCATGTATCTGGTTCTCTTTGCTATCCAAATGATGATGGTGAAAATTTGGGAAAACTTCAACCAAAGGCTGATATTGGTATTTTCATTAGTTATGCACCTGCAAAGAAGGCATACCGAATCTACAACCGTAACTCTCGCAAGATCCTCAAAACTATGAATGTTGATTTTGATGAGCTGACGGCAATGGCTTCTGAGCAAAGCATCTCTGAACCCGCACTTCATGAAATGGGACCCAGTTACATTAGCTCTGGTCTTGTCCCAAATAATCCTACTTCATCATCATTTACACCACCTTATAGGAATGAATGGGATACGTTGTTTCAACCGTTCTTTGATGAATTTTTTACTCCTCCGAATATTGTTGCTCTAGAACCTGAAGTAATAGCTCTAGTTACCGAAGTTGTAGCTCCAGCAACCGAAGCACAATCAGATACGTCTGCACCTACAATTGGTCAAGATATACCTTCAAAAAGTAATTCTCAACCAACACATGTAACAACTACCCATGTCATGCCTATTAATGATGAAGAGGATGATGATGATGATCACGATTTAGAATTCGCTCAAATGCGTGAACTTCCATTTTTTGGTTTACCAATTCTCGACTCTAATCAAGCTGGGTCGTCCACCTCAAAGGAAGCTCCTACTACGGTCTACTTGATGACGTATAGTCCCTAGCCAGGTCAGGAACCCGGCACACAGGTACTTCCCGTATCCGGCCCATCATAGATGGGTGGGAATAATGTCATTTGAGCTTATGGGCTTGGATGAACAGTAACCGCACACATGTGTGCGGCCCACGGCCCGACATGACCGGTACAGGGTTAGACAGAATCATATTCTATCTCTGAATATGATTCACCCCAAAGAAGAGGATATTCACTCACCATGATTAGAAGATAACAATCAATCTAATTCTGGTGCTTATCCTTTCCTTGGGGCCGAAGCATCAGTGACAGCCCATTAGGGATTCACTGCCTATAAAAGGAACCCCAAGGGTTCCACAAAGGTATTACGTTCTATACTCTCAACTCACTCGATTCTCATAAACCCTAAACCGATACTTACTCTCACGCCAGAGTCTAATCGTGGGAAACATTCCCACAGTAAGCCTAACGCGTGTTGTTTAGTGTGCAGGATCCCAACCATACAGTTCACTTGGTGCAGGAGCCGGAGCCCAGCCAACCCGAATTAAGCCTAATTCGGGTCTAGCAAGGATCACCCAACTTTTGCATCAACAAGTTGGCGCCATCCGTGGGACCCATTACACTAAGCTAGAGCAAAATCTCATCTTGAACTCTCAATGACGAAGGGGCATCCGCAAGCTAACCCCAGGAACATAAATCTTGGAAATCGGAAGTCCCAAGGGGAAGGGATACTCATCCCCAATCATTCCCCTAGCCGTCCAACGGGCGGACAGAACAACCGTAGTGGTTTTCAGTCTATGGGAGTGACGAGCACGATCTCTATGACTCCTCCACCTACTTCGACCCTGGACAACCCTGAACCAGGGAGTGCGCCCAATCCCCCTAACAAGGAGCCGCGCAGACCAACGATTGAGGAAGAAGTAGAAGTCTAACCACTCGGCGAGGAAGATCTCAATCGGGTTCTCACGCAGAACTTTGATAGGATCATCCCAGGGATTGCATCAAGGTTGAATCTAGGAAGGAACCTCCAGTCCAGACTCAACTTTGGCAACGCCAGACCAAGCACCTCTTCCCAAAATCAGAGGAAAAGGAAGGCTCGGCCTCAGGAGCGGGGCCTCTTCGAGGAAACTCCCCAACCTAGGAATGTGTTTGAGCGCATAGGAGACCGCCTCATGCAGGAATTAACGCAGTCTCGGGAAGGAGAGAAGTTCGACGGTTCACCTGAGCGACCAGATCTGGAACTGACCAGAGCCACTCGCCGCACAAGTGTGTGGGATAGGATGAACACTAGAAAGAAGACTCCTAGCTCTACTCAAAAGAGCGGTCCTCACCCAAGAGATGGGGCACCACCCCCCTCTCCAGATCCATCAGGAGAGGACTCGGATGACCATCCGCCCAAGCGTCGCCGACCTAGGCGTACCCCTCCACCACCACCAAACAATGATGAGTATTATGGTGGACCCTATTATCGAGAGGCAGAAGCGGAGGATATTTCCCGCCCGTGGTGTGACCCATGGGAAGACCCTAGGCTCACCCGACCGTGGGCGGATCCCAGGGAAGATCCTTTTACTCTCTGTATACGAAACTACTTCGAGGACACAAAACGTCGTATGCCGGCGTGTGTCAAGACCTATGATGGAACTGGTGATCCGGATGATCACCTCAAAATATTTGATACGCAGGCTAAAATTGAGCGATGGCCCATGCCTATATGGTGCCAAATGTTCAATTCAACCTTGATCGGCAATGCCCGTGACTGGTTTGAGGGACTCCCTCCATGAAGCATTGATAGCTTCACAGAACTACGCACTGCGTTCAAGAATAATTATACTCAGCGGAAGAAGTATAATAGGGATCCGATCTCATTGGAAACTGTCAAGCAACGGCCGGGGGAGTCTACAGAAGCCTTCACTGAACGCTTCAACGACGAGTGCACACGCACAAAGACAATGCCGGAACTTCTGAAAATCTCTGACTACATGCATGCCATAACAGACAGGGAATTAATCAGGCGTCTCAATGACAAGCGTCCGGAGAGATATGATGATCTCATGGAAAGGGTCAGAAACTTCATAGAAGGAGAAACGGCGGTTGCCGCAGCTTACCCTTCAAAAGGAAACGGCTACCGATCAAATGACCAGTCCAGGAGGCAATCGGGCGGTCAAAGCAATCAGAACAATAGTAGGGGCTCAGACTATAAGAGCCAAAACAAAGGAAGCGGCCAGACCATAAGTTTACCCCCCTAAAGATGTCCTACCGGGAGATCTTACTAACGGAATGGGCAAATTTTCCGAGGCCTCCCCCAATGACAACTCCGCCGGACCGTCGGCAAGGCAATCGCTTCTGCGAGTTTCATAATGACAAGGGCCATGGAACGGAGGAGTGTATCCAGCTCAAGAAGCACATTGAATCACTGATCAAATCAGGTAAACTCAAGCATTTGGTTAAGGATTAGAAGGATGGAAAAGACAACAAGAAGTATGACAAGAAGGATCCCCAAAAGGACAAACCATCAACCATATACATGATCCAATCCAAACAACGCCACACGAGGCAAAAAATTGGCCAAAAATTTTCACGCGGCAGGGAGATCTCATTCCCTCCCATCACAGCAAGCGATGTGATTGATGCGCCTCTCACTATTGAGATAGGCATTGGAACACACAATGTTCGTCGCATGTATGTGGATGGAGGGTCATCAGCAGAAGTACTGTACGAACACTGTTTTGTGCAGCTACGGCCAGAAATAAGAAGCCAATTAGTACCGGCCACGGCGCCGCTCACTAGCTTTAGTGGAGACACCATCTGGCCGATAGGGAAACTGCGTCTGCTTGTAACCATTGGGAATGAGGAACACTCCACTACTGCGTGGATGAACTTCATGGTGATACGCTCACATTCTTCGTACAATAGGATCATAGGCAGACCAGGTATTCTGGCTATATGGGCGGTACCTTCCACGGCACACGGAATGATCAAGTTCCCTGTTGAGGGAGGAATCGTCACCATTTACAACACAATCGTACCAGCATCCGAGTGTCATACCGTGACAACACCGGCTCCACCTGTTCCACCCAAGGATGGGTCACCACCTCCCAATTGGAGGGTGGCAATCCATCCTGACTATCCGGAACAGGAGGTATCCATAGGGGGCGCTCTCGGATAGCGGCAAAAGGGCCATGTGCTCTCTTTTAAGTGCAAATCTAGATATATTCGCATGGGAGCCAAAGCATATGACAGGCGTACCACGCGCGATAGTAGAACACAAGCTCCAAATCCGCCAGGGGTACCAACCCGTCAAGCAAAAGAAGCGCGGCCAGGCGCCTGAGCGCAGCCAAGTGATATTGGAGGAAGTACTGAAACTAGTGGACGCAGGTATCATGCGCGAGGTATACTACCACGAGTGGTTATCCAATCCGGTCATGGTCAAAAACCATGACGGAAGTTGGCGCATGTGTGTGGATTTCATGGATCTGAACAAAGCCTGTCCACAGGATTGTTACCCGTTACCGGATATTGACTGGAAGGTGGAATACCTATGTGGATATCCCTTTAAGTGCTTCCTAGACGCATATAAAGGATACCACCAGATCCAGATGGCAGAGGAGGACGCAGAAAAGACGGCGTTCCATACTAGTCAAGGCGTATATTGTTATACGAAAATGCCGTTTGGACTAAAGAACGCCGGTGCTACATACCAGCGGCTTGTGGTCAAAGCCTTTGAGTCACAGATAGGCCGCAACCTGGAAGTATATGTGGCTGACTTAGTCATAAAAAGTCATACGGAGGATACACTTCTCCGGGATGTCCAAGAGAAATTCGAGACACTGAGGAGTATTAATATGAAGCTAAATCCAAAGAAATGCACGTTTGGGGCAACGGAGGGAATGTTCCTTGGACATATGATTGATCCAAATGGCATCAAACCTTGTCTAGAAAAAACGGACGTAGTAATACAGCTGCCATCCCCTCACACACGGAAGGAGGTGCAATCCTTAAATGGGAAGCTGGCCGGGCTAAATAGGTTCCTATCAAAGTCCGCAGAGAAGTCATTACCCCTTTAAGACACTCAAGAAGTGCATTAGGAAGGGAGACTTCCGGTGGACAAAGGAAGCCGAGGAAGACTTTGGCCAACTCAAGTAGCACCATGCATCTCTCCCTATGCTAGTAGCTCCCCGGCCAAAGGAGGAACTCATTATGTATCTCTCAGCCACACGTGGAGCAATAAGTGCGGTACTCATGACAGATAGGGATACGGTACAAACTCCGGTCTACTTCATAAGTAGAACATTACAAGGGCTGGAGTTGAATTACTCCTCTATGGAAAAATTGGTTTTGGCACTAGTGTTTGCTACAAAGCGGTTGCGCTGATACTTTCAGGCGCACCCAATTGTAGTCATTACAGACCAACCAATAAAGCAAGTCATCTCTAGACCGGATGTGGCAGGAAGGCTACAAAAATGGAGCATTCTATTGGGGGAGCATAATATATCTTATAGGCCAAGGACGGCTGTTAAAGGCCAGATCTTGGCAGATTTCTTGATAGAGAAGCCGGATGAGGAAGGACCAATCGTTAAACAAGACGAGACTCCAACAGAACCATGGGTGTTATTTACGGACGGATCTTCGTGTACGGATGGGTCAGGAGCTGGTCTCATCCTCACAAATCCGGAAGGAATGGAGTTTACGTACGCCCTCCGTTTTGAGTTCACAGCCACCAACAACGAAGCAGAATATGAAGCATTAATTGCGGGTTTAAAAATCGCCGCTAGAATGGGAGTCCGCAACCTTGAGGCCTACGTGGACTCACAGCTTGTCGCGAACCACATTCTAGGTGGATATGTGGCTAAGGAGGACAACATGGTCCGATACTTGGAGAAAGTCAAGTCACTCATCGCGGCTTTCAGCAAGTTATCCATCAAGCAGGTGCCAAGAGGTGAGAACAAGAAGGAGGACGCTCTTAGCAAGATCACATCCACAAGCTTCGCCCACTTGTCCAAGCAAGTCTTGGTGGAAATACTCAAGGAAAGGTCTATAAGAGAAGGGGAGGTCGCTACTATAGTTGAGGAGGATGGACCTACATGGATGACCCCGATCGTCAACTATTTGACTAGTAAAACCCTTCCGGCCGATGAAAAAGCGGCGCGACGCATCAGAAGGAAGTCGCAGCACTTCGAACTTCGAGAGGGTATCCTTTATAAGCGCTCTTTCTTGCAGCCGTGGTTACGGTGTGTTGGACCACGTCAGGCTACTTATGTAGTTAGTGAAATACATGAAGGGTTATGCGGCATGCACGCAGGTCCACTATCCGTGGTAGCTCGAGCCTTACGGACAGGATATTATTGGCCTACCATGCACAGGGACGTGCGCGACATGATTCGCAAGTGTAGTGATTGCCTAGTGCATAGACCAGTGACGCGACATCCGCAGCAGGAGCTTACACCCATTACATCCCCATGGCCATTCTATAAGTGGGGAATCGACATCGCATGACCATTCCCAATAGCTGCGGGGGGAGTTAAGTTCTTGATTGTCGTGATGGAATACTTCACACGATGGATACAGACCAAGGCAGTAAAATCCATTACAGGCAAAAAAGTTAAAAAGTTTGTTTGGGAGAACATTGTGTGCCGTTTTGGACTACCAGGGGAAATCATCTCAGACAACGGTAAACAGTTCGCGGATAATCCATTCAAGGACTGGTGCGCATCATTGAATATCAAACGGCGCTTCGCGTCTGTTAAGCACCCGCAGACAAATGGCCTTGTGGAACGAGCAAATAGGAGCTTGGGAAACGACATCAAGGCACATCTGGAGGAACGAAGTGCCAAATGGGTGGATGAGTTACCTCATGTTCTATGGGCGCATAGGACTATGATCAAAACAGCCAACGGAGATACTCCATTTCATTGGCCTACGGCACTGAAGCTGTCATACCAGCGGAAATCAGAATGCCTACCATCCGCACAGCGGAGGTTATGTCGTCACGAACGACGAGCAACTGCGAATCAACCTGGATTTGTTGGAGGAAAAAAGAGATATAGCAGCCATTAATGAGGCTAAGTCCAAGGCTAAAATGAAGGCTTATTATGACGCCAAGGTTAAAGGTGTTTCTTTTTGATCGGGAGATTATGTTTATCGTGCTAACGAAGCAAGTCGAGCGAAGAATATAGGAAAGCCGGGACCTAAGTGGGAAGGACCGTATGAGGTCACGGAAGCCTTATGACGAGGCTCGTACAAGTTACGTGACATGGATGGCCGCGATCTGGAACGCACATGGAACATCTCCAATCTAAAAAGGTGCTATCTTTGAAAGCTACGACTTCCGCATGGGTACTTCGCTATATGTGGCTTTAATGAAGATCCATGCACTCTATCTGTTTTGCTTCTTATGTTTTGTCTAGGTTCCTTTTTTGTTTCTTAGGACTTATCATTCTTGTTCAAACAAAAAATTTAAACGTTCTAATAAAATGCCGTGGCGCCTAGCTAGCTCCACGGCTTGTTTTGTGCAAATTATTTTTTAGGATTTTGTTAGTCATATGAATTTTAGTTATTATTATAATATGCCATGTTTCATTCATATGCATTCATTCAATCACCGTACATGTACTATACGCCTCCAGGCGGGGTAAGAGGATTAAGTGAACCTACTAATTCAACTTGCCGCGTAAGAGGGATGCAACCCCAGCGGGACGGATCATGTATCCTTACTAGACACCTTACTCACAAGACGTTGTGGTAAGTTTCATATGCCGTACTCACGCAGTGCTTTGCATAGTAAAGACGCACGTCGCATGTCTAGTAAATTATAGACTTGAATGTATTTTCTCTTTTGGGTAAGACGTGACATGTCATGCAGCATCGGTAATCGATATTTAACAAAATAAAAATACACAAGTTTCCAAATCATAACAAAATGGCCGTGGTTATCACGGACTTACTAACAAAATACAGTTATCTACCACATCAGTCTTAGCCGTGTACATGCACGGACGAATAAAAATTACAAATGTTTACAAGATAAACTACAAGGGGGTAGGAATTCCCCTATGTCTTTCTTTCCTTCTTCGATCAGAGCACGGAGGGATTCCCCGCGAGCGTCCTTTCCATCCCGTGCCTTGCTCGCAGTCGCATCCAATGCCTCCGCAAGCAGCTTTTCACCTTTCATCACTTTCGATACGGAGTCGTAAGTAGGCAGGGTCAAGGGGATGGGATCCGCAGTAAGCTTGGACATTACCACCTCGTTCGGAGCATCCTTAAGTGCCTCGAGTTCATCCAGAAGAGGGTGTTGGATTTCCGCCAGTGCATCCATCGACGTGGTCATATTGTCCGCATCTGAAGGGTTATGGTAGGGATATTGCATAATGTCTTCGTTCTTACCTATCAATTCTTCACCCTTGACCAATCCCTCATGGCTACCACGGTCGATTCCATCCGACACGACCCCGGCGAATGCTTGCAGCAGGTGCGGCGCTTCCATGGCCTTGCTTACGGCAAGGCGCATTCCTTGCCCAATCATCCACCTGCGTCCGGCTATGGCGGATAGCAAGGGAGGACAAATTCTTTCAGCACAACTTGTGGCAATCTTTCTCAGTTCCTCATCAGCCGTTGCAGCTTGCTCTTCCAACTTGGTCCGCGCTTGTGTTAGCTCATCCTTCAGCGCATCGCGCTCTTGGGCGATGTTGAAGGCTTGTACGGTTACGGCCTTGGTAGAAGCTTCGGCCGCGGACACCTGAATATGGAACTTCGAGTTATTACAAGGATAATATGTTTTTTCTTGGGTCAAATAAAAATCGAGGGAAAAATATATGTATAATGTTTTTTTTGAAAGCATACCTTCTCGTTCGATGCGGCTACAAGGGCCTCGAGCTCGGCGATGCGCTTTTCTCGGCTGTCGGCATGATGAGCTTGCTCTTTCATTGTAGCCTCGGCCGTTACCAGCGCCGCTTGCAGTGACGCCATGGTCTTCTCATTCTTCACAACCATTGCCTCCCGACGAGCTATCCTTTTGTCGGCCCGCTTCACATTCGCCAGGGCCTTGATCAGGCGGCGTCTTAGAGCGGCACCTACCGTCACTTGATGCGCGGACGACACGTCAAACTGCTCTAGAAGGGATTCATGATCCAGCTCATCTATGTCTTGTGCAAGGGCTGGAGGGGTAATGTGCTCGATGAATTCCGAACACTCAGATTCCGCCTCTAACCTTGTTAAACTCGAGAGATTCCATGCTAGGCGCAGGCTATTTTCTGGCCCTTCAGGGAGTGGCTCCTCGGCGTGTGTCGCAGCAGGGGGTGGGGGTCTGTTTGATGGTGCGGGGGATGTATTCCTCTCCACTTCTTCCTCTTGGGCTACGGCCGACGGATCCGCCCTGTTATTGACATTGTAAATTTTGTTTAGGCATTATATATTTCACAAGCAAAATGACACGACTGACATACGAAGGGTACTTACGTGGTACCAATTGCAGGTTCTGGGGCGGTAGGAGCTACGACACTCACAGGGGTAGCTCGCCAGACTTGCTCTTCCATGTGCGGGGTAGGGTCGGCCTAAGCAGTCGCAGTACCACTTCCCTCTTGGTACTGCGGATGGTCCTTCCTCTGTTTCTTTGGGGGAGCATTCAAGGCCCCGGCCTCATCCCCTATCGTCTTTCCTACCCTTCTGGTGGTCTTTCTCTTTCTAGATGTGGGCGGGGCGGACCCGGAAGCTTGAGTGATGTATTCGTTCTCAAGATTGAGGAAATCGTTTTCATCTTCCTGGTGGGTCGCGGTTCCCTCCAACAGTAGCTCTCCACCATGTTCATTATGGAAGTCCAATGGGGATTTCTCGATGATAGGCTCCTCTTCATCTGATCTTTGCTCGGACGTTTCTTCGAGTGGAATGGTGCGGCCTGCGGTCGCATCGAGAAGGGGGAGTTCATTCTCCTTCAGAGGGCGGAATCCTTCAGGCACTCTCATGGGGTCGCCCTGACGTATTAGTCCGTGTAGGTTCATCTCTGCGGACATTTACAATTGCACGGGTCAGTAAAGTTCTGAATACAAATGACATTTCACATTTACAAGGTATAAAGTAAACCTACCCTCTCCATGTTCCGTCAGGAAGCACGGATATAAGTCATCCCTCCCATAATAACGACGACTTAATCCTACTAAGCACAAGATATGTTCCGGCAACCCCTTATGGAATTCCGTGCGGTGGGTATCTAATATTTTCAGGTCTCTGCTGCTATAGTCTTTAGATTTGGGCGGAGAATCTTTGGGTACCCTAGTTTCAAGGACGAAAGAAGTAGGGAATACCTTCTCATCAACAAAGAAGTAATGGTCGTACCAGTTCTTAAGTGAGTCTAAAGGCTTCCTATACGTCATGGGGGCGTTCCCGGATCATTTTTTAAACGATAGCCACCCATTTACTAGTTGGGGGGCGTAAAAAGCTCTAAATAGGTTCACGGTCGGAGTCACTCCGCATGTATGGCATGTAATTTCAAACTGGTTGATTTTACACGCCCCTATGCAGTGAAGCTGGGTTATGTGGAAGTCATAATACAATAGCAGATCTACCAAGAATTTGGACAGGGGGATACGATAGTTGGCCGAGTCAAATAGGCGCGTGTACACGCCTATTTTCCCCTTTGGTGCATTCGTAATTGCCTCACCTTCACCTGGATAGGTGGGGTGTACGCTTTCGGGAATGTAATACTTCGACAAAAAGTCTATGTATTTTTCCACCGACATCACGTTAAGGACATCCGTTATAAGTGGGTTGTCCTTTACCATGTTTTATAAAAAGGGTTTGTAAGGCGTGATGATCTAACCTGCGGCGGAAGAAAATACGTGGAATAGAAGGCAAAAGTTTGGAGAATGGAGCTTGGAAATAACAATGGCGGAAGGGAGAATGAATTGTGTGTGTAACAAACACACACACCAACTCTTATATAGGGTTGCCTCGGTTTCCGAGGTATTGTGGATGTTTGACACGTGTAGGCCACTACGTCTATCCAACGGATGGGATTTCTGACACTTCTGAAACGTCAGAAGGGACCCACGGGTCACTTCTTAGCAGTTTTTACGTGGCTCAATGGTGGGCATTAATGGTGCACTTTTGTAGAAGTGCGGCTGACCAGTTGGCTACCATTAATGCATTTATTCTTGTGTCGGGATATGCGGTCTTACGTAAGACCATATTCAATGCTACATTTAATTTGTCTCGGCCGTTACGTACGGCTGAGGTTCTATTGGAATAACATTCCTAGACGGGCAGCCACGTGCGGCCGAAACAAAATCTTACATATCTATCATTCCCTAGGTCTTTCTTGGTACGTCTGGGGAGCAACTTGATAGTCTAGAGGTTACGCCTACGGCTATAACAACTAGACTGGGGGGACATGATGACGTATAGTCCCTAGCCGGGTCAGGAACCCGGCCCACGGGTACTACCCGTATCCGGCCCATCACAGATGGGTGGGAATAATGTCATTTGAGCTTATGGGCTTGGATGAACAGTAACCACACACATGTGTGCGGCCCACGGCCCGGCATGACCGGTACAGGGTTAGACAGAATCATATTCTATCTCTGAATAGGATTAACCCCAAAGAAGAGGATATTCACTCACCATGATTAGAAGATAACAATCAATCTAATTTTGGTGCTTATCCTTTCCTTGGGGCTGAAGCATCAGTGACAGCCCATTAGGGATTCACTGCCTATAAAAGGAACCCCAAGGGTTCCACAAAGGTATTACGTTCTATACTCTCAACTCAATCGATTCTCATAAACCCTAAACCGATACTTACTCTCACGCCGGAGTCTAATCATGGGAAACATTCCCACGGTAAGCCTAACGCGTGTTGTTTAGTGTGCAGAATCCCAACCATACAGTTCACTTGGTGCAGGAGCCGGAGCCCAGCCAACCCGAATTAAGCCTAATTCAGGTCTAGCAAGGATCACCCAACTTTTGCATCCACACTACTCTAATCCATGGATCCGTGAACATGAGAGCAAGTGGACAAAGGATCATCCTATAGATTCTATCATTGGTGACCCTAATCGTTCGGTATCCACACGAAGTCAGTTACAAGAAAGTGTAATGTTTTGTCATTTTGATGCTTTTCTCACCGAAGTTGAACCTAAGACATGGCAAGAAGCTTTTAGATAGAAGCTATGTAAGAAGAACTTAATGAATTTATACGTCTTGAAGTATGGGAACTTGTCCCATGCCCGGATCAAGTGCAGTTACTCACTTTGAAATGGGTCTACAAGGTGAAACTCGACGAGTTAGGCGGAATATTGAAGAACAAAGCTCGACTCGTAGCTCGTGGATACAAGCAATTATTAGGCATCGACTTTATGGAATCCTTTGCACCTGTTGCCCGTTTGGAAGCTAATATACTATTCCTTGCTTATGCAGCCCACATGAATATGGTCGTCTATCAGATGGATGTGAGACGACATTTATCAATGGTGACATCAAGGAAGAGGTCTATGTTCAACAGCCGGATGGTTTTGTGAATCCTAAGTATCCTAATCACGTGTATAAGATTAAGAAGTCTCTCTATGGGTTGAAGCAAGCTCCACGGGCATGGTATGATCTATTGTTACAATTCCTCATTACGCAAGGCTTCGCTAAAGGCAAGGTGGATCCCACGCTGTTCATTCAGAAACGAGGTAAATATATGATTATGGTACAAATATATGTTGATGATATTATATTTGTTGCCTCGACACAAACCTTATCGAATGAGTTTGGGACACTTATGTCTTCCAAGTTTAAGATGTCAATGATAGGCAAGGTATCATTCTTCTTAGGTCTTCATATATCTCAGAGTCCTAGAGGCATCTTTATCAATCAATCCAAGTATGCCCTTGAATCTCTTAAGAAATATAAGATGGAATCTTGCGACCCCGTGGATACTCCAATGGTGGAACGAACTAAGCTTGATGCAGATCCACATGGAGTTGCCATTGATCCGACACTTTATCGTAGAATGATCGGTACTCTTCTGTATATCACAGCTAGTCGACCTGATCTTCAGTTTCCTATATGTATGTGTGCTCGGTATCAAACTCGACCTACTGAGTTACACTTAGCTACTGTTAAACGGATCTTTCGATATCTTAAAGGAACCATTAATCGAGGAATTTGGTATTCGGAGGACTCTTTGAGTACACTAATGGCATATGCAGATGCGGATCACGCGGGTAGTCAAGATACAAGGCGTAGCACGAGTGGAACTTTGCAACTACTAGGAGATTGACTAATCAGTTGGGCATCGAAAAGTCAGAAAAGCACTGCAATTTCAAGTACGGAAGCAGAATACATAGCTATGTCTGGTTGATGTACTCAAATTCTTTGGATGAGATCGTAATTAACCGACTATGGTCTAGGTTTCAATAAAATTCCGATGTACTGCGACAACAAAAGTGCAATTTCCTTATGCTGCAACAATGTTCAATTCTCCCGGTCGAATCATATTGACATTCGCTACCACTTTATCAAGGAGCAAGTGGAAAATGGAGTGATCGAGCTTTACTTTGTCCAATCTGAGTATCAATTGGCGGATATTTTCACGAAGGCTTTAGATCGCGCTCGAATGGAATTTTTGGCCGACAAGCTAGGTTTGAGAACTTTTTCGCCCGAGACTCTTAAGGAACTGGCAGATGAAGCGAAAGAATAGTGGTGGTAAACTATTCTCCGTATCCTTGGTGATCATTTGTGTATATTGTTTATATTTTTATCCACAAAAGCAAAATACAAAAGTATTAAACCATATAAAAACTATAAAAATTGAAAAATTTAGAAAAATCCAAAAATATCTTTTACTTTATTTTTCAAAGGCATGTATTTTGGTACGATGATATTTATGGTCTTAGAAATGTCGATTAATATTGACATCGGCGAGTTCGTACAAAAGTTGTAAATATTTCATAAAACATGCCCATATGGCATGTAGTTATTTCAGACTGCAGCCCGCTTTTCATATTAAAGTCAAGTATTTCTTATGAAAGCTTTGTCTCACAACAGGAATTAATTTTCTCGGGCAAGGTTTACTTTAAAACCTTGTAAGGGATCAAGTTTACTTTATAACTTGGTCTAACACAAATATATGCACGCTTCAGTGCATTCATTTGTTAAAACAAGAGAAGTCTTGTTTTTATGGAGCTATCATCTCTACAACCATATCTATCTACAATTGGTATCTACATACTCGATGATGCGACTACTCGACGACTACAGCTCTTTCAATAGAACACGGGTCAGGAGGGGGAGCAACTGTCAAGCATTCAGAATCTTCGATGCCGAAAGTGCCAAGTTCACAAACTGGTGTCAAGACAAAAATACCAATCGTACATGTGGTGTCAAGAGATGACTTCAGCCGTGACGAGGCGACCAACATTTTCCGACAAGAACCATTTGATCTTATCATATGATGTTCTCATCAATCAGGCCCAACCTTGTCAATTTATTCTAATATGGTGAATAGGTGATCATGTTACATATCGGTATCATTTCTCACAAATTGGTCTCATGAAGATTAAAAAGACTTGCATTTTTCTTCCCAAAACCTTTGTTAAAACTTCATTAAATCAATTGATATTAAAAACATCGATTAGGTTAATATTTTTAATATGGGGGAGAAAATGGGATTTAATATGGGAAATTATCACAAATGGTTTGACTTAACGTGATGGCTCAACCCGACATATGCGAAATGTTTTCGAATATCGTGGCATATGTTAAGGGGGAGCAAAATGGATTTCATGGTGACATATACTTACCCTAAACCCATTTATTTCACGACGATGAAGATTGAGGTGACATAAGGATGGTAGGATAGGTTAAGTCCAATGATTCTTCCAAAACCAGAGGAATCTTCCCAAGGACATTCCATAGCCAGAAATAGTAGTCCTTAGGAAAGATGGGGAAAGATTGTGAACGTAGCTGAATGCCAACCAAGTACTTAAGTTAGCACTGGAACAATAACAACAAAGTGCTAGTTATGACGTATTGGTAAGCATTGAAGGGGTTAAAGAATGAAAAAGAATTGTAAAGATAAAGGGTCTAAAGAAATAATCCCTCCCTACAACTTAGGCAGAAACTGGGTCAACACATATGCTATTGAGATCATTTTAATGATGTTCGATATTAAAGATAGACATCATGGACCCAGTGATGCATTGCACAACCTATCCCAGCTAACTCAGATATCTCCTAAAAGGTATTTGTTTTATTCACACCGAGACAACGCATTATCTATTGATTTATTCACTCCGAATAAATTGGTATTGAAATGGTGGCACTCCTCTCCAGCCTCCGATCACTAAAATCCAAAATGCACGATCGAGTCTAGAGCCATTTGAGATCATCAAATTTCTCATTAGGACACACTTCCATATTTCCTTGCTTCTTCACACTTTGTGAAAAGTAAGAAAGATATTAAGAGTCCTACGCAAATCTTCATGATCTTGCTTGAACATCCGAGTAATACGCAAGTATTTACAATGAAGATGGAAATCCTTCTTGAGTGAATATCAAAAAGCTCATGGTAGGTGACTTGTAAGATTTGATGAGATGGCATTTATACATGATTTCATCGTTCTTTTTGGGCTTTAAATGCATAAAATGTCATAATATTACCATATATATGTTTGTATTTGTTTACTTGTGTGTTTTAGGTATGGATATCATGAAAAAGACAAAAGATCACAGAAACAAGGAAAACCAGACACACGAAACGAAGCCATACAAAGAACCGGGCCCTAGTTCATGAAATATCCAAGAAAAACCTTGAAGACTTGAATATGTACAAGATTGATCCTCAGTTTATGAAGAAATGACACTTAAAACCCTTTTATATTCATAATTACAAGTTTGGTGCCTTAAGTTTGTCAAAATTACAAAATGGTCCTTCAACATTAAAGAATTGGCAAGTTTAGTCCCTCATCAATTCTAAATTGTCAATAATGGTCCCTCATGAAGTCAAAGATACAATGAAGACCTTTGAAGATCAAGAATGTCCAAGATCAGTCCTTCAAATATTCAAAATTGGCAAAAACAACCCTTGAAACCCTTATCATAAAGTTTCGTGGCAAAAGTGTGAAGTTTAAAAGTTGAATAACAAAGGAAATGAGTTGGTTTGCTGAATAAACACGTTTTACCATATTTTCCAAAACACAAGGGTCAAAAGTGAGCAAGTGAAACATTCAAACTCAAAAATGCGCCAAACACATACACACTCCACCAAAACCGGATCAAAATGGTTACTATTCACCTTTCACCCCCAGTTACTATCTCACTTAAACCAAAGGTTAAATCCCAATTACCTTGACACACGTTTGATTCACACACTCTAAATCCCATCCCACACCAAAAACCCTCACTCCCACTCACCTAAGGACCCCACCATTCGAACCCGTCCACCTATCACATCAAACCTTAACCTCCAAGGTATGCCACGTGGCCAAATCAACAGCCCACACTCCTTGCTTGGTTACAAAGCTAAAATTAACAATCAGGATTCATTTGACAGCTCAAACATCAAATGCGTCTAGAAGATTCAAGGGCGTTTTAGGAACTTCATAGCTTGGGTTTTCACTTGTAATCTCAGCCCTTGTGGCCTATATAAGGACTCCTCAACTTGTGAGAGAGCCTGGTTCCAGTTTTACTCTTTAAACATTGTAATTCCTTTTTAAAATTTATAAAAGTTGATATTTTAAGAAAATTGTAATTCCTTTTTATGTTTTTGAAAGTTGGTGTTGTTTAAGGTTAATTCTGATTTCCATTTGATGTTATAAGTGTGCTTAGATCTTGTGGTTTAAGGACGTTTATGTTTGGTAAGGTTTTCAAGTTTGAAATAAGCTTGAAAACAGTCATCTAATTTTTGATTATTTACTTGTACTAACCTTTAACCAAAAGCCATAAGCTCTTACAAGCTTGTTGACACCAAGCTTGTGAAGGGATTTGAGCCTTTGGTTGGGTTGTTTGTTGCTTGTGTTGAAGAAATCAATTCCTTGAGTTTCTGCTTTGAAACATCAACCAAGACACTTATCATCTCCTTTGTTGAAGTACCTTGGTCTTGTTCTAGTTGTTGAACAAGGTCCAAGGAGCATTGCTGATCCTCCTAGGAAGTTGTGGAGGATAGGTATAGCCTCTTGTTAAGATTCCTCTAAAAAATTTCATGTTATTGTCTGGTTTTTACTTTGCTATGTGATTTGTTGTTCCTGTGTTTGTGCTTTATGTTTTATAGTTGGTATCTCTTAGTTGTCACCTATTTGAGCTATTTGAACCATAAAATAAGTAGGTTGCTTGTTAAAATAAAAAAGTTTGTTTGAAAAAGGGGTAAAACAAGGCTGTTTGGGATTATTGGATCATAAGGCCTTGTGGCCTTGTTCCCTTGGTTCTTAGGGTTTGGGGAGTCTAAACAAGTCATGTGCAACAAGTTTTAGTCACTGGTTAAGTTTCAAAAGGTTTGGAAAAAGGATTTCAAGTTTTGGAAAAATCTGATAAAATTGGTTTGAATTTGGTCAAACACATAAGATCCAATAAAATCTTTGTTTGTTGGATCTAAGGTCTGAAACCTGGTTTGGGAAGAGTTTAGGTGATAAGCTATCTGTGCATTATTTGTTTGTTGAATTTGGTGGCTTATTGAAGGTGCTAGAGCTTATCAAAGTTGGCTGGAGTGGTCAATTGCATCAGCAAAGTGACCACCTCATTTTGGACTTGCAATTGTTGTTCTAGTGTATGACCTGCTTGTTTATCACTTGGAACTTGTTATTGTGTTGCTTGTGAGTGCTTCTTGCTATTTGGTGTGCTTTGTTGCTGGCTTATAAGCTCAGTGGCTTATTAAGCCTTATTTTCCAAAATCAGTCATCAATTGGTCAACTGACCTCTTGATTCACAAGGAATCCTCCTTGAGTTCTTCACAAAAGTTGCTTATAACAAGCCTATAAACTATGACAACCATGGTTTTTAGGGTTCGTCACTTAGACTATAGTTTAAGGTGTTTTGTGCAAATATGTGCTTTTATGTGCTTATGTGTTTATTTTGTGTGTTTGGAGTAAGGTTTGGATATCGTTTATAGGTATATGGTACTCATAAGTAAATCGAGGAACGGTTGTTTCATGTTCATGAGCCCACAAGGTGGTGACTATGAAATGAGATGGTGTCATTTCGTGGCTTTACGTATACGTATATGTATTGTAGAAAATCGTATTTTTACGGTTTCGGGTTTTGCATTTAGGGGTCTCGGAAGAGGTATTTAGTCATGGGAGTATTTTTGGGATGGTTTTAAGTCACTTAGGACTTAGTTAATTAGTTTATTTCATATTTCAAGAGTTTTTATAAAACTGTATATTTTTACGTCTTTTACGGTATACGCGTAAATTTGACTAGTTTTACGGTTTTGAGGTTTTGGAGTCTTTAGGAGCTGAAATAAATTAAGGTAAATTAAGGTATTATTAATAATATATTAATAAGTAATAAAAAGAAAAAAATACATATAATAGTCGGTTTTGGGACGCAAGAAAGAAAAAGAAAAGGGAAAAAAAGGAAAAAGAGGAACCAGGCTTTTGTAATGGGCCAAGGACTTGTTAGGAAATTATATAAAAACTTTTTATTAACCAAAGACATTCATAAAATCCCTGGAGATCAAGCTTAAGTCGAAATCCATGAATTCTATTTAGGGTTTTCATATTTTTCTTGTCTTCCATTAATTCTAAGGTAAAAATTTTCAATCTCTTTTTAATTAAATTGTTTTTAATTCTTTCTTAATCGTTATATGATGGATCTAGGTTAGTGTTTATTAGAAATCTGTAATTTAATGTTATCACAATGATATATACATGATTAGAATAATTAGGGTTAATGTTTAAACATGATGAGGGTAATTAATTTGGTTAATTATGTTAAATCCGTTTTTAAAAACTGGGCAGAATTTTTGGGTGATTGTTTTGATCATATCTAGAGTTTTACAAACTTTTAATTTTCGAATCCTATGTCCCTGGAAAGGTAATTGAGTTGGCTTTCAAATGCAAGAAACGAGAACTAAATTAGAGGTGTTGAAGTGGGTCAAAAATAGGTTAAATCAGTCGGGTGTCAAAATAGTTTTTGGATCAGCCTGTTTTATTTTTATGTTTTGAATTGTTTGGGGTACTTAGGGTTATATTGGAACCTTAAAACGAACATGAGACTTAGATTATATATTAAATAAAAGATCTGGAGAAGGTCTAAACAAATGGGTTAGGGTAAGACCCTCTGATCATAACAAACTTTTCATATGTTCAAAATCAGTAAATTCTAGATTATATATATATATATATATATATATATATATATATATATATATATATATATATATATATAATATATATATATATATATATATATATATATATATATATATATATATATATATATATATATATATATATATATATATATATATATATATATATATATATATATATATATATATATATATATATATATATATATATATATATATATATATATATATATATATATATATATATATATATATATATATATATATATATATGTATATATATGTATATATATATATATATGTATATATATATATATATATATATATATATGTACATATATATATATATATATATATATATATATATATATATATATATATATATATATATATATATATATATATATATATATATATATATATATATATATATATATATATATATATATATATATATATATATATATATATATATATATATATATATATATATATATATATATATATATATATATATATATATATATATATATGGAGGCCTTAACAGTGTCTTCAAGGTTGCTGCCAAAGGGTAGAGTTAGCTAACACATATAAGGGCATAGGGTTTCTTTTACAGAGGAAGTTTATTTGGTTAAGGGGGTGTTCGACCCATAGTTTTAGGTATGAAAAACGGGACTGTTTTTGGTTAAATGTTAACGGGGCGAGTTATGAACTAAACTAAGTTAAGGGCTTTATAGAGGGATGTAATGAGATGCATATGGCATATAAATGTGGTTTAGTGGTAGGATAAGGTTATATATCCATCATAGATTGATGAGCCATTTTGGTATGTGGTTCATGTCTTGATTGTATACGTTTGTGTGTTTAGATTTTGCTAGAGTACGGGTACTTGGAGAAGCTTGTTTAGGTGAGTTTCATTGTCCCGTGTTTCTATGATTTATAAATGTTTTGAATTCTAGATGGGATGGAAGAGATACTGTGTGGTTTGTAACTAGTGATGTGAATGTTTTTATGGTTTGTGATGGACTTGTGTGTACATTTATGTGATTAACCGCTATGTGATTCTTGATTGTTATTGTGGTTTGACTTGGTACCAAGGGGATGTTGACAAGGTGGGGCCTTGGGAATTGTTCATAGGTGTATGGGCGCCTATGGGACCATGGTTATTGGTAAGGCTGGGAGCCTTGGAAATTGTGGTAATTGGTAAGGCTTGGTGCCTTGAAATTGTGATTGTATGGTTAATCTTGAATGGTAGTTGTTAATGCATAATTGTAACACATTGTCCATATGTTCTTCTATTGATAGTTGTTATTCACAGCTTATAACTATTTTGGGGTTGGAGTCTAAACCTATGACTCTCACCAACTTTATGTTGACGTGTTTTAGTGTCTCTTTCAGGTGAGAATGTGGTTAAGCGTGAGAATAGGAGTGGCTAGCTGGGAGGCTTAGGATTGCATTGGAGGAACCCCATTTCCTCTTAGTCTTTACTTATGTTTGAATAAGTGATACTTTGTAGACACCTATATGTTTGTTATTTGTTAATTGTATGTCTTTGGTAAGAGGTAGACCTGTTACCTACTTACCTAGACGCCTGCATTGTTTGTGATATCTTCATGACATTGTGTCATCATTTATGATATTTCCAATTCATTTAGTTATCTCTATAGACACGTTATTGTTATGATGATATCCATACGCCGCGTCCTATATTCCGCCATGGTGGGGTGTGACAGAATGGTATCAGAGATAGGTTTTAGAGAATTAGGTTGCCTAGTCTAATAGCCTAGTCTATAGCTTAAGGGACCATGCATGTAGGTGTCATAGGGGTATGTGTGCATTATAGTATATGATGTGCTTAATTGTTATATTCGTTTTGGATATTTATTTACTGTGATACCCTAGAACCGAGGTCACTAACATTACCCTAAATTACGCTTATTTTTCAAATTTTTAATAAATTTTAATTGCTATATATTTTAGTATTTTGGTTGAAACCGATGTTCGAGGTTATAATTTTGACGATTGTCGATTTAAGAAGGACGATGACGAATACGATCCCGATGGATGCCCAAGTTTCTATAATTATTGTCGTTTTATCGATATTGTAATTTTTTCGAGAATTTTACTTACGGTTCGTGTTAAGTCGAGTCGGGTGAGTTTTATTGCTTTCCGGGTACATTTAAAGTGTCCTAAAAGTATTTTGGAGTGTTTGGGATGATTCCCGACTCCCGTAAAATTTTCTAAAATGACTAGTGAGTCAATCCCGTAAAGTTTTAGAGTCGTTTTTACTTGAGGCCAAAAGAAATCTTAAATTGCACCTTTGGTCCCTCCCATTTCACAAAAAGGGAACAAACATACACACACATAACATTTCAAAGAAAAAAAAAATAAAACCCACCCTTTTTGCTCTCTCTAGGCCGACGGCCAACATCACCAACACCACCACCACTTCAATTTTTCTTGGGTTTTGATTAATTCCAATCAAAGACCACTTCCTAAAACCCTTTAGTAAGTGTTAATCCATGGTTAATTCCAACATGCATTAACAAAATTTTTTCCAAAAATTAAAGATTTTTCAAAAGTTTAATTGGATGTTAATTGAGCATTTGCATGTTTAATTCATGTTAGAATGATGCTAGAACACCAAACAAATCAACAAAAATCAATTTGGTTGATGGGTTTTGATCACCCAAACCCCACGGCTCAAAGGGGGGTGTTTGGGGATCATGGTGGTTAATGTTTTGATGTTTGATTTTGTGTTTAATCATATGTTTACATGTTTTTAGATGGGTATATCCAATTGCATGTTTGTTTTTATGATTTGGGTTTTATGAGGATATTGATCAATAGGGGTTTAGGACTGAAAATGATGTTTGGATATGATTAGGAGTACTTAGGATGATGTCTAGTGTTGGTAAATGGGTTTGAAAACGAGCGTTGGTATGATTTTGGTATAGGTAATTTTAGGCAGAAAGTTTGAGGTGTTTTCGTAAAAATTATTTTAAAAACAGGTCTTGTGATTAGGATAGAGTTGTAGAGCATCTTCTTAGCTTCGATTTGGTATAAGATAGAGCTTACGACTCCTAACGAGTCAAAAGTTACGACGTTTTGAAATTCGTGTACCGGGAGATGAAAACCGTCATAATCCGAAATTATGCTTGGCTTTAGGTCAAATCCCGGGGACTATAGGTTTAGTTTGATAAATGGTCAAAGGTTGAATTTTGGTCTCAAACCTGCACATTTGAGTCTATTATAAGACTTAGGTGTCAAATGGGTCAATGGAGTATTTTAAACGTGTCAAATGAGTCCGACTTGGTCAAAGTACAATTTCAGTCTGAAAAACGTAGTTTTGGAAAAGTGTTGAGTAACGGGTCGTAAAAGCAAAAAATTTTAATGGGATTAAATATGTGTTTTCTACAGGTCTTAAAGTATTTTTGAGAATTTTCTCAAATTTTATAAAAAGGGTTAAGTATAGTAAAACAGTCCGTAATTTTGGTAAGTATCGGCGAAAATGTGTAAAAATGAATAACGTTAATAATAAGGACAAATGGTATAAAACGAGTAACACTTGTTTTTTTGTTTTGGCGTGAGTTGTAATTATCACAAGTGACTAATATGTATGTATTTTATACAGTACCATAAGGTTTATAAATGAGATTACTCATTACGCGTTATTTGGTTTGATAGGTGTTGGCTTCTACTTGTCTTTTTTTATTGGTGGATTTGTACCCAGGTACATCATGACCTCCCCTCGGCCATTTACCCGGGCATCCTCATCGTCGTCAGTAACCGTCACTCGAACTATCGACTACTTGTTATATAAGGTGTGAATTTATAGTCTCGCTTATTATTATTTCAAACTGTTTTACCCGCGAGGGAAATGCATGCTAGTTTTCAAAATGAACATATGTCATGAATGATTGTTGGACCCGAATGTTGCCTTGAAATTGTGTTGAGTACCTAGTTGTAAAAGGCCCTAAATTCATGAACTATTAACTATTGTTTAGTCCTAGCGTGGATTAGAAATAGCCGCTTATACAAAGTGATAGTACTATGGGGTTGACTACCCTATCCGAGACGAGGGATAGTACGTTGATACCCCCTGCGGACGGATAATTTGTGATAAGAGATAAGGTATAATTGCAACTGATGCCTTAGTAGGGGCACTGGTTTCATCTGAATCACGCCGGTAATTATTACGCGGGTGATTGAGTTAACGGTTTAGTGTCATGAGCTTAAACACAATTGTCAGTACCTTGAATATAGATTGTTTGATCGACAAGTCTATGAATGATCGTGAATGGTTTTTATTTCACATATGTTCAAAATGAATTGTAAAACCTATGAATTCCACTCAACGTTTTCGTTGACCAAATTTAGCATGTGTTTCAGGTAACCGCTGAAGTGTAGCATGGAGCGTGCAATGGATGGATGTTGTGTGTATGGCTTGGAGTCTACTTGTTTTTCCCCCCGTTATTACTTAAACATTTTTAACTTTATGTCATGTTGTTGTGAAAACTGTAACTTTTGGGGTTGAGATTCATGGGGACCGAAACGCAAAACTCTGTTGTATCATTTGGGGTTGGAAAACCGTAGACATGTAACTTTTTAACAACTTTTAATTTAAGTTTGAATTTGACGTCTCTTTGGAGTCGTTCGATATATCTTGTGTGCGATGATAACTGCCTAGCACCCAAATGTTGTAGTTCCGCTACGCATAGCATTTGGTGGGGTGTTAGAGATTGGTAATCAGAGCCATGAGTTATAGAGAACTAGGTCGTTTTGAAAATTCCTAAACTATAACTTTTGTTGTCGTAAGAAATTGTCCAAGCGCACACAACTATCCTGCATGGCTCCGGTAAGGTTTATTTTTGTATTCATGGCATTTGACGTATACTTTTGAGTTGAAGTATATATGTGGGTATTTATTACATAGATATGGAAATTACTACATGTAAACGTTGAAATTATACGTGGAATACCCGATACCGTAATTCTTGTATTACTTATGCATGAGCATCATATTATCGCATTTTGGGCATGTGTACCACCTTTGCATTGCATTTGCATGCATGTATTTATAAATATTGTATAGTTATCTTACGTACCCTCCAAAATTCTCTGTTATTGCAGGAATGGCCGAGGTACCCGCCTAATGGTAATGGAGACGATTATGTCGTAGGTCACGAAGGGGGACCGTTTCCTCCGAACCCGCCGGATAATGACAATGGATGGATCGCTCAAGAAGAAGCGGTAGAGCCGGGAAATGACAGTGACAAAAGTGACGTGGACAACTTCAGTATCAGTAGCGATGGTAGTGAGGATTCTGAGGAAGAGCCCGAGGAACCGGTGGATGATGGAATTCCCGAGAACGCTGTCGGTCAGACCGAACCTGATTTATTTCAATCTCCAAATTCGCCAAAGGGTTATGAAGTGCCTCCGACCGACCGATATGAGCAGCAACCCTTTCGTCGCCCGATGGACAATTGTAAGGACTACTTGAGGACAGTGCCAGGGTTTGTTCGAGTAAGTAATGGGAGTGGTGCAGAATCCAGCAATTCATCTAAATCACAATCTATTCATGAGAATATCGCGAGGGTCTACTTTCCGAGACCAAGACACTACTGGGATCCCGAAGGTCGTTTAAGGAGGATGGATAGGTTGATGTATGAGCGGTTTATGGTGGAGACCAGGGTAATTAAGAGGTTTGATAAGAATGAGAGGGAACACCAAAGATTATTGGCAAGAACTTCAAGAATTGAGTATGATGGAAATGCAAACAAGAGTGATATCAACAGTCTAAGATCAATGATCGCGAACTTGAGCGCCAGTCTTGATCGAGTTAGGGAAGATCAAGCGAGATTGTCTAGGATGCAGAGTTGGGAGCATCGAGTGAGAGCATCCTTGCCCCCAGATTGGAGATTTGTGGACGACTTGGAAATGGAAGCTAATGACTTCATGATCCAGCCACCTGCCAGAGGTGTTTGTATCACTGTGGGAAATCATGTAGCGGTTGAGTGTGGGTCTACGTCAGGGACGAAGAAGGCGACTGAATGTGGGCCGAATGACAAAGGAAAGAGGAAGATGGATGAAGTGGACGAGGAAGATAGCGACGAGGAACCCGAGGAAGATGATGATGAACCGCCATCCAAGAGGCCGTGTGGATCACCACATGCCTAGTTGCTTGTCTTGTATTTTATCTTTGATCGTTGTAATAGAACTGTTTTAGACTTTTGCATGATGGCATTGTGACGAAAAACTTGAGAACTTAAGTTTTATGGTGAATGGTTGTAGTGGCAATACTTGTCACAATTTTGGTTGATTATCAATACAATCCATGTTTACCTTTCATGATCTGTGATATGTCTTTAATTTGATCTTTTGTGATGTGAATTGATGAATATTAGTAACTCTGTAGCGATGTGTCGTTGTATTTATATTATGTCTTGAAAGAGAAATCCATCTTAATCTTGATGTGTATACTTACATTGTTTTTCTATTTTCCCTGTCTTTGCAGAGAGGGGTATTTGATAACGCACCATGCCTCCAAAACTAACAGCCGACCGTGTGAACACGATGATTCAGGAAGCCATTGCGAATGCGCTAGAAGCAGATCGAGCAGGGAGGAACCCAGACCAAGGCAGAAATGTGGGGAGACAACAAGCCCCAAGAGAGTGTACTTACTCTAGTTTCATAAAATGTGGTCCCACGCAATTTCGTGGAACTGGTGGAGCTCTAGAACTCAGGAGATGGTTAGAAAAGGTCGAAAGTACTTTCGAGATTAGTGGTTGTTCAGAAGCGAACAAGGTCAAGTTTGCGGCTGTTACTTTTCTTGACGACGCATTGAGTTGGTGGAACACCCAAGTAGCCACCGTTGGGTTAGCAGTAGCGAGTGCAAGAACATGGACTGCTACTAAAGCTCTTTTGACCAAGAAGTTCTGTCCTGAAGAGGAGTTAGGTCAATTGGAAGATGAGTTGAGGCACCTGACTTTGAAAAACAATGATATCACTGCTTACACCAGGAGGTTTAATGAACTAAGCCTTTTGTGTCCAGACACCTTTGCCGATGATAACAAGAATATGAAACAGTACATCAAAGGTCTGTCCAGTAATATCAAGGGTGAGACGACTTCGTCTAAACCTGGGTCGTTTGATGAAGCGGTCCAGATGGCTCACGCGTTGATGGATGTCAAACTCCAAGACAAGAAGAACTTCATTGCTGAAGGAAATAAGAGGAAGTGGGAGGCGGCGCAGAGCAATCAATCCCAGGGTTAAAGCCGAGGTGGAAACCGAAACAACAATGGTCAGAACCGCAATCAGCAGTTCAACCAGCGAAGGAATGAAGGGATGAGAGCTGTGACAAACCCCAGAGGAGCGAAGGTGAATCCCCACTGTGGTCGATGCAACTTGTACCATGTAGGGAGTTGCCCGCCTGCGTGAGGCAAATGTGGAAAAGCGGGTCACAAGATGTCTGATTACCGAACAAAGGGGGTAGCCACTGGGGCGAATGCTACGAGAGTCATGGGTTGTTTTGGATGTGGAGAAAGAGGCCATAATCAAGGAAATTGCCTGAAGGAAGGAAACAAGTAAGGAGGTAACAATGCTGCTGCCGTGTATCAAGTAGGGACGGTTGATAAACCACAGGGTCCTAACGTGGTTACCGGTACGTTTTTGCTAGACGCTTGTTATGCTAGTATTTTGTTTGATTCTGGTTCCGACAAGAGTTTCGTAGATGTTAAATTTAGTCGTCATATCGATAGAAAACCGGTATTGTTAGCGACTAGTTATAACGTGGAGTTAGCCGATGGGAAAATCGTTAGTACGAATTCTATACTGAAAGGGTGTACCTTGAAGTTAGGAAATTACGCTTTTGAAATCGACTTAATGCCTATAGAGCTAGGATCGTATGATGTGATTGTGGGAATGGATTGGCTGATGGCGCACAGTGCTATGATCGTCTGTGGAAAGAGGTTAGTTCAGATCCCGTTGAGGAATAAAGTCTTGCCTGTGAAGGGAGACGAATGCACTTCTCGTTTGAAAGTGATTTCGTGTTTGAAAATAATGAAGTATGTAGAAAATGGATGCGATGTGTTTTTGGCACAAGTTTCGAGTGATGGTGATTTAGAGGCGAGGATTGAAGAGGTACCTGTAATCTGCGAATATCTAGAAGTTTTTCCAGACGAGTTGCCGGGTTTACCACCTACCCGTGAGGTCGAGTTTCAAATCGATTTGGTTCCACGAGCTGCACTGGTTGCGCGTGCACCCTATCGATTAGCACCATCCGAGGTAAAAGAGTTATCGGATCAACTAAAGGAGTTGATGGATAAAGGATTTATTAGGCCGAGCTCATCACCATGGGGAGCGCCAGTGTTGTTTGTGAAGAAAAAAGATGGTTAATTTCGGATGTGTATTGACTATAGAGAACTCAACAAGCTGACGGTTAAGAATCGGTATCCATTGCCGAGGATTGATGATTTGTTTGATCAACTGCAAGGTTCCTATGTATACTCAAAGATCGACTTGAGATCAGGGTATCATCAACTGCGTGTGAGAGAGGAGGATATTCCTGTAACTGCCTTTCGTACGCGGTATGGACACTTCGAATTTTGAGTGATGCCGTTTGGGTTGACCAACGCGCCTGCTGTATTCATGGACCTTATGAATCGCGTATGCAAGCCGTATCTAGATAAGTTTGTCATTGTTTTTATTGATGATATTCTTATTTACTCTAAGAGTAAGGAAGAGCACGAGAAGCACCTGAGAAAGATATTGGATCTGCTGAAGAGAGAGAAGTTGTATGCGAAGTTCTCTAAGTGTGAGTTTTGGTTAGAGTCTGTGCAATTCCTTGGTCACGTAATTGATAGCAAAGGAGTTCGCGTGGATCCTGCCAAGGTCGAAGCGATTAGGGAATGGTCGGCACCGACAACGCCGACTGAAGTTCGACAATTCCTTGGTTTAGCTGGGTATTATCGGAGATTCATTGAAGGATTTTCGTTGATTGCGAAGCCATTGACAAAGCTTACCGAAAAGAATATGGTGTATGAATGGGGAGATGAGGAAGAATTCGCTTTCAAAACGCTCAAGGACAAGTTATGTTCCGCGCCGATATTGTCATTACCTGAAGGAACCGAAGACTTTGTAGTGTATTGTGACGCATCTCGTAAGGGTTATGGAGCTGTGTTGATGCAGCGCGAGAAGGTGATTGCTTACGCGTCGAGACAACTGAGGAAGAATGAGGAGAACTACACGACGCACGATTTGGAATTAGGAGCTGTAGTCTTTGCGTTGAAATTGTGGAGACATTATTTGTATGGGACGAAGTGTGTTGTATTCACTGACCACAAGAGTTTGCAGCACATTTTAGATCAAAAGGAGTTGAATATGCGACCGAGACGATGGGTAGAATTACTGAGTGACTATGACTGTGAAATTTGCTACCATCCTGGCAAGGCGAATGTTGTAGCGGATGCACTTAGTAGGAAGGATCGAGAGAAACCTTTGAGAGACAGAGCTTTAGTGATGACTGAGAGTGTTGATTTGACTGAAACAATACTGAAGGCTCAAGAGAGGGGTTTAATGAAAGAGAATGTTGATGCTGAGAACTTGGGAAGAATGTTGAAACCTCTTTTTGTGGTTAGGTCAGACGGACTAAGATATTTCGAGAATCGGATTTGGTTACCGTTGTGTCCATCCGAGGAAGGAAAGCCTGGAGTACGAGATTTGGTTATGAACGAGTCTCATAAGTCGAAGTACTCGATACATCCTGGATCGGATAAAATGTATCATGATCTGAAGAAAGTTTATTGGTGGCCGAATATGAAGGCGGATATTGCTCGTTACGTTAGTAAGTGTTTGACTTGTGCGAAGGTTAAAGCAGAACATGAGAAGCCGTCTGGGTTGTTGGTACAACCAGAGATCCTAGAATGGAAATGGGAGAAAATCGCTATGGATTTCGTGACGGGTTTACCCAAAACTCCTAGTGGATGTGATATGATTTGGGTAATAGTGGATAGATTGACGAAATCTGCTCATTTCTTACCTATGAAGAAGACGGACAGTATGGAAAAGCTGGCCAGTGTGTACGTGAAGGAGATCGTTTGCAGACATGGAGTACCGTTATCGATCATTTTGGATCGCGATAGTAGGTTTACTTCGGAATTTTGGAAATCGCTTCAACGTGCGATGGGCACTGAATTGAATTTAAGTACGGCTTATCATCCGGAGACTGACGGCCAGAGTGAACGAACTATTCAGACGATGGAGGACATGCTCCGAGCATGCGTGATTGATTTTGGAGGAAGTTGGGAACGCCACTTGCCTTTAGTGGAGTTTTCGTATAATAATAGTTATCATGCGAGCATCAAGGCTGCACCGTTCGAAGCGTTGTATGGAAGGAAGTGTAGATCACCTGTGTGTTGGAGTGAAGTAGGATAAAGTCAATTGACTGGACCCGAAATGGTTTTAGAGACGACCGAGAAGATTGTGCAAATCAAGAACCGACTACTTGCTGCGAGAAGCCGACAGAAGAGTTATGCCGATAAAAGAAGAAAACCGTTGGAATTTGAAGTCGGAGATATGGTTATGCTTAAGGTTTCGCCGTGGAAGGGTGTAATTCGTTTTGGGAAGAAAGGAAAGTTGAGTCTGAGGTACATTGGACCATTTAAGATCGTTAAACGAATTGGACCAGTAGCGTATAAGTTAGAGTTTCCGAGCGAGCTTAGTGCTATTCACGACACGTTCCACGTACCGAACTTGAAGAAGAGTTTGGCGGATAAGGAATTGGTGATTCCTTTGGACGAGATTCAACTGGACGACAAAATGCATTTTGTGGACCGTGGAAATTATGGACCGAGAGGTCAAGAGGCTGAAGCGTAGTAGAATTCCCATTGTGAAGGTTCGATGGAATTCTAGGCGTGGACTGGAATACACTTGGGAATGTGAGGACTTTTTCAAGGAAAGATATCCTCATCTGTTCCAGCGGCACAAAATGTGAGTATAAGAAGAGGCGAGCGCCGGGACGTCGCTCTCTTTAAGGAGGGGTGGATGTGATACCCTAGAACCGAGGTCACTAACATTACCCTAAATTACGCTTATTTTTGAAATTTTTAATAAATTTTAATTGCTATATATTTTAGTATTTTGGTTGAAACCGATGTTCGAGGTTATAATTTTGACGATTGACGATTTAAGAAGGACGATGACGAATACGATCCCGATGGATGCCCAAGTTTCTATAATTATTGTCGTTTTATCGATATTATAATTTTCGAGAATTTTACTTACGGTTCGTGTTAAGTCGAGTCGGGTGAGTTTTATTGCTTTCCGGGTACAATTAAAGTGTCCTAAAAGTATTTTGGAGTGTTTGGGATGATTCCCGACTCCCGTAAAATTTTCTAAAATGACTAGTGAGTCAATCCCGTAAAGTTTTAGAGTCGTTTTTACTTGAGGCCAAAAGAAAGCTTAAATTGCACCTTTGGTCCCTCCCATTTCACAAAAAGGGAACAAACATACACACACATAACATTTCAAAGAAAAAAAAATCAAACCCACCCTTTTTGCTCTCTCTAGGCCGACGGCCAACATCACCAACACCACCACCACTTCAATTTTTCTTGGGTTTTGATTAATTCCAATCAAAGACCACTTCCTAAAACCCTTTAGTAAGTGTTAATCCATGGTTAATTCCAACATGCATTAACAAAAATTTTTCCAAAAATTAAAGATTTTTCAAAAGTTTAATTGGATGTTAATTGAGCATTTGCATGTTTAATTCATGTTAGAATGATGCTAGAACACCAAACAAATCAACCAAAATCAATTTGGTTGATGCGTTTTGATCACCCAAACCCCACGGCTCAAAGGGGGTGTTTGGGGATCATGGTGGTTAATATTTTGATGTTTGATTTTGTGTTTAATCATATGTTTACATGTTTTTAGATGGGTATATCCAATTGCATGTTTGTTTTTATGATTTGGGTTTTATGAGGATATTGATCAATAGGGGTTTAGGACTGAAAATGATGTTTGGATATGATTAGGAGTACTTAGGATGATGTCTAGTGTTGGTAAATGGGTTTGAAAACGAGCGTTGGTATGATTTTGGTATAGGTAATTTTAGGTAGAAAGATTGAGGTGTTTTCGTAAAAATTATTTTGAAAACAGGTCTTGTGAATAGGATAGAGTTGTATAGCATCTTCTTAGCTTTGATTTGGTATAAGATAGAGCTTACGACTCCTAACGAGTAAAAAGTTACGACGTTTTGAAATTCGTGTACCGGGAGATGAAAACCGTCATAATCCGAAATTATGCTTGGTTTTAGGTCAAATCCCGGGGACTATAGGTTTAGTTTGGTAAATGGTCAAAGGTTTAATTTTGGTCTCAAACCTGCACATTTGAGTCTATTATAAGACTTAGGTGTCAAATGGGTCAATGGAGTATTTTAAACGGGTCAAATGAGTCCGACTTGGTCAAAGTACAATTTCAGTCCGAAAAACGTAGTTTTGGAAAAGTGTTGAGTAACGGGTCGTAAAAGCGAAAACTTTTAATGGGATTAAATATGTGTTTTCTACAGGTCTTAAAGTATTTTTTAGAATTTTCTCAAATTTTATAAAAAGGGTTAAGTATAGTAAAACAGTCCGTACTTTTGGTAAGTATCGGCGAAAATGTGTAAAAATGAATAACGTTAATAATAAGGACAAATGGTATAAAACGAGTAACACTTGTTTGTTTTGTTTTGGCGTGAGTTGTAATTGTCACAAGTGACTAATATGTATGTATTTTATACAGTACCATAAGGTTTATAAATGAGATTACTCATTACGCGTTATTTGGTTTGATAGGTGTTGATTTACCCAGGCATCCTCATCGTCGTCAGTAACCGTCACTCAAACTATCGACTACTTGTTATATAAGGTGTGAATTTATAGCCTCGCTTATTATTATTTCAAACTGTTTTACCCGCGAGGGAAATGCATGCTAGTTTTCAAAATGAACATATGTCATGAATAATTGTTGGACCCGAATGTTACCTTGAAATTGTGTTGAGTACCTAGTTGCAAAAGGTCCTAAATTCATGAACTATTAACTATTGTTTAGTCCTAGCGTGGATTAGAAATAGCCGCTTATACAAAGTGATAGTACTATGGGGTTGACTACCCTATCCGAGACGAGGGCTAGTACGTTGATACCCCACGCGGACGGATAATTTGTGATAAGAGATAAGGTATAATTGCAACTGATGCCTTAGTAGGGGCACTGGTTTCATCTGAATCACGCCGGTAATTATTACGCGGGTGATTGAGTTAACGGTTTAGTGTCATGAGCTTAAACACAATTGTCAGTACCTTGAATATAGATTGTTTGATCGACAAGTCTATGAATGATCGTGAATGGTTTTTATTTCACATATGTTCAAAATGAATTGTAAAACCTATGAATTCCACTCAACGTTTTCGTTGACCAAATTTAGCATGTGTTTCAGGTAACCGCTGAAGTGTAGCATGGAGCGTGCAATGGATGGATGTTGTGTGTATGGCTTGGAGTCTACTTGTTTTTCCCCCCGTTATTACTTAAACATTTTTAACTTTATGTCATGTTGTTGTGAAAACTGTAACTTTTGGGGTTGAGATTCATGGGGACCAAAACGCAAAACTCTGTTGTATCATTTGGGGTTGGAAAACCGTAGACATGTAACTTTTTAACAATTTTTAATTTAAGTTTGAATTTGACGTCTCTTTGGAGTCGTTCGATATATCTTGTGTGCGATGATAACTGCCTAGCACCCAAATGTTATAGTTCCGCTGCGCATAGCATTTGGTGGGGTGTTAGATTTACTTTCATACTTACTTATTGAGATATAATATATGTAAGTACATTCTTTTATTTTCTATTGATGCGACGTATGAACCGAAGTGTAGGACCCTTTTTAGTGTTACCCATGTCGCGTAGAAGAAGAGGTGCGCTAGGTAATAATAGGATAGTACCGATGTTGAGTCTACGACTAGTAGTAGATTCGAAATTCCGCCTGAACGGTTATTGTCATTTTTTTAATGTTGGATATTTTATTGTTATTGATTTGATTTGGCGATCGAGCCTCGAGTTATGAATGAAGTTAGGTTTGACGTATGAGATGTTCTTATTTTACCTATACGGTATATATATATATATATATATATAGAGTGTATTTTATGTGGTATATATGTGGTAGACTTATGTGTTCTGTGTAGTACTAATTTCTTATAAGTGTCGTCATAGGAGGGGAGTACATGGGTGAAAGGGGACATCTATAATTATGGAGGCCTACGTAATTAAATATGTGCCACAACACCAATGGACTTCCAAGTATGGTTGCATGAAAAAGGGGTTAGTACATGCTTGTATATGATGAGATCTGTATTTTGGGTATTTTTACAATAAGGGTTTATGTAATGGTTGACTGTGATATGGCTATGGTTTTTGTGTTATATGTTTTGGGTTATAGTCGTGTTGTGTGATTATGGGGTCACACAATATGGGTTGGTTTTGGTGATGGGTGTTATGCCTTGTTGTGGCATGGTGAGATGGTGAGATGGTGATTACTCGTATGGAAAAATGAGTGTATGACGCGATCGATTGACTTGACATGTATGATAACGAGTTTGTTTTGGGAGGTTTCATAGGTATATATATATATGCGGAGGTATATATACTAGTAGATGTTATGTTATGATATACGGTCGTTCAATAGTTATTAAAACTTGAATGTACCTAGTGTTCTCTCGTGTTTAAATAGTTTATTAGTGTTGGGGTTTGATGGAGTTCCAACGACGTTTTGAATGTTTTGAAGTGTGTCTACATTCGGGTATGTATTTGAATTGATGAGAACTACCAAATTTTCTTGCAAAGGAGTCTAGCTAATTAAAGGAAAATGCTTTTGAAAATACTTTGTAAGTGTACGGTATGATATCCTGACTTACATATCTTTTCTTTAAGTTTATTGGTTATAAGTTAAAAAAAAATATTGACAATGAATGGATTAGTTTTCTAGGTAACATGTGATAGTACATATAAAGGGTAAAGAAATTTTTCGATAATTTTCTTAAAAGTGGAGTTAAAATTTTAGAAGTATTTAAATAGACGGAAATAGTAAAAAGGAAGATTTTATTATAATAATGATAATAATAACACCACACCTTGTAAACGTGTAATAGTTCGTTATAACAAGCCTAAATGGATTATATAAAATATTTATAATATAGAATAAAGTGAATAAAACACCATATTTTATAAACACGTATTGGTTTCATAATAACAAGTGAAATGAGTTTAATGTGAGTAAACAAGATAATGGTTAGAATAACGTTATACTATACTAACTAGTAGATACCTTTGATAAAATAATTAAGATAAAAAAAATGAGTTTATTGTTAAAGGAGATGATATATAAAGTGAGTTTTAGTACACTAACTGAGTTATTCCCTTGATAGTAACGAAGATGGTAAAATATGACTATGATTTCATTTATTGGTGTTAAAATATGGTCCTAATGTGAAGTAACTAATTGAGATGAAACTTTAAAATTTCTAAGATATTGAAATTTGGTAATACTAATCGTGACGAGTCTAATTTTTTGCTGTTGGCACACTCTATTGAATCTTTCAGATTACATTCTTTTGTTTTCAGTTGTTTTGGCTAGGGTTCGTTATGGTTGATATTTCGGTTTACCCTATATTTATTATGGGACGCGACCATTTGGAATTCTTTTGGTACATGTCATGGTTTATTTAGTTATGCGGTTGTGGAAACATTAAGATGAGAGGATAGAGTTGGGTAGTATTACTTATGGATAGATATTAGAATGGAGAGATGTATTTTGGTTTAAAGGTTGTGTAGTTTTGAAACTTAGATTGGTTACGGGAATAAGGGAGTAAGTAAAGTTAGTTGACTGGTTGTGGGAACGAGATGTCATGCTATTAGAAGTTGGTTGAAGTACCATTAGGAGATTGAGGAAAGTACTAGCGGATGTGAGGGTAGAGTAGAAAGTTTCTACTAATGGAAAGATGGGGCAAATAACACGCAAGGGAATTGGTATAGTTATGGAGGCAAGGTAGTAGTAGACACGTGAAGAAAAACATGGATGTGAAAGAATGACTGGTAGGAGGCTGATTAATGGTGAAGTACAACAAGTAAGGAAGAGTGAGGCATTGAGGGGTTGAAGTACCTTTAGAAATATTGTGGTAGATGAGTTGAAGTTAGAAGCTACTAGGTAGTGTCAAGTTCCTAGGTAACATCGTAGAGACGAGAAGAAGTGTGTGAAGAGCTACATCGTAAAGCAAGGAGCTGAAAGGAATACGTGTCGGCTGCTAGAAGGATGCAAGAGATTTCGAAGGAGTCACAGAAGTTGCAAGGACTAGAAAGGTGACAAGCACAATGATGGGAATCTTCGTATGGTTCGTGACGAAGAATGACAGATCGAGTTCCGGAGTGGAGCTACAAAGAGCTGAACCAGTGGATCGTGATGAAGTGAATACATAACATAGGGGATTAAGAACTTGTGGAAGTAACAAGGGGAGTCGAGTGACTACGCAGATAGAATTTTGTGGCAATAAATATTGAGGGATGAGTAGTGAAGCTGAGCTGAATAAGTTCGTGGAGAAGTGATTAGAGAGTCGGTTTTGTGAAGGTGTTATGAAAGATATTTGGAAGAGACAATTATGCATTATCCAATGCACTAACTATTTCCATAGATTTGATGAATGAAGTATGGAATTTCGGTTGGATGGGATAGTGTAGGAATTAGGTAGAACCATGGAAGGAGAGGACCAAGTATTCCTAGAAGATGATGATTGAAAGTACCTCATGTTGGGTGCAATCATAATAGAAGTATGAGATTTGAATAAGAATTTAAAATATGGCTTAGTTTAGATAAATGGGAACTAATATGGGTATAAGATGAGAGTGTGATCCGCATGGGATCACATAAAACTCTAGCCTGTCCCTATTAGGATGGAGTAGGAGAACTGGTCGCGAGGAAAACAAGTGAAGCTACTTGGATAATTTTGACGTATAGATGACTTGAAAGACGGGAAGCATAGCATCGTGATGTATGCCATGAGCTGAGGAAAAAGAAGGAAGTCTGGATAGATGCAGATCATAAATGAAATAGGTCGAGATAGGAACCGAAGGTTAAATTTTGGTATAGCCTAATGAGTAGACTAAGGCACTAAGCATGCTAATATTGCTGTTGTGTGGAAAGGAAATGGCCCTGACCTATACTGTTTGATTGGAAGGCTTAGTATCGATAATCGAATGGATGAAGAGTAACAGATGTGATGTGTCATGAGGGACGAAGGGCTTGGACTAACTAAGACAAGATGAGGAGCACTATGACCTTGGAGGTAAGACATTGTGTAAGTATAAAGAAAGTGTTGAGTATCAAAAAAATATTTCATGGAGAAAAGTGAGAAGGAGGTGTATAGGTGCTACTAATGAGCTATCCAAAATTAATGAAAGTAGTTGTAGCATGGATTTGGATGGCAGTTGATAGACTAACTGAGATAACTGTCCTTTTGGTGATATGTATAGATCATAAGCTGATTTGGATTGGAAGAGCCTTGTTATGATGAACTAATGAATATGTGAAACGCCGTCATAGGTCACTTGTGTAAGGAAATTGGAATTTTTAAGTAGTTTGGAGGTATGTACTAAAGGGAGTTGATGAACATGATTGGATATGAGTATATCCAGCTACTTGGAAAAGGATGGAAAAAGTAAGAAATTGCTACAAGTACAGGATTCGTGTTGAGAGCTCTGGGTTACTGATTTAGAGGGATGTGGGAAATTCGTTAGCGATGTCTGAGTTTTCATATAATGATAGTTATCATACTAGAAGTCGATGAATGCCATTTGAGGCACTATATGGAAGGATAGGGTGATTTTTCCTTATGGTGGACTAAAATCCATGAAAGAGACTACTAATGTGGAAATGGTGTTTGTGGGAAAGGACAAGAGCAACAAGATATGCTATGTTGAAAAGGATGAAACCACTAAAGTTTAGTGACAAAGTTATGTAGGAAGTTTCACCCATAGTAACGGGTGGTATGTTTTGGTAAAATGGAAAAGTTGATGTAGAGTTTTGTAGGTCCATTTATAATGTTTGGAAAGATCGGACCAGTAGCTTATGAGTATAGAATTACCTAGGAGAATTGAGTGGTATACATGATATATTTCATGTATTAAGATTGGTAAATGTTGTTTGATAATGCATATTTGCATGTTCGGTTATTCGGGATTTGTGTTAATAAGAGTCTTTGTTTTATCAAAGGGTCATTTGTGAGATTTATTGGCTGTGAGGTCAAGAGTTTAGGAATGAATTTAAATATTGTTGGTTTGTATATGTGGTATTTTGAGACTTGAACTAAAGTACATATGGAAATGAGAGGAGTTCATTTAGAACAAGTATCCTCATGTGATTTGTTGTTTGTGTGTTTGATCCTAAGGAGTAAATCTCGGGGCGAGATTTCTATTAGGAGGGAGTGATGTGACAACCATGGTTTTTGGGGTTCGTCACTTAGACTATAATTTAAGGTGTTTTGTGCAAATATGTGTTTTTATGTGCTTATGTGTTTATTTTGTGTGTTTGGAGTGAGGTTTGGATATCGTTTATGGGTATATGGTACTCATAAGTAAATCGAGGAACGGTTATTTCATGTTCATGAGCCCACAAGGTGGTGACTATGAAATGTGATGGTGTTATTTCGTGGCTTTACGTATACCTATATGTATTGTAGAAAATCGTATTTTTACGGTTTAGGGTTTTGCATTTAGGGGTCTCGGAAGAGGTATTTAGTCACGGGAGTATTTTTTGGGATGCTTTTAAATCACTTAGGACTTAGTTAATTAGTTTATTTCATATTTCAAGAGTTTTCATAAAACTGTATATTTTTACGTCTTTTACGGTATACGCGTAAATTTGACTAGTTTTACGGTTTTGAGGTTTTGGAGGCTTTAGGAGCTGAAATAAATTACGGTAAATTAAGGTATTATTAATAATATATTAATAAGTAATAAAAAGAAAAAAAAAATAATAAAAATACATATAATAGTCAGTTTTGGGACGCAAGAAAGAAAAAGAAAAGGGAAAAAAGGAAAAAGAGGAACCGGGCTTTTGTAATGGGCCAAGGACTTGTTAGGAAATTATATAAAAACTTTTTATTAACCAAAAACATTCATCAAATCCCTGGAGATCAAGCTTAAGTCGAAATCCATGGAGTCTATTTAGGGTTTTCATATTTTTCTTGTCTTCCATTAATTCTAAGGTAAAAATCTTCAATCTCTTGTTAATTAAATTGTTTTTAATTCTTTCTTAATCATTATATGATGGATCTAGGTTAGTGTTTATTAGAAATCTGTAATTTAATGTTATCACAATGATATAAACATGATTAGAATAATTAGGGTTAATGTTTAAACATGATGAGGGTAATTAATCTGGTTAATTATGTTAAATCCGTTTTTAAAAACTGGGCAGAATTTTTGGGTCATTGTTTTAATCATATCTAGAGTTTTACAAACTTTTATTTTTCGAATCCTATTTCCCTGGAAAGGTAATTGAGTTGGCTTTCAAATTCAAGAAACGAGAACTAAATTGGAGGTGTGGAAGTGGGTCAGAAACAGGTTAAATCAGTCGGGTGTCAAAACAGTTTTTGGATCAGCCTGTTTTTTTTTATGTTTTGAATTGTTTGGGGTACTTAGGGTTATATTGGAACCTTAAAACGAACATGAGACTTATATTATATATTAAATAAAATATCTGGAGGAGGTCTAAACAAATGGGTTAGGGTAAGACCCTCTGATCATAACAAACTTTTCATATGTTCAAAATCCATAAATTCTGGATAGGTAAAACTATATATATATATATATATATATATATATATATATATATATATATATATATATATATATATATATATGGAGGCCTTAACAGTGTCTTCAAGGTTGCTTCCAAAGGTTAGAGTTAGCTAACACATATAAGGGCATAGGGTTTCATTTATAGAGGAAGTTTATTTGGTTAAGGGGGTGTTCGGCCCATAGTTTTAGGTATGAAAAATGGGACTATTTTTGGTTAAATGTTAACGGGGCGAGTTGTGAACTAAACTAAGTTAAGGGCTTTATAGAGGGATGTAATGAGATGCATATGGAATATAAATGGGGTTTAGTGGTAGGATAAGGTTATATATCCATCATAGATTGATGAGCCATTTTGGTATGTGGTTCATGTCTTGATTGTATATGTTTGTGTGTTTAGATTTTACTAGAGTGCGGGTACTTGGAGAAGCTTGTTTAGGTGAGTTTCATAGTCCCATGTTTCTATGATTTATAAATGTTTTGAATTCCAGATGGGATGGAAGAGACACTGTGCGGTTTTGTAACTAGTGCTGTGAATGTTTTTATGGTTTGTGATGGACTTGTGTGTACATTTATGTGACTAACCGCTATGTGATTCTTGATTGTTATTGTGGTTTGACTTGGTACCAATGGGATGTTGACAAGGTGGGGCCTTGGGATTGGTTCATAGGTGTATGGGCGCCTATGGGACCATGGTTATTGGTAAGGCTGGGAGCCTTGGAAATTGTGGTTATTGGTACGGCTTGGTGCCTTGGAATTTTGATTGTATGGTTAATCTTGAATGGTAGTTGTTAATGCATAACTGTAACACATTGTCCATATGTTCTTTTATTGATAGTTGTTATTCACAGCTTATAACTATTTTGGGGTTGGAGTCTAAACCTATGACTCTCACCAACTTTATGTTGACGTGTTTTAGTGTCTCTTTCAGGTGAGAATGTGGTTAAGCGTGAGAATAGGAGTGGCTAGCTGGGAGGCTTAGGATTGCATTGGAGGAACCCCCTTTCCTCTTAGTCTTTACTTATGTTTGAATAAGTGATACTTTGTAGACACCTATATGTTTGTTATTTGTTAATTGTTTGTCTTTGGTAAGAGGTAGATCTGTTACCTACTTACCTAGACGCCTGCATTATTTGTGATATCTTCATGACATTATGTCATCATTTATGATATTTCCAATTCATTTTATCTCTATAGACACGCTATTGTTGTGATGATATCCATACACCGCACCCTATATTCCGCCATGGTGGGGTTTGACATAAACCATCCCTGATCATTTGGTGAACTTTGGTGGACTTTAACTTTTGGTCAAATAAGCACAATTTGGCTTATTTTTGAGAACTGCTTATTGGTACATGCAACAACTTGGTTTTTGTAATAGGTGTCATTTTTCTTAGCTTAATATCAAATCTGGAAGGTTACTAGTCATTTGGTTAAGCTTTTGCTAGAAAACTAGCTTATTTAGCTTTTTCAGCCAGCTTATTTGCTTCCGCAGCTTATTCTACTTGGCTTTTTGTGAATTTCTTGATTGATTATTCTTAGTTAAGCTATTTGTGAGCTTTTGCAACAAACCAGAGCTTCTGAAACAGCCTAGAACTCTAACCCGACTACTTTGTCGTTTTGTGAAATTCTTCTTTGCTTATTTCTGGCTTATTGAGTGTGCTTTTTCAAAATTTCTTTTCACAGATCTCTTAGGCATCTCAAAAGAAGGTTGTGTGTTTAAGCAGAGCTTATGGCATTGGCTTATTGCTTAATGGGCTTATTGGCCCAATAAGAATAAGTTGTTGACTATTTAAGCTGTGATAAGCTCAAAACCAGCTTTTGGGCCTTCAGACTTTTGTGTTTAGAATTAAATTTTGAGTCAGATTAGTCTTTTTCAGGTCATTTGGGCCTAGTTTGACTTTTTGGGACCAAAAGCCCATTAAGGTTGACTATTTTTGTTTTTAGCCCATTTGGGGGCCCATTAGGGGTATTTTGGTAATTTCACTTTGATTTTCTGATTATTTAGGTTAAAATAAACTAGTTTGCAAGTTTTTAGAATTTTTTATAATTTTTGGATTTTTAATATTATTTTAATATTATTTTATTATTAAATTTCAATTTTCATATTTTTGCACTTTTTATATATTTCTTAGGTTTAATACATTAAAATAGGATTTTTGCAACTCTTAGATTAATTTTATCATCATTTTTCTAATTTCTATAATTATTTTAAGTTTTTAATAGTTTTTAATCATTTTAAATAGTTTTAATTAGTTTAAAAATTTATAAAAATAGTTTTTAATCTTTTTAGGTTATTTTAGAGCTTTACAAAGTGAAAAATCTGTAATTTGGCTTTTTAATAATTATTTTAATTTTTAGGGCTTTAATTAGCATTTAAAAATTAATATTTAATTAATTAAAAGGTTTGAAAAAGTTTTGATCATTTGTAAACTCTTAGTTTATTTAATTTGATTTTTGATAATTTTTTGGGAATTTTTAGAATTTATTTTTATTTTGGCTCATTTTACGGTTTTAATTTTAGTCGTCGTAGTAATTAATTTCACGTCTTCGTCATTCTATTTTCTCATCCCCTTCTTTCAAATATTAATCTCAAATCAATTACGAATTAATCACACACATATACCTCCTTGGGAAACGAACTTTCACCTTTGGGTCATTAGTGTTTGATTTTCCTAAATCAACACTTAATACTTTCCGCTCATTTACGCTCTTTTTCCTAAAAGACGTATTTTACTACAATCATTTTGGCGCCGCTGCCGGGGAGGTGTGTCGTGATTAATTTGTCTTGTTGTTTCTAATATTAGACATAATTAGTATTTGTATTAGTAGAACTCTACTAATACGTATTATCGGTTTTTTCGTTTTTCTTGTGAAATTATTATTACTATATTGTATTAAGTATCACAACAAATACAAAATATCTCCAAAAGTGTGAAAACACAACCTTAATTGGGATTTGATCTCCTATTTATTGTATTCGAATCTCAAACAAAAAGAAAAAGGCAATAATAGATAAATACTTTTGTGAGGCTCGATTTTGAAAAATACAAACTATATGGTGGGTATAAGGCGGGTATATAAAATATTCCCTAAGGAAAAAGGCTCTTAAGTGCTTCGCGCCGCCTCGTTTCCCCGCTTGCTTGTAAGTATTTTGAGATTGAAGGCTACTCGAGCGTTTTGCCGCCCAAATTATTATTACATATCATATATATTTACTTGGTTTTCTTTGTGATTAAACCCTCTTGAACAATTTGGTTTTCACCAATGTTCTAAAGTCATTTGAAGGCGTTCAATCCACGTGATCGTTTTCATTCTTTTGAGGCTTCTTTAATCAAGAGTTTGATTCATGGAGAGATTTGGTAGATTGTTGTCTACGAAGATACACAAAATCCAATAAAAAAATTAAAAACAATCAAAAACAAAAAAAATTGGAAATCCACAAAACATCCAAAAAGAATCTTCTTTGCTCACCTCCCCTTCTTCGTTGAGTTTATGAAAACTCGTAATCAAGCAAAACGAGCTCGTAAACGTCGTCAAAGTCAAGGAAATCAAGAGCCTTTGATTGAAGAACAAACTCCAATTGTTGAACCTATTGTAGAAAAAGAAGCTATCATGGCTAATCGTACTATGATGGAGTTGCTTCAAGCACCCACCAAGGGTTTTGGAGAAGCTATTGTGATTCCCGCCATTCTTGCGGAGAATTTCGATATTAAGACGGGTTTAATGTCGATGTTGCAAGCAAATAAGTTTAGAGGTCATGAAAAAGACAACCCGCATTATCACATAAGGAATTTTAGTCGTCTCACCGCAACTAGCAAGTTTAAGGATGTTCCGCATGACGCCATTAAGATGATGTTGTTTCCATACTCATTAGATGGACCCGCTAAAATTTGGCTCGAGAAAGAACCGCCAAATTCGATTTTGACATGGGGTGATCTCGTTTCTAAGTTTGTGAACCAATTTTTTCCACCATCTAAAACAACACATTTGAAAAATGAGATTTCAAGGTTTACACAACGTAATAATGAGAGTTTTTCAATGGCATGGGAACGATTTAAGGAAATGTTACATGAATGTCCACACCATGATTTTTCGGAATTGCATCAAATAGATACTTTTTATAATGGGCTTAATGATCATGAACAAGATTATTTGAATGCCGCCGCGGGTGGTAATTTTTTGTGCAAAACGACCGATGAAGCTTTAAAGATTATCGAGAATAGATCTAAGGTTTATAACCCTCGTAACACATCGAGTGTTGCCAATATGGGTTCGTCATCGTCGTCATCGTCTCGTAACATTAATGCCTTACATGATGAAGCTAATGAGGAAAACGGTTTTTCGATAGGTTTTCGACTCTTATGACACATTGGAAAGCACAAGATGCTTTGATTTCCGCATCGGTTAAAGCGGTTGAAAAAAGTTGTTTATCTTGTGGTGCAGCTCATGATCTTTCCGAGTGCATTACCGCCGGTGGTAACACTTCGAGTGCTTACGTAGCAACGAGAACTTACAACCAAAACGGCCAAGGTTCTCGCCCAAATCAAGCTCCACCAAATCAAAATGCTAATAACTATCGAAACAACATTCAAAATGGTGGTTATCAAGGCAATTCACGTAACTACAACAAAGGGAATGATCAAAGTGGGAATGGACAAGTTGCAAATCAAAACCAAAACCGTGATTTTCAAAACACTAACCAAGGTTTTCAAAATGCTCACACTAAAAATCTTAATGGAGAATTTTTGGATTATGCTAAAGCAAATGATGCTAAGTTTGATAATATGCAACGTGAGATGATTAGCTTAAGATCCGAGTTGAAAAATGAGCTTAAAAACGAACTTGCTAATGAACTTAAGACTCATGATAATAAAATGGAAGGAAACGTTCAACGTTTTCAACAAAATCAACAAAAGATGGAACAAGGACAACATGAGAATAAGCAAGAATTGTTAAAAGCGGATTTAAGGCAATCAAAATTTGAAGACCGAATGGCAAAAATGTTTGAAGCAATCATGTGTAAACCCTCTTCCTCGGGTGGTCTTCCTAGTGATACCATTGCAAACCCGAAGGGAGAAATGAAGGTTATTACTACACGTAGTGGTAAAACTTTCAAGGAACCAATCTCTCGTCCAAGTACTTCTACGGAGAAGGAAATCGAGAAAGAGCCCGAGGTGATGGTCGAAAAGGAGCACATTACAAGCCCACGAAGTACCGCTCATACCACACCTACGGTTGAACCAATACCAATCATGGAACCCAAGATTCCAAGGCCGTTGCCTAATGTCCAACCAACACCACCTTTACCTTACCCTTCGAGACGAAACAAAGAGAAATTGCAAGAATGTAACAAACAACAAATCGAGCTTTTTATAAAAATGTTTCAACAAGTTAATTTTGATGTAAGTTTAGCCGACGCGTTGTTATATATGCCTCGTTTCGCTTCCACTTTTAAAAGTATGATGAATGATAAGGAAAAGCTTTCAAAGCTTGCTAATTGTTCTTCGGTTTATCTTAACCGCATACCGAAAAAAGCTGGTGACCCCGGAAAGTTTCTCATTCCTTGTGATATACAAGATATGAAAGAATGCCTCGCCTTGGCAGATCTTGGTGCGAGCATTAATTTGATGCCATTTCCCATTTGAAAATCGCTTTCGCTTCCGGCTCTTACTCCTTCGAACATGTCTATCGAGATGGCCGATCATTCTATGATTTTAGCATGTGGAGTAGCCGAGGATGTTTTCGTGAAAGTGGGGAAGTTCTACTATCTCGTTGATTTTATAGTAGTTGACATCCGCGCGGATCCTCAAGTTCCTCTAATTTTAGGTCGTCCATTTTTAGACACCTCGAGATCGCTTATCGAAGTTCATGCAAGAACTATTACTTTGAGATTCAACGAAGAGGAACTTGTTATAAACGCTACTCAAAACTCAAAACCTTCTCATGTTTATGCAATCTCTACCATCAATCACATTGACTTAGTTGATGTGGTTTGCGATGAGTTTTCACAAGAAGTGTTAGGTTTTTCTGATAGCTCGTCAAGTGGCAATCCCACTATTTTAGATCCGATTCTTGCTAATTCTACACCAAATCTCACTCCATTCCAAGGAGGCGATTTTACTTCAACTAAAATAGACAATGAAGTTGAGGTGATTATTACTGATGATACTTCTATTCCACCATTTCTTCCGCCGATGGAAGTTATGAGTGTTGAGAAAAAATCTTCAATCGAGGAACCACCTATCCTTGAATTGAAAGATCTTCCATCTCACCTTGAATACGCATTCTTGGAAGGTGATGACAAATTGTCGGTTATTATTGCAAAAGGTCTTGCTAATGATGAAAAAACCGCACTCTTGAAAGTTCTTAAAGCTCATAAAGGGGCAATTGCGTGGAAAATTTCCGACATTAAAGGTATTGACCCAAAATTTTGAACTCACAAGATTTTAATGGAGGAGGACTACCAACCCGCAATTCAAAGTCAAAGAAGGGAAAACCCCAAAATTCACGATGTCATAAAAAGGAAGTTTTAAAACTCCTTGACGCGGGAATGATTTATCCTATCTCTGATAGCCCATGGGTGAGCCCAATCCATTGTGTCCCTAAAAAGGGAGGAATGACCGTTTTTCCTAATAAAAACAACGAGTTAATTCCCACTCGTGTTGTGACCGGTTGGAGGGTGTGTATTGACTACCGAAAGTTAAATGACGCCACTCGTAAAGACCACTTTCCTTTGCCCTTCATGGATCAAATGTTGGAGCGACTCGCGGGAAATGAATTCTATTGCTTTTTAAATGGTTTTTCCGGTTACTTTCAAATCCCTATCGACCCTCGTGATCAAGAAAAGACTACGTTTACTTATCCTTATGGAACGTTTGCTTATCGTAGGATGCCTTTCGGACTTTGCAATGCACCGGGTACGTTTCAACGGTGTATGATGGCTATTTTTCACGATATGATCGAGAAGTCGATGGAAGTGTTTATGGATGACTTTTCGGTGTTTGGCAATTTGTTCACGTCGTGTTTATCTAATCTCGAAAAAATGTTAAAACGTTGTGAAGAAACCAATCTTGTGCTTAATTGGGGAAAATGTCACTTTATGTGTAAACAAGGAATCATCTTAGGATATAAGGTCTCGAAAGCGGGGATTGAGGTCGATAAAGCTAAGGTAGACGTCATCACCAAGTTACCTCATCCGAAAACCGTTAAGGGAGGTAGGCGTTTCCTAGGCCACGCGGGCTTTTATCGTCGTTTCATCAAAGACTTTTCGAAAATCTCTCGACATATGACACACCTTCTCGAGAAGGATGCTCCTTTTAATTTCAATGAGGATTGTGTTAGATCTTTCGAAACCCTTAAAAGGAAACTCACTAAAGCTCCCATTCTTGTTGCTCCTAATTGGGAATTACCCTTTGAAATCATGTGCGATGCAAGTGATTATGCTATAGGGGCCGTCTTAGGGAAACGCTATGAAAAGCATTTCCGTCCTATCCATTATGCTAGTAAGACGATGACCGATGCTCAATTAAAGGACACCACAACGGAAAAGGAATTCCTTGCCGTGGTCTATGCTTTTGAGAAATTCCGACCTTATCTCGTCTTAACTAAAAGCATCGTGTATACTGACCATTCGGCTATCAAGTATCTCTTAGCTAAGCAAGATGCTAAGCCGAGATTGCTTTGTTGGATGCTCCTCCTCCAAGAATTTGATGTCACCGTGCTTGACAAAAAAGGAGCCGAGAATCTAGCGGCCGATCATCTCTCTCGTCTAGAAGATCCTCACAAAGATGTTTTCGAGAACAAGGAAATCACCGAAACATTTCCTCTCGAGGCTCTCGGTGTAGTGAATTCTAAAGACACCACCCCATGGTTTACCGACATTGCAAATTACCATGCGGGCAATTTCATAATCAAGGTTATGACGACATAACAAAAGCGGAAATTCTTTCGTGACGTCAAGTTCTATTTTTGGGACGACCCTTATCTCTTTCGGGTTTGTGCGGATCAACTCGTTCGACGTTGTGTTTTTGGTGCCGAAGCTTCTAACAACCTTAGATCTTGTCACGAGGGACCCACGGGTGGTCACCACGGTGCTAATCTCACGGCTAAGAAAGTGTTCGATGCCGGCTTCTTTTGGCCTTCTATCTATCGTGATGCACATGCACTTGTGAAGTCGTGTGATTCGTGCCAACGTCAAGGAAAATCATCTCAACGTGATGAAATGCCGCAAAATATAATTCAAGTGTGTGAGATTTTCGACATTTGGGGCATAGACTTTATGGGGCCATTCCCATCGTCTCATGGTAACAAGTATATCCTCGTCGCCGTCGACTACCTTTCTAAGTGGGTGGAAGCTAAGGCTTTACCTACTAATGATGCTCGTGTGGTAGTGAAGTTTTTGAAGCAACTATTCTCTCGGTTCGGAACCCCTCGTGCTATTATAAGCAATCGTGGAACCCATTTTTGTAATGACCAATTCGAGAAGGTTTTAAAGAAATATGGAGTTACTCATCGTCTTTCTACGGCTTATCACCCGCAAACGAGTGGGCAAGTCGAGGTTTCGAACCGAGCTTTGAAGAGGATTTTAGAGAGGTCGATTGGAGAAAACCGTGCTTCATGGTCCAACAAACTCGATGACGCTTTATGGGCCTTTAGGACCGCTTATAAGAAACCTATCGGTTGTACTCCTTATAAGTTAGTCTATGGTAAGAATTGTCATTTGCCCATTGAATTGGAGCATAAGGCATATTGGGCCCTTAAGCATGCAAACTTTGACTTGAAGACCGCAGGAGATCACCGGAAAATACAGTTGAATGAATTGGATGAATTAAGAGATAATACTTATGAAAATTCATTGATTTTCAAAGAAAAGACTAAAAAGTTTCATGATGCAAAGATTAAAAACCGGGTTTTTAACATTGGTGATCAAGTGTTACTTTTTAACTCTAGATTAAAGATATTTTCCGGGAAATTGAAATCTCGTTGGTTGGGTCCTTTCACCATTACACAAGTGTTTCCTTATGGGACCATCGAGCTAGCTCAAGATGATGGTCCTAACTTCAAGGTGAATGGACATAGGCTTAAGCACTACTTTGATGGGGAAGTTCCTTCATTGGATGACCTTGACCAAGTAACCTTCCCCAATGATAATTAGCATTGAGGGGATCGAGTCAAGCTCATGACTCGGTAATAAAAAACGAGGTGCCTCGTGGGGGGAGATCCCATGCTTATCCTTTTTATGCTTTCTAATAAATAATGAGAGGGGATTTGTGCCCTTCCAACTCGTTGTCTCGTGGTTGTTTGTGATTGTGTTATCTAGATCATCATCATCTCTACAATAGAAGACTCTCGTGTTCGTTTACGTGAGCCTCCATCGTTTTCTTGAAGAGTTTTTCACGAATCCATGACATATCCTCTATTGTTCTAACAATTATCTTTTAGCATAATTCATAAACGGTTGTAGATATATTGTTGATCACCCTTTCCATGCTAGATCCTAAGCATTCGATTCTTCGTCTCTTGTATGGGGGTGCTCCACCTTTAGACTCGAAACATTGAGGACAATGTTTAATTTTAGTATGGCGGTGAATAGATACTTGCTTTGCTACGCCCTCACGTTCTCCAACTTTCAATGTTTTATTTTGTTTTGTTACTAATAAGGCTAAAAATGGCCAAATTTTAAAAATTTTCTTAGTTTTCATAAGTGTTTTTGAGACACGAATGTATATTTTCCGATGGGTAGAATAAGAGCTAATTTTTGACTTGATGGGCATTTGGAGCCCTTTACATTCCTTAACCCGCTCAATTCAAGTTTTGCTAGACTTTTATATAGGGAACTTTAAAACGCGAAAGTCTTAGCTCATTCGGGTTAAGAGCAAGAACTTTTCGCAAGTTCCTATAATTGATCCTAGAAAGTCACTTATCAAGGGAACTATAAAATGCATTCTCTAAACTTGAAAAAGTCCAAGAAAGTGTAAGATCCTATAGGTGGCTTGAAAACCCAAAACTTTGATCTGATATAGTCTTAATGAAAGCTAATCGAAATTTGGCTTAATTTTGACTTGCATTGCTAAGTATTCACGAGTCTCTTTAATTAGAGGTCTTTAAATAGTGAAGAACTAGAGATGATAGAGTTAGACAAGTGATCATGCTAAACGTAGAACATGAAAATGTTCTTTCAAAAACTCATATGTTTTTAATTGTGGCTTTTTCTCCCATAAGATCAATGCATTAGGATTAAAAATAATTGCAATAAGTAAGGTCGTACGATTTGAAAGGTTACTTAGCTTCTAGCACAAGATCGTTTAAAAGTTGCTCAGGGTTGAATATAGTTCATAGCCAAGGCATAACTTATTGAAGCGGGACGCGAAGATTGGTGAAGATCCAAAAAGTCCCTAACAAGGCACGCGGAGCTCTATTTTGTTGCTAAAGATCCAAGATGAGGTGAAGTATCATTATTCCTAAATGAATATGAAGGATCGAGACACACGATGAAAAGCAATTACTCCCCTAAAGATCATGGAGAAAGTCTATCCAAAAAGACCCTAGCAAGGTATGAGGATAAATATATCCAAATCCGAAAAGGAGGCAGATCTTTGTATATCAAAGTCCAAAATAAAGATTGAAGAAAAATGATGAAGTCGTGGTCCAAGTATGAAGAATCTTTCAAAAACGTCAAGTGAAGAAATTCAGAAAAATGAAGAGAAGACAATAATTTCAAGAACGTCTTCCCAAGATTTGAAGTATGAAGTACATGCCAAATATCGGTCTGAGAAAGGTCTCAAATCGTGAAACGAGTTATGCCAAGATATGAACTTAAGGAGATACACGAGAAGCCGTTTTAAAAGATTTTGTCCTTCGGCTAACTATCGATTAAATCGTGCTACTTAACTTTCGGACTAATAAGTACTCAAATAAGTCAATATGAATCACTTGTGATCCATGTCAAATAGTTAAAAAATTCTAGAAACCCATTTCCTTTCATAATAACTAGGATTGCGGGGAGAAAAAGTATTACACAATTTGGACATATGAGTAGTGTTAGCATTGTGACTTGTACCAACAATGATCTCGTTTTTGTACTTAGCATGGAATGTATGACAATCAAGGATGACAAAATTTACTCTATGGGACATTTACTTGTTTCTATTCATTAACCCTAAAAGTCACACACGTGATGAAAATCATACATTATGTCTCTACACATCTTTGTAGTATTGTTGCAAGTCTTTTAATTTTAAATAAAGGGTAATAAAATTGAATTTTGGTGATGCTTAGATACTTTATTCTAGCATTGCGTGAAGGCACGGTAATGGCTTAGTATGGGGGAGTGATGAGATGTCATTTATACATGATCTCATCGTTCTTTTCGGGCTTTAAATGCATAAAATGTCATAATATTACCATATATATGATTGTATTTGCTTACTTGTGTGTTTTAGGTATGGATATTGTGAAAAAGACAAAAGATCACAAGAAACAAGGAAAAACAGACACAAGAAACGAAGCCGTACAAAGAACCGGGCCCTAGTTCATGAATTATCCAAGAAAAACCTTGAAGACTTGAAGATGTAGAAGATTGATCCTCAATTTATGAAGAAGTGACACTTAAAACCCTTGTATATTTATAATTACATGTTTGGTCCCTTAAGTTTGTCAAAATTACAAAATGGTCCTTCAACTTTGAAGAATTGGCAAGTTTAGTCCCTCATCAATTCTAATTTGTCAATAATTATCCCTCATGAAGTCAAAGATACAATGAAGACCTTTGAAGATCAAGAATGTCCAAGATCAGTCCTTCAAATGTTCAAAATTGGCAAAAACAAACCTTGAAACCCTTATCATAAAGTTTGGTGGCAAAAGTGTGAAGTTTAAAAGTTGAATAACAAAGGAAATGAGTTGGTTTGCTGAATAAACACGTTTTACCATATTTTCCAAAACACAAGGACCAAAAGTGAGCAAGTGAAACATTCAAACTCAAAAATGCACCAAACACATACACACTCTACCATAACCGGATCAAAATTGTTACTATTCACCTTTCACCCCCAGTTACTATCTCACTTAAACCAAAGGGTAAATCCCAATTACCTTGACACACGTTTTATTCACACACTCTAAATCCCATCCCACACCAAAAACCCTCTCTCCCACTTACCTAAGGACCCCACCATTCTAACCCGTCCACCTATCACATCAAACCTTAACCTCCAAGGTATGCCACGTGGCCAAATAAACAGCCCACACTCCTTGCTTGGTTACAAAGCTAAAATGAACAATCAGGATTCATTTGGACAGCTCAAACATCACATGCGTCTAGAAGATTCAAGGGCATTTCAGGAACTTCATAGCTAGGGTTTTCACTTGTAATATCAGCCCTTGTGGCCTATATAAGGACTCCTCAACTTGTGAGAGAGCCTGGTTCCAGTTTTACTCTTTAAAGATTGTAATTCCTTTTTAAAATTTATAAAAGTTGGTATTTTAAGAAAATTGTAATTCCTTTTTATGTTTTTGAAAGTTGGTGTTATTTAAGGGTAATTCTGAGTTCCATTTGATGTTATAAGTGTGCTTAGATCTTGTGGTTTAAGGACGTTTATGTTTGGTAAGGTTTTCAAGTTTGAAATAAGCTTGAAAACAGTCATCTGTTTTTGATTATTTACTTGTACTAACCTTTAACCAAAAGCCATAAGCTCTTACAAGCTTGTTGACACCAAGCTTGTGAAGGGATTTGAGCCTTTGGTTGGGCTGTTTGTTGCTTGTGTTGAAGAAATCAATTCCTTGAGTTTCTGCTTTGAAACATCAACCAAGGCACTTATCATCTCCTTTGTTGAAGTACCTTGGTATTATTCTAGTTGTTGAACAAGGTCTAAGGAGCATTGCTGATCCTCCTAGGAAGTTGTGGAGGATAGGTATAACCTCTTGTTAAGATTCCTCTAAAAAATTTCATGTTATTGTCTGATTTTTACTTTGCTATGTGATTTGTTGTTCCTGTGTTTGTGCTTTGTGTTTTATAGTTGGTATCTCTTAGTTGTCACCTAGTTGAGCTATTTGAACCATAAAATCAGTAGGTTGCTTGTAAAAATAAAAAGTTTGTTTGAAAAAGGGGTAAAACAAGGCTGTTTGGGATTATTGGATCATAAAGCCTTGTGGCCTTGTGCCCTTGGTTCTTAGGGTTTGGGGAGTCTAAACAAGTCATATGCAACAAGTTTTAGTCAATGGTTAAGTTTCAAAAGGTTTGGAAAAAGGATTTCAAGTTTTGAAAAAATCTAATAAAATTGGTTTGAATTTGGTCAAACACATCAGATCCAATAAAATCTTTGTTTTTGGATCTAAGGTCTGAAACCTGGTTTGGGAAGAGTTTAGGTGATAAGCTATCTGTGCATTATCTGTTTGTTGAATTTGGTGGCTTATTGAAGGTGCTAGAGCTTATCAAAGTTGGCTGAAGTGGTCAATTGCATCAGCAAAGTGACCACCTCATTTTGGACTTGCAATTGTTGTTCTAATGTATGCCCTGCTTGTTTATCACTTGGAACTTGTTATTGTGCTGCTTGTGAGTGCTTCTTGCTATTTGGTGTGCTTTGTTGCTGGCTTATAAGCTCACTGGCTTATTAAGCCTTATTTGCCAAAATCTGTCATCAATTGGTCAACTGACCTCTTTATTCACAAGGACTCCTCCTTGAGTTCTTCACAAAAGTTGCTTATAACAAGCCTATAAACCATCCCTGATCATTTGGTGAACTTTGGTGGACTTTGACTTTTGGTCAAATAAGCACAATTTGGCTTATTTTTGAGAACTGCTTATTGGTACATGCAACAACTTGGTTTTTGTAATAGGTGTCATTTTTCTCAGCTTAATATCAAATCTGGAAGGTTACAAGTCATTTGGTTAAGCTTTTGCTAGGAAACTAGCTTATTTGGCTTTTTCAGCCAGCTTATTTGCTTCTACAGCTTATTCTACTTGGCTTTTTGTGAATTTCTTGATTGACTATTCTTAGTTAAGCTATTTGTGAGCTTTTGCAACAAACCAAAGCTTCTGAAACAGCCTAGAACTCTAACCCAACTATGGCTTATTGAGTGTGCTTTTTCAAAATTTCTTTTCACAGATCTCTTAGGCATCTCAAAAGAAGGTTGTGTTTTTAAGTAGAGCTTATGGTATTGGCTTATTGCTTAATGGGCTTATTGGCCCAATAAGAATAAGCGATTGACTATTTAAGCTGTGATAAGCTCAAAACCAGCTTTTGGGCCTTTAGACTTTTGTGTTTAGAATTAAATTTTGAGTCAGATTGGGTTTTTCAGGTTATTTGGGCCTAGTTTGACTTTTTGGACCCAAAAGCCCATTAAGTTTGACTGTCTTTGTTTTTTGCCCATTTGGGGCCCATTAGGGGTATTTTGGTAATTTCACTTTTATTTTCTGATTATTTAGGTTAAAATAAACTAGTTTGCAAGTTTTTAGAATTTTTTATAATTTTTGGATTTCTAATATTATTTTATTATTAAATTTCAAATTTCACATTTTTGCACTTTTTATATTTTTCTTAGGTTTAATACATTAAAAAGGATTTTTGCAACTCTTAGATTAATTTTATCATCATTTTTCTAATTTCTAGAATTATTTTAAATTTTTAATAGTTTTTAATCATTTTAAATAGTTTTAATTAGTTTAAAAATATATAAAAATAGTTTTTAATCTTTTTAGGTTATTTTAGAGGTTTACAAAGTGAAAATTCTTTATTTTGGCTTTTTAATAATTATTTTGATTTTTAGTGCTTTAATTAGCATTTAAAAATTAATATTTAATTAATTAAAAGGTTTGAAAAAGTTGTGATCATTTGTAAACTCTTAGTTTATTTAATTTGATTTTTGGTAATTTTTTGGGAATTTTTAGAATTTTTTTTCGCTCATTTTACGGTTTTAATTTTAGTCGTCGTTGTAATTAATTTCACGTCTTCGTCATTCTATTTTCTCATCCCCTTCTTTCAAATATTAATCTCAAATCAATTACGAATTATTCACACACATATACCTCCTTGGGAAACGAACTTTCGCCTTTGGGTCATTAGTGTTTGATTTTCCTAAATCAACACTTAATACTTTCCGCTCATTTACGCTCTTTTTCCTAAAAGACGTATTTTACTACAATCAAGATTCTTTATGAATCAAGCTTGTGATAACTAGAAAGCAACAGTGGTTTAATTCTTAACTAAATTTAAATACGTTCCAGGCCTCTACGCAATATCCTAGTGATCTTGCCAGAACACTCAAAGTGATACTTTATTGTTCACAGTGATGAGTGGAAATCCTTCTAGTGTTAACCTCAAACAGCACTTGGTAGGTAACTTGAAAGATTCAATATGAATCAATCTCGTGACAACTAGAAAGCAACGATGGTGCAATTCTTTATTGAATCAAACTTGTTCCAGGAATCAGAATTGACGGCTTCAATCATGCGGATAATTTTATCCAAATGATTCACTATTTACGTTCGCAGTCAGCTTTGGACGGTCGAGTAAAGAGAACGGGTTTACCCGCGAAATCTTGTCAAGGAGATTTTTAATTAAATCTACATGCCACAAGTACGATATTTTATATCGTCCAACGGTCTTTCTCCGACCGGAGGTAAAATGCTACCGAATTAGAATGAAATGTTCAAAGCCATTTCGTTCGTGTCTACTTATGTTGAGGCATTTGAAGATGGTGGCGTTGCAGAATCCGAGAAGAAGTCGTTCCCGCATGCTTATACTTTATGCACTTAATACTTCATCTAATTCAAGAAAGCCTAAAATTCAAACTCTTTCGTCGTATCAAACTCTGAAGCTTTCAAGAATTACGAAGGTATAAGTATATGGGACATGAAGTCACGAAGAGGCGAATATCACAAGTGATGGATGCACAAGATCAATGCAAGAGATTAATGATCAAGATTGACATCAATGATCACATGAGCATGTTCACCAGAAAAGAAAAAGAAAAGAAAGACGAAGACTACGAGCTCAAGACAAGCATAGTATGCTAGGTTTATTTTATTATTGTAACTTGGGTAACGCCCTTGTTTGGAGTGACCTCCCTTAGGGGGAGATTGTTGGAAATACGTTTTACGTATTAGAAAGGATCGGTCACTCCAATAATAGTCTAAGTTATAGCTCGTAGTTTAGTTTTACTAATATTAAGTAAACAAGGTTAAGCCAAGCCTACAACTTGTGTAGGCCGGCCCAACTTGTAAGCCCAAGCCCATCTTATGGGCTTGGATATATAAACCCTCTCCTTAGATGGAGAGGGTGTGGTTTCATTATAATTTTACACATAGTTCTCTCTTTTCTCTCTCTAGAAGTGTGTGAAATCCACCAAGTTTCTATCTCTTTCTCTCTCTAAAACATAAGCTAGATTTACAATATCCTACAATAAGTGTCGAAGGGAATCATATCGCTATACTTCCCTTAGTTTGCCAGTACTATATGTTTAGTATCATTGAGCTCAAATACAAGTTCCTTATGATACCAAGTATGGTGATATGTGTACTCTCCTAATTTATTCATTTACCCCCATCAATTCTTAGTATGCCATTATACAATACTAGCTTCAAGGCCCGCCCCCTGGGCGGCTAGCTTTAAACATATTTATTTTAAAAACTTAAAGATTTAGTAAAACTAATTGATATAAAACACATAAAATGATACAGTAAGTAGGAAAAAAATGTGAAGGAAGTATGTCAACAGTTAAAGATCAACTAAAAATAAATCCATAAAACTTGATTGTCGAATACATAATTGTTTTTAGGAAACGTTGTAATCTCTTGTCGTAGTAATAAAAATTTTGTGATGGATACCCCACGGATGACTCGGGTGTCGTCAACACTAAAATGATGCATTTTTAGAACAAAATGCCTGAAAAAATAAATAAAAATTACAGTCAACCATGTAGTCGATCATATAATCGTACTGTTTTTAAGATTACGTTTGGGGTTCTACATTGACGATCCTATACTAATAGCTTCAAGGTACGCCCGATGAGCAGCTAATTGTAAGGTTATTTTTGAAAATACAAAAATAGTATTAGATTGGAAAAAATAAATAACTTGCGTGGTTGAATATTAAAATTAAAAAAGTATTGCTCGTATATTGTCTCAAAATAAATGTTAGATCAAATGTCTAAGACATTTATGATACAATCATATGTATCAAGTCACTTTTAATATTAAAGTACCTCCTATCTGTAAAGTAATTCTATTGAAAGTTGCATAGCTCAAATTGGATAAACTAAACAAAAGAGTAGCAACTGGCCATTAACAATAGTAGGTGTGGAATGGAAATTGCAAACACAGACTAATGAATTACTTAAGACGACCTGAAACATTTAGATTGCAATGTAAATGGAAGAAAACTTTAACTTCAGGTATAAACAACACCGATACTCTTTTCTCTCGTTGGGTACTCTCTGTCACGTTGGTTCAATATCTACAAAAACCATGTAAAGTAGAATATAAACATAAATTTTCATTAACCAAAAAGATGGTACTCCAAATTTTGTTCAAACCTTTTGCCTTGTCAAACTGACTAAATTCTTATAAAAACACAAAAGTTATAGTAAATCACAAAAAAACTAAACGCGTCCAATAGCATTGCAACTTAAACATGGGCAGAAAATAGACCTCACGGAAGCACCACAGATAACAAAATATTAATGCATGCTCTAACCACAAGTCCACAACTCACATCACTACTTTTGCACCAACACCACACATAACAAAGGTCACTTAAACACTCAAACCTGCAACAAAAAACAATGAATATAGTTTCAATTTAAAGGGAGTAGCGTAGTATAATTTAACCTATAGCTCTTTTGCATCAAATATCCTTATTAACGGAATATATTTTAATAGAGTAAACTAAAACTTAGGAGGAGAAAAAATCTCCACCACGGATCCATTCTGGAAGAAATAGATGTACTTAATCAAACTATTCACTAAAGGCTTTCAAATGAATAAAAATCTAACAATCTTGTTAACCAAACTCAGTTGTTGCTTTCTACCAGTATTCTGAAATTATAAGAATGTTTAGAACTATGATCATGAAAATCACCTTGTAACTATGTGACACAATAAGGTCATCTCCATCAAATCCCATCTTAATCACACGTAAGGTTATATTACCTAATAATTTACAGTAACCATGTGGATAGTTATACCAATTTAAAGGAATAATATTTAGGGTTCTTGACCGAAATTGCTTTCTCTAGAATCAAAACCAGAACCTTTCGACTGGTACAAAAAAACTTGTTTTGACCCGTTACCTAATCTACTCGACTAGCCCATTTTACCACATCCCTGATTATGTTAGAACATGGGGACAAATTAACCATACATACAGTAAGAAAATGGTTAAGTCTTTAAGCTTATTTTGCTCCATTTCTTAAAAGAACTAAAAAGAAGGATAATCACTCACAAAAATTGATTGCACTATGTGAAATAGATATATTCCATTCATCAAAAAGTAGGATCTGGTTAACAAAATTCTTGGCCCGAAAGGCTATATACGGAATTCTATCACTAAGAATTATACATGTAATTTTCTTGTAATGAATTCTACTTTGTATCATTAAGTGATCATTTTATCAAATCAACGATTGCCCTTTCTCACAAGCCCCTAGCTCCTGCACGGCTGCAACAACTCCTACAAAACAAAAAAGAAAGAGGCATAAGCTGGTAAGCACAAAAAAAATCATGCATGATCGCATAAAGGTGAAACAACACAATCTCACTAATTGAGGCCATTTTTAATTTATCAATCGCATTCGGTACTTGACAATATTTAGGAAATTAATTATTATTATAAAATCTTTATAATTTATTTAATCATATTATCACGACAACTTTTTGAACCCGTAAAAATATACCCATTTAACCTACCCCCTTACTCGCCCTCCCCATTTTCTATCTCTAGTCAGCAACATAAAGTCATAGATTTTTACTCATAGATTTGGAGAAAAACCCCGACAAATCTGGTCTTGTACAATTTGCATTGTTTTGATTTATCGGTTGCTCCAGCAGTGTCATCAATCTTGAAGGTTCCAGCTTGTATCCCACCAACTGTTGGTCCGATAACAACCTGCAACAATCATAAGTCTTACTTAGACATAGGCCCAACATCAGTGACTCATTATGATACTTAGCTGATGGCTGAAAGTTAGAACCCTTACGTTGTTGTTTGACCTTGCATAGATAATCAACTCCTTCATCTCAGATTCAAGAACACCCTCAGCTAGAATAGCCACAACCTTGATGGAATTATTGTGTGATCAAAAGAAAGCGTTGATGAATCATCCTCATTATATACATTTCTAAAATATCAATAACTTTGTGCTATAACAATAAGCATGAAGTTTTACAAAACTAAGGATGCAAATTTAATTGATGAGTTTTATAGTGTAACTTAGAAATACCTTGTAATACGATGCAAAGTTTATGAATACATCAGCACTACACCGGGTGCACTGCATAAGCATCCTCAATGTTGTAAGCTCCCACTGTACGAAAATAAATGATAACCCAAAGAAAATGATTAAATGATATCTTGTTAATTTTCTGGCTTCGTTATTAACTACCAATTGACAATGGTCTAATTTGATTTAGCGTTTATTAGTATTATTTTGTCTCAACATCCATACGAAATTTTTCTCTCTAAATTAACTATATTTTTTATACCATCGATAAAAATAAACCTACTTATATCATTCCATCAAGTACATCAAGTATATTAATCCATTAATAAAAATAAATGAACAAAAGAAAAAGATTGATATGATAGATTGAATTGAATAAAATTAGCATAATCGATACAAATAATAATCGGATAAAAATCAAACCTCAAAAATTCTATCCATACATAAATCAATTACCTACAATTAACGATTAATTAGTTTAAAATTAAAAAAAAATTGAAAAAAATCATAATCTAGAAAAAGAACAAACCTCACAAATTGGCAGAAATTAATCATGTAGGTCCACATTTTCTTATAATTGTTACAAGTGTTGGATTGATCTAAATAGTGGGAGGGAGATGAAAAACTAGAGAGAGAAAGGAGAGGATTAGAGAAAGAAAGATGTATTAATGAAATGTGAGTGAACAAAACAATGACCAACCCCTCCTAACATGCTAGGAGGGGTATATGTAGCCCACCCTACATGTGGGCTATATGGGTTATATTGTTTACATAACTAGATCACGAGCCCATACTACGTATCTATTGTTGGGGCGACCGATCCTTTCTAAATACGTAAAAACGTATTTCCAACAATCTCCCCCTAAGGGAGGTAACTCCAAGTTACAATGTCCTAAATAGGCTATAGCTCGTGATCTATGCTAATAATGATGTGACCAAGACTTTCTTTGGAAAAACGTATTTCCAACAATCTCCCCCTAAGGGAGGTCACACCATTTTACAAAATCTTAAACCTAGCATACTATGCTTGAGTCTTCGATCTTGTTCTTGTGAATATGAAGATGAGATCTTTGACTTTAGTCTTGAGCATGTTTCCTTGCCTTGACCTTGTGCATTCATCACTTGTGAAATTTGCCTCCTCGTGACTTCATGTTCCACATACTTATACTTTTATAAATTCTTGAAAGTTTCAGAATTTGATACAACGGAAGACTTGACTTTTAGACTTTCTTGAATTTGTTGAAGTATTAAGTGCATACAGTATAAGCATGTGTTGATGACTTCTTCTGGATTTTATACCGCAATGCCACCTTCTTGTTACGCTGCATAAGATAGTTAGCAACAAAACATATACACGGATGAAATGGCCTTGAACATTTCATTCTAATTCGGTAGCATTTTACCTCCGGTCGGTGAAGACCGTTGGACGATATTAAATATCGTACTTGTGGCAGGTAGTTTCAATTAAGAACCTCCTTGACAAGATTTCGCGAGTAAACTCGTTCTCTTTATTCGACCGTCCAAAGCTGACTGCGAACACAAAGAGTGAATCATTTGGATAATATTATCCGCATGATATGAAGCCGTCAATTCATGTTCCTGGAACAAGTGAATTTCAATTAAGAACCGCACCATCGTTGCTTTCCAGTTGTCACGAGCTTGATTCATACAGAATTTTGCAAGTTACCTACCAAGTGCTGTTTGATGTTAACACTAGAAGGATTTCCACTCATCACTGTGAACACTATAGAGTGTCACTCTGAGTGTTCCGGCAAGATCACTAAGATATTGCGTAGAGGCCTAGAACGTGTTTAAGTTCAGTTAAGAATTAAACCACTGTTGCTTTCCAGTTATCACAAGTTTGATTCATAAAGAATCGCACAAGTCACCTACCATGAGCTTTTTGATATTCACTCAAGAAGGATTTCCTTCTTCATTGTAAATACTTTCGTATTACTCGGATGTTCAGGCAAGATCATGAAGATTTTGCGTAGGACTCTTAAGATCTTTCTTACTTTTCATAGTGTGTGAAGAAGCAAGGAATTATGAAAGTGTGTTCTAATGAGATATTTGATGATCTCAAATGGCTCTAGACTCGATCGTGAATTTTGGATTTTAGTGATCGGAGGCTGGAGAGGAGTGCCACCATATCAATACCAATTTATTCGGAGTGAATAAATCAATAGATAATGCATTGTCTCCGTGTGAATAAAACAAATACCTTTTGAGAGATATCTGAGTTAGCCGGGTGATAGGTGTGTAAACACCCATCCTTTTTACCACTTAATTACAATAATAACCGAGCCAAAACGTGTATTTTATGTCATTTATGTCGGAATTATGCGTGGTTTGTGTTTTTGTTGTGATTTAGGACGAAAAGGTGAAAAGTGGAGAAAAAACGGGCATTCACGGGCTTTTATCGAAGAAAAAGACGAAAGACGAAGTCAAGAAATCAAGAGTGGAAAAAGAACGGAAGTCCAAGACCAATTCTATAGATTTATCGAAGAAAAAGTCAAAAGACGGAAGTTTACTAAAAAGCCGAAGAACTCAAGTCTAATTTATTGAAGATCATAAGACGAGTTTGAAGAAATCCTGAGACAAAGTCATTAAAGTCAAAAGATTAAAGAAGATTAAGGACTAATGATGCAATTAGAGAAAGAAGAAAGAGGGAGGAAGCTTCCACTAAGCACCTCCCTAAATCTACTATATATAGTTTTCATTTCCTTCATTTGTAGTTGTTGGGTGGATTGACAACCCATCTCTTCCACTATTTTCATACCTTGCAATTTAATTTCTTGCACTTTAATTTCTTGTCTTGCACCTTTAATTTCTTGCCTTTAATTCAAGTAAGTGTTCTTAATTTTGTTGTTTAATCTTATTTACCTTTGATCAAGCTTTCTATTATTCATTTCATTCTTCCTTTCTTGATTTTATTTACCTTTGATTGGATATAATCTTTGATCTTGTTTAGTTTTGATGTTTGATTGAGTAAAAAGTTTATCTTTTTATTCATCTATAAGTTTTAATACAAATGAGCTTTGAGCTTGACATGCTTATTGGCTTATTTTGTGTTTAGCTTATTGATTTAAAGTTTTCTTAAAAAGGTTTCATCTTTTTAAAGTTTGATTTAAAAGTTTGCTAGTTTTATGATTGGATAAGTTGTTATTCGTGCTTATTTAGTCTTTTTCATTATAGATTCGATCAAGTCTTGGTTTAAGCTTATTCCTAATAGCTTATAGCTTAGCTTATTTTCGAATTCGTAGGTAATCGGAAAAGGTTTAAACCCTTTTTCCGATTTCAACATTCCGATTTGCCCCACCCTTTGTATTCCGATCTCTAATCAGAAAAGGGTTTATAACTTTCCGATTTGGCTCCCTTTCATTCCGGTCACTTGATCGGAAAGGTTTATAGGATTCCGATGGTGTGCCTGGTGATTCCGATTGGGATTCCTTTTTACATTCCGATGGTGTGTTGTATTTATTCCGATAGCCTTCTTCTAGTTTAAGTATTCCGATTATATTCCCTTTTACTTATTCCGATTAGATATTTCGACCAGCATTCCTTTTTATACATTTCGATAGATTTGTTTTTAAGCTTATTCCGATTGCATCATTCCGATAGGGATTCTGATATGGTTTGAGTTTTGTTTTTCTAGTTTTTATTTTTAGAGAAAAAGTGACAGTTTTTCTCGTTTTGTTTTTAGTCTATTTTAATTACGTTTTGCATTTTTTGATTGTTAATTTACTTTTCGTCAAGTTTTAATTTTACGTCATTTAATTTCTCGTCATTTACTTTTAAAGTTTTAAATATTGCACCATTTACGTTTTAACTAGTTTTAGTTTTAATTACCCGTCATTTATTTTACAGTCTTGCACATTTACTTTACTACAACCAAAAATATTATTCTTTACCAAAAACGACTAAGTCACACTTTAAACCGGAAAAATTTATCTGAGTTAATTATGAGCCTATTCTCCCATCGCTTGCTAATAAATTTATCTGCAATAAATAAGGTTGTACAACTTGAAAAGTTACTTAGCTTCTAGCCCAAAATCGTTTAAAAGTTGCTCGGTATGGATTAGAGTTCATAGCCAAGGCATAACTTATTGAAGCGGGATGCGAAGATTGGCGAGTCCGAAAAGTCCCTAACAAGGCATGAGGGCTACATTTTGATGCTAAAGATCCAAAGTGATGTGAAGAATCATTTATCAAAAATCAATATGAAGGATCGAGACACACGACGAAAAGCAAAAACTCCCCAAAAGATCATGGAGAAGTCTATCCAAAAAGGCCCTAACAAGGAATGAGGATAAATAGATAAAAGTCCAAAAAGGAGGCGGATCGTTTTATATCAAAGTCCAAAATAAAGATTGGAGAAAAATGAAGAAGTCGTGGTCCAAGTATGAAGAATCTCTCAAAACTTCAAGTGAAGAAATTCCTATTATGAAGAGAAGACCATAATTTCATGAACATCTCTCAAGGTTTGAAGTATGAAGTCGCTGCCAAATATCGGTCCGAGAAAGGTCTCAAATCGCGAAGCGGGTTATGCCAAGATATGAACTTTATAAGGTCCCGAGAAGCAGTTTTAAAAGATTTTGTCCTTTAGCTAACTATTGATTAAATTGTTCACTTTATTTTCAGCCTAATAAACTATCGAAATAAGTCAAACAATGCATCCTCGTGATCATTCAAGACAACAATAAAATATAAGAGATATACCTAGGAATAAGGGAGTCTAAGTGAATAATTGGCCCACATGAGTTCGTGTTAGTTTGCTAACTTATAATAACAATGATCTCGTTTTTAATCTTGGTTTAGAGAAAGTGAAAACTTGAGGATGATGATCATTCATGACATTTTCAAAACCCTAAGGTATGTTTTTGATTTCTTTCTTACTTTGAATGTTTATAATTTTCTAGCTCTTTAATAAAGGCCAATATGGATTGATTGTGATGAAAAGTGTAAACATGCTTTATAACTAATGCATTGCATGAGGACATTGCAATGGTCAAGTGTAGGGGATTTGATAGGTGTGTAAACACCCATCCTTTTTACCACTTAATTACAATAATAACCGAGCCAAAACGTGTATTTTATGTCATTTATGTCAGAATTATGCGTGGTTTGTGTTTTTGTTGTGATTTAGGACGAAAAGGTGAAAAGTGGAGAAAACACGTGCATTCACGGGCTTTTATAGAAGAAAAAGACGAAAGACGAAGTCAAGAAATCAAGAGTGGAAAAAGAACGGAAGTCCAAGACCAATTCTGAAGATTTATCGAAGAAAAAGTCAAAAGACGGAAGTTTACTAAAAAGCCAAAGAACTCAAGTCTAATTTATTGAAGATTACAAGACGAGTTTGAAGAAATCCCGAGACAAAGTCATTAAAGTCAAAAGAATAAAGAAGATTAAGGACTAATGATGCAATTAGAGAAAGAAGAAAGACGGAGGAAGCTTCCACTAAGCACCTCCCTAAATCCACTATATATAGTTTTCATTTCCTTCATTTGTAGTTGTTGGGTGGATTGACAACCCATCTCTTCTACCATTTTCATACCTTGCAATTTAATTTCTTGCACTTTAATTTCTTGTCTTGCACCTTTAATTTCTTGCCTTTAATTCAAGTAAGTGTTCTTAATTTTGTTGTTTAATCTTATTTACCTTTGATCAAGCTTTCTATTATTCATCTCATTCTTCATTTCTTGATTTTATTTACCTTCGATTCGATATAATCTTTGATCTTGTTTAGTTTTGATGTTTGATTGAGTAAAAAGTTTATCTTTTTATTCATCTATAAGTTTTAATACAAATGAGCTTTGAGCTTGACATGCTTATTGGCTTATTTTGTGTTTAGCTTATTGATTTAAATTTTTCTTAAAAAGGTTTCATCTTTTTAAAGTTTGATTTAAAAGTTTGCTAGTTTTAAGATTGGATAAGTTGTTATTCATGCTTATTTAGACTTTTTCATTATAGATTCGATCAAGTCTTGGTTTAAGCTTATTCCTAATAGCTTATAGCTTAGCTTATTTTCGAATTCGTAGGTCATCGGAAAAGGTTTAAACCCTTTTCTGATTTCAACATTCCGATTTGCCCCACCCTTTGTATTCCGATCTCTAATCGGAAAAGGGTTTATAACTTTCCGATTTGGCTCCCTTTCATTCCGATCACTTGATCGGAAAAAGGTTTCTAGGATTCCGATGGTGTGCCTGGTGATTCCGATTGGGATTCCTTGTTACATTCCGAAGGTGTGTTGTATTTATTCCGATAGCCTTCTTCTAGTTTAAGTATTCCGATTATGTTCCCTTTTACTTATTCCGATTAGATATTCCGACCAGCATTCCTTTTTATACATTCCAATAGATTTGTTTTTAAGCTTATTCCGATTGCATCATTCCGATATGGTTTGAGTTTTGTTTTTCTAGTTTTTATTTTTAGAGAAAAAGTGACAGTTTTTCTCGTTTTGTTTTTAGTCTATTTTAATTACGTTTTGCATTTTTGATTGTTAATTTACTTTTTGTCAAGTTTTAATTTTAAGTCATTTAATTTCTCGTCATTTACTTTTAAAGTTTTAAATATTGCACCATTTACGTTTTAACTAGTTTTAGTTTTAATTACCCGTCATTTATTTTACAGTCTTGCACATTTACTTTAATACAACCAAAAATATTATTCTTTACCAAAAACGACTGAGTCACACTTTAAACCGGAAATCATGTAACACCCCCAAATTTATACAACTTAATACAGCGGAAGACTCGTTGGTGTTACGGGATAGCACATTACTCACATCATAGACAACACATAAAAATCGCGTCGTTTATTAACAAAGCATTTCCATTCATAAATATCAAAGTTACATAGGTCCCAAGTCATAATCATTTCATACAAAGTTTTACAAGTATTTGAATGGAAAATATTGTTTAAGTGCGGGCCATGATTTCTTGCCGTCTTCCCGAGAGTTACCTCCAAGTACCTGAGATAAAACATGTTAAAAGAAAAGGGTCAGCGATAACGCCGAGTGAATTCATAGAGTTTAATAAAATCCATCAATATAATATCAGTATAAAATTATTAGTGAAAATCATTTTGTACAAATCATTTTAATAGGACATAAAATAGCCAAAGTCATTTTATACAAATCTTCATCAAAATCATAATATAGGTGTTTGCCTTAAAAATCATTATACGAACCAATGTCGTAAAAATATCATACAATACGTCTTATGACGTTGTATAAAGTTAAATAAAAACCGTTATATGAATATGGTTATGAAAAACCAAAACACGAACATAATATCAATAGTATGACCCTGTATTGCTAGTCAGGCAATACGTCGTAATTCGGTACGTCTAGTAGTATTTCGTTAGTTTGGATTATTATAAGCCGCATGACATTGTTACCTTACTAAACCAACAACGGGTAGCTAACACGATACTCAATTTGCCCATCTAAAGTAGCGTGTCGTCACAAAGGTCACGCTATGGAAATCTTCTCATACATAAATTCTCTTACCAATCAATGTGGCACGACGGGGATCAACCGTCAAGGCGCGAACTGGGGTGATCGTCCCCAAATAGTACTATTATATGCATAAGCGTCTACCAACTCTCGGTAGTTCACAATTCATGCTAATGGGACTTTTAGTGACATAACTTAACTTTAATAATCCATTTGATTTCATCTATCGGGTCCTTTAATCATTATCGGGTCATACAATCGGGTCATACAATCATTCGGGTCCAAATCAATAAACAAACAATCGGGACAAATGGTGTCCTATTTTATAAAAGCTAACATGTTATCTCCCTCGCGGGTTTATAAAACATTTCATAAAAACATTTAAAAGAGTGCGAGGCTTTGAACTCACGTTGATGTGGGAAGGCGGGTTTTCGGCAATTCGGACGTACGGTACGCGCTTCAATCACGGGAACCTAGACAAATAATACTCGTCTTAGACTCATGTCCAATGACTTTATAAAAATAACAATTATGTATACATATGATGATTATATATATATGATGATCAAGTGGGTTTACATATTCTCGTTTACTCATTTTAGTGTTATATGTCGATAACGTTTATACTAGTTTACTAGTTTTACCTATTTACGTGTTTTAGGTCCAATAAATTTATTATAAGTTCTTTAACTTGTATTAATCCATGTTATACTTATATTATCAGTATCTACACTTTACAAGTTGGGCCTAAATGGGTTAAGCCCAATAAATAAGTTTATAAGTGTTTTAGTTCATTTTGTTGTTTTATTAGTCCAATAACGTTAACTTAGCCCGTTAATGTCCGTATGTTATATAGTTCGGGTTTTATCGGTTTTTACTTGTTATATATGTTTATATATCAGTATATGAGTTTATAAAAGTTTACATTAGACGGGTCCGAACGTCTAAGTTTTATTTAACAAAAACGTTAATTTTACGGTAATAGCCGAAAAAGTCGTAAAAATCATGTTTATAGTTTTATAACTTATAAAACTTAACAAGTTATCATTTTTATAAAATGTCCACTTATTTACCATTGTACATATTTATATAAATGTATTATATAAGTTAGTGGGTTTTAATTTATGTTTTATACTATTAAATTTTGAGTGCTTATATAATAGTATTATACTTTAATTTCCAAAATCTGATTTTTATCTTCACTTTCACCAAAACTGCCATATCTAGAGTTCTATATGGAGATAGAAGCTCAAATTTTTATCACATAAACTAAATGATATGTGCTACATTTAACTCTTCTCTAGCTACTGTTGAATCGTCTTCTAAGTATTTTCTAAAAATCGTCCAAAACAGTGAACTCAGATTTGTACCTTAAACTTGTTTTGATCATATCTCACTCATTACAATGATTCCATTGCATGGCCAACTCTCACATGTGTACAAGACTCATAGCTTACTGTATATCAATTCTACTTCAACATTTTATCAGTTCATAACATGTTTCTTTACTGTTTTATACAGCCATCATTTTTAAGCAAGATTTTAGCCTTGTTCTTTATAGTTTTTCACCTTTTTAATCATGTTTATCAACACCAAATCCCCACACAATACTTTTATCATCATATAATCATCATATACATATACAATAGGAAATAAAATACATGATTACATAATCAAAATAACAAGAAGATGAGGAGGACAATCTTTATACCACCAAGTTGATGTAGGTTGTGATTTGGACATGGATTTTGATGGAGAAACTTGTGGATAACCAAGACCATCTTCAAGACCACCAATCTTCATAAACTCCTTGTGGAAAATCAGCCCCAAGATACCAAGGAAACTCCTCCATGGATGTTATAATCACCACCATTCAAGAGAGCTTCAAGAGGGCATCATCATATGTTTGTATAACATAGGATTTTGTGGTTAAATTTTGATCAAATAGGTGTTTCAAGGTGGAGTATGCACGAATTTCTAGAGAGAGAGAGAGAGGGAGGAGAGTTGTGTGGTTTGCATGTAAAAAATGAATGGATGGTTTGAGGTGCTAGTTTTTGGTGTAAGCTTGATGTGTTGGTGGCTTCAAAATGAAGCTAATGGACAAGTGTAGCTTGTAAGCTACAACTTGACACCTCATGGTGTGTGGTAGCTTAATGTTGGCCGGTTTTGGGGGTGGGACAAGTGTCCCACTTGTCTCATCCCCAATTGTTTACGGGTACTCCTCGATTCTAGTTTCCTCGATTTGCGTGCCCTCGGGTCGTTTTACGAAAAACGTTTTTATAAATTATGAATCAACGTCACAAAACGAATCCAATAAAAATTGTCTCATCAAAAACGGAGTTCGAAAACGTAAATACGTAATCCTAAGGTTTCCGGTTTAGTCGTCAAGGACGTTAAAATAAAATCGTAAGTCCTAATCTCTTCTCGTAAATTTGTGAGTTTATGAGCCAACACAAATTTAAAACTCCAAAATAATATCCATGGACAAATTTATTTTCTAAAATATCGGACTGTCACCAAAGACGGTGTATGTAAACGTAAGCACGTCACGTTGAATCCTCCGGTTTAGACGTAGTCGACGCTACTTCAAGACATAAATCCAAATTACTTCCCAAAAATAAGTGAGTTCATATTGTAACATTAAAATAATGTTTTTAAATAAATATTGAGAATAAAATATCAACCATAAATTGACGGATTGTCACAGCATTTACCCCTAAACAGGATCTTTGTCCTCAAAGATCATCTTACTACTCGCTTCTTATAGAGTTAAAGCCATGTGGGTATTTTCTCCACATTCGGTCTTTTCTCACAAGTGTAATCCATTACAATACGCAAGTTTCCTTAAACATAACTACGGGAATAAGATCAGGCTAAATGTTGACTTACTTTCTCTATCCATGATGTTCACGGGTTTTTGATGAATGCAACTTTTCGCTGATCTTAACTTTATCAAGAAGAATTCAGATTTTAACTTGATAGGTATTTATCAAGTTCGATATACGAAACATAATTAACACAGCTCTTGAAGTCCTAGGGTAGATCTAGCTTATATGCCTTTCAAACCAATCTTTTTCATTATCTCAATGGTCCCATACAACGGGGACTTGTATCCCATGATTTGTCAGATCATGAATTCATTTTTCCAAGGTTAAAAATTGTGGCATAACTTCGCTACCCATTTGGCACTTCAAGATCTACATTTCCTATTCACATAACCTCCTGCCCACTATCGGCAGTCAATAATCAGATCCTAATTTCAACAATCATTTCAGGTTTCGCGGGTCGGGTATTTTGTAAGGTTAGGTTCGCCATCATAGGAAACCTTAAACCTAAAAGACATCTCCAACTCACAATGGGTGTTTGTCGGGTGTCTTCATCTCAACTCCTGCTTACAGATGCTCTAATATAGATCCTAACAAGATTCGATCTCAATCCTAATACGATAATTATCAATGACAATCTCTTCAAGGGAAAACGATTATACGGTCTATTACCAAAGGTCATTCATTCAAACATAAAACAGCACTTATATTACTTTGTATCGTTACTTTACCTCGTCCCTTCGATTGGGGTGGTACATAGTACTCTCATCAAGGTTCGTTCTTAATGATTTCTGAGCAAATCTCTAGAAATTCGATGCGAAGCGAGGATCTTGATAAAGATGTTCGATACAGGCACACTATGTTTACATAACTCTTTTGCATTTATCATTAACGGGAATGATATTAGCAGATTTGGTCAGTCTGTCGTCGATGACCCAAATCGAATCAAATTCAGATGATGACCTTTGCAATAGCTAGACGTTTACTAATGTATGAGGCGATGTCTGCGTTCATAATTTCCATTAGTACAACTTCTTCAGACAAAGATACTTTTAGTCATAAATGACATACATAGAATAGAATACTTATACTTACAAGATTCCAACATAACTATATCTCACAATCCTCCATATTTAGGTAACCATAAACGGCCTTTAAAACATTTAACGCTATCGGCTTCTCAATTCTAATGGTTCACATTAGCCGCGAACCACTTTTATTATCTATATTATCTTTTTTTATAAGCATCGGCTATATTTTAAATTGTGCGGCAATTTATTTTGCACATTCATTATTAAGAAATACATCGTAATTAATTCTTCATATTTTCTACATAATATGTCAGTAATCACGTTCACCTTCCTTCATATTTTCTAAGTTTCATTTTCGTCTCATCTATCATTTTTATCAGTTTTTCTCAATCCGGCGTTTAAAGCGTCGATAATTATTACAATTAATTAAATAATAATTATTAAATTTTTATGAAACGTAAATATAAAAATTTTAAATTTCTTAATTTGACCGATTATATAAAATGTTCAAAAGTAATTTTGAATTTAATTAACAAGATTTTGTTGATTTATCGAAAATATAAATAAGATTCGTAAATATTTGAAAAATCTTTGTTTATATTTTGGTCAAAGTTTTCTTAGATGAAAAGCAAAAATTGTCGTTTCAAATTTTAAGTCATGGTTTATATAGTTTCCTCAATTTTTCTTAAGTTGTCTAGAAGTATACACAAACATTTACCCCTAAACAGAAGTTTAGTTAAATAGTTTGTGTATAAGGGAATAATCCCTTAAAATCCTTTGTTAAAATATTTGTCAAAATATATTTTCACTTTCCTTTTTAGTATAACTCAAAGTCTTAAATGACTTATAAATTTTAAAGAGTCAATATATTTCATTATCTATTATCACACGGTTAAATCATGTAAAGTATTAAGCCGTTAATCACATGTTAAATATTCAAGGTACAGGTTTTTATTGTTCGGCCAATTAAGGGCAATCTAATTATTAACTCATTCTTATTATTATATACAAACAAATGGTCCTTAATGATCACAAGCATGAATTTATCAAATTACAGCCTTCACACGTGATTCACCAAATTTATGAATGCTACATGTGCATTGGTCAATCCAAACGACACCACGTGAAACCATAATGTTTATTACAAGTTCTGGTTGTAGTGACTGGAATAGATAATCCTTTTCGCAGATGCGAAGTTGATGATAACCATGCTGAGGATCAAAAACCTTGTAAATGATCGAACAAATCTTCCATTTCGAGTTATGGATATCGTTTTCGATTGTCAATTTACTCAGTTCCCAGTAATCTATAAATGTAAGGAATGATAACACCATAGCTCTTCATGATGACGAGCTCGGTAGAATAAAATCTTTCTCCGACAACTCTCTCAGTTGTACAGTACTTCCTTTAATTCAGATGGTGCTGACGTACAGTGCACATGCCACAGATGCAGCACCGAGAATATAATCAATACCAATTTCAATATGCCTTAATGGCAAAAGTCTAGGTAATTCACCAATAAATACCTCTTAAAGTTTCAGATAACATAAACATATTTTAATAAATTCATATTAGGTTCTTTCTAGATTATAATATCTATGACTAATTCACAACCATTTACGGTATAATTCCAAGTCTAAATACAGGATATGGTCATTCATCAAGAATTATTTAGTTCACTTTCGATAATCAACATCTTATTATTTGGGGGAAATCTACTCGAGTTCCCATCAATTAAGACGATGTCGTCATGTCATAATCAATCAATCCATTCTACTGGCATTACTAACTTTCCAGTTTTATTGTCGTCGATAAGATGTGAACATCTCAAAAGACTAATAATAACTCATAATCCTTCACAAATTCAAGGATATATGGAGACACAACTACTATTAAAAGAGCAAGGTCAACGCATATTCTATGCGAGAGAATTTCAAATCAGATACAGACGAAAACATTTAACGAATATGAATATATCCCATGTTTTCATAATTTGAGTACACATTCGAAAGCTCCTCGGATCGTTACCCAGTTCATTCAAATGAAATCAAATCATAAGAATTGATAAGAACGTCAATACATCCTGTCGGGTATCAACACTCGGTAATCAAATACTTTTCCTAAGAATCTCACTACGGGAGAATTGGACAAGAACGGAATATCAATTGTCAAATAAGACAAATTCCACAGATGAGTAAATTCGACTCAGAAGAATAAATAGTACGGGCACATATGTAGGTGTCCCTATCAATATGTCCCTATTTTTCACTTCTTGAAGATCTCATAAAATTTAATCTTTCACAATTTTCAAAGAAAATGTAGTGTTTATTCATTAATTTTATGGTGACTACTAATCAGCCTTGCATGGTCCATTCCAAATTGTATGTAGGCGTGCAACTATATACAATTTCAAGATTAACGATGCAATACTCAGTTCGTCAAAATATTTGCTATCATGTTTCATAGTAAAAACATTTTCATGCTTAATTCTTAAATAAGAATCAAAAATAAATTTTCAAAGATTTTCTTTGTTATGAAAACAATTAAGTTTTCCAAGGTGTTTTATAAACAACTTCATTTTGATAGTGATTATTTATAAGTCTCACTTTAAGTAACTCATGTGGTGATGAAAATCCAATTTTTCCCAAGGGATACTATTGTATCTTATAAAAACAGTGAGTGATCAGCAAAAGAGTGATGAAAGCTTGTTCACCAAGAACTAACTACAATATAATAGGAAATGAGCTTAGCCAATTAATCATGAGGTTCATGATCTCGATGGCACTCACAAAGAATAATCTACAACGTAACTCAAATCAAGATGAGTATTTGTTTAATGGTTGCATCACTAATGCGAACATTAGGATGAAGCAATAGAGGATAGATAAGATTGATACATGTAGAATTTAGCAATCAAAGGTAGTCTTTTTCATTAATCACAAACAAGTCAAAATTGTATCGTAACACATTACGTGTCACTATGTCATACAATTCTCAGAACTCATCCTACCAACTGATATCTCAGTTAAGTTAGGGATTTTTAAAAGATACCACAATGAATACTAATCTACAAGAGTCATTAGGTGTTCCACATGTCCCAGAAGATCCATCGGTCTCAATTCAGAAGAAGATTTCTTCAATTTATTTCTTGGACACTAGGCATCCTCGTTAGTGGACAATGGCCTAGGAACAACCCTTAACATGAACTACCAATCAATCAAAACCTTATAATTTAATCGAAGAACTTAACTACTTCCTCTTAACAGTTTCATATTCCATAAAAGTTAGATTTTTCTTTATTCAAGTTTCAATCAACTTATACTCAATGCGATATTCTACCTTATTATCCAATACTTCAACCTTATTCTTAGGCCTTAAAAGGGCAATAAAAGCTCAATATGATCAACACTTAATTTCCAACCCTATAACTCCTTTATCAATAATTATCAAATGAGTCACTAGTATGAAATGACTTGATCATTCAACTAGACTTCTCGGAAAGGTACTAGTGGCATGAGGCTTTTGGGTAATGGTTCCAATGACAGCCTCAAGTGCAACATTCACCCTTTCGATTTCAATTTAAGAATTGGATGACGACAAATCAGATGACATCTTTCTAGGTGGTAACATTTTGTCAAACTCCACTCTATAAGGAAAGATCGCCATGACATCGATATCAGATTTAATCTCGCCAATTCTTTTCAACATCGCAGTCAACTACTATCTACATTTCTACGAATATCAACCATTTGTTGGGATCATAAATATCCACAACTTGGCTTAGATCTAGGATAGCTAGAATTCCTACAAGAATAGCTTCGATTAGTTTACTAGGGGATTTAGGGTTACTTGTGACAATCTACGTCGTATAAATACCTCATATAAATATCAAAATAATCATCAAACAATCATGTAATAAAATTACATTGTATATATATAATCCAAGTTATATATATATTAAAATAACACTTCTCAGTCTGGTCTTGTCGGTAACTCGGGAATTCTTCGACACCGTTATAGTCAAAAGATTTTTAGACATTTTTAGAAAAATGTTTATAGTTAAAAGATTTTGAAATGTTTTATTCAAAACCTTGGTTTTAAAAATCTTTCGTTCTCTATAACGAGAGCTCTGGTACCAAACTGTAACACCCCCAAATTTATACAACTTAATACAACGGAAGACTCGTTGGTGTTACGGGATAGCACATTACTCACATCATAGACAACGCATAAAAATCGCGTCGTTTATTAATAAAGCATTTCCATTCATAAATATCAAAGTTACATAGGTCCCAAGTCATAATCATTTCATACAAAGTTTTACAAGTATTTGAATGGAAAATATTGTTTAAGTGCGGGCCATGAATTCTTGTCGTCTTCCCGAGAATTACCTCCAAGTACCTGAGATAAAACATGTTAAAAGAAAAGGGTCAGCGATAACGCCGAGTGAATTCATAGAGTTTAATAAAATCCATCAATATAATATCAGTATAAAATTATTACTGAAAATCATTTTGTACAAATCATTTTAATAGGCCATAAAATAGCCAAAGTCATTTTATACAAATCTTCATCAAAATCATAATATAGGCGTTTGCCTTAAAAATCATTATACGAACCAATGTCGTAAAAATATCATACAATACGTCTTATGACATTGTATAAAGTTAAATAAAAACCATTATATGAATATGGTTATGAAAAAACAAAACACGAACATAATATCAATAGTATGACCCTATATTGCTAGTCAAGCAATACATCGTAATTCGGTGCGTCTAGTAGTATTTCGTTAGTTTGGATTATTATAAGCCGCATGACATTGTTACCTTACTAAACCAACAACGGGTAGCTAACCCGATACTAAATTTGCCCATCTAAAGTAGCGTGTCGTCACAAAGGTCACGCTATGGAAATCTTCTCATACATAAATTCGCTTACCAATCAATGTGGCACGACGGGGATCAACCGTCAAGGCGCGAACTGGGGTGATCGTCCCTAAATAGTACTATTATATGCATAAGCGTCTACCAACTCCCGGTAGTTCACAATTCATGCTAATGGGACTTTTAGTGACATAACCTAATTTTAATAATCCATTTGATTTCATCTATCGGGTCCTTTAATCATTTATCAGGTCATACAATCGGGTCATACAATCATTCGGGTCCAAATCAATAAACAAACAATCGAGACAAATGGTGTCCTATTTTATAAAAGCTAACATGTTATCTCCCTCGCGGGTTTATAAAACATTTCATAAAAACATTTAAAAGAGTGCGAGGCTATGAACTCACGTTGATGTGGGAAGGCGGGTTTTTGGCAATTCGGACGTACGGTACGCGCTTCAATCACGGGAACCTAGACAAATAATACTCGTCTTAGACTCATGTCCAATGACTTTATAAAAATAACAATTATGTATAAATATGATGATTATATATATATGATGATCAAGTGGGTTTACATATTCTCGTTTACTCATTTTAGTGTTATATGTCGATAACTTTTATACTAGTTTACTAGTTTTACCTATTTACGTGTTTTAGGTCCAATAAACTTATTATAAGTTCTTTAACTTGTATTAATCCATGTTATACTTATATTATCAGTATCTACACTTTACAAGTTGGGCCTAAATGGGTTAAGCCCAATAAATAAGTTTATAAGTGTTTTAGTTCATTTTGTTGTTTTATTAGTCCAATAACGTTAACTTAGCCCGTTAATGTCCGTATGTTATATAGTTCGGGTTTTATCGGTTTTTACTTGTTATATATGTTTATATATCAGTATATGAGTTTATAAATGTTTACATTAGACGGGTCCGAACGTCTAAGTTTTATTTAACAAAAACGTTAATTTTACGGTAATAGCCGAAAAAGTCGTAAAAATCATGTTTATAGTTTTATAACTTATAAAACTTAACAAGTTACCATTTTTATAAAATGTCCACTTATTTACCATTGTACATATTTATATAAATGTATTATATAAGTTAGTGGGTTTTAATTTATGTTTTATACTATTAAATTTTGAGTGCTTATATAATAGTATTATACTTTAATTTCCAAAATCTGATTTTTATCTTCACTTTCACCAAAACTGCCATATCTAGAGTTCTATATGGAGATAGAAGATCAAATTTTTATCACATAAACTACATGATATGTGCTCCATTTAACTCTTCTATAGCTACTGTTGAATCATCTTCTAAGTTTTTTCTAAAAATCCTCCAAAACAGTAAACTCAGATTTGTACCTTAAACTTGTTTTGATCATATCTCACTCATTACAATGATTTCATTGCATGGCCAACTCTCACATGTGTACAAGACTCATAGATTACTGTATATAAATTATACTTCATCATTTTATCAGTTCATGACATGTTTCTTTACTGTTTTATACAGCCATCATTTTTAAGCAAGATTTTAGCCTTGTTCTTTATAGTTTTTCACCTTTTTAATCATGTTTATCAACACCAAATCCCCACACAATACTTTTATCATCATATAATCATCATATACATATACAATAGGAAATAAAATACATGATTACATAATCAAAATAACAAGAAGATGAGGATGACAATCTTTATACCACCAAGTTGATGTAGGTTGTGATTTGGACATGGATTTTGATGGAGAAACTTGTGGATAACCAAGACCATCTTCAAGAACACCAATCTTCATAAACTCCTTGTGGAAAATCAGCCCCAAGACACCAAGGAAACTCCTCTATGGATGTTATAATCACCACCATTCAAGAGAGCTTCAAGAGGGCATCATCATATGTATGTATAACATAGGATTTCATGGTTAAATTTTGATCAAATGGGTGTTTGAAGGTGGAGTATGCACGAATTTCTAGAGAGAGAGAGAGGGAGGAGAGTTGTGTAGTTTGCATGTAAGAAATGAATGGATGGTTTGAGGTGCTAGTTTTTGGTGTAAGCTTGATGTGTTGGTGGCTTCAAAATGAAGCTAATGGACAAGTGTAGCTTGTAAGCTACAACTTGACACCTCATGGTGTGTGGTAGCTTAATGTTGGCCGGTTTTGGGGGTGGGACAAGTGTCCCACTTGTCTCATCCCCAATTATTTACGGTTACTCCTCGATTCTAGTTTCCTCGATTTGCGTGCCCTCGGGTCGTTTTACGAAAAACGTTTTTATAAATTATGAATCAACGTCACAAAACGAATCCAAAAAAAATTGTCTCATCAAAAACGGAGTTCGTAAACGTAAATACGTAATCCTAAGGTTTCCGGTTTAGTCGTCAAGGACGTTAAAATAAAATCGTAAGTCCTAATCTCTTCTCGTAAATTCGTGAGTTTATGAGCCAACAAAAATTTAAAACTCCAAAATAATATTCATGGACAAATTTATTTTCTGAAATATCGGACTGTCACCAAAGACGGTGTATGTAAACGTAAGCACGTAACGTTGAATCATCCGGTTTAGACGTAGTCGACGCTACTTCAAGACGTAAATCCAAATTACTTCCCAAAAATAAGTGAGTTCATATTGTAACATTAAAATAATGTTTTTAAATAAATATTGAGAATAAAATATCAACCATAAATTGACGGATTGTCACAAATCAATTCTAGAAGATACCGAGAAACGAATTTTTCAAACTAGAAAAATCCTAAATATCACTGGGATAGGTTGTGCATTGCATCACTGGGTCCATGATGTCTATCTTCAATATCGATCATCATTAAAATGATCTCAATAGCATATGTGTTGACCCGGTTTCTGCCTAAGTTGTAAGGAGGGCTTCTTTCTTTACACCCTTTATCTTTACAATTCTTTTTCATTCTTCAACCCCTTCAATGCTTACCAGTACGTCATAACTAGCACCATGTTGTGATTGTTCTAGTGCTAACTTAAGTACTTGGTCGGCATTCAGCTACGTTCACAATCTTTCTCCATCTTTCCTAAGGACTACTATTTCTAGCTATGGAATGTCCTTGGGAAGATTCCTTCGGTTTTGGAAGAATCATTGGACTTAACCTATCCTACCATCCTTATGTCACCACAATCTTCATCGTCGTGAAATAAATGGGTTGTGGGTAAGTATAAATCACCATGAAATCCATTTTGAAGTGCAAATCCATTTTGGTCCCCCTTAACATATGCCACGATATTCGAAAACATTTCGCACATGTCGGGATGAGTCATCACGTTAAGTTAAACCGTTTTTGATTAATCATTTCCTATATTAAATCACATTTTCTCCCCCATATTAAAAATATTAACCAAATCGATGTTTTTAATATCAATTGATTTAATAGCATTTTAAGAAAATTTGGGAAGAAAAATACAAATCCAATTATCTTCATGATTTTACAAGCTCGCCACGAAATTAATGAGGGTGTACTTGGAACGTAAATTAAATACCTTACAAACACAAGTGTAAGGTATTTATCACGTGCAAAGATCATATATGATAATGTATTCACAAGATTAGCAATTTACAAGGTTGGACCTGAATGATGGAGAACATCATATGAAAGAATCACATGGTTCTTGTTCACGAATGTTGGTCGCCTCGTCACGTCTAAAGTTATCTCTTGACTCCATGTGTACGATTGATATCGTTGTCTTGACACCAATATGTGAACTTGGCACTTTCGGCGTCAAAGATTCTGAATGCTGGACAATTGCTCCCCCTCAATTTTTGACCCGTGTTCTATTGAAAGAGCTGTAGTCGCTATTTGAGTAGTCGCATCGTCGAGTATGTAGATATCAATTTAAATTGCTCCAGATTGTGGAGATGATAACTTCATAAAAACAAGATTTCTCTTGTTTTAACAAATAAATGCACTTATGCGTACATTAATTCGTGTTAGATTATGTTATTCCGTAAACACAATCCCTTACATAGTTATAAAATAAACCATGCCTGAGAAAATTAATTCCCGTTGTTGAGTTAAAGCTTTCCGGTGAAATGCTTGACTTGAATCTAAAAAGCGGGTTACTATATGAAATAATTGCAAACCATTTTGAGCATGTTTTAAAACATTTGAACTTCTGATCGAACTTTATTTACAACCCCGTGTCATTATTGAATGACATTTCTAGTATCGTAAATGTTATCGGTTCCACAAGACATGCTCTTTTTATCAAAACAATTTTGAACACACGATTTTGAAAGATTTAGAAAAACCTTTTGAAAAATTCTTGAAAAATTGTGTTCAAAGTTTTGAAAACCAATTACTTAAGCCTCGGATTTTGAATATCTTACGACACGAGCTCAAGTCCGAGAAGTTGTAAACTTCCTGTTGTTAAGGATAAGTTATCATCGGCGATAAACTTTCCTTTTAACTGAAGAACGAGTCCTAAGTTGACATTTACTTAGAAGTCGTTTTCATGAGCTTGAAAAAACTTTGAATGTTTTAACGTAAAGCTCATGACCGAGAAAGATGAATTTCTTGTTGAGAAGAAAAGTTCTCTTATTTAAAAGATACACTTTACTTTATGAGCTTAAAACTTGGAATGTTTTAGTACAAGCTCATGATCGATAAAAATTAATTTCTCGTTACGAGGAAAAGTTATCTTGAAAGATAAGCTTTCCTAAAATTAAGTCCGAGTTACAGTCTGATATTTAACTGTAAGTCATTGTGCATGAGCTTAAAAACTTCAAATGTTTTTAATATTATCTCATGCCCGAGAAATATTAATTTCTCGTTGTAAGGATAAGTTTATTATCGACGACAAACGTTCCTTTCTTTGAAGTCCGGGGCATAATCTGAAATTTGATTATACGCCTATTTACACGAGCTTGAATACCTTTGAATAGTTTTTATGTAAGCTCGTGTCCGAGAAAATTTAGTTTCTCGTTAATGAAGATAAGTTTATCATCGGCGATAAACTTTCCTTGCTTAGAAGCGCGGGTTACAATCTGACATGTGACTGCAAACCGTTGTGCATGAGCTTAAAAACTGCGAATGTTTTTAATATAAGCTCATGCCCGAGAAAAATTAATTTCTCGTTTCGAGGATAAGTTTATCATGAGCGATAAACTTTCCTTTATTTGAAGAACGAGTTACAGTCTGTGATGTGACTATAAGTCCTTTTACACGAGCTTAAAACCTTTTAATAGTTTAAATGTAAGCTCGTGTCCAAGAAAAATTAATTTCTCGTTTTGAGGGCAAGTTATCGTTGCATGGATAAACTTCCCTTTCTCTGAAGTTTGGGTCACAGACTGTGATTTGTGTATAAGCCATGAGCACGAGCTTAACTGCAAATCCCCCGAGACACTTGTTTCTCTGATATCAGCTTCTTTAGTAACCAAACTCTGAGAGTGTCCTTAGTTGAACGATATATAAAGATCGGACCGGTTTGTTTTTGTTGATCCTTGACTTTGGAACCTACAATGTCAGTTGAAGTTTGTATGCTTTTATATGGGTTAGCGATATCTATCTTAGAACCCTGCAGGGATTCACAATTTTCTTTTCTAGTGCCAGAGGTGACCTGAGGAGATGATTCACTTATCTTAGTTGGCAAACGCTTCCTTTTATAGAAAATCTTAAGTTTAGGCTTAAGTGATGTATCATCCTTTTCAAATTCCTCCCTAGTAGTCTTAGTAGAATCAGATACTATCCTAGTTAAAGGGCACTCGTTTCCTACAAGAGTGAAAGTTCTACCCGTGGGTCGCCAAACTTTACCAATGGGTTTGATTTTAGCTAACCACTGGAATGTAAGTCTAGCACGGGAGTTCACCTCATTAAGTAACTTCTTGACACAAGAATCATGATTGGCTTTAAAGACACATTTCCTACATGTTTTACAAGTAGCATATTTAATGTTCGAGTAAGATCTAGAATTCTTAGATGATTGATTGATGTTCCTAGGATATGACATGCTATGGTTAGCAGTGTCGGGTAAACTAGAGGGCATCTGACTAGGTTTGAAATTCCTATCTTTTACTTGTGTCTTTTGCTTAGCTTCCCTTAGACCAAATTTGTGGTGAACGTCATTTGAGCTAGTTCAAAACGTGTTCTTTGGACTATGTCTAGGGAGATTAGAGGCAATCATGTGATTAGGTCTTGCAAAAGCTGTTATAGTCATATTGGCCCTAGTTGGTGGAGTTATTGTTCTAGAAACATAAAACATATCAACTTGAGAGGCAAACCGCGGCCTCGAGGATTTTGGTCGCTCGGATCTAAATGCAGTCGGTTGTCTAACAGACTGAATTTGAGGCGATTTTCCTAAGATTGATGGTTTTTCAAGCTTAGTGTCCACACTAGTTCCTTTATTTTTCCTTAATTCATTTCTCAAAGCAGCTATAGCAAAAACCTTTTCTTGAACCTGAGCCTTTAAAGTCTCATTCTCTTTGAGCAAGTTATCTTGGGATGCCAATTTAGATTCTAGCAACTTAATTTGTTTCCAAAGATTATCCTTTTCAGCTTTAGAATCTAGAACTTTTTGATCCAATTTTCATTCAAGAACAACGTTTGACTTTTCAAGTTTTTCAAAATATGTTTCAAATTTGTTCGTTTTCTTCGAAAATTCAAGTTTGGCATCCTCAAGTTCTTTTGATTGCTAAGCTACGACCGTTTCGAGCTCTTTAATCTTGGAATCATAAGCAATTAAGGAAGCAGTCATAAGACAATTATCATGATTATTACCATTTTGAACACTTTCTCCCCCATTATGACTCACATCGGATGAATCAGAAGTGGTATCGCTATCACTCTTTTCCATCCCATGTTTGGCATAATTAGGTTCGAAACGCTCAATATGCGACATTTCATCAGCATATACATCATATACAGCATTACATTGTACCATGTTTGTAGGCTCTTCGTCATAAACGGGTATGGTGTCATCATAAGAGATGTCTATATCATTCCCTGACGTGCTGCTGATATCATGATTTGTTGTGGATTCCATGCCCTTACAATCTTTTTTAATCTCCAATTTGTCAATCGTATGACCATTATCCTCTTGCATCGTAGATTCTTCCGCTCCATTACCATACGCTTGCTGAAGTCGGGATCTTTCATAAATCAAAGATAAGACCGATGTCATGAGTTTCAATATTGTACCACGGAAATCTTGAAGCTCGGTATGTGTATTTCGAAGAAATGACTGGCAAATCACTGAACTTTTAGGCTTAACAATATTGAATTGGAGGAAAGGCGTGAGTTGTGTCACCAGAACCTTATATTCAAGTACCGATGTAGAGTGATTAAAGTCTTCATTTTGGAGTTGCTCTTCTAATTGCTTCAAGATGATGAACATCGATTCCATGAATATATTACGATATTGACCAAATAGTGTCACAAATTCGCTCCCTCCTTGAAGCCATGAAATGTTCACAAGATGAGACAGAAGTAGCCGAAATGAAATGATGCCACTTTCTCTAGCTTTGTCATGTATTGGATGCAAATATCCCTCTTGAAATGTCGATTTCAACGATTCCATTGAAATTTGATAACGGTAATTGTGTTAATTGTCGAAAGACCAAAACGATATTTGACAATTCGTGGAGAAACCAAAAAATTGAAATTCGCGGGATTTGACATAACCAACGAAAGATCCGTAAATAACTCTTAAAAATACTCGTTTGGTGATATGACTTTTTATCGGCACAATAATTTCTTGGACGGCACACTTTGTCTCGTCACTTTAGTCAAAGTATTACCACTTGGTTCTTGCGAAATACTCGGATCAATCCAATAATACATCCCTCAACCAATTAATCCAACAAAATTAATTTTGCAACATTAGAATATATAATCGATCACCTCAAGTCCGATTATAAAATTAATTAACCCGTTAAATATCTTCAAGTATAGTAGACCCAATGATCATTCATTTACTCGGCCCACAAAAGAACTCCAACATCAACACCATTACTAGTATATCGTAAAAAATTGTGTGTATCCAAAATAAAAGCCCAAAGTGAGATTTTGATAAAAAAATATGTAACCGCACGTGTGAAGAATTTTTTTTATAAGAAACAATCTCAAAGGATACGTGTACACAATCTCAAACTATGATATTCCAACACGTGTGAAGACGTAGGACTTTTATATAAGGGACAAAAGTTTGGCTAATCTTCCCCACACATGTACATAGTTAACTCCATCCCTTTTCTAAAAAAATATAACTCCTCCGTCTTTGTTTTCTTCCCCTATTTCTCTTCTCTCTTTCTTGACCAACATATATATCTCTCTCTCCTCAAAATCCTCTTCTAAATCATATACTCCCATACATAAGCATCATCGAAACACTCTTGATATACCCAAATCTTAGACACAAAAACCCAATTAACTGTTTCACCAATGACCAACAGATTCGGTGGTTATATGGTTCACTTGATTAACACGAGATAAATAAACCACAAGATGAGACGTCTTCAAGATCTGTTACAAGGTCTCGGGTAGGTTTAATTGGATTGCATGTTGTTTTTGGTTTATGCTATACTAATCGAAACCAAGATTGAATGGCAACAAGTTTGTTGTTGTTCTCTCTTATCAGTTCGAATATTAAAGGGGTAAGTGCTAAACATTCGATCTATGATGATATTAGATTCAAAGGTACAGATCTTAAGTGATCTTACACGAAGCTAATCTGAGATCAAGTATTTCCTTTTAATTATGCTTGAGTCGAGTCTAGTTTGCTGAGATGATACGAGAAGAGATGATGGGTATAAAAGGTTGTTGAAATGGAGTAGTGACGAAGGGTATATAGGTATTGGTGAATTCTAGTCGAGAGAGTCTTGGTCGAGTCATGGTTCTGTGTGTGTGACGAGAGTGGATTTGGTGAGATCGAGTATGTTGGTTGTGTGTTAGTTGGTTGAGTCGAGTCGAGTGGTGATGTGTTCGAGGGTGTAGGCTCGGTCGATGATGAGTCTAGATGGTGTGTCTGTGTCATTGTTGTCGAGGTTGAGGTCTTGATTCGAGTTAGAGTCGAGTCCAAGTTAGAGTCTTGTTTGGCTGATTCAGTCTTTGTGGAGTGTTTGTCGAGTCTTGGTGTGTCTTTTGAGTCCAGAAAAGGAACTTTGGAATTGACTTTGGACTATGGACTATTTCAAAAGAAAATTCACTTGGGAATCATAAATCTGTGGTACTTCTGAATATGCTAAAACTGGACTTCTGAAAATGCTAAAAAAATGGACTTCGCAATTCTACATGGGATTTTACTTTGCAATACTTTGCAAATACACTTCGGAATGATGACAAACAATTTACTTGCGAATAATTACAATTACACTTCGGAATGATGGCAAACAATTTACTTCGGAATAAGGACAAATTGTAATTCCACTTCGCAATGATGACAAAAGAAATTCTACTTCGGATAAAAAATTCACTTCGGAATAAAACAAGAACTGCCACTTCGGAATAATGAAACAATGATTTGGAAAGTTTTGCTACAGTACTTCGAAAAATTGCTACAGTACTTCGGAATATATAAAAAATTTGCACTTCGGAATATAGAAACTTACTCACTTCGGAAAAACAAAAACCCTCGAGAGTACTTCAGAATAATACACTTTGTATCCAATTTTTTTTAGATCCGAACCCACTTTTAATCGAAAAATACCTCGAAAATCACCCAAATAATCAAAAATATTGCGAATTTGACCAAATCAATTAACCCAAATCACTACCACTTCTATGTAGTCTATAACACCCCCAATTGACCACGCAGCGGAATACCAGTTTGGGCGTTATTTCATAGCACATCACACATAATTATAGAAAACGACCTCAAAAGAGACGTTTAAGATAAACATAAAAGATTATTTATAATCATTGTCTAAAACATTTGAAACCCAAAATTTAATCTTTCATCAGAGTAGCGTTACTTGTCCCCAAATATCTCAACCAAACACAACAACATATTTTTACCAAGACATGAAATTTAATAATTTGTTAAAAAGGGAAGGAAATCCAAAATTTAGACCAATAAAGTTCCAACTCTCTCCGTGCATGCTCCGCTGCTATCAATCTTGATTACCTGAAATACATGCTTAAAATCGTCAACACAAAGGTTGAGCGAATCTATATGTTTATCAAATCATAAGTTGAACATAAGTATTAAAACCAATCATGACCATTCAATAGCATTATCGTACTCACAATCTATTATTCAAGGATATTTTCTTTAGCAATAGCTAATAATTGTGTTTAAGCTCGTGACACTAATCAGTTAACTCAATCACCCGCGTACATTTACCGGCATGATTTAAGTGAAACCAGGGCCCCTTCTAAAGGCATTAGTTGTAATTATACCTTATTTCTTATCACAAGTTATCCGTCCGCAGAGGGTACTCAATGTACTAGCTCTCGTCTCGGATAGGGTCGTCAACCCCATAGTACTATCAATTGTATAAGCGGCTATCTCCAACCCACACAAGGGCAAGACAATAGTTAATAGTTCACGAATTTAGGGACTTTTACAACTAGTACTCAACACAATTCAAGGCAACATTCGGGTCCAACAATCATTCATGACTTATGTTTATTTTTATTTAAATAGCATGTATCCCCCTCGCGGGTAAAAACATTTGAAATAAGTAAAGAGCGAGGCTATAGACTCACCTTAGATGATACATGAAGCTAGTAATAGTAGTAATCGCCAAAGTGATGATGCTCCAAATATACACGTCAAAAGCCGACACCTAACAAATAAGGTGCGCACTTAACAACATACTCTAGTATCTCAAAACAAACTTAGTATAATAAAACAAACGACTCAAAATAGTATGTACATAGACATGACCAACCAATACAAGTGAATCATTTCTAAAACCCCACAACATATGCTAGCTTTCCAAAATTAGTATCTACGATGTTGATCCATCTCATGATGCAAAATCAACACGGTTCAAGTACCCAACACGGGTCTTCAATCTCAGAATATACACTCAAGCCTAAGACTTATTTCTTTTAGAAATTTTATAATCTAATAGTCTAGCCTCTCGCCTCAAACTATGTCGCGAGGTTAAGTACCTCTCCATTAATACTCAGCCGGTACTTACCAAAAGTATACGCTGATTTCCTATAGCTAAACAACTCCGTTTTTTACGAAACTTGGTCACAAACTCTATTATAATCTGTAAAAGACTCAGTTTAAGTTTCATCCAATGATTCACATTTTATAACCACCTGCTCGACACATCTTTAGACTTTAAAAACTGGATTGTTTTGCACACTCGACTTGTAAAACGATTTTGACTTCCTTAACCAAAACCATTTACAAAAACGACACTTGACTTTGAAAATAGATTTAAAATGCTAAGTCTAGGGCCTGAGAACAGCCCTTGAACATCTTTGAAACTCAAGTTATAGTGCCCGAGATTTGACCCAGTATCGACAACAATTTTGGATTGCGTCGATACTCGCCTCCCGGTACACGGATATTCAAACCTATGTAACTTTTTGACTCGTTTGGAGTTAAAAGCTCTATCTTATATCGAAACGAAGCTAGAAAGAAGCTCTACAACAATATCCCATCTTCTCAACACTTAATCAACAGCCGCTATATGAAAAATAGCCTTAAAGTTTCTGACCTAAAACACTCTTTTCAAAATCACATCAAAACTCATTTTGACCAATTTTTAACATCATCAATACTTCTAATAGCCTATATTCATCATCCCTAACAACTCCGAATCCTTAGATTCACTTGTATGGTCAATATGAATTAACCAAAAATTATAAACAAATGCATGCACTTAAATGAAAATAATTAAAATAATAATAACAACAATAAGGAACCATACCATAAGCTTAATAGATCAAACAATCACCAAAACCAAAAACCCATTTGGGCCGTGGGTTTTGGGATCAAGAACACCAACCAAATCTTTTCTAAAAGCTTTAATATTCCTAAAGGAGGCTCCTAAACACATTTAAACACAAACCCACTAAATTAATTAGATCAAATCATGGTATTTTTCAAAATCTATCAAAAATTAAATCTTTAAAAAAAAGTTGTTGCATGTTGGATTTTTGTGATGGGATTTACTTACATTGATGTTAGAAACATGGGGTATTGCTTGAATTTTTGAAAAAATAATTTTTGAGGTGGATTTGATGGTGGTGGTGGGTTGGCCGTCGACCTAGAGAGAACAAGGGAGCGGGGAGAAAATTTTTAAAGTGAAAAATGAGGAGTGTGTGTTTATTTGAGGCTTATATATAGTGGGGGAGGGTAGATATTCTTAATAAGGTTTTATTTTGTCCTTAGGTGCAAAATAACTTTTAAAGAGCGGGAATTTGACTACTAATCGGTTTTGAAATTTTACGGGAGTCGGGTTTCGTCCCGGCTACCTCAAAATACTTTTGAATGGTTCAAACGCACACAAAACGAATATTCATATGGTTTCGACTTGACTTAAAACGTAATAAAAATAAAAACTTTGAAAAACTAGAATACCGATCAATCGATAATAAAAGATAAATTTTTGGGCATCCGTCAGAATCGTAGTCGTTATCGGTACTTCTTAAATCGTCAAACGTATAAATTAAGCCTCATTTATTGGTCTCAAATTGAACCGTCAAATATATAACAAACGAAATTTCTTAAAAATTTCAAAAATATTCGTAAATTAGGGTAATATAAATGGCGTTGGGTTCGGGGGATCACATAGTCAATTTGGCTATAAACATAAACCACAAAAATGCAAAAAATTTCAAGATTTGAGCTTGATTAGATCAAAACCCACTAAAATCATTCAAAACAAACACAAGAACAATCAATCAACCATAGCTCTTGATACCAATTGTAGGTCCACGTTTTCTTATAACTGTTACAAGTGTTGGATTGATCTAAATAGTGGGAGGGAGATGAAGAACTAGAGAGAGAAAGTTAGAGAGAGAAAGGAGAGGATGAGAGAAAGAAAGATGTATTAATGAAATGTAAGTGAACAAAACAATGACCAACCCCTCCTAACATGCTAGGAGGGGGTATATGTAGCCCACCCTACATGTGGGCTATATGGGCTATATTGTTTACATAACTAGATCACGAGCCCATACTACGTATCTATTGTTGGAGTGACTGCTCCTTTCTAAATACGTAAAAACGTATTTACAACAAATCATATAATCGATTTGTAATTAGGGATCTTTGATTAATATGATGAATTCAATGGGTTAAAATCAACGATTTCATAACAAAGGTTGTAATTAGGGATCGTCGATTTACATGAATGAACATATATATGGGTAAGTTGAATGATTTGATAAGGTGGATGTTGTGGGTTTTTTTTTTGCAGAGGACGGTGGTTAGATGTGGTGTTTGTTTTAGGTGGATAGAATTTTAGGTATTGTTTTAAACATGGACCGTTGATTATTTTGTATTTTACATGTGTCAATTTTATAGATTTTTAGGTAAGGATTGACTATTACAAAACCTTCTTCTTTTATATCGGTAGTAGATTTTGAACACTTTTTTTATTTTAACATCCTTGCACAATGCCTATATTAATCTTGTGCACCCCATTTCTTACCTCATTATGATGGAACTTGTCTCTAATAAAAATTGCTAAAGTATTATAAAGCGGAGCAAGATTGAAGATTATGCCAACACATATGAGAGCATCTCCAATAGAGAAAAGTTATATAAAGCTTTTTACTATTCTAAAAAGCTTTTAGGGGTGCTTTTTACCATTGAACCAAAAGCTTTTTGGAAGGCTTTACAAAAAGTTTATAGAATGACTTTGCATATGCAAAGTATTTCTATAAACCTTTTGTAAACCCTTCCAAAAAGCTTTTGATCCAATGGTAAAAAGCTTTTGTTTAATTAATTTACATTTAATGCATTAAATGTAAAAAGCTTAAAAGGGTTTACTCCATTGGAGATGCTCTGAGTAATCAAGGAAGCACGTAAAAAGTATATTACTAACTCATGTAACGAGCATGAAACATATAGTTATCTGGACATAAACCAATGGTCGCGTCGTCAGCCAACCCGGGTGACTCGACTTGAGCACCTAGTCGATCCAGACCAAACGTAATCTCCTATCACCGAAGGGTTCATACCAGACACCACTTGCCGAGTCATTCGGGTCAACACATGCCGGAATAATAAACTAGCCCACACATAATCTTCTTTCACCGAAGAGACATGGACAACACATGGCGGGTCACTCCGGACAACACGTGCTCAAAGAATACTCCGGACCAAACGATCTTCTCTAACTGAGGAGATCATACCGGACAACACATGCCGGATCATTCCGGGCAACATGTTGTGACAATCCGTCAATTAATGGTTGATATTTTAATCTCAAGTGTTATTTAAAAACATTATTTTAATGTTATATTATGAATTCACTCATTTATGGGAAGAAATTTGGGTTTAGGTCTTGAAGTAGCATCGACTACGTCTAAACCGGAGGATTCTATGTTACGCGCTTATGTTTACATACACCATTTTGGTGACAGTCCGACATTTCAGAAAATAAATTTATCCGTGAATATTATTTTGGGATTTTAAATTTGTGTTGGTTCATAAACTCACTAATTTACGAGAAGAGATTAGGACTTACATTAATATTTTAACATCCTTTACGACTAAACCGGAAACCTTAGGATTACGTATTTACGTTTTTGAACTCCGTTTTTGATGAGACAATTTTTATTAGATTTGTTTTGTGCCGTTGATTCATAATTTATAAAAACGTTTTTCGTAAAACGACCCGAGGGCACGCAAATCAAGGAAACTAGAATCGAGGAGTACTCGTAAATTAGTGGGATGGGACAAGTTTTACACTTGCCCACCCCACTATATGGGACGGCCAAGAAGGCTCCAACACACACCATGAGGTGTCAAAACCTCATAAACAAGCTAACACTTGTTAACTAGAAGCTTATAAAGTAAGCTACACCAACACCAAAACCACTTTCATCTTAAACCATCTACTCATTTGCAACATGCAAAACCACACACTTCTCTCTCACCCTCCACCCTTGCCGTACAAGAACCACCATCAAACACCCCATTTTGGTCAATGTTAACCACAAACTTTGTGTTATCTATACATATGATGAAGAACCTTTGAAGATATGAAGATTGGAGGTAATCTTAACCTATGTAAAGGAGTTTTCATGAGGTTAAAGGGCTGAATTCATGGAGGTGTTCATCTATCCAAAGGACCCAAGAAGTTTCCTTGCTAAAGTTGAACATTTGATAACAAGAACCAAGTCTTGTTCATCCAAAACCTCATCTGTTCATCACTAATGGTGGTATAGAGATTGTTCTTCCTATCCTTGTTGTTATTTTGAATATGTAATCATGTATTTTCTTTCCTATTGTATATGTATATGACGAATATATGATGATAAAAATGTTGTGTGGGGATTAAGTGTTGATAAATATGGTTAAAAAGATGGAAAACCATAGGTAACAAGGTTAAAATCTTGCTTAATATGATGGCTGTATAAAAAACAGTAAGTAACCAAATGATAAACTGTTAAAATGGCATAGTGGAATCACTTTAGAGTAAGTATTAGATGTTATACACATGTGAGAGTTGGCCATGCAATGGAATCATCAAAATGAGTGAAATATGATCAAAATAAAATTAGTGTATCAATCTGAATAGTCTGTTTTGTAGGGACTGTTAAGGATACTTAGACATGGTATTGAGCAGTAGCTAAAACTAAGTTATCTGTAGCACATAATATCAAGTTTATGTCATCCAAAAACTAATTTAGATTTTGGGAAATTAAAGTATATTAGTATTATCTAAGCACTCAAATAAATATAGTATAAAATGTGAATTAAAACCCACTAACTTATGTATTACATCTATATAAATATGTATAAGGATAAATAAATGGACATTTTATAAAAATGTTAGTTTGATAAGTTATAAGTTATAAAACTATAAACATGATTTTTACGTCTTTTCGGCTAATACCATAAAATTAACGTTTTTCGTCAATTAAAACTTAGACGGTCAGACCCATCTAATGTAAACTTTTTAAAAGTCATATACTGATATATAAATACTTAATACAAGTAAAAACCGATAAAACCCGAGCTTTACAACATATAGACATTAACGGGCCAAAGTAGCCTTATTGGACTATTAACCCGGCTAGTTTGGTAAAACACTTATAAACTTACTTATTGGGCTTAACCCACTTGGGCCCAACATGTAAAGTATAATACTGATAATAAAAGTGTAAAATGGACTAATATAATGTATTGGGCTTATAATAGGCTTATTGTGCCTAAAACATGTAAAAAAGTAAAACTAGTAAACTAGTATAAAGGTTACCAATACATAACATTAAAATGAGTAAATGAGAATGTATAAACCCACTTGATCATCATCATATATATAAAATCATCATATGTATACATAATTGTTATTTTGATAAAGTCATTGGACAAGAGTCTATTACAATTATTATCTGTATAGGTTTCTGTGATTGAAGCACGTACCGTACATCCAAATCGCCGATAACCGCCTTCCCACATCAATGTGAGTTCATAGCCGCGCACTCTTTTAAATGTTTTTATGAAATGTTTTACAAAATCCGCGAGGGAGATAACATGTTAGTTTTGATAAAATAGGACACCATTTGTCCCGAATATTTGTTTATTGATTTGGACCCGAATGATTGTATGACCCGATGAATGATTATATGACCCGATAGATGAAATGAAATGCATTATTAAAGTTAGGTTATGCCACTAAAAGTCCCATTAGCATGAATTGTGAACTACCGGGATTTGGTAGACGCTTATGCATATAATAGTACCATTTGTGGATGATCACCCCAGTTCGCGCCTTGACGGTTGATCCCCGTCGTGCCACATTGATTGGTAAGCGAATTTATGTATGAGAAGATTTACACAAGCTTGATTATTGTGACGACACGCTATTTAGATGGGCAAATGAGTTTCGGGTTAGCTACTCGTTGTTTGTTGTAGTTAGATAACAATGTCATGCGGCTTATAATAATCCAAATAATGAAATATTGCTATACGCACTGAATTGCGATATATTGCCTGACTAGCAATACGGGGTCTTATTATTGATATTATGTTCATGTTTTGGTTTTACATAACCATATTCATATAACGGTTTTTATTTCACTCTATTCAACGTTATAAGGGTTTGTATAAAATGACTTTGGCTATTTTATGGCCTATTACAATGATTTGTACAAAATGATTTTCGGTAATAGTTATATACCGATGATATATTAATGGTTTTATTAAACACTATGAATTCACTCGGCGTTATCGCTAACCTTTTCTTTTAACATGTTTTGTCTCAGGTACTTGAAGGTAATTCTCGGGAAGACAACAAGAATTCATGGCCCGCACTTGAACAACAATTTCCATTCAAATGTTTTGTAAAAATTGTATGAAATAATATGACTTGGGACCTATGTAAATTTGATATTTATGAATGGAAATGCTTTATTATTAAACGACGCGATTTTTAAGCGTTGTCTATGATGTGAGTAATGTGCTATCCCGTAACACCGAGTCTTCTGTTGTATTGAATTGTGTAAATTTGGGGGTGTTACAGTTTCGTACCAGGGCTCTCGTTATAGAGAACAAAAGATTTTAAAAACCATGGTTTTGAATAAAACATTTCAAAATCTTTTAACTATAAACATTTTTCTAAAAATGTCTAAAAATCTTTTGACTATAACGGTGCCAAAGAATTCCCGAGTTACCGACAAGGCCAGACTGAGAAGTGTTATTTTAATATATATAACTTGGATTATATATATGTTGTAATTTGATTACATGATTGTTTGATGATTATTTTAATACTTATACGAGGTATTTATTTTGTTACAAGAAACCCTAACTTCCCTAGTAATTAATCGAAGCTATTTCCATAGGAATTCTAGCTATTCCAAATCTAAACCAAGTTGTGGATATTTATGATCCCAACAAAATGGTTGATATTCGTAGAAATGTTGATAGTAGTTGATTATGATATTAAAGAAGAACTGGCGAGATTAAAACTGATATCGATGTCATGACGATCTTTCCTTATAGAGTGGAGTTTACAAAACGTTACCACCTGGAAAGGTGTCATCTGATTCGTTGTCACCCAATTCTTAAATTGAAATAAAAAAGGTGAATGTTGCACTTGAGGCTGTCAATGGAACCATTACCTAAAAGCCTCATGCCACTAGTACCTTTCCGAGAAATCTAATTGAATGATCGAGTCGTTTCATACTAGTGACTCATTTGATAACTATTGTTGTAAGAGCTATAGGATTGGAAATTAAGTGTTGATTCATAACGAGCTTTTATTGCCCTTTTAAGATTTAAAAATAAAGTTGAAAGTATTGGAGAATGAGGTAGGATATCGAATTGAGTATAAGTTGGTTGAAACTTGAATGAAGTAAAATTTAACCCATATGGAATATGAGATTGTTAAGAGGAAGTCGTTGAGTTCTGTGATTGAATTATAAGGTTTTAAATGATTGTTGGTTCGTGTCAAGGGTTGTTCCTAGGCCATTGTCCAATAATGAGGATGCCCAGTGTCCAAGAAATAAATCGAAGAAATCTTCTTCTGAATAGGGACCGATGGATCTTCCGGGACAGGTGGAACGCCCATGACTATTGTCGATTAGTATTCATTGTGGTATCTTTTAAAAATAATCCCTAACTTAACTGAGACATCAGTTGGTAGGATGAGTTCTTGGAATTGTATGACATAGTGACACATAATGTGTTACGGTACAATTTTGACTTGTTTGTGATTAATGAAAAGACTACCATTGATTGCTAAATCCTACATGTATCGATGTTATCTATCTTTTATCGCTTCATCCTAATGTTCGCATTAGTAATGCAACCATTGAACAAGTACTCATCTCGAATTGAGTTACTTTGTGGATTATTCTTTTTGAGTGCCATCGAGGTCATGAACCTCATGATTATTTAGCTAAGCTCATTTCCTATTATATTATAGTTAGTTCTTGGTGAACAACTTTTCATCACTCTTTTGCAGATCATTCTTTGTTTTTATAAAGTTAAAACAGTATCCTTTGAGAAAATTTAATTTTCATCACTATCAGGATTATTAAATGACTTGTAAGTAATCGTTATCGAAATGAAGTTGTTTATAAAACACCTTGGAAAACTTAATTGTCTTCATAACAAAGAAAATCTTTGAAAAATTATTTTGATTCTTATTTAAGAATTAAGCATGAAAATGTTTCTATTATAAACATGATGATAAAATTTTGACGAACTGAGTATTGCATCGTTAATCTTGAAATTGTATATAGTTGCGCGCCTACATACAATTTGGAATGGAGCATGCATGGCTGATTAGTAGTCACCATAAAATTGTTAATAAACATTACATTTTCCTTGAAATTGTGAATGATTGAAATTTTGTGAGATCTGCAAGAAGTGCGAAAATAGGGACATAGTGTTAGGGACACCTATATATGTGCCCGTACTATTTATTCTTCTGAACCGAATTCAATCATCTGTGGAATTTGTCTTATTTGACAATTGATATTCCCTTCTTGTCCAGTTCTCACATGGCGAGATTCTTTGGAAAAGTATCTGATTACCGAGTGTTGATACCCGACTGGATGTATCGACATTCCTATCATTTCTTTTGATTAAGATTTCATTTGAATGACCTGGGTAACGATCCGAGGAGCTTTCGAATGCGTACTCAATTCATGAAAACATGGGATATACTCATATTCGTTAATGTTTTCGTCTGTATCTGATTTGAAGTTCTCTCGCGTAGATCATGCGTTGACCTTACTCTTTTAATGGTAGTTGTGTCTCCATATATCCTTGAATTTGTGAAGGATTATGAGTTATTATTAGTCTTTTGAGAAGTTCACATCTTATCGACGACAATAAAACTGAAAAGTTGGTAGTGCCATTAGAATGGATTGATTGATTATGACATGACGTCATTGTCCTAATTGATGGGAACTCGAGTAGAATTACCCTAAAAGATAAGATGTTGATTATCAAAAGTGATCTAAATAATTCTTGATGGATGACCATATCCTGCATTTAGACTTGAAATTTTACCATGAATAGTTATAAACTAAATATAGATCTTGTAATCTAGAAAGAACTTAAAGAAAATTTATTAAAAGATGTTTCCGTTATCTGAAACTTTAAGAGGTATTTTCTGGTGAATTGCCTAGACATTCGCCATTAAGGCAAGTTGAATTTGGAATTGATTCTATTTCCGGTGCTGCACCTGTGGCATGTGCACTCTACGTCAACACCATCTGAATCAAAAGAATTACCCTACAAGTGAGAGAGTTGTCGGAGAAAGCTTTTATTCTACCAAGCTCGTCATTATGAAGAGCTATGGTGTTATTATTCCTTATATTTGTTGAATTACCGTGAACTAGGTAAATTGACGATTAAAAATCTATATCCACTACCCAAGATGATAGATTTGTTCGATCATTTACAAGGTTCTATCATATGTTCTAAAGATTTGATCCTCGGCATGGTTATCATCAACTTCGCGTCCGCGAAAAATATTATCTATTCAAATCACTACATCCAGAACTTGTAATAAACATTATGAGTTTCATGTGATGTCATTTGGATTAACCAATGCACATGTAGCATCCATAAATTTGGTGAATCACGTGTGTAGGCTGCAATTTGATAAATTCATGCTTGTGATCACTAAGGACCATCTGTTTGTTTATAAGTATAAGAAGGAGTTAATAATTATTTATAGATTGCCCTGAATTGGCCGAACAATGAAAACTTATACCTTGAATATTTAGCAAGTAATTTAAGGCTTGATCCTTTACATAAAATGACCATTTGATTAATGATGGTAAGATATATATATATATATATATATATATATATATTGACTCTTCAAAAATTAGAAGTCATTTAAGACTTTGGGTTTTACCAAAAAGTAGGTGCAAATATGTTTTGACAAATGTTTTATCAAAAAGAACTTTTGAGGGATTATTCCCTTATACCCAGAACACTTAACTAAACTCCTGTTTAGGGGTAAATGTTTGTATATACCTCAAGAAAACCTAAGAGGGATTGAGGAAACCATTTAAACCATGACCTGAAATTTGAAACGACAATTTTTGCTTTTCAGCTAAGAAAATTTTGACCAAAATATAAACAAAGAATTTTTCGAACATTGACGGATCTTATTAATTATTTTCGATAAATAAAAAAATCTTGTTAATTAAATTTAAATTTATTTGAAAATTTTTATATAATTGGTCGAACTAAGAAATTTAAAACTTTTTACGTTTACGTTTCATAAAAATTGAATATTTATTATTTAATTACTTGAAATATTTTTTAACCGTCGGATTGAGTAAAACTGATAAAAATAATAGTTGAGACGAGATTAAAACTTAGAAAATATGAAGAAAGAATTTTTTTAATAAATACGGTCCTGATAATTATTTCATCAGGAAAGGTGAATGTAGATACCGACACATTATATAGAAAGGATAAAGAACCAATTAGGATGTATTTCTTAATAACGACTGTGCAAAATAAATAGCCGAGCAATTTAAAATATACCCGATGCTTATAAAAAGGATAATATAGATAATAAAAAGGGGTTCGCGGCTAATATGATCCATTAGAATTGAGAATCCGGTGGCGTTAAATGTTTTAAAGGCCACTTGTGATTGCCTAAATATGGAGGATTGTGAGATATAGTTATGTTGGAATCTCGTAAGTATAAGTATTCTATTCATGTCATTTCTGACTAAATGTATCTTTATCTGAAGAAGTTGTACTGATGGAAAATTATGAAGGCAGACATCGCCTCATACATTAGTAAACGTCTAACTATTGCAAAGGTCATCATCTGAATTTGATTCGATTTGGGTCATCGTCGACAGATTGACCAAATCTGCTAATATCATTCTTGTTAATGATAAATTCTTGATGAAGAAATTGACTCTTTGGTATTTAAAGGAGTTTTGTAAACATGGTGCGCATGTATCGATCATCTCTATCAAGATCCTCGCTTCGCATCAAATTTCTAGAGATTTGCTCAGAAGTCATTGGGAACGAACCTTGATGGGAGTACTGTTTACCACCCCAATCGAAGGGACGAGGTAAAGTAATGATACAAAAAACACTAGAAGTGTTGTTTTATGCTTGAATAATTGACCTTTGGTAATGAACCGTATAATCGTTTTCCTTTGGAGAGATTATCATTGATAATTATCGTATTAGGATCGAGATCGAATCTTGTGAGGATCTATATGAGAGCATCTATAGGAAGGAGTTGGGATGAAGACACCCGACATACACCCATTGTGAGTTGGACATGTCTTTTAGGTTTAAGGTTTCCTATGATGGCGAACCTAACCTTGCAAAATACCCAACCCGCGAGACCTGAAATGATTGTGTAAATTAAGATCTGATTATTGACTGTCGGTAGTGGGCAGAAGGTTATGAAGTGTAGATCTTGAAGTGCCGGATGGGTAGCGAAGTGATGCCAAAAAATTTCACCTTGGAAAAATGAATAGATGATCTAAAAGATCATGGGAAATTAGTCCCCGTTGAATGGGACCATTGAGATGATGTAAAAATTAATTTGAAAGGCATATAAGCTGGATCTACCCTAGGATTGCAAGGGCTGCGTGAATTATGATTCGTATATCTAACTTGATAAAATGTCTATCAAGTGAAAATCTAACTATTCCTTAATGAAGTTTAGATTGGCGAAAAGTTGCATTCATCAAAACCCGTGAAAATCATGTATAGAGAAAGTAAGTCAACATTAAGTCGGATCTTATTCCCGTAGTTATGTTTGATGAAACTCGCGTATTGTAATGAATTACACTTGTGAGAAAAGACCGAATGTGGAGGAAATACCCACATGGCTCTAACTCTATAAGAAGCGAGTAGTAAGATAAATTGATCTTTGAGGACAAAGATCCTGTTTAGGGGTAAATGCTGTGACAATTCGTTAATTTATGGTTGATATTTTATTCTCAAGTGTTATTTAAAAACATTATTTTAATGTTATATTATGAGCTCACTCATTTATGGGAAGAAATTTGGGTTTACGTCTTGAAGTAGCATCGACTACGTCTAAACCGGAGGATTCTACGTTACGTGCTTACGTTTACATACACCGTTTTGGTGACAGTCCGACATTTCAGAAAATAAATTTATCCGTGAATATTATTTTGGGATTTTAAATTTGTGTTGGTTCATAAACTCACTAATTTACGAGAAGAGATTAGGACTTACGTGAATAATTTAACGTCCTTTACGACTAAACCAAAAACCTTAGGATTACGTATTTACGTTTTTGAACTCCGTTTTTGATGAGACAATTTTTATTAGATTCGTTTTGTGCCGTTGATTCATAATTTATAAAAATGTTTTTCATAAAACGAACCGAGGGCACGCGAATAGAGGAAAGTAGAATCGAGGAGTATCCGTAAATTAGTGGGATGGGACAAGTTTTAAACTTGCCCACCCCACTATATGGGACGGCCAAGAAGGCTCCAACACACACCATGAGGTGTCAAAACCTCATAAACAAGCTAACACTTGTTAACTAGAAGCTTACAAAGTAAGCTACACCAACACCAAAACCAGTTTCATCTTAAACCATCTACTCATTTTCAACATACAAAACCACACACTTCTCTCTCACCCTCCACCCTTGCCGTCCAAGAACCACCATCAAACACCCCATTTTGATCAATTTTAACCACAAACTTTGTGTTATCTATACATATGATGAAGAACCTTTGAAGATATGAAGATTGGAGGTAATCTTAACCTATGAAAAGGAGTTTTCATGAGGTCAAAGGGCTGAATTCATGGAGGTGTTCATCTATCCAAAGGACCCAAGAAGTTTCCTTGCTAAAGTTGAAGATTTGATAACAAGAACCAAGTCTTGTTCATCAAAACCCTCATCTTTTCATCACTAATGGTGGTATAGAGATTGTTCTTCCTATCCTTGTTGTTATTTTGAATATGTAATCATGTATTTTATTTCCTATTGTATATGTATGTTATGAATATATGATGATAAAAATGTTGTGTGGAGATTAAGTGTTGATAAATATGGTTAAAAAGATGGAAAACCATAGGTAACGAGGTTAAAATCTTGCTTAATATGATGGTTGTATAAAAACAGTAAGTAACCAAATGATAAACTGATAAAATGGCATAGTAGAATCACTTTATAGTAAGTATTAGATGTTATACACATGTGAGAGTTGGCCATGCAATGTAATCATCAAAATGAGTGAGATATAATCAAAACAAAATTAGTGTATCAATCTGAATAGTCTGTTTTGTAGGAACTGTTAAGGATACTTAGACATGGATTGAGCAGTAGCTAAAGCTACGTTATTTGTAGCACATAATATGAACTTTATGTCATCCAAAAATGAGCTTCTATCTTCTTGTAAAACTCAAGATATGATTAAAATGGTGAAAGTGAAACTAAAAATCAGATTTTGTGAAATTAAAGTTTAATAGTATTATATAAGCACTCAAATAAATATAGTATAAAATGTGAATTAAAACCCACTAACTTATATATTACATCTATATAAATATGTATAAGGATAAATAAATGTAAATTTTATAAAAATGGTAGTTTGATAAGTTTTATAAGTTATAAAACTATAAACATGATTTTTACGTCTTTTCGGCTAATACCGTAAAATTAACGTTTTTCGTCAATTAAAACTTAGACGGTCGGACCCGTCTAATGTAAACTTTTTAAAAGTCATATACTGATATATAAATACTTAATACAAGTAAAAACCGATAAAACCCGAGCTTTACAACATATAGACATTAACGGGCCAAAGTAGCCTTATTGGACTATCAACCCGACTAGTTTGGTAAAACACTTATAAACTTACTTATTGGGCTTAACCCACTTGGGCCCAACATGTAAAGTATAATAATGATAATAAAAGTGTAAAATGGACTAATATAATGTATTGGGCTTATAATAGGCTTATTGGGCCTAAAACATGTAAATAAGTAAAACTAGTAAACTAGTATAAAGGTTACCAATACATAACACTAAAATGAGTAAATGATAATGTATAAACCCACTTGATCATCATCATATATATAAAATCATAATATGTATACATAATTGTTATTTTGATAAAGTCATTGGACAAGAGTTTAATACAAGTATTATCTGTCTAGGTTTCCGTGATTGAAGCACGTACCGTACATCTAAATCGCCGATAACCGCCTTCCCACATCAACGTGTGTTCATAGCCTCACACTCTTTTAAATGTTTTTATGAAATGTTTTATAAACCCGCGAGGGAGATAACATGTTAGTTTTGATAAAATAGGACACCATTTGTCCCGAATATTTGTTTATTGATTTGGACCCGGATGATTGTATGACCCGATGAATGATTATATGACCCGATAGATGAAATGAAATGGATTATTAAAGTTAGGTTATGTCACTAAAAGTTCCATTAGCATGAATTGTGAACTACCGGGATTTGGTAGACGCTTATGCATATAATAGTACTATTTGGGGACGATCACCCCGGTTCGCGCCTTGACGGTTGATCCCCGTCGTGCCACATTGATTGGTAAGCGAATTTATGTATGAGAAGATTTACACAAGCGTGATTATTGTGACGACACGCTATATTAGATGGGCAAATGAGTTTCAGGTTAGCTACCCGTTGTTTGTTGTAGTAAGGTAACAATGTCATGCGGCTTATAATAATCCAAATAACGAAATACTGCTATACGCACTGAATTACGATATATTGCTTGACTAGCAATACGGGGTCTTATTATTGATATTATGTTCGTGTTTTGATTTTACATAACCATATTCATATAACGGTTTTTATTTAACTCTATTCAACGTTATAAAACGTATTGTATGATGTTTTTACGACAATGGTTCGTATAATGATTTTGAAGGCAAAATCCTATATTATGATTTTTGATAAGGGTTTGTATAAAATGACTTTGGCTATTTTATGGCCTATTACAATGATTTGTACAAAATGATTTTCGGTAATAATTATATACCGGTGATATATTAATGGTTTTATTAAACGCTATGAATTCACTCGGTGTTATCGCTGACCTTTTCTTTTAACATGTTTTGTCTCAGGTACTTGAAGGTAATTCTCGGGAAGACAACAAGAATTCATGGCCCGCACTTGAACAACAATTTCCATTCAAATGTTTTGTAAAAATTGTATGAAATAATATGACTTGGGACCTATGTAAATTTAATATTTATGAATGGAAATGCTTTATTATTAAACGACGCGATTTTTAAGCATTGTCTATGATGTGAGTAATGTGCTATCCCGTAACACCAACGAGTCTTCCGCTGTATTGAATTGTGTAAATTGGGGGTGTTACACATGTGCTGAAAGAATACTCCGGACCAAACATAATCTTCTCTAACTGAAGAGGTCATACCAGACAACACATGCCGGGTCATTCCGGACGACATGCGCTAAAAGAATACTCCGGATCAAACATAATCTCCTCTAACTGAAGAGGTCATACCGGACAACACATGTCAGGTCATTCTGGATAACATGTGTTGAAAGAATACATCGAATCGTTGGTCTGGATGTCCGAACGACGCACGCCTTGTTGTGGAATAACCGCGATAATATCCCACCGACTAGGTAAAGAGTGTGAATAAATCAACACTATAAGCTTACCCCAAAACTAGCTTGTTGAAAATTAAAGCTACTAAAAGAAACCAAGAATGGAACACCAAACTTTATATATTTCTCACAATAGAAATATCTTACAAAACTAGAAACCTATTAGTTACTAAAGAAGAGAGAGCTAATACATTACAAGTAATGCTTGTATGTGTGTTTTGGTGTACTAACTCAAAGTGGAAGCTCTTATTTATAGCCTTCAAAGAAGCTCCCAATGTGCTAGCAAGTTGCTACCAAGTTTCCTAGTTGCAACATACAAGTTACTCCCACTTGCTTTCATTCATTGAATGTAAAGCTTATTCAAATATGAGCCAAATTCAACAAATCTCCACCTTGGCGAATATTTTTTCAATCTCATCGTGAACCATCATCATTGGTGGAGTATTCAAACTAACCTTCATGTTGTTACAACGTTGATCAAGTCCAAACAATAATTGAACTTGATCCCATCTAATACTTTAGTCAGCATATCCGCAGGATTTTTAGAAGTATGGACCTTCTGGATTCTAACTCCACCTTCTTCGAGTATCTCACGTATGAAATGATATCGAACATTAATATGCTTCGTCCTTGCGTGATAAACTTGATTCTTTGCTAAGTGAATCACACTATGACTGTTAAAATGCAACGTGACAAATTTCTGACTTATTCCAAGTTCACCGACTAACCCTTGAAGCCAAATTGCCTCCTTGACAGCCTCTGTAATCGCCATATACTCTGCTTCCGTAGTTGACAAAGCAGTAGTTGACTGTAAGGTAGACTTCCAACTTATCGGAGCTTTTGCTAGAGTAAAAACATAGCCCGTAGTAGATCTTCGCTTGTCTAAATCTCTAGCATAGTCGGAATCTCAATATCCTGCCACCCACTGACTACATCCATGTTCGAATACTAACCCGATATCTACTGTGTTATGGATATACCTTAGTATCCATTTCACAGCTTGCCAATGTCCTTTTCCAGGGTTATGCATATACCTGCTCACCATCCCAAGAACATGACTAATATCTGGTCGAGTACATATCATAGCATACATTAAGCTACCAACAACATTTGCATAAGGTACTTTTTCCATGTAAGCCCTTTCTGCATCATCTTTCGGTGACATAGCACCACCAATCTTAAATTGGGAAGCAAGTGGAGTACTAACTCGTTTTGTTTGCTTGTCGAACCTAAAACGCTTTAGATCCCTTCTCAGATATTGTTTCTGAGTTAAACAAAGCTTCCTCAATTTTCTGTCTTTGACTATCTCCATGCCGAGAATCATGTTTGCTTCACCGAGATCCTTCATCTCAAATTCACTTTTCAACCGAGTCTTCAACTTTTCAATCTCGTCTAGACTTTGAGAAGCTATCAACATACCGTCTACATATAGTAGAAGATATACGAATGATCCATCTTCTAACTTTTTCAAATAGACACAATGGTCGTATTTGCTTCTTGTGTACTTTGACTCCATCATAAACTTATCAAATCGCTTGTACCACTGCCTTGGGGATTGCTTTAATCCGTACAACGATTTATGAAGCTTGCACACTTCATGCTCTTTTCCAACAACTTTGAATCCTTCTGGCTGAACCATATAGATTTCCTCTTCCAAGTCTCCATGTAGAAATGTGATGTTGGAGTTTTTGTACACCTTTAGGAAAAGGATGCACAAAGTAGGGCAAGTGTGCACGACGATTTAGGAAAACCGTGTGTGAATGACCCTAAGTGAGTTCGTTCTCGAGGAGGCAAGTGCGTTGTGTATTGAATTGGTATTTGTTAGTGATTATATTGATTGAAAAAGAAATGAGATTAGAAGAAAAAGAAAGACGGTTACAAAGACGGATCGAGCAAAGACGAAAACGCGTTCACGTAAAACCGTAAAAAAGCTACAAAATAAAATTTTAAAACCTAAAAATTAATTAAAAGCTAAAAGTAGTCTAAAATAATATAAAGAAGAATAAAAATCCAATAAGAATATTTTAAAACCTTTTATTAATTAAATATTCAATTTTAAATGCTAATTAAAGCCCTAAAATTAAATATAATTAATCAAAAATGTCCAAAATATGATTTTATTGAACAAATAACTTACTTATATTATCTAAAGACTAAAAAGTATTTTTCCTAATTTTTAAAAACTATTTTTCTATTTTTAAATTACTAAAAACTATTTTAAAACTAAATTAATTATAAAAAATAATAAAATAATGCTAAAAATAATCTACCAATTTTAAAAATCCTAAATAACTCTAATGAACAGTAGAAAAATGAAACAGATTGAAAATTGATAAATTTTTCACTAAAAGACAAAACTAGTTTAAAATAAAACCCTAATTAACTTAAATTAATTCTAAAAATTAATTGAAAGATGAACAGTAAAAACTTTTTTAACTAAAAATCTCAAAATATTTTTCTTAATCTATAAAAAATGTTAAAACTGAAAAATAAGTAATTTTGGAACTAAATGCCAAAAACAGATTAATTAAAAGTATTTAAAATAGCAATTAAACCTAAAAAATAGCTAATGAACAGTAATAAAAATTCTGATTAAACTAAAAAATCAGAAATAAAATTAGAAAAATAACAAAACTTGTTTGAAACCCTAATTCCAATTTTTGAGCACTAAAGACAAAAAATCAGGAATGTGATAGTGACATGTGACTTGTTTCTGTCTTGTAGCTTGGCAGTACTAACTTGTATACTAGCAGTGGGAAATTGGTTCCCACTGGTAGTGTAAAAAAATGGTCAGGAGACCTTGAGAGCTTAGGAAAGCTTTTGGATTGGGTTCTTTTGGAACAAAAGGCACCCCTATACTCAGTTGAGTATAGGGAGTCAATCTATGCAAGAAAACACACAAGCACAATGCAAATATCACATACAAATAGCTCTAAATAGTTACTGTATATCAGAAAAAGGGGCTTGGGTTGTTTGCTGATCTATTTGGCCAAATAATGAATTTAATTCCCACAAAACTTGAAGTTGAGCATGCACAATCAATGAAATAATGCTCAGTCCCCTAGATTACCTGTTTGGCTAGCTACTAACAAGATATGAAGGAAAAAATCATACTGAAACAAACAGACAAGGCTTTACTGAATTTTGACTGTTTAATACCAAAGTTACAAAAGCAAATCCTATCAAACCTTACCAAACCTGAAACTAACACTTGATTACAACTACCAATAGCTACCAAAATGTGTTAGGACTATTTCCAGACCAATTAGTCCTCAAAAACTTAACCTAAAAAGCAGATCCAAACACCCCTTAATAACTGATAACCAAATATTAACATACCAATTGCTATCAAAACTACTTGAAACTGAATCTATATAAGTAAATCCTACTCAATATTAACCAAGAAGCATAAAGAACACCATGAGCAAGCATAAAGTAAGTCCACACACCAATTCTCATACAGCTCACATAAACTTCAAATTTTTAACTAAAATGCAAGGTTCAAACCGTTTTACCTTGAAGGACCTACTTCCAGACCCCTCTATGGCAAGCTGATGCCATCTCCTTTTAGCAAAAAAGAACTTATGAGCTTATAAAAGAAGCTGTTGTAGAGAGTGATGGTGTTGGATCAAAATCCAACACCCAATATGTCTTCTTAGGGATTTCCTGCCAAGAGAAATAAGCCAAGGAAAAAAAGAGTGAAAGAAATGTGTAATCCACAAGCCTTTGAGCTAAGCTTATTGCTTAAGCTAGCCCAAGAAGCTTATGCAATATAGAATAAACAGAAACCAAACAAGGTCAAGAAAACCTTTTTAAAACTACTTTTTTTTATCTTTGAAACTAAAGAACTTGATAAAATTGTGACCACAAACTGGAATCACATCACCATCCACTATCACTTCATGTGATAGTGAAATCCAATATATGAAAACACCCTTTTCCAAAAATTCGTAATACAAATTTATGATGAACCTTAAACTGATTTTGCATAAAAAGTAAATATTTTAAACTACTTAAACAATAAAAGAGGAACTCAGAATTGCACTATAAAATTTTCACTTTCATTAAATAAAAGAAAATAGTACAAAAATCTGGAACCAAAAAAATACAAGTCACAAACCGACTTGTATTTATACTAGGAAATAGAAAATACTAGAAGATGATTAAAATAATACAAGGGAAGCAAAACCCTAAACCCTAAGCTACTGAAAATCCAAATATGCCCTTATGGATTCTTGGTCAAATTTGCCATGTGATGTTCCAGCTGTTGATAGTTGATCTTGGCCATTCATTTGAGCTTAGGGAGCACGCAGTTGGTCTCAAACGTTGATTTTGTCTCCTTGTTGGGGTTGGGAAGAAAGTGACATGAGCAGGGGAGGGGCCTACTAACCACATGGGATGGTCTGGTAAGGGAGTATGAGTGGGGATTGGTTTATTGTTTGGTTAATTATCAATCTGCATAGTTATAGGAGAAACCCCTTTGTTTTGTGGATATTAGGAATTAGGGTTTAAGGACTATGAAGATGGTTAACAGTGGTGATTAATCTTCTTTCATTTTTAAAAACATGTTTACCACCAAAATCCATTATCTGATTAAGAAATTCGTTAGTTTTGATAGTGGATAGTGACGTGGGTAAAAGGAGGAGTATGATTGGTTAATGAGGGAAGTGGGGTGACGTGTAGGCTTTTGATTGGTGGGGAAAGTTGTGATGTCTTGGCACAAATGGCCCCCCATGTCCCATTCACTTGCTACTTTGATCAAAACAGCTCAAAACTTTCTTTTTCCTTTATACAAGTTTGGGCAACTTGCTGAAATTGGCACAAGGGTTTTTCAAAGTTTATACAAAGGACTAAACTTGCAATTTCTTCAATCTTCAAGGGCTTATCATGACATGTCTTCATTCTTCAAGGTGTTGACTTGTTTGTTGACTTCTTGGAGGACCAATATTGACAATTTAGTTTTGTAGAGGGACTAAATTTGCCAATTCTTCAAAGTTAAGGGTCCTTTTTGTAATTTTGACAAACTTTAGGGACCAAACTTGTAATTATGAAGATACAAGGGTATAAAGTGTCAATTCTTCAAACTTGGAGGACCAATCTTCATAATTCTTCAAATCTTCAAGGGTTTTCTTTGGAAAATTCTTCATTAGGGCTTGGTTCATTGTGCGGCTTCGTTTCCCGTGTTCGTTTTTGCATGATTCTTGTGATCTTTTGTTATTTTCTCAATATCCGTACCTAAAATACACAAGCACCAAACACAAGCATATATTTGGGTATTTTGATGATATTTAATGCATTTTAAGCCCAATTTGGACGATGAGACTATGTATAAAAGCAGTCTCATCACTCCCCCATACTAAACCATTGCCGTGCCCTCACGCAATGCTAGAATAAAGTATCAAAGCATCTCCAAAATTTAATTTTATTCACTTTATTGAAATGATAAACTAGCTATACTACTACTATTACTACTACTTGCGTTTTAGACATAATGTATGATTTTCATCGCAAAATGGGACGTTTAGGTTCATAGAATAAGAACACGTGAATGCTTCGTTAGAAATAATTTCATCGTCCTCGATTTTCACTCCAATTCCATGCTAAGCGTGTAACGAGATCATTGTCATTATAAGTTAGTAATGCTAACACTACTCATATGCCCCAATCACGTACTTATCCTCCCATTATTCCTAAGTTGTATCTCTTATATTTTATGATGTCTTGAATGTTTCACGAGGATACATTGTTTGACTTATGCGATAATAGAGATTTAGGTCTAAAAATAGAGTCCTAACGGTGTAACTAAGACCATCAAATCAATAACCCCTCCTAATAGACAACGATGTTAAAAAATTAAGTTGACAAGAAGAATCGATAAACACGGTTTTATAACGGTTTTGAACATGAGACTTATTACCAAGACTTTTATACGCCCCCTAACGGAAGGACCTTATTATCTTTGGTTTACCTCCATCTTTTATTCAACTTCGCCATGAAGCTTTTATTATGACTTCGGTCTTGCCTTGCCTTTTATTATCCGCCTCATCGGTGGTTTTATTAGCCAAAGACGTATATCCTCACGCTAAAGCGAATTTTGGATCTTTAAAGCTTCGAAGATTAAGGCTTGATTCACTTTCAATTTTTGCATAGATTTTAGGCCTTGTGGGGCTTCAAATTGTTTGCTAGATTTAGGTGAGCACTTGAAATCTTATTATTAGGTGAAGCTTTCGATTATTCTGGTGCCAATACTTCAAAACCGTGACGCTGGCGATACCTTAATGTCTTCCCAATTTAATTACACGGAAGCTACTAGAAAAGACTAGAAACCCAACAATCCTAACTAAACCGCTAAGTCAATATTTATTAAGCAAAAAAAATATTTACATGCGAAGGGAGAATAAGAAAACAACGAGAACACATGAGTTTTTGAAAGAATACGAGTACTCTACGTTTAGCATAGTAACTTATAATTAACTCTATCATTTCTCGTCCTCATTTAAGAGACTTAGCCTAATGTGAAGTTAAGGAATCAAAGCTATGTGCTCAACACGCACGGTCGAGTCAAAAATTACTCTTATTCTCGCCATCGGAAAATCTACATTCGTGTCTTCAAACACTTATAAAACATGAGAAAAATTTTAAAATTTGGCCATTTTTAGCCTTATTTTGCAACAAAAACGATAAACAAAACATTAAACTTTGGAAAGCGTGAAGGTTTGGTAAGGCAAGTATCTATTCACCCCCCATACTAAAGTTAAACATTGTCCTCAATGTTTCGAGTCTAGGGGTGCAAACACCCCCATACTAGAGACGTAGTCGAATGCCTACTCTAGCATGGAAAGGGTGTAACCAATAAGTAATAGCCGTTTATGAAGTGTGCTAAAAACCTAAGGTTAGAACATTAAAAGGATATATCATGGATATTGAGAAATGTCTCCAAAGCAAACGATCGAGTGCTCCCATAAAACGAACACGAGAGGCTCCAATCGTGAAGATCATGATCTAAAAACCACATATCACAAACAACCACGGAACAAAGGTTGGAAGGACACAAATCCCCACACGTAAGCTACATTAGAAAGCGATAATATGTACATAGGATAAACATGGGACTCCCCCACGAGGCACCTCGTTTTTGATTACCGAGTCATGAGCTCGACTCGATCCCCTCAATACTAATTATCATTGGGGAAGGTGACTTGGTAGAGGTAGTTCAAGGATGGAACTTCCCCGCCAAAGTAGTGCTTCAACCTATGTCCATTCACCTTGAAGTTAGGACCATCATCTTGAGCTAGCTCGATGGTCCTATATGGAAACACTTGAGTCACGGTGAATGGACCGGACCAACGGGATTTCAACTTACCGGAAAAGATTTTTAGTCTTGAATTAAAAAGTAAAACTTGATCCCCAATGTTAAAAACCCGGTTTTTAATTTTTGAATCATGCAACTTTTTAGTTTTTTCTTTATAAATCAATGAATTCTCATAAGCAATATCCCTTAATTCATCCAATTCATTTAATTGCATTTTCCGGTGTTTTCCCGCGGTCTCCATGTCATCATTACAATGCTTTAGGGCCCAATAAGCCTTGTGTTCTAATTCGATAGGCAAATGACAATTCTTTCCATACACAAGCTTATAGGGAGTGCACCCAATGGGTGTCTTATGAGCGGTCCTAAAGGCCCATAAAGCATCGTCTAACTTATCCGACCAAGATTGTTGGTTTTCTCCCACGGATCTCTCCAAAATCCTTTTCAACGCTCGGTTTGAAACCTCGACTTGCCCACTCGTTTGTGGGTGATAAGCCGTAGAAAGACGATGTGTAACCCCATATTTCCTTAGAACCCTTTCAAATTGGTCATTACAAAAATGGGTTCCACGATCGCTTATGAGAGCACGAGGGGTTCCAAACCGAGAAAACAATTGCTTCAAAAACTTGACTACCACACGAGCATCATTGGTGGGCAAGGCCTTGGCCTCCACCCACTTAGATAGGTAGTCAACCGCAACGAGAATGTACTTATTACCACGAGATGATGGGAACGGCCCCATAAAGTCTATACCCCACACGTCAAAGATCTCACACACTTGAATGATGTTTTGTGGCATTTCATCCTTTTGTGAGGCTTTTCCTTGTCGTTGGCATGCATCACATGACTTCACAAGATCTTGTGCATCTCGGTAAATAGTAGGCCAAAAGAAGCCGGCATCAAACACCTTCTTAGCCGTGAGATTAGCACCGTGGTGACCACCCGTGGGTCCCTCATGGCAAGCTCTAAGGATGTTAGAAGCTTCGGTGCCAAATACACAACGTCGGATGATTTGATCCGCACACGTTCGAAACAAGTAAGGGTCGTTCCAAAAGTAGAACTTGACATCACGAAAGAATTTTCGTTTTTCTTGAGTCTTCATACCCTTAATGATGAAGTTACCCGCATGGTAATTTGCAAAATCCGCAAACCATGGGGTAGAAGAATCAAGCTTAGAATTCACTACACCAAGTGTCTCGAGCGGAAACGTTTCGATGATTTCCTTGGGCTCGTTAATACTTTGGTGAGGATCTTCCAAACGATAGAGATGATCGGCAGCTAGATTCTCGGCTCCTTTTTTATCAACGATGGTGTGATCAAATTCTTGAAGGAGGAGAATCCAACGAATTAATCTCGGCTTTGCATCTTGTTTTGCCATGAGATACTTAATAGCCGAATGGTCCGTATACACTATGCATTTCGTCAAGACGAGATAAGGTCGGAATTTCTCAAATGCATACACCACGGCAAGGAATTCCTTTTCCGTTGTAGTGTATTTAAGTTGAGCATCGATCATCGTCTTGCTAGCATAGTGAATAGGCAAGAAGTGCTTATCATGACGTTGCCCCAAAACGGCCCCAATAGCGTAATCACTAGCATCACACATAAGCTCAAAGGGGAGGTTCCAATTGGGAGCAACAAGGATGGGAGCTTCGGTAAGTTTCCTCTTAAGGATCTCAAAGGCTCGTACACAATCTTCGTCAAAGACAAAACGTGCCTCTTTTTCAAGAAGATGTGTAATGGGTCGAGAAATCTTCGAAAAATCCTTGATGAATCGATGATAAAAGCCCGGGTGGCCTAGGAAACTCCTAACTCCCTTGACGGTTTTGGGATGAGGTAATTTGGCGATGACGTCTACCTTAGTTTGATCTACCTTAATTCCTGCTTTCGAGACCTTGTGCCCTAAGACGATTCCACTCTTAACCATAAAATGACATTTTTCCCAATTGAGCACAAGGTTGGTTTCCTCACAACGTTTTAACATTCTCTCAAGGTTCGACAAACACGAAGTGAAAGAATCACCAAACACGGAAAAGTCATCCATGAAGACTTCCATCGTCTTCTCGATCATATCATGAAAAATAGCCATCATGCATCGTTGAAAAGTTCCCGGTGCATTGCAAAGTCCGAATGGAATTCTACGATAGGCAAACGTTCCATATGGACACGTAAACGTAGTTTTTTCTTGATCACGAGGATCGATGGGAATTTGGAAGTAACCGGAAAAACCATCTAAAAAGCAATAGAAATCGTTTCCCGCAAGACGCTCCAACATTTGGTCCATGAAGGGCAAGGGAAAATGGTCTTTTCGAGTGGCTTCATTCAACTTACGATAGTCAATGCACACTCTCCATCCGGTCACGAGTCTAGTGGGAATCAACTCGTTGGCATCGTTTGGCACAACGGTCATCCCTCCCTTTTTGGGGACACAATGAATAGGACTCACCCAAGGGCTATCGGAAATAGGGTAAATCATCCCCGCGTCAAGGAGTTTAAGGACCTCCTTTTTGATGACGTCGTGAATTTTAGGGTTCACCCTCCTTTGACTTTGGATTGTTGGCTTGAAATCCTCCTCCATCAAGATTTTGTGGGTACAAAACTTGGGATTGATCCCCTTAATGTCGGATAACTTCCACGCAATCGCCCCTTTGTGATCCTTAAGAACATCGACAAGTGCGGTTTTTTCATCATTCGAAAGATCCTTCGCAATAATAACCGGCAACTTGTCGTCCTCCTCCAAATAGATATATTCGAGGTGAGGAGGTAAATCTTTCAACTCGAGGATAGGTGGTTCCTCAAGTGAAGATTTGGGCTCGATACTCATAACCTCCTCGGGTGGAGGAAATGGGGAATCGTTGAGAAAATCCTTGATAATCGAGAAGTCCTCATCGTTGTCGAGGTCTTCGTCACAAGTACGTGGAACATCGAATTCTTCCAACGTAAAACCACCACCTTCAAATGGAGTGAAGGTTGGTTTCGAATTATCAAGAATTGGATCTAACATAGTGGGATTGCCACTAGTTTCTTCATCACCAAACCCTATAACTTCTTGTGAAAATTCCTCGCAAACCACGTCGATCATGTCAACGAGGTTTATGGTAGCAACGGAATAAACATGAGAAAGTTGAGAATTTTGAGTTGCGTTTATAACAAGTTCCTCGTCGTTGAAACGTAAGGTGATCTTTCTAGCATGCACATCAATTAAAGCCATAGACGTATCTAAAAACGAACGACCTAAAATAAGAGGAACTTGAGGATCCGTGGGGATATCGACGACGATAAAGTCTACGGGATAGTAGAACTTCCCCACTTTCACAAAAACGTCTTCCGCCAAACCACATGCAAGAATCGTGGAATGGTCGGCCAACTCAATAGACATTCGTGAAGGAGTAAGATTAGGAAGATTGAGCGACTTGTAGATTGCAAGTGGCATCAAGTTAATGCTAGCACCAAGATCGGCCAAGGCATAGCATTCTTCCATATCTTGAATTGCACAAGGGATCAAAAATTTACCGGGATCACCGACTTTTTGAGGTATGCGATTAAGATAAACCGACGTGTTGATCCCAAACATAGATCGATTAAGCTTTGTGTATACGAGATTAGATCAAGTACTACACGTAGAGAAACCTTTGCTTATGAATAAAGTAACAAAGTGTTATGCGGAATTAACAGTTGATCTAAAACACAAAGATGTTAAACAAACTTTCACTTGTATTAGAATAATCGTACTTGATTACAATGAAAGAGTTTAACTTGCGAATACTTATGAAAACTGATATATGACTTTAACCTAAAAGACCTTCTTTTATAGAACAAGAAGTCTTGTACAATAAGCTACGAATCAACTATTCTAGGTAAAGATAATAATAGAAAATACAATGTTGTGCTTATCTTTACCATACATAAATAAAGAAACAAATAAACAAAAGATACGTATGAAGATATTCCATCAGTGTCAATCTTCAAGGCTGTCAGCGTTGACTTCTTCAATGTCAACGCTTGGCTGTCAGCGTCCAATGTCATCCTATCAGCGTTGACATTCTTCTTATCAGCGTCTAGTGAACTGACCCATATTTTATTCCCAACAATCCTCCCCTAAACTTGATATCCATTCCAATGATCAAGTTTCTGAATAAATACTTAAGACTTAGGAGGAATCTTGCAAAAACTTCTTATGTTGGTGATAAACATATCTGATCAAGTCTTTGGCCACATCACTAGTATAATCAATCTCCAAGGGTGTCTCTAGCATCTTCTCAACACTTCTTTGGACAAGAAATAGTCAGCATCCACAAGTAAATACTCTGAAAACTTTGTAGAGCTCATATGAAATACACCACAAGTAGAATAAAGCCTCCAATGAAGATTACTGAGATCTTCTTCAAGATCCTTCCATATGGCAGGATCTGCTTCTCTTGGACCACACAAAGTCATAAATGTGTTCCAAAGTCTTATTCCATTTGCTGAAGTAGGTGCTTCAGCTGTATACTTGGCCTCTATTAATCTCCATAGATGCACCAAGTCCTCCCTGTCTATGCTTGCAAATATAGAAATAATTGAAGTGAAAGTATGTACCTCCTTTCCAAATCTGCCAATCTTCCAAAATCCACACTCATCTTCATCAAAACTGATGATTGGATTTCTGTCATCTAGAGATACTACATTTACCAAATCTGAAGCTTCCAATGGAGAAAGCTTGAGATGCTTCCTTATAACACCTTCAGTTGGAAAATACACATCCATGTCTTTAGGAAATTGGAAAGGATCTCCTTTCTTCACTGGTCTTTGAGCAATCCTCATTTCCTTTTGAATCTGCATTTCCTCAGCAAGCTCTTGTTTCCTTTCTTCTGAAAGAAACTTGTAGACATTCTGTTCTTGCACCTTCCTCCAAATAGGATGTGCCCTATACTCTAGCTCCTCAAAAGATAAGGCCAGCAACTTCTTTGATGTCCAATTAGGCTGATGACATCTAACCAACTTATAGTACAACTGCCTTCTATCTCTTTTGAGCCAGGTCTTGACCTCTTGTGCATTAAACCTCATAATCACCTTTATGTCATCTTGTACCCTGAGAAGTACTTCCAACCCCCAAATTTGATCTGATAAACTCATACCTGGGTTGTCCATAACCTTGTCTTCCCAAGCATGGTACATTCTGGTGATTTCTGGTAGGTCCCAATCAATCTGATTCTTCAACTCACTCAACCTTTCCTTTGCTAGCTCATCCCCATATTCAAGCCTTTCTGGATCTTCAATAATTTGAATACTTGAATCTGAGCTATCACCTTCTTTATCATCACCACTTTCTTCCTCACTCTCAGAAACAACAAATGGTGATCTTCTACTCCTCTTCAAATCTCTTTCCACAAGTTGTGCAGCCAACTGTTCATCAAATGTAATTTGTGCTGCATCTTTCTTTGGAACATCTTCTTCAATCAGAATACCTTTACCTTTGTCTTTTGGATCAATAATTGGTAAAGTAGAAGAAGAAACCTGTGTGGACACATCTTTGATGATTGTTGATGGCTGGAATACATCAACACCACCTGCAACTTTATCAGCGTTCAAGTTACTCCTATCAGCGCCACGATTACCTTTGTCAGCGCTGGATGTGTCAGCGTTCAAACCTGTATCAGCGCCCAATGTTTCTTTGAAAGTTCCTTCCAAGTTTAATGGTGTCACCTTGGATGTATCAATAACTGGGTGCTTCTTCAAGTTGGTGAGAGCTTCAGCAACTTGTAAAGACTCACTAAATTGTGAACTCTTCTCTGAACTCTTCTCACTAGCTGTATGAATCAGCTCATCCTCCTCATCCTCTTCATCCTCCCCTTTGGAAGATTCCTCCATTAGACTCCTGCTACTTGGATTCTCCAAAACAGTCACACGCTCCCTCAAAACTTGGAGTTCACGTCCCTGTTTGTTGACAATTTGTACAAGGCTAACATTTTGCTTTTGCAAGCTAATGACAGCCGCCGTCAATTCAGTCATAGTCATAGGTTCCAATCTGCCCTCAGCTAGAATGGGAATTTGACCTCCCAAAATAGAATCATCGGGCATGGATGAGGTCTTAATGATGTTGGGACTGTCTTGACCAGCATCTAAGCCTGTGTCAATAGCCCCAGCCTCACCCATGTCACCAACCACACTTGTGGAGGTGGTTCTCTCTGCTACAAGGCTAGGATCACTAGAGGAGAACACTCCAGTAACCCTTTGGCGTTTAGTCAACCTAGATTGTAATGGGGTGGAAGATGAAGTAGATTGTGTGGGTGTTGGTTGATTAAGGGGTGTTTGGGATTGGTCAGGGAGTGTATCAGTGTTGGGATTGGCTGTGTCAGCGCCAACATTTTGAGTGTCAGCGCTGGGTTGGTCAAGGTCCATGTTTTCAGGTGAAGGTAATGGTTCATGAATAGGCTCAAGTTGGGGTTCAGGGTCTGGTTGTGGTTGCGGTTGTGGTTGAGCAGCCTGAATTACTTCAAGCATGGGTTGGGTAAGAGGTATGGATTCGTTTGTGGAGCTCATTTTAGCAAAAATGGTTTTCTGCTGTTTAGGGATCTCATAAAAAGTGTCATGATCCCTAGAACAATATTCTTGTAAATCAAAGACCATTTGCAAAAATCTAGGGTAAGCCAAAGTCATTTTACTTCCCTTATTTTTACACATCCCTTCAAAAATCATTTTTGAAAAATTATACTTAAGCCCACGTGTTATACAAACCAAAGCACTTGCTATAGACCTGTTTATTTCATTAAAAGAAGTACATTTTGGACTTAAGCATTGTAAAAGGACATGTATCAAATATTTCCAGTCAGAGGGAAATTCCTGCTTATGATATTTATTTAAAGTGACATCAGCAGGAATAGGATAACCCAATTCCCTAAGACCTTGTTCTATTGTTGCAATGGCAAGGGTAGTCACACCATCAGCGTCATCAAGACGCAAAGCTTGGCGAACCAAAGCTTCAGTGACCACCCATGTTCTTCCATGAACAGTAGATGTTAATGTGGTCACTCCATTAGCTGTTGTGGAACTAACAGTGTTCCAAAACTATCTAATGTGTGCGACAGGGACTAATGGTGTATGAGAAAGTGCATACCTCAATGAAGATGCATTTAAAAATGCCACCATCTGTGAATACTGAGGAAACAAATCATCATCAGCAGTCAAGTAAGCTACCATATTGTGTTGGCTTTTGAACTCCAATGTTAAATTCTTTGAGTTGAATTTGGGTGCCATGTTTGAAAGCTGTTTAGGTTATGTGATATGGAAAAATCTAGGAGAAAAATGTTAGACAAGAAAATATGAATACCCAGAATAAAAAGATTAGCCAAATTTATAGGAGAGATGCATGATTTTGATTGGTAAAAAATGAGGCGGTTATATTCAAAGAGCAATGATGAAAATATTGAATCAAATATAACTTATCTCATGCATTAATTAAAAGTAACAACTCCCCAAAATTACGGCCAAAGATTAGTCAAAAATAACAACTGGGTAGGGCCCACTAGGTGTCAACGGTCAAAAATAGCCCATCAGCGCCCAACGGCTATATTTTCTTGTCAGCGTTTGCCTAAAGCCTTGTCAGCGTCACGATTGGACGTAACAGCGTTTGGAGAAAAACTTGTCAGCGTCTAAAAAAAATATTTAAAAAGAAAAAGACCTTAACAAAGTAATTTATCCTAAGGGAAATATCTTACAAGTTGATAATAATTACTAGGCGGCAAGCACTGTCCATTTATGCACACTTGCATAAGCAAGATAGACACAAATGTCCTCTAGAGTCCCTTGCTAACCAAAATACTTACCAACAAAGTTATTTCACAAAATTCTTTGTAACTCCCAGGTAAACCCATAACCAAAGTATTCCCAAGTCTCCCATCAGACCACAACCAATTCTAGGCCAAAAATGTCTTGGCAGCATGCAAAGTTGATATACTATGCATGCTACAGTGCCTCATGGTTTAGTAAAACTAACCCATACTCACCTGTGGACACAATCTAGAATTGTGATGAGAGTATTGTAAGAATACCCAAGAGTCCTATAGGTTCCTTAAACCTCCCCTTAAACTATGATACATGAGTTCTCAAAATATATATGAACATTAAAAATTTATGTCAAGATAGGAATATAAATATTCCAACCATCATCCATAAACAAAATCATGTCCAAATAGCTCTTCAAAGATCCATAAGCAACTCTGTATCCAATGGTATAAAGCTACCACCTACCTACACATTTAGATGAAAACCACAAAACTAACATTTGTTACTGACAGCGTCCCGACAACACTTAACAGCGTTGAAGGAACTCTTGTCAGCGTTAGACAATAATATCTCTAACAACGGCAAAATAACACTTGACAGCGTTACATGTACCTTTGTCAGTGTTAGCAAAATAAAGTGGAAAATCTAAATCATCACAAAGACCAATAACAATGCATTATCCTGTACATACTTTTACAAAAAGGTTCCAAAACACATATTAAGTGAGATTAACCATTCCAATATTTGTTACCAAATATTGAAATCTTCCAGCATCAAAAGGTTTAGTTAATAAATCAGCCACATTGTCTTCTGTGTCTACCCTATCTGGTTGTATTAAACCTTTCTCAAAGCAATCTCTTATAAAATGATGTCTAATTTCTATGTGTTTGGTTTTAGAATGATGTACAGGATTTTTAATAATGCATAAAGTACTGTTATTGTCTACAAAAATCTTGGTATGCATAAAATTATACCCATAATCCAACAGCTGGTTCTGAATCCATAAGACTTGTCCACAACAAGCAGCTGCTGCAACATATTCTGCTTCAGTTGTAAAGTTTGCCACAACTGTTTGTTTCTTGCATTGCCAAGATATTAATCTGCTCCCAAGAAATTGGCATCCACCAGTTGTGGATTTCCTATCAAACTTGTCACCACCATAGTCACTGTCTGAATATGCAATAAGGTCCAATGGAGAATCTTTTGGGTACCACAAGCCAAGATCTGGATAGCATCTTAGGTACCTAAAAATTCTCTTCACAGCAAAAAGGTGACATTCTTTAGGAGTCACTTGATGGCGTGCACATGCACACACAGCAAACATGATGTCAGGTCTTGAGGCTGTAAGATACATCAATGATCCAATCATTGATCTATAATGCCTAACATCCACATCCTTTCCAGCTCCAATTTTTCCCCAAGGGTGTTGTCTATCCATAGGAGTGGAAGCCTCCTTTTCATGTGGAGAAAAACCATATTTCTTCAAGATTTCAGCTACATACTTATCTTGGGAGATGAAGATACCATCTTCTTTCTGCTGAACTTGTAACCCTAGAAAGAAGTTCATCTCACCCATTGCACTCATCTTGAATTTATCTGTCATGAGCTTGGAAAATTCCTCACTCATTTTTGGATCAATAGACCCAAAAATGATGTCATCAACATAGACCTGCACAAGCAACACATGTTTTCCTTTCTTCTTTGTAAATAGTGTCTGATCTATGGTGCCCCTCTTGAAACCATTTTCCACCAAGTAGGTGGACAATGTACCATACCATGCTCTTGGGGCTTGATGAAGTCCATACATAGCTTTCTTCACTCTATAAACCTTGTCTGGATTCTCAGGATCTTCAAAACCAGGAGGTTGCATTACATATACCTCCTCAACAATTGTCCCATAAAGGAAAGCACTCTTCACATCCATTTGATAAACAGTGAAGTTCATGCAAGATGCATAAGCTAAGAAAATTCTGATAGCTTCAATTCTTGCAACTGGAGCAAAGACTTCTTCATAATCTATGCCTTCCTCTTGTGTATATCCCTGAGCTACCAAACGTGCCTTGTTTCTGACCACAATACCCCTTTCATCTTTCTTGTTTCTTAGAACCCATCTTGTCCCAATTGGTCTCACATATCTAGGACAATCAACTAGCTCCCAAACATACTGTATAGCAAACTGGTGAAGCTCATCCTGCATTGCTTCCACCCAACTTGGTTCTTTGAGAGCATCAAAAATTTTCTTGGGTTCTTCCTGTGACAGAAAACAGGCAAACAAACATGCTTGTACAAGAGGGGTATCAACCTTCTTGTGTATATTGGCAATAAATCCACCAAGACCTTGATGGGATCTTCTTGTCTGAACTGGAGCCATAACATCACCAATGATCTGAGATGTGGGGTGATCCTTTGCTGTTGAAGTAAGAACTCCTCCTTCAAAAAGTCTGGTGTCCTCAACTTCACGCTCCATGTTGCCAATATCTTCTTCAGATTCTTCTTGATCAACAGAAATCTCTTCATGGACATTGGAAGGGCCACCCTGTTCAAAATGGGAAGAGAAAAGCTGTGTAAAGGTGTCTCCAAAGTCTGATCCTTGTTTGTCAGCGCTTGGGCTAACAACGCTTGAACTGTTGTTGTCAGCGTTTGAGCCATCAGCGTCTGAATTGGTCGTGTCAGCGCTTGATTTCCCTTTGTCAGCGCCTGAAGAATCATGCATGTTTGTATTTGGTGGTATTTGAACACCACCATTATCCTTCCTAGCAGCAGTAGCAGCAGCATAATACTCATCTGTCCATATAGGAAGTGTAACATATTCTTTTGTGGGAGATGACTCAACTGCTGGTGGTCCATCCTCCTTAGCAACCTGTAAACCTGAAACATTACCAATTCTCTTTTCCAAAACACTTGAAGTTTCCTTCACAATGTCTGGATCAGTAACAGGCATATAATTTAAAGCACTAGATAAAGGTTCTAAGTCAAACAACCAATTTGGACCACTCTCAGGATCACTAGGTTTACTTTCTAAAAACCTAACATGTACCTTTTCAAGTATACGTTTTTCCTTTTTAATGTAAACCCTATATCCTTTACTCTGCACTGAATAACCCATGAAGTAGCCTTCATCACCTTTTGAATCAAATTTACCTAGGGCCTCACTAGTTTCTAAAACAACTACATGACATCCAAAAGGCTTGAGAAAGCCAATATTTGGCTTCCTTCCCCAAAGTAACTCATAAGGTGTCTTATTATGTATTTTGTTGACCAATGCCCTATTTTGAACATAACAAGTTGTGTTAACAGCTTCAGCCCAAAAGGCTATAGGAAAGTGGGCATCAGCCAACATGGTTCTGGCTGCTTCAATAAGGGTCCTATTCTTCCTTTCAGCAACCCCATTTTGATGTGGGGTTCTAGCTATGCTAAATTGCCTAGTAATCCCTTTCTTGGCACAAAAATCATCTAACAACTGATTTCTAAACTCACCCCCATTGTCACTTCTAATAATCTTGACCTCATTACCATTCTTCTTCTCAATTTGGGTAATGAAGTTAATCAGACTTTGGGCAGTTTCACTTTTCTTGGATAAAAAGAAAGTCCATGTAAACCTGGAATAATCATCAGTGATAACAAAACAATATGATTTACCCTTCAAACTTTCTATATTAGTTGGACCAAAGAGGTCCATATGCAATAAGTGAAGTGGTTTAGAACTAGAGTGCACCTGTTTAGACCTGAATGAGACCTTGTGCTGCTTGCCCTTAAGACATGCAACACAAGAGTGGTCATTGTGGAAAGCCTTTTCAGGCAAACCATCAACTAAGCCAAGCCTCACAAGTCTATTGATATTCTTAAAGTTTATGTGCCCTAATCTCCTGTGCCAAAGATTACTTTCATCTACTGAGGCTTTAGCATACAGACATGACATTTTATTATTTATCTTAATTCCATTAAGATTCATATTATATATGTCTTTATGCCTTGGTGTTCTAAAATCTATGTATTTTTCCTCAGGAAGCTTATAATCTTTGCTTAACACCAAGCACTCAGTATCTGTGAAAAGAACCTTATTTTTGTTATCACACACTTGTGATACACTAAACAAATTATAATCCAGTTCTTTTACCAAGAAGACATTCTCAAACCGTAGATTGTTGGTGACAAGGGTTCCTTTTCCAGTAATGGTGCCGTAGCCCCCTCCAAAGTATACCTTATCACCATCTTGAATAGGAGAGAAATTGGTCAGATAGTCTTACTTTCCTGTCATGTGCCTTGAGCATCCACTATCCCAGTATCCATAATCATTGATCTTCTTCTGAATGCCCTGCACATAAAGAAAACACATTAGTTTTCTTTGGGAACCCAAGCCTTGGAAGACTTGGATTCATTTGGTTGTTCAACAAGAACAGACTTGGTTCTCATAACAACCCCATTTTCATCCCTGTTTGAATGAAATTCCCAGTTAACCCCAATTGGTGTTGACAATGCCTTTGAAATATAATGAAACCTGTTGCATGTCATAGAAATACCAGTAGAATTAGGGTTCTGGTCTTGTTTTGGTCTCCATGTTAAGCTAGTAGAAGCTTTAGACCTATTTCCCTGTGGTTGCAAATACCTAGGTTTAGTTGTGTGTCTGTCAGTGCTGAAATTTCTCTTGTCAGCGCCCCGATTGCTCTTATCAGCGTTGAACCTAGGGTTTGCTACAGGAACCCATTGCCTATTTAACCAAGTATTTGACTTTTGAAAAGGTCTTAGGCCATGTGTGTTAGACCCTCTAGAAAAGAATGGGGCTGGTCTAACAACTTGTGAATTTTTGTTCACAAAGGTATTGGGTCTGACAGTGTTTGACCTATGTTGACTTTTGTCAGCGCTGAACTGGTTCCTATCAGCGTTGACATTGGAAGCGTTGACACATTTGTATGCCAAATGTGAGAAGCTACCACATGTGTAGCAAGCTTTTCTAGACATAGTCTTAGGTCTAGAAGCAAAGAAGCCTGTTCCATGATTACTAGCTTGGCTTTTTGGTGACCTAGTATTCCTATACATTTCTGCATACTTAACACTAGGTTTTCTAACAGTTTGTGGGCCAAGGTCAACAGCTTTGCCAGTGGTAGGGTGTGTGATCTTAATAGGTTTAGGATCATAGGACTCCACAATTGGTATCATGTTTGGTGTGGGCTCATTTGGACTTTCACACAACAACCCTCCTTAACAAACAAGGTGTGGTTAGCTTTCTTCCACTCATCTAGGTCAGTCAGTTTTTGCTTGTACTCCTCAACTGGGGAAATCACTCTAGGTGGAGGAATGAATTCCTCCTCTTGGCATTCTGGCAAGCCAGTCCAAGATAAATCCTTTGATTGGACACCATAGAAATCCCCAGCTGGTGGTGGAACACCAGTATAATTATTCATCCCAATCCCACTCATATCCTTAGAGTCTCTTTGTTTACTAACACACTCTCCTAGGGATTGTGTGGCCTTATCAAATCTCTGGATTTTAAGACTCACATTGTCTTTATTTTTGTTAGCCTCCTCTAACTGAGCTATCAAATCAAGATTAACCATATTTACTATATCTTGAACATCTTTACTCTGATATAACTCATGTTTTAAGATATTTATTTGATCCTTTAAATCAAACTCCATTTTCTTATACTCAGCTACTGTCTTTTCTGTTTGGGTGAGAGCAATTTGATAATTAGATACTTTGCATGTTTCAGTACTTGCCTCATCTAATAATTTAACTATCTCTTGGTTTAGTTTTTTAGTATTTAAACGACAACCCTTAGAACAGAAAGCATCATCATATACCTCATTATCTGATGAAGAGGAGGAGTGTGCCATAAGAGCATATTCAGCATGCTCTTCTTTAACTTCAGCAACCAAAGCTCTGTCCTCTTCCTCATTCTTAGCCATCCAGCTCCAGTCCCATTCTCCAACTCCATCAATTTGTTGAACAGCAACCATGGCCTTGGGATCTGGGTTCTTAACCATTTGGCTTGAAGGCTTACCAGCATCAGATCTTCTTGGAGATCTACATTCCCTCATAAAGTGCCCCATCCTATGACAGTTGTAGCACTCAACCTTGGACTTGTCAAAGCCAGCAACATCCTTAGCATTAAAGGTCATCTTCTTCTTGAACCTTTTATTGAACCTGTTTGCTCTTAAACTTACAAGAGCCATAGTCCACTTGATATCCATCTCTTCCAATTGTTCATCACTTATCTGCTCAAGATCTTCATATGTAATCCTTGAATCACTGGGCAAAGAAGCAATGAATGCACACACAGTATCTAGATCAAAACCAGCAGGTTTAATTCTATCAGCGCCATGATTGTATGTGTCAGCGCTTGAGTACAAGGCGTTGACAGGATATGATCCAGCGCTGACAGACTGACATCCAGCGCTGACACCTTGAGATCCAGTGGCTGGATGTCCATAGAAGTTCATGGAATCAAATTGGCCTTTACTTTGTGAGAAGAAGGCCATGTTGTTGCTGGAAGATTTATTATCACTATCCAATTGCCATTCATTCTCCAACAGTCTTAGTTTGTTGAAGATGTCATCAAACCTGGAAGTCTTGTGGATGTTATTGACAAGAATGGATCTTGTCTCAATCTTCCATACATCCCCAAGGCTTTTGAGAAAAGTAGCATTCAATTCAGGGTCATCAATCTGTGTTCCCATGAAGGAAAGTTGACTTGTGATGTCAAGAAGTCTACTTCTCACACTGCTGAGATTTTCATTGGGTTGAGCTTTAAAGACAGCATACTCATGCAAGAGTTGCTTCTTCTTTTCTTCTTTTGTGTCAGCATTGCCACCATATGCTACTTCAAGAGCTTCCCAAAGCTCTTTTGTAGACTCAAAGCGTTTGTACTTGTGCTGATTCTCATGACCTAGGGCGTGTTTCATGATGTTCAAGATTTTCATGTCCACCCTCTTCTTGGCTATATCTTTAACAGCTACAGCTTTCCCATCTCCAGGCTTTTCCACCTTATCAGCTTCAGGACAATTAGGAACAGCTGTCCTTGTGGCAATTGCAGCAGTAATCTTTGCTGCTTTGTCGAATGTGTTCCCATATTCGACAATCTCCCAAAGAGTGTAATCATAAATAGATATATACTGCTCAAAGTTAGACTTCCAAAGCTCAAAGTTCCTGGCATCAAACATGGGAATTTTGATACTAGGATTTGAGGAGTTGTTTTGTAGCAAAGCAGCAGCTTGATCTGTGCCAGACATGATGTTTTTAGGGTTTTGAGAATATTAGGGTTTTTAGGGTTTTTGGTGTTTTAGGGTTCTTGCGTTACTTAAAGATCAAAAGTTTCTCAACAAGCTCTGATACCACTTGTTGATCCCAAACTTAGATCGATTAAGCTTTGTGTATACGAGATTAGATCAAGTACTACACGTAGAGAAACCTTTGCTTATGAATAAAGTAACAAAGTGTTATGCGGAATTAACACTTGATCTAAAACACAAAGATGTTAAACAAACTTTCACTTGTATTAGAATAATCGTACTTGATTACAATGAAAGAGTTTAACTTGCGAATACTTATGAAAACTGATATATGACTTTAACCTAAAAGACCTTCTTTTATAGAACAAGAAGTCTTGTACAATAAGCTACGAATCAACTATTCTAGGTAAAGATAATAATAGAAAATACAATGTTGTGCTTATCTTTACCATACATAAATAAAGAAACAAATAAACAAAAGATACGTATGAAGATATTCCATCAGTGTCAATCTTCAAGGCTGTCAGCGTTGACTTCTTCAATGTCAACGCTTGGCTGTCAGCGTCCAATGTCATCCTATCAGCGTTGACATTCTTCTTATCAGCGTCTAGTGAACTGACCCATATTTTATTCCCCCCATATTTTATTCCCAACACGACGAACAACTAGACATTTGGTGCAATTTCTCCTTGTTGTTCAACATACTCTTAAAGTTAGCGGCAAATCGAGGCATCATGACCAAAGCATCGGCGAAACTTACATTAAAGTGCAAATCACGAAACATTTTCATAAAAAGCTCAAATTGGTAGTTATCGCGCTCTTGTCGTTTCTCCTTCCTAAGTCTCGATGGGTAAGGCAAGGGTGGTGTGGGTTGGGGCATAGGCATAGCCCTTGGAATCTCGGGTTCCAATGTTGGTAATGGGTCGACCGTAGGTGTGGCATGAGCGGTACTTTGTGGGCTTGAAATATGCTCCTTTTCGACCACCACCTCGGGTTCTTCCTCAATTTCCTCCACCGTTGGAGTAATTGGTTGAGGAGTCGGTTCTTTAAGTGTCTTACCACTACGTGTGGTAATCACTTTCATCTCTCCCTTCGGGTTGGAAACGGTGTTACTAGGTAGACCACTCGAAGTAGAGGCTTTGTTTCCCATGACGGCTTCTAAAATGGCATTAAGCTTAGCATCAAAACTATTAAACTTCAAATCTTGACTAGCGGCTTTTTGGTCAATTCTTTGTTCAAGCCTAGCATGACTTTGCTCTATCTTGTTGTTTTGACCTCGAATTTGATTAGCAAAATCATTTTTCAATTCATTCCTCATGCTAAGATTTTCTTTAACAAAATTAGCTAACTCCTTGGTGTTCTTACCCGTGTCCCTAGCTTGATTAGCCAATTGCTCTTGAATGTTTTCCAAAATCTTATCATTTGCCGTGGCGTAATTCAAAAAGTCCATTGGAAGTTCTTTCGTGTAAACATTTTGAAGACCTTGACTTGTGTTTTGAAAATTACGGTTTTGATTTTGATTTTGCAATTGGCTACTAGTTCCTTGATTCCCATAGTTGTTATTACCCTTAAAATTGTTCCTTTGATTGCTTTGGTAACCAACTTGATTTTTTCGATAATTGTTAGCATTTTGATTTGGTGGAAAACCCGGTGGAGTCAATTGATTAGTGCGAGGAACTTGACCGTTTTGGTTATAAGTTCCCGCGGTCGCGAAGGCACTCGAAGTGTTACCACCGTTGGTAATGCACTCGGAATAATCGTGAGCTCCACCACAATACATACAAGAAACCTCAACCGCTTTAATCGTAGCGGGAGCGGGTTGTTCACCAACTTTAAACTCAATTAACAATCCTTTCACTATATCAAAAATTTTGTTCTCCATATTAGCCTCGATTTGGCAAGCATCAACGGTGTGTGACAATGAAGGCGAAGACGAAGACGAAGTCTTACGAACACTCAATGTGCTACGAGGACTATACACCTTAGACCTATTTTCAATGATTAACAATGCTTCCTCGACCGTCTTACACAAAAAATTACCACCCGCGACGGCATTAAGATAATCACGCTCATGATCGTTCAAGCCATTGTAAAACGTGTCAATTTGATGCAACTCGGAAAAACCATGATGAGGACATTCGTGCAACATTTCCTTAAACCTATTCCAAGCCGTTGAAAAACTCTCATTATACTCTTGCGAAAACTTTGAAATCTCGTTTTTCAAGTGCGTAGTCTTAGAGGGCGGAAAATATTGGTTCACAAATTTTGAAACGAGATCCTTCCACGTCAATATAGAATTGGGTAGCTCTTTCTCTAACCAAATTTTTGCGGGGCCCGCTAAGGAATACGGAAAAAGCATCATCTTAATTGAGTCGTTTGAGACGTCCTTAAACTTGCACGTGGCGGTGAGACGATTAAATTGGCGAATGTGGTTATGAGGGTTGTCCTTTTCGTCACCTCGAAACTTGTTGTTTTGAATCATGGACAATAAACCCGTCTTAACCTCAAAATTCTCCGCAAGGATAGCGGGAATCACAATCGCTTCTTCATAACCCTCGGTGGGTGCTTGAAGCAACTCCATCATAGTTCGATTAGCCATGGGTGCTTCTTTCACTATAATGGGTTCGTCAATAGGAGACTCCTCACTAGAAGGAGTGGTGGATTTGTTTCTTCGTTTACGAGCACGTCTTGCTTTAGAGCGAGTTTGCATAAACGTCACGTACAACGAGAAGGCGAGCAAAGAAGATTCTTTTTGGTGTTTTTACTTTTTCAATTTTTTTGTGGTTTTTGATTGTTTTTACTTTTTTTGGATTTTTGGAATGTATTAGGTAGACCAAAATCTACAAATCTCATCCTTAATCAAATCTCTCGATTAAAGAAGCCTCAAGGAATGAAAACGAACATGTGAAGTGAACGTCTTCGATGACTTTAGAACGATGGTGGAACACCAAATCGTTCAAGAGGGTTTAATCAAATGAAACCAATAAAATATATATGATACTTAAGTAATACTTTGGGCGGCAAAACCCTCGATTACCTTTCAAAATCAAAATACGCACAAGCAAGCGGAGGAAACGAGGCGGCGCGAAGCACTTAAGAGCCTTTTTCCTTTAGGTCGTGAAATACAACCGCCTTATACCCACCTTATAGTTTGTATTTCTCATAATCGAGCTTCACGAAAGTATTTATCTATTTTTGCCTTTTTCTTTGGTTTGAGATTCGAATACAATGATTGGGTAATGACCTCCCAAGTCAAGGTTGTGATTTCTCACGTATTTGGAGTACTTGTAAATTTATTGTTCAACGTATACAATATAGTAATAGTATTCACAAAAAACGAAAAACCGATAATACGTATTAGTAGAGTGCTACTAATACAATTACTTTTATGGCTATATATAAAAACAACAATGGTTCAACCAAAACACAACACGCCTCCCCGGCAGCGGCGCCAAAATGATGTTGGAGTTTTTGTACACCTTTAGGAAAAGGATGCACAAAGTAGGGCAAGTGTGCACGACGATTTAGGAAAACCGTGTGTGAATGACCCTAAGTGAGTTCGTTCTCGAGGATGCAAGTGTGTTGTGTATTGAATTGGTATTTGTTAGTGATTATATTGATTGAAAAAGAAATGAGATTAGAAGAAAAAGAAAGACGGTTACGAAGACGGATCGAGCTAAGACGAAAACGCGTTCACGTAAAACCGTAAAAAAGCTACAAAATAAAATTTTAAAACCTAAAAATTAATTAAAAGCTAAAAGTAGTCTAAAATAATATAAATAAGAATAAAAATCCAATAAAAATATTTTAAAACCTTTTATTAATTAAATATTCAGTTTTAAATGCTAATTAAAGCCCTAAAATTAAATATAATTAATCAAAAATATCCAAAATATGATTTTATTGAACAAATAACTTACTTATATTATCTAAAGACTAAAAAGTATTTTTCCTAATTTTTAAAAACTATTTTTCTATTTTTAAATTACTAAAAACTATTTTAAAACTAAATTAATTATAAAAAATAATAAAATAATGCTAAAAATAATCTACCAATTTTAAAAAGCCTAATTAACTCTAATGAACAGTAGAAAAATGAAACAGATTGAAAATTGATAAATTTTTCACTAAAAGACAAAACTAGTTTAAAATAAAACCCTAATTAACTTAAATTAGTTCTAAAAATTAACTGAAAGATGAACAGTAAAAACCTTTTTAACTAAAAATCTCAAAATATTTTTCTTAATCTATAAAAAATGTTAAAACTGAAAAATAAGTAATTTTGGAACTAAATGCAAAAAACAGATTAATTAAAAGTATTTAAAATAGCAATTAAACCTAAAAAATAGCTAATGAACAGTAATAAAAATTCTAATTAAACTAAAAAATCAGAAATAAAATTAGAAAAATAACAAAACTTGTTTGAAACCCTAATTCCAATTTTTGAGCACTAAAGACAAAAAAATCAGGAATGTGATAGTGACATGTGACTTATTTCTGTCTTTTAGCTTGGCAGTACTAACTTGTATACTAGCAGTGGGAAATTGGTTCCCACTGGTAGTGTAAAAAAATGGCCAGGAGACCTTGAGAGCTTAGGAAAGCTTTTGGATTGGGTTCTTTTGGAACAAAAGGCACCCCTATACTCAGTTGAGTATAAGGAGTCAATCTATGCAAGAAAACACACAAGCACAATGCAAATATCACATACAAATAGCTCTAAATAGTTACTATATATCAGAAAAAGGGGCTTGGGTTGTTTGCTGATCTATTTGGCCAAATAATGAATTTAATTCCCACAAAACTTGAAGTTGAGCATGCACAATCAATGAAATAATGCTCAGTCCCCTAGATTACCTGTTTGGCTAGCTACTAACAAGATATGAAGGAAAAAATCATACTGAAACAAACAGACAAGGCTTTATTGAATTTTGACTGTTTAATACCAAAGTTACAAAAGCAAATCCTATCAAACCTTACCAAACCTGAAACTAACACTTGATTACAACTACCAATAGCTACCAAAATGTGTTAGGACTATTTCCAGACCAATTAGTCCTCAAAAACTTAACCTAAAAAGCAGATCCAAACACCCCTTAATAACTGATAACCAAATATTAACTTACCAATTGCTATCAAAACTACTTGAAACTGAATCTATATAAGTAAATCCTACTCAATATTAACCAAGAAGCATAATGAACACCATGAGCAAGCATAAAGTAAGTCCACACACCAATTCTCATACAGCTCACATAAACTTCAAATTTTTAACTAAAATGCAAGGTTCAAACCGTTTTACCTTGAAGGACCTACTTCCAGGCCCCTCTATGGAAAGCTGATGCCATCTCCTTTTAGCATAAAAAGAACTTATGAGCTTATAGAAGAAGCTGTTGTAGAGAGTGATGGTGTTGGATCAAAATCCAACACCCAATATGTCTTCTTAGGGATTTCCTGCCAAGAGAAATAAGCCAAGGAAAAAAAAGAGTGAAAGAAATGTGTAATCCACAAGCCTTTGAGCTAAGCTTATTGCTTAAGCTAGCCCAAGAAGCTTATGCAGTATAGAATAAACAGAAACCAAACAAGGTCAAGAAAACCTTTTTAAAACTACTTTTTTTTATCTTTGAAACTAAAGAACTTGATAAAATTGTGACCACAAAATGGAATCACATCACCATCCACTATCACTTCATGTGATAGTGAAATCCGATATATGAAAACACCCTTTTCCAAAAATCCGTAATACAAATTTATGATGAACCTTAAACTGATTTTGCATAAAAAGTAAATATTTTAAACTACTTAAACAATAAAAGAGGAACTCAGAATTGCACTATAAAATTTTCACTTTCATTAAATAAAAGAAAATAGTACAAAAATCTGGAACCAAAAAAATACAAGTCACAAACCGACTTGTATTTATACTAGGAAATAGAAAATACTAGAAGATGATTAAAATAATACAAGGGAAGCAAAACCCTAAACCCTAAGCTACTGAAAATCCAAATATGCCCTTGTGGATTCTTGGTCAAATTTGCCATGTGATGTTCTAGCTGTTGATAGTTGATCTTGGCCATTCATTTGAGCTTAGGGAGCACGCAGTTGGTCTCAAACGTTGATTTTGTCTCCTTGTTGGGGTTGGGAAGAAAGTGACATGAGCAGGGGAGGGGCCTACTGACCACATGGGATGGTCTGGTAAGGGAGTATGAGTGGGGATTGGTTTATTGTTTGGTTAATTATCAATCTGCATAGTTATAGGAGAAACCCCTTTGTTTTGTGGATATTAGCAATTAGGGTTTAAGGACTATGAAGATGGTTAACAGTGGTGATTAATCTTCTTTCATTTTTAAAAACAAGTTTACCACCAAAATCCATTATCTGATTAAGAAATTCGTTAGTTTTGATAGTGGATAGTGACGTGGGTAAAAGGAGGAGTATGATTGGTTAATGAGGGAAGTGGGGTGACGTGTAGGCTTTTGATTGGTGGGAAAAGTTGTGATGTCTTGGCACAAATGGCCCCCCATGTCCCATTCACTTGCTACTTTGATCAAAACAGCTCAAAACTTTCTTTTTCCTTTATACAAGTTTGGGCAACTTGCTGAAATTGGCACAAGGGTTTTTCAAAGTTCATACAAAGGACTAAACTTGCAATTTCTTCAATCTTCAAGGGCTTATCATGACATGTATTCATTCTTCAAGGTGTTGACTTGTTTGTTGACTTCTTGGAGGACCAATATTGACAATTTAGTTTTGTAGAGGGACTAAATTTGCCAATTCTTCAAAGTTAAGGGTCCTTTTGGTAATTTTGACAAACTTTAGGGACCAAACTTGTAATTATGAAGATACAAGGGTATAAAGTGTCAATTCTTCAAACTTGGAGGACCAATCTTCATAATTCTTCAAATCTTCAAGGGTTTTCTTTGGAAAATTCTTCATTAGGGCTTGGTTCATTGTGCGGCTTCGTTTCCCGTGTTCGTTTTTGCATGATTCTTGTGATCTTTTGTTATTTTCTCAATATCCGTACCTAAAATACACAAGAAACAAACACAAGCATATATTTGGGTATTTTGATGATATTTAATGCATTTTAAGCCCAATTTGGACGATGAGACTATGTATAAAAGCAGTCTCATCAAAATGCAGTCTTCACATCCATCTGAACTAGTTCCAAATCCAACTGTGCTACCAAAGCCAACAAAATTCTAATAGATGAATGTTTTACAACTAGAGAAAAAACTTCATTATAATCAATTCCCTCTTTCTGAGCGTAGCCTTAGCTACCAGTCTTGCTTTGTAGCGAACATCATCTTGGCCAGGAAACCCTTCTTTCTTTGCATACACCCATTTGCATCCAATTGCCTTCTTCCTTCTGGGAAGGTTGGTCAACTCCCATGTCTGATTCTTCTAAAGAGACTGCATTTCTTCGCTCATGGCAATCCTCCACTTCTCGTTCTCTAAGTCTCGAACCGCTTCAGAGTAAGTAGTAGGAACATCATCAACTGCAATTGAAGATGCATAAGCCACCGTATCATTAAAGCGAGCATGTTTTTTGTTTTTTCTTTTTGGCTTGCTAGTAGCAATTGATTCATGTTGCTGCTGTCGAGGTTCTTCAGGTTGAACCTCCTCTTCTTTAAAATTTCCTGCTACCATAGGAGAATCATCATAGATTACTCTATTAGGTGGTACAATTATTCTTTCAAACACCACCTTTTTGGGAGTTCCATCTAACTGCTCAACATTCACCTTTTTCAACATGGAAAATTCATTAAAAGTGACATCCCTGCTAAAGATCGTCTTCTTTGTCTCTGGACACCACAAACGATACCCTTTGATTCCAGAGGTGATCCCCATGAATAATGCTTTCTTTGCTCTAGGATCTAATTTTGATTCATGCACATGATAATACGCAACGGAGCCAAATACATGTAAGGAATCATAATCAGTAGCATTGATGATACTGTAATTGTACATAGTCTCATCGTTCAAATCGGGCTTAAAACGCTTAAAATATCATCAAAATACCCAAAAATGTGCCTGTGTTTGTTCATTGTGTATTTCAGGTACGGATATCGTGAAATCAACAAATGATCACAAGAATGAAGCAAAAACGAACACGGGAAACGAAGTCGCACAAAGAACCGGGCCTAATTATGGAATTTACAAAATTGCCCTTGAAGTTTGAAGATTATACAAGTTTGGTCCCTCAAATTTTGAAGATTGACACTTTATACCCCTCAAATATTCATAAATATGATTAGGGTCCCTAAGGTTTGAAGACTTTACACATCTAGCCCTTGAAGAATGCAATATTTTCATTTAAGATCCTTGATATAAAAGTTTTGCAAGATACAAGCCAAATTTGACAAGTTGTCCAAAGTTGTTACAAAGGAAAAAAGTTATTTGGGTTGTTTTAAACAAATTGAAGAAATGAAGAGAATTGGGGGGCCATTCTGGCCAAACAATTAAACTTCCATCCACCACTAACACCTCGCCACGTCATCCCACTACTTCTCTCCACCAACCATATCACTCCACCTCATAACCCTAGCCACATCACCAGTCAACAAGTCAACCCCCATTAACTTCTTTTTAAACGGGATTATATATATTAATTGGGAGAGGGAAACGTGCATTGTTGGGATTAAATCCCCTAATCCATTTCTCATTATCCTCATAAACCCTAGACCATAACCAGTTACAATCACCTTATTTACTAAACCCAACCCTAATTAAATATGGGGTTTTGGTCCTTGACAACTCACCTAACACAATGGTCCACCCAGAAAACGACCTCACCATGTCTTTGTCCTCTCACCAGTCACGGGTTTCATCCTTTGACCCATATTGAAGACCAAATCGACAGCTCACAATACAAGCCGTGTTCCCCACAACTTTTTGATGGCTAGGAGGAAATATTCAGTTGTGCTTCACATGGGGTCCTCAACATAAGCATCCAAGAAAAAGGATCAAACAAGCATATTCTTTAGATTCTCCAAGGGTAGTTTCGGCAGAACAATAGCTTTAGGGTTTGTATAGTTTAATTTCTAGATGCTTCTTAGCTGTACTATATAGAGACGACTTGTGTCTCTATGTTTTTGTTCCAGTTTTATGTAATTTTTTTAAAATGAATTAATGAAAATGAAAAATTTTAATGTTACATATTACTGAGTTCCCAAGTTTAAATACTTGTTTTAGTCTAATATTTATTTAATTTGCAAAGTAGTTTAAAGGTTTCAAAAATTTTCAGTAAAAATAGGTTTGGTTCAAGAGGTTGTTTTCCAAAATGTTTTTTTACTTGGACTTTCTGAAATCCACAATCACACTGAAGTGAAAGTGGATTTGTGAGTGGATTTCAGAAGTTGTCATTTGGTTTTTAAGGTTTCAAGGTTTGTTGTTTCAAAAACTTATCAAGATTTTCTGAAAATCTTTTTATTCCCTGTTTGCTAACCTCTACTGTAGCATAAGCTTGTATAAGCTTTACAAGCTTATACAAGTTTATGGTTATTGGATTTTGTACCATTTTCCTTATTTTCTTAGCAGGTACAATCTATCTCACTTGAAGATATATTGGATGGTGTGTGGGTTCTTATTAACCACCACCATCATCATTTCTCTACACAAGTACTCTCATAAGCCCATTTCCAAAGATCCAGCTTGTTTGGAGAAGGCATCAGCTGGCCTTAGTACAGCTTGGATGTAAGTTGTACAAGGTAAACAGGCTTGAACCCTCTAAATCTTAGCTAAAACCTTTGTTTCTTGTGTTGTATGTGATTATTGTGTTAATCTGTTTGATGCTAGTTTCTAGGCTTTCTCTTATGCATATTGTTCCTTGTTATACATGATTTAGTATTTGGTTATCAGTATTGAACTGGTTTGATTATTTCTTGCCTAAAAAATCCATTTTCAGTAATTAAGGGGGTGTTTGGGACAGGTTTTTAAGGTGACTGGTTAACAACCATTTGTTTTCAAATCTGCTTAGACACACTTGCCTTGGTAGTGATAGAGTGTTTACAACTTTATCTTTGCAGTAATTTAGGTTTTAAAACATTTTGTTGTTCTGTTTTGGCTAAAACCAGTGAGTTCACTTGTGTGCATTGCTTTAGTGTAATTTTGCTTTGAAAGTCTGTTAAGTGTTAGAATATAGGTCAAGTTAGGATTGTGATCAGCTTAAATATGATTTGGTGAGATTTTGATCAAGTATTTGGTAATTGAAATTCGTCCAATTGCACATTGCACCAGATTACTGTTCACAGAACCCTATAGCCCTATACATTGACTGATTTTGTGCCTTTTCTGTTTAGATTTGTGTTGCTTCTTTGTGGTTTTTGTGATTAAACAGACTCCCTACACTCAACTGAGTGTAGGGGTGCCTTATTGTCCAAAAAATAAGCAAGCAATAAGCTTTCCTAAGCTTATTTTCCACCAGACCTCAAAATTGCACTAACAGTGGGAACTAAGTTCCCCCTGCTAGCACATTTGTTACCACTGCTCAACAAAAGGACAAAAGTCCTTCAAGTGTCACTTTTAGTATCTTAATTTTTTGTCTTTCGTGACCAAAAATAGGAATTAGACTTTGAAATCAGTTTCATTATTTTTCTTGTTTCATTTTTTATTTTTTGTTTGTTTAATTTTTCTGTCACTGTTCATTTGCTATTTTTTGGGTTTAATTGCTATTTAAATTACTTATTAATATTACTGTTTTTGTCTTTTAGTGGTAAAATTTAATATTTTTCAGTTTTAAAAATTTTCTTAGATTTAGAAAAAGATTTTAAGATTTTTAGTTTAAAAAGTTTTTACTGTTCACTTTTTAATTATTTTTTAGAATTAAATTTAGTTTAATTAAGGTTTAATTAATATCAGTTTTGTCTTTTAGTGAAAAATTTTACATTTTTCGAACTTTCTAATTTTTCTACTGTTCCTTAGTATAAATTAGGATTTTTAAAATTGTCAAATTATTTTTGGTATTATTTTATTATTTTTTATGATTATTTTAGTTTAAAAATAGTTTTTAGTGATTTAAAAATAGAAAAATAGTTTTGAAAATTTAGGAAAAATACTTTTTAGTCTTAAAATAATATAAGTAACTTATTAGTTCAATAAAATAATATTTTGGACATTTTGTTAATTATATTTAATTTTAGGGCTTTAATTAGCATTTAAAATTGAATATTTAATTAATAAAAGGTTTTAAAATATATTTGTTGAATTTTTATTCTTATTTATATTATTTTAGACTTAGTTTAATCTTTTAATTAGTTTTTAGGTTTAATTTTTAATTTTGTCGCGTTTTTCGTAATTACGTCATCGTTTTACGTCAACGTCGTAGCGTAATCGTAGTCGTAGCCCGTCTTTACTTTTTCTTTCTTTAAACCAAAAACGACACTAATCCAAACTTGATTTTATATAATTGGCACATTAATCCACACAACTCCTTCGAGAACGAACCCGCATTTATTCGGTTTTACGTTTTTCCTAAAGCGTAACGCTTAATACTTGCCACTCATACGCGTTTTTCCTAAAACGTGTATGAAAAACCTACATCAAATTTTGGCGCCGCTGCCGGGGAGGTGTTTAGTGTGCCATTATTAGTATCCTGTTTGTGTGAGTAGTGCGTTTTTGCTTTTAATTTTTGGAAAGCGTAAATACATACATACTCATTTTTGTTATTTTTCTTTACTATATTATAGTATCCAAATAAATTGTGTTTAATTTTCCTAAATTAAACACACAAAAATCTTTACTATATTGTAGATATATCGGTTTTCGTTTTTATTGTGAATATATTATTACTATATTGTATCTACGTAAGAACAATAAATATACAAGTACTCCAAAAGCGTGAAAACGCAACCTTGATTCGGGATTTCATCACTCGATCATTGTATTCGAATTCAAAGCAAAAGTTTAAAGGCAAAATAGATAAATACTTTTGAGAGGCTTAATTTTGATTAACACAAACTAGAAGGTGGGTATAAGGCGGTTGTATTTCACGACCTAAGGGAAAAAGGCTTTTAAGTGCTTAGCGCCGCCTCGTTTCTCCCGCTTGCTTGTGCGTGTTTTGAGAAAGAGAGCTAATCGAGGGTTTGCCGCCCAAGTATTATCTACGTATCATATATATTTGCTTGTGTTTTCAAGATTAAACCCTCTTGAACGTTTTGGTGTTCCACCAACGTTCTAAAGTCATCGAAGGCGTTCACTCCACGTGATCGTTTTCATTCCTTGAGGCTCCTTTAATCGAGAAAGTTGATTCGAGGAGAGATTTGTAGATTTGTGTCTACGTAATACATTCAAAAATCCAAAAAAAAAAAATTAAAAACAATCAAAAACCAAAAAAATTAAAAAATCAAAAAACCGCAAAAAGAATCTTCTTTTCTACCACCCATTCTACGCTTAGTGCATGCGCACTCGATCGAAGGATTATTCCAATTCTAGCGAAGCTTCGAATCGACGCAATCGTAATCGAAGGAATCGACGACGTAGATGAGAATTAGAAACCGACGTTCCTAATATCGTTGTTGAAGAAACCTTAGACGAGATGGCCGACAATCGTTCGATGATGGAATTGCTCCAAGCACCCACCGAGGGTTATGGAGACGCGATCGTAATTCCCGCTATCGAAGCGGAGAAATTTGAGATTAAGAGCGGAATGCTTTCGTTAATCCAAGCTACGAAGTTTCGAGGTTGTGAAGCCCATAATCCTCACGACCATATTCGGAATTTTGATCGACTTCTGGCCACGAGCAAGTTTAAGAACGTCGACACCGATGTCGTCAAGCTTATGCTTTTTCCGTACTCGCTCGATGGTGCCGCCAAGGATTGGTACGAGAAAGAGCCACCTAATTCGATAACTACGTGGAAGGATCTCGTCTCCAAGTTCGTTAATTATTTCTTCCCACCGTCTAAGACGACGTTTTTCAAAAATGAAATTACGAAATTTGAGCAAAAACCGAATGAATCTTTTAGAGACGCGTGGGATCGTTTTAAGGAATTGCTTAGGCAATGTCCTCACCATGGTTTTTCCGAGTTGCACCAAATCGATACGTTTTACAACGGTCTTAATTTTCAAGAACAAGATTCGTTGAATTCCGCCGCCGGTGGCAACTTTTTGTGTAAGACTCCGAAAGATGCATTGATAATTATCGAAAACCGATCCAAGGTTTACCAACTCCGCAATGCACCGAGTGTTGCCAATGTCGCCAATGTTAGTAGTTCTAATCGCGACATTGAGAGAGTTGATGCGAAAGTCGATAAGTTGATGAATGTGTTTACGTCTTTTCTCGTTGAGATGCAAAAGAAAGACGCCCCCGCTAAGGTGAAAGCGGTTGAGGTTTCGTGTACGTTTTGTGGTGGACCTCATAATTATTACGAGTGTGCGGCTACGGATGGCTAAACGTCGAATGTGAGTGCGTTAAATGGAAACAACAATTTTCAAAATCAAAATAACGCGGGTCCATCACAACAAGGAAATTATAATCAAGGCAACACTTTCCAAAATCGTAACAATTTTCAAGGAAACAATCAACAAGGGAATTTTCAAAATCAAGGTTATAATCAAGGTCGGAATTTGAATTGGCAAAATCGAGACAATAATCAAAACTTTAATTTTTCAAACAACAACAATCAAGGCAACAATTTTTTTAGTGGGAATCTAAACAATTTTCAAAGAAGTGATTAGAACCAAGGGAACTTTAATTCTAATCAAAATAGTTCGTCGAACGATTTTCAAAATAACATGAAAACGAATGAGGCTAATATGAGACGATTAGAGGGAGAAATTGGTACTTTGAAAAACGACTTTACAAATACTTTGAAATTGCAAAACACGAAGATTGAGCAAGGACAAATTGACATTAAAAAGATGTTTTCGGCCATTATGAACAAGTCCTCGGGTGCGTCATCGAGTTCGTTACCTAGTGACACCGTAGCAAATTAGAAGGAACAATGTACAGCCGCCTCGTCTCGTGAGAAAGGTCGTGTGATTAGCCCTAACCTTGATGGATTTCGAGTTGTTCCTTCTTCTCAACCCTCGACTTCTAAGACGTCTTATTGTTCTAAAGTCGATGGGGTGAACGTGGCGACCAAGGAAAAGAGTGCACACCCTCGTGTACCTCAAATTCCATCCACGGTTCAAAAAGAGAGTTTTATCGACCTTACGAAAGTAACCCTTGAAGAAACTTGTGCTTCAATCCTTCTTAAAAAACCCAAAAGGCGTATGCCGAGAAAGGAAAAGGATCCGGGCCAATTTCTATTACCTTGTGATTTTTCTGAGATTGAGGGATGTTTAGCCCTTGCCGATTTAGGTGCTAGCATCAGTCTTATGCCTCATTCTCTATGGAAATTGATGAGATTGCCTTCACTTACCCCCACGAACATGACAATCGAGCTTGCAAATTGTACTCCACTTATACCAATTGGAATAGCCGAGGATGTCTATGTCAAAGTTGGAAAGTTTGTTTTTCCCGCGGATTTCGTTATATCCGATTACGAGTGTGACCCTAAATGTCCCATTATTTTAGGCCGACCATTCTTATCGACGGCTCGAACCGCAATCGACGTTCACGAGGGGAGACTTACTATGAGATATGGGGATGACAAAATGGACTTTTTCGCTAGAAAGTCCCAAGGGTTTAATGATAATGAAAAAACCAAGGTTTCAAAACCTAATGATTCAAATCCTAATGATTTCAAAATGTTCACTTTAGCGTAAAGAATGAGGCTTAATGCATGTTTTGAAAGAATTAAGAAAAACGGTTTTAAAGATGATGATTTTAATGATAAAGAGTACGTGTACCTAATTCAAAAGGGTATGTGTATATTTATGGATGAAAACTCACTTTGGGATGTTTTTAGCGAAACAAGTGAAACACCAATTCCGAAGGGCGACGTTAGTGCCATCATGACAATGACCAAAAATGGGCTCGTCTTCACCACCTTCGAAGGACCACATCTTTGAGGCTTCAACTTCTAACTCCATCGAAGTGCCTCCTTTGCCTAGCCCAAGACCCGTTGAGGCTAAAGGGTTTATCGACATCGATCCTCTCGTCTTAGAAAAGTCACCTAAGCATAGTCATTCGACTTGTAAGACCATGGTTGTGAGTGCTCACATCGACTCTTTCTTTGACGATGACGATGGCGATTTTACCGATATTGATCACGTACTTCGAAATCCACATGCAATTTTTGATTCTCCTAAAAAGAAACATGTGAAGTACGATGATTACGAGTTTGATCCCGAAATTGATGAAATCATTGAACGAGAGCTAGCTCTTATGCCTTCACCTCCACCTACGAGTGAGGTCGATCTTTCCAAAATCGAGGATGAACTTAATGAGTTGGAACGTCTTATTTTCGACGACGAACCAACTCATGTGACCACTAAAAATCCAATTCTCGAGGAGTTATCTAATCAACACTCCTCAAATGAGAATTACGTTTACCACATTCGTGAGGATTTAACTTATCACAAGCCCCACAAAAGAATGATGGTTTCGTGCTTGATCGTGATCTTTTCGAGAGAGTTTCTAAGATACTCAAGGAGGGGAATGAAAAACCTTGGTTTGACAAGCCTATCTTTGATGAAGAAATCAAAGAGATCGACGTTCATGAGGATGACGAGTATGTAGACCCCGAGGGGGCGGTGTTCTTTATTGATAAACGTTTTGAGAACTTATATAATCCGCCACCCCCTCCTACCAAATACTTAAATGTGAGTATTTTTAGCGCGAATAATTTTGAATTTGACACGCCAAATATTTTCGACATTATTCAATCGGGTTTTCATAAAGAGTTTAAAAACGATGAAAAAGGAAAGGATTTTAAAATTTATTTAAATGAATTTTCTACAAGTTTAACTCCGTCATCACCGCGTTTTATGAGTGCTACCACCTCGTCTACTCCTTTTGACGACGGTTGGTGTGGTTTTAGTGTGGGGGAAGCCCCTTATGTTCCCACACATTTCTCCACCGAGGACGAGATTTACGATCCCGGAATTGCTTGTAAAGGGAAATCTCGGTCTTCCACCGATGCAATAAATGGAAAACTTATCTATTTGCTTGGTGTGAGTCTACCTCGAGTAGCTCATAAGTTTGACTTACCCATTGCCCCACCTTTCTACTTCTTATCTTTTTTCTTCTACCCCATTGGGGTTCATGTTGGAGTGGCGTTGTTTCGTCTTTCATCCGAAAACGAGGACGCCATCTTCGACCCTGGTATTTTGCATCATGAAAGGACTTAGTCCTTAGTACCGATTGCTTTTGGGCATTGTTTATCATGTAAGCCCGACCAAAAATGACCAAACCATGATTATCCCTAAATGATCACATTTATGGGGATTCGAGTCGAGCTTTTGACTCGGTTATCAAAAACAAGGTGCCTCGTGGGGGATTCTCATGCTTATCCTTGTACATATTATCGCTTTCTTAGTTTAATGTAACGAGGGAACTTGTGCTCTTCCAACCTTTGTTTCGTGGTTGTTTGTGATTGTGATTTATTAGGTTCATCGTCATCATTGAAGCCTCTCGTGTTCGTTTTACGGATCACTCGAGCTTCGATCGTTGCCTTTGGAGATTCCGATATCCGATGATATCCTTTTATGTTCTAACGTTTATCTTATTACATAATTTATAAACGGCTTTTAGGTTATTCGTTTTACCCTTTCCATGCTCGAGATTAAGCATTCGACTTCGTCTCTAGTATGGGGGTGTTTTCACCCCTAGACTCGAAACATTGAGGACAATGTTTAGTTTTAGTATGGGGGTGAGTAGATACTACACCTTGCTTACGTCAACACGCAATCCAATATTCATCTTTTTGTTGCAAATAAGGCTAAAAATGGCCAAATTTTAAAATTTTTCTTGTTTTTCCTAAGTGTTTAAGACACGAATGTAGGTTTTCCGATGGTGAGAATAAGAGTAATTTTTGACTCGACCGTGCGTGTTGAGCACTTAGCTTTGATTCCTTAACTTTTTAGGCTAAGTCTCTTAAATGAGGACGAGAAATGATAGAGTTATTTATAAGTCTCGTAATCGTCATGATCTCATGTGTAGTGATTATTAGCTTATTCTCCCCACGCTTTTGTAGAATAAATTGTTAATAAATATTGATTTAGCGGTTTAGTCACTATTGTTGGTTTCTAATTTGTTTTAGTAGCTTTCATGTAATTAAATTGGGAAAACATTAAGGTATCGCAAGCGTCACGGTTTCGAAGTATTGGCACCCGAATAATCGAAAGCTTCACCCAATAATAAGATTTCAAGTGTTCACTTAAATTAAGCAAAAATTTGGAGCTCACAAGGCCGAAAAATCTATGCCCAAATTGAAAGTGAATCAAGCCTTAATCTTTGAATCTTTAAAGATCCAAAATTCGCTTTAGCGTGAGGATATACGTCTTTGGCTAATAAAACCACCGATGAGGCGGATAATAAAAGGCAAGGCAAGACCGAAGTCATAATAAAAGCTTCATGGCGAAGTTGAATAAAAGATGGAGGTAAACCAAATATAATAAGGCCCTTCCGTTAGGGGGCGTATAAAAGTCTTGGTAATAAGTCTCATGTTCAAAACCGTTATAAAACCGTGTTTATCGATCCTTCTTGTTGACTTAATTTTTTGACATCGTTGTCTATTGGGATGAATTATTGATTTAATGATTTTGGTTACACCGTTAAGTCTCTATTTTTAGACTTAATCTCTATTCACGCATAGGTCAATGATGTATCCTCGTGATCATTAAGACAAAATAAAATATAAGAGATACCAAGTAGGAATAAGGGAGTTTAGGTTCGTAATTAACACTCATGAGATATGATCGTGTTGCTAACTTATAATAACAATGATCTCGTTACACGCTTAGCATGGAATTGGGTGAAAATCGAGGATGACGAAATTATTTCTAGCGAAGCATTCACGTGTTCTTATTCTATGATCCTAAAAGTCACGTTCTCGTGATGAAAACAATACATTATGTCTAAAACATGTGTAGTAGTTTATTTAAATTTACGTCTTCAATAAATGTCATCATAAAATGAATTTTGGAAGTGCTATGATTATTAATTCTAGCATTGCGTGGGGACACGACAATGGTTTAGTATGGGGGAGTGATGAGACTGTAATTGTACATAGTCTCATCGTCCAAATCGGGCTTAAAACGCTTAAAATATCATCAAAATACCCAAAAATGTGTCTGTGTTTGTTCATTGTGTATTTCAGGTACGGATATCGTGAAATCAACAGATGATCACAAGAATGAAGAAAAACGAACATGGGAAACGAAGTCGCACAAAGAAACGGGCCCAATTATGGGATTTACAAAATTGCCCTTAAAGTTTGAAGATTATACAAGTTTGGTCCCTCAACTTTTGAAGATTGACACTTTATACCCCTCAAATATTCATAAATATGAGTAGGGTCCCTAGAGTTTGAAGACTTTACACATCTAGCCCTTGAAGAATGCAATATTTGCATTTAAGATCCTTGATATAAAAGTTTTGCAAGATACAAGCCAAATTTGACAAGTTGTCCAAAGTTGTTACAAAGGAAAAAAGTTATTTGGGCTGTTTTAAACAAATTGAAGAAATGAAGAGAATTGGGGGGCCATTCTGGCCAGACAATTAAACTTGCATCCACCACTAACACCTCGCCACGTCATCCCACTACCTCTCTCCACCAACCATATCACTCCACCTCATAACCCTAGCCACATCACCAGTCAACAAGTCAACCCCCATTAACTTCTTTTTAAACGGGATTTTATATATTAATTGGGAGAGGGAAACGTGCACTGTTGGGATTAAATCCCCTAAAACATTTCTCCTTATCCTCATAAACCCTAGACCATAACCAGTTACAATCACCTTATTTACTAAACCCAACCCTAATTAAATATGGGGTTTTGGTCCTTGACAGCTCACCAAACACAATGGTCCACCCAGAAAACGACCTCACCATGTCTTTGTCCCCTCACCAGTCACGGGTTTCATCCTTTGACCCATATTGAAGACCAAATCGACGGCTCACAATACAAGCCGTGTTCCCCACAACTTTTTGATGGCTAGGATGAAATATTCAGTTGTGCTTCACATGGGGTCCTCAACATAAGCATCCAAGAACAAGGATCAAACAAGCATATTCTTCAGATTCTCCAAGGGTAGTTTTGGCAGAACAATAGCTTTAGGGTTTGTATAGTTTAATTTCTAGATGCTTCTTAGCTGAACTATATATAGAGACGACTTGTGTCTCTATGTTTTTGTTCCAGTTTTATGTAATTTTTTTTAAAATGAATTAATGAAAATGAAAAATTTTAACGTTATATATTACTGAGTTCCCAAGTTTAAATACTTGTTTTAGTCTAATATTTATTTAATTTGCAAAGTAGTTTAAAGGTTTCAAAAATTTTTAGTAAAAATAGGTTTGGTTCAAGAGGTTGTTTTCCAAAACGTTTTTTTTTACTTGGACTTTCTGAAATCCACAATCACACTGAAGTGAAAGTGGATTTGTGAGTGGATTTCAGAAGTTGTCATTTGGTTTTTAAGGTTTCAAGGTTTGTTGTTTCAAAAACTTATCAAGATTTTCTGAAAATCTTTTTATTCCCTGTTTGCTAACCTCCACTGTAGCATAAGCTTGTATAAGCTTGACAAGCTTATACAAGTTTATGGTTATTGGATTTTGTTCCATTTTCCCTATTTTCTTAGCAGGTACAATCTATCTCACTTGAAGATATATTGGATGGTGTGTGTGTTCTTATTAACCACCACCATCATCATTTCTCTACACATGTACTCTCATAAGCCCATTTCCAAAGATCCAGCTTGTTTGGAGAAGGCATCAGCTGGCCTTAGTACAGCTTGGATGTAAGTTGTACAAGGTAAACAGGCTTGAACCCTCTAAATCTTAGCTAAAACCTTTGTTTCTTGTGCTGTATGTGATTATTGTGTTAATCTGATTGATGCTAGTTTCTAGGCTTTCTCTTATGCATATTGTTCCTTGTTCTACATGATTTAGTATTTGGTTATCAATATTGAACTGGTTTGATTATTTCTTGCCTGAAAAATCCATTTTTAGTAATTAAGGGGGTGTTTGGGACAGGTTTTTAAGGTGACTGGTTAACAACCATTTGTTTTCAAATCTACTTAGACACACTTGCCTTGGTAGTGATAGAGTGTTTACAACTTTATCTTTGCAGTAATTTAGGTTTTAAAACATTTGCTTGTTTTGTTTTGGCTAAAACCAGTGAGTTCACTTGTGTGCATTGCTTTAGTGTAATTTTGCTTTGAAAGTCTGTTAAGTGTTAGAATATAGGTCAAGTTAGGATTGTGATAGCTTAAATATGATTTGGTGAGATTTTGATCAAGTATTTGGTAATTGAAATTCGTCCAATTGCACATTGCACCAGATTACTGTTCACAGAACCCTATAGCCCTATACATTGACTGATTTTGTGCCTTTTCTGTTTAGATTTGTGTTGCTTCTTTGTGGTTTTTGTGATTAAACAGACTCCCTACACTCAACTGAGTGTAGGGGTGCCTTATTGTCCAAAAAATAAGTAAGCAATAAGCTTTCCTAAGCTTATTTTCCACCAGACCTCAAAATTGCACTAACAGTGGGAACTAAGTTCCCCCTGCTAGCACATTTGTTACCACTGCTCAACAAAAGGACAAAAGTCCTTCAAGTGTCACTTTCAGTATCTTAATTTTTTGTCTTTTGTGACCAAAAATAGGAATTAGACTTTGAAATCAGTTTCATTATTTTTCTTGTTTCATTTTTTATTTTTCTGTTTATTTAATTTTTTTTTCACTGTTCATTTGCTATTTTTTGGGTTTAATTGCTATTTAAATTACTTTTTCATATTATTGTTTTTGTCTTTTAGTGGTAAAATTTAGTATTTTTCATTTTTAAAAATTTTCTTAGATTTAGAAAAAGATTTTAAGATTTTTAATTTAAAAAGTTTTTACTGTTCACTTTTTAATTATTTTTTAGAATTAAATTTAGTTTAATTAAGGTTTAATTAATATCAGTTTTGTCTTTTAGTGAAAACTTTTATATTTTTCAAACTTTTTCATTTTTCTACTGTTCCTTAGTATAAATTAGGATTTTTAAAATTGTCAAATTATTTTTGGCATTATTTTATTATTTTTTATGATTATTTTAGTTTAAAAATAATTTTTAGTGATTTAAAAATAGAAAAATAGTTTTGAAAATTTAGAAAAAATACTTTTTAGTCTTTAAATAATATAAGTAACTTATTAGTTCAATAAAATAATATTTTGGACATTTTGTTAATTATATTTAATTTTAGGGCTTTAATTAGCATTTAAAATTGAATAATTAATAAAAGGTTTTAAAATATATTTGTTGGATTTTTATTCTTATTTATATTATCTTAGACTTAGTTTAATCTTTTAATTAATTTTTAGGTTTAATTTTTAATTTTGTCGCGTTTTTCGTAATTACATCATCGTTTTACGTCAACATCGTAGCGTAATCGTAGTCGTAGCTCGTCTTTACTTTTTATTTCTTTAAACCAAAAACGACACTAATCCAAACTTGATTTTATATAATTATCACATTAATCCACACACCTCCTTCGAGAACGAACCCGCATTTATTCGGTTTTACGTTTTTCCTAAAGCGTAACGCTTAATACTTGCCACTCATACGCGTTTTTCCTAAAACGTGTACGAAAAACCTACATCAAGCATGTTTCCCATACTGTGACAATCCATCAATTTGAGGTCGATATTTTATTCTCAAGTATTATTTAAAATCATTATTTTATTGTTAATTTATGAACTCACTCATTTTTTGGAGAAAGTGGGGTTTACGTCTTAAAGTAGCATCGACTACGTCTAAACCAGAGAACTCTACGTTACGTGCTTACGTTTACATACACCGTTTTTGTGACAGTCCGAAATTTCAGGAAATAAATTTATTCTTAAATATTATTTTGGAATTTTAATTTGTGTTGGTTCATAAACTTACAAATTTACGAGAAGAGATTAGGACTTACGTGCACAATTTAGCGTCTTTTACTGTTGATGCAAAAGTTGGGGTAGACCAAGCTTAACCCAAATTAGTCTTAATTTGGGGTCTTGTGGACTACGGCTCTCGCACCAAGTGAAACTTGCTTTGGGACCCTACGCACTAAACAGACACCGTTAGGCTTACCGTGGGTTTGTTACCCACGATTAGACTCTGGCGTGAGAGTAAGTAATCAGTTTAAGTATATTAGTGTTAAGGGTATTGTGTATATCGTACCTTTGTGGAACCGGAGGGGTTCCTTTTATATTCGAGAGAGTTCAGGTTTGGCTCCCTGTTCTTGCGGCCTAAGGAAGAGATAATGACTCAAAATAGCTTGATCTTCATCATCCAACTAAGGCAAGTGTATATCCCTTTTCCTTAGGCGAATATAACTATAATATAAGTTATATTCGGTTTGATCCGGTTGCACTGCGACGAGGACTTGGCTAAGTAATTAACCTCTTGTGCGACAGCGGCTTGCCAGGCCTTACGGGCCATGTGCGCACATCACACAAGTATCCAATCCATTCCTGATGGATGCTGGTAGTACCCTTGAGTCGGACTATTCAGCCCGACTAGGGACTATACGTCATCATGTCCCCCCAGTCTAGTTGTCGCAGGTTCCAACCGTGGTTACTAGACTATTAATCAACATGGCCCGCTCTCATAGATGCCCAGCGAAAAGGTAAAACCACACAGTCACTACAGCAAATAAGCCTCCATGTCATATTCCACTATCACAGTCTTTTATTAGAAACCATGAAAAGTATTTGATCACATCAGAAGAAGTAATCAGCGGATACCATATGATTAACCAAACGTCACAGACGCGTGCCGTAAGAACCATTACATCCACAGGGTATATAAATGTAGTCTGGTAGTCATTTACTTTACTTTTCCAAAAAATCCTTTCCCTCCATTGTTAAAAACTGTAAAAACCACTATCCGCAACAAAAGAGACCACCTTTGCCCTCGCTCAAAACACCCATAGGAGCAAAAAATGGTAGCCTAACTATTTGACGTGACATCCCGTATATCTGAACAAGAGCTCTCTCGTTTTACCACTAAATACCATGTTCTTTCAGATCTCCATCCCACTGTGCCAGATCCACAAGCGCATATTGGGAGTTTTCCTGACGAAAAAATTGGTATATACACCAGGTTCATTGAGTTTTCCAACAATCGAATACCTCTAAGCCGCTTTTTGATAGACATACTAAATTATTATAGTATACACCTCTCCCAGCTACATTGTATAGGAGCCGCCAAAATCTCAAATTTTGAGATAAACTACTTACTCAAAAATATTGACCCAACCATAAACCTGTTCCGCGCCTTCTATAGACCCACATGGATGATCAGATGGATAACCTTCGCGAAACGCCCTGGATAACTCCAATGTTATTTAAAAAAAATAGATTCCCTGAAGAAGTGGACCGACAAGTTCTTTTGGGTAGACAAGGTTGTGTTCCCATCTGACCATGATTTCATCACCCCCGAGACAATGATAAAGGATGATCGGCCCACTGTTGGTTCGTATAACGAGGCTGACGCATAATCAATCAATGCTGACCGGATACCAATGCAAGAATATACAGAGACACTGCTTGTGACAATCCGTCAATTTCAGGTCGTTATTTTGATCTCGACTATTACGTATTACGTGTTTGCTTTAATGAGAATTTTAAATTATCGACTAACCGAGAAGGTTATGGCTTGAAACTTAACGTAAGAATGTCGTTTCGATGAAAAATAGCAAGGAATACGTTAGGTATCGATATTATATTCTCAATTTATCATATGAATGAATTTATTATATTTATCTTTATTTCTCGTATTTTACGTTTTAACGAATGACGAGAACTACGAATGATCGCGACACCGACGGGTGCCCAAAAATTTACGTTTTATTATCGATTGTCTCGATATTTAATATTTTCGACGTTTTCGATTTAATTACGTTTTAAGTCGTGTCGAAGTTATATTATTTTATTTTTGAAGCGTTTTAACTTTTAAAAAGTATTTTTACGAAACCCGAGTCCTGTAAATATTTTCAAAACTTATTATTGACAATTTCTACCCTTACAATTTATTTAATTGCATTTTAGCCCAAAAGAATGCTTAAATGACAAATTATACCCCCACACCCACTATATAAGCATTTTCCACTAACCAAAATCATTATTTCTTCATTTAAAATTTTCACACATCAAACTCTCTCCCCACCTCATTTTTGCCGTCCACCTTAAGCCACCAAAACACCCTCAAAAATCAATTTTTACTTTCATTCATTAAAAACTAATCAATGACCCATTAATGGTTTTGAAAGAGGATCATTATGTTATAAATTTTTCCCACATGCATTCACTTTATTTTTCTTTTTAATTTTTGGTGAAGAACATGTGTTTGATACATTTTTATGTTTATGTATGTTGTTAATATTATTATATTTGAGTGGGGTTGTTGTTGCATGTATAATTTTTTATACTTGATTTTTATTAGATTTAATTCAAGGGTGTTAGAGGTTAGATGATTTGTTGTAAATGATTGATAGATGATATTAGGAGTATATAAAATGTTAAAATGGGTCAAAATATTTATTTGACATGATTTCTAAAAATGTATTTTGGGACAGCAGCTTACAACAGATTATTTGGTGGGTTTAAGTTCTGAGATAGGCTTATATTATTTGATATTGTTGTAGTAATCTTCAAGACGCTCGTTTTGCCGCTTGAATGAGCTTCTAACTCATTACGAGCGAAAGGTTATGCTAGTTTTAGTATTTGTGTACCGGGAGACGAGTATCGGCACAATCCGAAAATTATTGTCGATATTTGGATCGAATCTCGGGACTATAGAATGAGTTTTAAAAATGTTCTAGGACTGATGTTGGAGTCTAAACCTCAGGTCATGAGTCTATTTTCAAACCCGAGTGTCGGTTTTATAAATGGAGTTGTTTAGATACGTCAAAATGGTTTTACGAGTCCAAGGCGTAAATCTGTCCGGTTTTTACAACACGAAGATGTGTCGGGCAGAAGGTCTTAGGAGTAATATTTTTGAATGAAATTTGAACTGAGTCTTATTCATATTATATGTGTGTTTGTGACCAAGTTTCGTCGAAATCGGACAAGTGTAGATAGGGTAGATTGGTGTGTATATTTGGAGTGTACATGCTGATTGGTATTTTGGACACGTAGTCCAATGCTCGTGTGGCGTGAGTTTGAGTATTCACTATTGGACGTGGTGACTTACTCAAGTGTAAGTCATTATATAAGTGACTTAGTTACTGGTCCGAGGGAAGTAAAATGATAGTTTGACTTGCGTTGACTTGGCGTCTTAAGACGGGTCAATACCGAGAGTGCAAGTGTTTAAAAGAATAGTGTTGAATAAAAGGATATAGTAATAACACTTGTATTATTAAATTTTTCAGGATTGTTTTGGTTTTGTAATTTTGATTTTTATATTATTTAAGTATGATTTATACTTAAGTCGATTTTTAACGAACGCGCCTTATTTGGTAGGTTGCGATTTCGTGTTTAAACGGGCATCACTAATCGTCGGCGATCGTCTCATTACCACTATTGGCTAAGGTGAGTCTATAGCCTCGCTTTTAACATGTTTACTTGTTTTATAAACCCGCGAGGGGGATAACATGCTTGTTTTATTAAATAAAAGGGTACAACGATAAGTTGTGGAAACTCTACTTATTGGAAAAGTATGGGTGCAACGAGAAGTTGTGGAAACCCTTATCTTTTAAAAAGTAATTATTATAAATGAAGGGTACAACGAGAATTGTGGTAAACCCTCTTTGTTTTAAAATTGAACACAAGGAACATGATTGTATGCTTAGATGAAATTTATTGCATAAGTTAGTTTTAGCCTTAAAAGACCCATGAATCATGAATTGTTAATCGAAGTAACGCTATTGCTATGGATAGATCTATTGGGGTGACGCCCAGTCCGGTCGCGATTAGCTCTCGCGTGGTGTTGTGATGCACTAGTAATGAAACATCGGATGCATTGTATAAGAGAAATATACGCACTTGGCTAGGTGTGTTGGGCTGAAATAATATATGTTAACGTTCAATATCACGAGGCTTATGTAATGAAACCGATAATTATGTCCGTACAACATAATGGTATTTCGGTAAATTATTAACCATGGAAGGTTATTTTGAATACTTGTGTTCTCTTTAATTAAATTAAACTCTATAGATTCACTCGGCAAATTTTGCTGACTTTTTAAGCATGTTTTATCTCAGGTCCATATAGAAGGCACTCGAGGAAGGCGGTTTCGTGAAGCTTGCATATTTGAAATGTTTTGGCCTGCTTTTCTAAAACATATCCATTCAAAGAATCTTTTATTATTTATTATGTTTGTAAACATGAAATAATCTGGGACTATGTGAAAGTTTTATTGTTAAATGAAAGTGAATGGATGTTTATTAAAACGACTTGTTTTGAGCCGTTTTCTATGATTATGAGATTGAACCATGATAGTAACACCCAATGACCCTTCCGCTGTATGACCGAAATTGGGGGTGTTACAGATTGGTATCAGAGCTCAAGTTATAGAGAACGAAAAGATTTTCCAAAAATGAATTTTTGAAATCTTTTAACTATAACTGTTGCAAGCGAAATCTCCGAGTTGCCAAGGGACGAGAATGATAGTATTTATATATATATATATATATATATATATATATATATATATATATATATATATATATATATATATATATATATATATATATATATATATATATATATATATATATATATATATATATATATATATATGGGATTATATATATATTGTAATCTTTATCGATTATTTGAACTTGTGAATTACAAGGTATGTTTTCATTTATTTAATTATAAATGATGATTTTATATTTATACGAGATATTTATACGACGTCGATTGTCACGAAGCCACCCTAGTCATTTTAATGCTAGCGCTGAAACTATTCCTGAAATGAATCCTGTTATTCTCGAGATTAACTAAGTTGTGGATAGACATGATCCCAACGAAATGGTTAATATTCTTGCTGATATTCTTCTGATTACGAGGATTTTGATTTCCTTGGTTCTTATTCTTGATTTATCTATTCGTTCATTTTGTTTAGCAAATTTAATCTGCATTTTCATTAATCTTCGACATTATACTGTTTTGATAAAAAACAGGTTTGTCCGATATGGTACTATTGATTGTTAGGAATTGAGATTGATTTGTATGGTATTCACATGCCAACCAGGATTCCATATCATATCACTGATCATTTTCTGTTATATCAGTTTCTCATTTGTTTCGATCTTGATCTTTTGCGTTGAGTTGGCGATGCTTGAATAAAGTGATTTATAATCGTTGAAATAAATTGGCCATTTATTTGAACAAGGAAATTATAAATTGTTGAACTACAAGTTTCTGAATCTTATTTGGAAGGACTTGATCAATCCATGGAAATAATGATTCATACATGTGTGGGCTTAAGCATATAGCATCTGCGTGATTAAACTCTTATTGACTCATAATTCGTTTGCTCGATTCATTCTTTGATTTTGTTTCCCTAATTCTTTGATCGTGAAATGGTTGTATTGAGATTGTTCCAAAACCACCAATTGAGGAGGATATCAAGCGTCTCTAAAAGACATTGAAGAAATCTTCTTCTTGTGAGACCGAGGAGCTTTTTTAGCCATGTGAATTACCTAGTAACTCTTAGTAGATTAGTTTATCAATTGTAGTATCTTCTCATTAATCCCTAACTAAACTGTGACAACAGTTAGTAGGACTAGTCTTTTAAGTTGTATGACATTAGACAATGATTATCTATAAAGTTTGACAATACGACTTGTACTAGTTTGTGATCAATGGAATGGCTATCTTTTGATTCCTAATTCTACATCATTCTATTATTATCTTTCTTTGCCTTCTTATTTAAATTCCTGTGGTATAACGCAATCATTGAATGAATACTCATTATGATTTGATTTGTGTTGCACAAGACTCATGTAGTCAATGAAAGCTATGACTGAAGCACGAATGCGTCAAGTTATTAGTGAATAAGTTGCTGTATCTTTAGTAAATTCATGGCCAACATGAATGATGGATCTGGATCTGGAGCTGAAGCTACAACTAGTGGGACCGGAACCGGTGGAGCTGAAGTTGTAGTCGATAATGTTCGTGGTACGGATGAAACAAATGTCCCCGAAGTTAGAGACTATATCTACACTTCGTTCGTTAATTGCAAACCGTAGACTCTTAAGGGGACTAATGATGATGGAGGATTGTGTCAGTTGTTGAAAAGCTGGCGTCAGTCTTTCGAATCAGTGACCCTAGTCAGGAGGATAAGGTGCAGTTTGAAATCGCTACTCTCCAAGGTCGTGCATTAATTTGGTGGAATGGCGGACTTGCTTCCATAGGTATCGTTACTTATGGGACACCATGGACTAAGGTGAGGAAACGGTTTACTGAGGAGTTCGTCCTCGAAGTATTTCCTAAGTATGGAGCAAGTGTTGTACAATCTGAAACTGAAGGGAACTAATATTGGTAGATATATCAAGTGTTTCCATAAGTTGGCTCCTTTATGTCTAAGAATTTTGGAACCCGAACCGTCAAGGTCAAGCAGTATATTTACAGCTGACCAAGAATATATGCGGTGATGTGACTTCTTCTAAGCCAGTTACTATTTGTGAAGTTGTCTGCATGGCTGATTAGCTCATGGGACACATAATTCAAGGCAAGGCTGACAAGGTTACTGAAGAGGGAAAATAATTCCAAATTGAAAATTCTTTTCGTACATTAGAGCTCGTAAGTATATCGGAAAAGGTTGTGGATTATTCATGGCTTAGGTATCGTAGAAGGGATCGTAAGAGAAGTAAGTAGAATTACTCTAGTCATTTGTGACTAGTGTTTCTGGAGGATTTGCCAAGGCTTCCGCCTCCAGGGCAATTAGAATTCCTAATTGATCTAATTTCTGGTGTTGCAACTGTGGCACATGAGCCATATTCATTAGCACCCTCTGAGTTGAAGGGATTATTTTTGCAGTATTAAGAACTATCTGATAGAGGTTTTAGTCGATCGAGCTTGTCAGTTTGTAGAACTCCTATTCTGTTCGCTAAGAAGAAGATGACTCGTTTCGTATGTGTATCGATTACCGAGAGCTGCATTGGCTAACGATCAAGAATCGTTACCCGCTTCTAAGGATTGATGATCTATTTGATCAACTTCGAAACTCTCGTGTTTTCTCCAAGATTTGGTGTTTTCTCCGAGATTGATCTTTGTTTTGCTTAGCATTAACTTCGCATACGCGAGGAAGATATTCCTATTACGGCGTTTAGCACTTGTGATGATCATTATGAGTTTAGGGTTATGCCTTCTGGTTTGACCAGTACACCTGCTGTATTCATTGGCTTAATGAATTGTAGGTGTAAGCCGTATCTTGATAAATTCGTAATTGTTTTCTTTGATGAAATTCTAGTCCGCTCGAAGAGCGAGAAAGAACATGCCGAACACTTAGGGATTATCTTGAACTTGTTAAAGAACGAAAAGATGTACCCAAAAATATTAAAGTGTGATTTTTGGCTCTGTTCTGTGCAACTTCTCTGTCATGTGATTGACAAAAGTGGCATACATATTGATTCTGTGAAAATCGAAGCCATCGAAAATTTAAATGTTCCAACTACTCCAACTGAAGTACGGCAAATTCTAGGTTTGGCTAGTTATTACTGAAGGGTTATTGAAAGATCCTCTCTGATATCAATACCATTAACCAAGCTAACTAAAAAGAATGAACCGTTTGTGTGTGGCGATGATGAAGAGAAAGCTTTTCAGACTATGAAAAGAAAACTCTGCGACACGCCGATCTTATCATTACTCGAAGGAAGTGAAGATTTTGTTGTTGATCGTGATACATCTCCTTTATGATTTAGGTTTGTTTTGATTTGTATATGCTTGTAGGAAGCCTAGGAAGAATGAGGAAACTGCACAACCCATGACTTGTAATTGGGTGCGGTGATTTTACTCTTCGTCTATTGAGACATTAATTGTATGGCACTAAGGTACGGTATCCACCGATAGTAAGAGCCTACAATGTATTCTAGAATAAAAGAGGTAACTAAGCCTTTAAGTGATTACGATTGTGTTATTCGTTATCGTTCGTGAGGTAGGAGCAAATTACAATGGATTCATTGTTATGCTCTCGAAAACTCAGCCTGAATATGACTCGATTTTTGTCAATGTTGATTGATTGACTCTGCTCATTTTATTTCGATAAATAAATCGATCGTGCTAATTAAGGATCGTTTGTGAACCACTCGTAGCAGACATAGAAGTTATGATAATGTGAAGCGAAAACCTTTTAAATTCGAGGTAGGTGGAAAAGTTATGCCAAGCTATCACCATTGGAAAAAGGTGTTATATATTTTGGAAAACGTGGGAAGATAAGTCCCTGTTAGTTTGGACCATTCGAGATGATATCGATGGTAGGTCCGATGGCATGAAAACTTAAAATACCTCGAGAGCTACAAGGAATTCACAATACTTTCCATATGTCGAACCTAAAGAAATTTCTTCCTGACGAAGATCTTATTATCCCTTTTGATGAAGTATGAATCGACGGTAAGTTGCATTTCATCAATGTACTTGTTGATACTATCGATAAGGAAGTTAGGCAACAGAAACGAAGTCGAATTCCTATTGTCATGTGTGATGGAACTCTAGACAAGGACCAGAATACGTTTAACTCTTTGATTTCAACGAGCGATCGAGGAAGAACGCAAGTTGATCTTCGGGACGAAGATCCCAATTTGGTGGGGATAATGTGACAATCCGTCAATTTCAGGTCGTTATTTTGATCTCGACTATTACGTATTACGTGTTTGCTTTAATGAGAATTTTAAATTATCGACTAACCGAGAAGGTTATGGCTTGAAACTTAACGTAAGAATGTCGTTTCGATGAAAACTGACAAGGAATACGTTAGGTATCAATATTATATTCTCAATTTATCATATGAATGATTTTATTATATTTATCTTTATTTCTTGTATTTTACGTTTTAACGAATGACGAGAACAAAGAATGATCGCGACACCGACGGATGCCCAAAAATTTACGTTTTATTATCGATTGTCTCGATATTTAATATTTTCGACGTTTTTGATTTAATTACGTCTTAAGTCGTGTCGAAGTTATATTATTTTATTTTTGAAGCGTTTTAACTTTTAAAAAGTATTTTTACGAAACCCGAGTCCCGTAAATATTTTCAAAACTTAATATTGACAATTTCTACCCTTAGAATTTATTTAATTGCATTTTAGCCCAAAAGAATGCTTAAATGACAAATTATACCCCCACACCCACTATATAAGCATTTTCCACTAACCAAAATCATTATTTCTTCATTTAAAATTTTCACACATCAAACTCTCTCTCCACCTCATTTTTGCCGTCCACCTTAAGCCACCAAAACACCCTCAAAAATCAATTTCTACTTTGATTCATTAAAAACTAATCAATGACCCATTAATGGTTTTGAAAGAGGATCATTATGGTATAAATTTTTCCCACATACATTCACTTTATTTTTCTTTTTAATTTTTGATGAAGAACATGTGTTTGATCCATTTTTATGTTTATGTATGTTGTTAATATTATTATATTTGAGTGGGGTTGTTGTTGCATGTATAATTTTTTATACTTGATTTTTGTTAGATTTAATTCAAGGGTGTTAGAGGTTAGATGATTTGTTGTAAATGATTGATAGATGATATTAGGAGTATATAAAATGTTAAAATGGGTCAAAATATTTATTTGACATGATTTCTAAAAATGTATTTTGGGACAGCAGCTTACAACAGATTATTTCGTGGGTTTAAGTTATGAGATAGGCTTATATTATTTGATATTGTTCTATTAATCTTCAAGACGCTCGTTTTGCCGCTTGAATGAGCTTCTAACTCATTACGAGCGAAACGTTATGCTAGTTTTAGTATTTGTGTACCGGGAGACGAGTATCGGCACAATCCGAAAATTGTTGTCGATATTTGTATCGAATCTCGGAGACTATAGAATGAGTTTTAAAAATGTTCTAGGACTGATGTTGGAGTCTAAACCTCAGGTCATGAGTCTATTTTCAAACCCGAGTGTCGGTTTTATAAATGGAGTTGTTTAGATACGTCAAAATGGTTTTACGAGTCCAAGGCGTAAATCTGTCCGGTTTTTACAACACGAAGATGTGTCGGGCAGAAGGTCTTAGGAGTAATATTTTTGAATGAAATTTGAACTGAGTCTTATTCATATTATATGTGTGTTTGTGACCAAGTTTCGTCGAAATCGGACAAGTGTAGATAGGGTAGATTGGTGTGTACATTTGGAGTGTACATGCTGATTGGTATTTTGGACATGTAGTCCAATGTTCGTGTGGCGTGAGTTTGAGTACTCACTATTGGACATGGTGACTTACTCAAGTGTAAGTCATTATATAAGTGACTTAGTTACTGGTCCGAGGGAAGTAAAATGATAGTTTGACTTGCGTTGACTTGGCGTCTTAAGACGGGTCAATACCGAGAGTGCAAGTGTTTAAAAGAATAGTGTTGAATAAAAGGATATAGTAATAACACTTGTATTATTAAATTTTTCGGGATTGTTTTGGTTTTGTAATTTTGATTTTTATATTATTTAATTATGATTTATACTTAAGTCGATTTTTAACGAACGCGCCTTATTTGGTAGGTTGCGATTTCGTGTTTAAACGGGCATCACTAATCGTCGGCGATCGTCTCATTACCACTATTGGCTAAGGTGAGTCTATAGCCTCGCTTTTAACATGTTTACTTTTTTTATAAACCCGCGAGGGGGATAACATGCTTGTTTTATTAAAATAAAAGGGTACAATGATAAGTTGTGGAAAATCTACTTATTGGAAAAGTATGGGTGCAACGAGAAGTTGTGGAAACCCTTATCTTTTAAAAAGTAATTATTATAAATGAAGGGTACAACGAGAAGTTGTGGTAAACCCTCTTTGTTTTTAAATTGAACACAAGGAACATGATTGTATGCTTAGATGAAATTTATTGCATACGTTAGTTTTAGCCTTAAAAGACCCATGAATCGTGAATTGTTAATCGAAGTAACGCTAATGCTATGGATAGATCTATTGGGGTGACGCCCAGTCCGGTCGCGATTAGCTCTCGCGTGGTGTTGTGATGCACTAGTAATGAAACATCGGATGCATTGTATAAGAGAAATATACGCACTTGGATAGGTGTGTTGGGCTGAAATAATATATGTTAACGTTCAATATCACGAGGCTTGTGTAATGAAACCGATAATTATGTCCGTACAACATAATGGTATTTCGGTAAATTATTAACCATGGAAGGTTATTTTGAATACTTGTGTTCTCTTTAATTAAATTAAACTCTATAGATTCACTCGGCAAATTTTGCTGACTTTTTAAGCATGTTTTATCTCAGGTCCATATAGAAGGCACTCGAGAAAGGCGGTTTCGTGAAGCTTGCATATTTGAAATGTTTTGGCCCGCTTTTCTAAAACATATCCATTCAAAGAATCTTTTATTATTTATTATGTTTGTAAACATGAAATTATCTAGGACCATGTGAAAGTTTTATTGTTAAATGAAAGTGAAAGGATGTTTATTAAAACGACTTGTTTTGAGCCGTTTTCTATGATTATGAGATTGAACCATGATAGTAACACCCAATGACCCTTCCGCTGTATGACCGAAATTGGGGGTGTTACACTGCTATACGCCCTAGGTTTGAGCCACACGCCAATTCTTCCTACCAACCACCTTCCGCAGTACTTTGATGACTTTAATCATGGTAAGAAACCTTCACTTTGTTCACTTCCCCTTCTGCTTGTGGTTGTGTCTTTTAATTTGGTTCCCAAAAAAACCATTCATGTACGTAAACTTACTTGTACTTCATATGAATGTAGAGTTAACTTACACACAGCTCGTGAAGCGCGGAAATCCATGCGCCGTGACCATGCGCGCCCAACCCTTCACATTAATCGAGATATCAAACTTTTGGCGCATTGGTCAACGAATGGTAGATCTTGAGTTTCCTTCTCCCACACCTAGTGGAGATGCCGATATGACAACCGCCATAAATGCAACCCTCATTCGAAGCGTACCATGCATCGTAGAGTCTCCGTCAGAGGAAATGAGTCAAGGAGACGAAGAAGAACATGGTGCCGCAGAGGATTCGCACACTGTCCCATCCGCAGAGGACATACCTGTGCCCAGTTAGAAAAGATTACCGTGCTCCCCTACGCAACAAATTCCCAGAAGGGGAAGAACATTGCAAACAAGACCACGCGCTAACGCAACATCGTGGGGAGCACCATCAACGCCACAGGAAAATATACAATTATCCAGGTATACCACTGCATCCTTCTTTAGTAATACGTAAAATACAAACAATTCGCATACAATAATCGTAAGACATCAAATTTGAAGCTCCCCTGCTTCTACGACCGAGGCGGACGCAGGTACCTCGAAGTCCACCAGATATACTCCTTCCTGGCAATGCACTTGCTCCAGCGCTCTTGATGGCGCAGACGTTTGTAGGGACTTCCTGCAACACATAACTCCCCTTGGCCGCGCTCAACATTTACACCAGATGTCTGACGAACTCCTAATGAAGGAGCTAGATACAATTGCCGCCCAAGAAGTAACTATAGCTGCCCACTTGAAGAAGAAAATAGCCCAGCTGTCCGAGCGTTTAGCACATGTTAACGAAGAGGTCCGCCAGGTAACAGAACAACAAGACCTCAAGCTTGTAAATGCAAAAATTGAATTTGCCCGCTTGCGCATCGTGTACAGTATAAATGCCGGATCCATCCAATATTTAGAGGACGAAAAATCCTCGCTATCTGAGGTCCTAGACCGCGAGCGCCGACTACGAGCAAAGAAAGAGGATGAAAACCACTGGGCCATGGCAAAACTAGAAGAAGGCATGAATGCTCTTGCTCTGAATTGCGACAATTTCGTCACTAACTGCCAGAAGGAAATGGCCAAGAAGTCTGAAGCTCTGAAGTTCATGAGTGCGGATTTTGATGAAGAGCTATATCCGCACCTCACCGCGGTGCACGCTGAAAATCGATGGCTGATAAAACATGGTCTTCCGCTTGCGGCCAAAGGTGTTATGAACTTACCCGCTCTTGACAGAGCAATCAAGGATGTATATGATGTCGCGCTACTATTTGGATCCAGCCTTGCCATGGAACGTGCTTCCAAAGAAAATTTACTAAGGGGTCCTTTGAAGGGAAATGAGATATATTCCAAATATGCGCAGGAGATGTTTGACGCTGATTTCCATAGATTAGAGAACCTCCCAATACCAACCATATATCTAATCGAGAAAGGTCAGGACCTCCCAATTAGTGTGACCATGACCGGCCTTATGCTTCCGAGTGATATTACAGACCCAACAAAAGGAGACCGTGAAACCACTGGTGAGCCGAAACTATCCTAACTACAAATCCCTTTGTTCATCTCTGGCACTCCGGTATTGGTTCCGCTAGAAGATAAACTAAAGCAACACGTGCATCGTGTCGCCAATAAGAATCATACCTCCACCAAAGGCGCTGTTATCGGCCTAGGCTTAGCACACCCTAGCCGGTCTGATGGTGTACCCGTGAGTCTTCCATCCATTAACGTATACTATACTTGCGTGCTTCAATATATGAAAGAGGCATGGGCACAACATAGTATGTCGCAAAACCCACAACATCGTAGGTTAAAGAGGTCGCTGTCCATGAGTGACTTTCTATAGAGGCTGCCTTGCCTCACCATATTTATTGTTGCACCTGATGCTAACTTAACCTTGTAAATTAATTAATTTATACAATGATAATAGCGTCCTGTATTATATTCATATATATTCACATATATATGTGTCCAGGTTCCTACACCCACATTTGAGATTGTGAGGGAGAACACCTGTCTATGAGTACTCCCGTTGGGGGCGACCCTGGACTTATGGGTGAGTCTAAATGTCATTACGTGTGGTCCTGCCACTACTAGCATTAGTAATGTCATTGAAAATGACATGTTTGTTAGGCTGCACACTGTGCTTATCCGTCATAACGTATGAGGACTGCGATACTTACCACAACGTCTTGTGAAAAGCTGCCTAACAAAGGATACCTGATCCGGCGCCGCTGGGGGTGCATCCCTCTTATTCCACCTGGAAATATTATTGTACATGTACATCTAAAGGCCCAATATTATTGTACATGTACATCTAAAGGCCCAATATGTACTAAAGAAATAATACTTGCATGCATGCATTAAAGATGATAAATAAAAAACATCATTTGGACTGCAGAACTAGCTAGGAACCACAGTGTTTTATTCATACCCTTTTACAAATGTTTTGAAACAAATAACAAAAAACCTAAAAAACGAAAAAATAAAAATACATGGATCCTTATTGGAGCTGCTAGCAGCCAAGGTATTGGTCCATGCCAACTATGCGATATCTCAAGGGGAATATTATCCAGAACTCCACTCGTCTATTAAATCATTCCTTGTAGGGCCAGATAGCGATTCTGCATAGCCATGCGCACTTATCCTAGTTTGTGAAGAACCTCTGCTCGCCTGACCGCGGTGCTTCATTCTTCGTGCTGCTGGTAGCCGCTGTCTCCTAGCTAGTAAAGTTATTCTTGCTGCAGGGACAACTGCTCCCCTGCGCTGTTGCTGATGGTTACCTTTAGCCGGGAGCAGCGTTATCACGTGTCGCGCCATATTTCCAATTGACGTTGCTAAGGAACCCAGAGCACGTCCCAACTTTGAGAATAGTCCCCCATCTACTGCACCTTTGGTTGAGAGTGGGCCAGTAACCATGTTAGAATTCGTCCGACGTCTTGAGTCCACCTGGCATTTCTGACAACGCGCCACTCTTTTGCGTGTATCTTTATGTACAAATGGACAAAAATACCCTGAGCGAGTGACTTCCTCCACCATAGCGACCGAGCCGTGAGGACACACTCTTCTACGTGCGGCTTCTACTACTACCCACGCCTGATATGGTGCCAAGCATTGCAACATCCGACCTTTGCCTGTTTGCCTGTAGAGTACCCCTTTGACAATTTGAAAATGCCTAGCTCGCACCTGTATCTGCTTAGCCTTCCTTCTGCTGCTTGGCAATTTGTAATGTGACAAAAACTTTCGAATAGGTGTCATCCGTGTTGGTGACTCCATGTTCGTACTCACATTTTTGGGCAAGATAAAATCGACGAGAACGTGAACAGGAGGCTTGTTCATGTTTACAATTGAAAGTTGGTCCATGTCCACTGATATTTCATCTTCCTCTTCTTCAACCCTTCGTACAGCAAACTCCGTGAACCGTGCCGTCGTGTCTCGTATCTTGTCCGTATACTCGATTAGCACCCGCCCTCGTGGCTCGCATGACCCATTCTTAGCATGAGGGCTTCGAAGTCTGCTTCCATGCTGGTAGTGGGAAAGTCAAACAGCAATGCGTACGTTATTTTTATGTCGGCCTGGTTCGTGAGAATGAATCCTACATCTGGCCCCCCTTCTCCTGCGAACCCTGTCGAGAAAAGGACCCATGAGGGTTCTAGCAGCGATTCAGCCCGCACAGATATGCTGGGCGCCTGGGATTCCTCCGAGACACGCCTCATTCTGCTCATCTGTAGACTGGGCTACATACTACGTTTACACCAGTCTGTCTGCTTCCTTTTGGTGCTGGTGCTAGAAGTACTGTTACCTCCTTCAATTGTGTCTATATTACGGATGGTAACTACTTCATTTTGCACCGGGAATTTGAACATACCGTGTGCCGTGGAAGGCACTATACGCAGTGTCTTTAGCGCTAGCTGTCCGATTATCCCGTTGAACAAGGATTGAGAGCGCACAACCATGAAGTCCATCCACACCGTCGCCGAGTGTTCCGCGTTCCCAATGGTCACCTGTGTGCAGAGATGCCCCAATGGCCGAGTCTTATCACCACTAAACCCTGTGAGAATCTGTGTTGTTTCTTTTAGCTCCTTACTTATTTCCCATGGCAACCGTGTGAAGCAATGCTCTCATAATATGCTCGCTGCCGACCCCCCATCGACGCACATGTCCTCTATAGTGTGGTCGCCAAAGGCTATGTCAATCGTCAACGAGCCGATTCTGTAGTCCGTATCCGAAAGGATGGGGAACGCTACTTCCTTGTCGTGTGAAGATTCTACGACCACTCTTCTTTGCATGAAAGATTTTTCCCTCTCTACCATGTATATGGTTATAGGTTTATCCTTTTGTTTTTTCACCTCGACCTTCTTCGCATCCGTGTTCTTTCTCCAATCCCTTATCAGGTGGTTCAGTTTTCCTGCCTTTACCAGGCTTTCAATGTGTCTTTTCAACTGAATACACTCATCCGTAGCATGCCCTTTATCATCATGGTACTCGCAGTGCTTTGTGTTATCCCGCTTATCCACTGTTCCTAACATTGGGCTAGGTTTTGGAAAGTTTGCTCCTTCTGATAGAAATATTTCTCTAGAGGTTTTTTGCAGCGGGGTGAACTTGTTGTTGTTGTTGTTGTTGCGCCCTTGCTTTTCTGCTCCTTGGAAGTCCAACGTGCGACTGATATTTTGCCCATATGTTTGTTTCTTGGGCCTATCTTAGTACCTGTAGCCCGACACCATTTTTCGTCTATCTGCTGCTGTGGTTTCTCCTTGAATAAACGCTCGGACCTTTTTCATTACCCCGTCAAACCTTGTCGGGGTTCTGTCGTTCAACTTTTTTATTAGGTCCGGATTTGTGATGCCTGCGAGGAATCCAGAAATCTTTAGAATTTTCGGGCAATCCTTAATCTGGTTGCACTCAGATTTAAAGTGTTCCATGAAGTCCTCTAGGCTCTCGTTATGCCTCTGCTTCACTCTTACGAGTGAAACCGGACTTTTGTCATACTTCTTCTACTGCACATAGTTCATGTGGAACGCTCTTCGAAGCTCTTTAAACCCGTGGACGCTCCTTCGCGGGAGAGGGTCGAACCATGTCCGAGCGTTCCCGATGAGCGTCGAGTTGAAAATATGGCACCATACGGCTTCTGGCCATTGCTCTATCCCTGCCTATGATTCGAATACTTTCAGGTGATCATTCGGATCCGTCGTGACGTCGTAGGTCTTAACATTAGACGGCATGCGCCTTTTCCTGTTATCCCTGAAAGTAGTTATGCGTTCCGAAAACGCGCTTCCTTTTTCTTGACGCCATGGCATGGTCCATTGATCTTCACCTTGTATCCTTGGCCTTTTTGGCACCCTGCGGTGTTTTCTTTCGTAGTCAGAGGAGCCAGAATCCTCAGTGGATGAAGGAGAAGCCCTTTTACGGCGGGGGTGGCGGTCGCTATGACTAGAATCCGAAGAACCTTCGCTCGACGAATTCCTCTTGCACCTCCTTTCAACGCTCTTACTCCTTTCCTGAACTCACAGATCCTGAGATTCATCTCCTTCCAAGGGGCCTAGCCTTTTTAGGGCACTTTGTCTATTAGTAGGGTTAGGCCCTAATCTGTCCTTCACGCTTGTGCGCCGGTGGTTATTGACTGGTGTCATGAAACCGTCCTCTTCTTCCGAGTCCCTGGAGCTATCTGAGGACGATGCATCCTCAATGAGAGGCGCATCCGAAGTGGATGCTAGGTTCTCAGTTGCTCTCTGCTTCCTTCTCTTCTCCTTTCTAGCTTCCTTATTGGATCTTGAGCCTCCCTTAGACTTGAGTTCCTTATCGAATTCTATACTGATCTGGAGGTCTCTTGCTGGGTTCACCCTCATTTGCGCCATCATAAGTGGGATTAGCGCTAATAACTCGGGTTTGCCAAGTATGAAAATGTGCTCGTCTCGATTCAATTCGAATTGATTTCTGGTTAAATGTGTGACTCAATCGTTTTTGGTGAATAAAAGAAAAGTTTGGTTATCTATTCTACTTAAAAGGTAAATGTGCAAAATAATAACAATAAGCTAAAAAAAATTAATTAATAAAAACAAAACAATATAAATAATAAAACGTGAATTTAAAACGAAACAATTAATAAAAATAAAACTAAAAGAAGAAATTAACTATCGACTCGAAAATAAAGTTTACTTAATGAAAAAGGAGAGAATAAAACTAAGTGGGTACCTTAAAGCTAAACGAGACAAAACCTAAAGCGGGTACTAAATAAAAGATAAAACTTAAACTTTTGGAAAAAAATACTAATACTAAAAATTGATGAAAAATTTAACTAAAAATACGTGACTTTCAAAATCAAAATCGGAATAACTTTCAGATAAAACTAAACAATTACGGAACAATACTAAAAACTAATCAAGCAAGCAGCCTAGCAGATGGAAGCAGCCAAGCTAGCTGCTCAATTTGGCGGGAAACTAATGGAACCAGGCAGGCAGGTAGGTCAAAATCTTCGCAATAACTACAGTGTTCTTCAGAACTTTAATTTCTTCGCATTAAGTGTTTTTTCGGAATAAGGTCATTTTCAGAACTTATATCGGACTTTTTGTTTTTTCGGAGTTTTTGTATTTTCAGAGAAATGAACTATTTCGGAAAAAGCAATAATTTTGGAAAAAAGTATATTTTCGGATAAAATAAAAATTTTCGGAATAAATAAGATTTTTAGAGAAAAGACATATTTTCGGAATAAAGAGGTTTTTCAGAGAAAAGGGTGGTTTTCGGAATAAAGAACTTTTTCAGAGAAAGGATAAATTTTCGGAATATTGAACTTTTCAGAGAAAAGGTATAATTTCGGAATTCAAAACCCTTTTGCGAAGAAAAATGAAAGACGGAATAACAAGTTACTGTAACATCTAGAAACCAGGAAAATAAGCAACAATTAAGCACAAATCAAATAAGCAAATAACTAAAACTTTATCCAAATAAATTTTAAGAAAAACTAAATAAGCCACAAATTAAAAACTATAAGAACACTAAATAATCAAAACATTTAAAATCAACTAATAATCAAATCTATAAATCTATCAAACCAACTTAATCAACAATAAGCCAAACACTAGTGAATCAACAATCACAATAAGCTCAACTCATCTACCACATCAAAACTATAAGATCAATCACATGAATAAATCAATCACATAATCAAATAGATAAAATCAACTACATGATTAATTAAATCACCAAAAGATTAAGAAAGGTAGAATGAGAATTAAATGAAAAACTTGATTAAATTGAAGATTTAAGATTCAAAGTTACAAGATTAAGATGAAGATTAAGAAAACTAGAATAGAAAGCTAGAGAGAGAAAATAAACACACTAATTACCTATTAAAAATTAAAAACTAAAAATTAACTCTTCCACTAATGAATATTTTTCTACTATATATAGGGGAGGTGGTAAGTGCTTGTTTCTTATCTTTTCTTCTCGTCTTTCTCGACTCAGTCTCGGGATTAGTCGAATGATAATTTTAAACTCGTCTTGTATTTTTCTTCTTTTTGTAGACTTGGTTCTTCGACTTCGTTAAAATTCCGTCTTTAGACTTTTTCTTTGATAAATCTTCAGAATAGGCTTTGGACTTCCGTTCTTTTTGCACTCTTGATCTTTTGACTTCGTCTTTTGTCGTTTTCTTTGATAAAATCCCGTGATAGCCCGTGTTTTCTCCCTTTTTTATATTTTTATCCTGAAACACAATAAAAACACCAACCACGCATAATTCCGACTTTTACGGCATAAAATACACGTTTTGGTCATGTTATTATTGGAAATAAGCGGTAAAAGGATAAGTGTTTTCACACTTATTAAATCCCCTACACTTGACCATTGCAATGCCCTCATGCAATGCATTAATTTCAGAGCACAGTTTACATTTTTCATCATAAATAACCCACCTTGGCCTTTATTAAATATTAAACACTAAGGAAACTTAAAACATAGAAATATATACAAAACAAGTAAAGAAATTAAAGACTTACATTGGGGTTTTGGTGTCATGAATGTTTATCAACCTCAAGTTTCACGTTCCCCACACCAAGCTTATAAACGAGATCATTGTTATTATAAGTTAGCAAACTAACACGAACTCATGTGGCCCAATTATTTACTTAGACTCCCTTATTCCTAGGTGTATCTCTTATATTTTAATTTTTATCTTGAATGATCACGAGGATACATTGTTTGACTTATTTCGATAGCTTATTTAGGACGAAAATAAAGTGGGACGATTTAATCAATAGTTAGCTAAAGGACAAAATCTTTTAAAACTGCTTCTCGGGACCTCATAAAGTTCATATCTTGGCATAACTCGCTTCATGATTTGAGACCTTTCTCGGACCGATATTTGGCAGTGACTTCTAACTTCAAATCTTGAGAGACGTTCATGAAATAATGGTCTTCTCTTCATAATAGGAATTTCTTCACTTGAAGTTTTGAGAGATTCTTCATACTTGGACCACGACTTCTTCATTTTTCTGCAATCTTTATTTTGGACTTTGATATACAACGATCCGCCTCCTTTTAGGACTTGGATCTATTTATCGTCATACCTTGCTAGGGCCTTTTTGGATAGACTTCTCCATGATCTTTAGGGGAGTATTTGCTTTTCGTCGTGTGTCTCGATCCTTTATATTGTTTTTTGATAAATGATTCTTCACATCACTTTTGGATCTTTAGCAACAAAATGTAGCCCTCATGTCTTGTTAGGACATTTTCGGACTCGCCAATCTTCGCATCCCGCTTCAATAAGTTATGCCTTGGCTATGAACTCTAATTAATACCGAGCAACTTTTAAACGATCTTGTGCTAGAAGCTAAGTAACTTCTCAAATCGTACAACCTTATTTATTGCAAATATATTTATTAACAAGCGATGGGAGAATAGGCTTATAATCAACTCACATAAATTCACGAAAGAATAACAAACTTATAATTGACTCTATCATCTCTCGTTCTCCACAATTTAAAATCTCAAGTAATGAGAATCGTGGATGCTTAGCCAATTAAATCAAAGTTTTGGGTTTTCGAGTCATCTATAGGATCTTGCAAACTCTTAGACTTTCTCAAGTTTAGAATTCGCATTTTAAAGTTCCCTTGATAATCGACTCTCTAGGATCAATTATAGGAACTTGTGAAAAGTTCTTGTTCTTAACCCGTGAGAGTTAAGACTTTCACGTTTTAAAGTTCCTATATAAAAGCCTAGCAAAACTTGACTTAAACACGTTAAGGATACTAGCTAGAGTAAACTTAGATAAGTAAACTCGGGTTGAGTCAAAATATTCACAACGTTGAAAAATTTAAAACCACTTTATTGAAAATTTTATTTTAGCAAAGAAAGTAAATAACGATAACAAAGGAAAAACTACGAGGCCAAAATAGATTAAAAATTTTGAAAAATGTCAAAAAATTAGATTTTCCTGTTACAATGAGGACAAATTCATGGAAAAGACCACATACTTCGATAGAAGTCCCCCCTACACTTGATATAAACATTGTCCTCAATGTTTAAGCATGTGGGAGTAAACTCCCCTACACTTAGGACATTGTGCATCTTGTTTAAATCTTGCTAAGGAAAGGGCAACTATAGTGATTTCAATGTGAACATATAAGATATGAAAAATTTAATCACGATAGTTTAGGATAGAACCGGGAAGACGGGTACACGGGATCACGGTTCGTCAAAAGTCATCGAGAATGGATCTTTGAAGCTTTAATCCAGGCACATCATAAGAAACAAGACAACAAACACATACGGGGCTCCCCCTACACTTATTATGAAAACGGTAAAGGATAGATCAATGGGTTGCCTCCCGAGAAGCGCTTGTTTTTGTTAACCGAGTCACGAGCCTGACTCGACCCATAACTAGTTCAAGGGAAACGTGGTGAGGGATGGAATCATCTCATGAGATATGTCCTCACCAAAGTACAACTTCACGCGCTGGCCATTCACTTTAAAATTGGGCCCATTTGGCTGAGAAAGCTCAATGGTGCGATATGGGAAAACTTTGGCGACGGTGAATGTACTAGACCAACGCCTCGTCAGCTTGCCCGAGAAGATCTTCAACCGAGAGTTAAAGAGTAAGACTTGATCACCAACGTGGAACTCTCGGTTCTTAATTCTTGCATCATGAATGATCTTGGTCTTCTCCTTTTAGATCAATGAGTTCTTGTAAGCTTCATTCCTCAGTTCATTGAGCTCGTTGAGTTAAATCTTCCGAAGATCACTGGCTTTGTTGATGTCAAAATTCGCCCACTTCAAGGCCCAATATGCATTATGTTCCAGCTTGATAGGGAGGTGACATGCCTTCCCGTATACAAGACGATAAGGCGTACAACCAATCGGGGTCTTATATGAGGTACGGAAAGCCAACAAAGCATCATCTAACTTATCAACCCACGAGGCACGATGCTCTCCCACAGTATGCTCAAGAATTCGCTTCAATCCACGGTTAGATATCTCGGCTTGACCATTTGTTTGGGGATGATAAGCGGCGGAAAGATGGTGATTGACACCATATTTAGCCATAAATTGAGCAAATTGATCATTGCAAAAATGAGTCCCGCGGTCACTGATAATAGCACGAGGAACACCGAATCGAGCAAAAAGCTGCTTCAGAAAGTTCACAACCACCCTCGCATCGTTCGTAGGGAGAGCCTTGGCTTCAACCCATTTAGAAACGTAGTCAACGGCTACGAGGATGTACTTGTACCCTTTATATGATGGAAATGGCCCCATAAAGTCGATTCCCCATACATCAAAGATTTCACATTCTTGTATGAAATTTTAAGGCATCTCATCTTTATGTGTGATCTTGCCTTGGCGTTGGCAAGCATCACAATGTTTAACCATTTCATGAGCGTCATGATAAATGGGAGGCCAATAAAATCCAGAGTCAAATACTTTCTTCGCGGTGTAATTGGGACCAAAGTGACAACCGGTGGGTCCTTTATGGCAAGCTTCACGAATTAGTAAAGCTGCCGGCCCATCAACACATCAACGAATGACAAGATCCGCACATTGTTTGAAGAGGTAAGGGTCGTCCCAAAAATAGTGTTCAATGTCTTTAAAGTACTTTTTCTTTTGTTGGGACGTTAACCCTTACTTGAGAATTCTACCCGCTAGGTAGTTTGCAATGTCCGCAAACCACGGGGTGTCATCAAGATTGGAATTGATAGACATTAAGGCCTCAAGGGGAAAAGAGTCATTGATCTCCTGATTCGGATGATCCCCTTGATAAGGATCCTCAAGTCTACTTAGATGATCCGTGGCTAGGTTTTCGGCTCCCTTCTTGTCACGAATTTCAATTTTAAATTCTTGAAGGAGCAAAACCCAACGAAGAAGTCTTGGCTTAGAATCATGCTTAGTCAACAAGTAATTCAATGCGGAATGATCGGTGTACACAATGGTGGTGGAAAGAACAAGATAGGGTCGGAACTTCTCAAAAGCATACACTACACCTAAAAGCTCTTTTTCGGTAGTGGTATAATGCAATTGAGCCCCCGTCATTGTCTTGCTAGCATAATGGATTGGTTGGAAGTGTTTGTTCACTCTTTGGCCCAAAACCGCTCCAATAGCAAAGTCGCTAGCATCACACATCAATTCAAAAGGAAGCTCCCAATTAGGGGTAACCAAGACCGGTGCCTTAGTTAGCTTATCCTTAAGAAGATTGAAAGATTCGAGACACTCTTTAGATAAAATAAAAGGAGTATCTTTTTCCAAGAGGTGGGTCATCGGGCGAGTGATTTTAGAAAAATCTTGAATGAATCGACGATAGAAGCCTGCATGACCAAGGAAACTTCTCACACCCTTCACGGTTGAAGGTGGAGGTAATTTTGCAATAACATCGACTTTAGCACGGTCCACTTCAAGACCGGCTTTGGAGATTTTGTGTCCAAGAACAATGCCTTCTTTTACCATGAAATGGCATTTTTCCCAATTAAGAACGAGACGAGTGTCTTCAAACCGTTTGAGCATACGTTCTAAATTGGCAAGGCAATGAGAGAAAGAATCACCATAGACCGAGAAATCATCCATGAAAACTTCCATAGTTTCTTCAACCATGTCATGGAAGATAGCCATCATACACCTTTGGAAAGTCCCGGGAGCATTTCATAAGCCGAAAGGCATTCTTTTGTAAGCAAATGTTCCATAAGGACAAGTGAATGTGGTTTTCTCTTGGTCTTTAGGATCGATGGGAATTTGAAAATACCCGGAGAAACCGTTTAAGAAGCAATAATAGTCATTACCCGCTAGACGTTCAAGCATTTGGTCCATAAACGGAAGGGGAAAATGATCCTTTCTCGTAGCATCATTGAGTTTGCGATAGTCTATACAAACTCTCCACCCTGTAACGAGACGAGTAGGAATCAACTCGTTGTTTTCATTTGGCACAACGGTGATTCCGCCTTTCTTAGGCACACAATGGACCAAACTAACCTATGGTAAATCCAAGATAGGGTAGATCATTCCCGTATCAAGAAGTTTGATAACCTCTTTTTTGATAACGTCATGGATCTTGGGATTCACCCTTCTTTGGCTTTGAATAGTGGGTTTAAAGTCGTCCTCCATGAGAATTTTATGTGTGCAAAAGTGAGGATCAATTCCACGAATATCGGAGATTTTCCAAGCAATCGCTTTCTTATGATTTTTCAGCACGACGATAAGTCGAGATTTTTTGTCTTCTTTCAAATCCTTTGCGATGATGACGGGTAACTTCTTATTGTCTTCAAGGAAAACGTACTCGAGATGAGACGGAAGATCCTTAAGCTCTAAATCCGGAGGATTTTCGATGGAAGGTATAGTCAAATTCGGATCATTTGATAGAGATATCCTTAGGAGATGGTGGAGAAATATGGTCCTCATTGAGAAGTTTCTCAATGGTACGAATGTCTTCATCCCAATTGGAGGGAGAATCGTCATATTGTAAGTCCACATCCCCCAAAGTTGCTTCAAATTCTTTGAAAATTAAATCACTTTCTCCAAATGGAGTTAGTGATAGAGCAATAGAGGCAACAGTCTCAACAATGGGTAGAGAAGAAGAACCACTTTTACAAGCGTCTTTGAAATGTTCTTCTCAAGCCACATCAAGAACGTCAATGAAATTAACACTCGTTTTCAGAAGGCTGCTTAAAAAGTTTACCCATGTTGAAAACGATTTTATCGTCACCAACTCTCATGATTAATTCGCCCGCGGCTACATCAATGAGAGTGCGACCGATCCTCAATAATGGATGCCCAATGATTAATGGAACACGGGGATCCATCTCGTAGTCAACGACAACAAAATCCACCGGAAAGGTGAACTTGTCGACACCGACGAAGACATCTTCGGCTATCCCTACTGCATAAGCAATCGTACGGTTAGCTAATTCCAATGTCATTCGTGTGGGGACGATCTCGGGTAGAGATAATTGTTTCCAAACACTTAATGGCATTAAGTTTATACTAGCACCTAGATCAGCTAGGTCCATACAATTCTCTACCCCGGGGAAGTTGCAAGGAATGAGAAAACGACCCGGATCACCAAGTTTGGTTGGTAATTTCCTTAAGAGCACTGTGGAGCAGTTCTCGTTAAGTTGGGTCTGAGCGTTATCAAGAAGTTTCTCCTTATCACTGAGAAGATCTTTAAACATTTTAGCATATTTCTGCATGTGAGCGAGAGTCTCAGCAAAGGAGATATTGAAATTCAGTTGTTTAAACATTTTAAGAAAGTTAGAAACTTGAATATCATCCTTGTTCTTCAATTTCTCTTTCCTCAACCTTGAAGGATAAGGTATATTGGGTTGAGATGAAGGCTTTGGAATGGAATTCTCACTCACATCCTTGGGTGGTGGAGGGGTGGAAGTAGAAGGCGGTGGAATTGGAGAAGTAGAAGTTGGAGGAATTGGAGAAGGGGACGCGTTTTCCTTTGTCACAATCACTGTTGTAGGTGTAGAAAGCTCGTGTTCCTTTAAAACCTTTTCCACTTCGAGTGGTGATTGCTTTCATCTCCCCAATCGGATTAGCAACGGTGTTACTCGGAAGAGAACCCGAACCAGAGGTTTGATTACTTTGGAAGAAACTAGCCATCATGTCCCTTAAGTCATTCATTTGACTGCTCAAAGAGTTTCGCATATCGGCTCGAAGATCATTCCCTTGTTTCACCATATCTCCTTTCAAGCTGGACATTTGCCGCTGAAGATTCTACACTATTGCGTCATTAGTCCTCATGTAAGTTTCAACCTCTTGATGAAATGCGGTGGGTTGGGTGGGAGGAAGAGCATGGTAAGCAGGTGGTTGATAAGCGGGTTGTTGGTAAACTTGGTTGTTTCCTTGAGGTGGATATGGGTTTCTTTGGGTTGGATATTGATTTGGAGCTCGAGGTTGGTTTTGATTGTTGCGATTAAGGTTGTTTAGGTTTTGAGGGGGAAAATCGGGTGGTGAAAGAAAGTTGTTTGAACGATAACTGAGCAAATTGCGGTCACCTTGAGGACGTGCTTGATAGCCTCCCGTTTACCATTGGCGGCATACACATTTTCCGAATTGTCATGAGTCGAAGGACAATCGGTGTATGAATGAGATCCCCCGCATATTTCACATGACTGACTCAAAGCATTAACTTGCGCATTGATGGCTTTGGTATTGTTAGCGGTTTGTAGAGAAATTGTTTCAACAAGCGAAGTAAGCTTATCAATTCTCTTGTCTCTCTCACTAGTACTAGCACTAGCCACATTAGTCCGAACAGTCTTGGTTTGCACTCTAGACTTATTCTCAATAATATCCCATGCGACATTAGAAGACTTAACCAAAATCTTACCCCCCGAGGCACTATTGAGTGAATCTTGGTCATTCATGCTTAAACCATTGTAAAAAGTATTAATTTCATGTACTTTTGTGAAACCATGTTGTGGACACTTTCTTAAAAGTTCCTTAAAACGGTCCCAAGATTCACTAAATGTCTCACCGTACTTTTGTTCAAAGGTAATGATTTCATTCCGCAAAGCGATAGTACGTGAGGGTGGGAAAAAGTAGTTGATGGATTTGGTCTCTAAATCCGTCCACGTAAGAATACTTTGTGGCGGTTCCTTATCAAGCCAATGCTGGGCTTGTCCCTCTAAGAAGAAAGGAAAAAGTTGCAAGCGAATTACCTCTTGTGAAACCCCATTACACTTAACCGTATTAATGAGTTGAAGAAACCTTTTTATCTGGTGATGAGGATCATCAAGTGTACGCCCCAAGAATGGTTGAGCAGAGACCATTTGAATGAAGTCGGATTTGAGCTCAAAGTTGTTGGCTCCAATCTCGGGTATGACAATAGCATCGGTGTTGCCCTCTACTTTCGATTGCAAAAGCTCGATCATTGGTTGATTGTCCATGGTAACAATAGGTTGAGTAATGACTTCGGCTTGAGTTGGTTTCTTCTTACGAGCACGAGTACGCATACACACCTACAAAAGGAAGAGAAAAATAGACAAGAATATTTTTGGTTTTTTATGTTTTTCTATTTTTTTGTTTTTTTTTTAAATTGTTAATTTTTATGGATTTTTGAAAATATAAGCAAGAAAAATAACGTTCAAAAGTGAACGGATCCCAAAATCCAACGCGTCTGTCACTAAAAACCGTTAATCTTCACGAAAAGAGCCGGCAGCGGCGCCATTTAATAAGTCGGGTTTGCCAAGTATGAAAATTTGTTCGTCTCGATTCAATTCGAATTGATTTTCAGTTAAATGTGTGACCCAGTCGTTTTTGGTGAATAAAAGAAAAGTTTGGTTATCTATTCTACTTAAAAGGTAAATGCGCAAAATAATAACAATAAGTTAAAAGCAATTAACAAATAAAAACAAAACAATATAAATAATAAAACGTGAATTTAAAACGAAACAATTAATAAAAATAAAACTAAAAGAAGAAATTAACTATCGACTCGAAAATAAAGTTTACTTAATGAAAAAGGAGAGAATAAAACTAAGTGGGTACCTTAAAGCTAAACGAGACAAAACCTAAAGCGGGTACTAAATAAAAGATAAAACTTATACTTTTGGAAAAAATACTAATACTAAAAATTGATGAAAATTTTAACTAAAAATACGTGACTTTCAAAATCAAAATCGGAATAACTTTCAGATAAAACTAAACAATTACGGAACAATACTAAAAACTAATCAAGCAAGCAGCCTAGCAGCTGGAAGCAGCCAAGCTAACTGCACAATTTGGCGGGAAACTAATGGAACCAGGCAGGCAGGTAGGTCAAAATCTTCGCAATAACTACAGTGTTCTTCGGAACTTTAATTTCTTCGCAATAAGTGTTTTCGGAATAAGTTCATTTTCAGATTTTATTTCATACTTTTTGTTTTTTCGGAGTTTTTGTATTTTCCGAGAAATGAACTATTTCGGAAAAAGCAATAATTTCGGGAAAAGAGTATATTTTCGGATAAACTAAAAATTTTCGGAATAAAGAAGATTTTCAGAGAAAAGACATATTTTCGGAATAAAGAGGTTTTTCAGAGAAAAGGGTGGTTTTCAGAATAAAGAACTTTTTCAGAGAAAGGGTAAATTTTCGGAATATTGTACTTTTCAGAGAAAAGGTATAATTTCGGAATTCAAAACCCTTTTGCGAAGAAAAATGAAAGACGAAATAACAAGTTACTGTAACATCTAGAAACCAGGAAAATAAGCAACAATTAAGCACAAATCAAATAACCAAATAACTAAAACTTTAGCCAAATAAATTTTAAGAAAAACTAAATAAGCCACAAATTAAAAACTATAAAAACACTAAATAATCAAAACATTTAAAATCAACTAATAATCAAATCTATAAATCTATCAAACCAACTTAATCAACAATAAGCCAAACACTAGTAAATCAACAATCACAATAAGCTCAACTCATCCACCACATCAAAAATATAAGATCAATCACATGAATAAATCAATCACATAATCAAATAGATAAAATCAACTACATGATTAATTAAATCACCAAAAGATTAAGAAAGGTAGAATGAGAATTAAATGAAAAACTTGATTAAATTGAAGATTTAAGATTCAAAGTTACAAGATTAAGATGAAGATTAAGAAACTAGAAAAGAAAGCTAGAGAGAGAAAATATACACACTAATTACCTATTAAAAGTTAACAAACTAAAAAATAACTCTTCCACTAATGACTATTTTTCTACTATATATAGGGGAGGTGGTAAGTGCTTGTTTCTTCTCTTTTCTTCTCGTCTTTCTCGACTCAGTCTCGGGATTAGTCGAATGATAATTTTGAACTCGTCTTGTATTTTTCTTCTTTTTGTAGACTTGGTTCTTCGACTTCGTTAAACTTCCGTCTTTAGACTTTTTCTTCGATAAATCTTTAGAATAGGCCTTTTACTTCCGTTCTTTTTGCACTCTTGATCTTTTGACTTCGTCTTTTGTCGTTTTCTTTGATAAAAGCCCGTGATAGCCCCTGTTTTCTCCCTTTTTCATATTTTTATCCTGAAACACAATAAAAACACCAACCACGCATAATTCCGACTTTTACGGCATAATATACACGTTTTGGTCATGTTATTATTGGAAATAAGCGGTAAAAAGTGTTTTCAAACTTATTAAGCGCCTCATAGTTTTTTACGACATAGTCGCCTATACTTTGCTTCGCCACGGGGGAAGTTTCTGTTTCCCCCTACGGCTCTATCACAGCCCTTGCGCCTAGAGTCTCCTTGCGACCTTGGTTAGGGATTTCCTTAGAGGACGCTGTGGTTCCGACCGTCTATGGGGTCAGAGTGACCAGCGGAGAGAAAGATACTTTCAGTCCTTTCCCTCCACGATTTGGGTTATTGGGCTCAAGGCTCGAGTAAGTACCTGTTGTCTTCTTGGCCCCCCCTTTGGGTGGGGGCGGGTTTGCGCCGTTTTTCGTCATTGGCTAGAGTTTAGTTTGGGTCCCACGGATGTCCCAACTTGTTGATGCAAAAGTTGGGGTAGACCGAGCTTAACCCAAATTAGGCTTAATTTGGGGTCTTGTGGACTTCGGCTCTCGCACCAAGTGAAAATTGCTTTGGGACCCTGCGCACTAAACAGACACTGTTAGGCTTACCATGGGTTTGTTACCCACGATTAGACTCCAGCGTGAGAGTAAGTAATCGGTTTAAGTATATTAGTGTTTAGGGTATTGTGTATATCGTACCTTTGTGGAACCGGAGGGGTTCCTTTTATATTCGAGAGAGTCCAGGCTGGGCTCCCTATTCTTGCGGCCTAAGGAAGAGATAATGACTCGAAATAGCTTGATCTTCATTATCCAACTAAGGCAAGTGTATATCCTTTATCCTTAGGCGAATATAACTATAATATAAGTTATATTCGGTTTGATCCTGTCGCACTGCGACGAGGACTTGGCTAAGTAATTAACCTCTTATGCGACAACGGCTTACCAGGCCTTACGGGCCATGTGCGCACTTCACACAAGTATCTAATCCATTCCTGATGGATGCGGGTAGTACCCTTGAGGTGGACTATTCAGCCCGACTAGGGACTATACGTCATCATTTACGATTAAACCGGAAACCCTAGGTTTACGTATTTACGCTTTTGTGCTCCGTTTTTGATGAGACAATTTTTATTAGATTCGTTTTGTGCCGTAGATTCATAATTTATAAAAACGTTTCTCGTAAAACGACCCGAGGGTACGTAAATCGAGGAAACTAGAATCTAGGAGTACCCGTAAATTAATAGGGGATGAAACAAGTTACACTTGTCCCACCCCCCACTATAACCGGCCAAATCTTAGCCAACACACTATTTAGGTGTCAACTTAATATAACACTAATGACACATGTCCTTAGTGTATAATCAAACCCACCAAAGCTACAAAACAACTAAACCAAACCATTTACTTTCACTTCTTACATGCAAAAAACACACAAACTCTCTCTACCCTCCCCTTTTGTCGTCCATATACCACCACAAAACACCACCATTGATAAAAATTCTACCATGAATCTTGTGTTTAACTTCCACAAGATGAAAACCCATTGAAGACTTGTTGATTTGAGGTGATCCTAACATCTACAAAGAGGTTTTCCTTGGAGTCTAGGGCTGATTCTTCTCAAGGTGTTCATATATTTGGTGATCTTGAAGGTGGTCTTCATATTTCATAAGATTGGTTATCAAAAACCAAGTCTTGTTCTCAAACTTTTCATCACTTTGGTGGTATAAAGATTGTTTCTTCCTATCATCTTGTTATTTTGTAAAAGTAATCATGTATTTTCTTCTTAGATGTATTATTATATGATGATGAATGATGACCAAGTATTATGTGGGGATTTTGTGTTAATAGATTGGGTTAAAAAGATTAAAATCTACAAGTTAAAATGTTAAAATCTTGATTAAATTTATAGGCTGTATAAAACAGTAAGTAACCATATGAAAACTTGGTAAAAAGGCTTGTATTATTGAATATACAGTTAGATATATGATTTTTACATATGTGGTGAGTTGGCCACTCAATGGAATCAATAAAATGAGCAAGATATGATCAAAATACAATTAAGGTACAAATCTGTATAGTCTGTTTTGGACGAATTATTAAGGATACTTAGAGGATGATTGAGCAGTAGCTAAAATGGAGTTATTTGTAGCACAGATCATGTAGTTTGTGCTGCCCAAATTTGAGCTTCTATCTCCTTGTAGAACTCAAGATATGGCAAAAATAGTGGAATTGACTTTGATATTCAGATTTGTAAATAAAAGTATATAATATAAAATGAGTACTCAAGTAATATTATTATAAAATAAATAAATAAAACCCACTAACTAATAATAAGTAATATAAAATGAGTTATATACTATGATAAATAAACTTGGCATTTTATAAAATTACAAACTCAAATGTTTTCTAAAGTTATAAAACTATATATAAGTTTTACGTCTTTTCGGCTAAAACCAAAAGATTAACGTTTTCGCCAAATAAAACTTAGACGGTCGGACCCATCTAATGTAACATTTTATAACTCATATACTGATATGTAAGTACATTTGACAAGTAAAAACCGATAAAACCCGAGCTTTATAACTTATGGATCTTAACGGGCCAAAGTAACCTTATTGGACCATTAGCCCAACTAGTTTGGCTAACCACTAATGGACTTACTCATGGGCTTAACCCACTTGGGACCAACATATGAGTATAAGCCTGGTATTAAAATTATAAATGGGCTAATATAATGTATTGGACTTTTAATGGGCTTATTGGGCCTTAATATATATATAAGTTGAAACTAGTGTAACTAGTCTAAAATTTGACTAACACATAACACTATAATGGGTATGAAGAGATAAAATCCCACTTGATCATCATCATACTTATAAAGTCATCATATATACATAGCCATTGTTTTTATAAAGTCATTGGACAAGAGTCTAAGACGAGTATTATTAGTCAAGGTTTCCGTGATTGAAGCACGTACCGTACATCCAAATCGCCGATAACCCGCCTTTCCCAATCAACGTGAGTTCATAGCCTCGCACTCTTTTAAATGTTTTATGAAATGTTTTATAAACCTACGAGGGAGATAACATGTTAGTTTTAATAAAATAGGACACCAGTTGTCCCGATTGTTTGCTTATTGATATGGACCCGAATGATTATATGACCAGATAAATGATTATATGACCCGATGAATGAAATGAAATTGATTATTATTAGTTAGGTTATGTCACTAAAAGTCCCATTAGCATGAATTGTTAACTACTGGGATTTGGTAGACGCTTATGCATATAATAGTACTACTTGGGGAAGATCATCCCAGTTCGCGCCGTGACGGTTGATCCCCGTCGTGCCACCTTGAGTGGTAAGCGAATTTAAGTATGAGAAGATTTATATAAGCGTGACTGTAGAAACTAGAAGGGGGGTGGGGGGTTGAATAGTTTCTTTTCGATTGGAAACCTAATTAAAATTACTTTCAATTAGGTATGTATCAAAACTATCATTTATTTGAGGCTAAGTTGCATAATGATTAAGTTCAATTCAAATGCACTAGCAATGATAATAGGTAAGTTTAATGATAATGAAAAAAGTAAAGAGTAAGGAAAGAGACAACCTAGTGGGAAGACACCAAGATTTATAGTGGTTCGACAACGAGGCTCTATCCTCGTTTCTACTCCACTCCTCGAGTACACCTACTCGAGATTTCCACTATATCCACAAGCTCCCTTCTTGGCGGAGAAAACCTTACATCGTCGCTTACATTATTTTCCGACACTAAGCTAAATGTCGAGACCTAATCTTTAGCTAGGACCAATCTACACAACGTTGCCTACTTCACAATTTAACGACACAAGGCTAGATGTCGAGTTCTAATCTCAAGGTAGAACCAGTCTTCACGACGTTGCCTACTTCACCATTTTACGAAACAAGGCTAGATGTCGAGTTCTAATCCAAAGCTAGAACCAATTTTCACGACTCTTCACTTTGAAGCTAAGTGAGAACTTCACACAACACAACTACTAATCACTTTCAAGTTGAGTGAGAACTTACAAGACACAACCACATCACCTTATAGTTTAGTGAGAACTACTAATCAACCTATTACAACTAAACTAGACATATCAAAGTACACACATGTAACTTGGATCTACACAACATAAATCTAAGCAAACACATATGCAATGGATGTACACAACAAATCCAAGTATTCACAAATAGCTTGGATGAACACAACTAGTCCAAGTATTCATAAATACAATAGATTCACATAAAACAAAAAGGGTATCATGATGAACATGACTAACTCATGGATTCATCTTTATCACAACACTAGTGAGTGAGTGATCTTCTCTTTGGACAAGGTAAAGGATGGGATCAATAGGATAATCATATGTAAACATACTTAACACATTAAGTGATCATTTACTAATGATTATTGATAGGTGTGTAAACACCCATCTTTTCTACCACTTAATTACAATAATAACCGGACTAAAACGTGTATTTTATGTCTTTTATGTCGGAATTATGCGTGGTTTGTGTTTTTGTTGTGATTTGGGACGAAAAGGTGAAAAGTGGAGAAAACACGGAAATTCACGGGCATTTACGGACTTTTATTGAAGAAAAGGATGAAAGACAATATTAGGCTTTTGCCCGTATAAAAATTAAAGTTCTCTTGTCTCGATATCTTAACGAATTGATCTAGGCTCTCTATGTGACTCAGTCGTTCTTTGGTGAAACAAATATTTTTGGTTGTTTTTAAAATAAAAGGTGCAAAACTTTAAAGTAAAAGTGCTCTTAAAGTAAATCTAAGTCTAATTAAAGTAAAAGTGCAAGTATTTAAAAACGTGACTGAAATTAAAGGGAACTAAAGTAAATGATGCAAACTTAAATCTAACTAAGGCAAACTTAAAACGCGACTAAAACTTACACTAAGGCAAAACTAAAATAAAGCTAAGGCAAATAATCTTAAAGTGCAATTAAAATAAAAGCAGGAACAATAAAGCTTTAAAAATAAAAGACTGAAATTTAAAAAGGAAAACCAAAAGAACCTGACAAGAAACCCATTGATTCGGAAGTTCAAAACTTCCGAATGAACTAGCTTGATCCGGAACTTAGCCCTTGATTCGGAACTTTTAAGTTCCGAATGAACAAAAAGTGTTGATCCGGAACTTTGTCCTTCGTCCGGAACTTGGTTCGGAATATCTGCTTGACTCGGAACTTTGTCCTTCGTCCGGAAGTTCGTCCGGAACTTCGTTCGGAAGTCTTTACTCGGAACTTCGTCCGGAAGTATTGATCCGGAACTTTTTAAAGTTCCGAATGAATTGCTTGATCCGGAACTTTTTAAGTTCCGAATGAAGGTCTTGACTCGGAAGTTTTAAAGTTCCGAATGAACAATACTTGACCCGGAACTTCTGAGTTCCGAATGAAAGAACTTCTTCCCTTGATTCGGAAGTTTCAGACTTCCGGATGAAGCCACTGGTTCGGAACTTTGAAAGTTCCGAATGAACAATCCTCTTCTTGTCTTGGCTCGGAAGTCTTCCTGGGAATATCAGAAACAGCAACAAACTTCCCGAAGAACAAGGGATCAAATAAAACAAGCAATATATCACAGATTTCAACAAAATCAAACACACGAACTAATCAAACTAATAACGAATCAACAGTAAATATAATCAAACAGTTTAAATCAATAAAATAAACAACTTTAACCACAATAATCAAAAACCAATTGGATAAAAATAAATGCATGAACATGAACACAAACATAAACATAAAAATGAAAGATTGAGAAAGGTAGATGAGAGATTGACAAGATAAAGTAAAGATTGACAAGAATTAAAATGAAAACTTACTTGGAATTAAATGGTAATTAAGGTGCATAACATGAATTTAAATTGACAAGATAAGTAAATGACAAGGTAATTAAATGGTGGAAGGTCTAATTGTCACCATTAGCCAACAAGAATGAAATGTAAATCCTAATGACTATTTATAGCGGAGGATTAAGGAAGCTTCCTCCCCTCTTTCCTTTTCTCTTAATTGCGTCATTAAGTCCCTCCTTCTTTTAATCTTCCTTAATTGCATACTTAGTCCTTTTCTTCTAATCTTCTTTAAACTTGGACTTAAGGGACTTTTTGCTTCGGGATTTCTTTGAACTCGTCTTTAAATTCTTCAATAAAATAGACTTGAATTCTTCGGCTTTTGATAAACTTCCATCTTTTGACTGTTTCTTCGATAAATCTTCAGAATTGGTCTTGGACTTCCGTTCTTTTTGCACTCTTGACTTCTTGACTTCGTCTTTCATCCTTTTCTTCAATAAAAGTTCGTAAATGCCCGTGAATTTCCGTGTTTTCTACACTTTTCACCTTTTCGTCCTAAATCACAACAAAAACACAAACCACGCATAATTCCGACATAAAAGACATATAATACACGTTTTGGTCCGGTTATTATTGTAATTAAGTGGTAGAAAAGATGGGTGTTTACACACCTATCAAATCCCCTACACTTGACCATTGCAATGTCCTCATGCAATGCATTAGTTACAAAGCAAGATTACACTTTTCATCATAATCAATCCACGTTGGCCTTTATTAAAGAGATAGAAAATTAAAGACATACAAAATAAAGAAATCAAAAGCATACCTTGGGTTTTGAAAATGTTATGAATAATCATCATCCTCAAGTTTTCACTTTCTCCAAACCAAGCTTAAAAACGAGATCATTGTTATTATAAGTTAGTAGACTATCACGAACTGATGTGGGCCAATTACTCACTTAGACTCCCTTATTCCTAGGGGTATCTCTTATATTTTATTATTGTCTTGAATGATCACGAGGATGCATTTTTGACTTATTTCGCTAGTTATTAAGTCTGAAAATAAAGTGAACGATTTAATCAATAGTTAGCTAAAGGACAAAATCTTTTAAAACTGCTTCTCGGGACCTCATAAAGTTCATATCTTGGCATAACTCGTTTCGCGATTTGAGACCTTTCTCGGACCGATATTTGGCATCGACTTCTTACTTCAAACCTTGAGAGACGTTCATGAAATTATGGTCTTCTCTTCATATAGGAATTTCTTCACATGAAGTTTTGAGAGATTCATACTTGGACCACGACTTCTTCATTTTTCTCCAATCTTTATTTTGGACTTTGATATACAACGATCCGCCTCCTTTTATGACTTGGATCTATTTATCCTCATACCTTGTTAGGGTCTTTTGGTTTTCCTTTTTAAATTTCAGTCTTTTATTTTTAAAGCTTTATTGTTCCTGCTTTTATTTTAATTGCACTTTAAGATTATTTGCCTTAGCTTTATTTTAGTTTTGCCTTAGTGTAAGTTTTAGTCGCGTTTTAAGTTTGCCTTAGTTAGATTTAAGTTTGCATCATTTACTTTAGTGCCCTTTAATTTCAGTTACGTTTTTAAATACTTGCACTTTTACTTTAATTAGACTTAGATTTACTTTAAGAGCACTTTTACTTTAATGTTTTGCACCTTTTATTTTAAAAACAACCAAAAATATTTGTTTCACCAAAGAACGACTGAGTCACATAGAGAGCCTAGATCAATTTGAAAAGATATCGAGACAAGAGAACTTTAATTTGTTTCGAGACAAGAGAAATTCACGGGCATTTACGGACTTTTATTGAAGAAAAGGATGAAAGACGAAGTCAAGAAGTCAAGAGTGCAAAAAGAACGGAAGTCCAAGACCAATTCTGAAGATTTATCGAAGAAACAGTCAAAAGACGGAAGTTTATCAAAAGCCGAAGAATTCAAGTCTATTTTATTGAAGAATTTAAAGACGAGTTCAAAGAAATCCCGAAGCCAAAAGTCCCTTAAGTCCAAGTTTAAAGAAGATTAGAAGAAAAGGACTAAGTATGCAATTAAGGAAGATTAAAAGAAGGAGGGACTTAATGACGCAATTAAGAGAAAAGGAAAGAGGGGAGGAAGCTTCCTTAATCCTCCCCTATAAATAGTCATTAGGATTTACATTTCATTCTTCTTGGCTAATGGTGACAATTAGACCTTCCACCATTTAATTACCTTGTCATTTACTTATCTTGTCAATTTAAATTCATGTTATGCACCTTAATTACCATTTAATTCCAAGTAAGTTTTCATTTTAATTCTTGTCAATCTTTACTTTATCTTGTCAATCTCTCATCTACCTTTCTCAATCTTTCATTTTTATGTTTATGTTTGTGTTCATGTTCATGCTTTTATTTTGATCCAAGTGGTTTTTGATTATTGTGGTTAAAGTTGTTTATTTTATTGATTTAAATTGTTTGATTATATTTACTGTTGATTCGTTATTAGTTTGATTAGTTCGTGTGTTTGATTTTGTTGAAATCTGTGATATATTACTTGTTTTATTTGATCCCTTGTTCTTCGGGAAGTTTGTTGCTGTTTCTGATATTCCCAGGAAGACTTCCGAGCCAAGACAAGAAGTGGATTGTTCATTCGGAACTTTCAAAGTTCCGAACCAGTGGCTTCATCCGGAAGTCTGAAACTTCCGAATCAAGGGAAGAAGTTCTTTCATTCGGAACTCAGAAGTTCCGGGTCAAGTATTGTTCATTCGGAACTTTAAAACTTCCGAGTCAAGACCTTCATTCGGAACTTAAAAAGTTCCGGATCAAGCAATTCATTCGGAACTTTAAAAAGTTCCGGATCAATACTTCCGGACGAAGTTCCGAGTAAAGACTTCCGAACGAAGTTCCGGACGAACTTCCGGACGAAGGACAAAGTTCCGAGTCAAGCAGATCTTCCGAACCAAGTTCCGGACGAAGGACAAAGTTCCGGATCAACACTTTTTGTTCATTCGGAACTTAAAAGTTCCGAATCAAGGGCTAAGTTCCAGATCAAGCTAGTTTATTCGGAAGTTTTGAACTTCTGAATCAAGGGGTTTCTTGTCAGGTTCTTTTGGTTTTCCTTTTTAAATTTCAGTCTTTTATTTTTAAAGCTTTATTGTTCCTGCTTTTATTTTAATTGCACTTTAAGATTATTTGCCTTAGCTTTATTTTAGTTTTGCCTTAGTGTAAGTTTTAGTCGCGTTTTAAGTTTGCCTTAGTTAGATTTAAGTTTGCATCATTTACTTTAGTGCCCTTTAATTTCAGTCACATTTTTAAATACTTGCACTTTTACTTTAATTAGACTTAGATTTACTTTAAGAGCACTTTTACTTTAAAGTTTTGCACCTTTTATTTTAAAAACAACCAAAAATATTTGTTTCACCAAAGAACGACTGAGTCACATAGAGAGCCTAGATCAATTCGTTAAGATATCGAGACAAGAGAACTTTAATTTTTATACGGGCAAAAGCCTAATATTAAAATGGCGTCGCTGCCCGGCTCTTTTCGTAAAGATTAACGGTTTTATGTGAGAGACGCGTTGCTTTTTGGGATCCGTTCACTTGTGAGCGTTACTTTTCTTGCGTAAAAAATTCAAAAAAATCATAAAAAATTAAAAAATTGATAAAAATCCATAAAAATAAAAAATTTAAAAAATCCAAAAAGATTTTATCTTTCTTGTGTATATATATTGTATTTGTGTTTGGTTTCTTTTTCTTTTGTCTTTGTAGGTGCATGCGTACTAGATCTTCTAATTATCAAGAGCCCGAGCCTCAAGAAGATTTAGTTATGTCAGGAGTAAACAACAATAATCCACCGCACCCTAATAATAACAACAATGCTCTTCCACAGCCCGATCTTCGGACCATGGAGGAACTTTTTCAACCAACAATGTTTGGACGAGGAGGACCGATTGCGCCGATGCAAATCAACGCTCCTGAGTTTTCGTTGAAGCACCACATGATTCAGCAAGTACAAACAAACCCATTCCGTGGATTGCCTGATGATGATGCCAACAAACACCTCGACAAGTTCATTACAATCACCCAAAGCATGAAGTTGCCTGGGGCCACAATGGATGTTCTTCGCCTACAACTCTTTCCACATACTTTATCGCATCATGCCGAGAAATGGTTTGATCGTCTCCCGAAGAATTCTATTCACACTTGGAATGACATGACTCAACGCTTTTTGTCACGCTACTTTCCACCATCCATGGTCACAAGCCTTCGCAATCAGATCAACGGTTTCATGCAAGATCCCGATGAATCTCTTTTTGATGCTTGGGAGAGATATAATGTCTTGATCGATAGATGCCCAAACCACAACATGCTCCCTGTGACCTTAATCGATACTTTTTACAACGGATTGACTTTTCGAGATCGTGATACGATCAATGCAGCCGCCGGTGGCACATTCATGAAAAGGAGACCCGAGGAGTGTAGAGAGTTAATTGAGAACATGACTACTCACCACAAAAACTGGGATTCCTCTGCTTCTTCAAGGAACAACCCGAGAGTCAATGTTTCCTCTACCTCAGCAAACCCTGAGCTGACCGAACTCACCCGCATGATGACTGAAATGAGCAAAAGTATTACGCTTCTCGCTTCAAACCAACAACAACAACAAGTTAAAGCGGTTGCTAATCCTTGTGAAACATGTGGCGGTCCTCACTCATACACCGATTGTCCTTCTACACAAGGAAATCCGGAAAATGTGTATGCTGCTTACGGTAATTATTCACCGGAAAATTACCAAGCTAGACAACAAGGGGATAGAAATCTGCTGAGTTACCGTTCCAACAATTACCTTTCACCCGGTTTTTCTCCTCAAAACCAAAACCCCGCCAACAACTATAATAGAAGCAACCAAATCCCACCAAGAGCTTCTAACCCTTATCACCCACCCGCTCAACAAACCCCACCCATTAACCCTGATGTTGAGGCCATCATGAGAACCCAAGGTGAGCAAATCAAGAATCTGCAGAGCCAAATTATCAATCTCAAAGGAGATATCACAAAGCAAGGAAATGAGATAAGATCCGAGCTTCGAGATAACATTCAATCCTCCTTCAGCAGTAAAACCAATGATTTGAAGAATATGCTTGCTAGTTTCTTGCCCGCCGCTCAACCTTCTTCTTCGAGTTCTCTACCTTCAAACACCGTCACTAATCCGCGAGCCAATGTGAGTGCTATTACTACCCGTAGTGGAGTAACCATCGTAGGACCACCAATCCCACCCCCATCATCTACACCTCCTCCACCACCATTTATCCCTACTCCTCCTACATCCAGTATTAGTGCACCATTACCGTCTCCGCCTCGACGTGATGAAGTTTCCACAAATGACCCTTCAACATCTCAACCTTTACCTACACCTACACCTTCACCACCCAAACCCAATATCCCTTATCCCTCTCGTTTAGGCAAGTCCAAAATGCTAACCAAGGAGGACTCCGACGTGACACGCTATGTGAAGATGATTTTTCAAATGAACTTCAACATTAGTTTTCTTGAAGCACTTGTCCACATGCCCAAATTTGTTAAAGCATTTAAGGAATTGCTTATCAAGAAGGAGAAGCTGATTGAACTCGCCAACACACGCTTAAATGAAAACTGCTCTGCAGTTATTCTTAAAGAACTGCCGGAAAAGCTTGGAGATCCCGGTCATTTTGTGTTGCCTTGCGTGTTCAACAAAACTGAAGAATTTACTGCCCTTGCTGATCTCGGGGCTAGTATTAATTTGATGCCATTGAGTGTTTGGAAAACACTATCATTACCCGACCTCATTCCAACAAAGATGACTCTCGAACTTGCAAATCGCACTCTCGCTTACCCCGTTGGTATAGCCAAAGACGTGTTTATCAAAGTTGGCACATTTACTTTCCCGGTCGATTTTGTCGTAGTTGATTATGAAATGGACCCTCGTATTCCTTTAATACTTGGTCGGCCATTTTTGAGAACCGGACGAGCTTTAGTAGATGTGGCCGAAGGTGAGTTAATCTTACGAGTCGGTGATGATTCAAAGGTTTTTAAAATGGGGAAGCTTACCGGCAAATCCTTTGGAGGCCGAGAATTAGTGAATATGATAAATGTGCTCGATGACTTTGTTGTCTACGACAATCCTCTATTCGATTCTTCCATCGATAATCCACTCTTTGACGATGATATGGATGATTATTGCTCCACTTTGGAACCTTCTCCCATTTATGATTCGCCACCGATCTTTGATGCTTATGATGATTATGATTCTAGCTCAGATTCGGATGATTTTGATTGTACTTCTGAGTATCCCGAGCTTCCCACTTTCGATGATTTTGATGAGGCTGATACTCTCTCGAGCGATTCTTCACATGCTGAGGATCCTACGCTATCACTCGATCCTACTTTGGACGATTACTCATTTGAGGAAGATTTCTCTGAATTTCTCAACACTTACTTCCCTCATGAGAGTGATGCTCCTCCTTATGACTTTGAAGATTATCGTCTTGATCCTACTTTGGATTTGAAGCACATTCTGTCAAAGGAGAAGAAACCAGTCGACACAGAAATCCGTTGCACATATGATTTGACACCTCTTTGTCCCCCTTCTGAGGACGAGGTTGTGCTTCTTTGCGGATCTACTTCACACTCGGCTGAGCCTGAGTGCTATTTTCCCTTAAAGGAAAAGGTGTTCGACCCCGGTATTGAAGTCTTTAAGCCATCTCAGTATCCACCTGATGAAATAAAAGGAAAAATCTTTGGAAATTTTGAAGACATGCTTTCACCACTTCAACCTTGCTTCCACCGTGCTCCGTCACTGCTTAAGGGAACCTTGCCACTTCTTATTTGGCTTGCCTTGTTCGCCTTAAGCTCGTGCTTATTGATGGATGAAAACTATGTTTTTGATCCTGGTGGATATGTTTCATGCTTCTTCCGTTGATGATCAAGGTCGAGTCAGGCTCACGACTCGGTTAACAAAAACCAAGCGCTTTTTGGGAGGCAACCCATGCATCTATCTTTTCGATTTCTTTATCATAAGCGTAGGGGAGACCCTTTGGTTTGCTATTTCCTCTCCTCATTTCTTAATCAGGGATTCGAGCTTCAATGATCCACTCTTGATGATTCTTGACGACCCGTGATTCCGTGTTCTACTTCTTCCCGGTTCTATCCTAAACTCTTTTCGATTCACTATTTTATATTTTCTCAATATTAAAATAGGAATCTCTTTATTTGTCTTTTCCTTAGCAAGATTTAAACAACGTGCACAATGTCCTAAGTGTAGGGGAGTTTACTCCCACATGCTTAAACATTGAGGACAATGTTTATCTTAAGTGTAGGGGGGACTTTTATCGAAGTTAAGTGGTGGTCTTTTCCTTGTATTTGTCCTCATTTTAACCGGAAAATCAATTTTTCTACATTTTTCAAAATTTTTGATCTACTTTGGCCTATTAGTTTTTCCCTTTGTATAGTTATTTTCTTTCCTTATTAGAATAAATGTTTAATAAGTGGTTTTAATTTTCAAACGTTCTGAATCTTTTGACTCAACCCGAGTTTACTCTAGCTAGTATCCTTAACATGTTTAAGTCAAGTTTTGCTAGGCTTTTATATAGGGAGCTATAAAACGCGAAAGTCTTAACTCTCACGGGTTAAGAACAAGAACTTTTCGCAAGTTCCTATAATTGATCCTAGAGAGTCGTTTATCAAGGGAACTTTAAAATGCGATTTCTAAACCTGAAAAAGTCTAAGAATTTGCAAGATCCTATAGGCGACTCGAAAACCCAAAACTTTGATTTAATAGGCTAAGTATCCACGAGTCTCATTACTTGAGATTTTAAACTGTGGAGAACGAGAGATGATAGAGCCAATTATAAGTCCAGTATTCTGTCGTGAATTTATGTGAGTTAATTATAAGCCTATTCTCCCATCGCTTGCTAAATAATTTATCTGCTAATAAATAAGGTTGTACGATTTGAAAAGTTACTTAGCTTCTAGCCCAAGATTGTTTAAAAGTTGCTCGGTATGGATTAGAGTTCATAGCCAAGGCATAACTTATTGAAGCGGAATGCGAAGATTGGCGAGTCCGAAAAGGCCCTAACAAGGCATGAGGACTATATTTTGTTGCTAAAGATCCAAAGTGATGTGAAGAATCATTTATCGAAAATCAATATGAAGGATCGAGACACACGACGTAAAGCAAAAACTCCCCAAAAGTCATGGAGAAGTGTATCCGAAAAGACCCTAACAAGGTATGAGGATAAATAGATCCAAGTCATAAAAGGAGGCGGATCGTTGTATATCAAAGTCCAAGTGAAGATTGGAGAAAAAAGAAGAAGTCGTGGTCCAAGTATGAATCTTTCAAAACTTCAAGTGAAGAAATTCCTATATGAAGAGAAGAACATAATTTCATGAACGTCTCTCAAGGTTTGAAGTATGAAGTCGCTGCCAAATATCGGTCCGAGAAAGGTCTCAAATCGCGAAACGAGTTATGCCAAGATATGAACTTTATAAGGTCCCGAGAAGCAGTTTTAAAAGATTTTGTCGTTTAGCTAACTATTGATTAAATCGTTCACTTTATTTTCAGACTTAATAACTACCAAAATAAGTCAAAAATGCATCCTCGTGATCATTCAAGACAATAATAAAATATAAGAGATACCCCTAGGAATAAGGGAGTCTAAGTGAGTAATTGGCCCACATGAGTTCGTGATAGTCTACTAACTTATAATAACAATGATCTCGTTTTTAAGCTTGGTTTGGAGAAAGTGAAAACTTGAGGATGATGATTATTCATAACATTTTCAAAACCCAAGGTATGCTTTTGATTTCTTTATTTTGTATGTCTTTAATTTTCTATCTCTTTAATAAAGGCCAACGTGGATTGATTATGATGAAAAGTGTAATCTTGCTTTGTAACTAATGCATTGCATGAGGACATTGCAATGGTCAAGTGTAGGGGATTTGATAGGTGTGTAAACACCCATCTTTTCTACCACTTAATTACAATAATAACCGGACCAAAACGTGTATTTTATGTCTTTTATGTCGGAATTATGCGTGGTTTGTGTTTTTGTTGTGATTTAGGACGAAAAGGTGAAAAGTGGAGAAAACACGGAAATTCACGGGCATTTACGAACTTTTATTGAAGAAAAGGATGAAAGACGAAGTCAAGAAGTCAAGAGTGCAAAAAGAACGGAAGTCCAAGACCAATTCTGAAGATTTATCGAAGAAACAGTCAAAAGACGGAAGTTTATCAAAAGCCGAAGAATTCAAGTCTATTTTATTGAAGAATTTAAAGACGAGTTCAAAGAAATCCCGAAGCCAAAAGTCCCTTAAGTCCAAGTTTAAAGAAGATTAGAAGAAAAGGACTAAGTATGCAATTAAGGAAGATTAAAAGAAGGAGGGACTTAATGACGAAATTAAGAGAAAAGGAAAGAGGGGAGGAAGCTTCCTTAATCCTCCCCTATAAATAGTCATTAGGATTTACATTTCATTCTAGTTGGCTAATGGTGACAATTAGACCTTCCACCATTTAATTACCTTGTCATTTACTTATCTTGTCAATTTAAATTCATGTTATGCACCTTAATTACCATTTAATTCCAAGTAAGTTTTCATTTTAATTCTTGTCAATCTTTACTTTATCTTGTCAATCTCTCATCTACCTTTCTCAAACTTTCCTTTTTATGTTTATGTTTGTGTTCATGTTCATGCTTTTATTTTGATCCAAGTGGTTTTTGATTATTGTGGTTAAAGTTGTTTATTTTATTGATTTAAACTGTTTGATTATATTTACTGTTGATTCGTTATTAGTCTGATTAGTTCGTGTGTTTGATTTTGTTGAAATCTGTGATATATTGCTTGTTTTATTTGATCACTTGTTCTTCGGGAAGTTTGTTGCTGTTTCTGATATTCCCAGGAAGACTTCCGAGCCAAGACAAGAAGAGGATTGTTCATTCGGAACTTTCAAAGTTCCGAACCAGTGGCTTCATCCGGAAGTCTGAAACTTCCGAATCAAGGGAAGAAGTTCTTTCATTCGGAACTCAGAAGTTCCGGGTCAAGTATTGTTCATTCGGAACTTTAAAACTTCCGAGTCAAGACCTTCATTCGGAACTTAAAAAGTTCCGGATCAAGCAATTCATTCGGAACTTTAAAAAGTTCCGGATCAATACTTCCGGACGAAGTTCCGAGTAAAGACTTCCGAACGAAGTTCCGGACGAACTTCCGGACGAAGGACAAAGTTCCGAGTCAAGCAGATCTTCCGAACCAAGTTCCGGACGAAGGACAAAGTTCCGGATCAACACTTTTTGTTCATTCGGAACTTAAAAGTTCCGAATCAAGGGCTAAGTTCCGGATCAAGCTAGTTCATTCGGAAGTTTTGAACTTCCGAATCAAGGGGTTTCTTGTCAGGTTCTTTTGGTTTTCCTTTTTAAATTTCAGTCTTTTATTTTTAAAGCTTTATTGTTCCTGCTTTTATTTTAATTGCACTTTAAGATTATTTGCCTTAGCTTTATTTTAGTTTTGCCATAGTGTAAGTTTTAGTCGCGTTTTAAGTTTGCCTTAGTTAGATTTAAGTTTGCATCATTTACTTTAGTGCCCTTTAATTTCAGTCACGTTTTTAAATACTTGCACTTTTACTTTAATTAGACTTAGATTTACTTTAAGAGCACTTTTACTTTAAAGTTTTGCACCTTTTATTTTAAAAACAACCAAAAATATTTGTTTCACCAAAGAACGACTGAGTCACATAGAGAGCCTAGATCAATTCGTTAAGATATCGAGACAAGAGAACTTTAATTTTTATACGGGCAAAAGCCTAATATTAATTATGCTTATAGAAAAGAGAAAGGGGCTGAGAAAAACGTCCAAGAGGCTTGTTGGAAAATGAGATTTGATCCACTATTTAAAGGAGACAATGTACAATGGCTATCTGGGCACGGTACCTTATCTAGCCCGGCGGTTCCTTATCGCTAGGGAACCGCCTAGCTACTTAAGGTTCCGTCCGTAGACTACGCTCCGTTTTTTGTCTGTTAGTGGGGTAGGAATATCTGAGGTATTTTAAGCCTTCAAAGGATATTCTAATAGCATATGGAATATGCTATTTTCAAATTTACATTTTCCATTTTAATAAAACATTTTCTAAAAAAGAAAGTTTATTAAAAAGTCTTTTGTCATATTAACAAAAGTGAGTTTTAAGGATAATCATTTTGATGATCACTAAGTATGATTAAGAAAGGTTAGTGATATGATTATTACCTTGATGATAGTGTTAGTTAAATAATTCGTTTTATGTTTTTCACTAAATGTGTTGTATAGTTTGTTGTGATCAAAACTAAGAAAGGTTTGTTAACACTAATAATGTTTTTAGGCATTACTTGCATTAACAATCTCCCCCTTTTTGATTACGACAAACTATAAACTCATTTACGTAGAAACACAAAATATCGAATTATTAACGAGTTTATCACTATCATTTCTCCCCCTTTGTCGTAGCAAAAAGGTTAGCACAAGTCTTTGAAGAAAACCGGACTTTGCTAGTAGCTCCCCCTTGGTGGTTGCTCCCCCTTGCTTGGGGCACCAAGTATATGAGCTAAGGTGACATGCTACACAAAGGTTAGTAGAAAGAAAAGAAACACCAATGTATATATGATCACTACCTACTAAGTAACTTGAGAGGGAGAGAGAGAAGAAATCTCAAATTAGAAGCAAGTATTTTGCTAAGTATGTCCAAAAAGGTAATTGACAAAATCAAACGTCAATCCAATGAAGAGAGAACTAAGGAAATAACACACAAACAACACAAAGGTTACATAAAAGAAAAGACACAACAAGGTAGATAGTCATACACACAATATGAGTATCTAAAGCAAAAAAAAAATGGAAAATAAACCACAAAGCATAAGCTATTCTAATAGTGATAATTTTCCAAGATTGCTTAAAAAAAATAAAAGACTCTAAAACAAATAAAGTAATAAAGACTCTAAGAGTAGTTAGTCCTTTAGTTGGAAAAATAAGACGACGATGCATCATTCGAAGTTTTGTCCACCGGAACGAAAACTTGGAGAGGAGGTCGAGTGAGGAGGAATTCAAGGAAATTTAACTTCTCATATACATGAACAAGTTCAATTTGTTGAAATCGACAACAAGCACACGGGGATACATGATGCAACACAAAATCGATTGATGGGGGTATGGCATCAAACCTAGGGTTTGGTGGTGATGGGGTAATAGGGTAGGAAATGTTTTCACAATGCCTTGTGAGGTTTGGGAATGTTGAAAGGTCATTTAGTTGAGGGGTGTTGAAGGATTGTGGTGGTGGGGGAACATTTTCTTTTGCTCCGGTGATGGGGTTAATGGTATAAGTCTCATTCCAATACTTGATTGGAGAGAAGGTAGGGTTTTTGGGTGGTTTGAAAGAAGATGGTTCATTCTTCTTAATCCAAATAGGTCGAACCGAGATTTTCGGTTTCCTTGAAAGCTTGGATGAGGAAGCTTTGGGTGAGTGGGGTTGTGACAAAGAAATATCAAGGTTATGAATGGAGGAGGTAGGCATTGTGAAGGTGTGAGAATGAAATCTCAAGGTTGGGAAGGTGTGAGAATGAAATCTCTAGGTCAGAGATGTGTGAGAATGAATTCTCAAGGTTGGGAAGGTGTGGGAATGAAATCTCAAGGTTGGGGTATAAGTAGAATGTAATCAAGGTAAGAATTTGAATACAAAATATGAAGTGTCAAGGAATGTTTAGCTAAATTGAGTAAACAAGGAATCTTGACAGGGTATAGGGTTTAAATTTTTTTTTGACCAAAAACGAGTCAAAAGCTAGTTGTTGTTCGCGGTACCTTATAGGGACCGGCGGTTCCTTATCACTTAAGGAACCGCGCGACTTTAAGGAGCCGCATGCAGTGGACTTGAAACCAGGTTTTTCCAGGGTTTTGAGAAAAACTAAGACTTTTTCAAAAAGTTGCAAATCTTGGAATTTTACCTCTATTAGCACTAAATTATGCTAGGGTTGCATAAAAGCAACACATTCACAAAGAATGTCTTGACAAAGGGTGACAAAATATTTAGATATCATTTTGAACCAATTTTAGTCAAGTTTTTAGAGGTTGTGATAGATTTAGGTTCAATTTTAATTTCAAATTAAAGTTGATTAATGTGCACATAAGGATAGAAACACATAAAGACAAATCCATAGATCAACTTCATGAAACACTCATGAAGGAAGCAAATACAATGACAAATGAAAAGAAAAACAACTAACTAATACAAAGCTAGTTTAACATTAAATCTAGATGAGTAGTCTTCTTTGGCTTGGTTTTGTTGAAAAACATTTATTTAGAAAACTCATCATTCATCTCCTAGGAGGAGGCATGGAGAACAAGGCAAGCAAGAACTCTTGCAATCTCCTATGTAGTCCAAACATTTCCATCCTAAGGTTATGGATGATGTAGTGGTTGTAGAGGCAACATGGACAATTAGGACCATGAGTCTCTTGAAACCCATAGTAAGGATCTCCCAAGAGGAGGGAAAGTGGGACAACCAAAATTGGAATGTTTGAGTGTGGTGGAGGTGGAGGAGGCATGTTCTCCAAAAGTTATGTGGGTGAGTGTGGAGGCAAGTTCTCCAAAGGAGAAATGGGTGAGTGTGGAGGTATGTTCTCCAAGGTTGGTGAAATGGGTGAGTTTTGTCACACCCCACCATGGCGGAATATGGGGCGTGACGTATGGATATCATCACAACATGGCGTGTCTATAGAGATAACTATATGAAATAAGAAATGTCATAAAATGGTGACACAAAAGTCATGACAATATCTCATCAAATGCAGGAGTCTAGGTAAGTAGGTAACAGTCCTACCTCTCACCCAAGACAATCAAATATCACAAACAAAACAAAAAAAAGAAACTAAGAAGGAACGGGGATCTCCTTCTATATGCAATCCTAAGGCATCCAAGTCTAGCCACTTCTATCCTCAAGCTTAAACACATTCACACCTGAAAGATACACTAAAACACGTCAACATAAAGTTGGTGAGAGTCATAGGTTTAGACTCCAACGCCAAATCAGTTATAAGCTGTGAATAACAACCATCAACACAATAACATATGGACAATGTGTTACAAATATGTATTAACAACTAACATTCAAGATCAATCATACCAAACCAAAATCCAAGGCCCACAGCCTTACCAAAAACCATGGTACCATAGATGATCACACTATGTACCTATCCCAAGGCCACTACCTTGTCATTATCCATTGGTCCCATAGACGATCACGCTATGTACCTATCCTAAGGCCCCTAACTTGTCCAACCACAATAACTGAGACGGCACGTGTCCCCCGATCCAAATCATACACAATCGAGAATCACATAGCAGTTAATCACATATGTGTACACACAAGTCCATCTCAAATCACAAACACATTCACAACATCAATTTAGAAAATAATTCAACACAGTGTCTCTTCCATCCCATCTGGAAGTCAAAATCATTAAAAGATATGGGACTATGAAACTCACCTGATTGCTTCTTCACAAGTCCTCGCAACAAACCAAAACACGAAATCAATACATGAACCAATCACTAAGATGGCTCACCAACCTATGATGGACATCTAGCCTATTCCCACATAAATACCTCATTTATAAGCTCTAATCACCCCATTACACCCCTCTATAAAGTCCTTAGCTCGTTTTACTTCATAACACATCTCGTTAACATTTTACCAAAAACAGTCCCAGTTTTAGGTCTCCAAACTATAAGCCAAACGCCCACTTAAACATACCCATGGTTTCTGTAAAAGGAATATTCATACTTTTACATATGTTAGCTAAAACCTCCCACTTGACCTAACCTTAAAGCTACTGTTAAGGCCCCTATATATGTATATATATTGCTACCTATCCAGAATTCACTAATTTTAAACGTATGAAAAGTTTGTTACCATTAGAGGATCTTACCCTAAACCATAACCTTAGCCCAAGTGCAGATACTTAATACAATATATAAACCATCTCTCATGCTCGTGAGAAGATCCCAATGCAACCCTAAGTACCCCAACCAACCCAAAACTTAAAAAGAAAACAGGCTGATTACAAAACTGTTTTGACCTCCGACTGTTGTAACCTGATTTTGACCCACTTCCCGACCTCCAATTTAGTTCTCGTTTCTTGCATTGGAAAGATACTTCAATTACCTTTTCAGGGATACTTGGATCCATCTTGAATGTTCCTAGAACTACCGATATGATCAAAACAATTGACTCAAAATTCAGCCCAGTTTTTAAAAACGGGTTTAACAAAATCAACCTCATTAATTAACCCTAATCCCTCTAAATACAAGCCCTAATCTATGTAATCATTATAAAACCATTAATATAACATTAATTTACTGTTTTTAAATTAAACTCTAACCTAAATCCATCATAAGATGATTAAGACATCATTAAAATAATTAAATTAAAAAGGGATTAAAGACTTTACTTTTGATTTATGAAAACCCCAAAAAAAATTATGAAGAACCTTAATTTTGTGGAAACTCACGAATTTTATTTATCCCAGGAGAAAAATAATGAATTTTTTTTAATAAATACATTATATAAGGTGTGATAACCCATTCCTAGCCCAACCCAAAAACCCCTTTCCTTTTTCTTGTTTTTTCCTTTTTTTCTTTCTTCCTTGCGTCCAAACCGACCCAACACCCCTTAAAATTCGTTTATTTTTATTTTTATTATATATTATTAAGTTATTAATAATACCTTAATTTTCCTTAATTTATTTCAGCTCCTAAAGCCTCCAAAACCTCAAAACCGTAAAACTAGTCAGTTTTTACGTGTTTTACCGTAAAAGACGTAAAATATACACTTTTATAAAAAATCTCAAATTTTGAAATAAACTTTATAACTAATTCCTAAATGACTAAAAACCATCCCGAAAAATATCCATATGACTAATTACCTCCTCCGAGACCTCTAAATGCTAAACCGTAAATCGTAAAAATACGATTTTCTATAATACATATACGTATACGTAAAACCACTAAATAACACCATCTCACTTCATAGTCACTACCATGTGAACTCATGAACATGAAATCATCACACATCGTTTCACGCACAAGGTACCCCGTACCGGAAACGATATCCAAACCACAATCTATACACACCAATAAGCACATAAACACATAAAGACACGTAACTAGCACAAAATAAAACTAAGTGACGAACCTCAAAACCAGGGTTGTCACATCACTCCCTTCTAATAGAAATCTCGTCCCGAGATTTACTCCTTAGGATCAAACACACAAACAACGAATCACATGAGGATACTTGTTCTGAACAAACTCCTCTCATTTCCACGTGAACTTTAGTTCAAGTTTCAAAATACCACATATACAAACCAAAAAATAACTAAACTCATTGCCAAACTCTTGACCTCACAGACAATAAATCTCACAAATGACTCTTTGATAAAACAAAGACTCTTATTAACACAAGTCCCGAATAACCGTACATGCAAAATGCATTCTCAAACAACCTTTACCAAACCCCAATACATGAAATGTATCATGTATACAACTCATTTTCCCCAGGTAATTCTATGATCATATGCTAATGGTCCGATCTTTCCAAAGACCATAAATGGACCTACAAAACTCTACATCAACTCTTCTATTTTACCAAAACGTACCACCCGTTACTATGGGTCAAACTTCCTACGATGTGATGCTTCCCTTGCCATAATCCTTCATAAGGCATTCCATACATATTTGGCTAACTTTTACACAAAACCCTCTATTCCATCAACTCCGTACGCACTCCTTCAAACTCCTCAACTACGTGACTACTCATTCCTCTTGAAATATGAGATGAATTAGTCAGTCTATCGACTATCACCCAACTCTCGTCACCTTCCCCAATTTCGTCCTTACATCCCCCTTTCTAAGCTACTCTTATCTATGTAGGAAGTATAGTCTACGTCCCTTTTCTCCACATGATTGTCCAAGCCACACAACATACATGTTGACACGTTCACTGCTTTAGACAACTCAACTCGTGCAACCTACATCCTTCATCCAAACCACCCTAATACGTCATCCCTATAGTTCAAGTTCGTCTCAGCTTCACTTCATTCTTCTTATTCCATGTCTTATCAATCATGCTTGCCTTTCCCAGATGGTACTTGGCCTTGCAATTTTCTTTCATCACTTAACTCCACCCATTACCTTTTCAAAATGTTCAATCAAGATGATTAAATATGTGTTGGAGACGTTCATGATCTGTATAGATCATTCTCCACGTCTCGTACACCAAATGCCTCCAGCATTCTAGGAAGATATAACAATCCAGCTCCACTAAGTCTTATCTAGTTCTTCCAAATCTTCAGTTCTTGCAACGTATAAGCAATCGCCTTTCTTTGTCGTTCTCGTACCCATCCAAATACTTGCTCCATGTATCGTCATGCTTCGCAAATTCATCCGGTCCTTCCGATAATGCCAAGATTGGCTCATTATCCAATCTACCTCTTCAGCCTCCAAAATGCTTCCTCATCCTTCCTCACTTCACCCTTGCTGGTTCCATGATATGCCATCATCTCTAACTACTCATCATGGTAGACTTAATACTAAAACTCACACTTGAAAATCTCACGTATAATTCCACTCCAAAACCAACACATACTTCGCCTCACTCTCCTTCTTAGACTTTGAGTAGATCAAGATGTCGTCGATACTCCCGATGACAACTCGTTTATATACGTTCATTCACCCTCGGTTCATTGACTCCATGAGGACCGCTAGTTCTTTGGCGAAGCCAAATGCATAACCGTAAACCCAAAGCGTTCATACAACATCCTTAGAAGTTTCAACTATGCCCTCCTTGCACCCTCTCTTAGCGGCAATACGAATAAATTCCTACCTCGTTCTACTTGCAAAATTCTACACGCATTTTAAAAGACCAATGCTTCCTCTCATCAGACCACTCAACCGCTTACCACATCCAATCTACTACTAAGCAACTCGACTTTTACCTTGTATCCGTTGCAATTTCCATAAACTCTTGTTCTTGGAATCATTCCATCAACAATTTCCTTGGAAAGACACTAACTCCAACTCCTCTCACTTCTCCTACTTGCTCTATTTATGGTTCTACCTCAAAATAATAGGCAAACCTACTAATTTCAGGAAGTTTTCAGAAAACATACTTGCCTTACGAACAATATCCCCTTCCCACACTCTCTATGGCACGTTACTTGTGCCAATATCCATACATCTCACAAGTCTCTATTCATCTCCCTTGGCACTCCTAATAGACCTCATGACCACATTAGTTCGTCTACGAACCTCTTTCCTCCCCACTAAGGGTATTCCGACCGTTCTCTCATGGCCACCTACTTAAGCGTGTAGGCGCGACCAAGTCTTTCATATGACTACCTCAACGCTCCCGAACAATACGAAACTAAAACTACATCTGAATCCATCAGATACGATCAACGAATCAAACCCACAGATAACTAACGACATTTCACGTGTACCAGTTAAAACAAGTCAAAAACCACGAGTCTCAAAAGAAAACTCAAACCCAAAACGTGTATCAAAATGACACATGACAACGAGAAATAATCCAAGAAACACCCAATGGCAACCAAACATATTACGCACCGCGACATATTTTTTTAAACCGTGCAAAAGATCTACTTTTCCAAAAGATTATATATCTTTTTCTTTATTTATTTATTTATTATTACCTCCCACATATATGTGACTCAAACAATCTACAAACAACCCTCTTGACGAACTCAAAACTCACTCAAAAACAAGGTATCCCGTGCATCCCAAATCATAAAAATAAACTACTATTCAAACTCAACCTCTAACCCGACACTTGTACAACAATTTCGACCAAGATACTGACCTCCCATGACTATACATTCTGAATATTTGAAAAGTACCTTCCGAGTACATAATTTTTGGCTTTTGAATCACTCAAAAAGCTTTAAAAACAAACAAGTTATGACCAAATCAGTTTTATACTAGTTGTTTTAAAAAAAAAATAAACTTAGTGATCAGTGTAATCCTTTTAAATGACAGATATAATTGTAAGTGAAATCTCCATAAAATCAACTTAACCTTGTATTAATAATTATAAATGACGTGAATCGGTTAAACACAATTACATAAACTATGTAAGTAGAAAGAAATTTTACTTCGCTTTATTTTAAAGAAAGTCTTTTAGAATTTGAAATAAATAAGTGTTGATTAAAAAAATCTTATGTTTCACCTTGTTTCAAACACGACTCCAACACCTTACCCTTATTTTACTGAATACAACCAACTATCTAACCCTATAATAGATTTCCAAGTCCCCCTTTTTCTCAATATATACCGACCATAAGAAATGTAAGACCCAACACAAAAGATTTCATTATTTCCAAAGAAATCCCAAATTATTTCAATAGAATTGAAACCAAAAACACCATTTTAAAACGTACACGTGAAATACGAGACTTAAAAAATACGCTACACACCAATAAGCACATAAACACATAAAGACACGTAACTAACACAAAATAAAACTAAGTGACGAACCTCAAAACCAGGGTTGTCACAAGTTTGGAGGGGTAAATGGTGAAGTCACCAAGGTGTCATCAAAGTCATTCACAAAAGGAATGCTTTGGATTGGTTGTAGTTGTGTAGTCACATCCAAGGGTGCACCTTGGAGTGAAGGGTGAAGAGAGCTCATTCATTCTTGAGTGGAATGAAGAGGTGTAAAACCCGTAAAAATAAGGTCATAAATTAATTATATTTTTCAATTATTTTGAAGTATTTTATAACGTTAAATACTATTATGCTTAACGGTTTAAGTTGAAACCGATATTAAATATTATTTTTTAATATTTTGACGAGTAACGAGGACTACTAGTAATCGCGATACTGACGGATGCCTAAAATTTTATATTTTATTATCGATCGTTTCGATATTTAATACTTTCGACGATATCGTTTTAATTACGTATGAGTTGTTATATTATTATTTTTCGTGTGCGTTTAAACTTTTTAGTATTTTTACGAAACCCGAGTCTCGTAAATATTTCAAAATTTACAATTTATATTTTCTACCCTCTTAAACTATTTTATTACATTTTGGACCAAAATTATCACAAATTGGCAAAAACTACCCTAACCTTACACTATACAAATGTTCTCCACTAACTCATTTTCATTATAAAGTTCATTCAAACAAAAAAAATCCAATTTCTTCCTCTCTTCTCTTTGTTGTCCATACACCCCATCAACACCAATCATCAAAATTTTTGATGATCAACTTTGTTCCATCCAAAAACAAAACAAGTCCCATTTCTATTTTTGAAAGGTGATTCTAATGATACCATTTTTACTTACATGCATTGAGTTTTGAATTTTGATAAAAAAAATAGGCTTGTTAGGTGGTGATTTTGATCATGAATGTGTTAGAGACGATGATCAAATGATGTTTATGTAATGTTTTTGTTAAAAAGTTGAATTTTAATTTTTGGGTTTTTGATTTTTATGATGATACAAGTGTTAGGATTAGTTTATGATAATATTAGGATGTTAGAATGATGATAGAAGTTGTTGGTCTTGATCAAAAACATGATTTTGTAAGAGATTTTAATAGTCAATTTTGGGCAGTAGGTTTGAGGTCACTTTCGGGGGTCTTAAGTCTGAATATAGGTTGATATTATGGGATTATGTCGTATAGAATTTCGTTAGCTTTGATTTGATATAAAGTAGGCCTTCCAACTCCGAACGAGGTGGAAGATACACTAGTTTGATTTTCGTGTACCGGGAGACGAGTGTTGACACAATCCGAAAATTATTGTCGATATTTGGATCGAATCTCGGGGACTATAAAATGAGTTTCAAAATGATTCAAGGGCTGTTCTCAGGCTCAAAGTTTAGCATTTTGAGTCTATTTTTAGAATCAAGTGGCGGTTTTATAAATGGAGTTGTTTAGAATGGTCAAAATGGTTTCGTAAGTCAAGGTCGCTAAATTGTCCGGATTTTGTAATTCAAAGATGAGTCGGGCAGGGAACTTTAGAAGTAAAATCTTTTGATGGGCTCTTGGGAGGACTTTATACATATAGTAAGTAAGTTCTCTGAGTAGTATCATAAAAATTTGATGTGTCTAAGTATGGGAAAACGGCTTGGACATTTGGTATGTTCCGGCAGATTTTTGTTAAAGGCATAGAACAATAAAATGAATATATAGGAGAGCGTAATAGTATCACTTGTATCGTTTTCTCTCGAGTTTGTCGTGATTTTATGAGTCGAGTTTTATATTCTTATCTATTGTTTATTTCTCGAGTCTATTATTAATGAACGCACCTCATTTGATAGGTTGCGGTTCTCGTGTTTGAAAGGCATCATCTATCGTTGGCGATCGTCTCATTACTACTATTGGCTAAGGTGAGTCTACACCTCGCTTTATACTAGTTATTAAATGATTTTAAACCCGCGAGGGGGAATACATGTTTTACAAACTTAGAACACAAGATTTTTATGGTATGCTTTGTCCCTCTTTGAATGGACCCGTGGTTGCCTTTAAATTGCATTAAGTGATTGCCTTTGTTAAAACCTCAATTATGGACCGTTAATTAACCTATGATGGGTTAACCGCTAGTACAATTAATAGATCTATGGGGGAAGCCCCCCCGGTTCAGTTTTTGTGGACTTGTCATAGAAGCTTAGACCCGACCTCCACACTGTTTGAGCATATTGTATTGAGAAGTCAGGTATACGGCAATGTACCATTAATCTAGAGGTAACCGACAATTAATAAATCTCTTGTCTTATCAGACCTCTAAAGGGAGTGTCTACGGGCTCGGTTCCATGAGCTTATTGCAATTTATGCTATATACAATTATCATTATTGATGCAAATTATTATTTGATGCTTATAAGCATGCCACAAACTTATAATCTTTGCTTGTGTTCAAAACTGATTACATAAACCTATAGATTCACTCGGCATTTTTGCTAATTGTTTTACTCACATGTATTTCAGGTAATCAAGAAGTGGAAGATTGGAGGTCACGGGGAATGAAGTTGTGCACTGCTTTTGTTGTTCAAACTCTTTGATTTATTTATCGTTCCATTTTTAAAACAAACCAATATGTTGTTTTAACTTATCTTTTGGTAACGATTACTTGGGACTACGCTACTCTGACAAATGTTTTAGGAACGATAAATCTAAAACGTCTCTTTTCGAGTCGTTCTTTATAAATTATGTGTTGTTGTATCATTGTTTAGCACCCAAAGATGTATTCCGCTGCGTGTAAATTTGGGGGTGTTAAAGATTGGTACCAGAGCCATGAGTTATAGAGAACTAGGTCTTTTTCTAAAAACCTAAACTATAACTGTCGGTTTTATTTTTCAAAGAGTCGGTGCACATGATTTCGCGTGACTTCAGGTTCAAGCTACTTCTGGGATTACAACTTTAGTATACATTATTATGTATGCCTTATTGCTAAGTATTTCTAAATAAATACTATAATCCTTTATCGATATATATTTATGTCGTTAAACTTTTCGATAAAAGTTTATCATTTATTAATGATTAACTTAAATAAATACAATGAATTTTCAAGATCTTTCTGTATATATTTTTGAAATATTTTAATTGCTTTTATTGCAAAAATTTTATATTATGACCTTACATACCTTCATCTACGCGCGTTACTTTTATTGTTTAACCCTTTGTGATATCTATGTAGATATCCAAATCGTCTTTCGGCTGTTTGTGCTTGGACGTCTTGAAACGTAGTCTCTAGACAATTGTGTAGCTCAATGTGTCCTTGGAATAGACTAACCGCTATCGTGTGAGTCACACATTTTGAAACATTTCTTAAAATAGTGTTGAATAATACCATGGTTTTTCATAATATTTTGTTGATTTTTATTATCGTTTTACACGAAATGCGAAGATTTAATTCGTTGACATTTATATGTATCGACTCCGAAGTGTATTGTTCACTTATATCTTGGTAACGTCATTCACCGTTTTGCTTCCTAAATTTCGTGTTGAATATCTTGAAGCATCCTATGTCATTCATTATACTATATTTTTATTTGATGCTCGTTATGAGAATTATTTTTCGTTGTTATAAAATCCACAAGACATGTGTCTATATATGTATATATTTTGAGCTGTTAAGAAGTGTCGAAAAATACACTTTATGCAGAAACTGTAGGGGCAGTATAAACAGGTCAAAACTTAAAAGTAAAACCTGTGTTTTTAAAATAAAATAGTCAAACCTGCACAGAACTTGCAGGGGTATTTTGGTCATTTTACATTGGTTTTCAGGTCTCGGGTAAAACTAGAAAGTCGTCTGAAACGTCGTTTTGCATCAAAATGCTTTAGACTCTGAGTCTTGGAGATGTCGTTTATCGGGTCAATTAATCGGCTCATATTTAAAAGTTAAATCTGATAGAAAATTCAGAACATGAGTTTTAAATGTTTCTAAGCTGTTTTGATTTCATTTGAGATCGTAAAATTTTAACAAATATTATTTTACAACTAACGAATACTAGTTGCATGTGAAAATATTTAAAAATAGAAACAGTACAGGGTTAGCAATTACCGGATTAATGGTGTAATTTAAAAACGAATAACATACTTTCTTAAAAGCATGTTGTGTCGGGTATCTTACAAAGAATACACATGTGGATTGTTTTATTCTTTTCATATATATGACTCATTTGTCATTCGATGTTATTTTATTTTCGTTTTCTTCTAACCTTCAACTGATTTGGGTTGAGTTTTGAAGTTTTGACTTCACATTCTTCGTCGATATTCTCATCACGTGTCTCATGGCGTTTTCGTCTAAACCTTATAACCTTTTGAAACCTTAACAACTTGTAACCATTTCATTGGTTGTTTTATGAGCTACTATTTGCCACTTTTTGCAAACCTTTGGCTACTTTATACATTGTAATGACGTCACCTTATAAATAAGTCTAATATTGTTTTGCGATTATTTTCACCAATTGTTTTTACTTTGGTCTTATAAAATACTTTTTGTAATATTAAAAGTTTCTTATTGAGTATCTCACAAATTACTTGTATCCTATAAATTTCTAAACTATTTTTAAATTCCATTTTACAAATGGCATGGTTTATATAAACATAAGAAACGTAATACTTTTCGACGAAGTGGAGCACTGCATTGCTAGCCCTAAATTATACATGGCCTGATCACCTATGTCTAATTTAGAAGGAGCCATGCTAGGCTGAATAGTAGTCACCTTAAAAATCTTGATAATAAAGAACTTTTTACTTGTATTTATGATAAAGATAAATAAAATGAAATAAAGTGAAAAGAAGTTTTGAAAACCTTTATATTTTACGCAAGTAGCGCAATTTCTATGCATCCGCATATGTTTTCTTACCTTCTCTTGGACGAATTTCGCGTTTACGGGTACGTTTTTACTCGATGATTGTTTTTCCACTTGTTACTTCATTTTGTCTTGTAACTGATTTCTTTTGACCGTTCGTCTAATTACTGACTGTTGATAAATGACTTGAAAGTCTTGATACTTTATCCTTCCTTCTCGTCCAATCTTCTTTATGCGACTGGGTAGATCTTTGGAATGTCTCCGCACGTGAATAATGAATTATCACTAGAGTGAATTCCGTATATCCGGGATGACGTCCGTCACTCTCGTTTGTCTCAAAATCCACTCCTGTGAACCGTGCTTTGACTTCTCTCTTTAAACACTAACATCGTTCATTTGATTTGTTTTAATTACAAGTGATTATTAGGAATTTTCTTCGATTAAAATTTTTGTATGGATCTTATTTCCGATCATGTATCGACCACCGCTAAGTTAACGAACTGATATTGGTGAACCACCGACCGCACTAACAAAATTGAAAACTTGTTTAATCTATTATTTCTTATCGTCTTACCATCGACGCCTTTATTTTATTGTTCTCTTTAAGAATTCATACGACATTTGCTTCGTCCTCTTTTGTACTGTTGATTTCGTACTAATTGTTGACATTATTACCATTCGTATCCGTTTGTTATCTGGTCACACTTTGAAACCCGAATATATCCCATGTTATTTTGAAATAATAAACACCTTTATGTATTTCTACAAAGTATTATAAAATTTTTATGGAACTTGTCTATATTTTCCAATGATTTTCAATTATCGAAATAACCATCATAAGAAAAAGGTCAAATTTATACATCATATTTTGTATAACTAAACTAATGTTTAAAATGAAATTATGCTCTATCTTTTGAACTAATTGACTTATCATACTTTACTTTAAATGTAATGAAATTACTGATTTAATTTACATTCCTAATAATGATCTAATTTGGAAATTATATTTTCTAATTGTAACCATCAATACGAGTTTAATTAATAAATTCATGACATTCTTTCAAAGTTTCTTAAGACAACCACAATAAATTATGAAGCTATTTAACTTCTATTTTTAATATATCATCTTTATCAAGAAGGTACCTAAATTGAGTTTTAAGGTAATACCAAATCCGGGACGGATAATTATGACAAACGTTATTTTAATATTAATATTTAATCCGTTCTTCGCTCTCATTGTTCTAGTATTGCGAATTATTATGTTTTACTGTTACGTGAGTCGAGATCCCTCGTCGATCGTCAACCTTAAATCATTTTACCACATCTTGTCCGTTATTGCGTTTATTGAATTCATTTTTATCTCGTTCTATTCCTCTTATTGAAGATCACTATTTTATTTGGAGTTTCAAATGAATCTCGGGAAGCAGTGTATAAGAAGAAACGATAAGTGTCACCAGGATTTATGCGTGTACTTGTGGAATGATTGAGGACCGAATCTCTTAATGAATGGAGTTAATAAATTTGTTACAACCTCAAGGAGTATGTTGAAGCCGACACCGCAAGTGGAAAGACTCTGGAGATCAAGTGGTTATTATCAAGGGTTCGTTCAAGGTTTTCTCGATGATTAACGGTGGAGATCTATACTCGATGTTTATGTTCGACCTTTTATTTTATGTAGTTATATGGTGTGTGATCTAGTCAAATGATCGTAAGTTGTGAGAACTTGAGGCGACATCATTCGATGACGTCCGATCATGTAAAACACATATTATGTAATATTTTTTTTGACTTTCAACGACGATATTTATTGAGACTTTAATGCGCGTTGGCGAAAGTGAGATGGTGTCTTTGTATTATCTTTTGAGTAGGGTCCCACGAGTGAGCACCCTCCGATGACGAAAATGTTTTCTTGTTAGTTCTTTTTGATGTGTGTCCATGGCTATCCGGCCGATGGATATCCTTTAATTTGCAACATTCTTTTTAACTCGACTTACCCGTAAACCCTGTCATCTCTTGTCGTCGAATGAGCTTCGTGTGTCTCATAAAATTTTCATGTGTCGAGCTTGACGGGTAACTGGTGGATAAGGATTTATTTATTCCTTTATGGTGAGATACAACTTGACGACAAGTTGCGTTTTGTAAAAGAACCAGTGGAGATCGTGGATCAAGATTCACGTAGGAACGTGAAGACTTCTTTATAAGGAATGCCCTCATCCTTCCGGGTAGTGAACAACTCGTGTATGAGGCGAGTTGAGCGCCGGAACGTCGCTCCCTTAAGATGGTGAGGATGTAAAACCCGTAAAAATAAGGTCATAAATTAATTATATTTTTCAGTTATTTTGAAGTATTTTATAACGTTAAATACTATTATGCTTAACGGTTTAAGTTGAAACCGATATTAAATATTATATTTTAAAATTTTGACGAGTAACGAGGACTACTAGTAATCGCGATACCGACGGATGCCTAAAATTTTATATTTTATTATCGATCGTTTCGATATTTAATACTTTCGACGATATCGTTTTAATTACGTATCGAGTCGTTATATTATTATTTTTCGTGTGCGTTTAAACTTTTTAGTATTTTTACGAAACCCGAGTCTCGTAAATATTTCAAAATTTACAATTTATATTTTCTACCCTCTTAAACTATTTTATTACATTTTGGACCAAAACTATCACAAATTGGCAAAAACTACCCTAACCTTATAGTATACAAATGTTCTCCACTAACTCATTTTCATTATAAAGTTCATTCAAACAAAAAAATCCAATTTCTTCCTCTCTTCTCTTTGTTGGCCATACACCCCATCAACACCAATCATCATAATTTTTGATGATCAACTTTGATCCATCCAAAAACAAAACAAGTCCCATTCCTATTTTTGAAAGGTGATTCTAATGATACCATTTTTATTTACATGCATTGAGTTTTAAATTTTGATAAAAAAAAACTAGGCTTGTTAGGTGGTGATTTTGATCATGCATGTGTTAGAGATGATGATCAAATGATGTTTATGTAATGTTTTTGTTAAAAAGTTGAATTTTAATTTTTGGATTTTTGATTTTTATGATGATACAAGTGTTAGGATTGGTTTATGATTATATTAGGATGTTAGAATGATGATAGAAGTTGTTGGTTTTGATCAAAAACATGATTTTGTAAGAGCTTTTAATAGTCAATTTTGGACAGTAGGTTTGAGGCCACTTTCGTGGGTCTTAAGTCTGAATATAGGTTGATATTATGGGATTATGTCGTAGAGAATTTTGTTAGCTTCGATTTGATATAAAGTAGGTCTTCCAACTCCAAACGAGGTGGAAGATACACTAGTTTGATTTTCGTGTACCGGGAGACGAGTGTTGACACAATCCGAAAATTGTTGTCGATATTTGGATCGAATCTCGGGGACTATAAAATGAGTTTCAAAATGATTCAAGGGCTGTTCTCAGGCTCAAAGTTTAGAATTTTGAGTCTATTTTAGAATCAAGTGGCGGTTTTATAAATGGAGTTGTTTAGAATGGTCAAAATGGTTTCGTAAGTCAAGGTCGCTAAACTGTCCGGATTTTTTAATTCAAAGATGAGTCGGGCAGGGAACTTTAGAAGTAAAATCTTTTGATGGGATCTTGGGAGGACTTTATACATATAGTAAGTAAGTTATCTGAGTAGTATCATAAAAATTTGATGTGTCTAAGTATGCGAAAACGGCTTGGAAATTTGGTATGTTCCGGCAGATTTTTGTTAAAGGCATAGAACAATAAAATGAATATATAGGAGAGCGTAATAGTATCACTTGTATCGTTTTCTCTCGAGTTTGTCGTGATTTTATGAGTCGAGTTTTATATTCCTATGTATGATTTATTTCTCGAGTCTATTATTAATGAACGCACCTCATTTGATAGGTTGCGGTTCTCGTGTTTGAAAGGCATCATCTATCGTCGGCGATCGTCTCATTACTACTATCGGCTAAGGTGAGTCTATAGCCTCGCTTTATACTAGTTATTAAATGATTTTAAACCCGCGAGGGGGAATACATGTTTTATAAACTTAGAACACAATATTTTTATGGAATGCTTTGTCCCTCTATGAATGGACCCGTGGTTGCCTTTAAATTGCATTAAGTGATTGCCTTTGTTAAAACCTCAATTATGGACCGTTAATTAACCTATGATGGGTTAACCGCTAGTACAATTAATAGATCTATGGGGGAAGCCGTCCCAGTTCAGTTTTTGTGGACTTGTCATAGAAGCTTAGGCCCGACCTCCACACTGTTTGAGCATATTGTATTGAGAAGTCAGGTATATGGCAATGTACCATTAATCTAGAGGTAACCGACAATTAATAAATCTCCTGTCTTATCAGACCTCTAAAGGGAGTGTCTAAGGGCTCGGTTCCATGAGCTTATTGCAATTTATGCTATATACAATTATCTTGTTGATGCAAATTATTATTTGATGCTTATAAGCATGCCACAAACTTATAATCTTTGCTTGTGTTCAAAATTGATTACATAAACCTATAGATTCACTCGGCATTTTTGCTGATTGTTTTACTCACATGTATTTCAGGTAATCAAGAAGTGGAAGCTTGGAGGTCACGGGGAATGAAGTTGTGCACTGCTTTTGTTGTTCAAACTCTTTGATTTATTTATCGTTCCATTTTTAAAACAAACCAATATGTTGTTTTAACTTATCTTTTGGTAACGATTACTTGGAATACGCTACTCTTAGGAACGATAAATCTAAAACGTCTCTTTTCGAGTCGTTATTTATAAATTATGTGTTGTTGTATCATTGTTTAGCACCCAAAGATGTATTCCGCTGCGTGTAAATTTGGGGGTGTTAAAAGAGGAGGTAGAACCAATAAAGTGGTTAGTACCATGCGTGGAGGTTGTCTTGCATGGTGCAAGAGGTGGTGAAGGTTATGAGGAAATGAGGATTGGAACCATCTCATTTTTGGGTGTGTGAAAGGGTGAGGAGTTAGGCTTGGGTATCAATCCTAATCTTAAGTGTTTTCCTTGGGGTGGAGGTTTTGGAAGTGTTTGAGGTTTTTGTAGAACCCATGGTTGGCAAAGGTGGTTTAAGGGTTAGGGAAGGATGTTTTGATGTGTGAAGAACATGACTAACAAGGTGGGTTTAAATAGGTTAGGGAATGATCCAAACTAGTAATGGGTTAAAATCATTTTAGGTGAATAATGAATTTAGGTAATCTAGTTTAGGAAATGCGCCGATTTTTGCAAAGAATCATGCAATGTTTACACAGATAGAAGAAAATAGTGTAAAGCAAAAGATTCTGTCAGACACAGTATCCGGCGGTTCCTTATCTAGGACCGGCGGTTCCTTATTGATAAGGAGCCGCTGATCGATATGGAACCGCGACCAGAGGTGTTTCAAAAATTTTACATCCCAAATTTCGGTTAACCCAGATTTTTATCAAAGGATTTTCAAGCCAAAGTTAACTACTGACCAAACTCTAGGAAGCTAACTAACACATAGGATGCGCAAAGCTATGCAAATCATAATCACAATGGCATAGATAACCATTAGGATAATACACAAATAATCCACACAAGTAGAATTTAGTTAATACACATCCAAAAAATTGTTCAACATTACATGTTTACCAACATGTATTCTTTGAGAAACTTCAAAGCCTTCACCTTCTCTTCTTGCCCAATCCCTTGATCATATTCCCCAAATACTTGAATCCCTTCCTTGACTCAACCCGATGTTCATGCAATTCACCTCTAGTCCTAAGATTTTCACGGTAGAGATGCTCCATGTTGAGATCTTCCGGTACTTCACTAGAGGAGTAATGAGGAGGGGAGGCTAAGTCTTCAAGTCCATCCACGAATGAGTTTGAGGATGGGTGGGAATTACTCGAAGAGTTGAAGGGAGAACTAGTACCTATGCCATCACCATCACTTGTTGTCATATAGATGTCCTCATCATCCGTCTCTTGATGATCGGATTTTCGTGAACCTCGATCACTTTTTGGCTTTCTTGCATATACCTCTTGAATAGGCAACATAACCCGATGAACCGGGTGAAAGCGAGAATGATCAAGGTGGGGAAAGTCATGAGCAACCCTTTTGAAAAGGCGAGTAAGAAGCATAGCATAGAGAAGGTTTGTTTTGGGCTTTGAAAGGGCATAATTTATTCGTCGAGCGATATAGAATACCAAATTGTACTTGGTGGATGTAAAGATACAACTCAACATATGCACCATACAAGCCGGGATATGATCTCGGTTTCCACCAAGACAAAAGACATTCTCCCTAAGGATATTTGCCCATTGGACCATAAAATCCTTAAGGTCGCTAGAGAGCACTTCATATCGATTCACATTTCGCACATTTGAATAAAGGCTTCTCACAACGTTTCCATCATGCTCTTTCGAAATGATGTCAAGGATGAACTCTAGATCAATTTTGGTGTGGTCATTTGGAGGTTTATCGTAGGATTCCAAGAGAGAAACAAGTCTCCATTTATCCGTAAAACGACAAGTGCCTTCATATGGCACACCGAGAATTTCACCAAAGTTTTCGAGGGAGTATTAAATCAATTGATCATTCAACACGAAACGAATGAATATTTCTCCATTGTATTCAAGCATGGAGTAGGTGCTAAAAAATTCAAGAAGGAACAAGGGGTAAATATCTTCTTTTATGTTGAGCAAGCACTCAAACCCCAAAAGCTCAAACATAGATTGGATATAGTCATAGCCCGTTATTCCCTCGTCAACGACTCTACCCTCATGGAAACAACGAGTAGAAAGGGATGGAAAGGAGTTTCGAAGTTGAGTGGAAGCATAGGTTTGGGAAAGGTTTGGCATGTATTGTTTAGTGAGTTGATGATCCTTTTGGTATTGAGAAGGCATGATTAGTACCTAAATACACATAAGAAAATATTTTTCCAATCACTCATATGAAAAATAAAATCAAAACTCAAAAATATGAGAATGTGTTATATCAATTTCTTGACAAACAAAGGATTGAATCCATATCATTTTCATGTTCACAATGTAGCTATTCCATTATTTACCAAGAACATATGAACTATGTTGGATCAACAATGGACTAGAACATTGGTTTTTCAAAACAAGGTTTTTAGGTAAGCATTAACAATGTCATTACCTATTTGTTCATGGGTTCATCTCAAATCCATCTTTTAATCAAAATTATTTAATCAAAATTCGGGTTTGTTATACAAGTGGGTTTTAGTGAAATCTTAATGAATATGACCCTAAGGAATCATAGTAAAATAACCATGTCAACCCACATTCCTATTAAGGTTTTAATTCAATTTCAATTTTAAAAATCCCCAATTATGAAAGGATGAACCCTAGAACAAAATAGATGAAATTGAAAGAAAATACTTACAATTAATTGATGTTAGATGAAGGATGAGTGAAACCCACAACTTGGAATCACTTAATTTGAGTGATTGAATGTTTTTGAAGCTTCAACAATGGTGGAAATATGATAAACCGTCGGCTGTGTGTTTTTGGGAGAGAGAGATAGTGGTTTGAAAAAGAATAAAATAATCAAACTAGCGCTCTGACAGATTTTACTGCCCGCGGTTCCTTATCGATAGAGAACCGTGGGTTTGAACCGCCAAAGATAAAGAACCGCCTACAGAGGCTGGTTTTTATCAATGAAATTCGCCAAATTTTAAAAACCAAGTTTTTTTAAGATACTTAAAAATATATCATAAACCTTTTAGAATAACATTAGATCATCATAACACTAGGCAATATGCTTTAATGAAGGATTACGAGTTGAATCAAGATCGAAATGAACCGAAACGGACAAACGACTACTCGTAGCAAAATAGCAAAGTGGAGAGAAGTCAAGGGAAGTGAATCAAGACTAAGATCAATGCTCAAGGGATTAATGACAATCTTCAAATCGTGGGGACGACGATCTTGTGTCATATATAGTGGTTTAAGACGTGCCTTTCCGGTGAAACGTTAAACGGCTTTGGTAATGAATAAACACAAAGCAATTATTCATGTATAGACTAAGATCACTTTCAATAATAGTCTTAGTCTAAACCAAAATATGAGCAAGGTATTAGTTCACTTTCTCTCCCACAAAGGGCCTACTGACCGTATAGGTGCAAACCATGGAAATCATGCTTGATACTTTAAGCTACTACTAACTCACTCTACATCACCATAGTGAGTCAAGTATCCAAGAAATGTAGGTTTGAGAGGATAAAAGAAAAGAATCACAAACCACAAACAAATGTCAAGGCAAGGATGCCAATAACAAGCACATAGTCAAGTAATGATCAATAGAATGATCAAAGGGCGTGTGGAAGAACGAAAGCATACGTTGGCCACAAAGAGCAATCCATCAAGGAATCAATGCTATGCCCAACAATGACTATGATTAGTACTAAGTCTTCAAGGACTAGTATCATTCCCAAACATCTTGGTATCATCATTCAAGGATGTTTAAGATCAATGAAGATGAGTCTTCTACAAGTGCAAGTAACACAATCCACAACCAATTAAGTGATGCAAACTAGTAGATACATTTCAAGAGTAGATCTAAAATGCATAAAGACTACTAATCTAAAAGGGATGCAATATTACCAATTAAAGGATCTATTTTTCAAAAAAAATGGTTTTGACCAAAGAGAAACTTTAGTACAATTTGATCTTCTAATTTGAGGAGACAATGGATCGATCCAAGTTTCAAAGTACAATATACTTCAAAGATCTTGAGTGACCATCGCTCTAATACCAATTGTAGAAACTAGAAGGGGGGGGGGGGGGTGAATAGTTTCTCTTTGATTGGCAACCTAATTAAAATTACTTTCAATTAGGTATGTATCAAAACTATCTTTTATTTGAGGCTAAGTTGCATAATGATTAAGTTTAATTCAAATGCACTAGCAATGATAATAGGTAAGTGTAATGATAATGAAATAAGTAAAGAGTAAGGAAAGAGACAACCTAGTGGGAAGACACCAAGATTTATAGTGGTTCGACAACAAGGCTCTATCCTCATTTCTATTCCACTCCTCGAGTACACCTACTCGAGATTTCCACTATATCCACAAGCTCCCTTCTTGGCGGAGAAAACCTTACATCGTCGCTTACATTATTTTCCGACACTAAGCTAAATGTCGAGACCTAATCTTTAGCTAGGACCAATCTACACAACGTTGCCTACTTCATAATTTAACGACACAAGGCTAGATGTCGAGTTCTAATCTCAAGGTAGAACCAATCTTCACGACGTTGCCTACTTCACCATTTTACGACACAAGGCTAGATGTCGAGTTCTAATCCAAAGCTAGAACCAATCTTCACGACTCTTCACTTTGAAGCTAAGTGAGAACTTCATACAACACAACTACTAATCACTTTCAAGTTGAGTGAGAACTTACAAGACACAACCACATCACTTTATAGTTTAGTGAGAACTACTAATCAACCTATTACAACTCAACTAGACATATCTAAGTACACACATGTAACTTGGATCTACACAACATAAATCCAAGCAAACACATATGCAATGGATGTACACAACAAATCCATGTATTCACAAATAGCTTGGATGAACACAACTAGTCCAAGTATTCATAAACACAATGGATTCACATAAAACAAAAAGGGTATCATGATGAACATGACTAACTCATGGATTCATCTTTATCACAACACTAGTGAGTGAGTGATCTTCTCTTTGGACAAGGTAAAGGAGGGGATCAATAGGATAATCATATGTAAACATACTTAACACATTAAGTGATCATTTACTAATGATTATGTTTATAGAAAAGAGAAAGGGGCTGAGAAAAACGTCCAAGAGGCTTGTTGGAAAATGAGATTTGATCCACTATTTAAAGGAGACAATGTACAACGGCTATCTGGGCGCGGTACCTTATCTAGCCCGGCGGTTCCTTAACGCTAGGGAACCACCGAGCTACTTAAGGTTCCGCCCGTAGACTACGCTCCGTTTTTTGTCTGTTTGTGGGGTAGGAATATCTGAGGTATATTAAGCCTTCAAAGGATATTCTAATAGCATATGGAATATGCTATTTTCAAATTTACATTTTCCATTTTAGTAAAACATTTTCTAAAAAAGAAAGTTTATTAAAAAGTCTTTTGTCATATTAACAAAAGTGAGTTTTAAGGATAATCATTTTGATGATCACTAAGTATGATTAAGAAACGTTAGTGATATGATTATTACCTTGATGATAGTGTTAGTTAAATAATTCGTTTTATGTTTTTCACTAAATGTGTTGTATAGTTTGTTGTGATCAAAAATAAGAAAGATTAGTTAACACTAATAATGTTTTTAGGCATTACTTGCATTAACAGTGACTATTGTGACGACATGCTATTTTAGATGGGCAAAGGAATTACGGGTTAGCTACCTATTGTTTGTTATAGTAAGGTAGCAATGTCATGCGGCTTATAATAATCCAATAACAAAAATACTGATATACGCATTGAATTATAATATATTGCCTGACTAGCAATACAGGGTCTTATCACTGATATTATGTTCGTGTTTTGGTTTTACATAACCATTTTCATATAACGATTTTTATTTAACTTTATACAACGTTATAAAACGTATTGTATGATGTTTTTATGACAATGGTTCGTATAATGGTTTTGAAGGCAAAAGCCTATATTGTGATTTACGAAAAGATTTGTATAAATGTCTTTGGCCTATTTTATAGCCTGCGACAAAGATTTTTACAAAATTATTTTTGGTAATAATTATATACCGGCGATATACTAATGGTTTCTATTAAACTCTATGAATTCACTCGGCGTTTTCGCTGACCTTTTTAACATGTTTTATCTCAGGTACTTGAAGGTAATTCTCGAGAAGACGACAAGAATTTATGGCCTGCATTCAAATAAAATTTCCATTCAAATATTTTGTAAACTGGTATGACAAACTATGACCTAAGTACCTATGTAAATTTGTTATTCATGAATGGAAAATGCTTTATTATTAAACGACGCGATTTTTAAGCGTTGTCAATGATTTGAGTAATGTGCTATCCCGTAACACCAACGACTCTTCCGATGAACTAAAGTATGAATATTTGGGGGTGTTACACATACTATTTCTCCAATGGCGTCTTTCCATCAATAGCAGTTGATGGCAAACGATTCACGAGGTGACACGCATATGTCACAGCTTCAGCCCAAAATTCTTTACCCAACCCAGCATTGGATAACATACACCAAACTTTCTCCAGCAAGGTTCGGTTCATGCGTTCAGCCACCCCATTCTGTTGTGGTGTATGTCTGACAGTGAAATGCCTCACGATGCCTTCATCTTCACAAAGTTTTGTGAAAATATCATTTTTATACTCTTCGCCATTATCTGTCAAGAGATGTTTGATCTTTCTGCACGTGTGAGTTTCCATCACCTTTTTCCACTTGATGAACACTCCTAGCACTTCATCCTTTGCTCTCAACGTGTACACCTAAACTCTAGGGGAAAAGTCATCAACAAAGGTCACATAATAGTGTCTCCCTCCTAAAGATTTTGTCTTTGAGGGACCCCACACATCAGATTGGACATAATCCAAGATACCTTGTATCTTGTAGATAGCTGTCCCAAAATTTCACCCTTGTCGTCTTCACGTTGATGCAATGCTCACAGAGATCCAACTTACAGGACTTGAGTCCTTTCAATAATCATTGCTTTATGAGCAAATTCAAGGATTTTTCTCCTGCATGTCCTAAACGCATATGCCATAGCTTCACAGCTTTTGAGTTTCTATCACTATCAGTAACAACTGCTATAGTTCCAACAACCGTTCTACCTTTGTTGTGACACGTGTTGTTTATTTTACGAATACCCTTCATTACTACAAGTACACCAGAGATGATCTTCATAACCCCATCTTTCGCTCTTACTTCAAAACCTTTAGATTCTAAAGTACTAACGGAAATGAGATTCTTCTTCAACTTTGGCGAATAACGAACACCTTTCAAGGTCACAATTGTTCCGTCTTCGTTCTTCAATGGAACGGAACCAATACCATGAGTAGTGAGGGGAGTTTCGTCTGCCGTATAAACAACTTCCTCAAGTGCTTCAAAATTACTAAACCACTCTCTATGTGGTGTAATATGATGGCTACATGTGGAATCCAATAGCCATATATCAGAAGTATTTCTACTTGACGATGTTGCTAGTGAGAGTTCTGATTCTTCATCCTCACACTTAATGACATTCGCCTCAGCTACAGCTTTCCCTTTATAGTGATTGTCTTTGGTTTTCAACTTAGGAAAATCTCTCTTTCAATGACCTTTTTCATGACAAAAGGTACATTCATCTTTGCTTAGTTTTTGCCTTGACTTGGATCTCTATCTCTTATCGGTGCCCCTCTTCTGTGAACGACCTCTAACTAGCAAAACTTCTGCATCTCAACTTGAACTAATCTGATTGTCCTTCCTTCTTAGTTCTTTACTATACAAGGCAGAACAAACTTCACTAAGAGACACATCATCCTTCCTATTTAGTAGAGTTGTTTCAAGAAACTCGTACTCCTCTAGAAGCGATCCCAAAAGTATCAATGCTAGATCTTGGTCTTTGAACACCTCATCCATATTCATCAAATCGGTTACTAGTTGATTAAAGCTAGTAATGTGATCATTCATTGTGGTACCCGGTACATATGTGAAGCGAAAAAGTCGCTTCTTCATAAAGAGATTATTCTGACAATTCTTCTTCAGAAATTTCTCTTCCAATGCCACCCACAATTTGTAAGCGGATATTTCTTTTGAGAAAGCATCATTGCTCTCTCGAAAGACAGGAACGAATCGTACCACAAGCTAACCGATTGATGGTTAACCAATTCCTCTCTTCTACATCCTCTGGTTTACTTTCTTCAACGGCAATGTCTAGACCTTGCTGAAAAAGAGCGTCTAGAACCTCACTTTGCCACATATCGAAATGGCCTGTGCCATCGAATACCTCCACCGCCAATCTTGCATTCGTTAAGACTGGTCTAGCCCAGCTTGAAGATGTTGGGTCCACCAATGTGGAAGGTACTTTGTCAACTTTGTCGTCCACCATTTCGAGTACAAATTAATTTTCAACAGCTTCTAACCAAAAGACCAATGTAATTCTTTTCTGATGTGGAAGATCAAATTAAATTGCAACCACAGAGCATACTAAGAATAACGTCGGCAATTGATACCACTTGTTGTGGAATAACCACGATAATATTCCAGCGACTAGGTAAAGAGTGTGAATAAATCAACACTATAAGCTTACCCCAAAACTAGCTTGTTGAAAATTAAAGCTACTAAAAGAAACCAAGAATGGAATGAAGGTTTATAAAGCTCATAACAATTACGCAAAACCCTAAATAAGATCAAAGCACACATAGCGGAAGCGATTTAACAAGATCATAATTAATAACACATTCATAATTAACCGAGTTAGGGTTACATACCTTTTAGCTAAAGTAATTCCACAAGAACACCTTCGAATCTCGAATTAGGGTTTATATGAAGAATACCAAGATATAGTTTATAGTGAAACTATATTACGCTCTTGTACACACGTAATGCAACGGGCTAATCGTGATGCTCGCACTTGCAAACCGGAGCTTCAACACTTGCGAATAATAGCGAAATCGAAAACAAACCGAAACCCTATAAGGGGTGTTTGTTGCGATCGCAGGAAAAGAAGAGAGGAGAGGGACCAAAAAATAATGAAGGCCTTGGGGTGTATTTATAGGCTTGACAAATTTTATTATCCAAGTTATAAACGAATTAGAAAAGTAAGAAACTTCCCCTTTCCCCCTTTGTTTAACTAACGGTCGACACCCCACTCGGGGTGTCTTCCGGAACCTTCCGTTCTCCTTATTTTAAATTCTATAACGCTCGTTTACACTTAACTATTAGCTATTAACGTACGTTAGTTAAGCTCGGTTTATATTTAATAAATATAATAAATATATTTATTAAAATTAATTAACCCTTTACGTATTGCGTGCAATCCCGTAATCCCGAGTTCGATCCTATCACACGACTATTTAATTTTATGTCCATAAACTTTCATCTCCCACTTGGAAAAAATTCGAATATCGTGATTACATTGAATAGCGTATATTTACACTAACAGTGTCACTAGTACAACTCAAGTAAGGTCTCATGGACAAAACCATTTAATGATACATCATTATTAGTATCCTTTTATTTCAAATACAACGTTAATAGGATATGGATCTCAGTCACTCCTTCATTAACCATTCTGTTTCTCGTTTACGGATATAGCAAGATTACCAAAACAAATTTGGGTGTGGCCACACAAACATCTTACTACTCCCCCAAGGGGCCCAGCTGTATTATACTTCAAAAAAATTTTTGAAGGAAACAAATCCCATTTTGACTACAAACGAAACTTACGAACTTTGCAACACTTCTGAAAATAACCCTTATAGCTACCAGTTACGTTTAGCGTTAGGTTATCTCATAGAAATACACTACATTCGTGACAGTTTCCTGGTATCTCAGGTCTAAGGATAACTATTTATGATTTACTTAATGACAAAGATCCATAAAGTAAAATCATATAGTTGGGATAAGTCCAATATTTGATTCATCAAATATCATCCAAAATTGACCAATATACTTTCAAGTATACTCTGTCACTATTTTGAATTGTCTTAGTTAAATAATACTCCCATATTATTAATCGACAACGGACATTTAGAACATAACAATTTATTCATGGATTAAAACATGTAAAATAGGATACAAAATCAAATAACAGAAAATAAACGAAACTCAATCTTTATTTCATCAATTCAATAATGTCTTAACATCCTTTATCCAAATACTAATCAACAGATTTATTGCATGAATTCGCTAGCTAGTTGCAGCCCAATAGCCTTGGCATGCTTAACTACCTTTTGTCTAGGCAAAGCCTTAGTAAAAGGATCAGCTACGTTATCATCTGTGTGAACTTTTATTAATTTTATTTCACGAGCTTCAGCTTGTTCTCGTATGTAGTGATATCTACGTTTAAAGTGTCTGGCGCCTTTCATGACTCTAGGGTCATTGGCAAATATGATTACGGCAGACTCGTCCCAATACATATTTATTAGGTTTTTATTGCAAGCATCATCCCCGAGATCTCCAATAAAATTCCTAATCCAAACCACATTTAGTTATCTGTATAGCTACCCTCTGAATACCAAAACATTTCTTTTTGTATTCCTCAAATACTGTAGAAAATTTTTAACAGCAACCCAGTGGAGCTACCCTGGATTCTGTTGGTATCTACTGACCAAGTTCTGAGCAAACGCCACATACGGCCTTGTGCATCTTACAACATACATAATAGATCCTACAGCCGAAGCATAAGGCACCTTCTGCATGTAAGCCACCTCTTCGGGTGTTGATGCATCTAACTCATGATTTAATTCATGCTTAACCACCATAGGTTGACAACCTTTCTTGGAGTTATGCATGTTATACTTCTTCAATATCTTATCAATATAAGCATCTTGACTAAGACCAATTAACCGTCTTTTCCTATCTCGATAGATTTTAATTCCCAGAATATATGCAGCATCTCCCAAATCCTTCATAGAAAAACATTTACCAAGATAATCCTTAACTTCCTTAAGTCTTGGAATGTTACTTCCCATGATTAATATGCCATCGACATATAAAATTAGGAATACTACATCACTCCCACTAGCTTTGCGATATACACATGGCTCGTCATGATTTTGAATAAATCCGAACTTTTTTATTTCTTCATCAAATCGTTAATTCCATTGACATGATGCTTGCTTCAAACCGTAAATAGATCTTTGAAGTTTGCACACGCGTTTTGGATATTTAGGATCAACGTACCCTTCCAGTTGTTGCATATAGATTTCTTCATCTAAGCGACCGTTCAAGAAGGCATTTTTAACATCCATTTGCCATATCTCATAGTTATAGTATGCTGCTATAGCTATATGAATCCTAATAGCTCGTAAATCTGCTACCGGAGAAAATGTCTCCTCGTAGTCTACGCCAAAAGTTTGAGTAAAACCTTTAGCTACTAAACGTGCTTTATAGGATTGTACTTCACCATCCATGTCGGTTTTCTTCTTGAAAATCCACCTATTTTCACTACTTTAGCACTTTTAGGCGCATCAACAAGAATCCGAACATCGTTGATTTTTATGGATTTCATTTCCTCATTCATTGCAACTATCCATTTAGACTTTTCTGGATCAAGCATTGCGGATCGATAGTTAGCAGGTTCACCAAGATCCCCTACTTCCTCCTTATCATCCCCTATGTTAAGACATAGTTTGCTTGGCGCACGTAAGTCCTTCCATACCTACGCGGAGGAATTAATTCCGGCGTAGCTCCCAAACTTTCTGGCTCTATTGGAATTTCTTCGCTAGTATTTTCAGAAGGCAATGTATCTTCTTGAATTTCTTCAAGATCATAGTTTCTCCCACTGAATTCTTGATTTACAAGATCATTTTCAAGGAAGTCTCTCCATACCTAGCAACAATAACTTTGTTCTCAGGTGGATAATAAAAGTAGTAACCCATATTTTCCTTAGGGTAACCTACAAAGATACATTTTACTGAGCGTTGTTGGAGTTTATCTCCAGAGTCACGTTTCACAAACGCCTCACAACCCCAAATTTTCAAATAAGACAAATATGGCCTTTTGCCATGCCATAATTCATATGGTGTCTTATCAACCTTCTGTGTTGGAACCATATTCAGAATATGACAGCATATTCTAGATCATAATCCCAAAAGGATAAAGTTAAAGTTGTAAGATTACATAGATCACACCATATCTACTAATGTACGATTTCTCCCTTCGGATACACCATTTTGTTGTGGAGTATATGGAGAAGTAAGTTTCTGAACAATTCCGTTCTCACTTAAATAATCTTTAAACTCTTGACTAAAATATTCACCACCTCGATCAGAACGAAGAGCTTTAATCTTCTTTCCTAGTTGCAATTCTACTTCCGCTTTAAACACTTTGAATGTTTCAAATACCTCATGTTTATGATTAAGTAAATAAACATAACCATAACGGCTATAATCATCCGTAAATGTTAAGAAGTAGCTAGCACCTTTCCTTGACACATGTCTAAGTGGTCCACACACATCAGTATGTATCAAACCAAGTAGTTCAGTAGCCCGTTCAATATTGCTATTAAAAGGTTTCTTGGTCATCTTTCCAGAGATACAAGACTCACATTTATCAAATGATTCATCATTGATACTTTCGAAAAGACCATCACGTTGAAGCTTTTGTATGTGAGTCTTCACAATATGGGCAAGTCTACAATGCCAAAGATAAGAAGAGTTCTTGTCTAACTTTCTCTTCTTATTCATGCTAAAAACAGAATTAATCTTTCTCTTGGAATTATTATCATGCATGTTAATTTCAGAAACACCATTCACAGAAATTGCATCAAAATAGAATACAGAAATTGCATCAAAATAGAATACACCCTTTAGGAAAAAGGCGTAAATCAAGTGTTAATGACCCAAATAAGTTCGTTTCCCAAGGAGGTATATGTGTGTGAATAATTCGTAAAGATTTTGGATTAATATTGAGAAAGAAAAGATGAGAAAAGTGAAAAGACGGATACGTTGAAATTATACTACGACGACAAAACGAAAAACCGTAAAAAGTGACAAAATAAAAATTTATTCTAAAATTCCTAAAAAATTACAAAAAATAGCTAAAAATAAACTAAGAGTTTACAAATGATCAAAACTTTTTCAAACCTTAAAATTAATTAAATATTAATTTTTAAATACTAATTAAAGCCCTAAAAATCCAAATAATTAATAAAAAGCACAAATAAATATTTTTTACTTTGTAAACCTCTAAAATGACTTAATTAAACTAAAAACTATTTTTATGAAATTTAAAACTAATGAAAACTATTTTTAAATGATTAAAAACTATTAAAATATTAAAATAATCCTAAAAATTAAATAAATGATGAGAAAATGAATCTAAGAATTTTAAAAATCCTAACTTAATGTATTTGACCTAGGAAAATGTAAAAGTTGCAAAAATACGAAAAACAATTTTTAATAATAAAATAATATTAAAAATCCAAAAATTACAAAAATTTCTAAAAACTTGCAAACTAGTTTATTTTAACCTAAATAAACAGCAAATGAAAGTGAAATTACCCAAATACCCCTATTGGGCCCCAAAATGGGCTAAAAACAAAAAGCAGTGCACTTAAATGGGCTTTTTGGCCCAATAAAATCCAACTCAACCAAATAAGCTAAAAATCACCAGTCTAGCTTAAAATTTAATTCTAAACACAAAACTAAGAAGGTCCAAAAGCTGAATATGAGCTTATCACAGCTTAAATGTACAACAGCTTATTCTTAATGGGCTTTTTGGCCCATTAAGCTATAAGCCAATGCCATAATCTCTAATTTGACACACAACCTTCTTTTGGGATGCTTAAGAGATCTGTGAAAATAAATTTTGGAAAAGCACAACCAATAAGCCAGAAATAAGCCAAGTACAAATTCACTAAACTACAAAATAGTCGACTTAGAGTTTTAGACCACCTCAAAACTTGATTCAACTTGCAAAAGACTCTAAATGACTTAAATAAGCCACATCAATCAAGAAAAATCAAATAAGCAAAGCTAAAAAATCTGAATCAGTCAATAAGCACTTATGTAAAAGTAAAACAAGTTAGTTTTCTAGTCAAACCCTAAAGTCAACCACCCAAAAGCTCTAAAATGAACAAATGGGTCAAATGATGAAGACCTATTACCAAATTAAAGATGATCCAAATTTTAATAAGCTAGAATAGCTTATTGATAAGTTGTTTGCAAATTAACACTAGTAGTGGCTAGTAGCAGTGGGAAAGGATTCCTACTGCTTGACTTAATTGACCTTTGATTTTAGAGAGATTTACTTGGATTTGGTGAACAACAAGGGCACCCTTATAACCAGTGGGTCATAAGGAGTCAATAATAAGCAAGAAATCACAAAATCACCAAGCCAATCAGTGTAGTAAATTAAAACAAGCATCAGACATCACACAAACTTGTTTAATAAGCAGTTTTGAACAAATAAGCAGTTTAAGCAAGATTAAGCCAACCAAATTGAACCAAATGCATACACAAGCTATAATAAACTCAAATAAGCATACACAAACTTGTTTCATACCCTGAATCAAAGATTTGAGACAGATTAAAGCTTATGCAGGTTACTGATGAACAAAAGTGGCCACAAAAACTATTTGCTGAACTAGATGACCACAAATCCAATTTCTACGCCACAAATCTACTTCACATGTTGCACAAACTTAGATTTAGCACTTGTTAGCCCTATTCTACCCTTAGATCTAGGTGTCCACAAAATCTTAGGCAAAAACAACAAGTAATGAAGATTTTATGGCCAATTGATGGATTATGGTGATGCAATCCTCAAAACCTACAGATAAGTAACTAATAGCACAATAACAGCAAGAATAAACACAATACACAAACCAACACTTACTCAAGTCAACTCAAATCTTGGTTATGCAGTAAACCCAAACACCCCTTTATGACAGATTTAACATTTTTTCAAAGATTTGTTTGATGAACACCACAAATCAAGATCAAATAAACTAATAACCAACAAATAACAACCAAATAACAAGATTTAACCACTAATACACATATTCAATAACAAATACTCATATGCAATCACAAAGCATGAAAATTTTCAAAAAGGTAAAAAAGTTTAGAGCACCTCCAAAACATGCATCCATGCTTTAGATTGTGTGAGCTTAAGTGGTAGCAGAACAACCACTAGCTTCCACCTTTTGTACCTGCTAAGATCAACAAACACAAAGGTGAACCAAATACAATAATGACTGATTTTTGAAAACAAGGATTTTAAACCATAAAACCTTTCCTCAAAACTCAACAAACAGATAAATGGAACTTAGATCTTAGCTAATCAAACACCAACTTTCATAAAAACATAAAAGGAATTACAATTTTCATAAAATACTAACTTTATATTTATAAAAAGGAATTACAAAGATTTTAGCTAAAATATGGAACAAAGCTCTCTCACATGTTGAGGAGTCTTTATATAGGCAACAATAGACGATTCTAGAATGAAAATACATGAAAACCCTACCTAGCAAATCTCTAAAATTCCCTTGAGTGCTTGAGGCGTGTTTGATGTTGTGAGCTTTCCAAAGTCATCCAAAACGTTCATTTATCCTTTGGGACCAAGTAATGATTGTAAATCGTTGATCTTGCCACGTGGTTTTTCTTGGAGAGGAAGTTGTGTTTTTATTTGTGAACCGGTTGAATGGTGGTGGCCATGTATTGATGGGATTGTTGTTGTGACAGTGTGGAACGATTTGGTTTAAGGTGAATCACACGTGGGTCAGGGCAATTGAAGTTTACCCTTTGTTTTAAGTTCAATAGTTACTGGGTTCTTGAGGGTGAATAGTAACTCGTTTGATCCAAAAAAGGGGTGGTGAGTTGTTTAGCGCGTGTTTGTGCTTTGTAAACTTTAAGAATGGCAAAAGTAGCCCTTGTGTTTTGGTGAAAGTGGTATAGCATGTGTTTCAGACTTGAAACTTGGAATCCTTTGTTATTGAAGTCTCAGTTTTCATAGTTTGGCTACAAAACCTTATGTCAAGGGTTTTAAGGGTTTGTTTTGCCATTTTTGCATAATTTAAGGACTGAACTTGGAAATTTCTCATCTTTGAAGGTCTTCATTGGATGTTTGACTTCATGACGGACCATTGTTGACAATTTAGAATTTTTAGGGACTAAACTTTCCAAATCTTAAAAGTTGAAGGACCATTTTGTAATTTTGACAAACTTAAGGGACTAAACTTGTAATTATGAATATACAAGGGTATTAAGTGTCATTTATTCATAAATGAGGGATGATTCTTGTACATCTTCATGTCTTCAAGGGTTATTCTTTGAGAAATCCATAACTAGGGCTCGGTTCATTGTGCGGCTTCGTTTCTCGTGTTCGTTTTTCCTTGTTTCTTGTGATCTTTTGTCTTTTTCACGATATACATACCTAAAATACAGAAGTAAACAAACACAAGCATATATATGGTATTTTTGACATTTTATGCATTTAAAGCCCGAAAATAACGATGAGATCATGTATAAATGCCATCTCATCACTCCCCCATACTAAACCATTGTCATGCCCTCACGCAATGCTAGAATAAAGTATCTAAGCATCTCCAAAATTTAATTTTATTAACCTTTATTGAAGAGTCAAACTTGCTACAATACTAAGAAGATATGGTAAAGACATAATGTATGATTTTCATCACGTAAGTGACTTTTAGGGTTAATGAATAGAAACAAGTGAATGTCTCATAGAGTAAAGTTCGTCATCCTTGATTGTCATACATTCCATGCTAAGTGCAAAAACGAGATCCTTGTTGGTACAAGTCACAATGCTAACACTACTCATACGTCCAACTTGTGTAATATTTTTTCTCCCCGCAATCCTAGTTATTATGAAAAGAAAATGTTTCTAGAATTTTTTAACTATTTTTCATGGATCACAAGTGATTCATATTGACTTATTTGAGTATTTATTAGTCCGAAAATAAAGTAGCACGATTTAATCGATAGTTAGCTAAAGGAAAAAATCTTTTAAAACGGCTTCTCGTGTATCTCCTTAAGTTCATATCTTGGCATAACTTGTTTCACGATTTGAGACCTTTCTCGGACCGATATTTGGCATGTACTTCATACTTCGAATCTTCGGAAGACGTTCTTGAAATTATGGTCTTCTCTTCATATTTTATAATTTCTTGACGTTTTTGAGAGATTCTTCATACTTGGACCACGACTTCATCATTTTTCTTCAATCTTTATTTTGGATTTTGATATACAATGATCCGCCTCCTTTTAGGACATGAATATATTTATCCTCATACCTTGTAAGGGTCTTTTTGGTTAGACTTTCTCCATGATCTTTAGGGGAGTAATTTCTTTTCGTCGTGTGTCTCGATCCTTCATATTGATTTTGGAATAATGATACTTCACATCATCTTGGATCTTTAGCAACAAATAGATCTCCTCATGCCTTGTTAGGGCCTTTTTGGATCTTCACCAATCTTCGCGTCCCGCTTCAATAAGTTATGCCTTAGCTATGAACTCTATTCAACCGCGAGCAACTTTTAAACGATCTTGTGCTAGAAGCTAAGTAACCTTTCAAATCGTACGACCTTACTTATTGCAATAATTTTATTCCTAATGCATTGATCTTATGGGAGAAAAAGCCACAATTATAAACATATGAGTTTTTGAAAGAACATTTTCATGTTCTACGCTTAGCATGATCACTTGTCTAACTCTATCACTTCTCGTTCTTCACTATTTAAAGACCTCTAATTAAAGAGACTCGTGAATACTTAGCCATGCAAGTCAAAATTAAGCCAAATTTGGATTAGCTTCATTAAGACTATATCAAATCGAAGTTTTGGGTTTTCAAGCCACCTATAGGATCTTCCACTTTCTTAGAATTTTTCAAGTTTAGAGAACGCATTTTAAAGTTCCCTTGATAAGTGACTTTCTAGGATCAATTATAGGAACTTGCGAAAAATTCTTGTTCTTAACCTGTATGAGCTAAGACTTTCGCGTTTTAAAGTTCCCTATATAAAAGTCTAGCAAAACTTGATTCAAGCGGGTTAAGGAATATAAAGAGCTCCAAATGCCCATCATGTAAAAAATTAACTCTTATTCTAACCATCAGAAAATATACATTCGTGTCTTAAAAACACTTATGAAAACTAAGAAAATTTTTAAAATTGGGCCATTTTTAACCTTATTTGCAACAAAACAAAACAAAACGTTGAATGTTGGAAAACGTAAGGGCGTAGCAGGGCAAGTATCTATTCACCCCATACTTGTCACACCCCACCATGGCGGAATATGAGGAGCGACGTATGGATATCATCACAACATGGCGTGTCTATAGAGATAACTATACGTGTAAAACCCGTATTTAAAATCATAATTTTAAATACGCAGTTTTGATTTTAAATAAACGCAAGAATTCAGAAATAAAAGCGCGAGAATTAAATGAGAGCGTACGAATAAAATAAAATAAAATGATGAAAACTATATAAGTTAGTATTTGGGTCAGTTATAAAAAAAAGAGAAGAAAGGTGTAATGGGCTTAGGCCCAGCCCGTTAACAAATTAACTAGCAAACCTTTGTCATTCTTTAATTCGAACAAAAAAAAATAAAAAAAAATAAAAACCCTAGTTGGGTGTGTGCTAAGCCGTCAAACTCTCCTTCACTCTTGTTTTCGTTGGATCTAAGGTACATCTTGAACCAAAGTCTTAAAATATGATATCTTAATCACTATGTAATGAAATGGCTGCTTATATATGACTACAATGATAAAATTATTTATTAAGATTCATAAGCATTGCTACCATTAAAAATGAAATGTAGCTACTGGTTTTCGATGTGTTGAATAATTGCTATATCCAAATTCATAAGCGGCATGGTCATGCACAAACTTGCGAATTTAAGAATCTGAAGTTATGAAAATAGCTAGATGTTTTAGTCATCATCGTAGCATAATATTGATCTATATTTAAAACACATAAGTCCAAAATTTTAGTATTGAACATATGCATACATAACAATTAGCATGACATGTTTGACCATGTCTTGTCTAGCTCTTAAATAAAAATATTTTGATGTTGCTCTAAATGGCACACATAAATTTGAATAATAGCTCTCGGTGGTGATGTATGGCTTGGTTAAACCGAGAGGAAACGAGGGGACTTAAGATATAACTTAATTATTAAACTATTAATGATTTAATCATCTCCCATTTAATTAAATTTAGTTTCTTATAATAATTATTTTAAATAATTATTATTGAATATGGCATTTAATTAAATTTATTTAAGGACTTAGCCTAATTATTTAATTACATTTTAATCATGATATAATTAATTATACAATTACCAAGTTTATAGTAAAGTTTTATTAAGTTTTAGACCATGTTTTATTATTAATTAATAATTACTTTATTAAACCATATTATGTTATTAATTAATAACTAACTATAAGATTATGACATGTTATATTGGTTGTTAAATAAACTTTACTATATTATCATTTAGATGAACCAGAACTTATATAATACGTTCAATAAGCCTCACCTTATATTATAGGCTTATTAAACCAGCTTATTACTATTTATGGAAACTTCTATTTTTAGAAACTTACTATTTATGGAAACCTGCTATTTTTTAGAAAGTTACTTATTTTGATACTAGTATAATAACACAAGAATACATGAACTACATTAATCAGAAACATAGGAAAACATCAAGAATTACTAATAATACATGAAACAGTAAAACAAGACAAGAACATGTAAAAACACTCAGAAACAGCAAAGTATATAGTAATCAGACAACTCATTCGCGTCCTTTATTCATGTAGCTTTTGTGAAGTCAGAGTAGGAGTTTCACCTGTTCGTCTTCGGTCAGTTACTGGACACAAGGTACGGATTTCCGTCCTTTCAGTAAGGACTTCCTTTTTATGCATGATTAGGATTCCCCGTCTTCAGCCAAATGTTTTTCCCCAGTATATGTTTAAGTTTATCAGTAATCATATTAATAACTAAATAAATTGCCTGAGCATTATATACAAGCACGACCAGTTTATGTACTAGTTACGGAGGTACCGTAACCACGACACTAGAGGCACCGGTGTCGTGACACACATGCAGGAGAGTGATATCCTGCATCGTCCCACTCAGCTCAGCTTGGCCATTTTATCAGTATTATTAGTGGGGCGTATGGATGCATCCTAGGCTTATAAGTGTTACAAGTTATCAGGGTGAATGTGGTGTGTGCTCTACATCCTTCACATTGGAGCTGATCCCTCCACCCAGCACAGTTATTTAGAGGTCACCCCTCTATAGCATGACGAGGTCACCCCTCCAGTTATTCATGCACGTTTGTTACAGCACGTGACCTATATAAGCTCTGGCAAAATAAAATACAATAAATGCATGTTTTCAGAATTATTAGTATCAGTATATATGAACCAGGTTTCTCAGATTTTATGCAGAGTTCTACCACATGTTACATATCAGTCTTACAGCTTCAGTATTCTATCGCCTGTTTCTTTCAGTATATTCTTATCATGCTTTATATCTGTTCACTGAGTGTTATGCTCAGTCGTAGTTCCTTTCATGTTTTAACGGCAGGTATACCAGGACGCTCTTAGGATTCCGAGAGCATGTGCATTTGGATGGAAGCTATCCAGACTTCTTACTTTATGCATTTGTTACATTATTCTGCTCATTTGGACATTGTTTAGTCCTTTCCTTCAGTATTTTACTTTTCATGTTTTGGGCTTATGTTTGGATTACCGATGTTTGATTCCGGTATTCTTTATGGTCAGTTAATGTTTTAGAACATTTACCTTATGCTTTGATGACACGCCATAAATACACGTACCCGGTCCACTTATCCAAGTGGGGTGTTACAATTATGGTATCAGAGCGCAAGGTTCGACCTGTAGGCTCTAAAACTTGACCTGTGACTAGTGGGTAGTCACGAGGAACTTCCCAGATTTTGGCGTTGTTATCTTCATGTTTCTCATGCATTTATCAGTCAGTTTTCTTCATTTATCAGACTGTTTCCTTAAAGTTTTTGACTAAGTAAAAGGTTGGTACAGGACTGGCCATATTTAGTCGCATGTGCTTTTCTGCGAATTTTGTTTCGGTGAACTGACCCATAGGCGTTCACCCTTGTCCGTTCAGATTTCATAAAACCTTGACAAATATGAATTGGACTACAACCAACCACATTTAGTCCCAGATTGTACATTTCTATTCGTGACAGTTCCCAGAAAATTTTGACAGGTATGGATCGAAACAGAATCGCCCATACTTAGTCACATGCTTCCTACTTTGAATACTGTGGATTAAACCATAACTATCCACATCAGTTGATGCTAAATCTCAGTTGATTATTCTCCTATGTTATTTGTATCAGTCAAGTTTATACTTTCACGTGAATGTCGTTTTCATGCTGACTAAGTTCATGTCTCCTTATGAGGATTATGTTTTCAGCAGGGTGATAATGTTTTCATCCTAGCATACAGAAGGATTTCAGTATCATCCTATTTCATGATAAATCATGTTTGGTCTTCATCAGTCGTGTCCTTATACTGACCATTACTGAAAGTCCATTTTAATCATATTCTTGAACCTCTATACAACTAGCATTAAGTCTACGCAGGGATCACCAGTCTATCATGTTACTCATTTCAGTTCGGTTACTACCGTTTAAATCAATTTATTCTTGGATAATGTCAGACAAGCGACACCAGTATCGATCATCCCATAAAATTTCCACCAGCTCCACGTACAGTATTCTATATGTACCCATGTACAGTGTCTCAGTTATACTCCATGTATAGTATTTCATGTGTACTCCACGTAAAGTGTCTCAGATATGCTCTATGTGCGGTATTCATTTTGTACTTCATGTACAGTAGTCCAGGTGTACTCCAGGTACCCTACTCCATGGATATTGCTAATCGATCCTTAATCATCTCAGGCGTTTCCACTTGTCGATATTCTACCAGGTGCTAATGCTGCTCGTGAGTTGAAGATTTTGCTAGATGCTAATGCCGCTAACACTTTGAAGACCTCCCAAATGCTGATGCTGCTGATACTTTGGAGACTTCTCATGATGCTGATGCTGTTTATACTATGAAGACTCTGCAGAACAAGCACGAAAACTATAAATTTGAAATTTCTGACGAGAATAAACTTCTACCATCTGACACTACCATTTTATTCCATACTTTTACCTTCTCAGCTAGAAGTCACACTTCACTCAGCTAATTTTGAAGTCAGAAGAGTGGGAACCGGTAACCAGCTGGCCACTCAGCAGAAATAGTTACATGAATCACGGTCATGATAACGACCGTCAGGAAACTGACAGACAAGGTAGTAATGACAACCACTGTAATTATAATTAATCAGTCAGTAACCATCGAAACTCCGGCACGGACGTGATCGGAAATACAAGAGGTCAGTAGTCTAACTGGTCTGTCAATCCAAGCAGTTACCAAAAATTTTCAGCCTTGTCCAGGTTCATCCAGTAAAACACATGTCAAGACGACAGTCAAGACACAGATCTCAGGTATCATTTCGGAAGACACATATCAGGACACCAGTGATGGTACACGTCATACGAATCTTTCCTTAAAATACGAGTCAGAACTCATAACTCCTGTATGTTTCTAAGCCAGGTCCTCAGTAATTCAGGGTACCCTTCAAAAAGGGGTATACACTCGTTCTATTATGCCACGCATAAATCAAATAATTTGAAAATTCAGTCACCACCACTGGATTTTTATTCAGGTTAAACACGTAGTATTCACTCTGTGAGGTTACGGACGAACACATTCAGTGAAAAGTCCCCATGGTTACTTCACGTATTCCTATGTCAGCTTTATCTTAAATCAGGTAGTCACCTGTCTCTCAGCCAGAAAGGACTCAACAGTATCACCATATTTATTAAGTTTTATTTTCAGTTAACGTCGAGATCCGTCCTACCGACCCTGAACATATTCATTTTACTCCTGCCAGAAAAATCAGTACAATTGTTCTATCTCAACAAGCACGTGAATTATTATCCTATAGCTGCAAAGACTTTCTAGCCACCAGTTAAAATCCACTTCTGGAGTTCTTAAAATTTATGATCAGCAGATATTTCAGCATTTCCAGAAGTAATTAAGAAGGTGTTCCAGAAATTCCTTCCTAACCACGAGACAAAATTTAACATCAAGCTTGTCTCAATAATAGAACCTGTTTTCAAAACTCTTTATTCCAGGGCTTCAGCTAAGTTAAAGAGTTGCAGTATTAGCTGCCAGAGTTACCGAAACGAGGCTTAATCGCCCTAGCACATCACCAGAAAATGCACCGCTTTCTGTCCATCAGGAAGAAAGCCAGTAACATGAGATCATGTATCGATCATCGGAAGTTACAAGATCATCATTCTTAATAGATGTTCATCTCGCGTATAGAAGGTTTATCTGACCTGCTATGATGTCTTAAACATTTTCCAGAACAAATTTCCGATCATGCTACCATCAGTGGTGAGGGAAAGAACATGATGTTTCTAGACTGCTGTTGCACATATTACAGTCTCTCTAAAAATTTTGATTTTATACTTCTGAGCTCCCTAATGCTCCAGCTATATTATGAAATTATGAATAAATTTTTTTCCATGACTCTCAGGCAATTTCATCAGTATATTCATTTGTCACATTCTGATCTGCCTAATGATAGAGAAGAACACGAGACTCATCTTCTCACAGTTGTACAGAATCTTCAGTATGAGTTATTTTTATACACAACTTTCCAGATATAAATCTCACTTGAACAAAGTGGCATTTCTGAGCCACCATATTTCAGCAGAAAGAAATTTCAGACAATCCTGCGCAGGTGAAGGCCATCACCTGATGGTCCCGACTGACGTCTGTGAACGAAGTACAAATAGTTCTAGAACTCAATTGACTGCTACCGCAGAAATTACTGACAGTTCTCACTAAAATTCTTCCATGACTATTCATCCAGATTCCACCAGAATGTACCAAAATCTCGGATAGAAATTTGGAAAGAAGTAGTATAACACATGGATGCAGCTATGTTTATATCTAAATGCCTGACACACTGCAGGTTCAAGATAGAATGCCGTCATGCCAGTGAGTGGTTACAACCATTAGGAATTTTGAACAGAAATGGGACAAGGTTTCCATGAAGATTGCTATTAGCTACCATAGAACCCAGAAAAGTTTGATTCTATCTAAGTCATTATCAACCATTTAAACCAGCCTACATGTTTACTCTTATGTGAAAGGATTACGCAGTAACAGACTTGCAAGAAATTCAGCAATAAATCGTATGATTTCGAGGCATTCCATCGACCATTATATCAGACAGAATTCATGTTCACGATCACGTATATGTTTACGTTCACTTTACGTTTACGTTATTTTCAGTTTCACGTTTACGTCTCATTCGCAGTACGATGCTGTTTCAGTTCATCTTTTATGTTATCTCATAATTTAAGCTCACGTTGGTGTTCATAACATTGTTCACGTTCAAGTTCGTGTGCCATTTCACGATACACGTTTCTCAGTTTATTACCGAATACGGTTACAGAAAGCTTGAGAGACCAGACTCAATTTTAGCACAACTATTCCATAACCAGGCAGACGTTTCACATCTCAGGCCGTATCATTTGGCATTCATTTCTCAGTCAGCATACGTTCATAATATGTTCTAGTATCACGTTCACAGTATGATTCACTTATCATATTCTAATTCCATGCCAGCGCTCCTCATATAATTATGAACCACGTTCACAATTGCTCACTTAGCATGTTCACAATTGTTCACATAGTTTGTCCCTGTATATATTCTCAGCAGCTTGCTCAAAGATATAAATGTTATCTTTTTAGGATAATTATACGTACCACTTCATGTACCCTACATGCTATAGCTTATTCACTCAGATTCAGAAAATCTATCTTAAGTATGGAGCCAGAAACTATTTCAGCAGTTATCAGGAAAGGGTCATCAGGACCAAGATTTTCAATATGTCAAGACCTTTAAAGGAACCGTTTCGAGCGGGAAGCCGCTTGAAACGGAGGAGTCCATCTGGACCTCTCATCCTTTTCTTCAATAAATCCAGTTAAGTTCTTTCAGTCAGGTTACGTTCCATGTCCTCTTCAGCCATGTCACGTTGCATGATCACTTCAGTCATGTCATGTTTATACCTATCAACAGCATTATGTCTTAATTAGAAGACGAATTATCGTTCAGCTTATTGGTCCTTTAAGTTTACGTGCTCTTTCAGTTCTTATAGCTTCATTAGTTTATTACCTTTAATTCGAGGACGAATTTCTCCTTTTTAGAGGGGAAGAATTGTAAAACCCAGTATAGTCGTATCCTTAATTCGGGGACGAATTATTCTTTTAGAGGAGAAGAATTGTAAAACCCGTATTTAAAATCAGAATTTTAAATACGCAGTTTTGATTTTAAATAAACGCAAGAATTCAGAAATAAAAGCACGAGAATTAAATGAGAGCGTACGAATAAAATAAAAAAATGATGAAAACTATATAAGTTAGTATTTGGGCCAGTTATAAAAAAAAGAGAAGAAAGGTGTAATGGGCTTAGGCCCGGTCCGTTAACAAATTAACTAGCAAACCCTTGTCATTCTTTAATTCGAACAAAAAAATAAAAAAAAATAAAAACCCTAGTTGGGTGTGTGCTAAGCCGTCAGACTCTCCTTCACTCTTGTTTTCGTTGGATCTAAGGTACATCTTGAACCAAAGTCTTAAAATATGATATCTTAATCACTATGTAATGAAATTCCTGCTTATATATGACTACAATGATAACATTATTTATTAAGATTCATAAGCATTGCTACCATTAAAAATGAAATGTAGCTACTGGTTTTCGATGTGTTGAATAATTGCTATATCCAAATTCATAAGCGGCATGGTCATGCACAAACTTGCGAATTTAAGAATCTGAAGTTATGAAAATAGCTAGATGTTTTAGTCATCATCGTAGCATAATATTGATCTATATTTAAAACACATAAGTCCAAAAGTTTAGTATTGAACATATGCATACATAACAATTAGCATGACATGTTTGAACATGTCTTGTCTAGCTCTTAAATAAAAATATTTTGATGTTGCTCTAAATGTCACACATAAATTTGAATAATAGCTCTCGGTGGTGATGTATGGCTTGGTTAAACCGTGAGGAAACGTGGGGACAAGATATAACTTAATTATTAAACTATTAATGATTTAATCATCTCCCATTTAATTAAATTTAGTTTCTTATAATAATTATTTTAAATAATTATTATTGAATATGGCCTTTAATTAAATTTATTTAAGGACTTAGCCTAATTATTTAATTACATTTTAATCATGATATAATTAATTATAATTACCAAGTTTATAGTAAAGTTTTATTAAGTTTTAGACCATGTTTTATTATTAATTAATAATTACTTTATTAAACCATGTTATGTTATCAATTAATAACTAACTATAAGATTATGACATGTTATATTGGTTGTTAAATAAACTTTACTATATTATCATTTAGATGAACCAGAACTTATATAATACGTTCAATAAGCCTCACCTTATATTATAGGCTTATTAAACCAGCTTATTACTATTTATGGAAACTTTTATTTTTAGAAACTTACTATTTATGAAAACCTGCTATTTTTTAGAAAGTTACTTATTTTGATACTAGTATAATAACACAAGAATACATGAACTACATTAATCAGAAACATAGGAAAACATCAAGAATTACTAATAATACATGAAACAGTAAAACAAGACAAGAACATGTAAAAACACTCAGAAACAGCAAAGTATATAGTAATCAGACAACTCATTCGCGTCCTTTATTCATGTAGATTTTGTGAAGTCAGAGTAGGAGTTTCACATGTTCGTCTTCGGTCAGTTACTGGACACAAGGTACGGATTTCCGTCCTTTCAGTAAGGACTTCCTTTTTATGCATGATTAGGATTCCCCGTCTTCAGCCAAATGTTTTTCCCCAGTATATGTTTAAGTTTATCAGTAATCATATTAATAACTAAATAAATTGCCTGAGCATTATATACAAGCACGACCAATTTATGTACTAGTTACGGAGGTACCGTAACCACGACACTAGAGGCACCGGTGTCGTGACTCACATGCAGGAGAGTGATATCCTGCATCGTCCCACTCAGCTCAGCTTGGCCATTTTATCAGTATTATTAGTGGGGCGTATGGATGCATCCTAGGCTTTTAAGTGTTACAAGTTATCAGGGTGAATGTGGTGTGTGCTCTACATCCTTCACATTGGAGCTGATCCCTCCACCCAGCACAGTTATTTAGAGGTCACCCCTATATAGCATGACGAGGTCACCCCTCCAGTTATTGATGCACGTTTGTTGCAGCACGTGACCTATATAAGCTCTGGCAAAATAAAATACAGTAAATGCATGTTTTCAGAATTATTAGTATCAGTATATATGAACCAGGTTTCTCAGATTTTATGCAGAGTTCTACCACATGTTACATATCAGTCTTACAGCTTCAGTATTCTATCGCCTGTTTCTTTCAGTATATTCTTATCATGCTTTATATCCATTCACTGAGCGTTATGCTCAGCCGTAGTTCCTTTCATGTTTTAACGGCAGGTACACCAGGACGCTCTTAGGATTCCGAGAGCATGTGCATTTGGATGGAAGCTATCCAGACTTCTTACTTTATGCATTTGTTACATTATTCTGCTCATTTGGACATTGTTTAGTCCTTTCCTTCAGTATTTTACTTTTCATGTTTTGGGCTTATGTTTGGATTACCGATGTTTGATTCCGGTATTCTTTTATGGTCAGTTAATGTTTTAGAACATTTACCTTATGCTTTGATGACACGCCATAAATACACGTAACGGTCCACTTATCCAAGTGGGGTGTTACAATACGAAATAAGAAATGTCATAAAATGGTGACACAAAAGTCATGACAATATCTCATCAAAAGCAGGAGTCTAGGTAAGTAGGTAACAGTCCTACCTCTTACCCAAGACAAACAAATAACACAACAAATCAACATATAACACAAAAAGAACAATAGCCATATCATAGGAAGCCATTACATAAACTCATATATAATACGTATACCCAAATTCTACATCTCACCATATACAAGCATGTACTAACCCTCTTTCATGCAATTATACTTGAAGTTGTGGTACTTGTATAACTATGTTGGCCACCATACTTATACAATTACCCTTTCCCCAATGCACTCCCTCCTATGATGACACTTATAAGAATCAATACAACATATAACACATAAATCGATCTACTCACATAAGCTCTTAACCACATAAACAATAAAGTCCAAAACTCCATCTATTAAAATAACATAGTAATACTCTTGGAATACAAAAATCCATAGTCTAGATAAAACAACATAGCCTAAATCCAAAACGAAAACAAAATCGGTTATAAGTCATGTTGCCCGTAAGAGTGGAAACAGCTTAAAATCCTTCCTATCCACCTACTTCTAGTAACTCGAACCACAAGACGATTCTTAGGGAACATGACTTAACATCAAAAGAAAAATAACATACCTCAGGTATGTAAAATAACGCGATAAAAGATAGAAACTACCTTGTACTAAATTATGTACTATAATGTACAATTTAAGAAAAATACAAAAGTGACTAGTGTGGACGATTATGGTTCAACCCGCACTAGTTACAAACCCGAAAAGGAAATAACATGTGACTAAGTATGAACATACTACGGTTCAATTCATACTAGTCAAAACATCGCAATAAATAACATCCAAACACATCAATTATTATAAAATGCACACATACTCCTATGATGCCTATATGCAGGGACCCTTAAGCTATAGACTAGGCTACACGACTAGGCAACCTAATTCTCTATAACCATTGTCTCTGATACCATTCTGTCACACCCCACCATGGCGGAATATGGGGCGCGACGTATGGATATCATCACGACATGGCGTGTCTATAGAGATAACTATATGAAATAAGAAATGTCATAAAATGGTGACACAAAAGTCATGACAATATCTCATCAAAAGCAGGAGTCTAGGTAAGTAGGTAACAATCCTACCTCTTACCCAAGACAAACAAATAACACAACAAATCAACATATAGGTTCATAGTATCACTTAATCAAAACACCTAAAAATGAACTAAGAAGGAACGGGGATCTCCTTCTAAATGCAATCCTAATGCCTCCAAAGCTAGCCACTTCTATACCTAAGCTTAACCACATTCTCACCTGAAAGAGACACTAAAACACATCAACATAAAGTTGGTAAGAGTCATAGGTTTAGACTCTAACGCCAAATCAGTTATAAGCTATGAATAACAACCATCAACACAATAACATATGGACAATGTGCTACAAGTATGCATTAACAACTAACAATTCAAGATCAAACATTCATCACAATTCCAAGGCATCACGCCTTACCAACAACCACAATTTCCAAGGCATCACGCCTTACCAACACCATAATTTCCAAGGCATCACGCCTTACCAACACCATAATTTCCAAGGAATCACGCCTTACCAACAAACATGGTACCATAGATGATCACACTATGTACCTATCCCAAGGCCACTACCTTGTCATTATCCATTGGTCCCATAGACGATCACGCTATGTACCTATCCCAATCCAAATCATACACAAACAAGAATCACATAGCAGTTAATCACATAATGTACACACAAGTCCATCTCAAGTCACAAAAACATTCGCAACATTAATTTAGAAAATAACTCAACACAGTGTCTCTTCTATCCCATCAAGAAGTCAAAATCAATAGTAAACATGGGACTATGAAACTCACCTGATAGCTTCTCCAAAAGTCCTCGCTCTAGCAACAAGCTAACAAACCAAAAACACACAATCAATACATGAACCAAAGCACTAAGATGGCTCATCAACCTATGATGGACATATAGACTACTCCCATATAAATACCCCATTTATATGCTCTAAACACCCCATTACCCTTCCCTAACAAGTCCTTAACTTGTTTAAGTTTAATAACTATCCCGTTCATATTTTACACAAAACAGTCCCAATTTTAGGTCTCCAAACTTTAAGTCAACCGTCCACTTAAACATACCCATGGTTTCTGTAAAAGAAATATTCATATCCTTACATATGTTGGCTAACAACTCCCACTTGCCTTAACCTTAAAGCTACTGTTAAGGCCCCGATATATATATATATACTTTTTTCATTTCAGATTTCCTGATTTTAAACATACTAAAAGTCTGTTACAATTAGAGGGTCTTACCCTAAACCACAATCTTAGCCCAAGTGCAGATACTTACTAAAATATATAAACCATCTCTCATGTTTGTGAGAAGATCCCAATGCAACCCTAAGTACCCCAAACAACCCAAAATATAAAAAGAAAACAGGCTGATTACAAAACTGTTTTGACCTCCGACTGTTGTAACCTGTTTATGACCCACTTCCCGACATCCAATTTAGTTTTCGTTTCTTGCATTGGAAAGCCACTTCAATTAACTTTTCAGGGATACTTGGATCGCATCTTGAATGTTCCTATAACTCCCAATATGATCAAAACAATTGACTCAAAATTCTGCCCAGTTTTTTAAAAACGGGTTTAACAAAATCAACCTCATTAATTAACCCTAATCCATCTAATTACAAGCCCTAATCTATGTAATCATTATAAAACCATTAATATAACATTAATTTACTGTTTTAATATAACCCCTAACCTAAATCCATCATAAGATGAATGAGAAAGAATTAAAAACAATTAAATTGAAAAGAGATTTGAAGATTTTACCTTAGAATTTTTGAAAGAAGAAAAATTAATGAGGAACCCTAAATTCCTCCATCGATGTCGACCCATACTTGATCTCCAGGGATTTTATGGAGTGTTTTGATAAAAATAAGGCTTTATATACTTTTATATCAAGTCCTTGGCCCATTACAAAAGCCCGGTTCCCCTTTTTCCTTTTTTTTCCCTTTTCTTTTTCTTCCTTGCGTCCCAAAACCGACTTACACATATAATTTTTTATTTTTTTTCTTTTTATTATTAATATATGTATTAATAATATTACCTTAATTTTCCTTAATTTATTTCAGCTCCTAAAGCCTCCAAAACCTCAAAACCGTAAAACTAGTCAAATTTACGCGTTTTACCGCAAAAGACGTAAAATATACACTTTTAAAAAAAATATCAAATTTTGAAATAAACTTTATAACTAAGTCATAAATAACTTAAAACCATCCCGAAAAATATCCATATGACTAATTACCTCATCCGAGACCTCCAAATGCTAAACCGTAAATCATAAAAAATAAGATTTTCTATAATACATATACGTATACGTAAAACCACTAAATAATACCATCTCACTTCATAGTCACTACCATGTGAACTCATGAACATGATATCATCACACATCGTTTCACTCACAAGGTACCCCGTACCGGAAACGATATCCAAACCACAATCTATACACACCAATAAGCACATAAACACGTAAAGACACGTAACTAGCACAAACTAAAACTAAGTGACGAACCTCTAAACCAGGGTTGTCACAATACTAATGTTAAACATTGTCCTCAATGTTTCGAGTCTAAAGGTGGAGCACCCCCATACTAGAGACGAAGAGTCGAATGCTTAGGATCTAGCATGGAAAGGTTGATCAACAATATATCGAAAGCCGTTTATGAATTATGCTAAAAGATAATTGTTAGAACAATAGAGGATATGTCATGGATTCGTGAAAACTCTTCAAGCAAACGATCGAGGCTCACGTAAACGAACACGAGATTCTTCAATCGTAGCGATGATGATGATCTAGATAACACATTCACAAACAACCACGAGACAACGAGTTGGAGGGGCAAAAATCCTCTCTCATTAACTACATTAGAAAGCGATAATATATTCAATGGATAAGCATGGGATCTCCCCCACGAGGCACCTTTTTTATTACCGAGTCATGAGCTCGACTCGATCCCCTTAATGCTAATTATCATTGGGGAATGTGACTTGGTCGAGGTCGTCCAACGAAGGGACTTCCCCACCGAAGTAGTGCTTAAGCCTATGTCCATTCACCTTGAAATTAGGACCATCATTTTGAGCTAGCTCGATGGTCCCATAGGAAACACTTGTGTTATGGTGAACAAACCCGACCACGAGATTTTAATTTTCCAGAAAATATCTTCAAACGAGAGTTAAAAAGTAACACTTGATCACCAACATTAAAAACCCGGTTTTTAATCTATGAATCATGAAACTTTTTAGTCTTTTCCTTAAAAATCAATGAATTTTTATAAGCATTATCTCTTAACTCATCCAATTCATTAAGTTGTACTTTCCGGTAATCTCCCACGGTCTTCAAATCATAATTGGCATGTTGGCCCCAATATGCCTTATGCTCCAATTCAATAGGCAAATGACAATTCTTTCCATAAACCAACTTATAAGGAGTACAGCCGATAGGTGTATTATAAGCGGTCCGAAAGGCCCATAAAGCGTCATCGAGTTTGTCGGACCATGGAGCACGGTTTTCTCCAATCGACCTCTCCAAAATCCTCTTCAATGCTCGGTTTGAAACCTCGACGTGCCCACTCGTTTGCGGGTGATAAGCCGTAGAAAGACGATGTGTAACTCCATATTTCTTTAGAAGCTTTTCGAATTGGTCATTACAAAAATGGGTTCCACGATCGCTTATAATAGCACGAGGGGTTCCAAACCGAGAGAATAGTTGCTTCAAAAACTTCACTACCACACGAGCATCATTCGTAGGTAAAGCCTTAGCTTCCACCCACTTTGAAATGTAGTCGACGGCGACGAGGATATACTTGTTTCCATGAGACGATAGGAACGGCCCCATAAATTCAATGCCCCAAATGTCGAAAATCTCATACACTTGAATTATGTTTTGCGGCATTTCATCCTTTTGCAACAATTTTCCTTGGCGTTGGCAAGAGTCACACGACTTCACAAGTGCGTGTGCATCACGATAGATCGTAGGCCAAAAGAAGCCGGCATCGAACACTTTCTTAGCCGTGAGATTAGCATCGTGGTGACCACCCGTCAAGTTCTAAGGATGTTAGAAGCTTCGGTACCAAAGACACAACGTCAAACGAGTTGATCCGCACAAACCCGAAAGAGATAAGGGTCGTCCCAAAAATAGAAGTTGACGTCACGAAAGAATTTTCTCTTTTGTTGTGTCGTCATACCCTTGATTATGAAGTTCCCCGCATGGTAATTTGTAATGTCGGCAAACCATGGGGTGTTGTATTTAGAATTCACTACACCGAGACTCGAGAGAGAAAATGTTTCGGTAATTTCCTTGTTCTAAAATACATCTTTGTGAGGATCTTCTAGACGAGAGAGATGATCGGCCGCTAGATTCTCGGCTCCTTTTTTGTCAAGCACGGTGACATCAAATTCTTGGAGGAGGAGCATCCAACGAAGCAATCTTGGCTTAGCATCTTGCTTAGCTAAGAGGTACTTGATAGCCGAATGGTCTGTATACACGATGCTTTTAGTCAAGACGAGATAAGGTAGGAATTTCTCAAAAGCATAGACCATGGCAAGGAATTCCTTTTCCGTTGTGGTGTACTTAAGTTGGGCCTCGGTCATCGTTTTGCTAGCATAATGGATAGGATGGAAGTGCTTTTCATAACGTTGCCCTAAGACGGCCCCTATTGCATAATCACTTGCATCGCACATGATTTCAAAGGGTAATTCCCAATTAGGAGCAACAAGAATGGGAGCTTTGGTAAGTTTCCTTTTAAGAGTTTCGAAAGCTCTGACACAATCCTCATTGAAGTTAAAAGGAGCATCCTTCTCGAGAAGGTGTGTCATAGGTCGAGAGATTTTTGAAAAGTCTTTGATGAAACGACGATAAAAGCCCGCATGTCTAGAAAACTCCGAACTCCCTTAATGGTTTTTGGATGAGGTAACTTAGTGATGACGTCTATCTTAGCTTTATCGACCTCAATCCCCGCTTTCGAGACCTTGTGCCCTAAGACGATTCCTTGTTTACACATAAAATGACATTTTTCCCAATTAAGCACATGGTTGGTTTCTTCACAACGTTTTATCATCTTCTCGAGATTAGATAAACATGATGTTAACGAATCACTAAAAACCAAAAAGTCATCCATGAATACTTCCATCGACTTCTCGATCATATCATGAAAAATAGCCATCATACACCTTGAAACGTACCCGGAGCATTACAAAGTCCGAAAGGCATTCTACGATAAGCAAGCGTTCCATAAGGACACGTAAACGTAGTTTTCTCTTGATCACGAGGGTCGATAGGGATTTGAAAATAACCAGAAAAACCATCTAAAAAGCAATAGAATTCATTTTCCACAAGTCGCTCCAACATTTGATCCATGAAGGGCAAGGGAAAGTGGTCTTTACGAGTGGTGTCATTTAACTTTCGGTAGTCAATACACACCCTCCAACCGGTTACAATGCGAGTGGAAATTAACTCATTGTTTTCATTAGGAACAACGGTCATTCCTCCCTTCTTAGGAACACAATGGATTGGGCTCACCCATGGGCTATCGGAGATAGGATAAATCATTCCTGCGTCAAGAAGTTTTAAGACTACCTTTTTGATGACATCGTGAATTTTGGGCTTTACTTTTCTTTGACTTTGAACTGCGGGTTTATAGTCCTCCTCCATTAAAATATTGTGAGTACAAAATTTTAGGTCAATGCCCTTAATGTCGGAAATTTCCACGCAATTGCCCCTTTATGAGCTTTAAGAACTTTCAAAAGTGCGGTTTTTTCATCATTAGCAAGATCTTTTGCAATAATAACCGGCAATTTTTCATCACCTTCCAAGAATGCGTATTCGAGGTGAGATGGAAGATCTTTCAATTCAAGGATTGGCGGTTCCTCGAGTGAAGATTTTTGTTCAACACTCATAACTTTCATCGGCGGAAGAAATGGTGGAATAAGAGTATCATTACCAATAATCACCTCATCTTCATTGTCGATTTCATTTGAAGTAAAATCGCCTCCTTGGAATGGAGTGATATTTGGTTAGCAAGAATCGGATCCAAAATAGTGGGAGTGCCACTTGACGAACTATCGGAAAAACCTAACACTTCTTGTGAAAACTCATCGCAAACCACATCGACTATGTAAATATGATTGATGGTAGCGATTGCATAAACATGAGAAGGTGTCGAGTTTTGAGTAACCTTTATAACAAGTTCCTCTTCGTTGAATCTCAAAGTAATAGTTCTTGCATGAACGTCGATAAGCGATCTCGAGGTGTCTAAAAATGGACGACCTAAAATTAGAGGAATTTGAGGATCCGCGGGGATGTCAACTATTATAAAATCAACAGGATAGTAGAACTTCCCCACTTTTACGAAAACATCCTTGGCTACTCCACATGCTAAAATCGTAGAATGATCGGCCATCTCGATAGACATGTTCGAAGGAGTAAGAGCCGGAAGCGAAAGTGATTTCCAAATGGAAAATGGCATCAAATTAATGCTCGCACCAAGATCGGCCAAGGCGAGGCATTCTTTCATATCTTGTATATCACAAGGAATGAGAAACTTCCCACCGTCACCAACTTTTTCCGGTATTCGATTAAGATAAACCGAAGAACAATTTGATAGCTTCGAAAGCTTCTCTTTATCGTTCATCATACCTTTAAAAGTTGAAGCGAAACGAGGCATGTATAACAACACGTCGGCTAAACTCACATTAAAATGAACTTGTTGAAACATTTTTATAAAAAGATCGATTTGTTGTTTGTTACGTTCTTGCATTTTCTCTTTGTTTCATCTCGAAGGGTAAGGTAAGGGTGGTGGGTTGGGGCATAGTCAACGACCTTGGAATCTCGGGTTCCATAATTGGTATTGGTTCAACCGTAGGTGTGGTATGAGCGGTACTTCGTGAGCTTGTGATATGCTCCTTTTCGACTATCACCTCGGGCTCTTTCTCGATTTCCTTCTCCGTAGAAGTACTAGGACGAGAGATTGGTTCCTTGAAAGTTTTACCACTACGAGTAGTAATAAACTTCATTTCTCCCTTCGGGTTTGCAATGGTATCACTAGGAAGACCACCCGAGGAAGAGGGTTTACACATGATTGCTTCAAACATTTTAGTCATTCGATCTTCAAATTTTGATTGCCTTATATCCGCTTTTAACAACTCTTGCTTAATCTCATGTTGACCTTGTTCCATCTTTTGTTGATTTTGTTGAAGACGTTGAACGTTTCCTTCCATTTTATTAGCATGAGTTTTCAATTCATTAGCAAGTTTGTTTTTAAGCTCGTTTTTCAAATCGGATCTTAAGCTAATCATCTCACGTTACATGTTATCAAACTTAGCATCGTTTGTTTTTGCATCGTTTCCTTCCATTTTATTAGCATGAGTTTTCAATGTTTTGAAAATCACGGTTTTGGTTTTAATTTTGAACTTGCCCATTCCCACTTTGGTAATTACCCTTGTTGTAGTTACGTTGATTGCCTTGATAACCACCATTTTGATTGTTGTTTCGATAGTTGTTAGCATTTTGATTTTGGGGAGCTTGATTTGGGCGGGAACCTTGGTCGTTTTGGTTGTAAGTTCCCGTTTCTACATAAGCACTCGAAGTGTTACCACCGGCGGTAATGCACTCGGAAAAATCATGAGCTCCACCACAACATATACAACTCTTTTCAACCACTTTAACCGATGCGGAATTCAAAGCATCTTGTGCTTTCCAGTGTGTCATAAGCGTTGAAAATCTATCGAAAACCCGATTTTCCTCATTTGCTTCATCATGTATGGCATTCATGTAACGAGACGATAACGATGACGATGAACCCATATTGGCAACACTCGGTGTGTTACGAGGGTTATAAACCTTAGATCTATTCTCGATAATCTTTAAAGCCTCATCGGTCGTTTTGCACAAAAATTTACCACCCGTGGAGGCATTCAAATAATCTCGTTCATGATCGTTAAGACCATTATAAAAGTATCAATTTGATGCAATTCTGAAAAATCATGGTGAGGACATTCATGTAATATTTCCTTAAATCGTTCCCATGCCATTGAAAAACTTTCATTATTACGTTGTGTAAACCTTGAAATCTCTTTTTTCAAATGTGTTTGTAAAACCTCTGATTTTACCTTATTGACTTTGTCAACTGTTGTACTCACTATTTTTGGAATCTATACAATTCCACTTTTATATGACTTGTTAATAATCATATACTTTTATCATACTATTATTTCATATTTATTTGTACATTTATATGAACCTTTAGTCTTTATTGACTACGTTGGCAATTGACTGGCCACATGATTGAACAAGGACTCATCACCTCAGTACACACTTTTGATAAACTGTAACATTATTTACTTAATTTATTAAGTTCTTGGATTTATATTTATATGTATATATTTACATATACCTCATACTATGAACAAACACCTATCACTTTAAGACAATGTGTATTATTTCACATTGTCATTTATTTACTTTATTCAAGTAAAATTGTTATAATGATATACTCATTATACAATTTCACCAAGTTATCTAATGGTTTAACCAAAATACATAGAAACTTAACAAATACATACATTATAATACATGGACTATTATTAACTCCCAATACTTGATACAAATTAACACATTTTTCCTAAAATACATGGGTGCGCCGTGTATGTGCATGCATACACTACCTTTAATCATGAAAGCTTACAAGTTACCATCATTAAGTATACTATGTCTTACACTATGCCTTACACACACATTACCTTTTCTATACATCACCTTACTTTTCCTACACTTCACCATACCCATATATTATTGAGTGTCATTTTTGTCCCCTTTGACATTGCAAAACATACGGCTAACACACAAAATAGGAGGGAAAACATGTTGCTATTTTGAGCATGTGCTAAATCTTGCATGATATCTAGCAAATCCAACATGTATCTTTCCATAGATTCATGGTACCTTACAAAGATACACATAGATCCTTCTCACTCCATATATCCGAAATATTCAACTAGTTCTAACACACACAACACAAAATATTTGAATCTTCCTCATATCTCTCTCTTAAACTCACGGCTCATATACTACTTCTTTACCAAGATCCACAAAACTCATTTACCTCTCCATTTATTAACCTTAAATCATGTCTCATGCAACTTTAATGCAAATCATTACACTACACTACTCTTAACTTACTTAACAAGACAACAAGGAAACCCTAGGAGCACAAGTGAAAGCCACGGCTAGGATTTGATTCCAAGCATCCACCATTGTTGAAACCAAGCTCAAGTTACTACTCATTCACTATCCACTCCTAGAACTAACTAAACAAGTAAGTATCATTGAACCTATCTATTCTATATACTTCATTTTCATACACTTTATGTAACACTCTCAAATTTCATATCGGTACAGCGGAAGGGTCTTTTAGAGTGTTACGAGATAGCACAATAACTCCAATCATGGACAACACATAAAAATGGTTGTACAAGGTTTAACATACATTCATTGGATAAAAAGTTTTATAGTGTACAACAGGTCCCAAATTATATAGGTCATTAAGTTTACAAAACATAGATCGAATGAACATTTTTATTATTATGTGGGCCATCAGAGTCGATCTCCATCCGGATTACCTTCAAGCACCTGAGATAAAAACATGCAAAAATCATATCAACAAATGCCGAGTGAACTCATAGAGTTTAATAAAACCGTTAAGTAAAACAATCGTTGAAATCAGAATTAAGTCCTCGTATTGCTAGTCAGGCAATATATAAATCAAAGCATACATCTTAAACCGTCCATGAGACCGTAGCCTAAATATTACCATTATAGGTAATATTATTATCGTTATTTGCATGGTTATCATATCAGTAATTTAGATTACATGTGGATTACATTTGGATTATTATTAGCCGCATAACATTGTTACCTTACTATCACAACAACGGGCCGCGAACCCGACAAACAATTTGCCCATCTAAGTTAGCGTGTCGTCACAAAAATCACGCTATGTAAATCTTCTCATACATAAATTTGCTTACCAATCAATGTGGTACGACGAGGATCAACCGTCAAGGCACGAACTGGGGTGATCGTCCCCAAATAGTACTATCATATGCATAAGCGTCTACCAAATCCCGGTAGTTCACAATTCATGCTAATGGGACTTTGAGTGACATAACCTAACTACTAATAATCCTTTTTATCTCTTTTATTGGGTCATCGCATAATTCGGGACCATATCAATAAGCATACCATCGGGACTACTTGTGTTCTATTTTTACCAAAAACTAGCATGTTATCTCCCTCGCGGGTTTACAAATCATTTTATAAAACATTTAAAAGAGTGCGAGGCTATGAACTCACGTTGATAATGAAAGGCGGATTATCGGCTACGGGCGTGCTTCGGTCACAGAAACCTATATAAATAATAATCGGTCTTAGACTTTTGTCTAGTGAATTTATCAAAATTACAAATATACATATGATGATTTTGTACATATGATGATGATCAAGTGGGTTTATATATTCTTATTTACTAATTTTAGTGTTTATGTATTGGTAACTTTTTACTAGTTTACTTAGTTTTACCTATTTACATGTTTTAGGTCCAATAAGCCTATTATAAGTTCATTAACTTGTATTAATCCATTTTATACTTGTATTATCAGTATTTACACTTTACATGTTGGGCCCAAATGGGTTAAGCCCAATAAGTAGTTTTTATAAGTGTTTAACTTATTTAGTTAAATTATTAGTCCAAATATGCTAACTTAGCTCGTTAATGTCCGTATGTCATATATTTCGAGTTTTATCGGTTTTTACTTGTATTAGGTACTTATATATCAGATATAACTTTTAAAAGCTTTACATTAGACGGGTTTGATCGTCTAAGTTTTAATTGGCGAAAAACGTTAATTTTACGGTAATAGCCGAAAAAGTCGTAAAAATCATGTTTATTGTTTTTATAACTTATAAATCTTATTCAACTACCATTTTTATAAAGTTTCCATTTATTTAACCTTATACATATTTATATAAATGAAATTTATAAGTTAGTAGGTTTTAATTCACATTTTATACTATATTAGTTTGAGTGCTTATATAATACTATTAAACATTAATTTCTCAAAATCTGATTTTTAGTTTCATATTCACCATTTTTATCATATCTTAAGTTCTATAAGGAGATATAAGCTCATTTTTGGATGGCATAAACTTCATATTATGTGCTACAAATAAGTTAATTATAGCTACTGCTCAATCCATGTTTAAGTATCCTTAACAGTCCCTACAAAACAGACTATTCAGATTGGCACACTAATCTTGTTTTGATCATATCTCACTCATTTTGATGATTCCATTGCATGGCCAACTATCACATGTGTATGACATCTAACACTTACTGTAAATGGATTACACCATGCAATTTTATCAGTTTATAACTTGGTTACTTACTGTTTTTATACAACCAACAATTTAAGCAAGATTTTAGCATTGTTTCTTATGGTTTTTCATTTTTTTAATCATATCTATCAACATTTGATCCCCACACAACATTTTTATCATCATATATTCATCATATACATATAAAATAAGAAAGAAAATACATTTGATCTTTACAAAAATAACAAGAGAAATGGAAAGGATGATCTTCTTTACCAACCAAGATTATATCTTGTTTTTGGCTGACAATAACTTGATGAACACTAAATATATCTCCAAGATCATCAACCACCAAGATTGTTGGTTGACAAATTATCCTTAGGACACAAGCAAATCACCTTCTTTTTGTTAATATGGCCACCAATCAATCAAGGCTTCAAGGTTTCTCTATAATATGAATAGATAACATAAGATTTGTGGCTAGAAATGATCAAATGGGGGTGTTTGATGGTGATGTGGGACGATGATACACTGATTTTAGTTGGGTTCATTTTAATACGGTATCTTCTCGAATTGATTTCTGGTTCAAAGTACGACTCTATTGTTTTTGGTGGAACAAATATTTTTGGTTGTTTTAAAATAAAAGGTGCAAAGACTTAAATGAAAAGGGCGTTAATTTAAATCTAACTCTAATTTAAAGTAAATGGCGAGTATTTAAAAGCGTGACGAAAATTAAAAGGCACTATACGTAAATAACGCAATCTTAAATCTATCTAAGGCAAACTTAAAACGAAACTAGAACTTAAACTAAAGCAAGGCTAAAATAAATCTAAGGCAAGTAATCTTAAAGTGCGACTAAGGAAAAAGGCGGGAAAAATAAAGCTTGAAATTAAAAATTAAAAACAGAAACTAAAAATAACCTGAACACAGCTTATCCGTAATAATCCTTCGTTCGGAATAAACATTCATCCAGAATGTCACCTTCGTTCGGAATGTTCTTCTTCACTCGGAATATTTGCCAAAATCCGAGATCCGGAATAAATCCTTTATCCGGAATATGTCACTTATCCGGAATATAGTCTTGATTCGGAATAATGGTCTTGATCCGGAATGTTCTGCTTATCCGGAATATCTTCCTTGATCCGGAATATTGTTGATCCGGAATATTATTCCGAATAAAACTCCTTGATCCGGAATATGTCACTTATTCCGAATGGAAGCCCTTGATTCGGAATAACTCCTTGATCTGGAATATTTCGTTGATCCGGAATGTCAAATATTCCGAATGAAAGTATTGATCCGGAATAATATATATTCCGAATGAAGGTATTGATCCGGAATAATAAATTATTCCGAATAAATCTCCTTGATCCAGAATGTTCTATATTCCGAATGAACGACTTTGGTTCGGAACAATTGATATTCCGAATGAACAACCCCTGAAATCCTTCACTCGGAATATCTTGGCTTGGCTTGATCCGGAATAATCCTGGGAACAGATCAGTAACAGACAACCGCGAAGAACAAAGAGAGAACAGGTATATACGAATCTAAACAAAACTTAATCAAATCAACCAAAAGATTAAATCAAACTAAACACAAAACATCTACTAATGATAATCAAACAATCCAAAACAATCAAACTAACAAATATAACCAAAATAATCAAAACCCACTTAAATTAAATCAATAAAATAAGAACATGAACATGAACAATAAAGATCAAAGATTAAAGAAAGGTAGATAGGAGATGAAACAATAAAGATAAAGATTAACAAGAATTAAAAGAAAACTTACTTGAAATTAAATGGTAATTAAGGTGCAAGACATGTATTTAAATTTGACATGAAATTAAATGAAAAGGTAATTAAATATGCAAGGTAATTAAAATGGAAGAAATAGTTTGTCAAGCTATCCAACAAAGAAAAATGAAATACATTCTAACCTATTTATAGGGGAGATTAAGGAGTGCTTAGGAAGCTTCCTCCCTCTTTCCTCTTTTCCTTAATTGCACACTTAAGTCCTTGTCTTCTTAATCTTTTGTTAATCTTCTTCATACTGGACTTTTAATGGCTTTGTCTCGGGATTTCTTTGAACTCGTCTTGTAATTCTTCATAAATAAGACTTGAGTTCTTCGGCTTTTAGCAAACTTCCGTCTTTTGAATTTTTCTTCGATAAATTTTCAGAATTGGTCTTGGAATTCCGTTCTTTTTGCACTCTTGACTTCTTGACTTCGTCTTTCATCTTTTTCTTCGATAAAAGCCCGTGAATGCCCGTGTTTTCACCACTTTTCACCTTTTCGTCCTAAATCACAACAAAAACATAAACCACGCATAATTCTGACATAAATGACATAAAATACACGTTTTGGCTCGGTTATTATTGTAATTAAGTGGTAAAAAGGATGGGTGTTTACACACCTATCAAATCCCCTACACTTGACCATTATAATGTCCTCATGCGATGCATTAGTTACAAAGCACGATTACACTTTTCATCATAATCAATCCACGTTGGCCTTTATTAAAGAGATAGAAAATAACAAAACAAGTAAAGAAATCAAAATCATACCTTGGGGTTTTGAAAATGTTATGAATGATCATCATCCTCAAGTTTTCACTTTCTCCAAACCAAGCTTACAAACGAGATCATTGTTATTATAAGTTAGCAAACTAACACGAACTCATGTGGGCCAATTATTCACTTAGACTCCCTTATTCCTAGGTGTATCTCTTATATTTTATTTTTGTCTTGAATGATCACGAGGATGCATTGTTGACTTATTTCGATAGTTATTAAGGCTGAAAATAAAGTGGGACGATTTAATCAATAGTTAGCTAAAGGATAAAATCTTTTAAAACTTCTTATGTGGACCTCATAAAGTTCATATCTTGGCATAACTCGCTTCGCGATTTGAGACCTTTCTCGAACCGATATTTGGCAGCGACTTCATACTTCAAATCTTAAGAGACGTTCATGAAATAATGGTCTTCTCTTCATAAATGGAATTTCTTCACTTGAACTTTTGAGAGATTCTTCATATTTAGACCACGACTTCTTCATTTTTCTCCAATCTTTATTTTGGACTTTGATATACAACGATCCGCCTCCTTTTTGGACTTGGATCTATTTATCATCATTCCTTGTTAGGGCCTTTTTCGATAGACTTCTCGATGATCTTTTGGGGAGTTTGCTTTTCATCGTGTGTCTCGATCCTTCATATTGATTTTTGATAAATGATTCTTCACATCACTTTGGATCTTTAGCAACAAAATGTAGCCCTCATGCCTTGTTAGGGCCTTTTCGGACTCGCCAATCCTCTCATCCCGCTTCAATAAGTTATGCCTTGGCTATGAACTCTAATCCATACCGAGCAACTTTTAAACGATCTTGGGCTAGAAGCTAAGTAACTTTTCAAATCGTACAACCTTATTTATTGCAGATAAATTTATTAGCAAGCGATGGGAGAATAGGCTTATAATTAACTCACATAAATTCACGAAAGAATACCAAACTTATAATTGGCTCTATCATCTCTCGTTCTCCACAGTTTAAAATCTCAAAGAATGAGACTCGTGGATGCTTAGCCTATTAAATCAAAGTTTTGGGTTCTCGAGTCATCTATAGGATCTTGCGAATTCTTAGACTTTTTCAAGTTTAGAAATCGCATTTTAAAGTTCCCTTGATAAACAACTCTCTAGGATCAATTATAGGAACTTGCGAAAAGTTCTTGTTCTTAACCCGTGAGAGTTAAGAATTTCGCGTTTTATAGCTCCCTATATAAAAGCCTAGCAAAACTTGACTTAAACACGTTAAGGATACTAGCTAGAGTAAACTTAGATAAGTAAACTCGGGTTAAGTCAAAAGATTCACAACGTTTGAAAATTAAAACCACTTTATTGAAAATTTATTCTAGAAAAGAAAGAAAAGTAACTATACAAAGGTAAAAACTAATAGGCCAAAATAGATCAAAATTTTTGAAAAATGTCGAAAAATTGATTTTCCGGTTAAAATGAGGACAAATACAAGGAAAAGACCACTTAACTTCGATAGAAATCCCCCCTACACTTGAGATAAATATTTTCCTCAATGTTTAAGCATGTGGGAGTAAACTCCCCAACACTTAGGACATTGTGCACTTTGTTTAAATCTCGCTAAGGAAAAGACAACTAACGAGATTCCTATTTTAATATTGGAAAATATAAAATAGTGAATCGAAAAGAGTCTAGGATAGAACCGGGAAGAAGGGAACTCGGAATCATGGGTCGTCAAAAATCATCAAGAGTGGATCATTGAGCGCTCGAAACCTTGAATATAAGAAGAGAGGAAATAGCAAACACCAACGGGTCTCCCCTACACTTAGGATAAAGAAAGCTAAAAGATAGATACATGGGTTGCCTCCCAAGAAGCGCTTGATTTTTTTTCACCGAGTCGTGAGCTTGACTCGACCTCGATTATCATGGAAAGAAGCATGAAACATATCCACCAGGATCAAAAACATAGTTTTCGTCCATCAAATAGCAGAAGCTTAAGGCGATCAAGGCAAGCCAAAGAAGAATAGGCAAGGTTCCCTTAAGCAAAGATGGAGCACGGTGGAAGCAAGGGTGAAGTGGTGCAAGCAGATTTCCATAAGTTCCAAAGATAGTTTCTTTTATTTCATCAGACGGATACTGAGATGGCTGAAAAGTATCAATACCGGGGTCGAACACCTTTTCCTTTAGGGGAAAATAGCACTCAGGCTCAGCAGAATGTGAAGAAGATCCGCGAAGAAAATGCACAACCTCATTCTCAGAATGTGGACAAAGAGGTGTTAACTCATACGTGTTGCGGATTTTGGTATCGACCGGTTGCGTCTCCTTTGAAAGAATTTTCTTCAAATCCAAAGTAGGATCAAGACAATAATCATCAAAATCTAAAGGAGGAGCGTCACTCTCATGAGGGAAGTAAGTATTGAGAAAAGTAGTGAAGTCTTCCTCAAATGAGTAGTCATCCAAAGTACGATTAAGCATAGATGACGGAGGATCTTCATCATGTGAAGAATCACTCGAAAGAGTATCGGCCTCATCAAAATCATCATAAATGGGCATGTCGGGATACTCAGAAGTAAGGTCATCATAATCATCCGAATCTGGTCTAGAATCATCATTATAAGCATCAAAGATCGGTGGAGAAACATAAATGGGAGAAGGTTCCAAATTAGAGAGAGAATCATCCACATCATCTTGAAAAAGTGGATTATCAATGCAAGAATCGAATAAAGGATTGTTGTAGATGACAAAATCATCGAGCACATTAATCATATTTACTGATTCTTGTCCTCCAAAGGATTTGCTTGTAAGCTTCCCCATTTCAAACACTTGTGCATAATCTCCGACTCTTAAAATGAGCTCACATTTATCCACATCAATTAAAGTTCTACCGGTTCTCAAAAATGGCCGTCCAAGTATTAACAGAATACGAGGATCCATTTCATAATCAACAACGACGAAGTCGACCGGGAAAGCGAATGTGCCAACTTTAATGAACACATCTTCGGCAATACCAACAGGGTAAGCGAGAGTGCGATTGGCTAGCTCAAGAGTCATTTTGGTGGGTGTAAGGTCGGGCAATGATAACTTTTTCCAAACACTTAAAGGCATCAAATTAATACTTGCCCCGAGATCTGCTAAGGCAGTAAATTTGTCGGTTTGGTTAAAAGTACAAGGGATCACAAAACGACCAGGATCTCCAAGTTTCTCCGGAAGTTCTTTAAGAAGGATTGTAGAGCAATTTTCATTCAGGCGAGTATTAACAAACTCGACCATTTTCTCCTTCTTGCTAAGTAATTCCTTAAACATCTTGACAAATTTAGGCATTTGTGCTAGAGCTTCGACAAGGGGAAAAGTGATGGTCATTTCTGAAACTTTCTTCAAATAGTTTGACACTTGAGAGTCATCCTTGGTGAGCAATTTGGTCTTGTCTAAGCGAGATGGATAAGGAATCTTGGGTTTATAGGTGGAAGGTGTAGGTGTAGCAGGTAAAGGTTGAGATGTTGAAGGGGTAAAGGTGGGAGGTGGGGTTGGTGGAGGATTCATGGTGGGTACTTCATCACAATGAGGCGGAGACGGTAATGGTGCACTAATACTAGGTGTGGGAGTAGTAGGGATAAATGGTGGTAGAGGAGGTGTAAATGATGGGGGCGGGATAGGTGGTCCTACTATGGTAACTCCACTACGGGTAGTAATAGCACTCACATTTGCTCGCGGATTGGTGACGGTATTTGAAGGTAGAGATCCCGAAGTAGAGGGTTGAGTAGTGGGCAACAAACTAGCCAGCATATTCTTGATATCATTCGTGTGATTGCTGAAGGAGGATTGAATATTATCTCGAAGCTCGGTTCTGATGTCATTCCCTTGCTTGGTGATATCCCCTTTCAAGTTAATAATTTGGCTCTGCAGATTCTTGATTTGCTCACCTTGGGTTCTCATTATAGCTTGAACATCATTATTAATGGGTGGGGGTTGTTGGGCGGGTGGGTGATAAGGATTAGAAGCTCGAGGTGGGATTTGGTTGCTTCTATTGTAGTTGTTATTGAGGTTTTGGTTTTGAGGAGAAAAAACGCGTGAAAGGTAGTTGTTTGACCGGTAACTTAGCAAATTTCTATCCCCTTGTGGTCGAGCTTGGTAATTTTCCGGTGAATAATTACTATAAGCTGCATACACATTTTCCGGATTTCCTTGGGTAGAAGGACAATCGGTGTATGGTTGAGGACCGCCGCATGTCTCACAAGGAGTTGCTATCGCTTGAACTTGTTGTTGTTGTTGGTTTGTAGCGATGAGCAAGATATTTTTGTTCATTTCGGTCATCATGCGGGTGAATTCGGTCATATCGGGCCTTGCTGAAGTAGAAGAAACATTGACTCTCGGGTTGTTCCTTGAAGAAGCGGAGGAATCCCAGTTTTTGTGATGAGTAGTCATGTTTTCAATAAGCTCTCTACACTCCTCGGGTCTCCTTTTCATAAATGTGCCACCGGCGGCTGCATTAATCGTATCACGATCACGAAAAGTCAAACCGTTGTAGAAAGTATCAATTAAGGTCGCAGGGAGCATGTTGTGGTCTGGACAACGATCGATCAAAACATTATATCTTTCCCAAGCATCAAAGAGAGATTCATCAGGATCTTGCATGAAACTGCTGATTTGATTGCGAAGGCTCGTGACCATGGATGGTGGAAAGTAGCGCGACAAAAAGCGTTGAGTCATGTCATCCCAAGTATGAATTGAATTCTTCGGGAGACGATCAAACCATTTCTCGGCATGATGTGTTAAAGTATGTGGAAATAGTTGTAGGCGAAGAACATCCATTGTAGCCCCGGGCAACTTCATGCTTTGAGTGATTGTAATGAATTTGTCGAGGTGTTTGTTGGCATCATTATCAGGCATTCCTCGAAAAGGATTTGTTTGCACTTGCTGAATCATGTGGTGCTTCAACGAAAACTCCGGAGCCGTGATTTGCATCGGCGTAATCGGTCCTCCTCGTCCAAACATGGTAGGTTGACAAAGCTCCTCCATGGTCCGAAGATCGGGCTGTGGAAGAAGATTGTTGTTATTATTGAGGTGCGGTGGATTATTGTTGTTTACACCTGACATAGCTAAATCTTCACGAGTCTCGGGCTCTGGATAAGTAGAAGATCTAGTACGCATACACCTGAAAATGCAAAAGAGAAAGAAACCAAACACAAAGAGAGAATATATATACACTATAAAGATAAAAATAAAATCTTTTCTGATTTTTGAAATTTTTATAGTTTTTATGGATTTTTAACAATTTTTAAATTTTATTGGATTTTCGGAAATATTTAAGCAAGAAAAATAACGCTCACGAATGAACGGATCCCAAAAAGCAACGCGTCTCTCAAAGAAAACCGTTAATCTTTACGAAAAGAGCCGGAAACGGCGCAATTTGATACACTGATTTTAGTTGGGTTCATTTTAATTCGGTATCTTCTCGAATTGATTTCCGGTTCAAAGTACGACTCTATTGTTTTTGGTGGAACAAATATTTTTGGTTGTTTTAAAATAAAAGGTGCAAAGAATTAAATGAAAAGAGAGTTAATTTAAATCTAACTCTAATTTAAAGTAAATGGCGAGTATTTAAAAGCGTGACGAAAATTAAAAGGCACTAAACGTAAATAATGTAATCTTAAATCTATCTAAGGCAAACTTAAAACGCAACTAAAACTTAAACTAAAGCAAGGCTAAAATAAATCTAAGGCAAGTAATCTTAAAGTGCGACTAAGGAAAAAGGCGGGAAAAATAAAGCTTGAAATTAAAAATTAAAAACAGAAACTATAAATAACCTGAACACAGCTAATCCGCAATAATCCTTCGTTCGGAATAAACATTCATCCGGAATGTCACCTTCGTTCGGAATGTTCTTCTTCACTCGAAATATTTGCCAAAATCCTTGATCCGGAATAAATCCTTTATCCGGAATATGTCACTTATCCGGAATAAAGTCTTGATTCGGAATAATGGTCTTGATCCGGAATGTTCTGCTGATCCGGAATATCTTCCTTGATCCGGAATATTGTTGATCCGGAATATTATTCCGAATAAAACTCCTTGATCCGGAATATGTCACTTATTCCGAATGGAGGCCCTTGATTCGGAATAACTCCTTGATCCGGAATATTTCGTTGATCCGGAATGTCAAATATTCCGAATGAAAGTATTGATCCAGAATAATATATATTCCGAATGTAGGTATTGATCCGGAATAATAAATTATTCCGAATAAATCTCCTTGATCCGGAATGTTTTATATTCCGAATGAACGACTTTGGTTCGGAACAATTGATATTCCGAATGAACAACCATTGAAATCCTTCACTCGGAATATCTTGGCTTGGCTTGATCCGGAATAATCCTGGGAACAGATCAGTAACAGACAACCGCGAAGAACAAGGAGAGAACAAGGTATATACGAATCTAAACAAAACTTAATCAAATCAATCAAAATATTAAATCAAACTAAACACAAAACATCTACTAATGATAATCAAACAATCCAAAACAATCAAACTAACAAATATAACCAAAATAATCAAAACCCACTTAAATCAAATCAATAAAATAAGAACATGAACATGAACAATAAAGATCAAAGATTAAAGAAAGGTAGATAGGAGATGAAACAATAAAGATAAAGATTAACAAGAATTAAAAGAAAACTTACTTGAAATTAAATGGTAATTAAGGTGCAAGACATGTATTTAAATTTGACATGAAATTAAATGACAAGGTAATTAAATGTGCAAGGTAATTAAAATGGAAGAAATAGTTTGTCAAGCTATCCAACAAAGAAAAATCAAATACATCATAATCTATTTATAGGGGAGATTAAGGAGTGCTTAGGAAGCTTCCCCCCTATTTCCTCTTTTCCTTAATTGCACACTTAAGTCCTTGTCTTCTTAATCTTTTGTTAATCTTCTTCATACTGGACTTTTAATGGCTTTGTCTCGGGATTTCTTTGAACTCGTCTTGTACATCTTCATAAATAAGACTTGAGTTCTTCGGCTTTTAGCAAACTTCCGTCTTTTGACTTTTTCTTCGATAAATCTTCAGAATTGGTCTTGGACTTCCGTTCTTTTTGCACTCTTGACTTCTTGACTTCGTCTTTCGTCTTTTTCTTCGATAAAAGCCCGTGAATGCCCGTGTTTTTACCACTTTTCACCTTTTCGTCCTAAATCACAACAAAAACACAAACTACGCATAACTCCGACATAAGTGACATAAAATACACGATTTGGCTCGGTTATTATTGTAATTAAGTGGTAAAAAGGATGGGTGTTTACACACTTATCAGACGACAATGGGGAGGAGTGGGAGAGAGTTTTGAGTTGTTTTGCATGTGAAAATGGAAGCAAATGGTTAAGTTTAGTGGTTTTGAGGTTTTGGTGGAAACTTGTAGGTTTCAAGTTAAGCTAAGCTTACATGTGTAAGCTTGTAGCTACAAGGGTGCCACATCAAGTGATGTGGTGTCCCTTTTGGCCGTCCCTTATGTTAGTGGGGTGGGATAAACTTGTTTTGTCCCATCCCGCTAATTTACGGGTATTCCTCGATTCTAGTTTCCTCGATTTGCGTACCCTCGGGTCGTTTTATGAAATACGTTTTTATAAATTATGAATCAATGGCACAAAAAGAATCTAATAAAAATTGTCTTATCAAAAACGGTGTTCAAAAACGTAAATACGTAATCCTAAGGTTTCCGGTTTATTTGTAAACGACGCTAAATTATGCACGTAAGCCCAAATTTAAATCCGTAAATTGTGAGTTCATCAACCAACACAAAAATAAGTTTCAAAATAGTATATGATAAAATAATTCACTACCTGAAAATGTTAGATTGTCACACTTTAACATATATATACATATCACTAGTAAAACTTAACTTAAGAACAAATCTAACCAAACCTAGACCCTTATAGGTCGCGGCTTAAAAATGGTTTGTCACTTTATGTGATGTAAAATCTTGTTAACTGGGGTGAACACAATCTCATGAACATGCTTAACTAGAAAAACCATGAAAACCTATGCATGTTTAATACTAGACGTGGGGTTTACCTCATGGTTTAGTGTGATGGTTAACTTTGTAATATTTAGATAAGCTTAGAATCACTAGATCTAAGTTAGTAAATAAAAATGTAACTAGTTGCCTTAATAGATTATTAAGCTCACTATTTAAGCCTTATAGAAATTAAGCCCATTAAGCCCACTAGAATAATCATACTTAAAATAAACCTGATTTTTATTAAATAGTGTTATTATAAAACTTTTGGTGTTAAAATTATGATTTTATAATGTTTTGGATTAAAATGATGATTTTATAAAGTTTTCAGACTAAAAATGTAAATATAAAGTTTCGTGTTGATTTTGTAAATTTAACGAACTTAGGGAATTAATTGGACATAGTTAGAAACTCATTTTAACAAAAGTTAAAAGCTAAGGACCTAGCTTGTATATTGCCGAGAGTTAAGGTTGGTATTCTATACGATTCGAGACTTAAAATATAGTAGGAGTACTCATTTGTAATTATTGATAAGTTAGGTTAAGTTGTGTAACTTGGTTAGAAATCTAGGGTCCCCTTTTGACACTTGCCAAAAGTATTAGGAGCCCTAGGGGCCTTTATTGCCAAGTTAGTAAAGTTACTCAAGCCCTAAACAAACCCTAGGGGCTATTTTGGCATTAGCTGAATCTTATTTGGAGCCCTAGGGGGGTTTATGAAACATTTGCTAAACCTAATATAAACCGAATATCATAAGGATCAAAATTTACAATACTTGAAACTTTAACAAGCCCTAGTTACACGTGTAACTAGGGAGGGACTAATTTTGCAATTCCTTGAAACTTTTACAAACCCTATGGGTATTATGGTAATTAACCGTGAGTAATTATATAAATCGAGGGACTAAAATGTAATTTACACAACTATAACAAACCCTAATTTACTATATATATATATATACCCAATATTTAAAAACGTAAAACTTAAATAAATACAACGCTCGTTATTTTTTTCCAAACATATAATTTAATAATTATACACACTACGGGAACGTTGAATTAAACTAAAATATTATACGTTTTTATAAACGTCATTTATATACATTATATAAATTAAATATGATCAACTTATAAAAATGAATATATTAATTATATTTATTACTTTTCACTTAAAATATATATAAAACTTTCTTTTATAAATATTTAAATTACTTTATAACCGAAACAAGTGCGAGAATATTAATTAAACAAATTAATTAATTAAACGATACTATTTATTTTACACTTAAAAATAAATACTTCTATAACTTGTTCAACAATAAACTAAATTACAGATATCATAATATAATGCTTAAAACCAGTATAAGCATGCACAGACTTGTTCTGAAACTTTTATGTATTATGTTATGTATTTACTGAGAACTTATAATTATTTAGGTCATTGACTATCGTGAGCATCAAATCAGATTATCTTGAGACTTAGTGCTGTACTACTGAGGTGAGTTCATGACCCCACTTTGTATATTGACAAAATTTTAAAGCCCTTTATGGGGAAGAAAACATGCAACATATTTTATTTGATGGACATAAATTGAACTACGAAACCTTTGATTACATTTGCCTATTGTAGATGAACCCGCATGACCCCTGCATCTGAAACTGCTAAAATTGTTGAATTGCCTGAATGTATAAATAGATCTATTTGGGATTGACCATCCCCATCTGGGTGAGTAGCACTCACTGTGCCTAGGCCAGGACAACAGATGTTTAACATGTCGAAACATTATATTGGGTGCATTTTTATTAATGCGAAGGGTCCTCATTTGTTGTGGACTTAACGTGTCAAGTATCAGTTTCGGGCAATATGGGAATGTAATTACTTTTAAGTGTTTATGCTATGTGCATTACTACTTCAGTGAATGTTTATTGTCCAAACTCATTTTATCAAACCTGTGAATTCACCAACTTTATGTTGACTCTCTAAACATGTTTTCTCAGGAAACTGAAGCAGGTATTGACGTGCATGAAAATCAAGCATCATGATATGGTGCATTTATAGAGCTCATCTGGGGTTTTATAAACTGGGAATGATTTCAACTACTAAATAATGTTTAAGCAAATTTTAATAACGTTTTCACTTTTATTCATGTAATAAATGTAATGATAATCTTTTATCTGTTGCTCTACATACTATTTGTTGTTGATCCACGTCACGTGACACCCAAATATTATTTCCGCTGCATTTGACCAATTTGGGGGTGTCACAGAAATGATATCAGAGCGATAGTTATAGAGAATCAGAACAAAAAATTAAAATAAATATAAAAGTAATTTTTTTATATAAACTGGACTATAACTGCTTAAAAAATCTTTTGGGATTTTCGAGACTAGAATAGTTAAGCATATAGAGTGTAGAGCATACATTTTTATGTGGCTAACTGTGCATTGATTACCGACATCTGGTTGATTAATCCTATAAGTATTAACGTAACCTTTAACATCGCCCTGTTAAACGGCACTATTATATGATTTAATCATAATTCCTAAAAACTTTTAACTTGAGTAAGATTATACTTACATCAATTAAAACGATATTATTTTCAGATTTACTATGACATCACCTGCTGATACACCTGCTGTTGTATCACCGACATCCGTCTTGCATGGATGGATATCCGCTAGCGAATCAGACGATAGTCACACTTCGGGCGACACCGCACTCGTTGATGCTCTCATCTCTACTCCACCTGTTTCACCTATATCCCCCGTTAGGGAGGAGGTGCGCCGACTGCTGCCTTACCACCTTTACCACCAGCTTCCTCACTCTTGGGCTACGCACCCCAGTCTCTGCCACCTCGTAAGAGGAAGTACGAGGCACTTGTCGACTCTACTTTTGAGGTCGGTGAGGGTTCCGGTGCGAGACGCGTGGACCCTATTCAGGCCCAGGTTACTGCACTGACCGCACACCAGCCACAGGACGTAGCAGAGATTCATACTCTGCTATCTGCTGGACAACTTGGACGCATTGCTCTGCAGACTAGTCAGGACCTTTTGTGCTAGACTGTTAGTGCTGAGGCGCACGATACTCGAGGAGCGTGGTCTACGACTTATCATTCTCTACAGTGGTTGTTGGAAGAGAATGATTTCCTTCGTGAGCAGATCTACACCCTGCAGAGTCAGCAAACTGAGACTCACACCGCTCTCATGTCCATGGAGCAGACGCTTGCCATCTTCTTTGATCTACAGGACGTCCGTCACCAGGGATTGACTGCAGAGACTGCTCATCTTCGAGGAGCTCAGCAGACCTTCAGAGACCAGTTCTTAGAGGAACTTCGACTCCTTAAGGAGACCCGAGCCGCCATGATCTCGATTCAGAATGCCATGCAGGCACCAACTGTCTCATCACCAACACCAGCACCAGCCATCTCGGAGGAGTATGTAAGACGCGAGTAGACTAGATGTGCTAGATCTTTTGTACATCATGATAAGCTTTTGGGTTGCATCCCAACTATCATGATCTCGTGTATTTGTACTTTCTTTTATCAGTTGTACCATTGTAGTGTACTATTTTGGATTAGGTATTCGTAGACGATGTACTCTAGATTATGTGTACCACCATCCCAGACAGGCGGGCTGTGCTTTGTCTTTGATCGGTTGTACAATTCGTATTGTATTTCTATTGTAGAAATGGCATGTACTCATCATCTTTTGTTATATTTTGTACTGTATTATATTATGAACTTTTAAACATGTTATCCAATTTGTTGTGAAGTCTATGCATGAATTTCTTTTCGTGTATCTATATATATAAAATCGTGCTAACACCTTAAACTAATGATTTCATTTTTGTGTATGATTATAGACAAATGGTAATCACTAGAACGAACCCCAACAATGCCGACACTACCCAAAACGTCACTGCTGCCCAACTAAGGGAAATGATTGATCAAGGCATCGCAACTGGGATGGCCGCCAGCAGAAACATGGACGATAGCTAAAACTCCAACAACCACAGGAATAATCAGACCACCAGGGGTTGTTCTTATCCCGACTTTCTAAATTGTAAGCCTTCGTACTAAAAAGGCAGAGAAGGTATTGTGGAGCTAATGCAGTGGTTTGAAAGGTTGGAGACTGTGTTCTGCATCAACGATTGTGTAGACGAGAACAAAGTCAAGTTTGCAACCTGCACGTTGCTTGAGAGTGCTCTTACTTGGTGTAACTCTGTAGTTGCCACTCTTGGACACGATGCTGCTTATGCTCTTAGCTAGACTGATTTGAAAGAGAGGATGACAGAAAAGTACTGTCTAAGGGGTGAGATGAAGAAGCTTGAGATTGAGTTATGGGATCTCAGATGCAAGAACAATGACATCATTGCATACAATCAAAGATTCCTAGAGTTGACTCTAATGTGTACCAGAATGTTCGTTGAGGTGGATGAAAAGATTGAAAAGTATGTTGGTGGACTCCCAGACGCCATTCATGACAGCGTACTTGCATCTTGACCCACTACTGTCGAGAATGCCATTGAGTTCGCTACTGAATTGATCAACAAGAGAGTCTGTACCATGTCTGAGAGGAACACCGAAAACAAGCGGAAAGAAGATGAAAATTTCCGTAGTCAGCACCAGCAGCCTCCAAAAAGGCCAAATGCTGGACAGGTTTACAGTGCTTCCGCTACAGGAACTAGGTCATATGTGGGTGCAAAACCCTTGTGCTCAATATGCAACTATCATCATACTGTTGATAGCCCATGTCAGTTCTGCCACAAGTGTGTACAAGTTGGTCATTTTGCCAAAGCCTGTCGAGTCAACGCTGTCACTCAGGTCCGACCCAACCAGAACACCGGGAACTACAACAACAGGGGCGGATACAATGCCCGTGGGAACAGGAACGGACAGCGGGGAAACCGCAATACTGCCGGAGGGAATGGTAAAGGACCTAAGAAGGGAGTTGTGTGATATGAGTGTGGGGCACCGGGACATGTAAGACCAGGTTGTCCCAAGTTGGCCAACCAGAACAAGAACAGTGGAGGAGCTTCGTCAAGAGTGTACGTGGTCGGCAATGCAAAAGCCAACTCCGATTCTAATGTCGTTATTGGTACGTTACTACTAAACAATCGTTATGCATCTATTTTGTTTGATACTGGAGCCGACGAAGTTTTATATCCACTGAATTTAGCAAAGTACTAGAAGTCGTCCCTACCATTTTAGATCACCGTTACTCGGTAGAATTAGTTGATGGTAAGACTGTAGATGCTGACACCATCATTAGAGGTTGTACCTTAAATCTTTTTAAACATCCATTCAACATTGACCTTATTCCCGTAAACCTTGGTAGTTTCGACCTTATTATTGGTATAGATTGGTTAGCGAGATACTGCGCAGTCATTGTTTGTGATGAAAAACTAGTCCGTATTCCGTGGGGAAACGAAACTCTAATCATTCGAGGAGACGGTAACACCAACTTTACCGACACTACACTTAGTGTTATCTCTTGTACTAAAGCCCAGAAATATTTGTTGAGAGGATGTCCTATCTTCTTGGCCCATATTTCTCAAACAGATGAGGAGGACAAACCTAGAAGAAGCAAATCAAGGACGTACCCATCGTCTGAGATTTTCTAGAAGTCTTTCCTGATGAGTTGCCAGGCTTACCACCAACCCGACAAATGGAATTTCAAATCGATTTGATTCCCGGAGCTGCACCTGTAGCTAAAGCTCCATATCGGTTGGCACCATCAGAAATGAAAGAGCTAGCTGAACAACTTCAGGAACTATCTGACAAAGGATTTATCTGACCCAATTCCTCTCCATGGGGAGCTCCTGTGTTATTTGTCAAAAAGAATGATGGTTCTTTCCGAATGTGCATCGACTACAGATAACTGAATAAGTTAACTATGAAGAACCGATAACCGCTTCCTCGCATTGACAACCTATTTGACCAACTACAAGGGTCAAGTGTGTATTCCAAGATTGACTTGAGATCTGGATACCATCAATTGAGGGTCAAGGAGGAAGATATTCCAAAAACAGCTTTCAGAACCCGTTACAGTCATTACGAATACCAGGTTATGCCATTTGGGTTGACCAATGCACCAGCCATTTTCATGGATCTTATGAATCGTGTGTGCAGACCCTACCTAGATAAATTCGTGATAATATTCATTGACGATATACTCATTTATTCCAAGAACGAACAAGAACACGGGGAACACCTTGCACAAGTACTAAAGGTACTCAAGGAGGAACAACTCTATGCTAAATTCTCCAAATGTGAGTTTTGGATTCCCAGAGTGTAATTCCTCGGTCATGTCATCGATTCTGACGGTATTCACGTAGATCCAGCAAAGGTCGAATTTGTCAAAGATTGGGTCTCACCTAAGTCGCCGACATAGATCCGCCAATTTTTAGGCCTTGCCGGGTATTACCGTATATTTATCGAAGATTTCTCCAAAATAGCTAAGCCACTGACCAAACTCATTCAGAAAGGAATAAAGTTCGATTGGGGAGAGAAGGAAGAATAAGCTTCTTAGCTGATCAAGCAGAAGTTGTGTAGTGGACCTATATTAACCTTGCCTGAAGGCAACGATAATTTCATTGTATACTGTGATGCCTCACACAAGGGTTTAGGTGCAGTACTGATGCAGAGAATGAAAGTAATCGCCTATGCTTCAAGACAGCTGAAGAAGCATGAGAAAAACTACACCACCCACGATCTAGAACTTGGATCTGTGGTATTTGCTCTCAAAATCTAGAGACATTACCTATACGGAACGAAGTGCACAGTGCATACTCACCACAAAAGTTTGAAACACATATTTGATCAGAAGGAGCTAAACATGAGACAACGCTGTTGGATTGAGATGTTGAGTGACTACGACTGCGAGATCAAATACCACCCCGGTAAAGAAAACGTGGTTGCTGATGGTCTAAGTCGTAAGGAAACGAACCCTCCTATGAGAGTTCGGGCATTAGTTATGACAACCAGTTTGGATCTACCCAAACAGATTTTGGAAGCTCGGACTCAAGCTCAGTTACCTGAAAACCTCGTGAAGGAAGACGTCGGGGGAATGCTCAAAACCGACCTTTCTAAGGAGAAGCTAGAGCCAAGAGCAGATGGAACCTTATGTCTTCACGGAAGGAGTTGGTTACCTTGCTATGGAGATTTGAGAAACGTGATCATGCACGAATCTCATAAGTCTAAATATTCTATACATCCTAGATCTGAAAAGATGTATCAGGATATGAAGAAATTATACTGGTGGCCGAATATGAAAGCTGACATCGCCAGCTATGTGCAGAAGTGTTTGACATGTTCACATGTCAAAAATGAACACCAGAGACCATCGGGTTTACTTGTACAACCCGAGATACCTAAATGGAAGTGGGACAACATCACCGTGGACTTTGTCACCAAACTCCCAAAGTCATCTCACGGTTACGATACTATCTGGGTAATCGTCGACTGACTCACCAAGTCCGCTCATTTCCTGCCAATTCGGGAGAATGATTCATTGGCGAAACTCGCAAAGACGTACCTGAAGGAGATAGTGACCAAACATGGAATACCAGTCTCAATAATTTATGATCGAGACAGTAGGTTCACATCAAACTTTTGGAAGGCTTTCCAACGATCCTTTGGTACCAATTTGGACATGAGCACCGCTTATCATCCGTAGACTGACGGTCAAAGTGAACGAACCATCCAGACTCTAGAAGACATGCTACGAGCATGTGTGATTGATTTTGGAAATGGATGGGTTGATCACATTCCTTTAGTGGAATTTTCCTACAACAACAGTTATCATGCCAGTATTAAGGCTGCCCCTTTTGAAGCACTATATGGTCGAAAGTGTCGTTCACTTGTTTGCTGGGCAGAAGTAGGCGAATTTTAGCTCACTGGACCAGAATTAATCCAGGAGACTACAGACAAGATCGTGCTCATAAAGCAAAGAATTCAAGCTGCTCGCGATCGACAAAAGAGCTACGTGGACCGGAAACGCAAACCTATGCTATTTGAAGTAGGTGACCGTGTCATGCTCAAGGTATCACCTTGGAAGGGTGTTGTACGCTTCGGTAAACGTGGAAAACTGAATCCACGTTATGTCGGCCCTTTCAAAGTAATTGCCAGGATCGGGAAGGTAGCTTATCGTTTAGAGTTGCCCAGCAATTGAGTCGGGTACACTCTACTTTTCACGTGTCTAACCTGAAGAAGTGCTATGCTGAAGAACCATTGGCTATGCCATTAGAAGGATTTCAGTTTGACGACAAACTCCAGTTCACAAAAGAACCAATAGAAATCATGGAGATGACAGTTAAGAAATTGAAACGCAGTCGCATCCCGTTGATCAAAGTACGTTGGAACTCGAGGAGAGGTCCTGAGTTCACTTAGGAACAATAAGACTCGTTCAAAACCAAGTACCCACACTTGTTCACCTGACCGGTGACTTCATCTTATGCTTTGAGGACAAAGCTAAAATAACGGGATGGTGCTGTAAAACCTCTGATTTTACCTTATTGACTTTGTCAACTGTTGTACTCACTATTTTTGGAATCTATACAATTCCACTTTTATATGACTTGTTAGTAATCATATACTTTTGTCATACTATTATTTCATATTTATTTGTACATTTATATGAACCTTTAGTCTTTATTGACTATGTTGGCAATTAACTGGCCACATGATTGAACAAGGACTCATCACCTCAGTACACACTTTTGATAAACTGTAACATTATTTACTTAATTTATTAAGTGCTTGGATTTATATTTATATATTTACATATACCGCATACTATGAAAAAACACCTATCACTTTAAAATAATGTATATTATTTCACATTGTCATTTATTTACTTTATTCAAGTAAAATAATTATAATGATACACTCATTATGTACTTTCACCAAGTTATCTAAAGGTTTAACCAAAATACCTAGAAATTTAACAAATACATATATTATAATACATGGACTATAATTAACTCCCAATACTTGATACAAATTAACACATTTCTCCTAAAATACATGTGTGTGTCGTGTATGTGCATGCATACACTACCCTTAATCATGAAAGCTTACAAGATAGCATCATTAAGTATACTATGTCTTACACTATGCCATACACACACATTTCCTTTTCTATACATCACCTTACTTTTCCTACACTTCACCATACCCATATACTATTTAGTGTCATTTTTGTCCCCTTTGACTTTGCAAAACATACGTGTGACAATCTAACATTTTTAGGTAGTAAATTATTTTCTTGTATATTATCATGAAACTTATTTTTGTGTTGGTTGATGAACTCACAATTTACGGATTTAAATTTGGGCTTACGTGCATAATTTAACGTTCTTTACAACTAAACCGGAAACCCTTGGATTACGTATTTACGTTTTTGAACTCCGTTTTTGATGAGACAAAAGTCTAAGACCGAGTATTATTTATATAGGTTCCAGTGATCGAAGCACACCCGTAGCCGATAATCCGCCTTTCATAATCAACGTGAGTTCATAGCCTCACACTCTTTTAATTGTTTTATAAAATGATTTGTAAACCCGCGAGGGAGATAACATGATAGTTTTTGATAAAAATAGAACATAAGTAGTCCCGATGGTATGCTTAATGATATGGCCCCGAATGATGCTATGACCCAATAAATGAGATGAAATGGATTATTAGTAGTTAGGTTATGTCACTTAAAGTCCCATTAGCATGAACTGTGAACTATCGGGATTTGGTAGACGCTTATGCATATGATAGTACTATTTGGGGAAGATCACCCCAGTTCACGCCTTGACGGTTGATCCCCATCGTACCACATTGATTGGTAAGCGAATTTATGTATGAGAAGATTTACATAGCGTGATTTTTGTAACGGCACGCTAACTTAGATGGGCAAATTGTTTGTCGGGTTCGCGGCCCGTTGTTTGTGATAGTAAGGTAACAATGTCATGCGGCTAATAATAATCCAACACAATCCAATAACGATACAAATAACCATAAAAATGTTACCTATAATGGTAATATTGAGAATACGGTCTCATGGACAGTTTAAGATGTATGCTTTGCTTTATATATTGCCTGACTAGCAATACGAGGACTTACTCCTGATATTATACTTGTGTTCTAATTTCAATGATTGTTTTATATAACGGTTTTATTAAACTCTATGAATTCACTCGGCATTCGCTGATATGATTTTTGCATGTTTTTATCTGAGGTGCTTATAGGTAATTCGGATGGAGATCGACTCTGATGGCCCACAAAATAATAAATTATTCATTTGATCTATGTTTTGTAAACTTAATGACCTGTGTAAACTAGGACCTGTTGTACACTTAAAACTTGTATTTCGAATGAATGTATGTTAAACCTTGTACATTTTTATGCGTTGTCTATGATTGGAGTTATTGTGCTATCCCGTAACACTCTAATGACTCTTCCTTCGTACCGATATGAAATTTGAGAGTGTTACAGTTTGGTACCAGAGCTCTCGGTATAGAGAACGAAAGATTTTAAAAACCAAGGTTTTGAATAAAACTTTTCAAAATCTTTTAACTATAAACATTTTGAGAAAATATTTGAAAAATCTTTTGACAATAATGGTGCCAAAGATCTCCGACGTTACCAACAAGCCCTATTGAGAAGATATATAGTTTGATACATATAATTTAATTTATATATATGTATATATCGTGAATTCAGTATGTAATTGTTTAATAATTATTTTTATGCTAATACGAGATATATATAAATGTAGATTGTCATGGCTGACCCTAATATTCCTGTAGAGAACCATGTTATTCCCGAACCTAATGTAGATGATAACCCTTATTTAGACTTAGTGAATTATGATGTAAATGAGGATATGGATGATGATAAGGAGGAACCATTTGAGGATCCTGAGACTGAGATAGGACTAGGAGATCAGATTGCCCTTCAGGTTGATGTTGTAGAAAATGAGAATGATAATGTTGGTATTGAGAATGATGATGAGATTGATATAGATAATGTAGATAATGAGGATAAGGACGAGGATGTCAAGGAGGAGATAGGTATAGATGATGCGGTTGATGATGATGATGAGGCTGAGCTTATTTTCCCTTATAATGTAGCGGAGGGTGAGCCCTTACCCCCTCCAGTTTATTGGTCTGATTCTGAGTTTGAGTTACCTAGAGATGAATTGTCTGAATCGCCTGAATCTGATTCTGAATCATAGGGTGATGAGATTGATGATGCACCTGATGGTACAGATGGTATTGCTACTCGTATACATGTGATAGGAGAGTCTTCTAGGGTTCGAGAGGCTACTCATATTAATGGTCTTGCACCTTGGGCCTTGAGACGTGATTTAGATGCTTCCCGTGTTCAGGGTAGTATGACAGAGGTTGGATTAGGTGTTGTTCAGACTCATGTTGCTTATTTGGAGTCGAAGACTAAGGTTGGTGAGAAAGAGCGGGAATTGCTTAACTTGGATTTGACTAATGTAGAGCGTGGTTTGAATGAGGCTTTTAGGAGGTTATCTGTGTTAGAAAGTGGTGAGTATGCTGAAATGAAGAAAAAGGTGAATACTATGGAGATTTAGTTGAGTGTAGCTCGTGCGATGCGTGAGAAGGCTGAGAAAGAGTTGAACATATCTGTTGGTTGGAACAATAGGTTTTATACTGAGATGGCCGAGAAAGGAGTGATTCGTAAGCGCCCAGCTGAAGATGTGTCTTGTGATCGTCCGACGAATATACAGAAGACGATGGATGATGGACCATCTGGCGGTTCTCAATAGACCAGTCTATCTTTAGTAGTGACCTTTGTATATTTTGTATCTTTTGTAACTTTGACTGAACCGACTTATTAGTTAGTAGATCTGGTGTAACACTCTCATTTTTCGTATCGGTACAGCGGAAGGGTCTTTCAGAGTGTTACGGGATAGCACAATAACTCCATTCATAGACAACACATAAAAATGGTTGTACAAGGTTTAACAAACATTCATTCGATAAAAAGGTTTAAAAAGTATACAACAGGTCCCAAATTATACAGGTCATTAAGTTTACAAAACACAGATCGAATAAACATTTTTAATATTAAGTGTGGGCCATCAGAGTCGATCTCCATCCGGATTACCTTCAAGCACCTGAGATAGAAAACATGCAAAAATCATATCAGCGAATGCCGAGTGAATTCATAGAGTTTAATGAAAACCGTTATATAAAACAATCATTTACATTCATTTAAAATCAGAACACAAGTATAATATCGGAAGTAAGTCCACATATTGCTAGTCAGGCAATATATAAATCAAGCATACATCTGAAACCGTCCATGAGACCGTAGTCTCTATATTACCATGATAGGTAATATATTCATCGTAATAGCGTCGTTATCGTTTATTATTTATGTCTTATAGCATACGTTGTATATTGTATAGGATTATTATTAGCCGCATGACATTGTTACCTTACTGTGAAAACAGCGGGCCGCGAACCCGACAAACAATTTGCCCATCTAAGTTAGTGTGTCGTCACAAAAATCACGATATGGAATCTTCTCATACATAAATTCGCTTACCAATCAATGTGGTACGACGGGGATCAACCGTCAAGGCGCGAACTGGGGTGATCGTCCCCAAATATTACTATCAAATGCATAAGCGTCTACCAAATCCCGGTAGTTCACAATTCATGCTAATGGGACTTCAAGTGACATAACCTAACTACTAATAATCCTTTTAGTCTCGAATATAGGGTCATAGCATCATTCGGGTCCATATCATTTAGCATACAATCGGGACTACTTGTGTTCTATTTTTATAAAAATCTAGCATGTTATCTCCCTCGCGGGTTTACAAATCATTTTATAAAAACATTTAAAAGAGTGCGAGGCTATGAACTCACATTGTTAATGAAAGGCGGATTATCGGCTACGGGCGTGCTTCGGTCACGGAAACCTATATAAATAATAATCGGTCTTAGACTCGGTCCAATGACTTTTATCAAAATAACAATATACATATGATGATTTTGTACATATGATGATGATCAAGTGGGTTTATAAATCCTCGTTTACTCATTTTAGTGTTTATGTTTTGGTAATGTCTTACTAGTTCACTAGTTTTATCGATTTTACCTATTTTAAGTTCCATTAATTCTTTTATAAGTTCTTTTACTTGTTTTTACCCATTTTATACCTATGTGATCAGTATATATATCTTTCATTTTGGGCCCAAATGGGTTAAGCCCAAATAATTCTTTTTACAAGTATTTATCTTATTAAGTCTAATTATTAGTCCAATAGGTTTAGTTAGCTCGTAAATGTCCGTAATTCTTATAGTTCGGGTTTTATCGGTTTTTACTTGTATTAGTTACTTATACATCAGTATATAACTTTTATAAACTTTACATTAGACGGGTTTGGTCGTCTAAGTTTTATTTGGCGAAAAACGTTAATTTCACGGCGATAGCCGAAAAAGTCGTAAAAATCAAGTTTATAGTTTTTATTACTTATAAATATTATTTTTACCACCATTTATCTAATTTACCCATTTAATTAACCTTTTATACATTTATATAAATAAGTTTTATAAGTTAGTGGGTTTATATTTTACATTTTATACATTATAAAGTGAGTGCTTATATAATAATAATAAACATTATTTCCAAAATCTGATTTTTAACTTCATATTCACCATTTTTATCATATCTAGAGTTCTACAATGACTTAGAAGCTTATTTTTAGATGACAACTTCTTCATAATATGTGCTACATATAACTTAGTTATAGCTACTGCCCATTTTGAGTCTAAGTTGCCTTAACAGTCCCTACAAAACTGCTTATTCAGATTATACCACCTAACTTGTTTTGATCATATCTCACTCATTATTTTGATTCCATTGCATGACCAACTCCCACATGTGTATAACATCATCTACTTACTGTAAATAGATCAAACCATGCATTTTTATCAGTTCATCTTTTAGTTATCTACTGTTTTTATACAGCCAACTAATTAGTCATGATTTTAGCTTCATTTCTTATGGTTATCATCATTTTTAAGCATGTTTATCAACACTTGATCCCCACACAACATTTTTATCATCATATATACAACATATACATATACAAAATGAAATAAAATACATTTATTCTTTACAAAATAATAAGAGAAAAATGTAGAGGATGATCTTCTTTACCAATCCAAGTGGATTTCTTATTTTAGGAAGGCAAGAACTTGATGAACACAACAAGTATCTCCAAGACCATCAAATATCAAGAACATATGTTGGAAAATCAGCCCTAGGACACAAGCAAATCACCTCCAAAGTTGTTTATATGGCCACCAAATGATCAAGGCTTCAAGGAAACACCTTAATAGGACTAGTAAACATGTGGTTTGTGGCTAGAAAAGATCAATGATGGTTTTTGTTGCTTTATTTGGGACAGCACAAAGGGGTAAGTTGAGAGAGTTTTAGAGTGGATTGCATGGAAGGAAATGGTAGAAATGAAACCATTTGCTAGTTTTGTTTAGTTAGTGGGAAAATTTGCTTAAGGTGTAAGCACAAGCTTACACTTGTGTAAACTAGCTAAGACTTATGCCACCTATGTGTGGTGGTGTCATATTGCCGTCCCATATAAGCTAGTGGGGTGGGGCAAAGTGTTTTGTCCCATCTCACTAGTTTACGGGTATTCCTTGATTCTAGTTTTCTCGATATGCGTGCCCTCGGGTCGTTTTACGAAAAACGTTTTTATAAATTATGAATCACCGTCTCAAAACGAATCCAATAAAAATTGTCTCATCAAAAACGGAGTTCAAAAACGTAAATACGTAATCCTAAGGTTTCCGGTTTAGTCGTAAAAGACGCCAAATTATGCACGTAAGCCCAAATTTAAATCCGTAAATTGTGAGTTCGTCAACCAACACAAAAATAAGTTTCAAAATATTATACGAGAAAATATTTCACTACCTGAAAATGTTAGATTTGTCACAGCTTTTCCTCCTAAAAGGGATCAACGTCCTCGTGATCCATTTCATTTGGATGTCCGTTTCTTATTGAAATCAAAGAGGTGCGGATATTTCTTCCACATTTCATCCTCTCGTTCCCAAGTATACTCCGGTCCATGCTTTGAATTCCATCGGATCTTGACAATAGGTATCCGACTTTGTTTCAGTTGCTTTACCTCACGGTCCATAACTTCTACGGGCTCTTCGATAAAATGCAACTTCCCATCTATTCGAACCTTACCTAACGGAATTTTCTCATCACTCACTGCTAGACATTTCTTCAGATTAGATACATGGAATGTGTCGTGAACACCATGAAGTTCTGGGGGTAACTCTAGTTTGTAAGCCACCGGACCTACTCTAGATAAAATCTTAAAGGGTCCAATATAACGGGGATTCAATTTTCCTCGTTTTCCAAATCTTATAACGCCTTTCCATGGCGATACTTTCAACATTACTCGGTCACCCGCTTCAAACTCCATTGGCTTCTGCCGCACATCCGCGTAACTTTTCTGTCTACTACGGGCAGTCAACAACCTCTTCTTAATCTGAACTATCATCTCCGTAGTCTCCCGGATCAATTCCGGTCCCGTGAGCTGGGTATCCCCAACTTCACTCCAACATACAGGAGATCTACACTTCCTACCATACAAAGCTTCAAACGGTGCAGCCTTAATACTAGAATGGTAACTATTGTTATACGAAAACTCTGCTAACGACAAATGTTTATCCCAATTCTTACCAAAGTCTAACACACAAGCTCTCAACATATCATCCAGTGTTTGTATCCTCCTTTCACTCTGCCCATCAGTCTGGGGGTGATAAGCAGTGCTCATGTCGAGATTCGTTCCCAAAGATCTTTGGAGAGATTTCCAAAAATTCGATGCGAATCTAGGATCTCGATCTGAAATGATCGATACAGGCACTCCATGTTTGCATACTACATTATCAAGGTATATTCGAGTCAGCTTCTCTAGTGAGAACTGCTCCTTAACCGGAATGAAGTGTGCTGATTTGGTCAGTCTATCGACAATAACCCAAATCGAATTGTTTCCAGATGATGTTCTAGGAAGCTTGGTGATAAAGTCCATCGTAATTCGCTCCCACTTCCATTCAGGAATCTTTGGCTGTTGAAGTAGTCCTGATGGTTTTTGATGTTCGGCTTTAACTCTAGCACAAGTCAAGCATTGAAGAACATACATAGCTATGTCAGCTTTCATATTCGGCCACCAGTACAACTTCTTCAAATCATGGTACATCTTATCAGATCCCGGATGAATGGAATACTTAGATTTATGGGATTCTAACATAATCAAATCTCTTAAGCCTCCAAACTTAGGTATCCACATACGACCTCTTAAACATTTCACTCCATCAGCTCTAACCTCTAAAGGATCTCCTTCTCCTCGGAACCCTTCATTAACAAAATTCTCCTTCTTACAAGCTTCTATTTGTGCATTTCTAATTTGCTCAGGCAAATTATTATGCACGGTCAAGACTAGAGAACGCACCCTGATAGGCTCTCTATCTTTCCTACTCCACGCATCAGCAACAACATTGGCTTTTCCTGGGTGATATTTTATATCACAATCATAATCACTTAACAACTCTATCCATCTTCGTTGCCTCATGTTCAATTCCTTCTGGTCGAGAATATACTGTAGGCTTTTGTGATCGGTGAATACCGTACACTTGGTGCCATACAGATAATGTCTCCACAACCTAAGAGCAAAGACTACAGCTCCTAACTCAAGATCATGAGTAGTATAATTCTCCTCATTCTTCCTTAATTACCTAGAAAGCATAAGCTATCACTTTCTCCCTCTGCATCAAAACAGCTCCATAACCTCTAAGAGATGCATCACAATACACTACAAAATCTTCACTCCCGTCGGGTAATGATAAGATTGGCGCACTACATAATTTTTGCTTCAATGTCTGAAATGCTCCATCTTCATCACTTCCCCAGACGAAAGGTTTATTCTTCTGAGTAAGCTTAGTTAAGGGTTTAGCTATCAAAGAAAATTCTTTAATGAATCGCCTATAATAGCCAGCCAATCCTAAGAACTGTCGCACTTCCGTTGGCGTTGTCGGTGCAGACCAATTCTTAATAGCTTCAACCTTTGCAGGATCAACATGAATTCCATATCTGTTAATCACATGACCAAGAAATTGCACAGAATCTAACCAGAAATCACACTTCGAAAACTTAGCATACAACCTTTCATCCTTCAACAACTTCAAAACAATCCTCAAATGTTCTCTATGCTCATCTTCATTCTTAGAATAGATTAGAATATCGTCAATAAACATAATCACAAATTTATCCAAGTAGGGCTTGCACACTCGATTCATTAATTCCATGAAAACCGCAGGTGCGTTAGTTAACCCAAATGGCATTACTTGAAATTCATAGTGTCCATAACGAGTTCTAAATGCAGTTATAGGAATATCTTCTTCACGGACGCGAAGTTGGTGATATCCTGACTGCAAATCTATCTTAGAATACACACTAGATCCTTGCAGTTGATCAAACAAATCATCAATCCTAGGTAAAGGATATCGATTCTTAATTGTCAACTTATTCAGTTCCCTATAATCAATGCACATACGAAAAGATCCATCCTTCTTCTTAACGAACAAGACTGGAGCTCCCCAAGGCGACGAGCTCGGTCGAATAAAACCTTTATCAGACAACTCCTTAAGTTGCTCAGATAACTCCTTTAATTCAGAAGGGGCTAATCGGTAAGGCGCACGTGCCACCGGTGCAGCACCAGGAATTAAATCGATTCGAAACTCTACTTGCCTTATCGGTGGAAGTCCGGGTAAATCTTTAGGAAATACCTCAGGAAATTCACAAATAATAGGTACATCTTCCAATCGTTTCTCCCTAGACTCATTCCCGGTCACTTGAGCTAAAAATAACTCACAACCGTTCCTGATGTACTTTTGGACTTTAATACATGAAACGATTTTCAAACGGGATTCACCTCGACTACCATCAATTACTAACGTCCTATTCCTAAGAGGAATCTTAACTTTCTTCTCTCCACATAAAATAGTAGCATTATTCAACGACAACCAATCCATACCAATAATAATATCAAAACTACCTAATTCTATCATCATCAAATCAATCGGAAAGGAATGGTTTAAGAGATTTAGAGAGCATCCTTCTAATAGCTTATTAGTTTTCACTAATTTACCATCAGCCAATTCCACCTCGTAACTGGTACTTATCTCAACAGGTTCAATATCAATAAGGGCACTAAATTTAGTGGATACAAAGCTCCTATCGGCACCCGAATCGAATAAAGCAACAACATAATGATTGTTGAGTAAAAACGTACCGGTAACGACATTCGGATCCTCTTTCTTCACCTCAATTGTTCCAAGTTGGTAGATACCACCCTGGGGGTTTCTTCCAGGTACAATCGCTTTCAACTTGGGGCATTCCGATTTCCTATGACCTTCTTCATTACAGTTGAAGCAAATCGTTCCCTTCTTACACCTTTCAACCTTGTGTCCAAGCTTTCCGCAATTTCGGCACTTCCAGCAGTCGCCAGGATGCCTCTTGTTGCCACACTTAGGACATCTATCATCGTTGCGCGGTGCATTGTTGGTAAGAGCATTTGCATTCCCCTTTCTCTTGTTCTGACGGCGATTGAAATTCTTCCTATTATCACCTCTATCTACACGCTCACCGTCTCCCTTTCTTTTCTCACCAACACGGGCTTCATCTTCCTTATCCTAAATTATCTGTCCAATGAGTTGGTAAGCCATTCGAACAGCATCATCAATGGTCAGTGGTTTCGATGATGTCACGTCCCCCCGGATATTCCTGGTCAACCCTTTCACATATTGCTCAATTCGGATCTCTTCGGGTTCAACCAATCGAGGACATAGCAAGGCCAACTCATGGAATCGGTTCGTGTAACTATCAATGTCCACACATTTCATTCTCAGATGAATCAACTCTTGTTCTAACCTAATGATCACACTACGAGGACAAAACTCCAAAGTCATCCACTTCTTGATTTCAGCCCAAGGAGTAGCATTAGCAGCATCAAGACCCATGAAAGCAATTCTCCCGTTCCACCAAGTCAATGCACGACCTTTAAGAGTAGCCATAGCAAAAGTCACCTTATCTTCCTCCTTACACTTACTAATCCTAAACACCGATTCAATCTTCTCGATCCACTGGCTTAGTCCTACAGCACCTTTAGTTTCATTAAAAGGTAGAGGTTCACACTTCATGAACGTCACATAATTACAGCCACCAACTTCAGGTGCATTCGTCCCAAGTCCTCCTACATTTCCTCCAGCATTAGCATTCACATTATTAGCATTCATATTCACATTAGTACCGCCAATTCCACTACCGCCAGCTCCACTACCGCCAGCTCCACTACCGCCAGCTCCACTACCGCCAGCTTCATTTCTAGCATTTGCCATAAATTCAGTCATAGATGCCGTAACTTGCTCCGTAATAATCCTACGTACATCATCCTCAGTCACAGCCTTCTTGGGCGGCATAGTTCTATAATTCCACAATTTCAAAGTATTAAGCATTCATCCAACAAAGGATTCATATAATATGGATCGAATTCATAATCAAGATACAAATAAGGCACAATATGGAATTCAAGACAAGATACATATTTCATTCGATCTGAAACAAAAGTATTGTCTTAGTACATCCATATCAAAGTTCTAACACTATATATACTCAAAATTTGTGCCAAGTCTATCACTAACAAGTCGGTTCAGTCAAAGCTACTAAAGCACAAAAGATATAAAGGTCACTACTAAATACAGACTGGTCTACTGAGAACCGCTAGATGGTCCATCATCCATCGTCTTCTGGATCTTCGCCGGACGATCACTAGACACATCTTCAGCTGGGCGCTTACGGATTACTTCTCTTTCAACCATGTCAGCATAAAATCTACTGTTCCAACCCACGGATATATTCAACTCCTTTTCAGCTTTCTCACGCATCGCACGAGCCACACTCAACTGAATCTCCATAGAATTCACCTTTCTCTTCATAGCAGCATACTCACCACTTTCCAACACTGATAACCTCCTAAAAGCCTCATTCAATCCACGCTCTACATCACTCAAATCCAAACTAAGCAATTCTCGCTCTTTCTTGCCAACCTTTGTCTTCGACTCCAAATAAGCAACCTGAGTCTGAACAACAGCTAATCCAACCTCTGTCACATAACTCTTAACACGGGAAGCATCTAGATCACGTCTCAAGGCCCATGGTGCAAGACCATCAATATGAGTAGCCTCTCGAGTACTAGACGACTCTCCTATCTCACGTCTACGAGTAGCAATACCATCAGTACCGTCAGGTGCATCGTCATCCTCATCCTCCTCTGATTCAGAATCAGATTCAAACGATTCAGACATTTCATCCCTAGGTAACTCATCCTCAGAATCAGACAAACAAACTGGTGGGGGCAAAGGCTCGCCCTCTGGAACATCATACGGATAAATAAGCTCAGCTTCCTCATCGTCATCAACCTCAACATCTATACCTACACCCTCCTCGACATCCTCGTCGTCAATCTCGTCATCTAAATTATCTAACCCAATCTCATCCTCATTCTCAATATCAGCATCCTCAATCTCTACATTCTCATTACCCACATTCTCAATATCCACATTCTCATTACCCACATTCTCAATCTCATTCTCTACTAAGTCAACCTGAGGGGCAATCTGATCTCCTAGTCCTAACTCGGGCTCGGGATCCTCAAATGGTTCCTCCTCGTCATCAATATCAAAATCTACTAAGTCTAAATAAGGATCATCTTCTATATTAGGTTCGGGAATAGCATGGTTTTCTACAGGAATATTAGGGTCAGCCATGACAATCTGCATTTATATATATTTATCTCGTATTAGGATAACATACTAGTTAAACAATTACATAATGAAATCACGATATATACATATATATAAATTAAATTATATATATCAAAATATATATCTTCTCAATATGGCTTGTTGGTAACGTCGGAGATCTCTGGCACCGTTATAGTCAAAAGATTTTTCAAATATTTTCTCAAATGTTCATTGTCAAAAGATTTTGAAAAGTTTTGTTCAAAACCTTGGTTTTTAAAATCTTTTGTTCTCTACAACGAGAGCTCTGGTACCAAACTGTAACACTCTCATTTTTCGTATCGGTACAGCGGAAGGGTCTTTCAGAGTGTTACGGGATAGCACAATAACTCCAATCATAGACAACACATAAAAATGGTTGTACAAGGTTTAACAAACATTCATTCGATAAAAAGGTTTAAAAAGTGTACAACAGGTCCCAAATTATACAGGTCATTAAGTTTACAAAACACAGATCGAATGAACATTTTTAATATTAAATGTGGGCCATGAGAGTCGATCTCCATCCGGATTACCTTCAAGCACCTGAGATAGAAAACATGCAAAAATCATATCAGCGAATGCCGAGTAAATTCATAGAGTTTAATGAAAACCGTTATATAAAACAATCATTTACATTCATTTAAAATCAGAACACAAGTATAATATCGGATGTAAGTCCACATATTGCTAGTCAGGCAATATATAAATCAAGCATACATCTGAAACCGTCCATGAGACCGTAGTCTCTATATTACCATGATAGGTAATATATTCATCGTAATAGCGTCGTTATCGTTTATTATTTATGTCTTATAGCATACGTTGTATATTGTATAGGATTATTATTAGCCGCATGACATTGTTACCTTACTGTGAAAACAGCGGGCCGCGAACCCGACAAACAATTTGCCCATCTAAGTTAGCGTGTCGTCACAAAAATCACGCTATGGAATCTTCTCATACATAAATTCGCTTACCAATCAATGTGGTACGACGGGGATCAACCGTCAAGGCGCGAACTGGGGTGATCGTACCCAAATAGTACTATCAAATGCATAAGCGTCTACCAAATCCCGGTAGTTCACAATTCATGCTAATGGGACTTCAAGTGACATAACCTAACTACTAATAATCCTTTTAGTCTCGAATATAGGGTCATGGCATCATTCGGGTCCATATCATTTAGCATACAATCGGGACTACTTGTGTTCTATTTTTATAAAAATCTAGCAAGTTATCTCCCTCGCGGGTTTACAAATCATTTTATAAAAACATTTAAAAGAATGCGAGGCTATGAACTCACGTTGTTAATGAAAGACGGATTATCGGCTACGGGCGTGCTTCGGTCACGAAAACCTATATAAATAATAATCGGTCTTAGACTCGGTCCAATGACTTTTATCAAAATAACAATATACATATGATGATTTTGTACATATGATGATGATCAAGTGGGTTTATAAATCCTCGTTTACTCATTTTAGTGTTTATGTTTTGGTAATGTCTTACTAGTTCACTAGTTTTATCGATTTTACCTATTTTAAGTTCCATTAATTCTTTTATAAGTTCTTTTACTTGTTTTACCCATTTTATACCTATGTGATCAGTATATATATCTTTCATGTTAGGCCCAAATGGGTTAAGCCCAAATAATTCTTTTTACAAGTATTTATCTTATTAAGTCTAATTATTAGTCCAATAGGTTTAGTTAGCTCGTAAATGTCCGTAATTCTTATAGTTCGGGTTTTATCGGTTTTTACTTGTATTAGTTACTTATACATCAGTATATAACTTTTATAAACTTTACATTAGACGGGTTTGGTCGTCTAAGTTTTATTTGGCAAAAAACGTTAATTTCACGGCGATAGCCGAAAAAGTCGTAAAAATCAAGTTTATAGTTTTTATTACTTATAAATATTATTTTTACCACCATTTATCTAATTTACCCATTTAATTAACCTTTTATACATTTATATAAATAATTTTTATAAGTTAGTGGGTTTATATTTTACATTTTATACATTATAAAGTGAGTGCTTATATAATAATATTAAACATTATTTCCAAAATCTGATTTTTAACTTCATATTCACCATTTTTATCATATCTAGAGTTCTACAATGACTTAGAAGCTCATTTTTGGATGACAACTTCTTCATAATAAGTGCTACATATAACTTAGCTATAGCTACTGCCCATTTTGAGTCTAAGTTGCCTTAACAGTCCCTACAAAACTGCTTATTCAGATTATACCACCTAACTTGTTTTGATCATATCTCACTCATTATTTTGATTCCATTGCATGTCAACTCTCACATGTGTATAACATCATCTACTTACTGTAAATAGATCAAACCATGCATTTTTATCAGTTCATCTTTTAGTTATCTACTGTTTTTATACAGCCAACTAATTAGTCATGATTTTAGCTTCATTTCTTATGGTTATCATCATTTTTAAGCATGTTTATCAACACTTGATCCCCACACAACATTTTTATCATCATATATACATCATATACATATACAAAATGAAAGAAAATACATTTGTTCTTTACAAAATAATAAGAGAAAAATGTAGAGGATGATCTTCTTTACCAATCCAAGTGGATTTCTTATTTTAGGAAGGCAAGAACTTGATGAACACAACAAGTATCTCCAAGACCATCAAATATCAAGAACATATGTTGGAAAATCAGCCCTAGGACACAAGCAAATCACCTCCAAAGTTGTTTATATGGCCACCAAATGATCAAGGCTTCAAGGAAACACCTTAATAGGACTAGTAAACATGTGGTTTGTGGCTAGAAAAGATCAATGATGGTGTTTGTTGCTTTATTTGGGACGGCACAAAGGGGTAAGTTGAGAGAGTTTTAGAGTGGATTGCATGGAAGGAAATGGTAGAAATGAAACCATTTGCTAGTTTTGTTTAGTTAGTGGGAAAAGTTGCTTAAGGTGTAAGCACAAGCTTACACTTGTGTAAACTAGCTAAGACTTATGCCACCTATGTGTGGTGGTGTCATATTGCCGTCCCATATAAGCTAGTGGGGTGGGGCAAAGTGTTTTGTCCCATCTCACTAGTTTACGGGTATTCCTCGATTCTAGTTTTCTCGATTTGCGTGCCCTCGGGTCGTTTTACGAAAAACGTTTTTATAAATTATGAATCACCGTCTCAAAACGAATCCAATAAAAATTGTCTCATCAAAAACGGAGTTCAAAAACGTAAATACGTAATCCTAAGGTTTCCGGTTTAGTCGTAAAAGACGCCAAATTATGCACGTAAGCCCAAATTTAAATCCGTAAATTGTGAGTTCGTCAACCAACACAAAAATAAGTTTCAAAATATTATACGAGAAAATATTTCACTACCTGAAAATGTTAGATTTGTCACATCTGGCACGAATATTGGGCATGTATAGTTCTAGAAACTTTGATATGGGATGTAAATTAAGACAATGTGTTTGTTTCTAATCCAGTGAAATATGTATCTTGTCTTGAATTCCATATAGTGCCTTATTTGTATCTTGATTATGAACTCAATCCATCTTATACACATCCCTTGTTGGGTGAATGCTTAATACTTTGAAATTGTGAAATTATAGAACCATGCCGCCCAAGAAAGCTGTCACTGAGGGTGATGTACGTAGGATTATTGCGGAGCAAGTTACCGCATCTATGACTGAATTTATGGCAAATGCTAGAAATGGAGCTGGCAGTAGTGGAGTTGGCGGTAGTGGAGCTGGCGGTAGTGGAGCTGGTGGTAGTGGAGCTAGCAGAAGTGGAGCTGGCAGTAGTGGAATTGGTGGTACTAATGTGAATGTGAATGCTAATAATGTGAATGCTAATGTTGGAGGAAATATAGGAGGACTTGGAACTAATGCGCCTAAAGTCGGTGGTTGTACTTATGTGACGTTCATGAAGTGTGAACCTCTACCTTTTAATGGAACTGAAGGTGCTGTAGGATTAAGCCAGTGGGTTGAGAAAATCGAGTCGGTGTTTCAGATTAGTAAGTGTAAGAAGGAAGATAAGGTGACTTTTGCTATGGCTACTCTTAAAGGTCGTGCGTTGACTTGGTGGAACGGGAGAATTGCTTTCATGGGTATTGATGTTGCTAATGCTACTCCTTGGGCTGAAATTAAGAAGTGGATGACTCTGGAATTTTATCCCCGTAGTGTGATCATTAGGTTAGAACAAGAGTTGATTCATCTGAGAATGAAAGGTGTGGACATCGATAGCTACACAAACCGATTCCATGAGTTGGCGTTGCTGTGTCCTCGATTGGTGGAACCCGAAGAGATCCGAATTGAGCAATATATTAAAGGGTTAACCAAGAACATCCGAGGGACGTGACGTCATCAAAACCACTGACCATTGATGATACTGTTAGAATGGCTTACCAACTCATTGGGCAAATAATTCAGGATAGGGAAGATGAAGCACGTACTAGTGAGAAAAGAAAGGGTAATGGCGATCGTGTAGATAGAGGTGATAATAGGAAGAATTTCAATCGCCATCAGAACTAGAGAAAGGGGAATCCAAATGCTCTTACCAACAACACACTACGCAATGATGAGAAATGTCCTAAGTGTGGCAACAAGAGGCTAACTAGCGACTGCTGGAAGTGCCAAAATTGTAGAAAGCTTGGACACAAAGTTGAAAGGTGTAAGAAGGGAATCATTTGCTTCAACTGTAATGAAGAAGGTCATAAGAAATCGGATTGCCCTAAGTTGAAAGCGATTATACCTGGAAGAAATCCCCAGGGTGGTGCTTATCAACTTGGAACAGTCGAGGTTAAGAAAGAGGATCTGAATGTCGTTACTGGTACGTTTTTACTCAACAATCATTATGATGTTGCTTTATTTGATTTGGGTGCTGATAGGAGCTTTGTATCCACTAAATTTAGTGCCCTTATTGACATTGAACCTGTTGAGATAAATACCAGTTACGAGGTGGAATTGGCTGATGGTAAATTAGTGAAAACTAATAAGTTATTAGAAGGATGGTATCTAAATCTCTTAAACTATTCCTTTCCGATTGAATTGATGTTGATAGAACTAGGTAGTTTTGATATTATTATTGGTATGGATTGGTTATCGTTGAATAATGTTACTATTTTATGTGGAGAAAAGAAGGTTAAGATTCCTCTTAGGAATAGGACGTTAGTAATTGATGGTAATCGAGGTGAATCCCGTTTGAAAATCGTTTCATGTATTAAAGTCCAAAAGTACATCAGGAACGGTTGCGAGTTATTCTTAGCTCAAGTGACCGGGAATGAGTCTAAGGATAAACGATTAGAAGATGTACCTATTATCTGTGAATTTCTTGAGGTATTTCTTAAAGATTTACCCGGACTTCCGTCGATAAGGCAAGTTGAGTTTCGAATCGATTTAATTCCTGGTGCTGCACCGGTGGCACGTGCGCCTTACCGATTAGCACCTTCTGAATTAAAGGAATTATCTGAACAACTTAAGGAGTTGTCTGATAAAGGTTTTATTCGACCGAGCTCATCGCCTTGGGGAGCTCCAGTCTTGTTCGTTAAGAAGAAGGATGGATCTTTCCGTATGTGCATTGATTATAGGGAACTGAATAAGTTGATGATTAAAAATCGATATCCTTTTCCAAGGATTGATGATTTATTTGATCGACTACAAGGATCTAGTGTGTATTGTAAGATAGATTTGCGGTCTGGATATCACCAACTTCGCGTCCGTGAAGAAGATATTCCTATAACTGCATTTAGAACTCGTTATGGACACTATGAATTTCAAGTAATGTCATTTGGGTTAACTAACGCACCTACGGTCTTCATGGATCTAATGAAACGAGTGTGCAAACACTACTTGGACAAATTTGTGATCGTGTTTATTGACGATATTCTAATCTATTCTAAGAATAAAGAGGAACATGGAGAACATTTAAGGATTATCTTGAGTTTGTTAAAGGATGGAAGGGTTGTATGCTAAGTTTTCAAAATGTGATTTTTGGTTAGATTATGTGCAATTTCTTGGTCATGTGATTAACAAAGATGGAATTCATGTTGATCCTGCAAAGGTTGAAGCCATTAAGAATTGGTCTGCACCGACAACGCCAACGGAAGTGCGACAATTCTTAGGATTGGCTGGCTATTATAGGCGATTCATTAAAGAATTTTCTTTAATAGCTAAACCCTTGACTAAGCTTACGCAGAAGAATAAACCTTTCGTTTGGGGAAGTGAAGAAGATGGAGCATTTCAGATATTGAAGCAAAAATTATGTAATGCGCCAATTCTATCATTACCCAACGGAAGTGAAGATTTTGTAGTATATTGTGATGCATCTCTTAGAGGTTATGGAGCTGTTTTGATGCAGCGAGAAAAAGGTAATAGCTTATGCTTCTAGGAAATTAAGGAAGAATGAAGAGAATTATACTACTCATGATCTTGAGTTAGGAGCTGTAGTCTTTGCTCTTAGGTTATGGAGACATTATCTGTATGGCACCAAGTGTACGGTATTCACCGATCATAAAAGCCTAAAGTATATTCTCGATCAAAAGGAATTGAACATGAGGCAACGAAGATGGATAGAACTGTTAAGTGATTATGATTGTGATATAAAATATCACCCAGGAAAAGCAAATGTTGTTGCCGATGCATTGAGCATAAAACATAGAGAGCCTATCACGGTACGTTCTCTAGTCTTGACCGTGCACAATAATTTGCCTGAGCAAATTAGAAATGCGCAAATAGAAGCCTGTAAGAAAGAAAATTTTGTTAATGAAGGGTTTCAAGTAGAAGGAGATCCTTTAGAAGTTAGAGCTAATGGAGTGAAATGTTTAAGAGGTCGTATGTGGAAACCTAAGTTTGGAGGCTTAAGAGATTTGATTATGTTGGAATCCCATAAATCTAAATATTCCATTCATCCTGGATCTGATAAAATGTATCATGATTTGAAGAAGTTGTTGTAGAACAATGATAATCTTTATGAATCAAGAGGGTTGATGTTTTCTAGAGAGAGAAACTTAGAGAGAGAAATGAAAGAAACTATGTATTATCAAAGTGAGAAATGAAACTACCAACACCTCTTTCCATGGTGGAAAGAGGCTTATATACCCAAGTCCTTAATGGACTTGGGCCTCCGGCCCATGAACATGATCATGGGTCGGCCTATTTAATAAAAGTAACTTAAACACTACTACGAGCCTATAACTATATTGTTGGAGTGACCGAGACTTTCTATATACGTAAAACGTATTTCCAACAATCTCCCCCAAAGGGAGGCACTCCAAATTTACAAAGTCCTAATCTAGCATGTTAGATCTTGTTCTTGAGCTCGTATTCCACTTTCTCTTTTCTTTCTTTATTTTTCTTCCTTTTGTGAATATGTGTTGAATAAGATGAGCCTTTTGCTTGGAACACGTTCTTTTGGCCTTTCACGTGCAGTCTTTATCTTCTTATGATGTTCGCCTCTTCGTGACTTCATGTCCCACACACTTATCCTTTGTTAAATTCTTGAAAGTTTCAGAGTCGATACAGCGGAAGACTTTTAGGTCAAACTTTCTTGAATTTGCAGAAGGAATAAGCATGTGAGGACGTTTTCAACAGGTACACCGGAACGGCACCGTCTTCGAATTCAGCAACATAATAATACACGAATAAAATGGCTTTGACATTTTATTCTAGTTTGGTAGCATTTTACCTCCGGTCGGTGAAGACCGTTGGACGATATTAGATATCGTACCCGTGACGGATAGTTTCAGTTAAGTAACTTCTTGACAGGATTTCGTGGGTAAACCCGTTCTCTTTATTCGACCACTGACTGCGAACATAAAGAGTGAATCATTTGGATTAAAAAATCCTTATGATTGAAGACGTCAAGTCATGAAACCTGGAACAAGTGAGTTTCAATTAAGATATTCACCATCGTTGCTTTCAGTTGTCACAAACTTAATTCAAATAGAATCTTGCTTGTCACCTACCAAGTGCTGTTTGATGTTAACACTAGAAGGATTTCCACTCGTCACTGTGAACACTAAAGACTGTCACTCTGAGTGTTCTAGCAAGATCATACGACAATGCGTAGAGGCCTAGAACGAGTTTAAGTTCAATTAAGAATTAAACTACTGTTTCTTTCCAGTTTTCACAAGATTAGTTCTTAAAGAACCGCACGTGTCACCAACCATGAGCTTGTTTGATGTTGGCTCAAGCAGGATTTCCATCTTCATTGTAATACTTGCGTATCACTCGGATGTTCTGGCAATATTACAAGAATACTGCGTAGGACTCATAAAGATCTCTTACTTTTCACAGTGTGTGAAGAAGAAAGGAATAAATGGAAAGTGTCCTAATGAGACTTTTGATGATCTTGTGGCTCTAGACTCGGTAGTGCGTTTTGATTTAGTGAGCAATGGCTGGAGAGGAGTGCCACCTATTCAATATCAGTCTATTCGGAGTGAATAAACCAATAGATAACGTGTTGATCTCCGTGTGATTAAAACAAATACATTTTGAGAGATAATTGAGTTAGCTGGGGAAGGTTGTGCATTGCATCACTGGGTCCATGATGTCTTTCTTCAATATCGAGAATAATTAACAAATGATCTCAATAGCATATGTATTGACCTGGTTTCTTCAATATCGAGAATCATTAACAACTCGATACAGCGGAAGACTAGTTGGTGTTACGGGATAACACATTACTCACATCATAGACAACGCTTAAAAATCGCGTCGTTTAATAATAAAGCATTTCCATTCATAAATATTAAAGTTACATCGGTCCCAAGTCATTATATTTCATACAAAGTTTTACAAAGTATTTGAATGGAAAAATATTGTTTAAGTGCGGGCCATGAATTCTTGTCGTCTTCCCGAGAATTACCTTCAAGTACCTGAGATAAAACATGTTAAAAGAAAAGGTCAGCGATAACGCCGAGTGAATTCATAGAGTTTAATAAATTCCATCAATATAACTTTGGTATAAAATTAGTACCAAAAATCATTTCGTACAAATCATTGCCATAAAATAGCCAAAATTATTTTATACAAATCTTTATCAAAATCATAATATAGGCGTTTGCCTTAAAAATCATTATACGAGCCAATGTCGTAAAAACATCATACAATACGTCTTATGACGTTGTATGATAATAAAAAACGTTATACGAATATGGTTATGAAAACCAAAACACGAACATAATATCAATAGTATGACCCTGTATTGCTAGTCAGGCAATACATCGTAATTCGGAGCGTCTAGTATTATTTTGTTAATTTTGAATTATTATAAGCCGCATGACATTGTTACCTTACTAAACCAACAACGGGTAGCTAACCCGATACTTAATTTGCCCATCTAAAGTAGCGTGTCGTCACAAAGGTCACGCTATGGAAATCTTCTCATACATAAATTCGCTTACCAATCAATGTGGCACGACGGTGATCAATCGTCAAGGCGCGAACTGGGGTGATCGTCCCCAAATAGTACTATCATATGCATAAGCGTCTACCAAATCCCGGTAGTTCACAATTCATGCTAATGGGACTTTTAGTGACATAACCTAACTTTAATAATCCATTTGATTTCATCTATCGGGTCCTTTAATCATTTATCGGGTCATACAATCGGGTCATACAATCATTCGGGTCCAATCAATAAACAAACAAGCGGGACAAATGGTGTCCTATTTTATAAAAACTAACATGTTATCTCCCTCGCGAGTTTATAAAAATTTTCATAAAAACATTTAAAAGAGTGCGAGGCTATGAACTCACGTTGATGTGGGAAGGCGGGTTATCGGCAATTCGGACGTACGGTACGTGCTTCAATCACGGAAACCTATATAAATAATAATCGGTCTTAGAAGTTTGTCCAATGACTTTATAAAAATAACAATTATGTATACATATGATGATTATATACATATGATGATCAAGTGGGTTTACATATTCTCTTTTACTCATTTTAGTGTTTACGTATTGGTATCTTCTTACTAGTTTACTAGTTTTACCCATTTACGTGTTTTAAGTCCAATAAACTTATTATAAGTTCTTTAACTTGTATTAATCCATGTTATACTTATATTATCAGTATTTAAACTTTACAAGTTGGGCCCAAATGGGTTAAGCCCAATAAGTACTTTTTATAAGTGTTTAACTTATTTAGTCCAATTATTAGTCCAATATGTTTACTTAGCTCGTTAATGTCCGTATGTCCTATAGTTCGGGTTTTTATCGGTTTTTACTTGTAATAGTTACTTATATATATCAGTATATGACTTTTAAAAACTTTACATTAGACGGGTTTGATCGTCTAAGTTTTAATTGGCGAAAAACGTTAATTTTACGGTAATAGCCGAAAAAGTCGTAAAAATCAAGTTTATATTTTTTATTACTTATAAGTATTATTCCATTACCATTTTTATAATTTATACACTTATTTAACCTTTTACATATTTATATAAATAAAATACATAAGTTAGTGGGTTTTTATTTTACATTTTATACAATAAAATTTTGAGTGCTTATATAATAATAATAAACATTAATTCTGAAAATCTGATTTTTATTTTCATCTTCACCAAAACTGCCATATCTAGAGTTCTATATGGAGATAGAAGCTCAAATTTTTATCACATAAACTACATCATATGTGCTCCATTTAACTATTCTATAGCTACTGTTGAATCATTCTCTAAGTAGTTTCTAAAAATCATCCAAAACAGTGAACTCAGATTTGTATCTTAAACTTGTTTTGATCATATCTTACTCATTACAATGATTCCATTGCATGGCCAACTCTCACATGTGTACAAGACCCATAGCTCACTGTATATTAATTCTACTTCATCATTTTATCAGTTCATGACATGTTTCTTTACTGTTTTATACAGCCAACATTTTTAAGCAAGATTTTAGCCTTGTTCTTTATAGTTTTTCACCTTTTTAATCATGTTTATCAACACCAAATCCCCACACAATACTTTTATCATCATATAATCATCATATACATATACAATAGGAAATAAAATACATGATTACATAATCAAAATAACAAGAAGATGAGGAGAACAATCTTTATACCACCATGATGATGTAGGTTGTGATCCAAACATGGATTTTGATGGAGAAACTTGTAGATAACCAAGACCATATTTAAGACCACAAATCTTCATAAAATCCTTGTGGAAAATCAGCCCTAATACTCCATGGAAACTCCTCCTTGGATGTTAAAACTTGCATCAATCTTCCTCTTTTTGAATGGAGATTAACATATGTAAGTTATAACATATGTTTGTGGTTAAAATTTGCATGATGGTGGTGTTTTGTGGAACAAATGGGACGGCCAAAATGGGGAGGATGAGAGAAGTGAGAGTTGTTTGCATGTTGTAAATGGATGCAAATGGTTTTGGTTTGTGTTTTGAGGTGGAGTGGCTTAATTGTGAAGCTAAGGACATGTGTTAGCTAGTTAAGTTAAAACTTGACACCAAGTTGTCTTGGTGGAGTGTTGTAGCCTTGGGTTTGTGGGGGTGGGGCAAGTGTCCCACTTGTCTCATCCTCATTTAATTACGGGTACTCCTCGATTCTAGTTTCCTCGATTTGCGTGTCCTCGAGTCGTTTTACGAAAAACGTTTTTATAAATTATGAATCAACGGCACAAAACGAATCTAATAAAAATTGTCTCATCAAAAACGGAGTTCAAAAATGTAAATACGTAATCCTAAGGTTTCCGGTTTAGTCGTAAAGGACGTTAAAATAAAATCGTAAGTCCTAATCTCTTCTCGTAAATTTGTGAGTTTATGAACCAACTCAAATTTAAAACTCCAAAATAATATTCATGGACAAATTTATTTTCCGAAATGTCGGACTGTTACCAAAGACGGTGTATGTAAACGTAAGCACGTAACGTTGAATCCTCCGGTTTAGACGTAGTCGATGCTACTTCAAGACGTAAATCCAAATTACTTCCCAAAAATAAGTGAGTTCATATTATAACATTAAAATAATATTATTGAATAAATATTGAGAATAAAATATCAACCATAAATTGACGGATTGTCACAGCATTTACCCCTAAACAGGATCTTTGTCCTCAAAGATCATCTTACCTTACTACTCGCTTCTTATAGAGTTAAAGCCATGTGGGTATTTCCTCCACATTCGGTCTTTTCTCACAAGTGTAATCCATTACAATACGCGAGTTTCATCAAACATAACTACGGGAATAAGATCAGGCTAAATGTTGACTTACTTTCTCTATCCATGGTGTTCACGGGTTTCTGATGAATGCAACTTTTCGCCTATCTAAAATTTACTAAGGAACAATCAGATTCTCACTTGATAGATATTCCATCAAGTTTGATATACGAAACATAATTCACACGTCTCTTGAATTCCTTGGGTAGATCCAGCTTATATGCCTTTCAAACCAATCTTTTACATCATCTCAATGGTCCCATACAACGGGGACTTATATCCCATGATTTGTCAGATCATGAATTCATTTTTCCAAGTTTAAAAATTGTGGCATAACTTCGCTACCCATTTGGCACTTCAAGATCTACATTTCATATTCACATAACTTCTTACCCATTACCGGCAGTCAATAATCAGATCCTAATTTCAACACTCATTTCAGATCTCGCGGGTCGGGTATTTTGAAAGGATAGGTTCGCCATCATAGGAAACCTTAAACCTAAAAGACATGTCCAACTCAAAATGGGTGTATGTCGGGTGTCTTCATCTCGACTCTTGCTTACAGATGCTCTAATATAGATCCTAACAATATTAGATCTCAATCCTAACACGATGATTATCACTGATAATCCCTCCAAAGGAAAACGATTATACGGTCTATTACCAAAGGTCAATCATTCAAACATAAAACAACACTTATATTACTTTGTATCGTTACTTTACCTCGTCCCTTCGATTTGGGGTGGTACATAGTACTCTCATCAAGGTTCGTTCTCAATGATTTCTGAGCAAATCTCTAGAAATTCGATGCGAAGCGAGGATCTTGATAAAGACGTTTGATACAGGCATACTATGTTTACATAACTCTTTTTGCATTTATCATTAACGGGAATGATATTAGCAGATTTGGTCAGTCTGTCGACGATGACCCAACTCGAATCAAATTCAGATGATGACCTTTGCAATAGCTAGACGTTTACTAATGTATGAGACGATGTCTGCCTTCATAATTGCCATCAGTACAACTTCTTCAGACAAAGATACTTTTAGTCATAAATGACATAAATAGAATACTTATACTTACAAATTCCAACATAACTCTATCTCAAAATCTCCATATTTAGGCAACCACAAGTGGCCTTTTATACTTTTAACGCTATCGGCTTCTCAATTCTAATAGTTCACATTAGCCGCGAACCCCTTTTTATTATCTATATTATCCTTTTTACAATCATCGACTATTTTTAAATTGTTTGGCAATTTATTTTTGCACCTTCATTATTAAGGAACGTGTCCTAATTGGCTCTTTATCTTTTATACATAATGTGTCAGCAATTACGTTCACTTTCCTGATGAAATAAATATCATAACCGTATTTATTCAAAATTCTTTCTTCATATCTTCTATGTTTTAGTTTCGTCTTTACTATTATTTTTATCTGTTTTACTCAATCTGACGTCTAAAGCGTCGATAATTATTACATGTAAATTAACAATAATTATTTAATTTTTATGAAACGTAAACGTAAATTTTTTTAAATTTCTTAGTTCGACCAATTATATAAAATGTTCAAAATAAATTTTGAATTTAATTAACAAGATTTTTGTTGATTTATCGAAAATAATTAATAAGATTCGTAAATGTTCGAAAAACCTTTGTTTATACTTTGGTAAAAATTTTCTTAATTGAAAAGCAGAAAGTGTCGTTTTAAATTTCAAGTCATGGTTTAAATGGTTTCCTCAATCCCTCTTAGGTTGTCTTGAGGTATACACAAACATTTACCCCTAAACAGAAGTTTAGTTAAATGGTTTGTGTATAAGGGAATAATCCCTTAAAATCCTTTGTTAAAACATTTGTCAAAATATATTTGCACTTTCTTTTTAGTATAACTCAAAGTCTTAAATAACTTCTAAATTTTGAAGAGTCAATTTATATTCCGTTATCTTTTAATCACACGGTCAAATAATATAAAGGATTAAGTCTTAAATCACATGTTATATATTCAAGGTACAGGTTTTCGTTGTTCGGCCAATTTAGGGCAGTCTATAAATAATTATTAACTCATTCTTATTCTTATAAACAAACAAATGGTCACTAATGATCACAAACATGAATTTATCAAATTACAGCCTACACACGTGATTTATCAATTTATGAATACTACATGTGCATTAGTCAATCCAAACGACATCACGTGAAACTCATAATGTTCATTACAAGTACCGGATGTGGTGATTGGAATAGATAAACTTTTTCGCAGATGCGAAGTTGATGATAACCATGCTGAGGATCAAAAACCTTGTAAATGATCGAACAAATCTTCCATTTCGAGTTATGGATATCGTTTTCGATTGTCAATTTACTCAGTTCACAGTAATCTATAAATATAAGGAATGATAATACCATAGCTCTTCATGATGACGAGCTCGGTAGAATAAAATCTTTCTCCGACAACTCTCTCAGTTGTACGGTAATTCCTTTAATTTAGATGGTGTTGACATACAGTGCACAAGCCACAGGTGCAGCACTAGGAATATAATCAATACCAATTTCAACTTGCCTTAATGGCGAAAGTCTAGGTAATTCATTAACAAATACTTACTAAAGTTTCAAGTAACATAATTATCTTTTTAATAAATTCATATTAACTTCTTTCTAGATTATAATATCTATAACTAGTTTACAATCATTCATGGTATATTTTTAAGTCTAAATACAGGATATCGTCATCCACCAAGAATTATTTAGATCACTTTTGATAATCAACATCTTATCATTTAGGGGAATTCTATTCGAGTTCCCATCAATTAAGACAATGTCGTCATGTCATAATCAATCAATCCATTCTATTGGCACTACCAACTTTTCAGTTTTATTGCCGTCGATAAGATGTGATCTTCTCAAAAGACTACTAATAACTCATAATCCTCCACAATTCAAGGATATCTAGAGACATAACTAACCTTAAAAGAGTAAGGTTAACGCATAATCTACGCGAGAGAATTTCAAATCAGATACAGATGAAAACATTTAATGAATATAAATATATCCCATGTTTTCATAGTTTGAGTACGCATTCGAAAGCTCCTAGGATCATTACCCAGGTCATTCAAATGAAATCTTAATCAAAAGAAATGATAGGAACGTCGATACATCCAGTCGGGTATCAACACTCGGTAATCAAATACTTTTCCTAAGAATCTCACTACGGGAGAATTGGACAAGAAAGAATCGTCAATTGTCAATAAGACAATTTCCACAGATGAGTAAATTCGACTCAGAAGAATAGATGCTACAGGCACATATGTAGGTGTCCCTAACACTATGTCCCTATTTTTCACTTCTTGCAGATCTCATAAAATTTAATCTTTCACAATCTTCAAAGAAAATGTAGTGTTTATTATTCAGTTTTATGGTGACTACTAATCAGCCTTGCATGGTCCATTCCAAATTGTATGTAGGCGCGCAACTATATACAATTTCAAGATTAACGATGCAATACTCAGTTCGTCGAAAACTTATCATCATGTTTATAATAAAAACATTTTCATGCTTAGTTCTTAAATAAGAATCAAAAATAAATTTACAAAGATTTTCTTTGTCATGAAAACAATTAAATTTCCCAAAGGGTTTCTTAAACAACTTCATTTCGATAACAATCACTTATAAATCTCATTTTGAATAATCCTTTTAGTGATGAGAATTAAATTTTTTCTTAAGGAATACTGTTTTATCTTATAAAAACAATGAGTGATCTGCAAAAGAGTGATGGAAAGATGTTCACCAAGAACTAACTACAATATGATAGGAAATGAGCTTAGCCAAACAATCATGAGGTTCATGACTTCGATGGCACTCAGGAATACACAGAGAATAATCCACAACGTAACTCAAATCGAGATGAGTACTTGTTCAATGGTTGCATCACTAATGCGAACATTAGAATGAAGCAATAAAAGATAGATAACATCGATACATGTAGAATTTAGCAATCAAAGGTAGTCTTTTCATTAATCACAAAGAAGTCAAATTTGTACCGTAACACATTACGTGTCACTATGTCATACAATTCTCAGAACTCATCCTACCAACTGATGTCTTAGTTAGGTTAGGGATTTTTAAAAGATACCACAATGAATACTAATCTACAAGAGTCATTAGGTGTTCCACATCTCCCAAAAGATCCATCGGTCTCAATTCAGAAGAAGATTTCTTCAATTTATTTCTTGGACCCTGGGCATCCTCATTAGTGGACAATGGCCTAGGAACAACCCTTAACACGAATCAATAATCAATTAAAACCTTATAATTCAATCACAAAACTTAACGATTTCCTCTTAACAATTTCTCATATTCCATACGGGTTAAATTTTACTTAATTCAAGTTTTAACCAATTTTATACTCAATTCGATATCCTACCTTATTTCTCAATACTCCAACTATATTCTTAGGCCTTAAAAGGGCAGTAAAAGCTCGATATGAATCAACACTTAATTTCCAATCCTATAGCTCTTACAACAACAATTATCAAATGAGTCGCTAGTATTAAATGACTCACACATTCAATTAGACTTCTCGGAAAGGTATTAGTGGCATGAGGATTTTGGGTACTGGTTCCAATGACAGCCTCAAGTGCAACATTCACCCTTTCGATTTCAATTTAAGAATTGGATGACAACGAATCAGATGACATCTTTCTAGGTGGTAACGTTTTGTCAAACTCCACTCTATAAGGAAAGATCGTCATGACATCGATATCAGATTTAATCTCGCCAATTCTTTTTCAATATCACAATCAACTAATATCTACATTTCTACGAATATCAACCATTTGGTGGGATCATAAATATCCACAACTTGGTTTAGATCAAGGATAACTAGAATTCCTACGAGAATAGCTTCGATTATTTTACTAGGGGCTTTAGGGTTACTTGTGACAATATACGTCGTATAAATACCTCGTATAAAAATCAAAATAATCATCAAACAATCATGTAATAAAATTACATCATATATATATACAATCCAAGTTATATATATATATATATTAAAATAACACTTCTCAGTCTTGGCCTTATCGGTAACTCGGGAATTCTTCGGCACCGTTATAGTCAAAAGATTTTAGACATTTTTAGAAAAATGTTTATAGTTAAAATATTTTGAAATGTTTTATTCAAAACCTTAGTTTTAAAAATATTTCGTTCTCTATAACGAGAGCTCTGATGTCAAACTGTAACACCCCCAAATTTATACAACTCGATACAGCGGAAGACTAGTTGGTGTTACGGGATAGCATGTCACACCCCACCATGGCGGAATATGGGGCGCGACGTATGGATATCATCACAACAATAGCGTGTCTATAGAGATAACTAAATGATATAATAAATGTCATAAAATGGTGACACAAATGTCATGACAATATCTCAACAATGCAGGAGTCTAGGTAAATAGGTAACAGTCCTACCTCTTACCCAAGACAAACAAATAACACAAACAAACAAACAAACATATAGGTGCCAACAGTATCACTAGATAAATGAACAAACAAAGCTAAGAAGGAACGGGGATCTCCTTCTATATGCAATCCTAAGGCATCCAAGTCTAGCCACTTCTATCCTCAAGCTTAACCACATTCTCACCTGAAAGAGACACTAAAACACGTCAACATAAAGTTGGTGAGAGTCATAGGTTTAGACTCCAATGCTAAAATCAGTTACAAGCTGTGAATAACAATCATCAACAAAAGAACATATGGACAATGTGTTACAAATATGCATTAACAACTATCAATCAAGATTAATCATGCCAAACCAATCCAAGGCTCCTACCTTGCCAAACAACATCATGGTACCATAGATGATCACACTATGTACCTATCCCAAGGCCACTACCTTGGCAAACCACAAGGCCACTACCTTGTCAAACCTCAAGGCCACTACCTTGTCAAACCACAATAACAGAGACGACACGAGTCCCCCGATCCAAATCATACACAATCAAAAATCACATAGCAGTTAATCACATAATGTACACACAAGTCCATCACAAACCTTAAAAACATTCACAGCATCAATTTAGAAAATAACTCAACACAGTGTCTCTTCCATCCCATCTGGAAGTCAAAATCAGTATTAAACATGGGACTATGAAACTCACCTGATTGAGCTTCCCCAAACATCCGCGCACTAGCAAAAAGCTAACAACCAAAAACACATAATCAAAATATGAACCAAACACTAAAATGGCTCATCAACCTATGATGGACATCTAACCTTCTCCCATATATATACCTCAGATATATGCTCTAAGAATCTCATTACACTCCTCTATAAAGCCCTTAACTCGTTTTACTTCATAACACATCCCGTTAACATTTTACCAAAAACAGTCCCAGTTTTAGGTCTCCAAACTATAAGCCAAACACCCAACTAAACACACCCATGATCTCTGTAAAGGGAATATTTATTCCCTTACATATGTTAGATAACATCTGCCACTTGGCCTAACCTTAAAGCTACTGTTAAGGCCCCGATGTATATATATATATTTTTGTCACTCCAGATTTACTGATTTTAAACTTACAAAAAGTTTGTTAGGATTAGGGGGTCTTACCCTAAACCACAACCTTAGCCCAAGTGCAGATACTTACTATAATATATAAACCATCTCTCATGTTCGTTAGAAGATCCCAATGCAACCCTAAGTACCCCAAACAACCCAAAACTTAAAAAGAAAACAGGCTGACTTCAAAACTGTTTTGACCTCCGACTGTTGTAACCTGTTTTTGACCCACTTCCCACCTTCAATTTAGTTCTCGTTTCTTGCATTAGAAAACCACTTCAATTACCTTTTCAGGGATACTTGGATCGCAAAATAAGAGTTTGTAGAACTCCCAATATGATCAAAACAATTGACTCAAAATTCTGCCCAGTTTTTAAAAACGGGTTTAATCAAATTAAACTAATTAATTAACCCTAACCCCACTAATTACAAACCCTAACTTATGTAATCATTATAACCTCATTATTATAACATTAATTTACTGTTTTTAAATTAAACCCTAACCTAATTCCATCATAAGATGATTAAACAAAACATAAAAACAATTAAATTAAAAAGGGATTTGAATATTTACCTTTGATTTATGAAAACCCCAAAATTTTATGAAGAACCCTAATATTCTCCATTAAATTCGACGTAAGCTTGATCTCCAGGGGATTATGATGTGTTTTAGTTAATAAAAGTCTTTATATAATTACCATACTAATCCTAGCACAATACAATGTTTCCTTTTTCTCCTTTTTTCCTTTTTTCCTTTTTTTTCTTTTCCAACCGTCTATACCCTTTCCATATCCATTAAATTTCGTTTTTTTTTCTTTTTATTGTTTAATATTATGTTATTAACAATACCTTACTTTACCTTAATTTATTTCAGCTCCTAAAATGTCCAAAACCTCAAAACCGTAAAACTAGTCAATTTTTACGCGTTTTACCGTAAAAGTCGTAAAATATACACTTTTAAAAAAAATCTCAAATTTTGAAATAAAATTTATAACTAAGTCCTAAATGACTTAAAACCATCCCGAAAAATATTCCCGTGACTAAATACCTCTTTCGAGACCTCAAAATGCTAAACCGTAAATCGTAAAAATACGATTTTCTATAATACATATACGTATACGTAAAACCACTAAATAACACCATTTCACTTCATAGTCACTACCATGTGAGCTCATGAACATGAAATCATCACACATCGTTTCACTCACAAGGTACCCCGTATCGGAAACGGTATCCAAACCACAATCTATACACACCAATAAGCACATAAACACGTAAAGACACGTAACTAGCACAAAATAAAATTAAGTGACAAACCTCAAAACCACGGTTGTCACATCACTCCCTCCTAATATAAATCTCGTCCCGAGATTTACTCCTTTGGATCAAACACACAAACAACAAATCACATGAGGATACTTGTTCTAAACGAACTCCCCTCATTTCCACGTGAACTTTAGTTCGAGTTTCAAAATACCACATATACAAACCAAAAATAATTAAACTCATTGCCAAACTCTTGACCTCACAATCAATAAATCTCACAGATGACTCTTTGATAAAACAAAGACTCTTATTCATACAAGTCCCGAATAACCGTACATGCAAAATGCATTCTCAAACAACCTTTACCAATCTCAATACATGAAATGTATCATGTATACAACTCACTTTCCCCAGGTAATTCTATACTCATAAGCTAATGGTCCGATCTTTCCAAAGATCATAAATGGACCTGCAAAACTCTACATCAACTCTTCCATTTTACCAAAACATACCACCCGTTACTATGGGTGAAACTCCCTACATAACTTTGTCACTAAATCTAGTGGTTTCCTCCTTTTCTACATAGCATCCTTTGTTGCTCTCATTCTGTCCACAAACACCATTACCACATTAATAGCCTCTTTTACCAATTCTAGTCCACATTAGGGACAACTCACCCTATCCTTTCATATAGTGCCTCAAATGACACTTATCTACTTCTAGTACGATAACTATCATTATATGAAAACTCAGCCATCGCTAACGAGTTTCCGAACTACCTCTAAATCAATCACCCATGCCCTCAGTGTAACACCTAAGGTTGTATAAATATCTCACTTGCCTATCCTTTTTCAGTTAGCTGGATATACTCATATCCAATCATGTTCATCAACTCCCTTTAGTCCACATGGTTGTCCAAGCCACGCAACATACATGTTGACGCGTTCTCTGCTTTAAACAACTCAACTCGTGCAACCTACATCCTTCATCCAAACCACCCTAATACGTCATGCATATAGTTCAAGTTCATCTCAGCTTCACTTCATTCTTCTTATTCCATGTCTCATCAATCATGCTTGCCTTTCCCAGATGGTACTTGGCCTTACATATTTTTCTTTCATCACTTAACTCCACCCCTCACCTTTGCCAAATGTTCAATCAAGATGATTGAATATGTGTTGGAGACGTTCATGATCCGTATAGATCATTCGCCACGTCTCGTACACCAAATGCCTCTAGCATTCTAGGCAGATATAACAGTCTAGCTCCACTAACTAAGTCTATCCAGTTCTTCCAAATCTTCAGTTCCTGCAACGTATAAGCGATCGCCTTTCTTTGTCGTCCTCGTACGCGTCCAAGTCCTTGCTCCACGTATCGTCATGCTTCGCGAATTCATCCAGTCCTTCCGATAATGCCAAGATCGGCTCACTATCCAATCCACCTCTTCAGCCTCCAAAATGCTTCCTCATCCTTCTTCACTTCGCCCTTGCTGGTTCCATGATATGCCATCATCTCTAACTACTCATCATGGTAGACTTAATACTAAAACTCACACTTGAAAATCTCACGTATAATTCCACTCCAAAACCAACACATACTTCGCCCCACTCTCCTTCTTAGACTTTGAGTAGATCAAGATGTCGTCGATGCTCCCGATGACAACTCGTTTATACACGTACATGCACAATCGGTTCATTGACTCCATGAAAACCGCTAGTGCTTTGGCGAAACCAAATGCATAACCGTAAACCCAAAGCGTTCATACAACATCCTTAGCAGTTTCAACTATGTCCTCCTTGCACCCTCTATTAGCGGCAATACGAATAAATTCCTACCTCGTTCTACTTGCAAAATTCTACACGCATTTTTAAGATCGGTACTTCCTCTCATCGGACCACTCAACCTCTTTCCTCATCCAATCTACTACTAAGCAACTCAACTTCTATCCGGCATTCCTTGCAATTTCTAACAGCTCTTGTTTTTAAATCACTCCATCAACGATTTGCCTTAGAAAGGCATTAACTACAACTCCTCTCACTTCTCCTACTTGCTCTATTTATGGTTCTACCTCACGGTAATAGGCAAACCTACTAAATTTCAGGAAATTTTCGGAAAACTTACATGCCCTACGAACAATCATAAATACCTTTGAGGTATTATATCCCCTTCTAACACTCTCTATGGTGCGTTACTTGTGCTAGTATCCCACAAATCTCTATTCATCTCCTTGGTACTCCTAAGAGACCTCATGACCACATTAGTTTGTCTACGAACTTCTTTCCTCCCCACTAAGGGTATTCCGACCGTTCTCTCATGGTCACCTACTTAAGCGTGTAGGCGCGACTAAGTCTTTCATATGACTACCTCAACGCTCCCGAACAATACGAAACCAAAACTACATCCTAAATCCATCAGATACGATCAACAAATCAAACCAACGGATAACTAACGACATTTCACGTGCACCAGTTAAAACAAGTCAAAACCATGAGACTCGAAAGAAAGCTCAAACCCAAAACGTGTATCAATTCAAAATGACCCATGACAACGAAAAATAATCCAAGAAACACCCAATGGTAACCAAACATATTACGCCCCGCGACATATTATTTAAACCGTGCAAAAGATCGACTTTTCCAAAAGAATATATATCTTTTTTTATTATTATTACCTCCCACATCTATGTGACTCAAACAATATACCAACAACCTTCTAGGCGATCTCAAAACTCAACCCAAAGACTAGATATCCCGTGCACCCCAAATAAAAATAAACTACTATTCAAAACTCAACCTTGAATCCGACACTTGTACAACAATTTCAACCAGTCCACTGACCTCCCATGACTATACTTTCTGAATATTTGAAAAGTACGTTCCGAGTACATAATTTTTGGCTTTTGAATCACTCAAAAAGCTCTAAAAACGAACAGGTTATGACCAAAACAGTTTTATACTAGTTGTTTTAAAAAAAACTAAAGAATAAACTTAGTGATTAATGTAATCCTTTTAAATGACAGATATAATTGTACGTGAAATCTTCATAAACTCAATTTAACCTTGTATAAATAATTATAAATGACATAAATCGGTCGAACTCAGTTATATAAACTATGTAGGTAGAAAGAAATTTTTATTTCGCTTTATTTCAAAGAAAGTCTTTTAGAATTTGAAATATATAAGTGTTGATTAAAATGAAATCTTATTTTACATCTTGTTTGCAACATGACTTCAACACCTTACCCTTATTTTACCGAATACAACCAACTATCTAACCCTATAATAGATCTCCAAGTCCCCCTTTTTCTCAACATATACCGACCAAAAGAAATGTTAGACCCAACACAAAAGATTTCATTATCTCAAAAGGAATCCCAAGTTATTTCCAAGAACACCATTTTAAAACGTACATGTGAAATACGAAACTCAAAGAATACGCTACCAGACACACTTCAAAAGATTCAAAACATCGTTGGAACTCCGTTAAACTCCAGCACCATAAAACACGGGCAAACACAAGGTACGTTCAAGTTATAATAACTAGTGAACGACCATATACCATAACTTAACACATAGTAGTATTGTTGGGAATAAATTAAGGCCAGATCACTTGAGCGCTGACAAGAACAAATCAAGCGTGACAAGAACAAAGCAAGCGCTGACAGCTCAAGCGTTGACAAGTTAAAGTCAAGCGTTGACACATTGAAGACAAGCACTGATGGAAGATATAAGCTACACGTTTATTATATTCTAGAATACTTCTAGTAAGGATAGAAACGACAATGTATTTTCTATGTTTATCTTTACCTAGAAGATTTGATACGTAGCTTATTGTACAAGGCTTCTTAGTCTATAAAAGAAGGCCTTTAGGTTAATGTTTAATATCAAGTTTTATATAAGTTTTCATTCGTAAACATATTTCATTGTAAGCAAGTTCGACATTCATAATCAAAGTGAAAGTTTTGTTTACATCTTGTGTTCTTGTTTAAGTGTTAAATTCCGCGTAACACTTAGATTCACAAAGCATATAACAAACTACGTGTTATACTTGATCTAATCTCGTATACACAAAGATAATCGATCTAAGTTTGGGATCAACAAGTGGTATCAGAGCTTGTTGAGGAACTTTTGATCTTTGAAGAACACCAGAATGATACACGAACACCAAAACCCTAATTTTCTCAGAAACCTTAAAAACACCAAAACTCTAACAACATCATGTCTGAAGCAATAACCACCTCCAATTCACTTTTACCAAACATCAAGATTCCCATGCTTGATGCAACCAACTTTGACTTATGGAAGTTCAACTTTGAACAATATCTGGGGATCTATGATTACACACTCTGGGAGATTATTGAATATGGAAACTCATTCAATAAGGCTCAAAAGATTCAGGATGCCATCACTCAAAGATCAGCTGTTGAAGGATGTCCTGATGAAGATAAGAGAGAAAAACCTGGAGATGGTAGAGCTGTAGGTGCTGAAGATATTGCAAAGAAAAGGGTTGACATGAAAGCCCTAAATATTCTGAAAGTCTCTTTGGGACAAGAAAACCAGCACAAATATAGAGGCTATGAATCTGCTAAGGATCTTTGGGAAGCTATTGAAGTTGCATATGGTGGCAATGCAGACACTAAGGAAGAAAAGAAAAAGCAACTTCTGCATGATTATGCTGTCTTCAAAGCTCAACCCAATGAGAAACTGAGTAGTGTGAGAAGCAGATTGCTTGACATCACAAGCAAGTTGTCTTTCATGGGGACACAAGTTGGTGATGTTGACACCAATGCTACCTTTCTTAAAAGTCTTGGTGAGGCATGGAAGATTGAGGCAAGATCTATTCTTGCCAATAATACTTACAAGAGCTCCTCGTTTGATGACATCTACAACAAACTAAGACTGTTGGAAGATGAAACTCTTTCAGCACATGGAAGCAAACCTAGCACCAGCAACATGGCCTTATTCTCTCATAGTGAAGGTCAATTCAATCAGAAGGACTCTTTTATGCATCCAGTTACTGGATCATCATTTGTCAGTGCTGGAACAAGTCCTGTCAACGTCTCCTTTTCAGACGCTGACACATTCATGAATGACTGCCCAAGAGTTAAACCTGCTGGTTTGGATTTGGATACTGTGTGTGCTTACATTGCTTCTTTGCCCAATGGTTCAGTGATTACATATCAGGACCTTGAGCAGATAAGTGATGAACACTTGGAAAAGATGGACATCAAGTGGAACATGGCTCTTGCTAGTATAAGAGTAAATAGGTGGAATAGAAGGTTCAAGAAGAAGATGACCTTCAATGCTAAAGACACTGCTGGATTTGATAAATCCAAAGTTGAATGCTACAACTGTCATCGTATGGGGCACTTCATGAGGGAATGCAGATCTCCTAGAAGATCTGATGCTGGTAAACCCTCAAGTCAGGTTGTTAAAGCTCAGGATTCCAAAGCCATGGTTGCAGTTCAAGGAATTGATGGTATTGGATGGGATTGGAGCTATCTAGCTAAGAATGCTGAAGAGGACAAAGCTTTGGTTGCTGATATTCAAGAAGAAGAGCATGTTGAATATGCTCTCATGGCACACTCCTCCTCTTCATCTGACAATGAGGTATATGATGATGCTTTTTGTAGCAAAGGTTGTAGGTTAAAGACTGATAGACTTAACAAAGAGGTGTTAAAACTAAAAGATGATATGAGCACTGAAAGGTGTAAATTGTCCAATTACCAACTGGCTCTTACTGAAACTGAGAAAACCGTTTCTGAATACAAGAAAATGGAATTTGATTTAAAAGATAAGATAAATATCTTAAAACATGAGCTAGAGGGTAGTATGGATATTAGAAATATCATGACAAAGGTCAATAGAGACCTACAGGCTAAGTTAGATGAGGCCATTAAGAATAAAGATAATGTTGACCTCAAGATTCAAAGATTTGATAGAGCCACCCAAACCCTAGGAGACTGTGTAGCTAAACAAAGGGATCCTAAGGACATGACTGGGATTGGGATGAATGATTACTCTCTGGTTCCACCACCAGCTGGTGACTTCTATGGTGTCCTTAGAAAGGATTTGTCTTGGACTGGTATACCAGAATGCCAAGAAGAGGAATTCTCTCCTCCACCAAGAGTTGTCACTCCAGTAGAAGAGTATCAACAAAAACTGACTGACCTAAATGAGTGGAAGAAAGCTAACCCTACTTTATTTGTTAAGGGAGGTTTTCTGTGTGAAAGTCCCAATGAATCACCACCCATTAAGGTTACTCACCCAGTCACTGGTAAAGCTGTTGACCTAGGCTCAAACACTGTTAGAAGACCTACCATTAAATATGAAGAGATGTATAGGAATAATAGGTCACCCAAGAGCCAAGTTAACAATCATGGAACAGGTTTCTACTCTTCTAGACCTAAGAGTGTGTCTAAGAAAGCCTGTTACACTTGTGGTAGCTTTTCACATTTGGCATACAAGTGTGTCAACGCTCCAAAAGCCAGCGCTGATAGGAACAATTTCAGCGCTGATAGGAAGAAAGTCAACGTTGTTAGGAAGTCAAACGTTGTCAGACCCAAACCTTGTGTGCAGCAAAGTCCACAAGTGATTAGACCTGCCCCATTCTTCCCTAGAAGGTCTAACACTCATGGACAAAGACCTTTTCAAAAGACAAACACCTGGTCAAATAGGCAATGGGTTCCTGTAGCAAACCCTAGGTTCAACGCTGACAAGGGTAATTTCAGCGTTGACAGGACAAAATCCAACGCTGACAGAAACGTGACCAGACCTAAATATTTGCAACCACAAGGTAAGGGGTCTAAAGCTTCTTCAAGCTTAACATGGAGACCCAAGAAAGATCAAAACCCTAATAATAATGGAATTTCAATGACTTGCAATAGATTTAATTACATTTCAAAGGTTATTACAAAACCAATTGGGGTTAACTAGGTTTTTCATCCTAAAAAGGATAAGAATGGGGTTGTTGTGAGAACTAAGTCTGTTCTTATTGAACAACCAGATGAATCCAAGTCTTCTGAGACTTGGGTTCCCAAAGAAAACTAATTTTTTTTCTTTATGTGCAGGGCATTCAAAGACAGATCAATGATTATGGATATTGGGATAGTGGATGCTCAAGGCACATGACAGGGAAGGAAGACTATCTGACGAACTTCACTCCTATTAAAGATGGTGATAAGGTATACTTTGGAGGGGGCTACGGCACCATTACAGGCAAAGGAACCCTTATTACCAATAATCTATGTTTTGAGAACGTCTTCCTGGTAAAAGAACTGGATTATAATCTGTTTAGTGTATCACAAGTGTGTGATAACAAAAATAAGGTTCTTTTCACTGATACTGAGTGTTTGGTGTTAAGCAAGGATTTTAAGATCCCTGATGAGAAGTACATTGAGTATAGAACACCTAGGCATAAGGACATATATAATGTGAATTTAAATGGGATTAAAGTGAATGCAAATATGTCTTGTTTTTATGCTAAGGCCTTAGTAGATGAAAGTAATTTGTGGCACAGGAGACTAGGGCACATAAATTTTAAAAATATAAATAGACTTGTGAGGCTTGGTTTAGTTGATGGTTTGCCTGAGAAGGCCTTCCACAATGACCACTCTTGTGTTGCATGTCTTAAAGGCAAGCAGCACAAGGTCTCATTCAAGTCCAAGCAGGTGCATACTAGTTCCAGACCTCTTCATATGCTTCACATGGACCTCTTTGGTCCAACAAATATAGAGAGTTTGAATGGCAAGTCATATTGTTTTGTTGTCACTGATGACTTTTCTAGGTTTACTTGGACATTCTTTCTAGCTATGAAGAGTGACACAGCTGATGTTCTTATTGAATTTATCACTCAAATTGAGAAAAGGTCTGGCAATGAGGTTAAGATGCTTAGGAGTGATAATGGTGGAGAATTTAGGAACAAGAAGCTAGATGATTTTTGTGCCAGGAAGGGAATTACTAGGCAATTCAGTATTGCTAGAACCCCACAACAAAATGGGGTTGCTGAAAGGAAGAATAGAACCCTAATTGAAGCAGCCAGAACAATCTTGGCTGATGCTCACTTTCCTATAGCCTTTTGGGCTGAGGCTGTTAATACAGCATGCTATGTGCAAAATAGAGCATTGGTTAACAAAATTCAGAACAAAACACCTTATGAGTTACTTTGGGGAAGAAAACCTAATATTGGTTTTCTCAGACCTTTTGGTTGTCATATAGTAGTATTAGATACTAGTGATGCCTTAGGGAAATTTAGTGCAAAAGGTGATGAGGGCTACTTCATGGGGTATTCAGTCCAAAGCAAGGGTTATAGGGTTTATCTTAAAGAGGACAAGCGAATTGTTAAAAGAGTACATGTTAGGTTCTTAGAGAATAAACCTAGTGATCCTGAGAGTGGTCCTAATTGGTTGTTTGATTTGGAACCCTTATCTAGAACTTTAAATTATATGCATGTCACTAATCCAAACATTGTGAAGGTAACTTCAAATGTTGTGGAGGAACAAATTGTTGATGTTTCAGGTACACAGGTTAATGAGAGGGTTGGATCACAAGCAGAAAAGGCATCTCCTACATTTGAATATGTCACAATTCCCATTTGGACAGATGCTTTTGCTGCTGTTGCTGCTGCTGGACAAAACAATGGTGGTCTCCAAATACCACCAGATACAAACATACATGGTTCTTCAGGCGCTGACAAAGGCAAATCTAGCGCTGACAAGACCAATTCAGACGTTGATGGCTCAGACGTTGACAACAACAGTTCAAGCGTTGTTAGCCCAAGCGCTGACAAACAAGGTTCAGACGTTGACAACACCTTTGCACATCTTTTCTCTTCCACTTTTGAACAAGGAGGACCTTCCAGAGTTTATGAAGAGATTCCTGTTGATCAAAGAGAGTCTGATGAAGAAGACATTGGCAACATGGAGCATGAGGTTTAGGACACCAGACTTTTTGAAGGAGGGGTTCTCACTTCCACTATGAAGAATCACCCCACATCTCAGATCATTGGTGATATTATGACTCCAGTTCAGACAAGAAGATTTCATCAAGGACTTGGTGGATTTATTGCCAATATACACAAGAAGGTTGATACCCCTCTTGTGCAAGCATGTTTGTTTGCATGTTTTCTGTCACAAGAAGAACCCAAGAAGATATTTGATGCTCTCAAAGAACCAAGTTGGGTGGAAGCAATGCAGGATGAGCTTCACCAATTTGAAATTCAGGATGTTTGGGAGCTGGTTGATTGTCCTAGATATGTCAGACCTATAGGGACAAGATGGGTTCTCAGGAACAAAAGAGAAGAAAGAGGTATTGTGGTCAGAAACAAGGCAAGGTTAGTGGCTCAAGGTTATACACAAGAGGAGGGGATAGAATATGAGGAGGTCTTTGCACCGGTTGCAAGGATTGAAGCTATTAGGATTTTTTTAGCCTATGCATCTTGCATGGGCTTCACAGTCTATCAAATGGATGTGAAGTGTGCATTCTTGTATGGCACCATTGTTGAGGAAGTTTATGTCATGCAACCTCCTGGTTTTGAGGATCCAGAGCATCCAGATAAAGTGTATAGAGTCAAAAAGGCTATGTATGGCCTTCATCAAGCCCCTAGAGCATGGTCTGGTACCTTGTCTACATATTTAGTGGACAATGGATTCAAGAGGGGCACCATAGATCAGACACTATTTACAAAGAAGAAAGGCAAAGATGTGTTGCTTGTGCAAGTCTATGTTGATGATATCATTTTTGGGTCTACTGATCCAAAGATGAGTGAGGATTTCTCCAAGCTTATGACAGACAAATTCAAGATGAGTGCTATGGGGGAGATGAACTTCTTTCTTGGTTTACAAGTTCAGCAGAAAGAAGATGGTATCTTCATCTCCCAGGACAAATATGTTGCTGAGATCTTGAAGAAGTTTGGCTTTTCTCCACATGAAAAGAGGGCTACTACTCCTATGGATAGAGAACACCCTTGGGGAAAGATTGGAGATGGGAAAGATGTTGATGTCAGGCATTATAGATCCATGATTGGATCCTTGATGTATCTTACTGCTTCCAGACCTGATATCATGTTTGCTGTGTGTGCTTGTGCACGCCATCAAGTGACTCCCAAAGAATGTCACCTTTATGCTGTGAAGAGGATCTTTAGGTACCTAAGATGCTTCCCAAGTCTTGGTTTGTGGTACCCAAAGGATTCACCATTGGAGCTGATTGCATATTCAGACAGTGATTATGGAGGTGATAAGTTTGATAGGAAATCCACAACTGGTGGATGTCAGTTTATTGGGAGCAGATTAATATCTTGGCAATGCAAGAAACAAACAGTGGTGGCTAACTCTACAACTGAAGCAGAGTATGTGGCTGCAGCAGCATGTTGTGGTCAAGTGTTGTGGATTCAGAACCAGCTGTTAGATTATGAGTATAATTTCATGCATACTAAGATATTTGTTGAAAATAATAGTACTTTATGCATCATTAAGAATCCTGTGCATCATTCTAAAACTAAACACATAGAAATTAGACACCATTTTATAAGAGATTGCTTTGAGAAAGGTTTAATACAACCAGATAGGGTTGACACTAAGGAAAATGTGTCAGATTTATTAACTAAACCTTTTGATACTGGAAGATTTCAGTACTTGGTAACAAGTATTGGAATGGTTAATCTCACTTAATATGTGTTTTGGATTCTTTTTGTAAAAGTATGTACAGGATTATGCATTATTATTATTGGTCTTATTGATGATTTAGATTTTCCACTATATTTTTCTAACACTGACAAAGGTTGTTTGAACACTGATAAATGTTTTTGCAATGTTGTCAGCAATATAATTGTCTAACGCTGACAAAGCTTCCTTCAACGCTGTTGTGTGTTATCGGGGCGTTGTCAGCAACAATGTTAGTTTTGTGGTTTTCAATCTAAATGTGCAAATGGTGTTAGCAGTATACCATTGGATACAGAGTTGCTTATGGATCAATGGAATAGCATTTGGACAAGTTTTTATTTATGGATGATGGTTGGAATGTTTCATTCCTATCTTGACATAAATTTTTTATGTTCATGCATGATTTTAGCAAACTTTTTGTATCATAGTTTAAGGGGAGGTTTTAGGAACCTTTAGTATTTTTGGGTATCCATATGATGCTCTTATCACAATTCTAGATTGTGTCCACAGGTGAGTATGGGTTAGTTTTACTAAACCATGAGGCACTGTAGCATGCATAGTATATCAACTTTGCATGCTGCCAAGACATTTTTTGGCCTAGAATTGGTTGTGGTCTGTTGGGAGACTTGGGAATGATTTTGATATGGGATTTACCTGGGAGTAACAAGGATTTTATAAGGTAACTTGGTTGTTAAGAATTTTGGTTAGCAAGGGACACTAGAGGACTGTTATGTCTATCTTGCTTATGCAAGTGTGCATAACTGGACAGTGCTTGCCGCCCTATAATAATTATCAGCTTTTGGTTATTTTCTCTAGGATAAATTACTTTTTAAGGTCATTTTTCACTTTTTAAAACAATTTTATTTTTGGACGCTGACAAGATTTTTCCAAGCGTTGTTGAGACCAAATTGGACGCTCACATGGCTTTAGGCGAACGTTGACAAGATTATAGCCGTTGGGCGTTGATAGGTTATTTTTTACCGTTGACACTCAATGGGACCTACCCAGTTGTTACTTTTTGACATATTTTCAAGCCGTAATTTTAGGAGTTGTTACTTTCATTAAATGCATGAGATAACTTATAACTTTTTCAATATTTTCATGATTAGTTTTTGAAAATCTTTGCCTATTTTTGGACCAATCACATGCATTCTTTATCTCCTATAAATTTGGCTCCTATTTTTAAACAGGGTATCTATAATTCTTGTCTAACACTTTTCTCTTATCAACCTTCATCTTCTACACTTCAAATTAACAGCTTTCATCAATGGCACCAAAGTTTAACTCAGCAGAATTGGATTTGGGGTTCAAGTCTCAACACAACATGATTGCTTATCTTGTTGCTGATAATGATTTGTTTACTCAATACACACAAATGGTGGCGTATTTGAACGCATCCCCACTAAGGTATGCTCTTTCTCATGCACCACTCATTCCAGTCACACACATTAAGCAGTTTTGGAACACTGTTAGTTCCTCAACAGTTAATGGAGTGACCACATTGACTTCTATTGTTCATGGGAGATCTTGGGTGGTTACTGAGGCCTTGGTACGCCAGGCCTTGCATCTTGATGATGCTGATGGTATAACCATCCTTCCCATAAATGAAATAGAACAAGGGCTTAGGGCTTTGGGATATCCTATTCCTGATGAAGGTACTCTTAATAAGTATCATAAGCAGGAATTTCCCCAGCCTGGAAGTACCTCATTCACATTCTCCTTCAAGTTTGAGTCCCAAATGTACTGCACACAATGAGATCAATAGATCCATTGCAAGTGCTATTGTGTGCATTACAACAGGGCAAAAATATAACTATTCTAAAATGATTTTTGAAGGGATGTGTAAAAACAAGGGGACAAAAATGACTTTAGCTTATCCCCGTTTTCTGCAAATGATTTTTGATGATCAAGGTTATTGTTCAAGGGATCACAATGATTTTTATAAGATCCCTGAACAAAAGAAAGCTATTTTTACAAAGATGAATTCGCCACCTCTTAGAGACTTACCTTTAACCCCAGCCATGCTTGCTGTTATTGCAGCAGCACAACCCCAACCAGATCCTCAACCTCAAATTGACCCTCAACCACAACTTGAACCTATTCCTGAACCTTTACCCTCACCTGAACAAATGCAAATTGACCAAGAACCCTTTGACGCTGACACATCCAATGTTGGCGTTGATGTGCCTATTTCCAACATTGACACACAACCTTCACAATCCCAAACACCCCTTAACCAACCCACATCTACCCATTCTTCCACACCATCTTCCACACCACCTGAATATAGGTTGATCAAACGCCAAAGGACTACTGGAGTGTTCTCCTCTGGTGGTCCTAGCCATGAAGCAGAGAGAACCACCACCACAAGTGTGGCTGGTGACCTGGATGAGGCTAGGACTATTGGTTCTGGCTTAGAAGCTTGCCAAGGCAGTCCCACCATAATTAAGTCCTCATCCATGCCCAATGAACCTGACTTGGGAGGTCAAATCCCCATTTTAGAAGAGGGCAGACTGGAACCAATGACTCTTTTGGAATTGACGGCAGTCTGCATTAGCTTGCAAAAGCAAAATGCAGACTTAGTACACATTGTCAGCTCACAAGGCCTTGAACTCAAGCAATTGAGGGAGAGGATTGTTGTTTTGGAGAGTGATCATGCTAGGAGGGGTATGGAGGAGTCTTCCAAAGGGGAGGAAGATCAAAGAAATCTGAGTGATAAGAGAAGTCAAGATGGTCAATCAATGGATGTTGCTGAAGCTCTTACAACTTTGAAGGAACAAACAGGTTTTGATACGTCCTTAATCTCTCCAACCAATCTAAATTTATCATTTACAGCTATGTTGAGAGAGGTTACACAAGGCGCTGAGGGAAAATATTTGAGCGTTGACAAGACAAATTTGGACGCTGATAGAAGTATTTTGGGCGCTGATAGAGGAAATTTGGGCGTTGACAGATCTGCACATGAAGGTGATGTATTCCAGTCATCATCTATCATCAAGGAAGTTCCTACTCAGGTATTACCATCTACCTTACCAACCATTGCACCATCAGATAAGGGTAAGGGTAAATTGGTAGAAGAAATTGTTCCAAAGGATGCAGCCCAAGTTGAATTTGATAGAAGATTGGCTGAACAAATGATGGAACAAGGTGAAAAGGAAAAGTCACCATTTGTTGTGACTTCCGAAGAAGAAAGTGATGGAGCTAGCTCAGACTCAAGTGTGATGATTATAGAACCAGAAAGGCTTGAGTATGGTGATGAGCTTGCCATGGAAAAGTTGAGAGATTTAAAATTGCAGGTTGATTTTTACATGCCAGAGGTGGTTCAGATGTACAATTCTTGGGAAGAAAGCTGCATGGATAATCTAGACTTGACCATTTCAGATCAAATATGGGGTTTGGAGCTTCTTCTTAGAGTTCAGAAGGATTGTAAGGTGATTTTGAAGCACAAGGCAAGCAATATTCTCTCAAAATTGAAAAGGGATATAAGAGAGCTCTATTTTATGTTGCTCAGATGTCATGGAGTTGGATGGACACATCAGAAGTTGAAGGCTTTGAAATTTGATGAGTTGGAACATAGGGCTTATCCTATTTGGGTAAGAGTGCAGGAAGAAAACCTCTCAGACTTCTTTCAGATGAAAGAAAGGAGCAACTTGCAGAAGAAATGGAAATCAAGAAAGCTATGATGATTCCCAGGCCAGTAAAGAAGGGATTTAATCTTGAGTTTCCAAAAGATATGAATCCACTATATCCAAGTGAAGCAGTTATTAGAAAGAGCCTCAAGCTCTCCCCATTAGAAGCATCAGATATGGTGCAAGTGTTACCATTAGATTCCAGGAATCCAATTGTGAGTTATGATGAGGATGAATGTGGATTCTGGAAGATTGGCAGATTTGGCAAGGAGGTACACACTTTTACCACTCTCATATCTTTATTTGTAAGTTGTGATAGAGAAGACTTGGTGGACCTTTGGAGGTTGCTGGAGACAAGTATGAGGCTGAAGCACCAACTTCAGCTAATGGAATAAAACTTTGGACCACATTCAAAAGAATGTGTGGGACAAATGAGGAAGATCCTGAAATATGGAAGGATCTTGAAGATGACCTCAGTGGTCTTCAATGGAGGTTATATTCAGCTGCTGGTGTATACCATTTGAGTTCTACAAAGTTTGTTGAGTATCTACTTGTGGATGCTCAGTATTTCATATCCAAGGCTGTTTTGGAAAAGATGAAGAACACCCAGCTGGAGATAGATTATACAAGTGACGTGGCAAAGAATTTGATCAGATTTATTTATTACCAATATGAGAAGGTTTGTCAGACTCCTCCAAGTTCTTAATGCTTATTCAGAAACTTGATCATAAGAGTGGATATCAAGTTTAGGGGAGGATTGTTGGGAATAAATTAAGGCCAGATTACTTGAGCGCTGACAAGAACAAATCAAGCGTTGACAGGAACAAAGCAAGCGCTGACAGCTCAAGCGTTGACAAGTTAAAGTCAAGCGTTGACACATTGAAGACAAGCACTGATGGAAGATATAAGCTACACGTTTATTATATTCTAGAATACTTCTAGTAAGGATAGAAACGACAATGTATTTTCTATGTTTATCTTTACCTAGAATAGTTGATACGTAGCTTATTGTACAAGGCTTCTTAGTCTATAAAAGAAGGCCTTTAGGTTAATGTTTAATATCAAGTTTTATATAAGTTTTCATTCGTAAACATCTTTCATTGTAAGCAAGTTCGACATTCATAATCAAAGTGAAAGTTTTGTTTACATCTTGTGTTCTTGTTTAAGTGTTAAATTCCGCGTAACACTTATATTCACAAAGCATATAACAAAGGTTTCTCTACGTGTTATACTTGATCTAATCTCGTATACACAAAGCTAATCGATCTAAGTTTGGGATCAACAAGTATATATACATCCGCATATATATACCTATTAAATCACCCAAAACATACTCGTTACTATACATATCAGATCAACCAATCGCGTCATACACTCGTTTTTCCATACGAGTAATCCCCATCTCACCATCTCACCATGCCACAACAAGGCACAAAACCCATTACCAAAACCAACCCATATCGTGTGACCTCATAATCACATAACACGACTATAACTCAAAACATATAACACACTAAAAAAATAGCCATATCGTAGGCAGCCGTTACATATACCCATATATTATAAATATACCCAAAATCCACATCTCATCATATACAAGCATGTACTAACCCTCTTTCATGCAATCATACTTGAGAACCCATTGAAGTTGTGGTACTTGTATAACTATGTTGGCCACCATACTTATACAATTACCCTTTCCCCAATGCTCTCCATCCTATGATGACACTTATAAGAATCAATACAACATATAACACATAAATCCATCTACTCACATAAGCACATAACCACATAACCAAATAGGTCCAAAACCCCATCTATTAAAATAACATAGTAAAACTCTTGGAATACCGAAATCCATAGTCTAGCTAAACAACATAGACTAAATCCAAAACGAAAAGATAATAAGATATAAGTCATGTCGCCCATAAGAGTGGAAACAGCTTAAAATCCTTCCTACCCATGTACTCCTAGTAACTCGAACCACCACACGATTCTTAGGGAACATGACTTAAACATCAAAAGAAAAATAACATACCTCAGGTATGTAAAATCTCGACAAAAGATAGAAACTACCATGTGCCAAATTATGTACAATAATGTACAATTTAAGCAAAATACAACAATGACTAGCGTGGACGATTATGGTTCAACCCGCACTAGTCACAACCCGAACAGAAAATAATATGTGGCTAAGTATGAACTTACTATGGTTCAATTCATACTAGTCAAAACATCGCAATAAATAACATCCCAACACATCAATTTATGTAAAATGCACACATACTCCTACGACGCCTATATGCAGGGACCCTTAAGCTATAGACTAGGCTACCCGACTAGGCAACCTAATTCTCTATAACCATTGGCTCTGATACCATTCTATCACACCCCACCATGGCGGAATATGGGGTGCGACGTATGGATATCATCACAACAATAACGTGTCTATAGAGATAACTAAATGATATAATAAATGTCATAAAATTGTGACACAAATGTCGTGACAATATCTCAACAATGCAGGAGTCTAGGTAAATAGGTAACAGTCCTACCTCTTACCCAAGACAAACAAATAACACAAACAAACAAACAAACATATAGGTGCCAACAGTATCACTAGATAAATGAACAAATAAAGCTAAGAAGGAACGGGGATCTCCTTCTATATGCAATCCTAAGGCATCCAAGTCTAGCCACTTCTATCCTCAAGCTTAACCACATTCTCACCTGAAAGAGACACTAAAACACGTCAACATAAAGTTGGTGAGAGTCATAGGTTTAGACTCCAATGCTAAAATCAGTTACAAGCTGTGAATAACAATCATCAACAAAAGAAAATATGGACAATGTGTTACAAATATGCATTAACAACTATCAATCAAGATTAATCATACCAAACCAATCCAAGGCTCCTACCTTGCCAAACAACATCATGGTACCATAGATGATCACACTATGTACCTATCCCAAGGCCACTACCTTGACAAACCACAAGGCCACTACCATGTCAAACCTCAAGGCCACTACCTTGTCAAACCACAATAACAGAGACGACACGTGTCCCCCGATCCAAATCATACACAATCAAAAATCACATAGCAGTTAATCACATAATGTACACACAAGTCCATCACAAACCTTAAAAAACATTCACAACATCAATTTAGAAAATAACTCAACACAGTGTCTCTTCCATCCCATCTGGAAGTCAAAATCAGTATTAAACATGGGACTATGAAACTCACCTGATTGAGCTTCCCCAAACATCCGCGCACTAGCAAAAAGCTAACAACCAAAAACACATAATCAAAATATGAACCAAACACTAAAATGGCTCATCAACCTATGATGGACATCTAACCTTCTCCCATATATATACCTCATATATATGCTCTAAGAATCTCATTACACTCCTCTATAAAGCCCTTAACTCGTTTTACTTCATAACACATCCCGTTAACATTTTACCAAAAACAGTCCCAGTTTTAGGTCTCCAAACTATAAGCCAAACACCCACCTAAACACACCCATGATCTCTATAAAGGGAATATTTATGCCCCTGCATATGTTAGCTAACATCTTCCACTTGCCCTAACCTTAAAGCTACTGTTAAGGCCCCGATATATATATATATATATATATATATATATATATATATATATATATATATATATATATATATATATATATATATATATATATATACTTTTGTCACTCCAGATTTACTGATTTTAAACTTACAAAAAGTTTGTTAGGATTAGGGGGTCTTACCCTAAACCACAACCTCAGCCAAAGTGCAGATACTTACTATAATATATAAACCATCTCTCATGTTCGTTAGAAGATCCCAATGCAACCCTAAGTACCCCAAACAACCCAAAACTTAAAAAGAAAACAGGCTGACTTCAAAACTGTTTTGACCTCCGACTGTTGTAACCTGTTTTTGACCCACTTCCCGACCACCAATTTAGTTCTAGTTTCTTGCATTGGAAAGCCACTTCAATTACCTTTTCAGGGATACTTGGATCGCAAAATAAGAGTTTGTAGAACTCCCAATATGATCAAAACAATTAACTCAAAATTCTGCCCAGTTTTTAAAAACGGGTTTAATCAAATTAAACTAATTAATTAACCCTAACCCCACTAATTACAAACCCTAACTTATGTAATCATTATAACCTCATTATTATAACATTAATTTACTGTTTTAAAATTAAACCCTAACCTAATTCCATCATAAGATGATTAAACAAAACATAAAAACAATTAAATTAAAAAGGGATTTGAATATTTACCTTTGATTTATGAAAACCCCAAAATTTTATGAAGAACCCTAATATTCTCCATTAAATTCGACCTAAGCTTGATCTCCAGGGGATTATGATGTGTTTTTAGTTAATAAAAGTCTTTATATAATTACCATACTAATCCTAGCCCAATACAATGTTTCCTTTTTCTCCTTTTTTCCTTTTTTCCTTTTTTTCTTTTCCAACCGTCTATACCCTTTCCATATCCATTAAATTTCGTTTTTTTTTCTTTTTATTGTTTAATATTATGTTATTAACAATACCTTAATTTACCTTAATTTATTTCAGCTCCTAAAATGTCCAAAACCTCAAAACCGTAAAACTAGTCAATTTTTACGCGTTTTACCGTAAAAGTCGTAAAATATACACTTTTAAAAAAAATCTCAAATTTTGAAATAAACTTTATAACTAAGTCCTAAATGACTTAAAACCATCCCGAAAAATATTCCCGTGACTAAATACCTCTTCCGAGACCTCAAAATGCTAAACCGTAAATCGTAAAAATACGATTTTCTATAATACATATACGTATACGTAAAACCACTAAATAACACCATTTCACTTCATAGTCACTACCATGTGAGCTCATGAACATGAAATCATCACACATCGTTTCACTCACAAGGTACCCCGTACCAGAAACGGTATCCAAACCACAATCTATACACACCAATAAGCATATAAACACATAAAGACACGTAACTAGCACAAAATAAAATTAAGTGACGAACCTCAAAACCACGATTGTCACATAGCACATTACTCACATCATAGACAACGCTTAAATATCGCGTCGTTTAATAATAAAGCATTTCCATTCATAAATATTAAAGTTACATCGGTCCCAAGTCATTATATTTCATACAAAGTTTTACAAAGTATTTGAATGGAAAATATTGTTTAAGTGCGGGCCATGAATTCTTGTCGTCTTCCCGAGAATTACCTTCAAGTACCTGAGATAAAACATGTTAAAAGAAAAGATCAGCGATAACGCCGAGTGAATTCATAGAGTTTAATAAATTCCATCAATATAACTTTGGTATAAAATTAGTACCAAAAATCATTTCGTACAAATCATTGTAATAGGCCATAAAATAGCCAAAATCATTTTATACAAATCTTTATCAAAATCATAATATAGGCGTTTTCCTTAAAAATCATTATACGAGCCAATGTCGTAAAAACATCATACAATACGTCTTATGACGTTGTATGATAATAAAAACCATTATACGAATATGGTTATGAAAACGAAAACACGAACATAATATCAATAGTATGACCCTGTATTGCTAGTCAGGCAATACATCGTAATTTGGAGCGTCTAGTATTATTTTGTTAATTTTGGATTATTATAAGCCGCATGACATTGTTACCTTACTAAACCAACAACGGGTAGCTAACCCGATTCTTAATTTTCCCATCTAAAGTAGCGTGTCGTCACAAAGGTCACGCTATGGAAATATTCTCATACATAAATTCGCTTACCAATCAATGTGGCACGACGGGGATCAACCGTCAAGGCGCGAACTGGGGTGATCGTCCCTAAATAGTACTATCATATGCATAAGCGTCTACCAAATCCCGGTAGTTCACAATTCATGCTAATGGGACTTTTAGTGATATAACCTAACTTTAATAATCCATTTGATTTCATCTATCGGGTCCTTTAATCATTTATCGGGTCATACAATCGGGTCATACAATCATTCGGGTCCAATCAATAAACAAACAAGCGGGACAAATGGTGTCCTATTTTATAAAAACTAACATGTTATCTCCCTCGCGAGTTTATAAAACATTTCATAAAAACATTTAAAAGAGTGCGAGGCTATGAACTCACGTTGATGTGGGAAGGCGGGTTATCGGCAATTCGGACGTACGGTACGTGCTTCAATCACGGAAACCTATATAAATAATAATCGGTCTTAGACGTTTGTCCAATGACTTTATAAAAATAACAATTATGTATACATATGATGATTATATATATATGATGATCAAGTGGGTTTACATATTCTCTTTTACTCATTTTAGTGTTTACGTATTGGTATCTTCTTACTAGTTTACTAGTTTTACCCATTTACGTGTTTTAAGTCCAATAAACTTATTATAAGTTCTTTAACTTGTATTAATCCATGTTATACTTATATTATCAGTATTTAAACTTTACAAGTTGGGCCCAAATGGGTTAAGCCCAATAAGTACTTTTTATAAGTGTTTAACTTATTTAGTCCAATTATTAGTCCAATATGTTTACTTAGCTCGTTAATGTCCGTATGTCCTATAGTTCGGTTTTTTATCGGTTTTTACTAGTAATAGTTACTTATATATCAGTATATGACTTTTAAAAACTTTACATTAGACGGGTTTGATCGTCTAAGTTTTAATTGGCGAAAAACGTTAATTTTACGGTAATAGCCGAAAAAGTCGTAAAAATCAAGTTTATAGTTTTTATTACTTATAAGTATTATTCCATTACCATTTTTATAATTTATACACTTATTTAACCTTTTACATATTTATATAAATAAAATCCATAAGTTAGTGGGTTTTTATTTTACATTTTATACAATAAAATTTTGAGTGCTTATATAATAATAATAAACATTAATTCTGAAAATCTGATTTTTATTTTCATCTTCACAAAAACTGCCATATCTAGAGTTCTATATGGAGATAGAAGCTCAAATTTTTATCACATAAACTACATGATATATGATCCATTTAACTATACTATAGCTACTGTTGAATCATTCACTAAGTATTTTCTAAAAATCGTCCAAACAGTGAACTCAGATTTGTATCTTAAACTTGTTTTGATCATATCTTACTCATTACAATGATTCCATTGCATGGCCAACTCTCACATGTGTACAAGACCCATAGATCACTGTATATTAATTCTACTTCATCATTTTATCATTTCATGACATGTTTCTTTACTGTTTTATACAGCCAACATTTTTAAGCAAGATTTTAGCCTTGTTCTTTATAGTTTTTCACCTTTTTAATCATGTTTATCAACACCAAATCCCCACACAATACTTTTATCATCATATAATCATCATATACATATACAATAGGAAATAAAATACATGATTACATAATCAAAATAACAATAAGACGAGGAGAACAATCTTTATACCACCATGATGATGTATGTTGTGATCAAAACATGGATTTTGATGGAGAAACTTGTAGATAACCAAGACCATCTTTAAGACCACCAATCTTCATAAAATCCTTGTGGAAAATCATCCCTAATAATCCATGGAAACTCCTCCTTGGATGTTAAAACTTGCATCAATCTTCCTCTTTTTGAATGGACATTAACATATGTAAGTTATAACATATGTTTGTGGTTAAAATTTACATGATCGTGGTGTTTTGTGGAGCAAATGGGACGGACAAAATGGGGAGGATGAGAGAAGTGAGAGTTGTTTGCATGTTGTAAATGGATGCAAATGGTTTTGGTTTGTGGTTTTGAGGTGGAGTGGCTTAATTGTGAAGCTAAGGACATGTGTTAGCTAGTTAAGTTAAAACTTGACACCAAGCTGTCTTGGTGGAGTGTTGTAGCCGTGGGTTTGTGGGGGTGGGGCAAGTGTCCCACTTGTCTCATCCCCATTTAATTACGGGTACTCCTCGATTCTAGTTTCCTCGATTTGCGTGCCCTCGGGTCGTTTTACGAAAAACGTTTTTATAAATTATGAATCAACGGCACAAAACGAATCTAATAAAAATTGTCTCATCAAAAACGGAGTTCAAAAATGTAAATACGTAATCCTAAGGTTTCCGGTTTAGTCGTAAAGGACGTTACAATAAAATCGTAAGTCCTAATCTCTTCTCGTAAATTTGTGAGTTTATGAACCAACTCAAATTTAAAACTCCAAAATAATATTCATGGACAAATTTATTTTCCGAAATGTCGGACTGTTACCAAAGACGGTGTATGTAAACGTAAGCACGTAACGTTGAATCCTCCGGTTTAGACGTAGACGATGCTACTTCAAGACGTAAATCCAAATTACTTCCCAAAAATAAGTGAGTTCATATTATAACATTAAAATAATATTATTGAATAAATATTGAGAATAAAATATCAACCATAAATTGACGGATTATCACACTTCAACCCCTTCAATGCTTACCAACACGTCATCACTAGCACCTTGTTGTGATTGTTCTAGTGCTAGCTTAAGTACTTGGTCGGCATTCAGCTACGTTCACAGTCATTCTCCATCTTTCCTAGGACTTCTAATTCTATCTAGGGAATTGTCCTTGGGAATATTCCATCGGTTCTGATGAATCATTGGACTAATACCTATACCTACCACCCTTTTGTCACCACATCCGTCGTGAATTAAGTATGTTTTGGGTAAGTATTGTCACCATGAAAAAATCCTTGAAAAATCACTTAAAGCACTTGTGATATTGTAATCAAAGTTTTTATGCCTTAAGTGTTTTTTGATCATCAAAAACGCTCCCCCTTAACTTGTGCATTACACATGTTAAGTTGGTTTATCTTTTAAGCCTTTTTCATTGTTTAGCCAAGTATCATTATGTCTCCTTAATCCCATTTTCTCCCCTTTCCAAAATGTTAACCATCAATATTTTAGATATTAATGAATTAACCGGTCTTTGGGTAATAAAATGAAATTAGATGTTGGCCAAAGAACATATTAATGCTCCCCCTCAAATTAATGAGGGTAAGTTGTAGTGCTTGAGTACGATAGGTTTGAAAGATTTAGAGTCTCGAGAGAAATTCTTGAAAAATATCATACTTTTACACTACAACAAGCTACAAAAGCTGATTATACAAAAATTAACATATTCACAATTATAGACATATGGAGTTGACCTGTTATAAGACGAACCATAATTAAATGGCTCGTTCCGTGAACCTATGGTGAGCTCCATATGGTCGTCCACCGAAGAATCGTTCCACACTTCGTAGCAACCGGCGCTTCCTTAGAAGTTCCTCAATCTTCCTGATCGCGTACGTTGCTCCCTTTTTGCATTGGGTTGTCCAGGTGTACTTGACTGCTGGAAGCGGTAGGTTGGCATTAAGAACCGTCAGATCATCTCGAACATGCTTGAGCGTTCCATCGCGGAATTTGTGAAGTTCAGAGAATCGCATATATTGCATGACGCCAGTCTCATTTGGATAAAATATCCCTGCTTCCGGCGTTGTGGTCCCCATGTAAACCTTCTTGTTCTTATGGAAATTACTGAGTGGAGTTGTATGGGGACGTTCCAAGTTTAACTGCTTCTGATAGCTCTCTACTCCAAGTTGAAAGTCTTCCACCCGGTTTTGAATGACGATTTTTCTTGCATATTGACGAAAGTTGGAGCTCATTGCAATGACAATCTCAGGTGGTAGATGGTCAACTTTTTCCTGAGCCAATAGAAACAAAAGATCTTCAATGTCTTCAAGTTGAAGGTACTGGAGATCACTTTCGTCAATTCGTTATTCTTTCTCATCGGTACGTTTGAACACGATTACATTCAAGTAATCATAACCGAAGACAGTCTGAGTGGTTGCTCCTTGGATGCTTTTGATTCTGTGAGCTGAGACAATAGAAGAACCTCTCTTAGGACGATGGAAATGATTGTAAGCTAACCTTTTCTTTGTAGTCCAGTGAGAGATGCCAAGTGAAGCAAACGTATCATAAAACTTGAGCAGTTTCTTTCTCCATATTCCATCAGGTACTTTATCCTCTATCCATGGAACATTCTCCAAATTAACAGCCTTAAGCATAGTGAGTGACGTGGCATATTTCTTTGCTCCATTTTCAAGGTATTCCAGATCGTGAGAAACAAAGTGCTCTATTGGGATCGTTTCAGAACCGGCGATGACCGTGGGTGTAAGAGGTCGTAACACAGGATTCTGAATTCATGTAGTTGTCACTCTCATTGCCTTGGTAAGCTCATTTAAGTGATATTCTGCTTCGTTATGGCTGATCTTCAAAGTATAAAAGAAGTCCACATTTGCGGCTGCCATTTTGATCAGATCCGGAGTCATTGTCAGTTTTCCATGAGAATACCTTAGAAAGGCCGAGAAATCGATATGATTGTTTAGGAATTGAGTCATCTCCATTTCGGTTGCAGTGTCAAATGGATGATGTGGTGCTGCATTTGTGAGCCAGAGTTGCTCTTGTACCGTGTCATCGATGATAAGAGATTCAGCAAACGTTGCTTCTGGCACATTTAAATCTTCAACTTCCATATCAATGTTGTGCTGATCTTCAGATGGTGTTGAAGGTTGATCTTGCATCACCGGTATATCATCGTGAGGTTCTTCTTCTAGCATTGACCCTGTTGGTTCTTCTTCTTGCATATATTCTACAGATTCATTGTGAGAATCAGTAGTAAAAACTGGTGCAGTATATATACCTGTGTCAATTTGCTGAGTTTCTGGTACAGTAGACTCCACTGTCTTTTCAGCGGTTTCAACAATGCTTTCTACAGCTTCCTCAATACCTTTCTCGGTTGCCTTATCACCTTCATCCTTGTTTGACTCTTCGGCATTAGTACCCATTTCGTCATTCTTATCACCCTTGTTGATTCCATTACCATCGTCATTATCATCATCGTCATTCTCATCCTCATCTGTATCCTCGTCTTCATCTACATCTTCATCCTTATCCTTTTCTTCCTCATCCTCTTCTTCCTCCTCATCTCCTTACTTATCCTCTTCTTCATTTTGATCATTGTCCCCATCATCCTCATCGTCGTTACCTTCATTATCTTCCTCCTCTAGTTCATCTTAATTGTCAGACTCAGAGTCGGTAGTCTCTTCTGGTGTATCGTCAATAATTGCTTTGTTGAGATATTGCAGAACTTTTCGTTTATTTTTTGATTTGTGAGCCCTCATATTCAGCAGACGTGTCTGTAACAATGTCATTAGTTGAAGGGTAGATAAACCATTACCGACAAAAGTTGGTAGCTGCTGATCATGATATGACTTGACTTCTCGTCGAATGATCTTGGTCATCTTCTCATCAATTGACCCAAGAAAAGCAGCGTTCTCTTTGTCACGAGTTTTCTTCTCTCCAAGAAATGATTTGTGTTGTTCTTTATGTTTGGACACTCTGTCGGATATTTTCTTCATTGTGGGATCATCAAGTTGCGGTTCCTTGAGAGGAGAGGTGAATCTTTCAGTCAATGAAGCTATTTGTTTAGCTTGAGCCTTTAGCTGTGATTGAAGAGACTAGATCAGTGGATCACTGACTGTGAGGAATGGAGTGGATGTGGATGATACTTGTTGTTCTGCTGGTGGAGGTGTAACCATAACTGTTAAGGTGGTGGTGGATGATGCTGGTTGTTAAAGGATAGGTGTTGGTGTAGAGTCAGTGATTGGGGCGGTGGTTGATACAGGTTGTTCAGCTGTGCATGACGGTGTAGATTCAGTGGTTAGGATGGTGGTTGATACCGGTTGTTCAACAAGTGCTGGTGTGATAGCTGGTGTTATGACTTCACTGATGATCGGGGTGGATAATGGTGGAGTGGTGGTTGATGTAACAATAGTTATGGGAACATCCACCATGTCTTCATTTGTCGATGGGTCAGTATTTGTAATCTCGACACCCTCCCCTTCGAAATCAAGATATTTCATAACATCGTCAGAGTTGGAAGTAGACTTACTTTGAAGTTGCGTTTCTAGTATGAAAGTTGCATGAGCATCATCGTGTACTACTGTGTGAGTTGGTTCTGGTAAGGATGTGGTGATATTGGCGTCTCGATACATCAAACTTGTATCTGTGTTTGCACTACTACCACCCTCTTCACTCTGCTCACGACTTTCAAAATGGAAGTTATCAGCATCTTCATCAATAGGATCTTCATAAATTGCCATGTCAGCATCAGGATCACCAAAATCTGCTAAGTCTTCAAACATTCTTGAGCCTGATCCTGTGGAAGTTGCAAAAGCTTCCTGTCTGCTTTGTTGAAGAACGATACGTAGTCGTTTGGCTTCAGAAATTTGTTGTGGAGCAGGTTCATTTGAAGCAACACTTGCTTCTTTACCTTTAGTCTGCTTTGCTTTCTTAGGCCTTCGGAGTGGTACTTCTTCCTGTTCTTCCTCAGTATTGATCGTCTCATCTTCATCATCATCTTCATCAACTATTTGCATTTTCCCTGTGCCTTTATCTTTAGAAGAAGCAGTTGATTGGCGCTTTGAAACTCTTTTCTTGCGTTTACCTTTTTGCTTCTCTGAGGGAAGTGAATTTGCACGTCGAAACTGCGCGTCAATATCATTAAGCATCTCTTGATATTTATCACTTTCCTTAATTCCGTCATTTACCATTGTGTCAGGTACTAGGGCAGGACGTAATGCATACTTTGTGGAATTAGTGTCTGCATTCATTGTGAGAATCACATAGTCATAATATTTGGTGTGGTAGAAGAAATTCCCGCGAGTCTCAATGGTTGGGTCATTCTTCATAAAGTGGTTGATAATGAGCTTGGTGAATCTTGGGAATGGAAGATGCACGGATTTCTTCTTCGTTCCAGTAAACTGATAACAAAATTCTTGCCGGAGAAGAAGTGCATAGTCTACTTTAGACGCAGTGTACAATCCCCAAAATAAGTGAGCCCGAGGTGGTCTCATTGCGTCGGTGCCCCTAGTCTTTCCAGTAAGACACTTGACAATGATGGTGATAAGTGCTTTCCAGGGTTTCCTTATGTGTGATGTGTTGAACTGGGATAGGTTGTGGATTTCACCTTCATAATTCATGGCACAAATGACTCTAAGCACTTCATCGTTCTTTGGGTTAGCCACAAATTGTTCTCCTTGTGCCAACCTAGGAAATTTAAATAGTTTCCGAAAGATGCTAAAGTTAAGTACCCTTGGTGTATTGTTCAGTTGGAATGAGATAGTCTTTTTAGTAAGAGATTCAGTGTTCCAGAACTCGTGCATGTAGACTTCGGGAACAGAGGCAGTACATCTGAGTGCATCTCTGATGGGTGAGATGTATAGGATATCCGTGGCGATTTTGAAAGCTGGCAAAGACGGATCAAAATCCTCTTGTAATCGAGAATTGTTCTCAGCATATGGTAGCCTGTCGCTGAGCGAAACAAGTTCGAGATCATGTTGTCATTGTTGTTCTTCTGTGATCGACATTTTCCTACTTTGATGACATAAGCACAAATGATATACACAAAACATATATATCTTAGATCTATGCCAATATGTAGCATTTGCAGTAACACACAACGATCATAGCACATTACATTCATAAAACAACCATAACTAGATCACGACATAAGTCTATAGGTGCCACCTAACATTATGCTAGCAAGACAATCCTATAACTCATCACTACCTAATAGTGATAACATAATAATAAACGCTATCACAATAATTATGTTTCCATCAGAATGACTGAAAAATCATCGCGATATGCCCCATCGTAATAATTATGTTTCCATCAGAATGACTGAAAAATCATCGCGATATGCCCCATCGTAATACCATTACAATGCCATCGCAATGACGCATCGGAATGCCTCATCGTAACAAGACATCGCAATGCGTCATCAGAATGACCCATCGCAATGAGCCATCGCAATGAGCCATCTCAATGAGCCATCGGAATGACCCATCGCAATAGCCCATCGCAATGAGCCATCGCAATGACACATCACAATGAGCCATCGCAATTAGCCATCGGAATGACCCATCGCAATAGCCCATCGCAATGAGCCATCGGAATGACTCATCGCAATGACATGCATCGCAATGTAGGTATCGTAATGATAATCAGAATCCGAGAAAGGGATCCGATCTAAACTTTGACTTCTCAAATCCAGGAGCTAGGCAACGCTTTAAACCATTATGTGCAAAACCATTATGTGCAAAACCATTGTGTATCTAGTCATACTAAACAAATCCCACAACTCAATTTCCATTTTCATCGCAAAACCCTAATTTTTTAGATTTAACCATGGTTTCTGCTTAGTTTGTGATGCCAAGAAACGAGATAAATGATAAAGATTTCAGCAAGATACAATACCTAGATAGATGGACGAAGTGCAGGCAATCGAAAAGATCAAATATGATGAATATGGCAAGGTTCAACAATGGCGGACAAAGCTTGTGTTTGTGTGTTTTTTGCAATGGTGAGGAAAGAACGGGAAAGGGGGGGGGAGTGTAGTGTTTTGACTTGGTCAAATTTTTGCCAAGTTTACACATTAAACCCCCATTTTGAAACATTTGCCAAAATGGTCCCCCTAGTTAATAGTATTTGTTTTAAAGTGATTAGGATTAACCAAATCGACTTAACGAAATACCAACCCGCTAAAAAACACACGAATACTTAACGCCAAAATTCAAATAACCTATACATGAATTTATAAATCACACAAGGCATACTGAGCATTTAATGATGATGATGATCGGTTTAATTTTTTCTGAAAATCCTTTTTGAAGACCAATTTTAATTCCAAGAAGATTTAATCTTTGCTCTCCCTTAAACACGGACCCGTTTTCTATTTAAAGAGCTGTAGTCAATGATTTTAAGGACGTAAGTATACATGAAGACATTATCCGGTTAAGTGATTGGTTGGAACGATTCTGGTGGCAATAAGATTTCTCTTATTTTGACAAAATCAGTGCACTGATACGTACACTAACTTGTGTTAGACCAAGTTATAAAGTAAACTTAGTCCCTTACAAGGTTTTAAAGTAACCCTTGCCCGAGAAAATTAATTCTCGTTGTGAGCCAACGTTTTCAAAAGAAATACGTGACTTTAATGCGAAAAACGGGTTGCAGTTTGAAATAACTACAAGCCATAGTGAGCATGTTTTTAAAAAAACATGTACAACTTTTATACGGACTCTATTTATGGCGCCGTTTCAATTTTAATCAACATTTTCAAAGCCGTAAATATTACCGTACTAAAAGACATGCCCGTTTTGAAAATTGAAAAATATTTTTGGATTTTCTTGATTTTATATTTTTTTATGGATTTTGAATGTTTTATATTTTTTATGGTTTTTCTATGTTTTATATTTTTGTATTTTTCTTTTGGTGGTTTAAATATATATACGATAATATACAAGATCACGATCAAAGGATACTCGAGAATAGTTTACCACTACTATTCTTCAGATTCTTCTGCCAACTCCTTAAGTGTCGCTGGTGAGAATGATTTCATGCCTAGCTTTTCGATCAAAAACTCGATACGTCCTCGATCTAATGCCTTCGTGAATATATATGCCAGCTGATACTCAGTGTTGACGAAGTACAGTTCGATCACTCCATTTTCCACTTGCTCTTTGATGAAGTGGTAGCGTATGTCAATGTGCTTTGCCCGGGAATGTTGAATGTAGTTGCAGCACAGAGCAATTGCACTTTTGTTATCACAGTACATCGGGATTTTGTTGAATCCAAGACCGTAGTCAGTTAATTGTGATCTCATCCAAAGAACTTGAGCACAACAACCAGACATAACAATGTATTCAGCCTCTGTACTTGATATCGCAGCGCTTTTCTGCCTTTTTGATGCCCAACTAACAAGTCTATCTCTAAGAAGTTGCACACTACCAGAAGTGCTACGTCTAGTATCTTGACACCCAGCATAATCCGCATCTGCATATGAGATTAGTGCAATAGAAGAATCCTTCGGATACCATAGACCACGATTAAGTGTTCCTTTAAGATACCCAAAGATCCTTTTCACAATATGTAAGTGCTTTTCGGTAGGCCGAGCCTGATACCGGGCACACATGCATATAACAAATTGCAAATTAGGCCTGCTAGCAGTCAGATAGAGAAGGGTGCCGATCATTCCACGGTAAAGTTTAGGATCGACAGCTATCCCTTCCTTATCTTCATCTAACTTAGATCTCTCCACCATTGGAGTATCCACGGGGTCACAGTTTTCAAAATTATACTTCTTTAATGATTCAAGAGCAAATTTGGATTGATTAATGAAGATGCCTCTGGGATTCAGAGTAATTTGCAACCCTAAGAAAAATGAAAATTTTCCCATCATCGACATCTTAAAACGTGTGGACATAATTTTCTCAAAATGGTCAGACAATCGTTGATTAGTAGCAGCAAGTATTATATCATCAACATAAATTTGTACCAGTATCATGTCGTTGTCCTCCTTGAGAATAAATAATGTTGGGTCCACTTTGCCTTTGGAGAAGCCTTTCGAGATGAGATACGACGATAAGAGATCTTACCACGCGCGTGGAGCTTGTTTCAACCCATAAAGAGCCTTCTTGAGCTTGTACACGTGATTAGGATACTCTGAGTTGACGAATCCATTCGGCTGGCTTACGTAGACGTCTTCCCTTAATTCACCATTGAGAAATGCCGTCTTAACATCCATTTGGTAGACGATCATGTTCATATGAGCAGCATAAGCAAGGAATAGTCTAATTGCCTCCAATCGTGCACCAGGAGCAAAGGATTCTTCAAAGTCAATACCCAAAGCTTGTTTGTAACCTCTAGCAACCAATCTAGCTTTGTTCTTCAGCACTCCACCTAACTCATCGAGTTTAACCTTATATACCCACAACAATGTAACGATTTCAACGTTGCTGGGTAAAGGAACTAATTCCCACACTTCAAGACGTTGGAATTCATTAAGTTCCTCTTGCATGGCTTCAATCCAAGATGATTTGTTCATGGCTTGTTGCTAGTTTTTAGGTTCATTATCTGAAAGAAATGCATCAAAATAGCAATATAATGTATGTTCTTGGAGTTGGTGGCGTGTTAAGACTGGTCGATCGATGTCACCAATAATTTTATGGATTGGGTGATCCTTTGTCCATTTTGTGTTGTGATTTTCAATCCGTGGTGGTCGGGAGTGAACGATTGCAGGAGCTTCCTCTGAGGTAGACACACTGTTAGGGTGTTCAGGTATTTGTGAACCAAAGAAGGGAAGCTCTTGTAAGTGAGCATATTCTAACTCGTGATCATAGGGATCCTCTTCAACATCATTAGGAACGAGTGGGGGTGATGATTCAGGTGTAGTTTGTGAATTGATGGGGGATGGGACATCTGGTTCAAGAATAACAATAGATGTCTCAGACTGATTTCCATTATCTTGAGCAACAACTTCGGGAATCGGAGCTACTGCTGCAGGTGCTGTAGAATCATTACTCGGTGGATCAAAGAATTTATCAAACATAGGTTGAAATAACTCATCCCACTCGGACCTTGTAGGTGGTATAAATGATGGATAAGTAGGATTGTTGGGAGTTAATCCGGAACAGATTGTACCGTTTCCCATATCATGTAATGCGAGTTCAGAGCTGTGTTGCTCAGAAGCCATCGTTGTCAGCTCATCAAAATCGGCATCCAAAGTTTCTACAATCTTGCCAAGAAGACGGTTATAAATTCGGTAAGCTTTCTTTGCAGGCGAGTAACCAATGAAAATTCCAATATCAGCCTTCGGTTGAAGTTTGCCCAAATTCTCACTATTTGTGTTTGGATAACACAATGCACCAAACACATGAAAAAATGAAATATCGGGTTTGTGTCCATGAAGTAGCTCATATGGAGTTTTACCATGGCGTTTACGAATGATGGAGCGGTTTTCGGTATAACATGTGGTTGCCATTGCTTCAGCCCATAAGAATAAAGGAGCCTTCACAAAATCAACATAGTTCGAGCAGCTTCCATATGTGTACGGTTACGTCTTTCCACGACACCATTTTGTTGTGGAGTACGGGAAACAGAAGTTTCATGTGAAATACCTACCTTTTTGTAATAGTCTCGTAGAGTTTGATTAACGAACTCAGTTCCATTATCAGTGCGAGTGCGGCGAATAGTAGCATTAAGACGTACTTGGATCATCTTTAGGAAAGTAATAATATACTCCGGCGCTTGATCCTTGGATGCTAAAAATTTTACCTATGTAAAGCTTGAGAAATCATCCACCATGACGAGGATGTATTTTCTACCACTCACACTAGCCGTACGCATTGGCCCGCAAAGATCCATGTGCAAAAGATATAGTGGTTCTTGGTTGGTGTCTTCAGCTTTAGGTTTGTATGATTTCTTGGTACTTTTCCCCAAAGAACACGTGGAACATAAATGATCCTTGTCGAACTTAAGTTTTGGAAGACCACGAACAAGTTCGTTTTTAGCCAAACGGTTAATAGCATCAAAGTTAAGATGAGATAACCGGCGATGCCACAACCATGACTTAGTCTTAGATGCTTTGGAGAGAAGGCAAACAGGAGAGGCGGCCATCATGTTTTGAATAGACAATGTATAAAGATTATCCCCTCGAGAACCTTTTAACAAATCACTTCCTGCAAGATCGCGAATAAAGCAAGTATTTTGTCGAAAAGCCACCTCAAGGTTAGAATCGCAAAATTGTCCCACTGAAAATAGATTGTGACCAAGTCCCTCCACATAATAAACCCTTGAAATCGTGACATTTCCAATTTGGTATTCACCATAACCCATGATCTTCTCAATATGGTCGTTGCCGAATTTAACCGTTCCTAGAAACTTGCTGACGAAATTTCTGAGCATCGAGCGGTCTCCAGTCATATGTTTGGAGCACCCCGAGTCCAAATACCAAAGAATAATTTGGACGACCTGATAATATCACCAAAGAAAGACGATGTATCGGAATCTAATTGTTCCTCTGAGTTAGCAGGTACAGATGTAATTATCTTAGATTTGCTATCAGAAGAATCTTTAGGCTTCCAAATTTTCTTACTAGTTGTTGGTTTAGATTCTAGTTGTCTAGTATTCTGAGGTACTTTTTGACTGGGGACAGCAACACTGGTAGGCATAATAGTGGGGGCAGACCTAGTTAAAGGGCGCTTTTTCCATTTCTTAGTGCTATGTATTCCTATTTATAGGACGCTGAGACCTAACTTCCGTGGATGTGATCCTAGTTAAAGGGCACTTAGTTCCATTAGCAGTGAAGGTCCTACCAGTGGGTTTCCATTGCCAACCAACTTGGGTGAATTTCTTCCCCGTTGGAATCCATTCAAGATTGTTCCTAATAGCATACATTTCATTCATGTGATCAACAAGGCATAAATCATGACGCTGAGAAAACATGCATTCATTACAATTCCAACATTTCGAATTAGAATTCACATTTTGCTTAGGTTTCCATTCAGAGGGAGAACCTTTTTTCTTAGCTACATGATTCTTTTTATTTAAAACTGAAATAACAATCCTAGGGTGCACTTATACTTTCTTCTTCTCAGTCCTACTAGTGGAAGGCTTGATCCTATCTTTCTTGTCTTGAGATCTTTTAGCCTTAGTGGACATAATTACTCTTGTAGAAGCCAAGGGAACATTAGTTACAGATTTTGACTTAGCCTTGATGGGTGTATTCAAAACAGGCTTAGCTCCTGGGGTCTTATTGAATAGAGTAATGGCAATGGTGGTTTGTTGTTTAGGTGGTACATATATCGGTTGCCCAATGTACTCTAAGTTTGCTAAACAATCCTGAACGCGATCTACATATAATAAAAGCTCATATAGACGATGACTTGTGGGATCTAGTTCACGCATGTCATCAACGATTTCTCTAGCAAGATCTGCATGTTCTAAGGCATTTTTCATGTATGTGGAAAACTTAGTTGGACTTTTCTTAAATTTTAAGTCCCGATATAGCACACGTGGGTTGGGTTTGGAAGAACTATAGGTCGAGGTTGAGATTGTAGCTGGATTATCAACAACTTCTTGTCCTTTGAGTTGAAGTGTCTCCTTTAATTCAGCCAAAACCATGTTTTTGTCGATGAGTTGAATTTTTAAGTCAGAGATTTCCTCGCTCTTACGGTTCAGTTTGTCAACAAGTGACTTTTGCTCTGTTGCATTAAAAGCGAAGCGATTTTCTAATGAACCATAAATTTGTGAAAAAACCCTGCTTTACTTTATCAAGCTCCCCTATCATAGAAGAAATTCTATCTTCTAGGGAATGATTCTTAATCTTTGCAGCCTCTAGTTCCAATTTCTCTACTACTGATGCTCTCTTCAGTCTCATAATTTCTTCCTCTAAAGCCTGAACTACTTGAATCATCTTGTCACTTGTCTCAACGGAGTTTTCACAATCATTTGTTTTGAAAGAGTTTCATTTTTAGATTGATTTTCAATCTCAAGAGATATACAATGTTGTTGAAGCTCATTAAAACTTTTTGAAAGTGTGTTATAAGAATCTTGAAGCGTTAAAAGTTCAGCGTTGGATTCATGACAAGAATGATTATCTACATTAATCACAGGCTCAACAATATTCATAGATATATCATGCACATCATCACATTTATTCACAGTAGTAGATGAAATCTCATGAGCATATTTAAGAGTAACAACTTGCATCACTTCGAGAGACACTATATGTTCTATGAAACGGTCATATTCGGATAAAATCTTTTCTTTTTCAATTAAATGTTGTTCATAAGCATCATCCATTTCATAGAAAACTTTTTGAACTTCACCAATTTCAAAACTTAGATTACCCGCTAGATCAGAGACTCCATTTTTAATATGGTTCACAAACGGAACGATCTCTTTCTCAAACACCGTTTTCATGTGTTCGAAAGCCCATTCTCTAGCGGTTAGAGCCGTTGAAGTCGTACATTCCACGATGACCTTGTCAAACTTGGTAAGGTATCGCTCAATCTCTTCCAAGCTGAGCTTTACCGTACTTACCAGTGGAAGATTCTTAGGAGTTTCCTTCGGTTCGTCCGAGTTAACGAGTGTAGGAATTATACTAAGGCATTCTCTATTAGGCATGAAAGTGGATGTTTGGATAGTTCTCTTTTTCATATTAAATCGAGTTCTAAGATCTATTGTAGCATTTGTTGCATTCATCTGAGCATAGTCATATTCAGGATATATAGGAAGTAATTTTAACCGCTTCTCGTCATATGGTGTCATGCTCTCAGATTCATTCAAGAACACAATCGGATCTAATACCAATCCTAACTTGGTTGCATCATAAAGTCGTGGGTTGTGGTGAAATGCTTGCTTTGCATACCCCAGGTTAGGTGGTAGGTATATTAGACGCGATAGATTGAACTCTTGAAAAGAAGAATGAAACAAGTGTACTAAATGTGAAGCAGCATATTGTTTTAAAAGCAAAATTTCAGTCTTTTTAACTCTCTCAGACGCCTTAATTTCCGTTTCAACTCTTTTAGACTCGATAATTTCGAAATCCGTTTGAAGTTTTTGAAAATTATTAACGACTGACTCTTTTTCTTTGAGTTCTTTCGAAAGATTTGCTCTTAAACTCTCAATTTCTAGCCGATTATCCATTTGGACTTTCCTAAACTTATCAAATTCAAGATTTGTTAAGGTCGTGGACAGTGGAGTTAATTCCAAGGTTTTAACCTTTTTCCTTATGCAAAGCAAGCTCGGCAGATAGAGTCTGATTAACATTGAGGGTTTCAATGACCGCATTATTCATTTGGCTAAGCAAAGATGCCGAGACCATAACAAAATCAGGTTGAGCAGACGAATTGGTAGTCGTAATAGCTCCCGGTTGTGGTTCACTCAAAGTCTGGGGACTTGCCTTGATATTGCTATCATTGTTTGTCTCCTCGATTGAGTTACTAACCACCGGAGGCTGTTCCGAATACTCAGACACTTGATCAACTTGATAAGGTACAATACTAGTATCTATAGTAGTATTTGGTACCTCAGAAATTGTATCAGCTTCATAAGGTGAAAGATTTACCATCAGAGCTGCTTTGGCTGTGTTGAGATCATCACAGTCAGAGTCGTATGCATCCAATTCATCACATTGATATGCAGCATTGTTTGTGATGTCTGTTGTGAGACCGTCAGTGTCCGCTACTCCCGGATCTGCGAGAAATGCCAACTCTTCTTCATCGAGCTCACGTCCTTGGGCTTGAGCATTTACCAAGTAAATCTTCTCCTGAAACCATGTGCCGTCCCTTTTCCTCTTGGGCTGCTTGCACTCTCGGGCCATGTGCCATTCCCCTTTGCAATTGTAGCATATAATCACCTTCATTTTGCTAGAGATATTTCCTCTAGTAGCAGCAGTGTTAGATGAACGTGCACCAGCATTAGATGAATTGGGTCTCCCCTGAAGTGGTTACACCATGACTCTGCCATCCTGAATTATAACCTGTTGTCGAGAGTTAGAAGAGTTCCTTAACTGATTGTTAGTTGTTGTTGGACCTCTGTAACCTCGTTTGTTCAATGTTTGAGTGAGATAAGAAGACATTTGAGCAAGTATATCAGTAGGACTATCCCCTTGTCTAAACTCAGGGACAGGGATTTCATCATTACAGTAGAATGCTGGTGCTGATTGAGCTATAAATTGATTTGATGGAGCACTAACTTGTTGTGAGTAATGGGGTTGAGGAGCCTCAAATTGTTGATAGGTAACAACAGGGTTTGTTGGAGGTTGATAAGGTGAATACTGGTGTGAAGCATAAGGTAACGGATGTGAATCTCCTTGTGATGATGTTGCTAGTTGCTTGTGTTGTTGGTGATAAGATGTGGGCGGTTATGGCAAGATCGAATACTGTGGGAAGCTTGGTGTTTGATACAGTGGTTGATAGGAAGATTGGTGTCCCAAAGCAAACGGAGAGTTGTGATATGAAAATGTAGGATTGTTGGCCATTAGTGTCAATGGTTCATGATAAGATCCCTGAGAGATGTGTTTTTGGATCACGTGCTTCTCGTGTTGTTGCAAGAAGGCATAGAGTTGATCTAAATTTGACTTGTGCAAATCTCGAATCATCTTAACATCGGTGACATACTGACTCCATTCTTGGGGTAACATGTTCAAGAACTTTGTGTTTAGTTGAAACTGTTCAATCCTTAGATTATACACGTTCATGTCATTCATCAAAGTAGTGAAACGCCAGTAGCAATCGTGAAGAGTCTCCCCTCGAATGTATGTAAACCTATCAAACAAGTCATACAATTGACACTCTCGTTCTTGATTAGTTAGAGATGTCCCTTGTAACAAAACAACTAATTGATCATAAAGATCCTTTGCCACTTTATGTTCACTAACCATTCTAAAGATATCGGGTGGAAGGGCTTGAAGAATTGTATGAACGGCCCTTTCATCTGCATCGGAAATGATTTTGTTAGCATCGGTTAACTCATGATACTTTCTTACCCTTGTCACATTTTTGACGGTAACTTCTCCCCAATCTAATGGACCTTTTTCAATTGATTGAAGCATAAGTCGACCACTGGGTTTGCCCATGATGTACGTTTTCATGCGGCCTCGCCATGCTTCAAATAAATCTTTGAAGAGCAAAGGTGGGCGAGAGTCGGTACCCGAGATGATTGAGATATCGGTAAGCGAAGTCATTGTTGGCATATATGAATGTGAATTAATTTTATGATCCCTTGAAAAAAGATTATCAAAAGTGATCGAACAATGAAATATGGTTATGTGTGTTTGTGTTGTTAAATGAAAGATGTTGTTATCTTTTTGTTGTGTTTGTTTTTGAAATTTACCAAATTACCAAATTAATGCAAGATAGAAAAAAATCCTCTAAGTATCCAAAAACCAATTCTATCGGAATGTGCAATGGTCGGAATGTTGCTTTCTGTCAGAATACTCTTTTCTGTCGGAATGTTGCTGGTATCAGAATGTCTAGATCGGAATGTCACACTATCTGAATGCTTAGATCGCAATGTTCACCTGTCGGAATGCTTAGATCGCAATGCACTTGTCGGAATGTTTAGATCGGAATATGGCTGAAACAAATTTGGCAGAGTAACGACTCAAAGATCCCTTGAAACCGTCGGAATCCCAGATCGCAATGCACGATCGGAATGTCACGTCAAAATAAGGTATTGAACTCCAGTGTTCGCAAAGTAGAACCAAAAGGTTATTGCGATCAAACCACACTCACGTTTTACTTTCCGATGGAAACCTTGCAAGAATTTCGGAATGATGAAAAACAAGAAATTTCTCAACTTTCGATCCAAAATACTTGTGTTTTAGCCAAAAACCAAGATACCCAAGTTACTACGACACGATTAAAGAAGGTATACAACTTAGAAACACAAACAAACACAAAAAAATTTGATGTTTTGGCAAAGAATACTCAAAAACCTACAAAATACTTAAGAAAGCATACACAACACGAAAACCAACCTATATTTCATCCCATGCTCTTGATACCAATTATAGAACAATGATAATCTTTATGAATCAAGAGGGTTGATGTTTTCTAGAGAGAGAAACTTAGAGAGAGAAATGAAAGAAACTATGTATTATCAAAGTGAGAAATGAAACAACCAACCCCTCTTTCCATGGTGGAAAGAGGCTTATATACCCAAGTCCTTAATGGACTTGGGCCTCCGACCCATGAACATGCTCATGGGTCGGGCTATTTAATAAAAGTAACTTAAAAACTACTACGAGCCGATAACTATATTGTTGGAGTGACCGAGACTTTCTATATACGTAAAACGTATTTCCAACAGTTGTACTGGTGGCCGAATATGAAAGCTGATATTGCTATGTATGTTCTTCAATGCTTGACCTGTGCAAGAGTCAAAGCTGAACATCAAAAGCCATCAGGACTACTTCAACAGCCAAAGATTGAAGTGGGAGCGAATTACGATGGACTTTTTTACCAAGCTTCCTAGAACATCATCTGGAAATAACTCGATTTTGGTCATTGTCGACCGACTGACCAAATCAGCACACTTCATTCCGTTAAAGAGCAGTTCTCACTGGAGAAGCTGACTCGTATTTATCTTGAGAATGTTGTATGCAAGCATGGAGTGCCTGTATCGATCATTTCAGACCGAGATCCTAGATTCGCATCGAACTTTTGGAAATCTCTCCAAAGATCTCTAGGAACGAATTTCGACATGAGCACTGCTTATCACCCCCAGACTGATGGGCAGAGTGAAAGAACGATACAAACACTGGAAGACATGTTGAGAGCTTGTGTGATAGATTTTGGTAAGAATTGGGATAAACATTTGCCTTTAGCAGAGTTTTCATATAACAATAGTTATCATGCTAGTATTAAGGCTGCACCGTTTGAAGCTTTGTATGGTAGGAAGTGTAGATCTCTTGTATGTTGGAGTGAAGTTGGGGATACCCATCTCACAGGACCGGAATTGATCCTGGAGACTACGGAAATGATAGTTCAGATTAACAATAGGCTGTTGACTGCCCGAAGTAGACAGAAAAGTTACGCTGATGTGCGGCGGAAACCGATGGAGTTTAAAGTGGGTGACCGAGTAATGTTGAAAGTATCCCCATGGAAAGGCGTCATAAGATTTGGAAAGAGAGGGAAATCGAATCCCCGCTATATTGGACCCTTTAAGATTTTAACTAGAGTAGGTCCGGTGGCTTACAAACTAGAGTTACCCCAAGAACTTCATGGTGTTCACAACACATTCCATGTATCTAATCTGAAGAAATGTTTAGCAGTGAGTGATGAGAAAATTTCATTGGATAAGGTCCGAATTGATGAGAAGTTGCATTTTATCGAAGAACCCGTAGAGGTTATGGATCGTGAGGTAAAGCAATTGAAACAAAGTCGGATACCTATCGTCAAGATCCGATGGACTTCAAAGCATGGAACAGAATTTACTTGGGAACGAGAGGCTGAAATGTGGAAGAAATACACAAACCTCTTTGATTTCAATAAGAAACAGACATAAAAATGAAATGGATCACGAGAACGTTGATCCCTTTTAGGAGGAAAAGTTGTGACAATCCAACATTTTCAGGTAGTAAATTATTTTCTCGTATATTATTTTGAAACTTATTTTTGTGTTGGTTGATGAACTCACAATTTACGGATTTAAATTTGGGCTTACGTGCATAATTTAACGTCCTTTACGACTAAACCGGAAACCCTAGGATTACGTATTTATGTTTTTGAACTCCATTTTTTATGAGACAAAAGTCTAAGACCGAGTATTATTTATATAGGTTTCCGTGTTCGAAGCACGCCCGTAGCTGATAATCCGCCTTTCATAATCAACATGAATTCATAGCCTCACACTCTTTTAAATGTTTTATGAAATGATTTGTAAACCCGCGAGGGAGATAACATGCTAGTTTTTGATAAAAATAGAACACAAGTAGTCCTGATGGTATGCTTAATGATATGGACCCGAATGATGCTATGACCCAACAAATGAGATGAAATGGATTATTAGTAATTAGGTTATGTCACTTAAAGTCCCATTAGCATGAATTGTGAACTACCGGGATTTGGTAGACGCTTATGCATATGATAGTACTATTTGGGGAAGATCACCCTAGTTCACGCCTTGACGATTGATCCCCGTCATACCACATTGATTGGTATGCGAATTTATGTATGAGAAGATTTACATAGCGTAATTTTTGTGACGATACACTAACTTGGATGGGCAAATTGTTTGTCGGGTTCGCGGCCTGTTGTTTGTGATAGTAAGGTAACAATGTCAGGCGGCTAATAATAATCCAACACAATCCAATAACGATACAAATAACGATAAAAATGTTACCTATAATGGTAATATTGAGACTACGGTCTCATGGACGGTTTAAGATGTATGCTTTGCTTTATATATTGCCTGACTAGCAATACGAGGACTTTTATATAACGGTTTTATTAAACTCTATGAATTCACTCGGCATTCGCTGATATGATTTTTGCATGTTTTTATCTCAGGTGCTTGAAGGTAATTCGGCTGGAGATCGACTCTGATGGCCCATAAAATAATAAAATTATTCAATCGATCTATGTTTTGTAAACTTAATGACCTGTGTAAACTGGGAGCTGTTGTACACTTAAAACATTTATTTCGAATGAATGTATGTTAAACCTTGTACAAACATTTTTATGTGTTGTCTATGATTGGAGTTATTGTGCTATCCCGTAACACTCTAATGACTCTTCCGCTGTACCGATACGAAATTTGAGAGTGTTATAGTTTGGTACCAGAGCTCTCCTTATAGAGAACGAAAGATTTTAAAAACCAAGGTTTTGAATAAAACTTTTCAAAATCTTTTAACTATAAACATTTTGAGAAAATATTGGAAAAATCTTTTGACTATAACGGTGCCAAAGATCTCCGACGTTACCAACAAGCCTTATTGAGAAGATATATATTTTGATATATATAATTTAATTTATATATATATGTATATATCGTAAATTCAGTATGTAACTGTTTAATAATTATTTTTCTGCTAATACGAGATATATATAAATGCAGATTGTCATGGCTGACCCTAATGTTCCTGTAGAGAACCATGCTATTCCCAAACTAATGTAGATGATAACCCTTATTTAGACTTAGTGAATTATGATGTAAATGAGGATATGGATGATGATGAGGAGGAACCATTTGAGGATCCCGAGCCCGAGATAGGACTAGGAGATCAGATTACCCCTTAGGTTGATGTTGTAGAGAATGAGAATGATAATGTTGGTATTGAGAATGATGATGAGATTGGTATAGATGATGTAGATAATGAGGATGACGACGAGGATGTCGAGGAGGAGATAGGTATAGATGATGAGGTTGATGATGATGATGAGGCTGAGCTTATTTTCCCTTATGATGTAGCGGAGGGTGAGCCCTTACCCCCTCCAGTTTATTGGTCTGATTCTGAGTTTGAGCTACCTAGAGATGAATTGTCTGAATCACCTTAATCTGATTCTGAATCAGAGGATGATGAGGATGATGATGCACCTGTTGGTACTGATGGTATTGCTACTCATAGACATGTGATAGGAGAGTCGTCTAGGGTTCGAGAGGCTACTCATATTGATGGTCTTGCACCTTGGGCCTTGAGACGTGATTTAGATGCTTCCCGTGTTCAGGGTAGTATGACAGAGGTTGGATTAGGTGTTGTTCAGACTCATGTTGCTTATTTGGAGTCAAAGACTAAGGTTGGTGAGATAGAGCGGGAATTGCTTAACTTGGATTCGACTAATGTAGAGCGTGGTTTGAATGAGGCTTTTAGGAGGTTATCTGTGTTAGAAAGTGGTGAGTATGCTGAAATGAAGAAAAAGGTGAATACTATGGAGATTCAGTTGAGTGTAGCTCGTGCGATGCGTGAGAAGGCTGAGAAAGAGTTGAACATATATGTTGGTTGGCACAGTAGGTTTTATACTGAGATGGTCGAGAAAGGAGTGATTCGTAAGCGCCCAGCTGAAGATGTGTTTTGTGATCGTCCGACGAAGATACATAAGACGATGGATGATGGACCATCTGGCGGTTCTCAGTAGACCAGTCTATCTTTAGTAGTGACCTTTGTATATTTTGTATCTTTTGTAACTTTGACTGAACCGACTTATTAGTTAGTAGATCTGGCACGAATTTTGGGCATGTATAGTTCTAGAAACTTTGATATGGGATGTAAATTAAGACAATGCGTTTGTTTCTAATCCAATGAAATATGTATCTTGTCTTGAATTCCATATAGTGCCTTATTTGTATCTTGATTATGAATTCAATCCATCTTATACAATTCCCTTGTTAGGTGAGTGCCTAATACTTTGAAATTGTGAAATTATAGAACCATGCCGCCCAAGAAAGCTGTGACTGAGGGTGATGTACGTAGGATTATTGTGGAGCAAGTTACCGCATCTATGACTGAATTTATGGCAAATGCTAGAAATGGAGCTGGCAAGAGTGGAGCTGGCGGTAGTGGAGCTGGCGGTAGTGGAGCTGGCGGTAGTGGAATTGGTGGTACTAATGTGAATGTGAATTCTAATAATGTGAATGCTAATGTTGGAGGAAATATAGGAGGACTTGGAACTAATGCGCCTGAAGTCGGTGGTTGTACTTATGTGACGTTCATGAAGTGTGAACCTCTACCTTTTAATGGAACTGAAGGTGTTGTAGGATTAAGCCAGTGGATTGAGAAAATTGAGTCGGTGTTTCGGATTAGTAAGTGTGAGAAGGAAGATAAGGTGACTTTTGCTATGGCTACTCTTAAAGGTCGTGCGTTGACTTGGTGGAATGGGAGAATTGCTTTCATGGGTATTGATGTTGCTAATGCTACTCCTTGGGCTGAAATTAAGAAGTGGATGACTCTGGAATTTTGTCCCCGTAGTGTGATCATTAGGTTAGAATAAGAGTTGATTCATTTGAGAATGAAAGGTGTGGACATCGATAGCTACACAAACCGATTCCATGAGTTGGCCTTGTTGTGTCCTCGATTCGTGGAACACGAAGAGATCCGAATTGAGCAATATATTAAAGGGTTAACCAAGAACATCCGAGGGGACGTGACGTCATCAAAACCACTGACCATTGATGATACTGTTCGAATGGCTTACCAACTCATTGGGCAAATAATTCAGGATAGAGAAGATGAAGCACGTAGTAGTGAGAAAAGAAAGGGTGATGGCGATCGTGTAGATAGAGGTGATAATAGGAAGAATTTCAATCGCCATCAGAACCCGAGAAAGGGGAATGCAAATGCTCTTACCAACAACACACTGCGCAATGATGATAAATGTCCTAAGTGTGGCAACAAGAGGCATGCTGGCGACTGCTGGAAGTGCCGAAATTGTAGAAAGCTTGGACACAAAGTTGAAAGGTGTAATAAGGGAATCATTTGCTTCAACTGTAGTGAAGAAGGTCATATGAAATTGGATTGCACTAAGTTGAAAGCGATTGTACCTGGAAGAAACCCCCAGGGTGGTGCTTATCAACTTGGAACAGTCGAGGTTAAGAAAGAGGATCTGAATGTCGTTACTGGTACGTTTTTACTCAACAATCATTATGATGTTGCTTTATTTGATTCGGGTGCTGATAGGAGCTTTGTATCCACTAAATTTAGTACCCTTATTGACATTGAACCTGTTGAGATAAATACCAGTTACGAGGTGGAATTGGCTGATGGTAAATTAGTGAAAACTAATAAGCTATTAGAAGGATGCTATCTAAATCTCTTAAACTATTCCTTTCTGATTGAATTGATGTTGATAGAACTAGGTAGTTTTGATATTATTATTGGTATGGATTGGTTATCGTTGAATAATGTTACTATTTTATATGGAGAAAAGAAGGTTAAGATTCCTCTTAGGAATAGGACGTTAGTAATTGATGGTAGTTGTGACAATCCGTCAATTTATGGTCGATATTTTATTCTCAATATTTGTTTGAAAACATTATTTTAATGTTACAATATGAACTCACTTATTTTTGGGAAGAAATTTGGATTTACGTCTTGAAGTAGCGTCGACTACGTTTAAACCGGAGGATTCAACGTTACGTGCTTACGTTTACATACACCGTCCTTGGTGACAGTCCGACATTTCAGAAAAATAAATTTATCCATGAATATTATTTTGGAGTTTTAAATTTGTGTTGGTTCATAAACTTACAAATTTACGAGAAGAGATTAGGACTTACGATTTTATTTTAACGTCCTTTACGACTAAACCGGAAACCTTAGGATTACGTATTTACGTTTTCGAACTCCGTTTTTGATGAGACAATTTTTATTGGATTCGTTTTGTGACGTTGATTCATAATTTATAAAAACGTTTTTCGTAAAACGACCCGAGGGCACGAAAATCGAGGAAACTAGAATCGAGGAGTACCCGTAAATAAATGGGATGAGACAAGTGGGACACTTGTCCCACCCCACTCCCAAAACCGGCCTAAGTAACTAGTTACACCATAAGGTGTCATCTATTTAGCCAAGCTACAACACTTGTCATCTTAAGCTTACTTGGTAAGCTAACTACACATCAAAACCACCAAACCAAACTAACAAACTCATTTACACACATGCAAACTACTCCAAACTCTCCTCTCTCTCTCTAGATTGCCGTCCATATCCACCCCCAAAACACCCAAATTGATCTTGATTCAACCATGAAACCATATGTTATACTTACATATGTTGAAGCCCTTTCAAAACCCTATTGATTGGTGGTACTTATAACATCCAAGGAGAAGTTTTCATGGAGTAGGAGGGCTGATTTTCCACAAGTTTTCTAGGAAGAATGGTGGTCATGAAGGTGGTCTTGGTGCATCATAAGTTTCTCCATCCAAAACCATGCCAAACTCATAACCTACATCAAGTTGGTGGTATAAAGATTGTCCTCCTCAACTTCTTGTTATTTTGATTATGTAAACATGTATTTTATTTCCTATTGTATATATTTATGATGATTATATGATGATAAAAATGTTATGTGGGGATTTGTTGTTGATAATCATGGATAAAAAGGTGAAAAACCATATGAAACAAGGTTAAAATCTTGGGTAAATTTAATGGCTATATAAAACAGTAAAGAACCATAAGTTTAAACTGATAAAATGATGAAGTAGAATGGATTTACAGTAAGCTATGGGTCTTGTACACATGTGAGAGTTGGCCATGCAATGGAATCAAAATAATGAGTGAGATATGATCAAAACAAGTTTAGGGTGTAAATCTGAAGTTACTGTTTTGGACGATTTTTAGAAAATACTTAAAGGATGACTCAACAGTAGCTATAGCAGAGTTAAATGTAGCAAATATCATGTAGTTTATGTGATAAAAATTTGAGCTTCTATCTCCATATAGAACTCAAGATATGGCAGTTTTGGTGAAGATGAAGTTAAAAATCAGATTTTTGGAAATTAAAGAATAATACTATTATATAAGCACTCACATTTTAATATATATAATGTAAAATAAAAACCCACTAACTTATAAAACTTATTTATATAAATATATATAAAAGGTTAATCAAATGGATAAATTATATAAATGATGGTGAAATAATGTTTATAAGTAATAAAAACTATAAACATGATTTTTACGACTTTTTCGGCTATTGCCGTAAAATTAACGTTTTTATTAAATAAAACTTAGATGGTTGGACCCGTCTAATGAAAACTTTATAAAACTTATATACTGATATATAGACATGTATAATAAGTAAAAACCGATAAAACCCGAACTTTAGGGCATACGGACATTAACGAGCTAAGTAAACATATTGGACTAATACTTGGACTAATAATTGGAATAAATAAGATAAAAACTCGTAAAAAGAACTTATTGGGCTTAACCCATTTGGGCCCAACTTGAAAGTGTATGTACTGATAATAAAAGTACAAAATGGATTAAAATAAGTTAAATAACTTATAATAAGCTTGTTGGACCTAAAACACGTAAATAGGTAAGACGAGAAAACTAGTATAAAAGTTATCAACACATAACTCTAAAATGAGTAAACGAGAATATGTAAACCCACTTGATCATCATATATATATAATCATCATATGTATACATACTTGTTATTTTTATAAAGTCATTGGACAAACGTCTAAGACCGAGTATTATTTGTCTAGGTTTCCGTGATTGAAGCGCGTACCGTACGTCCGAATTGCCGATAACCCGCCTTCCCACATCAATGTGAGTTCATAGCCTCGCACTCTTTTAAATGTTTTATAAATGCTTTATAAACCCGCGAAGGAGATGACATGTTAGTTTTTATAAAAGTTTGGACACCATTTGTCCCGATTGTTTGTTTATTGATTTTGGACCCGAATGATTGAATGACCCGATTGTATGACCCGATAAATGATTAATGGACCCGATAGATGAAATTAAATGGATTATTAAAGTTAGGTTATGTCACTAAAAATCCCATTAGCATGAATTGTGAACTACCGGGATTTGGTAGACGCTTATGCATTTAATAGTACTATTTGGGGACGATCACCCCAGTTCGCGCCTTGACGGTTGATCCCCGTCGTGCCACATTGATTGGTAAGCGAATTAATGTATGAGAAGATTTCCATAGCGTGACCTTTGTGACGACACGCTACTTTAGATGGGAAAAATTGGTATCGGGTTAGCTACCCGTTTTGGTTTAGTAAGGTAACAATGTCATGCGGCTTATAATAATCCAAATCACCGAAATACTACTAGACGCTTCGAATTACGATGTATTGCCTGACTAGCAATACAGGGTCATACTACTGATATTATGTTTGTGTTTTGGTTTTTATAACCATATTCATATAACGGTTTTATTTAATCTATACAACGTTGCAAAACGTATTGTATAGTGTTTTTAACGACAATGGCTCGTATAATGATTTTTAAGGCAAATGCCTATATTATGATTTTCGATAAGGATTTGTATAAAATGATTTTGGCTATTTTATGGCCTATCAAAATGATTTGTACAAGATGATTTTCAGTGATAATTTTATACTGATATTATATTGATGGATTTTATTAAACTCTATGAATTCACTCGGCGTTATCGCTGATCTTTTCTTTTAACATGTTTTATCTCAGGTACTTGAAGGTAATTCTCGGGAAGACGACAAGAATTCAAGGCCCGCACTTAAACAATATTTTTCCATTCAAATATTTTGTAAAACTTTGTATGAAATATAATGACTTGGGACCTATGTAACTTTGATGTTTATGAATGGAAATGATTTATTATTAAACGACGCGATTTTTATGCGTTGTCTATGATGTGAGTAATGTGCTATCCCGTAACACCAACTAGTCTTCCGCTGAACTGAGTTGTATAAATTTGGGGGTGTTACAGTTTGGTACCAGAGCTCTCGTTATAGAGAACGAAAGATTTTTAAAACTAAGGTTTTGAATAAAACTTTTCAAAATCTTTTAACTATAAACATTTTTCTAAAAATGTCTAAAAATCTTTTGTCTATAACGGTGCCGAAGAATTCCCGAGTTACTGACAAGGCCAGACTGAGAAGTGTTATTTTAATATATATATATAACTTGGATTATATATATATATGATGTAATTTTATTACATGATTGCTTGATGATTATTTTGATTTTTATACGAGGTATTTATACGACGTAGATTGTCACAAGAAACCCTAAATCCCCTAGTAAATTAGTCGAAGCTATTCTCGTAGGAATTCTAGCTATCCTAGATCTAAACCAAGTTGTGGATATATATGATCCCAACAAATGGTTGATATTCGTAGAAATGTAGATATTAGTTGATTATGATATTGAAAAAGGATTGGCGAGATTAAATCTGATATCGATGTTATGAAGATCTTTGCTTATAAAGTGGAGTTTGACAAAACGTTACCACCTAGAAAGATGTCATCTGATTCGTTGTCATCCAATTCTTAAATTGAAATCGAAAGGGTGAATGTTGCACTTGAGGCTATCATTGGAACCATTACCCAAAAGCCTCATGCCACTAATACCTTTCCGAGAAGTCTAGTTGAATGATCAAGTCATTTTCATATTAATGACTCATTTGATAATTGTTGTTGTAAGAGCTAATAGGATTGGAAATTAAGTGTTGATTCATATTGAGATTGTATTTCCTTTACAAGGCCGAAGAATAAGGTTGTAAGTATTGGATAATGAGGTAGGATATCGAATTGAGTATAAAATTGATTGAAACTTGAATAAAGTAAAATTTAACTTGTATGGAATATAAGATTATTAATAGAAGTCATTAAGTTTTGTGATTGAATTATAAGGTTTTAATTGATTGTAGGTTTGTGTTAAAGGTTGTTCCTAGGCCATTGTCCACTAACGAGGATGCCCAGTGTCCAAGAAATAAATTGAAGAAATCTTCTTCTGAATTGAGACCGATGGATCTTCCGGGACATGTGGAACACATAATGACTCTTGTAGATTAGTATTCATTGTGGTATCTTTTAAAAATCCCTAACTTAACTGAGATATCAGTTGGTAGGATGAGTTTTGTAAATTGTATGACATAGTGACACGTAATGTGTTACGGTACAATTTGACTTGTTTGTGATTAATAAAAAGACTACCTTGATTGCTAAATCCTACATGTATCGATGTTATCTATCTTTTATTGCTTCATCCTAATGTTCTCATTAGTGATGCAACCATTGAACAAGTACTCATCTTGATTTGAGTTACGTTGTGGATTATTCTCTTTGTATTCTCGAGTGCCATCGAAGTCATAAACCTCATGATTGTTTGGCTAAGCTCATTTCCTATCATATTGTAGTTAATTCTTGGTGAACAAGCTTTCATCACTCTTTTGCAGATCACACATTGTTTTTATAAAGTTAAAACAGTATCCCTTGAGAAAATTTGAAGTTTCATCACTATATGGATTATTTAAAAGTGAGATTTATAAGTGATTGTTATTGAAATGAAGTTGTTTATGAGACGCTTTGGAAAACTTAACTGTTTCCATAACAAAGAAAATCTTTGTAAATTTATTCTTGATCCTTATTTAAGAATTAAGCATGAAAATGTTTTTATTATAAACATAATGATAAAATTTTGACGAACTGAGTATTGCATCGTTAATCTTGAAATTGTATATAGTTGCGCGCCTACATACAATTTGGAATGGACTATGCAAGACTGATTAGTAGTCACCATAAAACTAATGAATAAACACTGAATTTTCTTTGAAGATTGTGAAAGAATAAATTTTATGAGATCTGCAAGAAGTGAAAAACAAGGACATAGTGTTAGGGACACCTACATATGTGCCTGTAGCATCTATTCTTTTGAGTCGAATTTACTCATCTGTGGAAATTGTCTTATTTGACAATTGACAATTCTTTCTTGTCCAATTCTCCCGTAGTGAGATTCTTAGGAAAAGTATCTGATTACCGAGTGTTGATACCCGACTGGATGTATTGACGTTCCTATCATTTCTTATGATTTGATTTCATTTGAATGACCTGGGTAACGATCCGAGGAGCTTTCGAATGCGTACTCGAATCATGAAAACATGGGATATATTCATATTCGTTAAATGTTTTCGTCTGAATCTGATTTGAAATTCTCTCGCGTAGATTATGCATTGACCTTAATCTTAGGATGATAGTTATGTATCCTTATATCCTTGAATATGTGAAGGATTATGAGTTATTATTAGACTTTTGAGAAGTTCACATCTTATCGACGACAATGGAACTGAAAAGTTGATAGTGCCAGTAGAATGGATTGATTGATTATGACATGACGACATTGTCTTAATTGATGGGAACTCAAGTAGAATTCCCTAAAAGATAAGATGTTGAATATCAAAAGTGATATAAATAATTCTTGGTGGATGACGATATCTTGTATTTATACTTGAGATTATATCGTGAATGGTTGTGAATTAGTCATAGATATTATAATCTAGAGGAACCTAATATGGATGTATTAAAAGATGTTTATTTTATCTGAAATTTTAGGAGGTATTTGTTGGTGAACTACCTAGACTTTCGCCACTAAGGCAAGTTGAATTTGGTATTGGTTATATTTCCGGTGCTGCACTTGTGACTTGTGCATTGTACGTCAGCACCATCTGAATTTAAGGAATTACCGTACAATTGAGAAAGTTGTCGGAGAAAGATTTTATTATACCAAGCCTGTCATCCTGAAGAGCTATGGTGTTATCTTTCCTTACATGTATAGATTACTGTGACTGAGTAAATTGACAATCGAAAACGATATCCATAACTCGAAATGGAAGATTTGTTCGATCATTTACAAGGTTCTACTGTATGTTTTAATGACTTGATCCACGGCATGGTTATCATCAACTTCGCATCTGCGAAGAAGATTATGTATTCCAATCACTACATCTAGAACTTGTAATGAACATTATAAGTTTCATGAGATGACGTTTGGATTGACTAATACACATGTAGCATTCATAAATTTGGTGAATCACGTGTGTAGGCTGTAATTTGATAAATTCATGCTCGTGATCATTAAGGACTATTTGTTTGTATATAAGAATAAGGATGAGTAAATAATTATTAATAAGAATGCCCTGAATTGGCTAAACAATGAAAACCTGAACCTTGAATAATTAACACGTGATTAAGGACTTAATCCTTTACGTAAAATGACCGTTGGATTAATAATGGGAAGATGTATGCATATAGACTCTTCAAAAATTAAGAGCCCTTTTAAGACCTTGGATTTTACCAAGAAGAAAATGGAAATATGTTTTGACGAATGTTTTAACAAAGGATTTTTAAAGGGATTATTCCCTTTTACACAAACCATTTAACTAAACTTCTGTTTAGGGGTAAATGTTTGTGTATACTTCTAGATAACTTAAGAAGGATTGAGTAAAACCATTTATACCATAACTTGAAAACTTAAAACGACAATTTTTGCTTTTCAACTAAGAAAACTTTGACCAAAGTATAACCAAAGATTTTTCAAATATTTACGAATCTTATTAATTATTTTCGATAAATCAGCAAAAATCTTGTTAATTAAATTCAAATTTATTTTGAACATTTTATATAATTGGTTGAACTAAGAAATTTAAAACTTTTACGTTTACGCTTCATAAAAATTAACTAATAATTATTTAATTAATCACAATAATTATCGACGCTTTAGACGACGGATTAAGTACAAACTGATAAAAATGATAGTTGAGACGAAACTAAAACTTAGAAAATATGAAGAAGGAATTTTGAATAAATACGGTTATGATATTTATTTCATCACGGAAGTAAACGTAATTACCAACGCATAATATAGAAAGAATATCTGAGTGAATTGTGGACATGATGATTATATCCTCATGAGAAGTGAATATAGATACCGACGCATTATGTAGAAAAGATAAAGAAACCAGTTAGGACATGTTCCTTAAAAATGAATGTGCAAAATAAATTGCCGAACAAATTAAATATGAACGATGTTTGTAATAAGGATAATATAGATAATAAAAAGCGGTTCGCGACTAATGTGAACCATTAAAAATTTAGAAGCCGATAGCGTTAAATGCTTTAAAGGCCACTTGTGGTTGCCTAAATATGAAGATTTTGAGATATAGTTATATTGGAATTTGTAAGTATAAGTATTCTATTTATGTCATTTATGACTAAAAGTATCTTTGTCTGAAGAAGTTGTATTGATGGTAATTATGAAGGCAGACATCGCCTCATTCATTAGTAAACGTCTAGCTACTGCAAAGGTCATCATCTGAACTTAATTCGATTTGGGTCATCGTCGACAGACTGACCAAATCTGCTAATATCATTCTCGTTAATGATAAATGAAAAAGAGTTATGTAAACATAGCATGCCTGTATCGATCATCTATATCAAGATCCTCGCTTCGCATCAAATTTCTAGAGATTTGCTCAGAAATCATTGAGAACGAACCTTGATGAGAGTACTATGTACCACCCCAAATCGAAGGGACGAGGTAAAGTAACGATACAAGGTAATATAAGTGCTGTTTTGTGTTTGAATGATTGACCTTTGGTAATGAACCATATAATCGTTTTCCTTTGAAGAGATTATCATTGATAATCATCGTATTAGGATTGAGATTGAATCTTGTTAGGATCTTAATCTTAGAGCATCCGTAAGCAAGAGTTGAGATGGAGACATCCGACATACACCCATTGTGAGTTGGACATGTCTTTTCGGTTTAAGGTTTCCTATGATGGCGAACCTAACCTTGCAAAATACCCGACCCGCGAGATCTGAAATGATTGTTGAAATTAGGATTTGATTATTAACCGCCGATAGTGGGCAAGAAGTTATGTGAATGTAAAATGTAGATCTTGAAGTGCCAAATGGGTAGCGAAGTTATGCCACAATTTTTAAAACTTGGAAAAATGAATTCATGATCTGACAAATCATGGGATATAAGTCCCCGTTATTTGGGACCATTGAGATGATGTAAAAGATTTGGTTTGAAAGGCATATAAGCTGGATCTACCCTAGGACTTCACAGACTGCGTGAATTATGTTTCGTAAATCAAACTTGATGGAATATCTATCAAGTGAAATTCTGATTATTCTTAATAGAGCTTAGATCGGCGAAAAGTTGCATTCATCAAAAACCCGTGAACATCATGGATAGAGAAAGTCAGTCAACATTAAGCCTGATCTTATTCCCGTAGTTATGTTTGCTGAAACTCGCGTATTATAATGGATTACACTTGTGAGAAAAGACCGAATGTGGAGGAAATACCCACATGGCTTTAACTCTATAAGAAGCGAGTAGTAAGATGATCTTTGAGGACAAAGATCCTGTTTAGGGGTAAATGCTGTGACAATCCGTCAATTTATGGTCGATATTTTATTCTCAATATTTGTTTGAAAACATTATTTTAATGTTACAATATGAACTCACTTATTTTTGGGAAGAAATTTGGATTTACGTCTTGAAGTAGCGTTGACTACGTTTAAACCGGAGGATTCAACGTTACGTGCTTACGTTTACATACATCGTCCTTGGTGACAGTCCGACATTTCAGAAAAACAAATTTATCCATGAATATTATTTTGGAGTTTTAAATTTGTGTTGGTTCATAAACTCACAAATTTACGAGAAGAGATTAGGACTTACGATTTTATTTTAACGTCCTTTACGACTAAACCGGAAACCTTAGGATTACGTATTTACGTTTTCGAACTCCGTTTTTGATGAGACAATTTTTATTGGATTCGTTTTGTGACGTTGATTCATAATTTATAAAAACGTTTTTCGTAAAACGACCCGAGGGCACGCAAATCGAGGAAACTAGAATCGAGGAGTACCCGTAAATAAATGGGATGAGACAAGTGGGACACTTGTCCCACCCCACTCCCAAAACCGGCCTAAGTAACTAGTTACACCATAAGGTGTCATCTATTTAGCCAAGCTACAACACTTGTCATCTTAAGCTTACTTGGTAAGCTAACTACACATCAAAACCACCAAACCAAACTAACAAACTCATTTACACACATGCAAACTACTCCAAACTCTCCTCTCTCTCTCTAGATTGCCGTCCATATCCACCCCAAAAACACCCAAATTGATCTTGATTCAACCATGAAACCATATGTTATACTTACATATGTTGAAGCCCTTTCAAAACCCTATTGATTGGTGGTACTTATAACATCCAAGGAGAAGTTTTCATGGAGTAGGAGGGCTGATTTTCCACAAGTTTTCTAGGAAGAATGGTGGTCATGAAGGTGGTCTTGGTGCATCATAAGTTTCTCCATCCAAAACCATGCCAAACTCATAACCTACATCAAGTTGGTGGTATAAAGATTGTCCTCCTCAACTTCTTGTTATTTTGATTATGTAAACATGTATTTTATTTCCTATTGTATATATTTATGATGATTATATGATGATAAAAATGTTATGTGGGGATTTGTTGTTGATAATCATGGATAAAAAGGTGAAAAACCATATGAAACAAGGTTAAAATCTTGGGTAAATTTAATGGCTGTATAAAACAGTAAAGAACCATAAGTTTAAACTGATAAAATGATGAAGTAGAATGGATTTACAGTAAGCTATGGGTCTTGTACACATGTGAGAGTTGGCCATGCAATGGAATCAAAATAATGAGTGAGATATGATCAAAACAAGTTTAGGGTGTAAATCTGAAGTTACTGTTTTGGACGATTTTTAGAAAATACTTAAAGGATGATTCAACAGTAGCTATAGAAGAGTTAAATGTAGCAAATATCATGTAGTTTATGTGATAAAAATTTGAGCTTCTATCTCCATATAGAACTCAAGATATGGCAGTTTTGCTGAAGATGACGTTAAAAATCAGATTTTTGGAAATTAAAGAATAATACTATTATATAAGCACTCACATTTTAATATATATAATGTAAAATAAAAACCCACTAACTTATAAAACTTATTTATATAAATATATATAAAAGGTTAATCAAATGGATAAATTATATAAATGATGGTGAAATAATGTTTATAAGTAATAAAAACTATAAACATGATTTTTACGACTTTTTCGGCTATTGCCGTAAAATTAACGTTTTTATTAAATAAAACTTAGATGGTTGGACCCGTCTAATGAAAACTTTATAAAACTTATATACTGATATATAGACATGTATAACAAGTAAAAACCGATAAAACCCGAACTTTAGGGCATACGGACATTAACGAGCTAAGTAAACATATTGGACTAATACTTGGACTAATAATTGGAATAAATAAGATAAAAACTCGTAAAAAGAACTTATTGGGCTTAACCCATTTGGGCCCAACTTGAAAGTGTATGTACTGATAATAAAAGTACAAAATGGATTAAAATAAGTTAAATAACTTATAATAAGCTTGTTGGACCTAAAACACGTAAATAGGTAAGACGAGAAAACTAGTATAAAAGTTATCAACACATAACTCTAAAATGAGTAAACGAGAATATGTAAACCCACTTGATCATCATATATATATAATCATCATATGTATACATACTTGTTATTTTTATAAAGTCATTGGACAAACGTCTAAGACCGAGTATTATTTGTCTAGGTTTCCGTGATTGAAGCGCGTACCGTACGTCCGAATTGCCGATGACCCGCCTTCCCACATCAATGTGAGTTCATAGCCTCGCACTCTTTTAAATGTTTTATAAATGCTTTATAAACCCGCGAGGGAGATGACATGTTAGTTTTTATAAAAGTTTGGACACCATTTGTCCCGATTGTTTTTTTATTGATTTTGGACCCGAATGATTGAATGACCCGATTGTATGACCCGATAAATGATTAATGGACCCGATAGATGAAATTAAATGGATTATTAAAGTTAGGTTATGTCACTAAAAATCCCATTAGCATGAATTGTGAACTACCGGGATTTGGTAGACGCTTATGCATTTAATAGTACTATTTGGGGACGATCACCCCAGTTCGCGCCTTGACGGTTGATCCCCGTCGTGCCACATTGATTGGTAAGCGAATTAATGTATGAGAAGATTTCCATAGCGTGACCTTTGTGACGACACGCTACTTTAGATGGGAAAAATTGGTATCGGGTTAGCTACCCGTTTTGGTTTAGTAAGGTAACAATGTCATGCGGCTTATAATAATCCAAATCACCGAAATACTACTAGACGCTTCGAATTACGATGTATTGCCTGACTAGCAATACAGGGTCATACTACTGATATTATGTTTGTGTTTTGGTTTTTATAACCATATTCATATAACGGTTTTATTTAATCTATACAACGTTGCAAAACGTATTGTATAGTGTTTTTAACGACAATGGCTCGTATAATGATTTTTAAGGCAAATGCCTATATTATGATTTTCGATAAGGATTTGTATAAAATGATTTTGGCTATTTCATGGCCTATCAAAATGATTTGTACAAGATGATTTTCAGTGATAATTTTATACTGATATTATATTGATGGATTTTATTAAACTCTATGAATTCACTCGGCGTTATCGCTGACCTTTTCTTTTAACATGTTTTATCTCAGGTACTTGAAGGTAATTCTCGGGAAGACGACAAGAATTCATGGCCCGCACTTAAACAATATTTTTCCATTCAAATATTTTGTAAAACTTTGTATGAAATATAATGACTTGGGACCTATGTAACTTTGATGTTTATGAATGGAAATGATTTATTATTAGACGACGCGATTTTTATGCGTTGTCTATGATGTGAGTAATGTGCTATCCCGTAACACCAACTAGTCTTCCGCTGAACTGAGTTGTATAAATTTGGGGGTGTTACAGTAGTCGAGGTGAATCCTGTTTTAAAATCGTTTCATGTATTAAAGTCCAAAAGTACATCAGGAACGGTTGCGAGTTATTCTTAGCTCAAGTGACCGGGAATGAGTCTAAGGAGAAATGATTAGAAGATGTACCTATTATCTATGAATTTCCTGAGGTATTTCCTAACGATTTACCTGGACTTCCGCCGATAAGGCAAGTTGAGTTTCGAATCGATTTAATTCCTGTTGCTGCACCGGTGGCACGTACGCCTTACGGATTAGCACCTTCTGAATTAAAGGAATTATCTGAACAACTTAAGGAGTTGCCTGATAAAGGTTTTATTCGACCGAGCTCATCGCCTTGGGGAGCTCCAGTCTTGTTCGTTAAGAAGAAGGATGGATCTTTTTGTATGTGCATTAATTATAGGGAACTGAATAAGTTGACGATTAAAAATCGATATCCTTTACCAAGGATTGATGATTTGTTTGATCAACTACAAGGATCTAGTGTGTATTCTAAGATAGATTTATGGTCTAGATATCACCAACTTCGCGTCCGTGAAGAAGATATTCCTATAACTGCATTTAGAACTCGTTATGGACACTATGAATTTCAAGTAATGCCATTTGGGTTAACTAACGCACCTGCGGTCTTCACGGATCTAATGAACCGAGTGTTTAAACCCTACTTGGACAAATTTGTGATCGTGTTTATTGAAGATATTCTAATCTATTCTAAGAATAAAGAGGAACATGGAGAACATTTAAGGATTATCTTGAGTTCGTTAAAGGATGAAAGGTTGTACGCTAAGTTTTCAAAATGTGATTTTTGGTTAGATTCTTTGCAATTTGTTGGTCATGTGCTTAACAAAGATAGAATTCATGTTGATCCTACAAAGGTTGAAGCCATTAAGAATTGGTCTGCACCGACAACACCAACGGAAGTGCGACAATTCTTGGGATTGGCTGGCTATTATAGGCGATTCATTAAAGAATTTTCTTTAATAGATAAACCCTGGATTAAGCTTACCCAGAAGAATAAACCTTTCGTTTGGGGAAGTGAAGAAGACGGAGCATTTCAGATATTGAAGCAAAAATTATGTAATGCGCCAATTCTATCATTACCCGACAGAAGTAAAGATTTTATAGTATATTGTGATGCATCTCTTAGAGGTTATGGAGCTGTTTTGATGCAGCGATAAAAAGGTAATAGCTTATGCTTCTAGGCAATTAAGGAAGAATGAAAAGAATTATACTACTCTTGATCTTGTGTTAGGAGCTGTAGTCTTTGCTCTTAGGTTATGGAGACATTATCTGTAAGGCACCAAGTGTATGGTATTCACCGATCATAAAAGCCTAAAGTATATTCTCGATCAAAAGGAATTGAACATGAGGCAACGAAGATGGATAGAACTGTTAAGTGATTATGATTGTGATATAAAATATCACCCAAGAAAAGCAAATGCTGTTGTCGATGCATTGAGTAGAAATTATAGAGAGCCTATCAGGGTACGTTCTCTAGTCTTGACCGTGCACAATAATTTGCCTGAGCAAATTAGAAATGCGCAAATAGAAGCCTGTAAGAAATAAAATTTTGTTAATGAAAGGTTTCAAGGAGAAGGAGATCCTTTAGAAGTTAGAGCTGATGGAGTGAAATTTTTAAGAGGTCGTATGTGGATACCTAAGTTTGGAGGCTTAAGAGATTTGATTATGTTGGAATCCCATAAATCTAAATATTCCATTCATCCTGGATCTGATAAAATGTATCATGATTTGAAGAAGTTGTACTGGTGGCTGAATATGAAAGCTGATATTGCTATGTATGTTCTTCAATGCTTGACCTATGCCAGAGTCAAAGCTGAACATCAAAAGCCATCAGGACTACTTCAACAGCCAAAGATTCCCGAATGGAAGTGGGAGCGAATTACGATGGACTTTATTGCAAAGATTCCTAGAACATCATCTGGAAATAACTCGATTTGGGTCATTGTCGACCGACTGACCAAATCAGCACACTTCACTCCGTTAAAGAGCAGTTCTCACTGGAGAAGCTGACTCGTATTTATCTTGAGAATGTTGTATGCAAGCATGGAGTGCCTCTATCGATCATTTCAGATCTAGATCCTAGATTCGCATCGAACTTTTGGAAATCTCTCCAAAGATCTTTGGGAACGAATCTCGACATGAGCACTGCTTATCACCCCCAGACTGATGGGCAGAGTGAAAGAACGACACAAACACTGGAAGATATGTTGAGAGCTTGTGTGATAGATTTTGGTAAGAATTGGGATAAACATTTTCCTTTAGCAGAGTTTTCATATAACAATAGTTATCATGCTAGTATTAAGGCTGCACCGTTTGAAGCTTTGTATGGTAGGAAGTATAGATCTCTTGTATGTTGGAGTGAAGTTGGGGATACCCAGCTCACAGGACCGGAAATGATCTGGGAGACTACGGAGATGATAGTTCAGATTAACAATAGGCTGTTGACTGCCTGAAGTAGACAAAAAACTTACGCGGATATGCGGCAGAAACCGATGGAGTTTGAAGTGGGTGACCGATTAATGTTGAAAGTATCGCCATGGAAAGGCGTCATAAGATTTGGAAAGCGAGGGAAATTGAATCCCCGCTATATTGGACCCTTTAAGATTTTAACTAGAGTAGGTCCGGTGGCTTGCAAACTAGAGTTACCCCAAGAACTTCATGGTGTTCACAAAACATTCCATGTATCTAATCTAAAGAAATGTTTAGCAGTGAGTGATGAGAAAATTTCGTTAGATAAGGTCCGAATTGATGAGAAGTTGCATTTTATCGAAGAACCCGTAGAGGTTATGGATCGTGAGGTA